>OY744568.1:435821-1753879 GCA_963556235.1 Cryptophagus acutangulus | reverse complement strand
CGGGATGGGCTACCAGGATCGCAGAAAGGCGAGGAGGTATGCGCCTGATACTTATACAGGGTGGATCAAGAGGACAAAAACTACGGGGTGGATCAAGAGGACATTTTCTCGAAAATTTTTATTTGTTCGATTTTTGTTTAATTTTTTCGGGAAAAAAGATGCAAATCTCGGATTTGCTACCAGGATCACAGAAACGCGAGGAGGTGCCGCGCATGCGCAGATCGACTTACTCCTGATACAAAATATACAGGGGCTGAAGGGCTAAAAGCCCTTCGACTAAATATACAGGGTGTATCAAGAGGACAATTTTTGTTTTATTTTTCGGGAAAAAAAATGCATTTCTCGGATTTGCTAACAGGATCACAGAAATACGAGGAGGTGTACCCCTGATACTTTTCGCTCTATTTAACGTCTCAATGTAAATGTGTCGAATTATACAGGGTGTTTGAAAAAAAAACAAAAACGCAGAAAATTCAGAAAAAATTCTTTATTTATAAATCAGCAGAAATATGTACAATTATACAGGGTGTTCTATGCCTAATAATAATTTACAAACTCTAAAAACTATTTTATACAGAGTGTTGCGGCTTTTTGAGAGCAGCGCAACAAGACCGATCGTTTAATGCCAAATTTATACAATTATACTGAGTGTTACAGAAGATATTGACACGTCTAACAAATATCCTAATTAATTAATTATAAGCTTTAAGAGCACTTTTATACAGAGTGTTGCATCATTATGGAACATAGACAAAAATGCCATTCGTTGGATACCAATATTATAAACATATACAGAGTGTTGAAATTTGTAGAGACATTTCTATAACAATTAATAAATTTACAAGTAAAAAATAATATTGTAAGTTCTTTAAACCAAAAATTTACCTTAATTATTAAAAAAAAACTACTCACACGATTGACCTGAAACTTGGTGAATATGTTAATTTAGCTATGCTTAATCATCATGCTAAATTTCGTAATGATCGGAGAAAATTCGATTTTTTAGTCGAAAAATGAACAAAGACTATAGTCTTTGTTAATTTTCGAAATTTTTCGAAAATTAGATTTCCTTGAAAATTGGCATGCTGATTAAGCACCTCGAAATTAAGATATTCAGCAAGTTTCACGTGAATCATGCAATTAGTTTTTTTTTAAAAAATAATTAAGATAAACCAAAAATGCCAAAATTTTACCTTAACTAATTATGAAAAAGAAAAAAAACTACTCACACGATTGACCTGAAACTTGGTGAATATGTTAATTTAGCTATGCTTAGTCATCATGCTAAATTTCGTAATGATCGGAGAAAATTCGATTTTTTAGTCGAAAAATGAACAAACACTATAGTCTTTGTTAATTTTCGAATTTTTTCGAAAATTAGATTTCCTTGAAAGTTGGCATGCTGATTAAGCACCTCGAAATTAAGATATTCAGCAAGTTTCAGGTGAATCGTGCAATTAGTTTTTTTTTTAAAAAAATAATTAAGATAAACCAAAAATGCCAAAATTTTACCTTAACTAATTATGAAAAAGAAAAAAACTACTCACACGATTGACCTGAAACTTGGTGAATATGTTAATTTAGCTATGCTTCATCATCATGCTAAATTTCGTAATGATCGGAGAAAAATCGATTTTTTAGTCGAAAAAAGAACAAAGACTATAGTCTTTGTTAATTTTCGAAATTTTTCGAAAATTAGATTTCCTTGAAAATTGGCATGCTGATTAAGCACCTCGAAATTAAGATATTCAGCAAGTTTCAAGTCAATCGTGCGATTAGTTTTTTAAAAAAAAATAATTAAGATAAACCAAAAATGCCAAAAATTTACCTTAACTAATTATGAAAAAGAAAAAAAACTACTCACACGATTGACCTGAAACTTGGTGAATATGTTAATTTAGCTATGCTTCATCATCATGCTAAATTTCGTAATGATCGGAGAAAAATCGATTTTTTAGTCGAAAAATGAACAAAGACTATAGCCTTTGTTAATTTTCGAAATTTTTCTAAAATTAGATTTCCTTGAAAATTGGCATGCTAATTAAGCACCTCGAAATTAAGATATTCAGCAAGTTTCAAGTCAATCGTGCAATTAGTTTTTTTTTTTAAAAAATAATTAAGATAAACCAAAAATGCCAAAAACACGATTGACCTGAAACTTGGTGAATATGTTAATTTCGATATGCTTAATCACCATACCAAATTTCAGAGAAATCTAATTTTGGAAAAAGGCCTTTCGTTGGATATCAATATTACAAAAATATACAGTGTTCGCCTGTTACTAAACCTACTAATACAAAAATCTAGTAACCTATGAACTAATAATTACATATTAAACTACCTAAAACAACACTGAATTGAGAAGCTTTTTCGCTGTTTATCAATCCAAGTCCAAAGGGAGAATCCTTAAGAAAATCAGCTATCAGCATTCCTAGAAATAACCTTAAAATTAGTATAAATATACATGTAAATTTGAATTCAAAATAAATAATTTAAATTAATTAGCGTTAATAGATAGATAACTACCTATAACCTAAATCTAACACAATGAAATAAATGTGGCCCTTGGCGTATAGATGGCGCCCACCGAGCATTTGTAGTTAACTACCTAAATCAATATGAAGTAAGTGCAGCCATTAACGTATAGATAGCGCCCACCAAAAAAAACTTAAATTAAAGAAACCGTCCGACTACTACTTTTGTCCGCATTAATTGACATGCAGCTGTCAATATTTTTTGGGGTTAAAAATTGTCAACAAAATTAAATGTCCACCCACCTTATCCGAAATGGACGAAACATCCGCATTCTACGACTTTATAACCATCAAAGAAGAACCGCTGGACATCCCCTGCGAAACCATCATCAAAACCGAAACCGAACCAACCCCTCCGACCTGCCCCATTTGCGCCGTACGATTCGTCAACCAACTCGAACTCCGCATCCACAACATGACCCACTCCGACAACCACACGTGCTTCGTCTGCCACGAATTCGTAAAGAATCGCTTCCAATTCGTCGGGCACGTTCGCAAACACATGTCCGCCAAACCGTTCGTGTGCGCGGAATGCGACCGCACATTCAGCAACGTTCGCGAAACGAAGCTACATCAACGCGTGCATTCGGACGAACGTCCGTTCACCTGCAACGAATGCGGCAAAGGCTTCAAAATGATGAATACGCTAAAGGACCACGAAGTGGTCCACACGAAAGTGAAACGATTCAAATGTAAGATCTGCGAAGGCTTGTTCGCGACATCGACGAGCCTTCGCAGACATGTGCGCGTCATGCACGAAGCGGTGCGCTCCTTCAAATGCCATTTTTGCCACGAGAACTTCACCAGCAAACAAGCGCTCAAGCAACACATGGTCATCCACAAGGATGTCGATCCGTTCAAGTGTCAGCTTTGCGGCGAGAAGCTGGAAAACCAGCAAGCGGTGCAGCAACATCGCAGCAAGCACTTCGAGCAGAAGCCGGCAGGCTTCTGCGATTATTGCGCGAACAACACCTTCTACTTCGGTTTGATCGAGCATGTCGAGAAAATGCATCAAGCGCGAAACTGCGAGATTTGCTCGTTGGTTTTCTTCGACGCAAAGTCGATGGAGAACCATCTGAAGAGCCATCAAGGCGATGTGGGATCGCTGTACACTTGCAGCTTATGCGGCAAGCAATTCGAGTTCTTGCGATATTTGCGAGCGCATTCGAAACGCCATGACGACAATTACAAGAAGTATAAGTGCGATTTGTGTGCGAAGGCCTTTAGCGCTCGGCGCGATTTAAACGATCATTTGCTGGTGCATTCGGATAGCAAGAATTACAAATGCGAGGTGTGCGATAAATCGTTTCGGACAAAGCAAAGTGTGAGTAAACATATGCCGATCCATTCGGATAAGCGACCGTTCCGTTGCACAGTTTGCCCGAAAATGTTCAAACGGCAAGCGATCCTTCGCAAGCATTTGTCGTCGCATTCGCACAGTCGCCCATTCGCGTGCAAATTGTGCAAGAAGACGTATAAGTCGCATGAAGGCTTACGCGTGCATAAAATGTCGCAGCATCACAATTTTGGTGGGAAGTATCATTGCAAATTTTGCGGTGGCTTGTTTGCGTTTGTTAGTTTGTACAAAAGGCATCAATGCATGTCGCGAGTTGGTCGCAGAGCGAAGAGGTGTCAAATTTGTGGTATTAAAAGTTTTAAGTCATTTTCTAGTCGGGCGTTGCATGTACTTGCGGTACATTTTTCTAGTAACGTTCAATATAAGTGTCATGAATGTAGTTTGGATTTTAAGTACAAGTATAGTTTGAACGTACATCGGGTTTTGTATCATAAGAGGAGGAAGTTGCGTGTAGTCAAATAGATTTAAATTGCGCAATGTTTGAAATTGGTGTACTACTTTTTTTTTAGTGATAACTTGAACGATACTCATTGTTAATTAGTTAATAAAGACTTATGTTATGTGGACGATTATTAAATTATTTATAAAGGAACGCTGTGGTCCTACATTAAGGACTAAGGATAATTAATTGAATTCTGTTTGATCAAAGGTATACAAAAAATGACTTACAAATTTGCAAATGTATTTACATTACACAAGAAAAAAAAAACTATACAAAAACAAAATAACCTGATTCAAGTATGTAGATATTTATAATATATTATTTACAAGAGTGATGTTGCGGTTAAGAAGAGACAACATAATTTATATATACAAATATTGCAACATTTAAAACGTTTTCTCTATAAATATTCTTTTTTTGATGCTATAATATAATATAATCGATAATTTCTGGAAGGATTCCATTCATATAATTTATTTCTGTTAATAATAATACTACTACTCATTAAAAAATAAATAACTTTCGACGAAAAAATAATATACATAAATAAAAGACTAGGCGGCGAATTAAAAAATAATAATAATAACTAAACACAAAAAAGAGTAAATTACTATTAAAAATAAAAGTTGGTTTAAATTGCAACTAAGTTGATGTGCTCAGTCAATAATAAATTACTACTATAACTTAATTTCATAAATTACATACAAAAATATATCTAAAGTAAAACTGTCTCGTAGTAGTTTCTTTTTTGATTATTTCGTTGATTCAAAGTTCGTTTAATCTCTTTCACAAAATCAAACTAATATATAATATTACCAGGTACGAACAGAATTAAACTAACCCAAAACTGGTTGGACATATCAAACATCCATTCAACCCAACAAGCATTTTTAAATTTAAAAACGTTGAAGATTGAACAGAGGAACCTTTTTCAGCCTATCGTAGATTCGTTGCACACAAACGTGTAAAAAAATCCCGCAAAAATGGAACCTAATCACAACCATTAGTTAACACAACAGGCAAACCATCAATTTTTCGCATAAAGTTGCGCTTTCCGTTTCCGACTAGCTAACATATCATAAAACGGATTGTGACTAATACTTTGCGTTAAACGACAAATCCACTCTTTGCGCTCATCGTCACTACTCGCCGACATGCGATAAACCGTGTGCTTACCTTCGACGACTTTGCCCTCGGAGTCCGTTTTGCACGCCTTAATAAAATCCGCACCGCCACTGGCGAACAATTCGAAACAGTGCTGTTTCTGTCGATCGGTGCACTCGCGTATCGAGATATTCTCCAACGGAATGATGCCGCGCGGCTCCTTATCGGTGGTGAACTCGAAATAGTACAGACAATTGTCGTTCAGGATGAACCAGCGCCGTTTCCACGATTTGTAACGACCGCCCTGCTTCCACAGCCAACCCTCTTTGTCGGGGTTGAAGAAGGTGTGCATTAAGTCGTTTCCATCATCTTCTGGGATTTTGAAGGGTTCGGATTTGATGCTGTCGTATAAACTCTGCAACAATAAATTCCAAGTGTAAATAGCCGCATTTTTAATCATAATAAATAATACTAACCACTAATAATTCCCTCGGCAAATCCTGTCCCTGATTAATGCCGCGATTCATATTAACAAAATTCTCGATCGTCGGCTTCTCCTTGACACTCGGATTGTGCAAACTAGTGTTGAGCATTATAATGGCAAACGAGAGTACGTAACACGTATCCGAGTTCTCGAAAATATTATTATCGCCTTGACAATCACAGTAGCGTTTCGCAAAACACTCCATCATGCGATCGATTTTCTGCGCTTCGCCGGGCAACCGAAAGCTCCACAAGAACTGTCGCAACGCCTCCACCAAAATCAAATCGGCAAAATCGTGCAGATTGACGAACGCCTGCAGGACCTTTTCATTGAAGTCGTTCTTCTCGCCTAAATAGTCGCCGATCGCCGTCTTGTTTAAGCCTTCGCCCTTATGCAAAAATTGCGCCACACTTTCGGGCGTGTTTTGGAGCAGACCCTTTTCGATCAAGTATTCGATCCCTTTTTTCGGGTCCATGTTGAACTTTTTGCGGCCGATCGTCATCATTTTCGTCTTGTTACTATTTTTGCCATCCTCGCCCGAATCGAGCGACTCCATCTCGGAGACCACTTCGCAGAGTTCATCTTTTAGTTGCTGCAAACAAAGAAATAAATTTATTTTGTGGGGAAATTGTTGATGATTTTTGTAAAGCTTCAAATAAAAACAATTTACACTAACAAAATTAATTAACATCGTGTTATGTAAATAAACTTCCGAATTCATAATACACGAGGTAATTAACCTTTTCAACCGCAATTTCGGGTTCAAATGTACGGCTACAATTTTTTACGAATTTTTCTCGGCACTAAGTAAATATTAATTAAATTTGTATCGATCGGTTTCAACTAAAAATAGCTGAATTGTCGATACAAACAATTTTAAGATCAATCTAAACAACTGAAGATCATTAATTAAATAAAATAATCAAGAACTTAAATTCAGTACAGTTGCAAATTTAATCTAGCCAATAAATCATTCCGTCAGTCAAGAATATTTACTTTGTTCAACACCACAGCATAGCAACATAACAAAAATAAACTCCAGAAAAAACGAATATTAATAATAATTCCATTCAATTGTTAGTCTGATTAATAGCTCGAAAAATTCCATTCTAAGCGCAACATTTCTAATCCTAAGCACAATAAACAAATAATATTCTTACCCCAGTTGAACAAGGTCTACAACAGGGTAACAAAGTGTGTATGATATACGAGGCACAAATGCGAATGCACGAACACATTGGACTGGACTACGCAGAAGAAGACCACACAAAAATTAAATTATTAAAACGCTTTCTTCATTCGATTAATAAAGTGCACTCGAAAAAATCCACACACGATTGATTTTCGAAACAGACTGGCTGTTATCCAATTGTTTGTACATGAATAATAATTTCAGTATTACATGTGTTCGGTCGGAATATTACTTATTACGAGAGCGAGAAAATATGTAACACTTTTTATCAATGCACGAAAAAGTTAGTACAATACAACAAGTGCAATAAAAAATCATCATCATCGAAACGTTTCATCGTACAGGTGCGATGCGACTAAATTTAAAGCGACAAATCCCACTCGACACATTATTGTTTAAATATTTCATTCTTGTTTCAGTTGTAATTGTAATAACAAACATTATGTTATTCGCATATTTTTAAATAAATACAGTAAGTCAACCGCATTGAACTTTTGACAACGATGGAAGGCCATCAAATGTGGTGCTAATCACAAATAAGCTTATCTCGTTGAATTTATTGAATACTATCGCGTTCATTTATTGCCGCTATAAAATACAAGGTGGTATCTTTGCGATATCAACGGATGATTCGATTCCGAAACGCCCTGTAGATTTGTTTAAAATGGGAAAATTTGCTTGCAAATTGAATTAGCATTAATATTGAGAAATTTTCCACTCGACAAATCAATAATAATAATAACCGTCTATTTTTAAAGGCTCTTAAAGAATATGTTAAATTATTGCACTCGAAATTAGAATTCACTTGACGAAAAATTCGCTTTCAGAGCAATTCCATTTCAAAGTGAAATAAATTTGATTGCAATTTATTATTATTATTCTTCAAAGTAGTCGCATAATTAGAAAATTGTATATAGTAGCAGTAAAGAACGTTTCAGGAGATTACTTTTCGTTCAAGTTATGTGAAACCAATTTAAATGTTCATCTACTTTCAACAATGTATCCCACAGGGATTTATTATATTTTATACAGTGTGTTCATTTTAATTTATTTATAAAATATTTATATAATTTTTTCGGAATATTTTTTTAGTAAAAACTGTTTTTCAAAATTTTAAAAATATTCTTTTGTACCCCCGTGCAAAATTTAAATACAAATAATTATTGCAGTGTCACTTTTCTTGAAAAAATTGAAAATAAGAACGTAATTTGACAAAAAGGACAAAAACTGCACAGAAAACTAATTGTGGTATTCCAGTGGCAAATGCACTGTAATATCACAATAAAATTACAGTGAATTTGAACCAAATAGCCCTTTAAACTATTTTTTTAATAAAGCTAAATTTTTCCTTAAAAACTTTGCCGTCAAATTTTATGAACACACTGTATACCCATCCTTCTATCCACATGAATATAAATTACTTTCCTTAATATAATTTATCCTTGCAAAAGGATAATCTTCGACCTACTCTCATCCCATATTAAATTAAATTAAATAAAACCACAAATTAAAATACAATAAACCGAATAGAAACTTTCAATCTTATTAATAAATTAGCAATTCTATTTGCGGCCTAGTAGAATATAAAAATAAATAATGCATGATGCCCTTTTCAAAGTTCACCTACTATCAATACATTTTCCTGATGATTAGTTAGTTTTCCATTTACAATTTTATCGAACTATACATATAAAGTAAAAGTTCTACCTGTTTCCCACGATGGCCTTACTTTATTATTATCAATAGATCAAAAAAGTCCAATTAAAAAAGCCTACCAGTTTCTTGACTCCACTCGACAAAGTTTGCAGATCCCAGGCACTTTTCGATTTCGGATCCACTTTGATTTTGCCCTTTTTGTTGCGTTTCAATGACGAGAACCAATTCGACATATTATGCACTGCGCCAGTTGAGCCTTTGCGATCGCGGCCCAAAGTATTGTACGGCATCGTTCTTCCACCCACAAATAATTAATTATCTAAACAAACTGATCACATTTGACATCATTGCACACTCGAAACGCGCACTTTTTTATTCACAATTTGTTAATATTATTTACACTAGTAATCCATTATCAAAAATTCCTTGTTATCTACAAATTACATTTTTAGATAAAAATGATTGTTACAAATTGATATCGAATTTCTGCAAAATTATCAACCACTTGTTCGTCGGGCGGGCAAATCGAAAATGATTTTTCATTGCTCTCAAAAGTGACCTTTAGGCTAAAAATACCGAATCTTTTCGAGTTGATGTAACCGGACGAGAGAAATTCTACTCGGTCTGGCTCATTATAGTTTTGGAACCGTAATTTGTTCTCATGGGTTCGTCTAGGTAGTTTTCTTTCTTCTATTGCATTAAGTAAATCCTTTATTTTAATCCATACGCAAAGGCGGGAAATCCAGTATTTAAAATAAATTTAATTGAAAT
Organism: Cryptophagus acutangulus; assembly: GCA_963556235.1. NCBI lineage: Eukaryota > Metazoa > Arthropoda > Insecta > Coleoptera > Cryptophagidae > Cryptophagus > Cryptophagus acutangulus. The sequence continues at coordinate 1,744,339 of OY744568.1, read as the reverse complement.
AAAATACTGCAAGCTCTGACGTCAATATTAAAGTAGTACTTTAAGCTGCATTAAAAATAACTATACGGGTTCGTTCAGGTGCGAGGTACAAAAGGGATTAACAGGTGCTGCCAAGACAGATTTATTTGCTATCATTAAAAAAGTTTGATAATTTTCAAGGCAAAAGAGCTTTTCGTAAATCGTGAAAAATTGTACGGCTTGCTTACTTGTAATCTCATTAAAACAAATGTGCAACGTTATGACTGCAGTGTCCTTTTTCAAATATGTATTTTTAGGAATGCCATGTAACAAGAAACACAGTGGTGGAGTTAAAAAAAAAATGAAACGGGATATTTCTATAGTTGAGCCTTGTCACTACTTAGAAACGTGAGAAATGCTAAAAAACAGCCTGCATACAAGTCGACTACCTTGCCCAAGGCTCTTTATGTATCCTACTGGTACTTGAAAGACGAAATTAAAATAATACGACGGAAATTAAATTAGTATTGTATTTGGTTGGAAACTGGGTTTTTTTCAACGGTATTGTACGAAAGGAAAAAAACCGAGCCTTGCAATTAGAAAAATTATAGATTCAAAAGGACAAAATCCACATCAAAGGTTGCTTAGTTGAAATCTATTACAAATACGACTACTAATAGCTCGGTTCTAATTATAAGCAGTTTATCAGATTAAACACGCTTTTTGCAAGCAGTTTCTTTTCTTTTTTGATGTATATGCGCTTGGAGATGATCCAAAGAGAAATTTTTGGCAAAGCTACTACAAACATAGTGATCTATCTATAAAGATGCATTGTTTATAAATGAGGCGTTGAAATTTAAACAACTATTACAAATACACAATTAAATAATGTTAATGAAGTGCGAGGCGCTTGTCCAAATATTTGGAAACAGTCAATAAGAAATTCCACTTTGATTTCGAAAAATTAGTCGATAGTTTATTAAACAAAATATAAATTAATGCGCGTGTTAAATTTGCCAAATGATAATTCTTATCAAAGTCCCCCACTTCTTTATTAGATAATTATTATCAAGGATTTGCATAAATAATTCAAGTTTATTTGCCTAAGAGTATTTTTTCCGACCCGCCTGCTGATGGATAACTGATATAATTTTCAAGGCGAAAATGCCACATGTAAAACAAAAACTTAGCGCATGTTGATAAATATATTTTGTTGTTCATAATAATATTGCGTTCGAAGTTTTTATCAATAAAAATATATTTTCCACGCAAATATTTCTCGTAAAATAACTTTCGTTATCGAAAAGCGCATGCATTTCATCAAAAATAAATAAGATATTTACATAGATGAATCAGATTTTTGTAAACACGAAAATGAGTTCGATCGAATTTAAATAAACAATTTTTATACGACTTAAATTTCCGTTTGTCAAAAAATAATGAAACATAAATTTTAATAAATTAAAAAATCGTAATTAATAAATATTTTCACTAGTAATAAAAGAGTTTCCTGTCGCGGTAAAAACATGTGCACTAAAATCCTATAAATAACAACAACAATTCGTTCATTGTATTTTTTTCCTGCTCTCCATTAACGATTTTACAAAACCGTGGAAAATAGGATAGTTTAGTAGCACAGGTATTTTCACACCAAACTCTATTCAAATGACGCAAATTAAATAGTAAATTTTGTCTGATGACTCAAAAGTATTCCGAGAATGTATTTGCATAACCAGAATCAGCATCAATTATTAATTCGCCTAAATACTTTCGAGGTTGTTTATTGAAAATACTAATAACAAAAATAAATCTCGCCTCTGTTATTCAACCTTATTTGTAAAATTGCAAGGTTCAAAATCGAAAAAGAATTATTTGTTTACTAGCGAAAATACGTCGTCGTCGATCATAATACGTATTAATAGAAGTGATAAACTTTATGAAGAAACAAATACTAATGCAAAATATTTTGTTTATCAAATAAATAAAGGGCAATTAATTTTTCTTTTTAGTACAAGTGAGTAATATATTGTTATAAAGCAAAACTCAGAAATAACACTTGTTGCTATTGTATTATAGTTAATAATACAATGTGATTATTAGTCAGAAACAATTTTCTCCGGAAACAGTCCATTAAAAAAGTCGTTAATATTTATTTATATTAAATTCTCTAAAATTCAATCGACTATTTAAATATCCAATTGCATAAGTAAACTAGGTAGGTCGGAAAAGGGCACACGATAAGCATTTCATTGATGGCCAAACAATAGCCGATTGTACTTTTCCCAAATCGAATTTAGATATTCTTTCTCGATTTACGTAATACAGCATGCACCAAGAAAATGTTCAAACCAATTGTTTTCTACCTGATTAATGTACTAGTTGCTTTGACGCAATCTTTATTAATAGTTGTTAATTTAAACAATAATACTAGTAGTATTGCAAAGTCCAAATATCAATGCAACAACCATAATAATAAAACACGACGATTGCTCAAATATTTAGACATCGTTTTATGTAAATCAGTTAAACTTTCTGCTTCCTGAAAGTCTGAAACACATTCACTACAGAAAATAAAACCCTTTTGTAAACAACAATTAGGAACGTGTTTGAAAAATTATTAGCGCAATACTAGAAGGCTTTGTTCGATTTATGAAACAAACAAATAAGTGGCTTTGGCATTCTTTGGAAATTGCAGCACTAAATCTGGAATTTTGCACATAATGGGATTATTTATAAAATAGCATTCCTGAAAAATTGCGCTTCCTAACAGGGACGAAATTATTATTAGCTTGTCGGACTAATATCACAATAAACTTGATGAGATATTAATTGACTATATTAGTCATAGCGTAATTCAAATATATTGTTTCACTCTAATTATAATGAAGTAATTAATAGTTGTATAATTTGCAGAAATTCGTGTCGATATCTAATTTACAAAATTAATGATTACCTTAATAATACGTTCGTTGATTAAATATCGTTGCACTTTAATAAAACGATGCACTCGGAGACTTTACAGCAACACACTCAGGTGCTCAGATGCATTTTGACTGACTGAGTGAGAGAGCCTTGCATGCTTTTGCCATATCGTATCGTATCACAACACAAACACACACTCATATGCGATCGGAGTTTACACTGCTTGGTGAGACATTCAAAAGGCAAAGCCAACTAGCTTAGCTTGTGCGATTTGACCTTTACTCATGTACGATGACACTTTTGAAAATTAATTCCGGGAGACATTCACTGTATGCACTCCTGGCTGGAATACTTATTACCTAATTTGTAGGCAACTATTTTCCATAGTTTATTAAAATTTGTAAAAGTACAAACATTCCACTAACTAATCGTGTGAATTTATTGGCCTACTCTCGAAAGAAAAATTTCAAAAATAGTCCATTCATTTCTCACCCTGTACAAATAATTATTATTCATTCATGTAATATATTATTAGCGCTATTATATCTATATTTTTTTAGTTTCCTGTTGGTGCGATACGGGCTTATTTGTTTATCACAGGATTGTTTCCTGCCTTCCTCGATACTGAACACATTTTTTTTCTGGTGCAGATAAGCCGCACATGCATATGAATTGTATGGAATAAATTCGCTTTTAATTAACGTGTAATTTAATAAGCGATTCGTTCTTGTCGGACCACCCTCGACTGCGTGAATGAATTATGTCGACTACTGAGTGTTCGTTTTTAATTTTGTATTTTATTCAATTAAAAAATTAAAGAAAATAATCGAGAAAATTTTATTTCCATTAAAGAAAAATATTTTCTAACGAACAAACGTATCGAGTTCACAATACTTCTTTCATGTCTCTCTATTTTTGGATCGCCGTAAAGTAAAACCGATAGAAATAAAATTCGATATGTCCAAATATAGCATGTTTGTAAAGCAATACAATTTGAAATATACCACCCTGTAGTTAGTCGGGGGTGTTTCACTATTATTGTTCAAACTCGAGTTTGTTGTTCTTGTAAACATTTACATAGTTCCCCTTCGTGCGATCGAGTAGTATTATGTTTAATAAAATTGCATGTTTGCGATATACTCGAGATAGCGCATTAATCATTTCAAAACCCGTCAATTTGGACCCAATCCATTAAAAAATCATTATTTTCTATCTAATACATTTTCAATAAACGAGGAATCAAGTTTGTAAATAATTTTTTGTTATATTATAAACACGCGACGAATTAAATTAATTATAAGTTAATAAGGTAAAGTGCGACCTTATTTTTTACGTAATTTTCACAAATAATAAATACGAACGTAATGAATATATCTCCAGTTTGCGGAGAACGCTAATAAAATATACTTAATACGCTATGGTAAGAAAATTAATGTCTACATATTTTAAAGTTCGTATTGTGTGCCAAAGGTATGAAAGTATTTTTTTCTAGTAAATAAATATATTTCAAATTAAGTGCACACTAGTTTTAGCATTGGAAAACGCTATGAAAGTTATCCATGCATAACGTTTTCCTATAATAAAAGTAGGGTGCAATAATTGGAGCTGCAGTCAGCATATTTCATTGAGAATATGTAAATGCACTTTTATGTTAATTTTAATCAGTGCAAATAGCGCTGCCTTAATTAATTAAATTAATACAAATTATTGTATTAACAAATTGCTAATATAATTGAAAAACCCCGCGCTAAAACTTAATTGTCGGAAAATAGAAATATCTTCTTAGTTAATTGTTTTAAATAACTATAAAAATATTATTAATTTTTAACTAGCTTGCAAAAAATGCACCAAGGTTGTATTATATTTAATTTCTAGATAATATGCCTTAATTATTAACTTATTAGGTTTTTCTTGACATAAACATGTTTTTCATCCGCAATTATTTCCTTAAATAATAAATATTTCTGCAAGTATAATCAATTATCTTGGTTTTCTTGATACTAACATGGGTCATAAAGAACCGCAGCAATTGTACGAAATCAATGGGTGGTATGAATAAAAACGAAGTAGGTGCTAATGCTACGATGCTTTGCAGTACCTACTTCATAATGGAGCCGGTTTAAATCGTCCTGAAGTACCTACTTCACTTCCGAAATAAGAATGCTACGGTCTGTAGTCCCTACTCCACGGCGTAGTAGATACCTCAGGTTGTAGCATCTAATTTGTCTTTTCGCGATCATTCATTTGTATCGCATTTGCGTAGCACGTGATCAAAATTATTATTATTGTAAACTGTTACAATACGAAAATTTTATAAAAAGATGTCTTCTGATGAAGAAAGGCAAGACGAGCAGGGCCAACATATGGCATTCGTTAATTTGTTGAAAAACAAAAAAGTCCTTTTTGATAAACGAATGACGCCGGGAATCAAAATTTTGAAAGAAGCTGCGTTAGAAGAATTAACCTTTAATTAATATTAATAACCTTTAATTTTAATACCAAGCAAAATTTGGCAGCAAAACAAGTTTTAAAAAAAAACTAAATAATATGAAGGGCAAAATAAAAAAAGTTACGGATTTAAAAAGGACTGGAAATAAACAAATCAAATTGAATGAATGGCAACAAAAATTTAATTCTATATGAAACCTGGATAATTATAATCTAGTTCTTGAACGTAATCCAGGTATGTATTTAATTATATAAAACTATATTAAATTAAAAAAAATCAATCAAGATTAATTTCTACTTACATTTGATTGTATATATTTGATTGATTGGCTATAGTGCAGGTGCATTGTTAACCTCTAAATTAATTGAAATTAAGCATTATGTTACATCATCATAATCCCTTCTAACATTATAAATTTTAACACTGCATTTTTACTATTTTTAATACACAGTTAACGGCGAAGTATTTAATCGAATCTGTCAAAACAGCAGCTTCGCTAAACCGAAGTAGGAACTACATTTGCAACGCAAATTCGAAGTATCTACGAATGGGAGTAGGAATTTTATTGTGTAGTAGGTACTACGAGATTTTCATTGAAAGATGCTACAGGTGTAGCAATTTCCGGAAAATTTAAAGTACCTACCTCTACAAGAATTACCTACTACGGGGTGTAGCATTCTGATTCATATTTTGAAGTAGGTACTGCGAAGCATCGTAGCATTAGTACCTACTTCGTTTTTATTCATACCACCCAATTAGTCAATTGAGAAACATTACTCGTGCACACAAACGCGTGGAGAGCAAAAATAAATTTCGATAAAAATAACTTTTAGCAATTTCCGCAATTTAAAAATAAATTCCTTTCTGCACGACCTTTTCGCATCGAGTGGCACAAACTGTATCACCCTGTATAAAGGACATAATAGAATAGAATAGCGCAAATGGAATGATATTTATAACTCGCAACTATTTTTAGTCACTATTCATTTCTAATGCTTTATATGATTATCATTCTTTTGTGACGCAACGTCAATCATTAAATTACAAACAATTGCATTCTCGATGCAATTTCAAATTATTCGCAGAAAAATTGACTCACCTGTATTTGTAACAAAAGTTCGGTTTTCTTTCTCCGGATTTCGATCAGGATTTTTTGTTGTTCTGATGTGAGCTCTACAAAACCAAAACAATTGCCTCAATTAGTATTTAGAAGAACAATATTTTGTTTAAAGCCAAGCCATGATTCTTAACCTCATTTTTCAAATGAACAAAATTTGATGGAAATTATTTTGGAAACTTACGCCTATCAATATTGCAATTAAACAACGTCATCTTCGAAGCATTTAACAATCACATCACAACTAAATCGTACAAACAAATCGCAATGAATTACGTGTAATCATATTTATCTAGTGTTTAATTATCATTTGATAAAGGGAGACTGATGAACAACAATGATCGAAAATGTACTAGTCAAATTACTCACCAGCAATGTTAAAAGTGTCTAAATTATGACCAGTTGTGCCCATTGCAATAACAATCTTAGATTTTAATTTTAGTTGGTTAAGAAATAAACATTGTTTTAGCAAAAAACAAACAAAAATTATAAACACAATAATTGACAGACTGCAGCAGCCATATTGAAACGTCAATCGCCAGAAATTAATTAGTTCAAAAGTTAATCAACGGCGCCACATGTACTATTTCCTATTAATATTTAAATCGTTTTTTGTTAATTTTGAGATTAATAAAATCGATAATAAAGTTACTATATTAAAACAATAATAATTTAAATCATTTTGTAAAGATTTTGTGCATTTTTATTTGAATTGTGGCACGTCGCCATCTTCTCGTGAGTAGCTCGACTAAAGTTTGAATCAATGTTGCCAACTATAGCAAACTAAATGAACTTTCCAAAAATATATAGAAAACTGTCATTTTTTGACAGTTGTTACACCCATTTACAATCATAAACCATGTGTGGGTTAAATAAATAACTTGTGTATTTCTAGTCAAATAAATTAAACGTATTCCGGCATTTAACTCGGCGTTGTGAGGTAATTATTAGTCATAGTTCGTTAAGTTGCGCTTAGATTAATTAAACAAATTACCATCTGATTAATTTTCTGTTTTTTTTTTGCAGTATAAATAAAATTTGCGATAATGCCGGTACCTAACCAAAATAAACAAAATAAATCCATTAACGTCCAAAGTGTTATACCAAAAAATAGGTAAGCAATTTAAATTAATAATATTGTTTAATTGGGGATTAATATTTAAGTATTGTTCTTATATTTTAATAATATATAATTTCGCTGAGAGAAAGTATTGATTTTCTGCGGTTTACGGAATATTAGCTGGTTCTATTGTATTTCGATTAGAAACAATAAATAGAGCAGTTCTAGTTGGTTAGATTTAATGCTACATTAATTTACGAAACTATTATTGATTGCACAATAAAATATTTATTGGAAAATATTTTTATGTCTTCTAATCAGCGTAAAAAAATAAAAGTAAATTTATTTCGTATTTATATTTGAAAATGATAGTATTATTGTTATCTTTTCTACTTAACAATAATGATAAGAAATTGTTACCTTTATTTATAACTTTGATAATTCACGTTTTATGTAGCAATATTTTTGCGCATTTGTAAAAGATTCAAATTTATTTTTAATTGTAATTTAAATATAAAATAATTTTTGTTTCTAATTAAAATATTAATTAGGAAATAATCGAAAAATTATGCGAAAAAGGTCTAAAGGCTAAACCATTCAATAAACGCGCATATTTATAAGTTTAAAATTTGCATAAATTTTGATAATAATTTTTAAAACATATTTACGCCTTCAAAAGTATAACTAAACGTCTAAATCCTTAAACTCGACCAACACACTAAACAAACATCCCTAATTGCATCTTAGACAAATACCTAATCAAACTCCAAACAACTATTAAAATATTTGTCTACAATTATGCAACCCAAAATACATATTTGCCTTTACTTCCAGACAAGATCTACTAAAATGGAACGGCTGGGGCTACAACGACTCGAAATTCGTACTTGGAAAAGACGGCCAAGTGTTCTTCACCGGCACCCGATACCCAATCGGCGAACTGCGCCTACCCCACTTAGTCGGCTGGGTAACCAACACCTTGAACGTAGACCTATCGAAACCAAATACGCCGCAAAACTTGCCAACCGACTCCCAATACCCTCACATTAACATCACCCGAGAAAACCTCGACCGAATAAAAACCCTAACCATCGACTTCTCGACGAAAGTAATCGATCGGGTAATACGCGCGCACGGGCAAACCCTGCACGACATGTACACGCTCCGCAACTCGACATTCGAACGCATACCCGATGTAGTGATGTGGCCGAAATGTCACGACGATGTAGTGCAAATCGTCGAACTAGCCCATGAGACCGATATGGTCGTCATACCCTTCGGGGGCGGCACTGCCGTCTCCGGCGCCGTTGAATGCCCCAGTAAAGAAACGCGCAGCATAATCTCGCTGGACACATCGCAAATGAATCGCATTTTATGGCTGGATAAGGAAAACTTAGTGGCTTGCTGCGAAAGCGGCATTCTCGGCCAAGACTTGGAACGGGAATTGGGGCAATTGGGATATACGACCGGTCACGAACCAGACAGCTATGAATTTTCTAGCTTGGGTGGCTGGGTGGCAACGCGAGCATCCGGCATGAAAAAGAACGTGTATGGCAACATTGAGGATTTATTAGTCCACGTTAAATTAGTCACAGCGAAAGGAGTGCTGCAGAAGAATTGCCAAGTGCCTCGCATGAGTTGCGGCCCGGATTTCAACCACATTGTGATGGGATCGGAAGGTTCGCTGGGCGTTATCACCGAAGTGATTATTAAAATCCGCCCGTTGCCACCGTGTCGTCGATACGGGTCGATGGTATTTCCCAGTTTCGAAGCGGGAGTGCGATGTATGCGCGAAGTCGCGCGACAACGTTGTCAACCCGCTTCGATCCGACTCATGGATAATGATCAGTTCAAATTCGGGATGATTTTAAAGCCGGAGATTGGCACGTTTGATTTAATAATGGACGGGCTGAAGAAGTTTTATATTACAAAGTTGAAGGGTTTTGACGTGGATCAGATGTGTGTCATGACGCTTTTGTTTGAAGGTGATGAGGGTGATGTGAAGATGCAAGAGAAGAAGCTATATGGGATCGGAGCGCTTTCGGGCGGTTTGCCTGCCGGTGAAACGAATGGGGAGCGGGGATATATGCTCACTTTTGTTATTGCTTATATTAGGGTAAGCCCACCCGTGTCCATATAGTTCGTCAACTAATAATTACAAATTTCAGGACCTCGCCTTACAATACAACGTGGTCGCCGAATCCTTCGAAACTTCCGTTCCGTGGGATCGAGCGGTTACATTGGTTCGTAACGTGAAACATTGCATAACAGAAGAATGCAAGCGTAATGGAATTACGCATTTTATAATCAACTCGCGTGTGACGCAAACTTACGACTCGGGTTGCGTGATTTACTTCTATCTCGGGTTCAATCATTCGAATATCGCGGATCCGGTGGCGGTGCACCACGAGTTGGAGACGAAAGCGCGGGATGAAATTGTGGCATGTGGGGGCAGTATTTCGCATCACCATGGCGTAGGTAAATTACGTCGGAAATGGTACTCGAACACCGTCTCGAATGTGGGGGTGAATTTGTTTCTGGCTACCAAGCAGGAATTGGATCCGAAGAATATTTTCGCAACGAATAATTTAGTCAGTCTTCAGTCAAAGTTGTAATTTAATTACGATGTCGATGTTTGTTACCAGTGGTTTTGTGGTTTTAGTTTGACTTAACTTGTGTGATTTTATAAATAAGAATAAAAGATTTTAATAGATTGTTTGTATTGTTAGTTGCCTGACATGTCGATTATCGACCAATTTGCGTTGATGATTGTCGTAGGGGTGGTAAATAACGGAGGTGCATTTTAAAAATGCATCGCTCCGGAATGAATATAATATGAAGTTGAAAAAGGAATGCGAAAAAATTTCCTGCTGGTATCCCTATGATTAAATTGGAATAACACATCGCGTGGTTTTCAACCCTGCAAAAATGTGCAGCATACGCACGCGCGGGCTGCAGACTCCAGAATCCGGAGGCATCTCCCCGGAGTTGACTTTGTAAAATTGTACGTGTAACAACACACACACACACAATACCTTAATATCGACATATTGGTGCTACTACATTTAAAAAAAAAAAACATTATAAAATAATAATAAAATTTAACGTAAAATTACTAATCGACTACTATTTGTATTATATTTTATATAGATACAAATAATTAAATAAACTGAAACTAATACTGTAATAATATACTATACTAAAATAGAAATTTAAATAAGAATAAAATTTTATATTAAAAGCAAAAACTGTAGATATTAAAATTTATATGAGTCGAACGCGCACAAAATCAAAATAATAAATAAATTCAAATAATTTTCGAGTGCAACAACATATTTTAGAACAGAGATTACGTAAGTTTGAAAAATTACTGCATCCAATTTATTTGTTTCTATTTCGTTGCACTACTATTACTATATTAAATAAATTAATAAATAAAAGTCAGTGTAAAGGGGCCAAATATTAAAAATATTGTAATAAATTTAGATGAACGTAATAACAATATTCTAAACTAGTCGCATAGTGTACTACAAATAAATAAATATCATTTATAATAAAATATTAAATTACTAAACTAAAAGCAACACCAATAATGATTTTTTCTGTAGCCAAATATTAAGGTAAGTTTCATTCTCGCATGCAATTTAATTAATAAATCATTTAGTTTAAAGAGTCTTCACTCGGCGAAATATTCACGTAAATGCACATTTAATTACTTGGTTCAATTTGAACGAATTCCGATTCAATACAGCAGAAAATTGGTTCTATTGAAAAAATCGACCAAACTTCTAATTGCACTCTTATAAGATTCTTAGTAGTATTTGCGAAGAAAAACAAACACTCTCGCAAAATCAATAATATCGAAACTGATATATAAGTTCAAATGGCTAAAACTTTTCTATAAAATATTATTAGATTTAAAGCCCGGAAATCCATTTGCAAAAGAATTGTTTAGATTCGGGCAAGCAAACAACGAATGTTAATCAGAAAGTCTTAAGTGAAAAATAAATCGATCTGTAGGTGAAATTCAATTTCCCTTGAAGTTTACAATCTTGACATTTATTTATGGAATATATTTCGAACTTTTGAACTCGCGCAAAAATATGAAAAAGAAAATTCGCCTTTGAATTATTTTGCATCGCAAAATACTCAATACAAATTTACTTAGAAAAGTGTGAAGATTAATTAAGTTTCTTTTCACAGTTCATTGATAGATATTTATTGTACGCAATTATAATTTAGTTGAGCTAATCAATAAATTGCACTCACCATGTGTACTACACACTACCCCAGAAAATTCGTTTCATCTTTTCGCAATTTACCAGACAAATTCAAATCGTAGACAAATTGCCTGTTTAACTACCGATGTAGCAACTACATATTACACAAATTGGAAATGCATATTAGTTTACTTTGCCTTAATATACCGGGTACAAAGTTCCAGGAAATTAATCCCTAATGAATACAGCAATTAAATTCAAATTTCGCGCCAATAAATTATGTAGCACTCGCCTAACGCGCATGATCTTTAACATAATCTTTAGCATCCCTCTTGACTCGTCATCGTAAGCTTTGAGAATCAGGATAATTGAGCTTAATCCTTTAAGATACGACTACTACGCTTAAACTCACCCATTATTATTGTGCAAACGAATAATTTGAAAAGGTAACAATTGAAGCAGTCGAGAGCTATTTTTATGCCTTCACAATATTGTCAAAGGGTAGATATAGATACGCAAGAGTTTTTTTTCAGCACGAAGCGTCAATAAGGGTGCCCATTGCGCTTTCTCCCTATCGAAAAATGTAGGTCATCGTCCTTTACGCGATCCTAGCTCCTATTCAATTGTGATTTTATCACTATGTAGTACAAATTTGTCGTTATTTTAGGAAGTAGGCAAATTAGTTGCGTTTTTGAAAGGAAATCGCTTTTGCCATCAAACAAAACATTTTTGCTTGTAAAGCAAAAGTTACTTTACATGTGCATCATGTGTTTACTTTTCAAAATGGGCTTTTTTTCGCACAGCAAAATAAACTGTTTAAAAGCTTTCGAGCTTATTAAAAATGTACGAGTAATTTGTTTTTATTATGAGGGTTGAATGACGTGCAAAGTTGCTTCTATTCAAAATACGACAAAATAAATAAGTCGTAAGAGTGCTAAAAAAATTATTAAAGACTGGAAATAAAGCACGAAAGGGCGATTTTTTACGCCACATTAGGCATTAGCTACTTGAGAGAAAACGCATTTATTTAAGAACTGTATTGTCAAAGTCCTCGAAATAAATAGCAAAGCTAACTAATTAGTCAATTTTCTTGACATTCAAATGTAATATTAATTGCGCGCAATTATCATCAAACCCCGATCTCGATATAAGTGCGTTTATGTTCGGTGCATCTGAACAGAGCGATCCAATTAAAAGTCGATTCAATGAATTTGTGCTACATTAAATGTTCGATGGGGGTAAATTTCCAGATCAGCTTAATTTATTACATAATGGACTTTAACCATCAGGAAAACCTCCTGTTCCTGGAGCTGAAGCTGAAGCCGCCCCCACAACACGCAAACCCACACGTACAACTTCATAGAACTTGTATCCGGGACTAATAAACGTAATGTTATGCGATATTGTGGTGGCTGGATCAGAAATTATGCTTTAGAAGTCAGTTTTGATAACTATTTAAATTTTCCCGCCAAAAATTCTTAACTGTCTAAAGTTCTGTATTTAATGATTTTGACTAAATATTTATCGAGCATTTGAATATGTGTGTGAGGCACCTTGTGCAAATAATAATCCACATTGATTAAACGCGAAGTGAAGCGTAATTTATGCAAAAGCCCGCTTCTTCGCCACACGGTATTTTGCCTTATGAAATTAACTAAATGATATATAATGGTTAAAATGCGGAATGGCCTGTCATTTGCACTCGCACACAATTTTGCGCTAACAAAAATTTAATTACAATCTTTTTTTATTGTAGGTGTACTTTGTATTGCGCTTACGAAAACACAATTAAAGGTTAACCCCTTTATTATTATAGCGCCAATGAAATTTTCTTGACAAGAACCTATTTCATCCCTTAGTTAAATATCAGAATTCATTAAGTTCGAATCTGAAGGAGCGCCAAATGAATTTATTAAGGCCGTATAAATAATTTATGCAATTTCCGTTTTGATGTGAAAATAAGCCCGTACAAAGTTATAATTAAAGTTTCGCAAAATATTTCGCCTTAAACATTGTTTATCCACCTAATAAGACGACGACGAAAAAACGGGATACATAAAAGAACTGTAATTTAATCCCATTGTATATTGTTCCAGGCTACACATTTACAATGAATAAAACATTTCGCAAAGACGTTGAACACACTGGATATCTAGGAACATCTCGTGTCGTCCTAAATCATTTCGATGTATCTACACAGGTTAGCAATTTTGACCATTCCCCTCTTTTATTTATTCATCTAAACGAATCAATTTCCATAATTTAAACTTCTGAGATTCTGAAAACAATCCCATAGGCGGACATCCAACATATAGCCCTCAACTACGAATCGGAAGACGAGATCATGGGCCGTTTGCACAACAAAAGTCGTCGTGGTACTGCCCATTACAGCAAGCAGGATATTAGAGAGCAGTACTGCATCTCGGATCGCGGCTTGGGCGCTTTGGAAAACGACAAACACAGCTTATTCGGCTGCCTTTCCTCCCATCACAGTTCACCCTGCTCGAATCGCACCTCATTCCTCACCGCTTGTGTTCGCCAAAAGGTACCATCCGATGAAAACATCTACGAGTTGTATAAGAAGCATCCGGCGGATTACGCGCCGTATCCGCGACGTAGCAGGTACTTCGCCAAAACTCCAACCATCCCTTAATTAATCGATTTGGTTTAGATATCCTTGGGCGCCGCTCAATCCCGAACTGTACAGATACGACGAAGACTTGAAGAGTTCGTACTTCCGTCGGAAACCGTGCTCTGATCCTAGTCGCTACACCTGGATGCCTTCGGATGACGAATCGGTGAAAATGGAGAAACCTAAGTCGATCCTAGAAGCGCCGTACCATCCCAACCAAATGACACCACCGCCACCTCCGCCTCCAGTTCCACCAGGGTAACACTAACATGGTAAAAATCCACCACCTAAAGTTATTGATTGACTTTCAGGAAGAAACATGTAAGCTTTGGTAGATCCTACACAGTCACATCCTTCGATGAAGCGATTTCGTCGTTGAACTCTTCCTCGAGTCACTTGAATCGCATCACAAGGAGCCAAGAGCGACTTCTGGACGTTCGGAAGACGGATCAACCCATCACAAAGCAGCCGGAACTATCGGACAACGTCGTGATTTTAGGTAATAATTTTAGCACTCAAAACTCGTCTTCTAAACAATTAACGTCACCAGATAAAATCAAACGCACGTCGATGAAAACGCAAGCCACTCAAACCGAGATTGGCTTAGGTCGCAAACCGGTGGCACCCAGCAATATAAACTTAAGTCCCCGCACGTTAAACCGCGTCCAGATGATCTCACAAGGAGCCCAAACGAATGGCGTCATAGTGAACGGTCGCAAATTAATTAAATCCTATTCGGAAGCTGGAAGCAAATACGGAATGATGATCCGACATGAGTTCCCGCAATTCGAACCAATCATCGATCACGAGCCGTTAACGCGGACGCAATCGGATGAACCGCCAAGATCTCCGTTTATGAACGCACCCTCGCCTACCATTCCAGATCCGATCCGTTTGCCCACGCAAAGCGAGGAGTCTTCGCTATCCCGATCCGATCATGAGTCGGAAGACTCGGCGGAGTCCAAAAAGGAGATCTTCATCGACTTCAAACCGCAAGTTCCAGTCCAAGGCAGCAAAGTTGTGAAGCGGCCGTTGACCAAAGCGGTTTCCGATGGCGAAATCTTAGTAGATCATCGGAAGATTTACAAATCCGATGATAGCGTTGTGCCGGACAAACAGGTGACTTCGATAAGCCATGAGAATATTCTTGCGTCTGAAGAGGAGCAGCGGAGTTTTACGCCGTATTTCCAGAAGTCGCCGATCCTCAATGAAGGCATCTTCAAAGCGTTGGACGAGAGTGTCTATTCGTCCATCGATGGGAACTTACCAACGCAGGATTCGATCGACGAGGAGTTCCACGAGCATTTGATATACAATCGGATTTACATGCGGCAGGACTCGCAGGATATTCCGGATAATATTTCCATCCGCGTGGATGGTCGTTCGCCAATCGATGAAAGTATTGTGCCGATGGTTTCGCTTTTGGCGGATCGCCGATTGTCGCCTTTTGCTTCAAACGACTCCTTGGACACCGATTTAAGGTAATAAGTTACTTACTAAGTGTATTAACTGTTTGGTGTATTTTTTGGGTGCAGAGACCAATCCGACGGCATCTGGAACGAATCCCAAGCGACTGTCTTACAAGTCGACTCCGGTACCGATAACGGAACGGCCTTAAGCAGTTCCGAAATGACGTCAATCGCATCACCGAGTTCCGCGATTTTATTAACCCCGTCATCGCGTCGCAAACACCTATTGATGATGCAACACCAACAACGCTCCTCAATGGACACGGAAACGTTAGATGAGGAATACTTGGACCAAAGCGACATCTTCCCGCGAATTGTGGTGGACAAGCCAACACCAAAACAATTAGAACCACCGTCGATCATAACGGGTAAACAATTTCTGAGTCCTTCGGTGCAAATGTGGCCGCGCAGACTGCCTGAACTCACACCCATTGAATCGCCACTTCCTGCGATTGTTCCCGATTTACTAGCGCGTACTGATTCCGGCAAGACGAACACGGACGTGTCGGAGAGTACCACCACTGACGACTATATCACTGCCAATTCCGGAACGGATAGTTCCCGCAAAAGTGGATCTACAATGGTTCGTCTTAATATTTTTGGCGAGCAAATGTTGAAGTTTTGTTTGCAGGGAATCGATATGTACAATTTACAAGCTCACTTTAACGAAGGCTCCAGCTTCGAAAGCACAAAGGGTGTGGACATTTTGGGCGACGATATGGTGGTGCCTTCGTTCTCACCACCGCCAGGTCCATCGTCAATGCATCTGGACGATCCGAATCTGTTGTCACCAAATCGCAGCCTGTGCAATACCCCAGTGCCTCATAAACGCGCCGGCCGTTCTTCTCCGTCCGACGACAGTAGCTCATCTTGCGGCAGCTACAGCGTAGGATCCACCCCCGACCTCCTCGGCAGGTCCACAGTGCCTTCTGGTTCCGAGAAAAGCATCCACTATTCATCCTCCGGTTACTACGAATCGCCCAACGAAGATGAGTAAGCATATTAACTTCCTTAAGGAATGATTTTGATGTTAATTTGTAGCTCCACTTGGAAATCCCCCAAACACGACGACCATGTCCACAAACGAAGACCATACACTTTAGAATTAAGCAGCAGCAAATCCCAAGATAAGTACAAAGGAAGTAAAAAATCACCGGGCGGTGAAGTGTTGAAAGTATCGGATAAACCAAAGCGTTCGAAGTCGCGGAATAGAAGTCCAATGCAGAACCACAAGAAGAAGACTTCACCATATCGCGATGACAAAGAGGAATCCAAAGCGACATCGGATGAGTCCAGTTACGAGACGGGTAAAGTTAAATACACCCCGAGTCAAACATCCCCGCGTAAAGCGAAGAAGAATAAAGAGAACAATCGGCGCAAATCTTTACCAAGATCGCCTACAAACCAAAGAAGCAAACCGGAAGAGAAGCCTTCCAGTCTACCAGGCAGTTTATCAAGACGACGATCGACCAGCAAACCAAAGACCTTGCAACCGGAAGCAGACGCACAACACAGGTATACCAAGTTTCAGCTTCTTCGGCCCATTTTGAATCCCTTTTTAGTCCCTCAGGTTCGCCTTCAACATCCAAACGCCACAGCCCCCAGAAAAGTCCAGAAACCGCCAAACTGAAGGCACTAAGTGCGGAATCTTTGCGGTCGGTGAGTCCAGGCAGCGACAGCGTCTTCTACAGCGATCCAAGCGCCGCGGACCATCAAGTCCATTGCTTGCACTGCGGCAAAGAAGTCGACATTGTCACCACGGACGATCCTGAGAAGAGCACCACGAGTAGTACCAACAACGGCGTGCAAGACATCGTCCAACCACCAGCCGGATTTGAAGACTCGCCAAAAATCCGACCAGTCGGACGGCTTTACAAGAAGTTGGACCGTCGCATCAAATCGGAAGATCGCATCCAAGCGGAACGGCGACATCGCAATCGACCGGACGTCCGAGCAAAGGTAAAATTAAACTGCTTGATTAATTGATTGGTCAAATAGTAAATTTCCAGTCTGAAGAACGTGGAGCTAAAACCTATCGGAGCAAATTGCGACCGATGGCCAAATCGACCAACAGCAGTCAGGAGGTTCTGAAAGCGACGGATTCCAGTCCAAGTGTGCTGCCGGGTGCTCCGGAAGATGAGGACGATTACGTGGTGTACGATGTGCCTTACAATGAAGGTTCTTGGATTTATATCGATGAACGCGATGAGGTTCAAGCGGCTTCAACGAGGAGTATTTCGGACGATGGACGTAGAGATTCGGTTTCGAGTACGGAGTCAGAGCAGGAGTTTTGCAAGAAGTACCAGGCGATTACGCATCGGATGGTGCATCGGAAGTCGTGTCTTGAGATGTATAAGCGGCAGTCGGCCAAAGCTTTTGGTGAGTTGTTAAAAATTTTCCAAAGCGTATTTTCTCTTCTTGGCGAGTTATTGGCCCGATAAAATAGCCGTCTATTAATAAATGGCTGTTTATTGCGTTCGTATGTGTATGTAAAGTTATGAATGATTTTTTGGCTGCATTTTAAAAGCACATGAATGATTTAGTCTATTTTTGCGAAAATAATGAACAATCTAAACAAGTGCAATGTAAAATGTAAAGTATTTTAAAGTATTGCCGATGAGGTTTATTTTTAGCCTTTAAGAATGTGATACTGAAATAACTGAGTCGGTGAAAAATGAAATGGCATTCGCAGGTTATGTAGAATATCGGTCGGATGCTGTAAATCACTTCCAATGGCACTAGGTACGTTTCACTTTTTATTTTCACTTTACGAAAAAAATATTTTCATATAATTTTGATGAGTAATAATCGCGGGTAAAAATATCATCGGAAAAATTTCGCTCTCCTCTAATTTGGTTGTAATATTTAGCAAATGGTTTTGAAAGTGATGAGGCTAAATGCCACAATAATGAATTACGCCACAAACTCGAAGAAATATTAAAATTAATGCTCGTTATATGGTGCAAAGAAAATCAGGCCCTAAATCTTGTGTCACAACATCAAAACGGTAAATTGCATTATAATGTTGAGCAATAAAGCTAACTCTACTAACAAATCCAATAAACATTAAACTTTTATAATAACACCCGCTCACCCCATTAGCTTTTATGATTAAATGCATCCTTGCGAATTTAGAACAATAAATATGAGTCAATAAAATGAATAGGCGACTATCAGATCAAAGTAGCAATAAACATGCTTTAATTGCATTTTGATAAGACTTAACATTTCCAGCCATCAAAAATAATTGTTTACGTTTATAGTTTTTTTAACACTCGCGTTCAATTTTTGAATTTCAGATTGCGACAAAACCGTAACAGTCCATCGAGAATCGGGCGAGTTTGGCTTTCGCATCCACGGTTCGAAACCCGTGGTGGTTTCGGCAATCGAACCCGGAACTCCGGCCGAAACTTCCGGACTAGAAGTGGGAGATATCGTATTGGCAGTAAATGGAATTAGTGTGCTGGATAAAAGCCATTCGGAAGTGGTGAAAATCGCACACGCGGGTAGTGACACCCTAACGCTAGAAGTGGCTCGCACTTGCTATGCTCTAAATTCGGCACAAGAAGACCCGGCGAGTAATTCCCTGTATAATGGGTATTTGTGGAAGCTGAGTGGGTATGCTAGTGGAGTCACGAGTAATAAGTGGATCCGTCGATGGTTTATTTTGAAAGAGAATAATTGCCTTTATTATTTTAAGACTGATACGGTAAGCAAATTTTATCAAAAATATTTAAGAAGACAAATATTTTGTCAATTGCAGGAAAAACAGCCAGTGGGGGTGGTAATGCTCTGCGAACACGAAGTTCAAAAACAAGGCGATGATGATGGAGGTCTATCGAAAGCCAATCGATTTGTGATCCAAAGAACCGATTCGGTGCCACTTTATTTGGCCGCCGATTCGGCAACAGCTAGAAGTAGATGGTTAGAAGTGCTAGGAAAAGCTATAAGCGATAGTCAAATTGTAGACGAATTTCTCGAAGAGACTAAACGAAATTTGGTGTTAGCTCCAAGTGCCATTAGCAATCCAGACTGTTTTGGATATTTGGTGAAATTGGGCACACAATGGAAGTCGTGGAGTCGACGTTATTGTGTTCTGAAGGATGCTTGCTTGTATTTCTATCAAGATGCTAATGGGAAGAGTGCTTTTGGTAATTTTTGGAAATTTTTTGAGTGTTTTTTAAAATTTAAAATTGTCATGTTTATAGGGGTGGCTTATTTGCATGGATATCGAGTGCAACAGTCGATATCCGGCAGTAAAAAGCATGCATTTGAAATCATTCCGCCAGAACCGAACAAGAAACATTATTATTTCCATACGGAGTCCGATGCCGATAGAAAAAGGTACATAATTTTTTGAAAAATTAACGAATTATTGAAGAATTGTTTTTCAGATGGATTGCTGCTTTGGAATATTCCATAGATAGATGGTTAAAAATCCAGTAATGAATATTTTTTAAATTTATATAAATGTTTTAACTATTAATTAATTATTTATCAACCAAAACCCGACTAATATTGTATAGTTTATGCATGCTTTTTTTTAAATTAAATATTATAAGTGCTCAATAATTTGTATATGTAATTATTTGGAAACAATTTATATAAATTATGCACTGCCACAACAAATATATGTTTTAAAAGAACGACAAGTTTTAATTTGAAAATGGCGCCCTTTTTAGTTCAACCCGCCCTAGCAGCACTTGCTTGACAAGAGCTTTGAAATAATTTAAAAAAATAGTTTCCTTGACAATTTTGCCAGTTTTGTGCAAAAAGACATTTGCGGCAACTAAAAAGTGACTCAAAGTATTAAAATTTCCAAAATATAACCAAACTTTTGAACATAACCGAGTGAAAATTAATTTTTTATCGCGATATTGCAAAATCACATAAACAATTGAAAGAAATATAATTCACTCACCCAAATTAAGTTTGCAATCAATTTCAATGTCCTGAAAGGCACCTTCAACGCACAATTTTATAACAAAGACAAAATAAATCAAAAAACACACCAAAGAATGCTGCCATTGTAAACCCAATGTTGCCACATAACAAAATCAAAACACCCTAAACGTCAAATTAATTATTACAAAATTAAAACAATTGATTAAAACTGTATATCATTTAACAAAAGAAACCCAATCGTCATTCAAAAATAAATTATAAACATTTCTCACAATTAACAAACGATTACGTGCAAAAATTTTAAGTTGATCAACCTGCAAATTAACCTTAAATACCGTGGCAAGAATTCAATAAAAATTAATTAGGATATTAGCGATAAAGACTGTACAAAATGAGGCTGTGTTTAATATTACTGTGTACATTTCTAATCCTGCATCGTCAAACTAACGCTTCGAACTACCAGGATTTGAGCGACAATGAATTCGCGGAATTCGAAGACTTTGAAGTGGAAGATGAGGTACTAATCGATGAAGCACCCTCCGAACTACCCATCAAAGAAACAGAAGACGCGAACTTCATCAGCGACGACGATCAGGACATTATAATCGACGACGACGATTCGGAATTCGAACACTTCCACGACGTCGAGGAGTTTGAGGGATTCGATAGCAAGGATGAGAAGACTGTGGAAAGCGAACCGAAAATCACAATCACGAAAGTACCTATTCATTTCCGTGCCAATTGGGACAGCTACTATTTGGAAATATTGATGCTGTCCGGTTTGGTTGTGTATTTCATCAATTTTGCGACGGGGAAGAGCAAGAACAATAAAATCGCGAATGTGTGGTTCCAAACGCATCGCCAACTACTCGAGGATAATTTCTCTCTCGTAGGGGATGACGGAAATTTAGAGCGAAGCGAAAATGTGGGCATCATCAAAGAGAGCGAGAATATCTTCACTTTGTGGTGCAGTGGGCGCACTTGCTGCGAAGGGATGCTGGTCGAATTGAAATTGATCAAAGTAAGCAATCAATATTAATAATATAACTCAATTAAATTTGAATTAATATTTCTAGCGACAAGATCTCCTCTCAATCCTATCGGGAATGATGCGACCCACTCTAGACCAAATCCACTTACAAATCCGCATGAACAAAGAAGACATGGATTCGTTTGTATTCTGCGTGGCTTCCAAGAAAACGGCCACACACTTATCGAAGGAAACCGCGGATTTGGCCGATTATTGCCCTGAACGGAAATCGGGCGATAAGTTCAACATTCCTTCGAGCTTTAGTGTGATGAGCGAAATTGCCGAAGCCACTTCGGCAATGCTCGACTCGAAAGTGGCGGCAGTACTGAACAAATACCCGGAATTGATCGACTACATCCACTTTTCCGACCAATATGCCGGCACCAAGCAATCGGAGGAGGATAAGGCGATTAAACTACCCGAAACCGAGAAGATGTTAATGTTCGGATTCAACATTCCCGTAAAAGGAATGCCGTTGGAAGAAGCGATGGTCAAATTGAAACCCGTGATGAACATGGTTTTCTATTGCATGGATAAAGTGAAACGATACCGTTTATCGAAAGAGGGCAAAACTAAAGCCGATAAAAATCGTCAACGCGTGGAAGAGGCATTTTTGAAATCCACCCATCAAGCACGTGCTGAAGCCGCGGCGGCTCGACGCGAGGAAAAACGTCGCCAGGAAAAAGAAAAGGTGATGGCTGACGACGATCCGGATCGTCAACGTCGCTGGGAAATTAAAGAAGAAAAACGGCAGGCCAAAAAACGAGCGCCAAAAATGAAGCAGCTTAAAGTTAAGGCTTTGTAAAAATGTGCCATACGTATTTATTAAAAGTAGCAATAATGTAGATTCTTACTATTATTTGATATCGGATTATGTAGTTTGCAGGTCCACTGAAAGTACGTTTTTAATGTAAGAAAATGAGTTTCAATATGCGACTTGGAATGAAGAATATTAATTTAAATAAAAACTGTTTGTTATTTGCATTGTAAGTATTTATAATGTAGGTACAAATTTAATGAATATTTCTGGTATTATTTCTACTTAATGTTAGTAATTAATGGTTTGGGCAGGAATTTCCGTTTGCGGAAAACAAAAACGATTGTCTTCGATCAAAACCACCTGATGGCCGCACCATTAATTATCGGACTGGTTACTAAATTCTAAAATATTACCCTTTTTCTGTATAATAAGGCGCATAATGTAACGAGATCAATCAACAACTTTGTAAATAGACTTAAAACAGTTGTATAAAAATTTGATTAGACTTTATGGGGTGTAAACATTTGTATAACAATTATTTGACGTCAACCGGAGTGATCGGGATTGGAATTTTAATGTAGGCAGAATTACCATTGAGCAATCGCTCATTAAGATCGATTACCTCTTTGGGATAAAGACAGTCTTGCAGATCAACAAAATCGGCAATGACAATATTTACCCCGTTTATACCAGGCTCTTGCTGATCTAACCAATTATACTTGGCTTTTTCCAAATGAATCGCACATTTCTCTTTCAATGTACCTTCAAACAAACAAGAAAATTCCCATAATTCAATTGAAATTCAATTGAATCGAAATGACCTTCAGTATACTGAGTGTTTGTGTACTTACTGAACAAATGCTTGACAACAAACCAACTGGAAGGCGTTAAAACGAATTGCGAAATGTAGCCAGTGTTGTCGGGCCGCGTGCTGATCCCTCCATCCAATTTATCAATTAAATGCGAGATGGAATCGGTGTTAGGCCAAGGCGTTGGAAAACTGACTGAAGGCCACAACAGCGGTTGACCATACCGAGCTGCATCAGACCTATAAATACAAATCACCTAAACAGACAATATAAAATTAATAAACTCGCTCGCATTAGTACTTGATAGCGAAACTGAGTCGTCATGTATTCCAACGTCAAATGTTCCATGTGCTCGCAAAACGGCATCAACTTGTGCCCGAAAATCTGGTCCAGCATGTGCATCAATCGCTCATGATCCTCTTGACTCAAATTGTAGAAATGCTGGCAATCCAAAATGACGATTTCTTGCGGATGCTGTTCGAGAAACAGCTCCAAGTCTTCGAGCACTTGTCGCACTTTGCTCGAATATAAACCGTGGACGAAGAAAAATTCGTCCGTGCCCAGTTTGGTGGAAATTCGCAGATCAAAGTATCGAATGCCATACTTGAGTTGATCGGTGATGGAAAACGCTTGCGTTCGCGACCAATTCGCCATAAAGTACTTCAAAACGGGGCCCAGAAATTGCAGACGTTGCAACAGCGTTTCGGCATCGGGCGACAATTCCGAATTCTTGGTGATATCTTTCGTAAAACTGTCGTGTGAGCCTAGAATAATTTTCTAGTGCATCAATAACGCTTTAATTCGCATTACCTGGTATTGCTAGGTAGATAATGGGGACCGATCGGAGTTTCTGAGGTAGATTCGTCATCCAATACTCCAAATTGCTACTTAAACTGCCGGTTTTCTTCAAACTGCTCTTCTTATTCATATCACTTGCGATTTGATTGTCGTGCGATTGGTGCGTTTTGTTACAGTGAATTTTACTTGATATTAATTTCTATCTTGGCTTCACAATAGCGTCGTCATGTCTCGTGTGGGATATTGTGCGAAACAATGCACAATGCAAAACCATTCAAGTTCGAATTGATTTTTGTTTACATTGTCGCCAGCTTTTACAAGGCACATGTGTCACACTATTTGAAATTTTACGATGTGTATTGCGGGTTGCATTCAATTAAATGCACTTTACAATTTTTTTTTTGGTGGAAATCTTGCTTGAAAATAGATCGAAATCAATTAATTTTGTTTACGTCGAGCGTTCTGAGCTGCCAGTTCTCGTGCCAGATCCATTTCTGTCAAGAAAATAAAATTTTGTTTTAGTAAGTGCTCACTACGCTACGATGATTAGTATAGCTGTCAATTTTTTAAAAAAATCGTTTTGGTGCTTTAGCGAAGGGTAGCCACCTAGGGGTATTTTTTGTAACTTCCTAGAAGCATTTTGAATGCGTTAAGTATTTAGTTGTTATGTTAAGTATTTTTCAAAGTTAAGAAAGGGATTAAAAGTCCACATTATTTCATACATTATTTCTTTTTTTTTTCGATAACAATATACTGATTTGTTTTGCAAACAAACAAAAATACAAATTAAAACTAAAGTACTGATATAATACAATTTAAAGAATTTAAATAAATGATTATAATAAATTTCGATCAGTCTTATTCGTCCATATTTTTTATGTGACTTTTACAGTTACTTAATAAATAGTGTAAAAATAAAAACAAGGAAGAACGCCTAGAATTGAACTAAACAAATATGTTATAATTAATAGGATGAGCATTTCTAAATTAAGAAGACATAGTAATTTAAATCCTTCGCGACAATGTTCGTTAGAAAACCTATTTACACTTAATAGTAGTATGCCTTCAAAAAGTCCGTTTTAGTTTATAAAAAAAAAGTTCTAGTACGGTTCGCTTTTTCGCATCCAACCAAACACTCGCACACAGTACAACACTTTTGAATATTCATATGACGTAATTTTTGAATAATAAACACACACAATTATTAATAGAATCACTAAACTTATTGTTTTACTTCCACTTTAATTATCTACATGATTGCCTAGAAGTTGTTGCGAATTTCCTGCAAAATAATCATTGCATAATTTATCAAAATATTCCCTTTGTAAAAACAACAAACATTCACATTAAATCAGCAGCGCAAAACTTTAGACAAAAACCCCAAAAGCACCAGCACCATTTAAAAAATCAAAAAACATACATCTACTTATTTAAATAAAATTCCCATCAATTTATGGCAGTCGTCAAGGGTTCCTCGGAGTGAACATTCCTTTGAGTCTCACTAACCACTTCTGATTCAGCCACAACAACAATAAGAAATGTTAAAAATCAAAAAGCGCAATAGTCAATAAATAATAGTACTATCTACAATAATTCGATCAAATCGTCCTACAAAAGCATCTACTTTGGAATTTCAATAACGCTTTATTGCTCCATAATAAAGATATTTACCTTGGATCGCCTTTTCCACCTTCTTCTTATCCGCGACGATATAAAATGCGGTAATTAGGAAAAACAGTGCACCTAGCACTTCGATAAAGCACGTCGTAAAGAGGGCATACTGCAACGCACGAAATTCGTCCCACTTTGTATCCGAATCCGCAGTCGTCACACTCGAACCGGAACTAAATGCGGTTTTCAATGCTTCTGATATCTAAAAATAAATTAATTACTAAAAAGTTTAATTTTAATTAATGATGTCACATACCACTCCGATTAAGTAGGGACTACCAGCGTCACCTAAAGAGTGCGAAACAAGCAATTGAAAACCTTCAGCCGTTGACCGTCTCGTTGGCAAAACCACATACTAAAATATCTCTCAATTAACAAAACAAAAAACTTAATATTTAAAGCGAGTGCAAAACAACATGCAGAATGATTTTTATTTAGTGCAATAAAAAGATTAATTTGATGAATTAAATTACTAGATTAAGCGAACTTACAACTAAATTACAATTGTTTCAGTTTCATCATTCTAATTTGAAAAAAAGGGGGCCAATAGTGCATACAATTTTATTGCAGTCTAAAAGAAAAACAGTTCAAAAATGCAGTACAAACCAGGCAACTAATCACTAATAGTAGAACAGAGACGTTAAATGTAACCACAACCATCTTCATGTTTAACGTGTACAACATACAACCCGACAACCTCAAGTCGACATGAAGTTAGAGGGTCTTGATGTCGATTTTATGCAAATTCGTATTAACTCAAATCCACATCAAGCCTCTAGGAAAAATGAAAATAAAGTCTTACCAGTAAAATGTCACTGACTATTGCCCAATTAAGATTCAACATGACTTGTCCCAAAAACAACAAGATATAGCATAGAGTCGTGTTATATGTGGTTGCGTATGTTGTGCCTAATAATAACGGCGCCGATAAAAGCAAACCGACAGCACATATTATCGGATCTATCTTTGGATAGCGTACTTTCAAATAGCTACTCAAATAATAACCCAGTGTTAGACCGACTATACCCGCCAGCATGGTGATTGCGCCAAATATAAATGACGTACTGAAACAATTGCAATTGCATGTTTAATAAAAACAGTCACAGCTAACAAAACAATTAAACAACAAACATTGGTAGCTAGTCACTGTTCTTATCTCGATACAGCTAGAAGCTTACCAATAAAATATCAGCGACAATTGCCCAAGTTAAATTCAATGACAATTCCGCAAAGAATATGAGGGTAAAGCAAAGGGCGGAATTGTACGACGATGTAATGCACGAGAGGAAAATGAGCGGACTTGATACGAGCAGAGAAAGTGCACAGAGGCTGGCATCGATATTCGGGAAACGGGGGCGCAATCTTTGCGCTATAAAACTTCCAGCGGGCACACCAATGATGCCCGAAATCATGGCAATTAAGCCAAACTTATACGCAACACTGAAAAAATATACCCACTAAATATCTCTTGATTCGATCGAATTGAACTCCATCGACCCCACTTAACCTTCTCGCAATAAAGTCGAATAAAAATCAAATACCTGTTACTATCGTCGCCGCCATTATCCTGCAATTTAATGCCCATTTCGATAAACTTGGGGCCCCACCATGAAAGCGCGCCCGCTACGAATGCCACACAAGTGAAACCACCGGTGGAGAACATAAAACTCCGACTGTAAAGAAAGACATTAATTTTTTTAATTCATAATTTTAATTCCTACAAACTTTTTCGTAATATCCTTAACGTCTTCGACCCATGGCGTGGTTTCCATGTGACCGCTACCTTCGCTTTGACCACGTTCCGGATCCTCCAGGACGAAGATGATAAGTAAGACAGCGACTAAGCCTAAAGCTGGAGTCACACGGAGCGCCCATTGCCATTGACCGACTGCTTTTGCCGTTTCCGAGCCGACAATGTAACCCAAACCACTAAAATTAGATCAAAGCCATTACACTAAAGACACATGTGTCTAATAAATGCACGATGATAAACTCGACAAGATTAAAATAAGTAATGCACTTTAGCGTGGATTAAGTTAGCTTCCGTAAGACGAATGAAAAAATTATAAGCGGAGGTCGTCGCTCTTAACTATTACGAATAAAATAAATTCAATTTACCTTCCCACAGGTATGGCAAAATAAAACATCGCCAACATCTTCGACCGCACATTGCTGACGAACAAATCGCTAATTATGGTAGGTGCGATCGTCGAATAACTGGCCTCACCAATTCCAACCAGTGCTCTGAACAGCAAGAACAACCAGAAATTCTGCAAAACAAAATTATTATCTGCGTCCGAATTAGTGAGTTAAACGTACATTCATGAAGGAACCAATAAGGGTGGTGATGCTCCACAAGAGGACTCCAGCTGCCATGATCCATCTTCGACTATAGCGATCGCCTAGGTAGCCGAAAACGGGAGCGCAAATCATATAACTGATTACGAAACCAGTTTGGAGTAATCCAGCCTGATCGTCTTTGATATCAAAGTGTTTTTGGATATCTTCTAAAATACCTGTGAAATTTAATCGAATAATTAGCGATTTTTTATGGACAAAATTAATTTTTTTCTTCCAAAAACCAATTAAATAAATTACATTTCATTATAAAACTTCATTAATAAATCGTTTTCTAGTAATTAGACAGTTTAAACTAAAATAAAAAATGTACTTAAGCTTTATGACGATACTAACTTTGATAAAAAAAAAAATCCTCGCCTATTGTACCATAAAAAAAATCAATTTAATTAATGCATAAGCCTGGCGACTAGACAGAGCCTGCGAGTTCAATATAATAAATTTCGTTAAGTAGTAGCCTATCTATCTTTAGTATAAGAATATGTTTGGGTTCCAACTCTCCGAGTCCCAAAAGCAAAACTCATAAATATTTATGACGGACCATAAAAGTAAAATTGTATAAATTTCGGTTCGATTCTTCATTATAATGCACTTTAATGAATATTCATTGAACCGATTTTATTTTTTATTGTTGGATACCTTAATTGCTTTTCGATCTTAAGTGAAACTTTTTCGATTAGACGACGTCGACGATGTCGCATTATCAAAAAGTTGATTGTGCAAAAATGTTTGGGAAATTGGTTTGCCTTCCAAAATTGGAATATGAAATTGAAGTGGCACGTGTGTGCTTAGTAGATAGGGGTCACAGGGCAATTTTTGCTGTTGCTGCTGCTGGTGCTTCTTGTTTCCCCCCCAAATTTAATAAAAGCAATGTGTAAAGATGAAGTGTTCCTCCTTATTCACACTTCTCTCAAGTTGATTAAAAACATGAATTATGGCGGGCAATAAATGCTACTCTCGACTTTATAATGGAAACTTATTGTTCCATTGGGATTACAACAAGCCATAATACCCGGCTGGCTAATAACGGCCTCAAGCGAAAAACCACCGAATGCAAAAATTAAAATTTATAGCGAACGGATTTTATGCTAATGCATCCTGACAATTAAACCATTCGCTCCATTATTTTATCAAAATTGCAAATATTGAAAAAAAAAAAACCCAATTTCGAAGATAAAAATTGTAGCGGATTTAATCTCATCCAATTCCCCATAAAAACAGAAGAGGAAGCATGTCAACAGCAGAAATGAAAATAACAGCAACATAAATATGAATGTTGACAAAGATGCACCCCAAAAAGTGATGTGTGTGCATACAGTTTAACTGTGCGAAAGGGGGTGCACAAAATTGGCTTGTCATAAGCAGAGATGGAAAAACATAAGCAAGCAATTACATTTTCGGAAATTTTGTTGGGGTGCTCTCGAGGAAATTGATCCCTTAATGGAATCAAATCGGGCAAATAAGATAGTATTTAGTTACCGGCCAGTAAATAGAGGGTAGTCAGATTAGAGGCATCTATGCGCATTCAAAATTGCGCATGCACATGCGCATTAAAAAAATCCCTAGCACTGCATGATATTTATTATCAGATTGCACATTGCGAATTAGGAATTTAATTTAGCGTGTCGAATGACCTGGCAAAGTTTTATTGGCTTAGTCACAATCACGCCATTTGTCGGCGTTATGCAAGTGGATTTTCAAATACAGCATGTTATATCGATAGTGTGTCTTTGCGGATATAAATACCGCAAGGCAAGCCAACAAATGAAAAATATTTGGCGTGAATAATACTAATTAATAAATATTATTTACAGTAAAGTGCATTATTTCGAATCGTATACGTAAATAAACATGATTTTTATTTATGGTGAGGTCTAGGTCATCAGAACTAGTCATGGTCATTTTCAGTTCAAGTCTACTCCTTTACACAAACAATAATTTCTACATTACATCATTATACAACCTGTAATTTTATGCAAATTTCCGGTTCTAATTAAAAACTCAAACTTAAGAATGAGAGTCAATGCACTTTCGTCGAAATAAAAAAATATAAAGAGAAAGGTGGCAAAATTCCTCGGCCACTATTGAACGAACTTTTTATGATATTATTCTCATCTGCACTCCACTCATATTTTTTATCGTTCTTTATACTAAGAAGTATATGGTAGTGCTTTATAAAATAATTCACACATGCACCTGGGCTTCAATGAAAAATGCGCGCACCGGCTTGCCTTTATGCTTTACATATATATTCATTAAAAAAAATAATAAAAGGAAATAGTAGACGTCAAACAAAAATTTTCTTTTCAATCTTGTTATAATTAAATTTAAAGTTGAAACGGTTCTGGAAAAAACGTGACCGCAACCTACGTATTTTATCGTACGATTTTTAATTCGGATAGGTAAAATAATTTCTATTAATTACGCTAGGAAGCAGATAAATTAAAAACGTGCATTGTTTCAAATTAAACGAATTTGAACCTTGTATTAAAAATAATATAAATTTACGATCACAAAATGCAAAGAGTTCAACGATAACCATGAACGACAAGCAATTAAATCGTTTATTATTAGAGGCGTTTTAAAAACAATAACAACACAATCAATAAATATAACTTTACAAGTTAATTAATTATTTAATTACCAGTTAAAATTAAATTTACTGTAAATTTTGCTTTGCTTTACAACTACATACCAGAAGTGACTTTAAAAAATGTGTTACTTATTTCCTCCCCGAAAATAAACTGAAACATACATAGAAAGCCAATCATCCCCCTTGTCACTCAGCACAGTGTTAATGGACTATGCAGATACACACCCAGAAGAATTCTTTTCGCTCATCAACATTCAAAAGAGGAAAAAGACACCATTCACGCAATATATTAATAGCCTTAGCTGCATATAAGTAAATACAGAAATAAAATGCATTAAGTACATAATTTTTATCTATTTTAAACTGTCCTGGCTTTAGTTTACGATTTACTATGCGACAGCGAAGAGAAAAAAAAAATAAAACAAACAGTAAGTAGTTGGTGTCAAAGGATCATAACATAAATATTTCTGAATGAGTAATTATAATCTCTAAATGCAACACTTTATCATTGTCAACTCATCTAAATCTGATGTTTATTTAAACTATTTCCAACACGTCTATATTTATTTATCTCGTTTTAGTGCATATGAATGAGATAAGAGTGCGTTTTATACAACCGGTTGAATGATTGAAAGGTAAAAACGTGTTGATGGCACATGAGGAGGCTTAACAGTTATTAGTCACGCAAAATTTGACTCCTTCGCAATGGAATAAATCAAGCCAGACGGCCAGTCAGACATTAGCAAGAACAGGAAATTGCATATTGATGTGATGTTAACATTGCAATTACTAAACCAAAAGGAAAACTGCATAGGATACTTTCTATGAGTGGTGTGCAATTATTTTAATCGGAAACATAAACATATGCGCGATTTTATAAATTTGCTGAGGTGTAATGACTATTGCACTTCGATCATCTGATCACATAAATCAATCAAATTTACTGAAATCGATACTTTGGATAAGATAATGTAATGTATCGAGTGTGTTATTTTTAAACAAACATTCCATTAGTGACATTACATAATAAAAATAGTAAATAATGAAAAAGCGTTATTTTATCTTGGCGAACTAATATTTATTTTCAATAATAAGTATGAGACAATTAATAATTAGTTGCTAAATTGGCAAACATGACGTATTGGAAAATCATACGATAATTTTATTAATCATACTTTTTATCAAAGGAAAAGCTCCTTTAGTGAAAGTGTCAAAAAATAAATGATAACCCTTGCATTAGGGGTGGCTCCTTTTATGTTCCAAAAACCACACACAGTCATAATATAATAAAATATGAATATCAGGATAACAAACCATCTGTTAATGAATAAATTAGATTGCAAGGGTGGAACTGATGAAAAACCGCAATTCACTAAAGTGTCATTTATTCTGATGAGATTTCTGCCAGCAATCTGGTCAATATTGGTCCTAAATTCTTTTCCGCTTTGACATAGAATTACTACTTTAATTTCTTCCTGTGCATAGTTGAGACACGCACTCGCATACAGCGGCTTAATTTATGGCTCCTTTTTATTTACGAATACGAATTGAAGCCATAAATGCAACAACAAAAGATGACAAGATTTACTTTAGAGCAACGTGATGTAATTCATACCTAGTTTTCAAACGTACGCTGCGGGATTTCTTTTGAACATTCTTTACACGTTTCATAAATTACCACTTTAATAAAGTCAGACTACCTTTCCTGTTTCGCGATTCTTAATCAAATATTCATTTCTAATTAATGCGCTGTTTATCTGATCAATTAGTTTTTCATTAATTCAATAATTGCAATTTATAAAAGCAATCGAACGGATTAAGTTCTTTATGGGGGCATTAATTAAGTCGAAGAATTTTAATGCAATAAAATATTTAAAATTAATATCTAGCAAATTAATTCTCGCATTTTATTTTTAATAGTTTATATAATAATTTTATAGTCCATAGTCTACCAATAAAAAATATTTATTGTACTCGGCGTACTATAAAATATTTTAATAAACAATAATTTCTAATAAAATATCAATAGTACGCCAATGAACAAAAATTGCATTAAAACCATGACAACGAAAAATCGTTCACTTTTGGATGCCATCTAGTGTATGTATTTAATAATTTTTTTTTAAAGGGGGCAATAAATAAAAATCAGTTTGTTCCTCGGTTTGTTCAAATAGATTAAGAATAAATATTCTTAACAATCCAAGCCCGACTTTCACTGCACCTTGCTTAATGTCTTTAACCCAGTTATAAATACAGTTTCATTACAGAAAAACCATTCTGTTATTTGTTCAACAAAATCAAATTAAATATAATAAAATAAAACCGTCCTTTAAAAATTCGATCCAAATACAAGAAAAAAATATTCTTACCCGCTAATGTAAACCGGTCCATATAATTAATCAGATTCACAAAACACAAGATCAAAACCGCAATCCATTCTTTGGTTTTGATGCTGTTTATAGTTCTTTCACTTGCACGAGGATCATCTTCGGTGGTGCGGGGCACAAGATCCGCTTGCGAATTATTCTGCGGAATCTCCATTGGCATTTTGATTGGAATTAAATTAAGTATCGGATCTTTTTCCTTCAGTTTCTTGTTTGTTGACGGTGGCATTTTGATGGGCCGCAACTAAACTCCACGCAAGCCGAAGAGCAATGACGAGATTTTCGTATGGGACACATCTTGCCGCGTTGTTGTACCGCATGCGCTAAGGAATCACCTGATGATTTGACATTATTATTTTTTTTTAGCTGGTATTTTTAAACATACGGTTAAATAGAATGCGAAAAAAACTTACAATTTGAACTAGTTTTTTTTTGTTTGGATTTCGTTTCAAAATGATTTGGCTGGACGCTAAAGTTAGGTCGGAAATTCTAAAGAAATCCCCGGATTACTAAAAAAATAACCTACACAGCGTGACAGTCAAAACAGAACTGAATTTTGTGGTAGTGTCGCCACCTATTGGCTGGTGGCTGTTCTATCGGGTTAATTTGTTTACATGCAGGGTTGCAAACGACTACCAACTACGTTTACATGGGTGGCTGCAATTCAAATTCCAGTTAAATCATATTTATTAATAATTTCATCAATATTGTATGTAGGTAGCATTAAGTACATTTATATTGTTTATAAAATATATAAATAATAGTTTGTTTAAGCAAAATTATAAGTGGACTAATTATTATTGCAATTTAATTTAATATATTTGATTATATTCTATGACAATAGCGCGGCGCACAAATATCAACAATAATGATATCTAAACATCAAACACGGTAATAGTTATAATTCTTAAACTAATACCTATTATTGCTAGTGCAACTCAAGATATATCATCATTAGCTTTGACAGTTTAAACGTCAAAGTAGAAAGTTAGTTGGCACTAGCTACTGCAGATGGAGTTCAAAATTTTTAAAATTTTGAGTATCGTGTCTAATAACAACATCATTTTATATTGTTTAAGAGTATATCATAATATATTTAATTTAAGTAACTCAAAAAGCTAGAATAATATGTTTGCTGGATTACAATTTTTAAATACTGCTAAACAAATATCACAATAAAATTATTCAGTCAAAATAATAATCTAAAATATAAATATATTTTTATATGTTTGTATATAATTTTTTTAGTTTTTTTCAATATATAAGATAAAATATCAATGTAATCTTAACATTTTTATTTAAAAATTCCCAGTTGATCAAAACGTTTGCTAGCGCAAAAATATAAGTCATCTATAAATATACTTTCAATTAAATAGATTTTAAAAACATTTACGTTTCATTTGTAATATATATCATCTAACAACAATTTTTAAATATTGAAAATCCATTCAAAATCTAACAAGTACCCAGTCACATATAATATAGGCAACCCCCAGACTTAAAGTAAACATGTCAAGTACATAGCGACATCTATGCCAAAAGTTTAAAACACCTGGGAACCATAATAAAATAGTTATAGCATATATTATGTAAAATACGACAGCCTTAAAGCATTTTAAAACCACCACCAGACGGCGCTGATTCTAAGCCGGTTTTCCACCCTTATTATAACCGCCCCTATACTTCCGCCCATCGCCATGATGGTAGTGATTATTATTTGATCCACGTCTACCGTGATACTGACCTAATCCCGCACTCTCACTGTTCTGATGTTGTATACTGGGCAAAGTGGCGCCATCCATACTCACCTGCACACTACTAGCGCGCTCATTATTGGCTCGATTGCCGCCCCCACTTCCACTTTGCCAATAACTTTGCGAATGCAACGGCGGAAACCAATTACCACCGCGATTGTAATGGTTCCCACCACCGCCGCCCCGATGGTGGCGCCCATTGTTGCCACGATTGTTACTAGTTTGATGACTACTAGCGCCACGTTGATAGTTTTGATCGCGTTGTTGATAGTGGGGAGGCGATGATGCGCTTGTCGAGTTCTCCCGGCGCAGATCCGAGTTTTCTCTGCGCAAACGACGAATTATCGCTTCGGCATCGTCAAGTTTGCGCAGAATTTCCGGATCCGG
This sequence comes from Cryptophagus acutangulus, assembly GCA_963556235.1. Taxonomy (NCBI): domain Eukaryota; kingdom Metazoa; phylum Arthropoda; class Insecta; order Coleoptera; family Cryptophagidae; genus Cryptophagus; species Cryptophagus acutangulus. The sequence continues at coordinate 1,709,063 of OY744568.1, read as the reverse complement.
TTGTAAAGCGCGTTCGCGCTCTTTTTCGCGGTCGCGTTCGTATCGTTCTAGTTTTCTAAAATGGAAATAGTAAATATAATGGAATTTATTTGTTTGATGGGATCATACTTTTTCTGTTCGTCTACAATCGCTGATAAATAAACATTGCGACTTTCCGCTTCTTGGAATTGCAATTTTAGTTCGCCCAGTTCTTTTTCTAGTAGTTCTATTTGTAATGGGGTTACATTTACTTGTGTTGGGCTTCCATATGTCTAAAAAAATAATTTAATTAAAAAGAGCGCAAAATTAATTTTCTCGTACTTTTGGTTTGCTGTCATCTTCCGGCGAAGAAGGTGAACTAGGCACTGAGCCTTTTATAAAAATTAGTTGGAATTGCAAATCTGTCAAATAGTTAAAGCAAAAATTAATAGATGTCGCACTAAGTTACAACGTGCCACTCAATTTAAATTTCTTTCTATATTAATTACCTCGATTCCGATTTTTCAGACTATCAATTTCAGTATGCAACCCTTTCAGCATCAGATCGTGCTGATCTCGCAAAAATCTGATATCTTGCTCCAGTTGTGCAACACGTGCATTTTCAGGACCCTTATTTAAAGTTTCAGTGCTTCTACTGATGACTTCAGGGACACGTTGTGCCACCACAAGTTCACCGTTTACAGATTTTGATTTGTTCACCTGAAAAATAAATGGCAGAATTACAAATATACGAACTTTATTAGTTATTTCGTTAGAAAAATATTGTTTTACCTGGCCAAAAGGCGCAACTGGAATTTTAACAATAACTTTCGATGCCATATTGGTTTTATGTGCGATACTTTATGTTTTATTGTATTTTTTGTTGTTCTATCTGTTGGAATGAACCTTGTGCAACTCCAACGCACTTTTGCGAACTGCAGCTTTATGATTCACAACGTTATAAATATTTTATTGCTTAACGAAATTAAATGGAAGCATCTTTAGTTATGTTTTAAATAAGAATGATACTGGTCGCTTAACGACACCGGCGTCGCGACGCCGCAATTTAATCTCATACAAAACGGCGCTAAATCGGCTGATTGTTCAATAATCCATTTTGGCGGATGGTCAATTTGTTAAAGCACTATTCCAATTTCGGTCTTGCAATATAATATTTATTAGTTGTATTGAGTCACACATTTACAATTACACATACAAACTACACACCTCATACCAAAACCAGTATTGATTATTATTTGTCATGCTCAAAGACGTACACACTTTGTGTTATTGTAGCGCAGACTGCATTTAATTCCGCGAAATTAAATATTGAAATTCTTGTAGATAAGAATTTTCTTGCAATATGCAATTACTAATGCGCAAATTTTAATTTAAAAGTCCGCAAAATATTCAAAATGAAGCAAATTCGCGCCATAAGAAAATTAACCAATGAAATGCTTGCTTTAGAGGAGCTTGAGATGCTATTGGTTCATAGCGCTCATTTGAAATGACGTCATGGTTAACCAAAATACGCGCGAATTTCGAAAATTAAAATTAATTTCTATTCAAATGAACAACGCTAATTAAAATATATATTTAAACCAGCTGAGTAAATATTTAAGTACTAATTATCAGTGCACATATTTGCCTCTTAAAAATAATTATTACCATAACTGTTCCTAGAATTTGCGATGCACTTTCCAACTCCAAAGGAAGAGGCGATGGAATTGGTGGCAGTAAAATCGTATTCAAAGGCACTTTTTTACCATGGTTCACCACAAAACGACTCGTACTATTATTGAACCCTATGTGATGCATTTTGCTCCACTAAAATATTTAAACAAAATTCGTCATCTCATTTCAAATAAATTTATAATAAAAAAAACCCGATCAAATAGAACATCGGGGATCAATTATTGTTATTTTGAGTGGTTGCCATGGTGATATGAAGCCACCTGTCAATTCAAAAGTAGGGGTTGCATTTGTTTCACTATACAAACTATGTGTTGTTATGGTGAACTTTGAAAGGTTAATAGAAATTGCTCTATTTTTTTTGTACACTAATCTTCACAATAATCTAAAACTAATAAACCATTGCTGCATGTGTGATAATTGTAATTTGAATTATGCATAAAGTTAATGCAGTCCGATTTGTAAGTCGAAAAGAAAATTATTGAATCAGCTAATTTTCGAGATAATTTAGGATAATTTGAAGAGCGATTGCAATTTCATCGAGCAATTAGAAGCGACCAATGGCAAACTGGAGGACAATGTGTGGAATAGCTATTGTGTGAAAAAGGACCGGAAAGGCCAATTGAAAAAGTTTCTTTCCCATCCGAAATATTTGTCATCCGAAGACACATCTGAGACGTCAAATATCTCAGATGTGCGGATTCATTCGGCCACATCGCCAAAACTTGGACATAATTTGGAGTTGCTTTATTACAATGAAAAGGTTTGCAAATTAATGGGTAGCTATTTTTGCGACATATTTTATGTTTAGATCCACAAGCCATCAAGAAGACAATTAGTAAAAAATAAAAGTGTCCAGTTGCATCAGGGGTCAGAGGATGGGAGCGTTTGTGAGATGGAAGTCGGATTTGGGGACGGCAATAATCAAAAGCCTGTACGAAAATCCGTTCAAAAGTTGCAAAAGAAGAGCACTAAGACGGACTTGTTGAGTGTGGATTTTGCTAAGAAGTTTAAGACGCTTAGCGAGAAATCTGTAACGATCTTAAAGGATATTAAGTAAGTTATTGGGCAAGCAAGTATTTTTTTTGTAAATTATTTGCAGGAAAATCTATGAGCAAGGGGTGGATTTACCCGATGGGTCGGAAGATGCCTCCAGACGCTTAAACCGCGTCAAGGAATTTGCGTCTAGGTTTTCAAGGAATTATTTGTACCCCCTACTACGCCAAGTAATTATTTTAATTAATTTTCTATCGTGAAATTATTTAATTATTTTTAGTTGGAACAATTGGAAGAAATTGAAAATAATTCCCCGAATAAAAACGCGAATGCCAATCAAAAACTGATTTCAACCTACAATATCGTGTTGAATGGTCTTCAAGTTTTTAACAAGCATTTACCAACGACTATTGGAAGTGGAGCTGGTGCAAAGTTGCAGAATCTTTTGCACCATTTATTGAAAATTTTGAACTTGCATGAAAATCTTACGCCACTTACTGACGATTTTGGAATCATCGACTTTCTTTCAGTAAGTAACAACCCAAAATTAAATAAACTTTACTACATTATCGCATTATAGGACTTTAAGACTTGTACCGAATTAGTCCTCCTACAAATCGAGGAAAACTGCAATGCATCTGTTCCAACTGCAAGTGAAACAGTTGTAATTGCAAAATCTAAAGCAGTGGTATCTAATCCAACCAGACGCAACAGTAACGTTTTGCTGAAGCCCCAAAAGCGGAAACCAGCAGGAAAACTAGCGATGTATACGAATACGTTTCGCACAGGTTCAAATTTGCATAAAGCAGTTGAAATTCTTGCAAAGAAAAAGTACTTTGTATCACACATTTAAATTTAATTCATATAACATTTAATTTATTGTGGTAGATATAATGTGAAATCGCGATACAAAACCGCAGGAATTATGCAACCGATTAAATTACCACCGCTGGACGCATTGAGTTGTAAATTTCCAAGCAAATGCAAAATTTTCGCACAAAAATCAAACGCGAATTTACGTAAAGTTCCAATGAACACGCCGATGAACGACGATAATGTTTCCACATTAATTGAAATTGAGAATGAGAAAGAGGTGAATAGGATGTGGAGCGAAAGGTTGGACGAGGAGCCACGTGAAGAGGTAAGAGATCAAAGAATTTTTTAAAATGTCTCTTTTATAACAAGGAAAGACGATTTAAATTTGCCGCTCTAAATTCCAAGCGTGTAATCGGGGAACCCCCAGGCACATCGGTGCGTAACCATGGTAACGCGACAACACGTTTGGGTATTGGCGCGGCAAATTCGAAAAGCTTCTCTTGAAGGCGGGATTTCGCGTAAATTCAAACAGTTTTCGTTTATTTGCATTATTTATTTAGGAACAAATAGATAAATATCGAGCCAAAGCATTACAATATAATAATAAAATACTGAAAAAATGTGTGTTGGGTAAAAAGGTGCGTGTGTGTGTATGTATAAATAGCAAAGCTCTGTTCTGATGGGTGTGTAATTAATTAAATAGCGAATTTAGCATTTCACACAGTGTGGCTTGCCTCCATCGACTTGGAATGACTGATCCTTCATGATCGGTTTCTCACATTTCTAAAAAAGATACATTTTATAATAAACGGCCCCGTAATTACTTATAAACATATAAAATAGAAGCGTCATCTTGTTGGCACCACTTCAAATGCAAAAATCCTCCAATAATTACATTTAATATCGTCTGCCAAGCCATATATCATAACATTCACATTTAAAGCGCAATTAAGTCATTCTCAATTACTTACGCTGCACCGGAAGCACATTTGATGCCATTTCGCGTCCAAAGCGACGATTGCTTTATCGGCAATCGGCTTGCTGCAAGCCTTGCACCGATCGGCATGCTTTTCAAGGTAGCACTTTTGGCAGAAAGGCTTGCCATCTAGCTCCATGAATTTGGTGCCAATCAATTTCGATTTGCAATCGCCGCAAACGAAATGGTCTTCATGCCAATGCACCCCCATGGCTTGCAGACATTTCTAAAAAAATACAATTAGATGGAGAAGACGTTTTGGGGGGCGTTTTAGTAAAGGCGCTACTTACATCCGCAATTTTTTCGTTGCAAGCGTTACAAACATTGCAGAAAAGTTTAGTATTGCAATCGTGACAGTATGGTTTATTGTCGTTAGTAATAAAATTAGATTCGATTGGATTTTCACATTCGGCACATACAAAATGTTCCGAATGCCAGGTCTGATCGAGAGCTGTAATGTAACTCTAAAAACGGGGAGCGGGATTAGTATAAAATCGGCAAACCAAATTTAGTATAAAAATTAAATAAAATAAATCAAAAAAGCCAAAATAAAATTCCTGAAAATTAACTCACTTGTCCACCTTTAATCATTTCCTTGCAAGATGCACAAGGCTTTGGTTCTCCAGCTGATGAACTCTAAAATTTTGAAAACAATTATTAATTAACTCCCCTAATAAAATATTTCGGTACCATTTCGTTGAAAAAATTCGTATTAATGTGACACTAGAAATAGCGCGCTGCGAACTTGTTTTGCAATGCGATCGCAGGATGAAATGAAAAGTGGCATAAAAAATATAAAAATTTTCTATGGCAACTAGTGCGTGCACAACCTACTAAACAACAAACTTATCGATTTACATTTATTCTATTTTCAGCAAGTGAATCATGAAGATATTGCAATAAAATTGTACGAGCTGGTACGAGAAAATCCAGCAATTAATTTGCAAGATCCGCAAACATCGGAGTCTGGCGCCGTAGTCGAGGAAAATTTCAGGGGATTGTTGCAGGAATGTCTGAAATCGGCGGAGGGCAAACAGATTTTGGAAAAGTTAATGTACGAATTGACGAATGATCGCAAAGTGCCTCAATTGGAGTTTATTGAGACGCCCGTTCCGGTTATTGAGGAGAAACCGAAGAAGGCCCGGAGGGAGTAAGTTTGACAGGCAAAATGACAAATTTTTGACAAGCGAAGTGGAATTTATTTTATTTAAAGTAGAATTGTAATTTATTTTAAGAAAGTTTCTATTTTATTTAAAGAAAATCTCATAGAAAAATCGTAAGAGCGTAACTTTGACGTTTGACAAGTGAAAGTGACAGAATTGACGGACGTTGACAAGTACACGTAACCTCAATGAGAAAGTAATGTCTTAATTTAAATAGAAGTGGATTCTTTTTTTTTTAAATAATTTGTGATGTACTGTTGTCACAATACGCTTCTATTGTATTTAATTTTGAGTAGTTTATTTTTAAAACAAAAAGTAACGTTTTGCCAGAATTTAATAGCACTGAAGCGTATTGTCTATCAGTTTTTCAACAGCTGTATGAAAATGAGAAAGAGTTAATATTAGCATTAGCGCACTTTTGCAGGACTGGATTCAAAAATTCAAAATTTTCAAAAAAAAATCAAATTAATGTTACAAAATAAACACTGTGTATTTTTGTTTTGAATTTTGATGCAATGCGTTAAATCGGATTTTGGCAGAGTGCCAAAAGTCCAAAAAAGCCATAAATTCAGGAAAATTCCTGCGATATTTATGATTGAAATAAAAAATAATAATAATAATGTTTGCGAATAAATAGATTACGAGGGACAAAATAAATAAGTTAAAATTAGAAAAAGCAAATTAATTAATTCAATCAATCAATAAATTAATAAACCTACCATTTTATCACAAATATGTCTATAGATAGAATCAAAATTATTAATAGAGAGAGGATTAGATGAAGTGATGCTAATACGAATCCAGTAGACGATCGACTAAAAGCCGCGTCTAAATATTATAAAAAGAGTATAATATTAGATTAAAATTTTGGGGGCGTATGTATGTAGGTTATGCACACGGGACCAAAGGGGCCCCCACGAATTGCCCACAAAAATTCCGAAAAACAATTCCATAGCACCTAATTTGATTAGTTTCCTCGAAATTGAATGGAAATAATTTTAATTAGTTTAATTAGCATATTCGTGTACAATACGGCTCTGTTTGTGTTTTGTTTTTAAAGATCTAATTTTAATTTTACATTTTTTTCGTTCGTGTTATGCATTTCAGAGTATTATGAAGTAATAATACAACTATAAATTGGTGCATCTGTTTAAAAACGGATAATTGATGAGTTTTTCGTGTTGTTTTAATTATAGAACATGTTTTGGTTTCAAATTTTATTATATTATAGGATTTCTAAAAAAGTTTTAGTTTTACGAGCGATTTAAAATTATTTTTTTTGGAAATTTTGTAAACGTAAAAGTGTCTTAAACGTAAAAGTGTAGTAAAAAGTGTCTTTCTAATTTATTTGCGTTAAAATTAAACGAAATTTTCGAAACTCACCATAATTTCTTAGAATGTACGTTGCACTTACGATTTAGATTGCTAAGGTTTATCAATATTAGTAATGCTTCTTAATATACTGGTGATCTAATTCGCAAACAGTGATAACGATCTTAATTTTGCCACCCCTCCTAATTTAATTAATTAAATAAAAAACAATATATTACGTGAATCGAGTGCAAAAAAACCAATAGATAAAATTCTTATGGCACTTCAAAATGTTTTCTTCGCGATAAAAATTCAAAATAACTTGCCAAAAATTTGTTCAAGCTAATTGTACGTTCAATTCTACTTGAAGGCGAAATATAAATCTAATTACGAACGCTAATTAATTTATATCAGCCACAGAAATGTACAGAGTGCGCAATTTTTAAAAATTGCCGTTTGTCTAAAACGAATATGCTAATAAATAAATTAGTTTACAAAGTCGCTCCTTTTTAATCACCTCGTATAATTTGTCACAGTTAAAAATAGGTTTCGCTTATTATTGACGAGAATGTGTTTGCATTGCATTTTACATTTGATTTTATTGAAAGTGCTTATTAATTAGCAGGCGTGGATAGAATTGTTTAACTAAAAACAAATACACGCTCCAAAATTGGGAAAAACATATTATACATTTTATTTCGTCGTAATAATAATTCGGCTGCCATAAAATTCTATTTGTTGTTACGAAATGTTTACTCTAGATAGTAAATTAATCCTAATTATCCTGCTAATCTTTCTAGGCCAAAGATGACTGTAAGCGGCACCAAAAATGTACAATTCGTCTGTATTGAAGATGACAATTCGATTGTTATCGATGAGGATGAGAATTTGCCGCACGATTTGAATTTGAAATGTGCAGCATCCGAAACGCAAACGGATGTCAGCAATACTCAGATAGATAAGAGTACGCAGAAACCTGCTGTAAAGCAGCAGGCACAGAAATCGGTGAAAATCAGCCGAATCGAGAAGAAAGCCAAATGTTTGGAGATGTTGGAAAAGGACTATGCTGTGAATGTCATCCAATATAAATTGGATTTTCAAAATTATTGCAAAAGCAATCCACTGTATATCAAGACTGAGAATGTGCAACCATGGACTTTAATGGGAAAGTACGATTTTTGAATTTTTTTGGGGAATTTTGATTAATTTTTATCTTAGAATTTCAGATGATATTTTGGACGAGACTTTATTGGCTGTAGCAAGAGAGATTGAACTGAATGATGTGGTGTCGCAGATTTATCAAGAAGAGTTACAATTATAATGACTGAATAAATATATATATATTTTTAATTTGTCCGATTTTTACTAGAAATGGTACTCAAAATATTTTTGGGGAATTTTCAAATAAAACGCAATAATTCAATCGAATACAATTTGTTCACAATACAATCTTAATCTCAACACAAAACTAATATACATATCGCAACAGATACGTAAAAACTTATTGACTGAATACATAGTGAATAAATAAAATGTAAAATCCTTTAAAAATATGTCATACTACTATGTATTAGATCTAATACTAAAATTTAGCAGGAATATAGTCTAGAAGTTGCAAATTAGAAAGGTGTAAAACTTTCAGCCGCTTGCACTTCAGGGGTATAGATTTCAGGCGGATAAGTAATATTTAAAAGTGCGGTGCAAGCTTCAAAAGCTGCATTCTTCTTCGCCTTCTTTTTATTTGGACCTAAAATAAATACAAAACACATATAAACCCATTCAACCTCAAAGAAGAGCCTAAAATAAAACAAGAGTGTCCGCTCATCACAAACAGTTCAATTCCAAAATCGGGAACCAAACCAAAATGATCCAAACAATATATTTTACCACAGGTTGTAAAACTATGAATTCATGAACTGAATTACAGTACTGCTCCATGTGGTGCTAAACACCTAATTTACTCACCAATTCCAATGAAAACTTGATCATTAACCGTGCAACTAAATTGGAACCTAATATTGGGTGGACTACCACTCATACCCACTTCTTCATATCTCGCTTGTGGTAACGTTTGATTCATCAACATAATCGGGTTGATTTTCTCTGGATTTTCAGGTAGTTTCTTTGCGGGTTTAGCTTCAACTGGTGGCGAATCAGTCAAATCCAAAGTGCTACCCTTATTCTACGCAACAAAAAAAAATTATTAAGATTCCTCCAACAAATTTGCTCTTCTTACAACTGTCTGAAAGATGTCTTCACCCCACATCGAGAACAATTTATACAAAGCGAAAGAAGCAACATGTTGCCACGGCAGCGACGTATTAGTCTCGCTATTAGCGTCTTCACCATCCACAGCCATCGGTTCATCTGCCTTGAAGTCGAATCGCTTGCTTTTGACAATATGTTTTAATGCTTGCTCAGCTGCGGCATTTTTAGCCTGAATTTTACTTCGACCTGTTTACCAAAAAATAAACTTCATTAATCACCATCCGTTTGAAGAAAAGAAAAATTGTGTACGCTCCGTCACTATGGCCATGAATATTAACTAAACTTGGCCGACTCTCAGGAGCTCGGTAAAGTTGCACTTTTTGCCAAAGGACCAAAACGGTCCGTTCAACAAAAGCGCAACAAACCTAATCTCCCACAGGTGTAACGCTAAATAATCCATTAAAATTAATTATTCTGCTGACTCCATGTGGGGACAAAAACTTCTAGTAGAAATGAACCTACCAAAGCCGGTAAGCTGGACTCCATCGATGGTTACACTGGCTTCGAATTGCTTATCTGCATTCACTACCGTCTCACTTATGTTGTACAGGACATTTGGTACCAGTTCATTGAGAATCATCACAGCATTTCGGGGACATAGAATTTTGCTCAGTTTGAAATTCTGGCGACGATTCTTTTCTTTCTTTGAGATCTTGTTCTCTAAAACGCAAAAAAACCCATTTTATATCACATTATTAATTAATCCATGCTTGAATTATTGTCGTGCAATCAGAAAGAATTTTTAACAGCGCCGACACACTCAACAAAAATATAGCTTAGAATTTTCGGAGTATAAAGTGTCTGCTTCAAATTTGCGCGGTGATTTGTCATCATTTCTTCACCAAAATGATACAAATGCAAGCTAATTAAAGACAATCACAAAACGTACTTGATTTCATCCAGCTTTTCTTCCCACTTCCATTCGTTTCAGTTTCCATCGACGAATCCATCATAGTGTCAGCTTCAGTCTTTATTTCCCCGTCATTATCCTTTAAGCAAAAATTTCTAGCTAGTACCATTCAAATTTCGCGCATAATATAAAACCAACCTGAATCATTTGGATCGCTTCATTCGCCTTCTCAACCTGCTGCAACTGCTCTAATATCTGCTGCTGCGACGCAGGATGCGCAGCATTCTCGGCTGTAATCGGCTCCACAAGCACCTGCAATGTGGGCAACTCCTGCGCCTGCACCTGCGCTGGGGTTTGTGTTGCGGGTTGCGCCACTGGCGCCGGTTTCTGAACCGGCGCTGGTTTCTGCACCGGCGCGGGTGGCGTAGGCTTCGGCACCGGAGTCACTGCTGCTGCAGGCGCAGGTTTCTGCACAGGAGTCGCAGGTGCGGGTTTCTGCGCCGGAGTCACTGGTGGTGTTGCTTTCTGCGCCGGAGTTGTAGGTGCGGGTTTCTGAGCCGCTGATTGCGCAGTCGGTGGTTGAACCGCCTTCTGCATCAACGGCTGCGGAGTCGTCGCTTGTGGCTGCGCCTTTTGCGGCGCAGAAGTTTGTTGTGGTGATTTTTGCGCCTGGGGTTGCTGAACAGGCATTTGCAGCAGCGGTTTGATTTGCGGCGTGAGCTATTCGAGCAGGTTTAATTTCGACAATTAAATGAAACCTTCCTTGAGGTTGTAGCACCGAGTATAGGTGCGCCCTTAACTGCCTGATGTGTTCGACACGCATGCAAGCAGTTAAGAACTGTGTATAATTTTTTTAACGCAAATATCTTGACTTGTGATGATATTTGTATGACGTATAGGTAGTAAATAATAAAATAAAATAATCAAACATTCATGCAAGCAAACAACATGATTCAAAACTGCTTTTAGTCAAGATACTATGGATGTTCACCAGCGTAAAGTTTATAAGCATTATTCTGATTTTGCATTGAGACATGTGCCTTAACTTTCGTTCTCACAATTGCGAAATTTTATTATTTATAATTAATTAATATTTTCTCAAAGACTAACCTCCAAATCAAACAGACTTTGAGAACATATTAATTTATTATCAAAATGTGCAATTGTGAAAAACGAGACACATGCACCAATGGGGTAATATCACCATTCCACACCCCAATTTCCACCGAAAGAAATGCATTGCACTATTTCTTCCAATCGAAATTTAAATATGAAGTAATAAATTACCCACGTGGAGAATTTTCAGTATTATAAAGCAATCACTCAGTGAACACAAAAAAATTTCGTCCCTATAACAGTACCACTACCCAGGCTCTGCATAGCATTACCCGACTCCCTAACAATTGCAAAAATAGTCATTAGAATTCCGATCAAAACTTCCGTCAAATTAATAATTATATCATTACGATGTAATTCAAAATTGTTTTATACCTGGCCACCGCTGGCAAAATTGGTTTGTTGCGGTTTTTGTTGCCCTGCGCTTGGTTGGGGCCGTCTTTGCCCCATCAGAGGGGTATGATGTGCGCCACCTCCTCCTGTATACATCATATTTTATCTCTAATTCAAGTTAATATGCAAATTGCTTACTCATCCCACGTGCGCCACCTCTTCGTGTATTGTAATTCATTTTTTGACAAGATTTCAATCAAACGATGTGTCTACAACAAGAAATACCACAGAAATGGCTGCTAACCGGCCTTATCACGACACTTGAGAATTGCGATTGAAAAGAAAGAGGACGGAAACGGATGCTTGGCACTGCGTTAGTCAAATCAACAGTGCAATGAACTCAAGCACGTGGTCATCTGAATTATGTCATCGTCTGCCAATTTGCCGACCAGACGTCTATTCCACCACAGTTTACAATACATATTTCAGTCTGTGGTGTAATTAATTTGAAAATAATTTATAGAATAAAATATGCGATTCTAATGACCGTTTTCTGGTCAGAATCAATAATAAATCTAATCGGCAAACTTAAATCTGGTTGCCAAAATATTAGAGACGGAATAATGTTTTGTTAACCGGGGTGGAATTGAACAAAGGTCGGTAAATTAACTCGACGGGCATAATAGAGATGTCACTAGTGTTGATTTTAATTTTAAAATAAATCGCAACAATTAAAATTTTTCTGCATTAAGTAATGTAGAAAAAAATCCAGCAATTGTTTAGCAGCATTCAAATTTTTTTGAAGACTTGTAATTAAATCTATGTAAAAGAAGTTGATTTGACAGATGGATAAAAATGTCAAACACCAAAGAAACGTAACCTGACTTTTTCTAAACAATACAATAATAATGCGTAAAATACAGAAATAGGGTAAAAATGGTTCAGAAACCTTCAAGAAAATGTGGTATACGGCTTTTATACGATTTTTAAGACGACGAATAATTTTAGGATTGATTTTAACATTATCGCTATGCTATTGCATATTTAGCTACATAGGAAAAGTATGTTCGCCCCAATCTACAACATAATCCCCTAAAAATGAGCTATCTTTCAGTCCGACTTTCTCGACAGTGACGAAATAGTACCTGTACGAAGAACGCAACCCTTCATATGGCGCACTTTGCAACAACACAACATTACCACTGATGGAGAACTAACTTGCCGAAATTCAGTACAAGGAAAAATGCTAATAGTAGACGACCGAGGTACAAAATCACAAGAACAAATCGACTTCTTAGAAAATATAACAATATTATTTTAGGATACGTTTGCCCGAGAAACGAAATCTTATCGAACGGATGCTGCAATGATGATTCGCAATCGCATGCAGTCGTTCAATATTCCTGCGAAACTTGCAAAGCCAATAATTGCTGTGCTAATTATGAATACTGCATCTCGTGCTGTTTACACCCCGATAAGGTAAAACCAAACGAATGGGAGAAAGAAATTTTAATTAATTTGGAAATTGCAGAAAGACATGCTGGAAAATGTACTGGGCAAAGCAACCGAGCAAAATAACGTGCTTTTTGCCTCGGTTTCTGATCACTTTGAGCTGTGCCTTGCGAAATGTCGCACGAATTCGCAAAGTGTGCAACATGAAAACTCCTACAAGGATCCTAGAGCGAAACATTGCTTTGGCGAACTACCACCAGGCACTCTAAATGTAGACAACTAATAAAACCAAAAAACTATTAAGAATAAAAACGTAAAATGAGTTAATACCAATGAATTTCATTTCAAATTTGAGAAAATTACATTTTGAAATATATTCTAAGTTCTAATTAATTTAATTGTTCTATTGGTGGTCGTTTGGTTCAACCCCAAAATGTAGTTGGTTTTTGTTTTGATAAGCCCAAGGCATACGATTCGTAGTAAACGCAATTCCAACGTCGCCGCTTTTCGAAATGCATACCGCACCTTAAACATTTATTTGCATTACTGGTTTAAAATCGAAGAGTAGATCCTCTACAATAATCATCTAATATTTGTTTTAATTTTATACACGTCTAAGGGTTGAGTAGGTACCTGCGGTGTTATTCAACTTTAGTTTCATTTTTGCTACAAGAGATGTCGCTGCTTCTTGTGCGGATTTACCATTTTCCATTCCCATAATAATCGAATGCGCCAAACAAGACTTCAAAATACTTTCACCATGTCCTGAATTAATCCTTAACGCATTTTTAACAATATTTATCAATAATAGACCTGTTATAGAAACCGCGCCAATTTCATCATCAGCATAAGTGCCGCCACCTATTATAGGGGTATCTCCCGTTCTGCCAACCATTTTCCCATTAAGTCCTCCGGTAGAAGTACCCGCAGCTAAGTGACCATCTTTATCGATGGCTACTGCTCCTACGGTACCACCAACATCTAAAACCTTCCATAAAAGAATATTTAAATCAACCGGCGATGACGCATCAATAAAGTATCTAACTTTCTTTGTAGTACCATTGCGAAGTTGTTCTAGAGCGCCTTTATTAAACTTTGTCACCAAACTGCCAGAAGGTACAGTTGGCACTCCTTGCTCCTTTGCGAATTTATTAGCGCCATTGCCGTTGAGTAAAACATGTGGACATTTTTCCAGTACCAATCTAGCTAAGCTATCAAAAAGCTATTGGTAAATCTTCTCTCATAAAAGTTAAATGTAGTACCTAATTGGATGCGCTATTTCCTTCACACAAGTGACAGCACCAGCATTCAAATCAGTACCAACCATAATACTTGCATCCATTTCCACTTCTCCTTCAATATTTAACACCGATCCGTAGCCTTCAAAAGACGCATTTTAATCGTATAAGAGTGGCTTTTGTTAAAGGTACCACAATTAAATACTTCCACCTCTTCCATATAGCGGATAGCTGCTTCTACAGCATCCAAAGAGGTACCACCATTGTTTAAAATTTCAAAACCAATTCGAGTTGATTCTTTTACACCGTCCAGTTTTGCTTTTACTCTGCAACTGGGTATATCATCTCCTCCGCCGTGAACCAACATCAATGGTTCCATATTTTTGAATTTTAATTTGTCAAAATGTTGTCGAAATATTTAAATCAATTTGAAGTATTGTAAATGTCATAAATAAATAAAGCGAGATGCCTAGATTTTTTGCGTGGTCTAAAAAATGTTCTTGCTACTCGATCCTTAGAAGTGTAAATAATAGTTATTTTATTTTATAAGCCAGGGGCGTAGCCGGCGCAAATTGCTAACCGGAACTAGTGGCCCCTAAGAAATGGCTTAAATTGTAGTTATTTTGTAGATACAATTCATGAAACCAACTCTAACCGACATTTTGTTTTATTAAAAAGGCGTAGCCTGAGCGTATTGGTATAACCGGATAAAATGGACGCAACGAAATGGCGCGTAAAACCTGATACGCCCATTGGATTAACATATATAAATCTGTATACCGTATTATCCTGAAACTGCTTTATAAATACACTCAAATTTGAGTCCTTTGTACTATTAAGGACAAAAAAATGACACAAGGACTATCCTTGACTGCATTCCTTACTTAAAAATATTAATGATGTATAAATAACTAAGCTTAAAATTCTGTATTAGGATAGATTGAAAGCAATTAAGGGGCACTTGCCACCAAACCACCCCAATTCAGAGTTTCAAATCCAAATTTCACCATTAATATTTAAAATTGTAGTATGCAACTAAGGATAAACCATGTATCATTTTTTTTGTCTTTGATATAGTACCTGTAAAAACTATAAGCCACCTAGTGACGAATTTACAAAGTCAATAGACTAATTTCGTATAGGCGAAGGCGCATAATTGTTAACCGGAACAAGATGCCCCAAATAAATAGCGTAATTCCGTAAGTTTTTGAGCGCAAAATCGAATAAAAAAATAATCCCGGGATTAAATCGCGAAATAACAATACAATCTGTAATTGTTATTCTTATACGACCAACGATACACTGTGGTAAAAATTCACTAATCACTTTTGACCAAACATTTCTCACTAAACAATAATAAAAACCCAACACCATGCTATGGTATATTTATCCACAAGATGTAGCGTTAATAATAAAATTAGAGTTAGGACGACTAATTAATTAATACTTGCAATTTCATAATTTATTATTAGTTTATTTAAATTTGTTGAGGACTGAAGGTAATTTATTATTAAAGAAATATCTAAAATTTTATAATTTATAGTTATATTTAAATTTGTTGAAGACTGAAGTTCATTTATTAATAAGAAAATATTTAAAATTTTATAATTATATTTAAATTTGTTGAAGACTGAAGTTTATTTATTATTAAGGGTGCAATGGAAAAATTTACAATAATAATTAGGTTGATAAAAATAAAAATTAGGCTGATAATTAGGCTGACAAATTAGGATGATAAATTAGGCTGATAAATAGGCTGCTGAAAAAAATTAAATAATAAAAAATCAAGTAAATGATAAAAAGAGGAATTAAATGCAAATTAATTAACAATTAAAATAAAAGATTCGCGGGTGTAATAAATATACCATAACATCAATACCCTAATGTAAAAACTCACTCAGAATTTACATTCTTGTGATGAATTGTAGAGGTGGCAAGATCTGAAACAAAGAAAAGTCACTATTAGTACTGTTATTGTTTGTTATTAATAATCAAAAAAATTAATATTAGAATTTATATCAAGTTTGTGATTAAAGTTCAATTAAAAATTAAATACTTACAAGTAAACCCTAGATCCTCCACTTTACTCGTCAAGACTGGTCCCTCCACTAATAAACGATCGCACTAAAATATTGAACACTTTGACTATTTACTACTGAATACTGTTTTGAAAAATAATATGCGGGCTTAAATCCGAACTTTGTTTTATAGCAATATGCAAAATATTTATTATTAATGTACTCAACTTAGTACCACTGTAACCGACCGCGACGCGAAAATAATCCGTTAAGCAGCTGAAAATAATCCTGAAAGCAATTGTTAATAGGTTAGCCCTTTACGATTTTACCAGTATTGCAATTGAACAAAACGTATTTGCCCTTTAATTACAAATTCTGTAAAAAAGAAATGGCGATATTTCAACATAATAAATACTCCCTGCGAAAATGTTAGAAATGTTTGGTCAATTTTCACTGTTAATTAAATTTGCAATTACCTTAATTCACCCCCAAGCGGAACAGGAGCCAAGGCCTGAAACAATTGAAAAAATTGGGTATTAGTAACGAATTCAATAATAAAGCGCGACAAGAAACTTACAGGTGAATTTTAATCCTTTCGCCTTTATGTCCCATAAACTATAATTAAAACAAGCATTAGTATTAAAATATTGATGCAATCAAATATCCGGGGTGCAGTTTCCTGGAACTCCCACAAGTGGTTGGTCTTATTCTGAAACAAAAAGAAAAAAAAGTTAAATTTTAGAAATAACAGAATTTTTAATCCTTGCTTCCATATTCAAACATATTGATCTTATTTAGCCTCAAACTGCCTTAACATTTTGAGGGAAGATTCAATTTTCAGTTTGAAATGAAAATGTAATTAATTTTGTTTAAGGGATTTAAATATTATTATACCTACTGGTTTTAAACACACCAATCACTAATTTATAACTAAAAGTTGATTCTCACTATACATCCCGCCCACGTACTGTCTCCGCTCCGTCAAATATTCGTACATAGAGATTAAATGAAAGTATTCACCCCTTTACTTTCCTATAATCACTATGTAAAAATATTTGACGGAACGGAGACGTAGACTGGATTTGTACAGTAAGAATCAAGATTCAGACATAAATTCACAAATCACTCTAATTTAGTTGACCAAATATCAACTCCTCATTGTAAATGTGTTGTCACTATTTCCATAAATTCAGATGAACTCTAAAATACAGAAAGAAAATATTAACCGGGACAGCTTCCTTGGAATCCGCGGGATCTGAAACTAAAAAAAAGAGTGATTAATATTTAAAATTATAACAGAATTTGTAGCCATTGAAAACAAGTAATGTAGCATTAAATACTGTCAAAAATTTCCATTATAATTTCCATTCAAAACAGAAATCAAAGTTCAAACCCTAAAACAAAAAAAATACTTTAGTTCTTTAATATTTTCATTTTTAAGGACACATTTCGATTCACACTTTTCTACTGTACTGCAACTACTGCAAATTAACATAAAAAACAAACCCATTAACGACAGGCTAATTAATAATTATAAGATGATAAATTTGAACAAATACAATCCAAAATTCTATCAAAATATAATAGAATTGACTTTACATGCCATATTATTGCAAATCTTACACAAAAACAACAGTGGACAAACAACAGCTTAAAAACTCACTTGTTGAGCCATTGTGCAAAAAACTGTCTGTTAAATTCAAATAAAAAGTTAAACCATGAAGGATTTGATTCCCGCATCTGAATCTCTTTCTGTTCCAGTATAAAGAATACAAATTATTGATATTAAAAGAAAATTTTGGAAAACTGACCTAAGACATTATGAGACCATCTTCCCCGCACTCACAACACTTTACTGAGAGGGGAAGGCGGAAACAGCGCAAAAAAGTGCCGACAAGAATGTGGTGCATGGAGGGAGGTCAGCATACACTGTGTTTTCGGGCTAGATATTTGATTTTCAACTTGAATAAATTAACGGGCAAATAAATAAATATTATTCACCAATATTAACTATTTAATATTGCTCTAATATTAAATAGATAATTTTGGTGTGAATAATATTTTTAATTCGCCTATTAATTTTATTTAAGTCGAGAATTAAATATCAATCAAAACTATATAATTAAAATGCACAATAAAGAATTTGAAATTAAATATAAATAATTTAACTTATCACCAGGCCTTCTAATTAATAAACTGTTTAAAAGTTGAGAAATTGTTATAAAATATTCCGAAATTATTTTGCAAACAAAATAATTATTTGATTATTAGTCTGATGGATTGAATTATTAAATTGGATTAAAAAATATACAAGAAACAGCTTAATAACTCACTTGTTGATCCGTTGAGCAAAAAAATTACCGTTAAATTCAAATAAGAAGCGAAGTCGTGAAGTTTTCTAGCCCCGCGTTTGAATCTCGCAATGTTCGACCTGAAATAATGAATACCGAATTAATAATTATTAATTAATCAAAAGAATTTGCTGAAAAAACTGACCTACGACATTAAAATATGTAAGAGCACCTTCCCCATCACACACTAATACTAAACTGTGCGTAGGAAGGGGAGCCGCTGCTTATAAATGAATTGGTTAAAAGAGGGGAGGAAAGAATGTAGCGCATGGAAGGGGGTTATCAAACCCTCCCTTAATACACGCCAAAATACACTGTGTGTGCTCTAAAATGATATTGACCTTGAATTAAAATAAATACAAATAATAAAAAATTATCCACCAATATTAACTAATTAATATAGCGCTAATAATAAAAAGATACTTTTGGTGGATAATATTTTCAATTCGCCTATTAATTTTATATGATGTAATTGTTAATAATTATTATACGCATATTACACAAAATCTAGCAACATTCTACGTATTTATTTCAACCTCTTCATTAAATTATGTAATTTAGAAATAATTTAACGTCGCCGCGCTAATTAATAATAGAGATTTTTAATAATTGAGAGTGTGTTATATTATTACGAATCCGAAACTATAGCAAATACAATCAAAATAGAAAAGAATTGGTTTTACATGCAAATCCTACAGACAAACAACACTGAATAAGCTCTAGCTCGTACGATTAACAAAAAACCGCGGGTTGAAAAGTTATCCGTGTGCTGCCTCGTTCAAATCGTTGAGGAACGAAATAAATCATGAATAACTTTAATGGAATTATCAACAAAGTCATGAAACTTACTTTTATGGTAATCGCAGGCCGTAGTGATGTACGAATACTTCTTGGAGCAATCCCGCGAACAACTACACTGCGCCTTCCATCTTGAATTCTATGAAACTGACCACAAAAAATTGTTGAAATTAGATTATGAAAAAACATAGTAAAATTCATAGTTTTCAATGAAATTTATAGTACCTTTTGTTCACTGTCGTGTTAATTGTTTGTTACACCACTTTTAACTTGATTTAACTTGATTAATCTACATAATTTCGGTGAAAATGTACGGAAAGCGTCCGTTCAGTTTCAAAGCGTACGGCGAAAAGGAAGTTAGTTACACTTTTGATCCATAGGGGAATTTTTGGTTTTGCGCGATTTTCAAATTTAATTTGGGGTAGATTAAATTCGTAATTTAAGTCATTTAAATTAATCTTGTATGTAGATTAGGATTAGAAAGGAATTGGTAGACAAAATTAAATTAAAATAGTAACAATAATTCAAATTTTGAGAATATAATAGGCAACCAGTAATACATCGTTGAATTAAAGCGCACTTTACAATTTTAAATATATTGAGTAATTAATAAATTTAATTTTAAATGTATTAAACAAGTTCCAACTTATCCTCATCCTTCTCAATACCAAAATGGACCACATTTTTGGTTTGATAAGCCCAAGCCATCCGTTTACTAGTAAATCCAATTCCAATATCACCCTTATTGGAAATGGTTATCGCCCCTTAAAAAAAATCAAAAAAATTACAAAATCTATTAATTTTCAAGCGCAAACCTGCAGTGTTGTTTAAACGCTTCGTCATTTGCTCCAAAACCGAATTAGTTGCAACATGAGCGCTTTTTCCATGTTCCATCTCTTTAATAACTGAATGGGCTACACAATATTTCATAATAGTCTCACCATGGCCTTAAAAAATTATATTAAACAGAAAACGCGCGGAAATTTGAAATTCGGTTGGCAAACCTGTAGTGGAAATGGCACCAATAGTATCATCAGCATAGGTGCCACTTCCTAGAAGGGAAGTATCGCTACTTCTTCCTACCATTTTACCATTAATTCCTCCGGTTGAAGTATCTGCAGCTAATCGACCTTGGGAATCGATAGCTACTGCACCAACAGTACCAACTTCACCTGGATTCTATCAGAAAAAAATATTAAATGGCCAGAATTAATATTTAAGAAAAAAAATACTTTCTCCCCAATTTCCGTACGATCATCCGGATTTTTTCGAAATTGCTCTAAAGCCTCTTGGGCGTATTTTGTTACCAAACTACCAGGCGGTAGGGTTGGTATTCCCTGTTCCTTAGCGAATTTATTAGCCCCAGCTGCAGCCAGCAATACATGCGGAGTTTTTCCATTACCAGTCTAGCCAAACTAACAAACAAAAAATTTGAAATACTGCGTAGAAATTGTTTCTATTTACCTAATTGGATGCGCAATATCTTTCACCACAGTAACAGCTCCAGCATTCAAATTTGAACCCACCATTATACTTGCATCCATTTCCACTTCTCCATCCAAATTTAACACCGAACCGTAGCCTAATTTTTTTTATAAAAACGTAATTATTGCAATAAATTTAGTTAACTGCTATATACCGCAATTAAAAGCTGCGTCGTCCTCCATTTGCCGAACAGCAGCTTCGACCGCATCTAATGCACTTCCGCCATTTTTCAAAACGGCGAAACCAATCCGGGCTGATTCTTTTACTCCGGCAATTTTACCTGCTACTCTGGAATTTGGAATATCACCTGCTCCACCATGCACCAAAATTATCGGTTCCATTTTAGCACTGTAACAATTCTATCAAATAAATTGCAAGTAAAATAAATTTAATTTATCAACTTTGCTGCTGTAGTTATGCAAGATAAAACTGTTACTATTGCATTTAAGGTATAAAAGAATGTCAACATGATAAGAACCGGTTGTTAAGGCAATTCAACTTACTTAAGCTATAAATAAATAAATTTTCTATTATTGCCGCATTTTTATTTCAAATTTCGTGTAAGTTCGTGCATAATCGTGTTGTTCGCAGGAATATTTTGGTACCGTTCGTTTTATACTTCGAGGCATTTTAATTAAGCTTTTTCTACCTTTTCTGCTTAATTAAAAATTATATATAACTAATAAAACTTAATAGTATTTAATACAATATATATTAAATAAATTCTAATGAGAAAAACAATTAAATTCAACATAGAAAAAACAACTGAAAATGTAAACGAACGTCCTCCATGCTTTGCAATCAAATGTCAACAAATCAAAACATAACCTATCGTGCACTAACAACAACAGAACTAAAGTTGCTGAATTAATTCGTCATGGAAGTTGTACAGTCTAGTAAGTAGCCTAATTAATGCCAATTACTAATCTAATTAATAATTACCGTGCTAGATTTCAATAAAGTTCTGCCCGATATTGAAGCAGCGATAGAAAAATGCACGTTCCTCAGCATCGATTGCGAACTGACTGGTTTAAACGCTACTGACAACATAATCAACTACTTCGATACACCAAAACGATACTTTGAGAAAAACAGCAAAAGCTGCAAGGATTTCCTGGTAATCCAGTACGGGATCTGCTGTTTCAGGTACGCGATCAATTTGTTTAAACAATAGGTGTAGTTTGCATTGTTGCTTTAAGATATGACGACGAAAACGACGTTTTCTATCAGCAAGCGTATAACTTCTACATATTTCGACGACCGTTCGATCGCAGTTCAGACGAACGATTTCTATGCCAAAGTTCCACGATGGATTTTCTAATCGGGCACGGGTTCGATTTTAATAAGCTGTTCAAAGAAGGGATTCCGTATTTGAACGATGCGGAAGAACGGAAATATTTGGACACGTTAATGGAGAAACGTAAAGCTGAAAAGAATGAGAATGTTATAAACGTTCCGAATAATGCGAAGAAATTCATCGAGGATGTTATGTAAGTTGATCTTAAACTATTATCTTTATAAGTAATATTTTGTCTATTAACGTCGCTAAACATTTTTTTACTATTACATTAATAAGCGAATTTATAAAATTGTTGTATAGTGAACTGGTAGAGGGTTTCATCCCTTCAACCGATTCCGAAATCGAATTACCGAAATGCAACGCGTTCTTTCGTCGCTTAGCATATCAAACGATAAATGAAAAATTTGCGAAACAAGTCAGTTTAGAAACCAGACAGATTGATAAAGATCGCGTTTTATATGCTACTCGTGTTAAATCCAACGCGGAAATTGAAAAGCAAGCAGAGGAAGAGTATAAAGCCAAAGTGGAGAAAGTGCTCGATTTTGTAGGCTTTTCCAAAGTTTTGAAAACTATTATCCAGTCTGTAAGTAGTAACACTACTACAATGAAAGCGGATTAAATTAGTGATATATTTTTGAAGGAAAAATTAGTGGTTGGTCATAATATGTTCCTCGACATTGTGCATACTGTTGACAAATTTTTAACGCCCCTACCGGAAGACTATGAAGAGTTTAAAGAATGTACGCATAATTTATTTCCGAAGTAAGTCGACTTATTGTGAGACAATTTAATTAAAATTAATCACGATTTAAATTCAGATTGATAGACACGAAATTTATGGCATCGCATGAGAAATTCAAGGAACTTATCCAAAATACTGTATTGAAATCTGTGCTGGATACCGTTTCAATAGAGCCCTTTAAAATGCCAACTGTTGGTAAGCGCTTCGAATTTTTTTATATTTTTTTCGAGCCCTTATAAAATATTAATTTAATTAGAAATCGAAAAAGGACGACAAGGCTACGATTTGTCCAGCCTCAAAGAACACGAGGCCGGTTTTGACGCATTTATAACAGGCTTAAGTTTTCTATCAATGTGGCAATATTTGAGCGACTCTTCAAGTACGAATAACAAAGAAATTTTCTCCAATTTAAACGCGCTTTCACCATTTATGAACAAACTGTTCCTGATGAAACTGTTCGACAATCAATACATCCACTTTGGTGGAACAGAACGTTAGTATTCTCCTATTATTAATTTATTTTGGGCTCTAAATATTTTTTTACTATTAGTTACCCCGTCAAGAGATCACGTATTTTACCTAACTTTCCCCTCAACTTGGAAAACCAGCAACATAATGGAATTATTCAGCCCATTCGGAACGGTTTTCATCGATTGGATCGACAAAACTTCGGCTTACATCGGACTAGCTAAAGCCAGCAACCATACAGTGGTGCTCAACACTTTATCGCAGAGCGATGTATATAGTATTTGTACATATGCTGAACGACAATTAAAAGAAGAGAAAATATCGAGTGGTAAACGCCGCAACGACTCGATCACTTTGCTATCCTCCACGTCGGCCAATAAAAAACCAAGAACCAGCGACACTATTGAAAGTGAGGGATTCACGAAGGTGAAAACGCGCAGACAGAAAAAGAAAGCATTCAGCGAAGACAATGAATGGGAATAAACTTACTTGTATTTTAAATAAAGCATATTTTTCATATGTACGTTACGTAATTAATTACAACACCCTACCAATAATAACAAATAAATGCAACTAACTAAAATACTATTTTGTACTTAAATACTTTAAATTTTTTGGTATAAATAATAAACATCAATTAATACGACAGTCGCTCGTGATTGACAAGAACGGGACACCGATTCACAAACGTGACTTTCATGGTGCCCGCATGCTGTTCCCATGGTTCGCCATCGATCTGCACTGGTGCGTTCGCTTTCAATCGAATCTCAACCGTTTTGGCTTGACCCAGTATCAACGGTGTCGATAAACCGACTTGCAGCTGACCTATATGAAACGAGGAATAAATCCCAACCACTTCTAACACCCCATCGTGATGCGACTGATGCGCTGGCTTTACAACCACCCCATTCTCTTCTTCGCGCATTCCCCACAAATTAACGCCAGCCCCCCACGACGAGATATTTAATACTACAATCGATTCCAGTTCCGGTAACGTAATACGTTCACCATCCAGGAACAGATCTAGACGCTGTTCGAGATTTTTGCAGTCAGAAGTCACCACTTGGTGAGTTCCGAAGCAGAGGTACAGCATCTAGTGCATAAAAATATTGGCTTGCATTCATCAAAGTGTCAATAATTTGATGATACCTTGATGAGTCCAAGCTTTGCATACCTTATTAAAAGCGCGACTTCCGAAGACGTAGAACGCGCTGTCCCGGGTTTTGTGGAAATTCAACGCGACCTGTGCATCCACTCCAATACTGAGATAATTGTACATGAAATGAGTTTTATTCGGAATTCTTAAGCCCAAATGTCGCGTCGATGTAATCTCCACTTTCCAGCGATCCAGGCTTGAAGTTCGCGCTTGTTGGATGCACCGCAAAAGTTCGGGAACATCCAAATCGGAGGGGTTTTCTTTACCCCAACCGAGTACTCGCGACAAATCGTTACCAGTGCCGAGTGGGATAATGGAAATCGGCGGTTCGGGCTGTAAATTAA
The DNA here is from genome assembly GCA_963556235.1 of Cryptophagus acutangulus. Taxonomy (NCBI): domain Eukaryota; kingdom Metazoa; phylum Arthropoda; class Insecta; order Coleoptera; family Cryptophagidae; genus Cryptophagus; species Cryptophagus acutangulus. The sequence continues at coordinate 1,684,232 of OY744568.1, read as the reverse complement.
TTATTATTTAAATATTTAGTAGAAAAATTGAATTAACTCACATCCAAATCTAATTTATGCGACGCAGTTAAAACCCAAGAAACTGTCCCATCGCCGCCTCCTACTAATACTTGTACAGTCTTCGGAGCTAATAAAACGCACCATTGTAAAGCCGCTGGCGGTTTTCGTTCACTTAAGTCGATTACTTGAACTGGGTTCAAGTATTTGCGAAACTCTGATAATACTACCGCGCCATCGTTATTTCCTGATTTCTTATTAGCTGTAATTTAATTATCAAAATATTGCTGGTTGCCTGGATTTTAAATACTCACCAACTACAACTAATGGAGCCCAATTGTCCCAACCTGGATCCTTGACGCCTCGCAGCAAGAGATGTTTGTTGATTGAACCTTTGCGGCGAGCAACTTGAACGCACCAAGGCGGGACAATCATGTTTCGAAAGGGGCCATAATCACAAGATTCCTGATTGACTTTATCGGTAAGGCAGTCGGTATGAATCGTTCGTTGGCACCAGCAGCACTGGTGGTCGATTAAACCCGGTTCGATAGCGCATTCTTCTTGGCAAATGTAGCAGTTGGCACCTAATGGCAAGTTACCTAAACCCCAAATTAAAATAACAATATTAAGTACAATTTAAATAAGCACCTTTAGTCCAATGATGAGGATGATTTTCAGTGTTGCTCGTTATCAGTTTGCAGGGCAATTTTGCGTTGGCTTTTTTAACGCACTCTCGATCGGCACAAACTCCGCAACAATCGCAAAACAATCCAATGCCATTTAGTAAGAGCGATTCGCAAATCGAGCAATACCAGGGCTAAGATTATAATTAATATTTTAAAATTGTACGTTTACTTTTGGAAATTTATAAACTTACCCTGGATAGTACTGTAATGTTGGTCCAGTTGTGGTTCTTGCTGGAATCTCGCACTGGCACACTAGTATCACCACTAATTCGTCGCAGAATGCAATAAGTGACGATGCATATTATAACTGCACTAGCGAATGTTGTAAAACCAAGTGGTGGCACTAAATCCCCGATAATCCACATTTTCGGACTTAAGTAGGTCATAATTTTACTTAAAACTGCCATTTCATTTTAAATACATGCTATTGTTGTTGCATTTCACTGTTTCCTCTGTTAATCGTCACGTAATTTATTCATTTTAATGGCATTTTGTTGTTCGTGTTGTTTATTTATACTTTGCTGTCAAAACACTGAAAAGTCAAAAGTGAATTCTAGGGACTTTCGTTTTATTACTTTCAAACTAGGCGCGCCATTTCAAATTCAAATGTAGCAGGAATTCTAAGCTTCTTTTGCAGGAAAATATCCAAAACGCATTCGAAGCTGCTCATAAATAAGAAACAGGATAATTGTAGCTGGAGCCAGTCGAACTAACGAGGGTATAAACCCTTTATAAAATCCAAGAGGACCACTTTTCGCGATATCCTGCATTACACTAAATAAACCTTTATATTGTCCAGGATCCGAATTCATTAATCTCGTTTTCATTACATCTAAAGGCTGCGTTAAACACGTCGAAATAAAACCCTAGAAAATATTTATACAAGTGAAAAAGGAGCATTCCAATCAATCCCGCAAAAATCTAAATAATAAAATTTATTTCCATATAGTACTAGCTATAAATAACAAAATATATTGCTTTACATTTATAAAACTCAACGATCTCTTCACCTATCAGAATAATTTATTAACAATTGCGCTAAGATTTAACCGCGGGCTTAAAACCGAAATTCAACCTGAGCTGTTCGAGGAACAAGAAGGTGAGGATGGTTTGCGGCGCTAATCGCACAAACGCTGGAATGTACCCTTTAAAGAACCCCATCGGCCCCAATTTGGCAGTGTAGACCACAATCGCCCAGAGATTTTTAAATTCGCCGGGCGCGGCGTTCATCGAGCGCGTTTTTAGCACGTCGAGGGGTTGCGTTAGAGATGTGGCAATCGCACCCTGCAATCGCACCAAACCAACATGCATACAATTTGATTCAAAAATATTCAAAAATATATTAAATAAATTAAATAAAACATACCGCTGTTAAACTGGACAAAAAGTGCGTCGTCGTGTTATCCTGGAACACCCCCGTATTGAGCAAAGTCAGCTTAACTTGATCGTAGAAGGATAATTGCCCGATTGTCATGAATACTGCTCTCGATGTCGCAGTGGAGGCTCCTGAAAATAATCTGCGGACTCCTTCTTCGCTATAAACGCGCCACAAGCCGTCGATCGCATGTTTATAGCTAAAATATTTAAATAAATTATTAAATTAACGCTCTTTAATTTAATAATTACTAACTTTCTCCGTTTATCCGCCGACAATTTAATATCATTTTGCATGCGCACGTTTACCAAATCCGCGGGGGTTCCCACAAAACCGCCAGCCGCTCCTGCGACTCCTGCGATTCCCACTTTGGCAAAAAATGAGTCGCTTTTATATCGTTGCTTTGCTACTTCATATATTCCAAATCTGGTCGTAGAATATGTTAATTGTCGGCATAATGAGGCGGATAATCCATTATACAAAGCAAGAATTCCTGCAAGTTATACTTTAGTAGGCAACCAGCAATACATTAGGCACGCAATATTCAAATTATAATTTAAACAAATACTAGGAATATTTAATTATATAATTATCTATTTGATTTGGAAGCAGATGAATTATGGCTACGGGAGGTCATACAAAAATGCACTTAACTGTAGATGATTATATAATGAATATTAAGCTATTTTTAATTTAAAGTTTTACGCACGCAAAGCATTCTATAAATATTTTATAGAGTTTTGTGGATTGGAAATTCATCAATTAAATTACCTTGCTTTTGTACAATATTCTTCGTGAGTTTAACTATCGATACTTTTCCTTCTTGTTGCGTCTGCAGATGGACTTTAATTAAATCTAGCGGATGGGTGCACATTGCGGCTCCTGCCGATGCCAATCCGCCAAAATACCATCTTGCTAGTCGTTTGTCCGGATCGGACATTTTCTAACACATTCACAAACACTGTCTAGCAAAACGAAACTAGAAAAACATTAATCAAGTTTTGCAGCTGAAAGGTGCAAGTTGCTTTCACTGCCAAAAATATGATCGATCATAGAGAATTTGTTAATAAGTACCGATGTACTTTATTGTAGTTATGATAACCTTGACGTCGTTGACTGACATTGATGTGTTAATTTGATTCTCACATCTGAAAATCGTGATATCGCGGTTTGTTTAATTTACTCATTCTGATTAGATTGTGCGTGAAAAATTTAAATTTCGCGCCGGCAATAATTCAATCGATTTTACACTTAAAATTTTGACATATTGCGTATGACAAGCAATACAATTACTAAACAAATGTGTTACACGCTTAGCGACAATAAACAAAAGAGCAAATATTTGTTTAAATATATTTTTTCAAATTTTGTAGCAGGAAAAGCGCCATCTACTATGCAACTATCGAACTCAGTGACTTATTAGTTAGTTTTTTTTGTGAGGTTATGATTTTAAAATCACGTTAATTGCTGTAATTTCTAATTAAAAGCTTGTAGTATAATGCACTAATAATCTATCCAAAGTGTGAGCTTCAATTTACGATTATAAGTAGCAGTTAATTCAACGTTTAAGTAAGTTTTATCAAATTACCTTCACACACCACGACGATTCTCACTAATCAAATGCACAAATCATGATACAGCATGTTTTTTAAGTAACGATTACACTAACGATTTAATTAAGGGCTTATAATTATTTGTATACAAACTAATCGAATGAGCAAACGAACTTTGCAATTCGGTCTCGCCTTGACCTACTAAATTTTTTCGACATTCTAATCAATATCGTAATAAAATTCGTTAGAAGAGCTTTAAATTATTTAATAATAATTAATAATTAATAAAATGCATTATAAAATAACCGTGCTAAAGGGCTAAATTAACGCGAAACATTTAATAATATTTCTTGACAAATTTAAATAAATTAGTGACATTTTGTTGACAGGTGTCATTATTGTCGAAACTTGTCGCATTTTTGTAGTATTTTTTTTCTATTTTATTATTTTATTCCTTCTAGATAGAAATGTTTTCCCTATCGGCCGATCCAAAAGTATCGAACCCCGTTTTGTCCCTGTTAAAAATCGCTGAAGAAGACCGATTGGTTTCCATCAGTGAACATGGACAAGCCGATGGCAATTTTATTCTAACGCACATTTTCAAGCAACTTTTCCACCAGAAAAACAAAATTTGTCTGCTAGCCTTCCACCACTCGCTCAATCATTATCAAACTATCGGCAAAAAGTTAGGGTACGATTTATCGAAGGAAATCGACAGCAAAAACTGTCTAGTCGTCGATATTTTAAAGGAATTAGCGACGATTAATTTTTTTACCAAGGAAGCAAACCCTCAAGAATTTATTAAAAGACTTCTGAAAGAAAATCTTGACAAACTTATCGGAATATCCGATAATAAAGTGGCGTATTTAATAATCGACGATTTGAGTCATTTATTAGATTTAAATTTCTCACTGCAAGAAGCGATTAGTTTCAGCAATCATTGCATTAATTTATGCAGCGACAATTCGAATTTGAATCTGATAATTAGCACTCATTGTGATCTGGGCCGGAATAAAAGCGAGACGATTTTGTTGAACAATTTGCGATATAGCTCCGATTTGGATATTCAAATTCATCCCTTAAAAACGGGGAGAAGTACGGATGTTACTGGATCGATTCAAGTGCAACGATCAGACTCTTCGAAGGAGCATTTTCAATTCAAGACGTACGATCGAGGAGTTAAGACTTTTCATCCTGGCGAATCTATTTATCATTTGTACAAATAATTAGGAAATTATATTATATTGTTGTTAAATTAAGTGTGATTAATATTTTGACTGTGTAAATAAAGGATTTATTAATTAATATTTATTTGTCGCCTTAGAAAGGATTCCTTTTAGTGATAATTCCTTTTTTATTTGAGTTTATTGTTTGTGTTTCAGGCCAGTGACTCAATTTTATCAGTATTCAATCGTCGATGTTTACAAAAGACAGGATACAATTTGCCTTTCCAAATAAATTATATATTTATTATTTAATATCAGAAAAATTTCAAAGTAAATTATTTTAAGCAATAAATAATTCAAAGCACTATGTAGTCTCAGGATATTAAAAATTGTATAAATAGAGGCAATTATCTATTATCGTTAAGATAAAAATCGATTATTATCTATTGATAATCGAAGAATGCATCACGCAATTCAATAATAAAAGCTCGCGCTTAACGAGCCGCGCAATTAGAACATTTTTAATTCAATAAATATAAATATAATAAAACCATTAAGGCTTAAACAAAGAAAATTATCCACGAGTTGGTAATCAACTGTTAAGATCAGTTTAATTTTTAAATAATAATTAATAGAAGTGTTGATTCTAACCTCAAATAAATTCGCCGCTGTTTCGTGTTGATTCTAACCTCAAATAAATTCGCCCAGCGGGATCCTTTTATGTTTTTGAGATCCTTGAAAGCTTTTCTTTGATCCCGGGGCTCCAAAACTATTCACAAATGCGTCATTCTCACTTTATTTATCACTTTTCTTATTGACACATACACTTCCATTGCACTCAGGTTGTCAAACTGAATGGCCGCTCGTCGTATTCATTCGTGAAGTTTCGTACAATGGATCGCTCCTCTTTAATAATCGTTCTCCTTTAATAGCTTGCAGATGCGCTTTAATAGCGATTACATAATGGGAGGCGCCTGTGCAAGCTAGGTGCCAGTGCAGATGCACCGCTTAAGTGTTTGGATGCACGGGGGCAATGACCGCAATTTACCACGCTGACAGTAATTTTCCCACGGTCTGAAAGTTTAATGGATTTCAATGAAATTTGGTATACGTATGTAGAAAAATGCGTAGAATCCGAGAAAAATATCAGAATAATTCTAGGGATTATATTTTTTGAGTTATTAATTATTTAATGAATTAATAATAAAAAGTATCTTGGGCCAATTTTTTTAGCTCAATCTGGTTGGATCTTTATGAAACTTGGCAGGATTGTTTGTTATATCATTACTGAGACAAATACCGACTTTCAATCCAATCCGATAAGTAGTTTCATGCTAAAATATTATATAGTTTTGCATTTGTAATCGCATTTTCCATTTTATTTATTAAATAAATATTGTGCATATTAATCTAAATTATTTTTAGCTAATTTAATTGAAGATGCATATATGTAGCGAGAATATATTGTTATATCGTCGGGGAATTTTTTTTGTGCGTATTTTAAGCGTAAACAAAGGTTCAATTTAAGTTGTCAATTACTTAACCAGCATCAATTTGGTTTTGGGTTTCTAAATTATAACAAAATAAATCGTAATTGTAGAGTACCAGTACGTGTTTATAATCTGACCAACTTTCAAATATCTGCGACAATTAATTACAATGCAATTAATTTTTTAGTTGCACCACGCAAAGCAAAATATTCAAATATACGAAAAACAAATTTAAAAAAATATAAACAATAAGAACTTGTTGCAAATTTTGACTGAACCCTATAAATTACTTATTTGTTTATAGTCTGACCGACTTTCAAATATCTGACACTATTAATTACGATGCAATTAATTTTTTATTAGCTCAACGCTTAATAAAATATTCTTCAATGTCCTCTACGAGAGAAATAATAAAACATGCTAAAGTGCAATTACTCAAGAGTCATAATATACAAATAAATGATTGTCTATATACAACTGGCATAGAAATAATTAAATTAGTGGAACGGTAATTACAACCCACATTAATCGTCACTAGAATAAATAATACAATTGACGTCTATTACCCGAGCGAAAAAAAAACGAACCACTTAAAACTGACGTACGCCTTTGACTTTTCCAAAAAAGCTCTCGCAATTAATAATAATATTTGCCATAACAATGTAAGCTAATAAGCCTTTATAGCATTGACCATGAAATGTCTCTCATTCTTTTACGATTAAATATAATCGAATTCGGTTGCTAGGAGCAACAAAACAATTACACTAGAACGGAGCCGAAACAACCCCATGGGTAGTATTCAAATGTACTTTGCTCCATCCACATCGGCTAAGAATGGTCATTCGTCAGAAGATTATTGCGTATATTATGATGTGGAAGTTTTAAATAATAATAGTTAGTCAAGTGTCATTTATTGAAAATTCAAAAAAATGACACCTGAAACTCCATCGAGTTCTGGCAGTGATTCTTCGCGGCCGCCGATCCGCACTGCGGAGGAACGGCTCATGGTCGCCGTTCGTGTGCGGCCTATGAAAAGCGATGAGACGTTGAGGGTGTTAAGGGCTGCCACCAAAAAGGTAAGAAAAAATTTAAATATTTAAAAAATTAAAAAAATTAATTTGAGTCGGTTAAATAATTCAAAAAATTATTTAAAAATGTATAATAATGGTTTAATTATTAAAAATACAGAATATTTAGTTAAAAAATACATTAATTTTTCAAAATATTCGAGTCAATCCTTTTTATTCGCGAGTTTTTAGAGCTAAACGAAGAATTCGAATTAATCAGTGCATTTTCGCTCATAAATATTAATGCACAAGCCAATTTACATAGAACTGTTCTATTTAGACCCTATTTAGTTCCAAAGGTCTATGAACCAACAACATCATACATAATTAATTTTCTTTAGAGTTAATTCCACTTAAAGTATATTTTTGTATTTTCGAAAAAATAATATACAGCAATTATTGGGTCTTGAAATATTAAACAGTCCATTACTTATAACAATGTATAATTTTTCTAATCACATGTAATTAACTCAGTTAAACACTGCAGCAATAATTCAGTAATTAGCACACGCATGTAAGTTTTTACGTCAGTGTTTAATTCAATAATTTTTTTTCTAAGGGCTATTTTTATAGTCGATCGCAATAAAGGCGAAAGGATTTTGTAGCTGCTAAAAGCCCCTTCGTGTCCTTGCTGTGCATTATTTGCATAAAACATTAATTCCAATGTACTTTACAACAAATCAAAGTTTAAATCTTGATTGGAGTGCAAATTTTATGGCATATACAAGTGAAATCATAAGTACTGTAATAAAGTAGTTAAAAGAAATGAAAATTGTTAACGAAAAATATTTTGAAAAATATTTTGAAATATTTTTTTCGCTGGCACTTTTCCAAAAAGCGCCCCAATCTAAATCTCCAAGCTTTCCGACACTCTACTTAATTCAAAAAAATTCCTATTCTCTTATTGATTTCAAATTAAAAGCCACTTTTTTAGAAAATTACCACTTTCCACTTTATAACAAATTATTCATATATTTCTATAATACATAGTGGCAGGTAAAATGCTTTATCTTCATCAACATTGATTATTTTCCACGTTAGACGAGCAATTGCACTTAAAATTACCCGTATTCGAAGATTATCTGAATAGGCGATAGAATACTAATTACATGTTATTTTATATAGAACATTATACTGGAAGATGCAGATAAAAGCGACGTTTTGCGACAAAAACGCGGCTTTGACAAGCAATATTCCTTCGACGTCACCTTTGGTGAGGATTCAACACAAGAAGAGGTCTATGATACTACTACAAGTAGTTTGGTCAAAGATGTACTGAATGGGTAAGAAATAAACCAAAATAAGCAGGATTTTCCACTAAAAAAATATCGCGGGCGGAAAACGCCCCATTTCCGCCCTTGACGCATAAATATCTTAATTGCTATTGATTAGCTCTATCAGCTAATCGGAATGTCGCTCATTTACAATTTACATTCCCCCAGGGGATATAATAACCATCGATTACCTCCAAGGAAATGTCAAACTTCCTCTAGGTCAAAAAAGTGACGATATTAAATAATAAATCCCGCAAAAAAAATTGCCTGATGCAGTTCATAATATTTATGGATCTTCCATTAACTCCTGTTCAAACACTTTGTATAGTTAATGGAATAAAACTATCGATTGTCGTTTAGCTACAATAAATATGAATTTATTTTCCAGCTATAATGCGACGGTTTTCGCATATGGGGCCACTGGGGCCGGCAAAACGCACACGATGGTCGGCGATCGCGATCAACCGGGCATCATGATCCGCGCGTTGAACGATCTGTTCGAAGCTGTTAAGGGAAAAGAAGACCAATATTCGGTAAATATGTTGTTTACTTAAACTTGTTTACTAAAAATATTAGTAATAAAATTCTTGTTTGCTTGCATGCATCGCGCGATGCATTTTTTTCGAGTTTAATATTTTATTGCTGGTAAATTCAAGTCGATACAAATAATATGATTGTCGTATCGATTTGTAAAATAATGGAATTGTGCATTTTTAGGTGAATATGTCCTATTTGGAGATTTACAACGAACAAATTCGAGATTTGCTCAATCCGATGTCCGGATATTTAGAGTTAAGGGAGGACGCGAGAGGGCGCAGCATTCAAGTCGCTGGCCTTACCGAGATTTCCACCACGTGTACTGACGAGGCAATTATAAATAATTTTTCTTTGTTTAAAGAACAAAAATTATTTTTTTAAAATATTAGGTAATGCTGCTCCTCCAAAAAGGCAACAAAGCCCGCACCGTGGAGCCGACAGCCATGAACAAAACGTCATCACGTAGCCACGCCCTCCTTAGCGTCAACGTGCGCCACTCAATCCCCCTAAACGAAAAAGACCACTTGCGTATGCGAATTAAGCAAGGCCGCCTATTCATGATCGATTTAGCCGGTTCGGAACGCGCCAACAAAACGAAAAATCGCGGAAAACGTCTACAAGAGGGCGCACACATCAACCGCTCGCTCCTCGCGTTAGGCAACTGCATTAACGCGCTTAGCGGCGGCGCCCGTTACGTCAACTACCGCGATTCCAAGTTAACGCGACTACTCAAAGAAGCGCTAAGCGGAAATTGCCGAACGGTGATGATCGCACATGTTGCGCCGTCCGCGAATCAACGCGACGAGTCGCGCAACACGCTCATCTACGCCGATCGCGCCAACAACATCTCGAACAAAGTCGAACGTAATGTGCTTGACGTTTCGTATCACGTGACGCAATACCAGAACGTCATTACGGAGTTGCGTGACGAGATCTCGCGATTGCAGACGAAGATGAAGGAGGAGCGGCCGCGTTCCGCGGCGGATTTGACGCACATCGCGGAAAATAGCGGCGAGATGGAAGAGGTGAAGAAGTTGCGTCAGCAAATTGTGGAGACGTTTAAGAATCAGATGAAGTTGCGGAGGAAGTTGATGGAGATTGATTCGCATTTGTTGGGGTTGGGGATGGAGGCGGAGAGGCAGCATTTGATTATTTCGCATTGGGAGTCGAAGAATAATAAGTTGTACAAGAATGGGGTGAATGAGTCGCGAGCGCACACGCAGCAGAATATTCGGCGGCGGAAGTTGGTGACGGCCGACGGGTTCCGGTCGGCTGGGAACGATGAGGAGGAGGAAGAGTATGTGGGGGAGGGGGAGACGGCCGTGCAGAATGCGTGGGGCGAGTTGGCGGATATTGAGAGGGAGCAGGAGCGCTGGTCGGAGTTGCGGGCGCATATCGAGCAGAAGTTGGAGGTTTGCAGGCAGCGCGGGGTTTCGCTGGAAGATGTAATTTTATTGACAACATTTAAGTAAAGTAGACTAATTAATTAAATTGCAGAAGTTGCCGTCGCTGTTATCGTCGGACGACGAGCGCGAAATTTTGGCGCTTATGTGTCGCGTGCACGAATTGGAAGCGGATAAGATGGCTTTGCAATCGGAGCGATTGGTGCGACAGCACGAGTTGCGACGAAGAGATTTGGTCATTTTGCGGTACGATCGGCAGAGGCAACTTTGCGAGGAAATTATCACAAGACAGCGGCAAATTTTAGAAAGTAATCAATCGCTTACAAAATCGCTCGAAATATATTTCTAAAATTAAAATTCGCAGGTGGGAAGTTTCGATTGCCGTCCGATTTGCAGGAATTGTACCAAATCTATCAGCAGGAAATTCATGCGGCGACTTATACGGATTATACGGCGCCTAGTACGGCCTCGGGGTCGCTCGATAAGTTGCCTCCAATCAGCAAAATGTGAGTTATATTTTTATTTTTGCTTTGTATAATTATTTGAGTGGATTTAGATATAGTGACTCGCTTTTTCGACATGGTAGTGATGGCAGTCTACCGTCTTCGGCCGAGTCGGGCGAGGAATTGTTGCCGAATGCGGCGGCGGATGGTACTATCGATCGGTTGATGGGACATGTGGTTTCGAGACCGGGGGTAGGGATGAAGTTGCCGCCATTGCCGCCGCCCAGTCCGCCGATTAGATTGTCGCGGAATAATTCAAAGTAATAATTTATTAAAGTTTTGATTTAATAATTATTTTAAATATTCCAGACCAAGTGTGCTGAAAAGCGCAAGTGAAGAGGAAGGCTAACAGCCCACGTTTGTTAAAATAAAAATTCTAAACTTAATCTAGTTTTGTATTATATTAAATTCCGATTAATAAAAAAGTACACATTTAGCTGCTACAAATAAATATTAATTATTACCGTTAGTTAGCGAATTTTCGAGCAGACTTGATCAATCAGCACATCGACCCGTTCACTTGTCCCTTTAAACGATTTCGGATCGGGTCCAATCATTTGGATCAATTGCGGTACTTCTTGTGACGACACCAAAGTGAATCGAGCCAAAGCTTTCATGCAGCGATATAATTGCTCTTCGTTCGGTTTTGAATTGAAATATTGCAACAAGGCCATTGTTAATTCCACAGCGACATCATCAAACACCTGAAAAAAATTGTTTTAGACTGCGGGACGTTTTGGATTTTCCAAAAATATTAGCAATCGTTAAAATGACGAACTTCACGACATTTAGACAGCCTCGCGTTTATTACCGACTACTATAATCATGTCCACTAATTATTTTATAGTAAAAGCGAGCAAAGCGATGATTATTGTTAATTTATGATTGAATGTGATTATTCGAATGCGACAAGATGCAATTTGGTTTCTACAGAACAAAAGCTACCTTCGACAAGCTGCCTTTGGGTAAAATCTTTCGCAGGCGAAAATTTTTGAACATTTTCTGGAAAACATAAATGCAAAACAGAGTATCGAGTTCCCAAAAATTTAAAAAATAGTGTGTTAACGATTCTTAATATTTATATCAACGGAAGATAAGAAGAAAGATACAGACCACCGTTTTTACCTCTTTACAGGCCAAATTGTGAATAATCGCCGCGCCTCGTTCTTGCAAAACTGGGAAATCGGACAGCAAGCAATGCACCGCCACTTTGGTGGTGACTCGAATATTGCTCGTTTGCTGGTTGTTGAAGGTCCACTCCGAGATGTAGAGCAGCCATTCGGAAGAGCTCAAGTTCTCAAACATATTTACAATCTGAAAAATAATTATTACTATAAAAAATAAATTATTGTGGGAGTTGTAGTACAAAAAGGGCCAAGGCTTCCTGTTCGGGCTGACTTAGCCGATCGATTTCAAAAGCGTAGTTCATCAGTACGTGATCTTTGCGATCCTGGTGCAAGACGAGGATCACGTCCTCTTTCAAAGCGGCTATTGCCAAAATATTAATAATTCTCACACGTACATCTACCGCTAGTTCTCTATCGTTCAACAGTCTATCTAAAAATTAAACAATGCGTTTAATAAATAACGAAATCAATTAAAATACGTACTAATAAAATCTAAAAAGCCGTCACTCAAAGCCCAAGAGCCTTCATCGCCCATCATATACTGATGCAACTCTTCGGTCGATCTCTGCTCCTCCGGCGTTAATTTGCCATCAATCAACCCAAGCAACGCATCGAATTCCTCTTTAACCTTTTAGTTTAAAATTATTAAAATACAGAAATAGCTTTGCGCTAGATAATTACATTAAGTAAGTCTTTAAATACAATTGGGGGCTCTCTAGCCTTCTTTTTAGCCTCTTGCTCTTGGCGTTCTTCCTCTTCCATCGCCATGGCTTGCTCGGACGGCAATTGGCTTTCTACGCCGCCCCCATTCAAAGTTTCCGTGTCAGCCATCGTGGTGAGGTCCTGGTGGCAAATAAATTAGCTAACGCCTTGCTTGCGGAATATTATATAATTACGTCAGCTTCAGGTGTTAAGCTTCCACCTTCGCGTACAATGCGTTTGCGTTTTTTCTCCTTTTTACGCTCTTTCTTTGCTAGTTTTTCTTTCAACGTGTTTCTGCGTTGTTCGAGCAGAAACGAATTGTATCTAAATTAGAAATCATAAATTGTGGAAACAAATTGTGGATAATGATAGCGCGCTGTTCGCAAAAAGCACCTAAATATAAAACCACCACAATTCATTTCGCATCAGATTTTATTTCAATCATTTTTATTACAAGTCGCAATACTAAATTAAATCCGCAGCGCATGCTTCATAATGAGTACACACATTATTTACAAACAATCCACAAATAAATAATTAAAATCAAGGAAGCGCACAATTAAGCAATGATCAAAATACCTAGAAGTTTAGTAGCAACAATCGAGAGCGTTATTTGTCCCCTGCTTTACTATTATTAGAGAAATCTGACCTGGCTTCTTCCACTTGCAAATTCAACTGCTCGTAATCGGGACTCGGCTCTTTCGCACCACGCTGTTGCTGCTGTTCTTCGGCGAGCGGTCTTGCACTTTTCTCCAACTGCGACAAGAGTGCTGGAATCGCAGCGCCTAATGAACTGTTCAAAACCTCATCGGGCAAATCAAGGATATATTTAGGAATGCTGCTACCGCAAACAAACTGCGCGATCTCTTCCGAGAAGTTGTTACAGTTGTGTCGGAACAGATCGTACGACGAACCCCTACAAAAATAGTCCGATATTTTTCGCCATTTCGTTTGCTTTTATTTGTTAATTATTACGTGTAGGTGGACTCGGAGAGCCCGTTCAAGTAGTCGATGAAGACACTGTAGGGCACTTGAGTGGTGCCCAAGGTTTCGATTTTTAACGGGCGTCCTAAAGCAGTGGAAGCCTGCAAAATTCAATTGCGCGATATTAAATGGAAATTTGTCGCGGGCTATTTTTAGGCACAGTCCAAATTTAGACGCATTCAAGTTTCGGTAATTGATACGATATACACGCGCTATAAATACGCAACAAATGTGGCTTTATTTCGTTTATTTTTAATTCGATTCGAATCAGCTGAGTTGGAATTCTTTCGTTTTGTTAGTATTTACTTACAGGATTGCAGCTTTCGACGCCGCCTGAACCGAAGAAGTATTCGCGATTGTAAATTACGATAGATGTATGCCAGATACCTTCTATCCTTTTGCCTGGAATTTAATTAAGGTTGAAATCAATCAAACTTAACCTCACTTTTGGTTAATTAGCAATTACCAATTAGTAGTGGTGATAGGGTAGCTGCCATCCCTTTGCTTAGGTCGTAAATGTACAGTTCCACTTTGCTGTTCGTCATTTTGCACTTTGTTTTAGTTACACTAGAGAAATTTTGAAATTTCGAATGATATGAAATATCAGTCAAGGCCAACTGTTTTGACAGGTGATAGTGATTTTCGAAAGTATATCTCTATCCTTTTTCAGCTTGCGATACTAACACAGGATGGAAATACAATAAATGCCCACTTGATATTCAATAATGAAAAGCACTATCAGAAAGAATGATGAGTTTGGTAAATTATTGCATGAATGTCGCTAATTAAAATTGTTCTGGAAAATTATAGATCTTTCTAGATGATTGCCAAACTATGACTGTGCACAATTTTTTATTACAGCAATTGTTTAAAAATATGCGCGTCTTTCAAATGAACTTCTAATTTTACTAATCGCACAAGTTTTACCTGCACGACATAAATGCATAATGTTATGCGACGAATTTCGATCTTATTTTTAGAAAGTTTCGGAATGCAAAAAGTGCGTTTGATTATGTTTATTACTTTTTGCCATTTTCGCGTTTGTTTCTGCTAAACTTTATATAGCATATTGTCTACAAGTTATTAATACATTAATAAAGCATTACCTTATTAATTAATCCAACATTTGAGGCACAAAACACTTAACAAAACAAACAATTAACAAATTAACAAACGGCCGTTTCACCATTTTAAACTACTGGTGACTTTATAATGTTGGCAGCATTGTGTCAAAATAGAGGGCGCTGTATATTTAATTAAAAACTGCAAATAATTGTTAATTAAATTTAATTATAGAGTATAAAGTAGTTAAATAAATTAATTGTTATATTTATAAGATAATTTGCAATTTAATATATTTAGTGCTAATTCATATTTCGTTTAGTAAGAAAACCAGTAGTTGGTGCTCCTGCCATTTGACAACCAACTTAAAATTATACTGACGAAGTAAAAATAATACATAAAAATAGTGTGAAATGTCCAAAGATAAAGCAATAGTAAGTGATATATTTAATCCCAATTAAACAACCATTTAAATCTTAATCAAACGCGGTATAAATCTCCATTCAAACCATTTTTTATAAAACTTAACCTAACAATTTATTGTTACTTGGCCAACTTACAGTAACGATAAATGACAAAGGATTATTTTTAAAACCAATTCTCTGATTTCAGTTATTGCGTATACAATCGTCCAATGGCACAAAGCGCATTGAAATCCAATCGACTTCACTTACAAGCCAGTTGTACGAAACGGTTAAAAATGCATTCGATCTGAACAGTTTTGCTTTCGCTTTGTACGCGCAACAGAACAAAAAACATGAAATTATCAGCTCCAGGTCGAAAACCGTCCAATCAATTGGACTGAGGCATGGGGACATGATTTACTTGGCCCCGGAAAATGGAGTTGTACTGTTCCCTTCAAACAATGTAACATTTTACAAAAATGCAAGTAATGCTCCCGATAATTAATGTTTGCTTTGTTTTCTATAGAGTAACAACTCTCCGTCTGGCGAACCAATAGACGAACCGGTGCCCTCGACTAGTACAGGCATCACCGAGGCCCCTGCACTGCGAGCTTCATCCGCGACGGTTGCGAAATCGAACAATCTGGGTGTGCAAGAAGATGAGGTTGATTTGGTTCTGTATAAAATGGATGGAAAGGTTGAAAGGAAACGTGATGAAAAATTGTAAGTATTTTTATTACTAAATACAGCATAAAAGCACTTTACAAATAATTTATTTAGGTGTCGTCATAACGCCAACTCCCGTTGTGTTCATTGCACCCCATTGGAGCCGTTCGACGAGGCCTACTTGCGCGAGCAAAACGTCAAACATCTCTCATTCCACTCGCATCTGCGTAAGATGACATCGGGGGTGGACCGAGGCAAGTTCCTAGCCCTCGAAGACATCTCCTGTCGCATTCGCAACGGTTGCAAAGACCATCCACCATGGCCAAAGGGCATCTGTTCGAAATGCCAGCCGAATGCACTCACTCTGAACCTACAGACTTATCGACACGTCGATAATGTAGCGTTCGAAAACACGGAAATGGTCGAGCGATTCCTGAACTATTGGCGTTTGACGGGCCATCAAAGAGTCGGCTTGCTGTACGGCGGTTACGAAGTGCATGCAGATGTGCCTTTAGGTATTCGCGCGAACGTCGTAGCGATTTACGAGCCGCCGCAAGAAAGTTCGCGCGATTCGATCCGCTTATTAAGCGACGATCGCAAAGCCGTTGTGGATCAATTGGCTGCCACGTTGGGATTGCGATGTGTCGGCTGGATTTTCACCGATTTAATTGCGGAGGATGTGCAGAAAGGGACGGTGAAACACACGAGGAACATTGATACTCATTTTTTGTCGGCGCAGGAATGTATTATGGCCGGATATTTCCAGAATTTGCATCCGAACGTTTGTCGTTATGCGACTAGCGGCACTTTTGGGTCCAAGTTCGTCACGGTTTGCGTTACGGGTAAGTCGAGTTTGATTGACGAATTGCTGGATTTTATTGTGGGGGATGTTTGTAGGGGATAAGACGAATCAGGTGCACATGGAAGGGTATCAAGTTTCGAATCAATGTATGGCGCTGGTTCGGGATAATTGTCTGCTACCGACGAAGGACGCATCTGAGCTCGGATATGTACGGGAATCATCGGACAAACAATACGTGCCGGACGTCTACTACAAGGTGAGTGTTTTAATATTTTATTTATGGGGGGT
The DNA here is from genome assembly GCA_963556235.1 of Cryptophagus acutangulus. NCBI lineage: Eukaryota > Metazoa > Arthropoda > Insecta > Coleoptera > Cryptophagidae > Cryptophagus > Cryptophagus acutangulus. The sequence continues at coordinate 1,667,146 of OY744568.1, read as the reverse complement.
GAAAAGAAACGCTTACATGTACAGATGCGGAAAGTAATTTATTTTGAAATTCTAACGTGAGGTGGTAGGTACTCAGTTATCACAAACATTAGTCGGGTAAAAAGGCACAAACACTGGCTGCTACATTGAGTTTTCGCAAATATTTTTTTATCAGGGTTACGATTTTTCACCAGAATGTAGAATCAACTTGGCTGCTACATTTTGGTTTACAAAATGAAATTCACGATTTGATTTTTTTGTACGTACTAAAGCTAAATATGAGAGAAGTTTTGAATACGATTTGAGATTAATGTCCGATTAGTAATAATAATAATTTACGGCTTTTATAATTTTTTTTGCACATACAACGCTTCACATCTATTTTTACTTTATTCTATACATTGAAAAAGTTACTAAAAGTGATTGTTATTGAATTGTTTTGCAAGGAAATTTATTTTTCAAACGAATCTGTTTTATTTTATTGTCATACAATGAGTTTAAAAAAAAATAGTCGGAAATGCGCTTTTCATGATAAATTTTTCGATTACATTTACACGTGTATTAATTAACATTTACATTTTTCATTAATTTTTTTTCTTGAACATTTATTTAATTAGTTAGACGACAATTATGCGTTTTTTTACTTAATATATATATTATTTGTTTAGGCATAAAACACTTAGTACTTTTCCCTTTGTTAATTCTACGATATTTACATTTCTAATTTTCTATACAAAGATAAAAGTATTTTGCGATGATTTCCAAAGAAACAAACACTTATTTCACGCTCTACTTTGTAGTTTGTACTTTCACAATTTATTCATTTGCATGAGGACCAATCATAACTCACTGCATTGCTTTTCCTTTAAATTTCGGATGGAATAAGTCAATTCAATTAAAATTGAAGCGAAAATGTAATGAGTTACAATTCAAAGCGAAACAACGGAAATTATTCACAATATATAAGGCACAAAGAAAGTTTAGTGCTGCAACTGAAAAGACAAGAAGAATTTCATATGTAAATGAATGATATGCATAGATTGGATTTGGTTCGCACAATGAAAATTAGCTTCGTTGTAATTTAGTTCAGTTAGTAGACAAGAATGGTATGATTCAGACAGTTTAGTAGTAAAAAAATTAAACGAACGATTTTCATAATTAATAAAAATATATTTCATTACTTTCGGTAGCATTAAGGCCAGTTTATGATTTTTTTGTTGTCGAAAATGGCCTTAATAGTCACAAAAAATATATATAGTAGTGCTTTCTACGATCTCTTTTACGATTTAACCCGGATATTTTTCGACTAAATTATTTATAATATATAAATAATAAAAATACATGCTAGTAGATTTTCTTCTTCATATAAACTATATATAAGTTGTTTATAACAATAATAACTAATACAATATATATATATACCGATTTACCGTGCTTAAAAACTAACCACTTCATTTACAAATCACAATTAATCTGCAAAATCATCAGCTTCAACTTTGGTTATAGTATAAAATCAAGAAAATTGCTTTTCAATTAATTTCTCTCTCTAAATGCAACAAATCTGTACACAAAAACGAATTAGACAGTGGAAGTAGTAGAAGAAAATAACAAATTACAGTGCGACGCGATAAATCGCACTGATAAAAAAAAGATTGACCATTAAACTCTAAAAACCTTTAACAATATTTCTAACACATTTACCCAACGCGCAAATAAAACATAACACTTAAAACCTAGTCATAATCTGTTTAAAAGCACACAATAAAATATTCCACTCTACAATATTATAATCCATTCGGTTCTATCACGATTCAATCATTTTGTTTACGATAATACGAAAATATAGATATATATTTTTCTCTTCAATAATTAATATTCGGAATTCGATAGTTCGACTCTTATTAGTTGATTTTTTTTTGTTTTTCATAATATATTAGTAAAATTAAGCTAAGACGGTTCATTTCTATAAATAATTCGAAAAAAGCGAATGCGAATCGGACCGAACGAATGAGAAGTTCGATCGGCCGATCGATGTTGGTTGCGTCCGATCCGATTCGAACTCGCCAATCAGCAAATCGAAACACGTTTTCAATCATCCGCTAATAAGTCTACGATTTTTAACTGTTATGCCCAAGCTACACACTTATCTAATATGTACCTAATATTATTAACATTTATAAATTATATTTGTGAAGCATTTAGTAATAATTCTTCGACTATCGCTTTTTTGATTATCTGTCTTACAATTTACCGCATTTGGAAATATAGATCGTTTTCGTCGGTTTGCCGGCCGTGTCGCCGTACGTGCTAATCTTCTCGACCAAATCCAGCCCTTCGACCACATGCCCGAAAATGCCGGTAAACCCGCGCATTTCCTGCAAAATGATGCGAAATTGCGAGCCGACCATACCGAGATTATCGTGCCGTTTTTGCGTGCGACGCATGCCGACCGTGCCGCGAATCGCCATCAGTTTCGTGTCGTCCGGCAGGAAATACGAATCGTCGAAAATCGATCGACCGCCACGTCCGTTATTCAATTCGAAATCGCCCGTTATCACACTTTCGCCCTCCCAGCACTGGAAAATGTGGCAGCCCTTGTACCCCATACCGGTTTCACTCGTTGTCAACATACCGAAATTCTTGGCCATTTTCGGCGCGACATCCGCGCGCACTTCGATCACGATCCGGCCGAGCGGTGCACCGTTCACTTCGATATTGAAAAAATACAACGGACAGCACAAGCTGTTGCTCGGATTGCGCGTCAGTTGCGGCGAATGCATCAAGTTTTGCATGGTGAGCAAATTGTTGGACTCTTGATAGAGTTTGGGGGCGGCGAGCATCAGATGATGCTGCTGCTGTTGCGGGATGTAATTCATTTGCGGCGTTTGCGGCGGTAGGATGGAATTGAATTCGAATGTATTGCCGTTCATTTGTTTGGTGGTGAGCACATGTCGCGAATACAACTGCGACATGCAATAATTGGCGAGAAATAAAATGGGATTTTGATTGTGTTGTGTCGGTAGAGTGGAGGGCGGTGTGGCAAACATAACATCCCCGTTACTATGCAAATTATTCAAAGCCTGCTTTAATAATTGAAAATCGAAGATGACAGTGGCGTTACGTATCAAATCGTCCAGCTGGCATTGCACGAACATTTCCTGATAGCGCATGTGAAGACGTTGCTTCTCCGCGTTCACCGTCGAGTACAAATTGTGCACGTCCGTCAAGTTCTCGGCCATGCTGAGATTCAATCGTAACTTGGCCAAAACGTCGCGCTGCTCGGTCAGCTCGAAATGCGACGAATTATTCGTGAGGTCCGCTTCGACGTGCGTCTTCAATGTGACGCAAGCTTCGAGTATTTTGAGTAGGAATTCGCGCTGTTGCACGAACAATCGTTGGATTTCGGTGAGCATTTTGTTCATCGATGCCAGCTCGTTCTGCAAATCGGCGATGATGTGGTCTTTGGCTTCGCTCTGCGATTTAATTTGATGGCCCGTGTGATCGGTGGTGGTGGCACAGGCGCGACACAACGGCGTGCAGCACGTGTGGCAATACAATGCCAGCGGCATGGCATGTGTGTGACAGTTCTCCGACACCAGCTTCTTGTCGGGTGTCTTGACTGTCACGCAATTGTTGGTAGGCGGTGTGGCACCGGGGATTTTCAGTGCGGCAAAGTTCTTTGTCAGACACAAAACGGGCGCATAGGTCGGTAGGGATTCCGGGCCGCGTTCGCCGATCTCCGTCCGTTTCCAACAGTAGATGCAGTACACTTCGTGTCCACCCTTGTTTAGGTTCGTACGCATGCATTGCAAACAGAAATAGTGTTTGCATGATAGTAGTTTCGGACTTTGATCATTGTCGTTGAATTTCTGTTTGCAATAGCCGCACTGCATTAGTTCTTCGTAATCGGTTGATGCTGGCGTTTCCATTACGATTTCTATTGTGGGGGGGTTTTACGCTGAAATTAACGGATGACAATATTACAGACTAGACGTATTTTTTAATTAATAGCAACGCTCAGTTCATTGTATGCTTTACATTTCCGTTAGGCCCGACGATTTTAAATTTAAATTAGTACACTTTTTATGGAAATTGTGGGTGAAAGTCTAGTCATAATGATGTGCGCTTAACTTAAGAGCGCGCTACCGAAAATTAATTACCAAACTAATTATTAAATGATAAAATTGACCTATTACAATAATCAGGTTAATTTCAACGTCAAAGTTATGATGTACGATTACGCATGTTAATTAGTCAAGGTTGCTTAGACAATGGTACTGTATTGCCATGGTAACGAGTATTATAAGTCGCGGTTGTTGAAATTGATTTAGCAATATATTAATTTGTTTGAAATAGTATTTGTGGTGTAGTAGTAGTCTACTTGAAATCGCGTGGGTTAATTGAATTTTTCGCGTTGTTATTGTATTTGAAAATCGACAAGTGGCTTGCTGGCTGCAATGCCTCCTACTACACCACCTCCTCCTCTATCTATTTCAACCTGTACATGAGTGACAAACAATTGACTTGTAATAATATGAACATTTTTTTTTAAATACTACTAATGCGATGGGATATAGAAGCGGTGAATGCTTACCGTATGTATAATTAATGTCCTTATTTACTTTGTAAATAAACCTATATCGGGTAGAGCACAGCCTTTAAGTAGAAATCCGGATTAAAACGATACGGGTTTTTTGGTCGTATAGCAAAACTCGTAGCAACAGAGCCAAACGCTTTTTCTTCTTGTATTTGTTGTATTATGTGTGTGTTGTTGTTTCGTCGTCGATTCGTAATAATTTTCGTGTTGTTTGTACTATATATTTCCGTTTGTTTTCTTGTCTTCGTCAACTTGGCGACAATAATGATGTTGTTGGTTGTGTTGTCTCTTCTAGTTCGTAATTACATAATTGTTTCTTTTTGCGGTCGTTAATATTTTCGAAAAAAACTTAAAATTATTGTGGCCGCTATGCGATGTGCCACATCATGTTGACAACTGACATTTATGGAAACGCATGAACTTGGCAACAGATTGTCCGATATTGGTTGCGCACAACACAAATGCGCGCTAAATTCAAACATTCAAATCAATACTTGGCTAGACGTCGCGACGACCTTTGTTCGAATCCCAGGCGCTGCAACGCAATTTTTTTAATTATTTTTTTGTATTTTCCAGCAAAAGGACTCATATGGAAACGAAGTATCGCGTTTAGCACGACCACTGCCAGTGGAATATCTGCTGTTGGATGTCCCAGCATCCACCCCAGTAACCCCACAATACACATTTAATAGTGACACGACAAAGCAACCATTCCCAGTTGAGAACCGTTTAGTCGATGGACATATTCAAGACTTTAATGCCTTGTCCACATATCTATCACAATTTGCATACGATGAATTTTTCATAGCGATCAATGATTTTCATCTCATCTTGTATATTGCCACGATGGATATGTTGCCGATGTGCGAATTTATGGGACCATTATTGGAGGCGCTGAAGAATAAGGATCGAGATGCGGCGGAGAAATGGGCACGATCTGAGCATTGGGCAACTGTTGAGCAGTTGATTGCAGCTAGTTCGCCTCCACCCTCAAGGTACTTATTTGAAAAAATAATATTTTGGTTGATTTTTATTTTTTTAGGCCTGGTAGTGTGGCTTCGGGGAGTATAGCGACTAATACGGGGGGTGGTTCGCCAGGTGGGGTGAAATGGACATGTCCGTTTTGTACGTTTTTGAATAGTTTCGATGTGCAGACGTGTGAAATGTGCAATTTGCCGAGGAGTAGTGGGGCTCAGTAAAATAGGCAAATATTATTTAATAATTGTGTTAGAATTTGTTCTAATTGTGATTTTGTCGTAGATTACGTTTTGGATTGGTAGCACAAGATTTCGACTGCAAAAGTGTGGGTCAAAAATAATTATTAAAAAAAAAAAATAACGTGGAAATGGTCAACTTTTTGTGATTTTACTGCTGTAAGAAAATTACACGTCTGTGCTTGTTTTCTTCCCTATTTTGGTTTATTTTCGTCTATCTACATTTAGCTTTTTTGTCAATCTTTTTTGAGGTTTATCTCAAAAAATGTTAATTTTGTTTATATATATATTTAGGTAAGTAGCGATTGATTCATAATCAATTTTTTATTTTTTATTTCTTATTTTTTGAATGTTCAATTGATTTAGTTGTATATATAACTGGTTTTAGTTATGTAATAATTTATGCTATTCTTTTGTAATCAGAAAAATGTTTTTTTTTTTGGTGAATTGAATAAAAATCATGATAATTATAAAACTGTGTAAAATTATAATTAATTTTCCAAATAATATTAGTCAAGAGATATTAAAATATTAGTGTGTGGCTCCATATGAGGATGACACGTTTCTCAGGAGCTCTTCTTAAGATTTGACATTCAATTGTTACGGGTAATTCAAAAACACGCAATGGGACCGACCCTAAAGAAGGGCTGAATGTTGCGACAGGGAAACAATTACATTTACGAACATCATTTCCAGAAACCTTTCAAGAAGTTTTGTCAAGCATCCCTTCATAGAGTATTCTTAAAGTAATTAGGACCCGAATGTAGCACAATTCGCCTAAAATGAACTAATTTTCAAAAAATTAATAAAGTAGGCAACCAGTAATTCAAATTAGTAGTGCAAGCATTTGTTAACAGATGGTGGACTCGTATTTTAAAAATATTTTTGACTTAAATGCGCGCGAAGTGCAAATAATACTGCTTATAAATAAATTTTCCCTAGAAAAAAAGTTAATTAATAAATTAGGGTGCCTTTTTATAGATATTCATTTTTAATAAACCCTATTTAATATACTAGGTCATTTTTTCTGCCCCGTTTTTTGCGGTAATTCGAATAGCTCGTCCACAAAATATAGGTATAATAACTCATCCACTTATTCCCAACAAAAAAATACTACCTGTAAACGATTGGTATTGTTATTGAAATAACCAAGCGTTCAATTAGTTTACTTTAGTTTATTGTTTAAGATTACAAAGTTAAAATGTCAAGTTGTTTATCTATATTCTGTTGACAGTTGTTCTGTCGCTAGTGTCGTCTTCCTTAAGGCGCCTTTCTACTTAACGCTGAATGCGTTTAAAGGCGCATTCACCTTACATCTTCCCCTTTTAGCCCTTTCATAGATTCAAGCGGTCGGGCGGCTTGACTATACGCCCACTTCTGGTAGTAACCACTTCTGAGGTTGGCTTGGCTTCTATTGTTATTGGTAACCGGATATCCTGCTGGCTAGTTGTCTGTGCTTCTTGCGGCAGTAGTGTCGGCTCACTGATAGCATTTTCGACAAACTGTGGATTTTGTATGATTCTTTCATTGAATGTGGCATCCGTCTTCTTAACGTCATGGCAGTTACGCCTGAACGTTTTGCCTCTCTGGTCTGTAACTTCTATGGACCTACGATGTACTAGGCCGGTAACTGTCGCTGGACTCCAGTACTTATTGTTTGTGGATTTCACTACCACTTCATCCCCCCTGTTGAAATGCGGGTCTTTTCTAGCATTTCTACTCGCTTGTTCATTTTGCTTTTGGCGCTGCTCTTGAAGTTTGGTAGGTATGTTATCCAAATGTTTTTTGTTTAGGTATTTTTCCGTAGTCGGGATGAGACCTCTTAAGCTTCTACTGAATAATCGTTCAGCTGGTGAGCCCAGATCACCTCGAGGCAAGTTTCTGTGGTTTAGCAAAGCTAATCTTACGTCTGTTTTGTCGTCAGCACATTTCCGAAGTATGTTTTTGATAGTTTGCACTGCTCGTTCAGCTAGTCCGTTACCTCTCGGATGGTATGGGCTGCTTGTTACATGATCGAATTTCCATTGTTGACTAAATTGCTTAAACTCCCTTGAACTAAATGGCGGTCCGTTATCAGAAAACAACTTTCTAGGAATTCCATGTGTTGAAAATATTAACTTTAAGAATGTAATTACTTCGAACGAATTTGCATTTTTCAACTGATGGTATTCCACAAATCCCGAATAGCTATCAGTTAGGACAATAAAGATGTTATCTTGAAAGTAAAATAAGTCTGTAGCAGCAATTTCGAACGGATAATTCGGGATTTCGGTTGTTATCACCGTTTCTTTATTGTTGCTTCGTTGGTGTTTTTGACAGATCGTGCAGGTTTGAATATATCTTCGTAAATCTTCAGGCATCCTTGGCCAGTATAGTAAGCTTCGAGCTCTACTGATACATTTTTCGTACGCAAAGTGTCCACCGTGTATGTACTTTAACATATGTGTAGTCAATGCAGCTGGAACTACAATTTTCTCTACGTTAAATATCAAATCTTCGCTAGTGGAAAGCTGTACTCTAAAGTTCCAATACCATTTTAATTCTTCCTGAACGAATTCTTTCTTCTCTGGCCACCCCTGTAAAATGTATTGCTGCAGCTGTTGCATTTCGGGATCGTTTTTCATTGCTGTTTTTAATCGTCCTAATTCTTCTTCAGAAACAGACATGATAGTACTTATTAGTTTTTCCGTCTCGTTTCCTTCCTCCGGGACTTCATTTTTACAGAATCTACTCAGCGGGTCTGCCAGAAACATTGTTGCGCCTTTGACGTACACTACTACTGGATCATATGTGAGAAGTTTTGTCCTTAACTTCTGTATTCGTAAAGGTATGCCGTATATTGGTTTTTTGAATATTGATTCCAATGGTTTGTGGTCGGTTTCAATGGTCAGTTTTTTCCCCCATACGTATTCGCGAAATTTTTCACAACCAAAAAATATAGCAAATGCTTCTTTCTCGAGTTGAGAGTAGTTTTGCTGGCTCTTAGTTAGCGCTTTGGAAGCGTACGCCACTGGTTTTCCTTCTTGTAGCAAAACTGCTCCCACTGCTGTTGAACTTGCATCTACTTGTAATTTTACTTTTTCATTTACGTCATACAGCTTTAAGACTGGCGGTTTTGAAATTATCAACTTCATGTTTGCAAAAACTTTTTCCTCTTTTTCACCCCACTTCCATTCAGATTTATCTTCTAAAAGTTTCCTAAATATTTTGATTTCTGACGAGTAGTTTGGAATGTACTTACTAAGGTAGGTAAACTTTCCCATGAGTTTTTGCAGATCCTTTTTATTTTTGGGGGATTGAAGGCGATTAATTGCTTCGATCTTTTCCGGATCCATTTCCATTCCCTTGTTTGAAAATATGTGGCCCAAAAATTTGATTTTTTGTCTTTCAAATTGGCACTTTTCTTTGTTCAATGTCATTCCGGCTTTCTTCAGTATCTCTACTACTTTTGTGGTGATATCACGAAGCTGTTCAATGGTTGGACTGTATATCATGATATCATCTATTGCTACTTCGACATTAGGTATATTTTTCAGCAAACCTTGCATTTTGGCCTGGAACACTTCGGGAGCTGACGCCAGTCCGAATGGCAACCGGTTGCAGGAGTAACGTCCCCACGGCGTAGCAAATGTTAAAATTCGTTTGGTTCTTTCGGTTACCGGTATTTGCCAAAATCCCTTTTTACAATCTAACACTGTGAAGTAACGAGCTGAACTCAGTTTAGTTGCAATTTCTTCTACCGTTTTGAGTGGATGATGCCTTCGTAAAATGTTCCTGTTAACATCTGTTAAGTCTATGCATATGCGCATTTTTTTGTTGCGCGACACCACTACTATAGGTGAAACCGCTGGAGTTGCTTCTTCTGCTGGATCGATTACTCCCATTTCAACCATACGGTTGATTTCTTTTTTTACTTCATCCCGAATTTTGTACGGTATTCTTCTAGCGGGAAAAATTTTAAATTTTGGGTTATCAATAAGTTCGATGTCGTAAATAAAGTCTTTGACACATCCTAAACCGTCAAAGATCGGAAATATATTCGATTGATCTACCCGTTTCACTAAACTCAGTATTTCGCACGCGTTAGCACCTAATACTGGATCGACCTCTTCTCGTACTATTTTAAACACCACACGCGCCTTTTTATTGTTAATTTGGCATTTAGGTAATACTTCGCCTATTACTGATAGTTTGTGATTACTAAAAGATAGTAAATTTTTAGTGTTTGACTTAGTCAAATTTAGTTCCAATGCTGCGGCATCCTTTAGTGACATTACATTGCATTGTGCACCGGTGTCTAACTTCATGTTGATTTTTCGCGATCCAATTATCACTTCAATTGCCCACTTTCCGTCACTTTTTTTTAGATTGTCTATAGCACCCACGTACAACTGTTCGTCCGAGTCCGATTCGTCTTCTGCCCCGATTTGATTTATGTTCGCATTTTTACGCCAATGCTTTTGTTTGCTAAAATTCGCGCCATTAGGACAGTTCGATTCAAAATGGTTAAACTGATTGCATTTCGCGCACTTATGTCTAAATGCGGGACACTCGCGATAACCGTGTGTCTTACTGCATTTCTTACACAAAAACTTCTCACTTGGATCGTTACGTTCGTCTTTCTGAAACCGTTTCTTGATTGCAGCTACCTTTATTGAGTCTGTTTGGTGTATCATTTCTTCCATTTGCTTTGAAGCCCTTTCGCTGGATTGCGCTTTCATTAACGCTCCATCTAATGCTAAGTCTTCGGCCAAAAGTATTTTTCTCACGTCTTCGCTTTCTATTCCGATTACTAACTGGTCTCGTATGATTTCATTCATTAAGTGCTGAAAATTGCATCTCTTCGCTTGAACTCTTAAACGGCCAACGAATTCTTCGACTTTCTCGCCCTTTTGTTGCTTAAGCTGATGAAACCTGAATCTCTCAAACGTTATGTTTACCTTTGGTTCGAAGTAATCGGTGAAACGTTGCTTCACTATGTCCACTGTTAATTCTTGGCCACTAGCCAGCAGCGGTTCGGGCAACGAACTGTACAATTCTATTCCGTCCTGTCCAACGCATGTCATTAACGTTGCGATTTGCACTTCTTGGGTTTTCGTATTCAACTGAGTAGCTATTTCATAGTAGTTATATTGTTTCAACCACAGGGCCCATTCCTTATGAACATCATTTGCATGATTTATTACAAACTGCTTCGGCGGTCGTAAGTTTGCTGATGCCATCTTTTCAGCTGGGTTTTTCCTTCTGGTTCTGCTTTTCGATTTAATTTTTAGGTTTCGGCACCATGTAAACGATTGGTATTGTTATTGAAATAACCAAGCGTTCAATTAGTTTACTTTAGTTTATTGTTTAAGATTACAAAGTTAAAATGTCAAGTTGTTTATCTATATTCTGTTGACAGTTGTTCTGTCGCTAGTGTCGTCTTCCTTAAGGCGCCTTTCTACTTAACGCTGAATGCGTTTAAAGGCGCATTCACCTTACACTACCCTTAATTCGTTGCGCGCACACTGAAACTAAACTATATACTACACTTGATCCTTCTCTCAAGTTTCCTGCTGCTATCAGCAACCCCTAAAAACCAGTTGTGCTACAACCACGTGTAGGAGTGGATGGCTGCACACAGTTTCGCATCCTCAAACTATTTACGCAACACACAATTTTTTTTTTAATAATACAAAGTTTCCAAAATAAATGTATGTAGTGACTTTTAATAAAGTGGATGCAAATAGAGCAGGGTAGGTATTTGTTCAGCGCATCAAAAATGTGCGGGGAATTTAGCTGCAAAAATTCCGCACATTTTCCGTGCACTAGCTTATAATAAGGGTTGCAATCGAAATTCAGGTGGCGTCTAGTAGTTGTATAAAAAGTGATTTGTAGATGGGTATATATTTTTCCAAGTCACTCAGTAATTGAATTATCAAACCGCTCTGAGAGCATTTTTTTCAGGCACGTCAAGGAAATTACTCTTTGAAAAATTTCATCCAATTTATCTCTTTCTGTGCGTTTACTTTTTCCCTTTCTCGCTTTTCTCGAAATAATCTTTGCTAATCTGTCTCATTTATACCGCCACTAATTTTTTTGTCAGCAGATGATGGACCAGGAGGAGAATCCCGCCGTGGAAAGCAGGAAATGCAGCCGGACTAGTGGAGGGCTGTTCTGCAGTCGCACCAGTCTTTTTGTGTTGGTGGCCGGCTACGCTCTATTGGGGGCAGTTTTATTCAAATCGCTGGAAGGCGGCGACGAGCTGGATGTGAAAGGAGTGAATGTGCAACGCAGCAGGGAGGATTGTCTGAAGGAACTTTGGCTGATTACAGGTGAGTCAGGTCGAAATCGAATTAAATCGCATCCATTTTCAATTCCAACGACAAATGTGATTTTCACTTTACAAAAGAACTTCGAATGAATCCCAATGGAGTTTGTTCTAATATCAAATTTTCGATTATTGCTATCGGAGATCCATAATATGGAATGATCCGACTGCAGATTAGAATGCATTGAAATATCGCAAAAACGGATCTGATCTTGTGCTATACAAAAGGGGATTCAACGCCAAACTTTTCAATTTTCACTAATCATCTTGATTGCATTTGTGCAGGAAATACTTAGTGCAACTATTTTAATGGGAAAACTCTAGGAAAACTTCTAAAAAATCTTTCTTTTCCGCAAGTATTAAATTTGTTGCGTCAAAGTTGACTTAAAATATTATCAGATCTCTGAAATTAGTTGACTTATTTTTGTAGGCGCTGAAAGTTAATTTAAAGTTGATCTTTAATCGATAGCAAATTTTTAAAATATAAATAATTTAAAAGGAAAGTTAAAAATGCGCTAAAAACAAAAGGTTTTCAAGTTGATACTTTAAAGTGTTGAAGCTTGTCGAGAAACTAAAATAAGCTTTGAAAATTTTTATAGAAAGTTTGTCTAAAATTTAAAAAAAAAGCTGCAAAATGCTGAAAGTAAATTAAAAAATGAAGTTCATTCTCATTTGTCACGTTTTAATTATATAAGCCTGCCCTTTTACGGGGTTGTATATTTTTTTGTGCACTAATTTAATAATATAAACAAATTAGCATTAATTGCATCTAGATTGCATATTTAAATAAAAAGCGCCGCGCTTTTGCATGTAATATTAATAAGGCATTTCAACATGCAGCGCACTGAAAAAAATCCTGCTTGTTCTTTATGGTAATATCTAAATAATTTATATTGCATCGCAAAATAGGAAATCCTCCTTCAAAAATAAAACCAAATATGTGCGCTATTGCGTCCGCACAATGCACCCGCGGATAAATGCACTTATCGCTTATTTTTCGATTTGCTTCAGATATAATTGTGTAGCTAAAAAAACTGTCAATAGCAGTACGGGGTCGAGTTCATTAAAACGGCATAAATAAGGTCAAAGTTTTGTCGGCTTATTTCCTTTTTTCCTCGACGTATATAATCACACGCCAAACGCTGCAGAGCAAAGAGAAAAATAAAGCATTTTTTTCATTAATTGTGTGTTAAAACCGAAAAATGGTAGAAAAAAAGCCCCAAACACTGAGAGAAAGAAAAATACTTGTCGCAAATGGGGATGACATAAATATAAGGTGGCTGACGTGTATGGGGGTTACTTTTTTGCAGGGTTTTAATGATGAAGCGCGTTTTGTGTTGTTGTTGTTCGTATGAAACTTTCCATTTTTCACTTATTGTATTACATTTTCCAGCAAAAAAGATATCACCTATTTTAATTAAAATAGATTATTTATAATTAATTTTTTCGAAATTGATTTAAGAAGCGCAACTTTTCAGTTAGTAGGCTTCTGATATATTTATGCATATTTTCTATGCGAAATTAAATCTTGTGGCATTCGAGATTCAAAACGCGAAATTGGTTTTCAAGCTCATTTTTCACGTTTTCCTTTTTATTTGAATCCGGTTGTAAATGTCATAAAGCTTCGTCCGTACAAAAAGCTCGTTCATTTCAGCCTCCTGAAAATTTATTTACTCTTAAATACTCATTTTTATATTTACTGTTTGTATACACGAGTCTTAGAGATTGCACTCGTCGTCTTGAACTTTTGCCATCTCTTCTATCATATATGCAGATACAGAAAAGAAAACTGATTTATTTTACTTTGAAGTTTTTCCGAGTTTACGGAAATGTCGAGCGAAAGATCATTAAGAAAGTACAATCATTGTGTAAATAGATATTAATTCCTTTTCAGTGGAATTATATCAGACTAATTACATTTCACTTGAAGCAAACACAATAAATATACAAGGTGTGCTTTTAATAAATTTCTTTATAAAATTATGTTCGAAAGTGCCAACAAATTATTATTTAAAAAATATAAAACTCGCATGGGATACTGAAAAGTGAAGATTATTTAATAAATTATGAGTTTTCCCGCGGAAAAAATTAAGTAAAATTATTCGTTAATTTTTCGCACACCCTGTATGATGTTTATATAAAAGTATATTTATAGAACCCCCTAATAAGCAATTCAGATTTAGAATCAACTTGCAAAAAACATGATTCTCCCTCGAATTTTGTTACAAATTGCACATTTAACTTTGTATGCAAAATTCAAGAGATATTTATTTTTTTAGTAGCGTATAATGTAAATTAACAAACTAATAAACCAACTAACGATTTAATTAATTAAAAATCGCAATCGAAATAAAAAGTGACGCTAATTAAGTTGCCTAAATGGAAATGCCTGTTAATTGGCAATAAAAATTGCAGCACTTTTTTTGCAATTGTCCAAATGAAATTCAATTAAAACTGCAACAGTAATTTGTAACGTCTTGAATTGATTTATGTGTCTCTTGCGAGCTTTGTAAGATGTGACAGCTTTCTTCTTTTGCTCGTATATTATACAAAAGTTCTTGTATTGTGGTACACGGCGGGTGTTTTGTTACCATCACTCTTCTTCGCAACACTTTTTTCTGCCGTATGATGGGCAGCATACAGCGAAAATATTTAGCTCTTCATATTTCGAAATAAATTGTTTCTCTAGTATTTATTCAAGCAAAACGCGTTACGATGAGAAGAAAACAAAAATATTTATCGCGTTATTTGTAATTACGAATAGAGGTAAATCATGGAAAAGTCTAATCTTGTGCTTTACAGTCCATAGACTGTGTTTTCGATAAGACAAACGTGCTCATTTTCATATTTATGGATCTACTTTTGCAAATTTGATTTGCGAATATTGCTCCCGTAAATTTCAGTTCAGGTGTAAATGTAAGGACAAGCGAATTTTAATTAATTTCACAAACAGTTAATTATTATTTAATGCCCGTCGAAATGTTACAACGGGCGGCTAATTAAATGTAGGGATGTTTTTCGAATATATAGCAATAAAGCAAAGCGAAATATCCCAATTTTGGCATTCTTACATAAAACGTATGACAAGAATTCATTTAATAAAGCAATATCGACCTATTTATATCAAATGGAAAATTCTAACCTCAAATTCATCCGTTGTTGTTTCGGACCGGCTCCATTTTCCGTTTCCAACTTCAAATATCCAAGAAAAGTCTTTTTCCATCGTAGAGATGTATTTTCCTTCATAGTGGAAGCACTAAAACCTTTCACAAATGTTTTATTCACACTTTTTCACTTTTTAAACGAAATAATATGACAGTCCCCACTTGTAGCTTTCGTGCACTGAAATTGCCTAGCGGTCGGCTATCGTCGGCACCGTTCGGAATAGACCTCCCTCAAACCACGACGACAGTCAGCCGGTCATTGCCCCATGCGTTAATGGCCATGTGCTAGCTGCATTGGAATGTGCGGACGCACACGTTTAGTGCAGGTGCATTATGTAACTGAGGAATGCGGCAGTGCAACTCTTAAACGGTTGGGGATTCCCTCGCCTCTTGCAAATCCTAAAGTTCAACCGATTTCGACGAAATTTTGTACACTGATAGAGAAAAATGCGTAGAATCCAACGGAGCCATCAGCGTTTTGATTAGGGGTTTGGTTTCGAAGTTATTAATTGTTTTGTAAATTATTAGTAAAATGAATTATTAATTATTTTTATTCATTATTAATGGTAATAATGGTGTTAATAATTTATTTTAACGCTAAAAATTCTTAATAATTAATAAATAGATGTAGACACGTTATTTTAACGTTAAAAATAATTAAACAATTTGTAATTAACCACTAAAAAAATATTTATTAAATAATGTTTATGTTGACAAACTAATTTTTCGATTTCAATCAATACACGAAAATTAATTGTTAATTATTATCAATTATCATAAAGCACTTTTGTAATTACAAATTTATCTTTCGATATCACAGCCGCCAGCACTTTCCACTCCAATTTCTCCTCTTTCGCGATATGATGGACCCGCAAATTAAGTGGACAAATGTCGAATGTAATTATCCATTAATTAATTTGTTGCCATTCTTTTTGAAAGTATAATAAAAAAGGTAGTATGCAAATAAAATGAAAAGCTTTTGTATAATATGAAGACGAAAATGCAACAGATCAAAGCGATACTTTATTAATGGGAAAAAAATCCGGTTGCAACAAATAATTAAATTCCACTCAAATGGAAATGGGGTTTTTATCGCAAAATTAGTAAAATGAGTGGCTAGTACAAAGGACAAGTGAGTCTAATTAAAAACTGCATGAAAAGTGACCCGCAATTTGTTTAAATGGGAGCTTTTAATTCTGACAAGATAAAAAATATATAGTACAGCGCATTTTTCATTTTACATACATACTATTTATATTTATAAATAAATATTCGTTTACTAAATACCTAATATAACTGAAATTGAACCTTTTTTTTATGTGAGAGGTCTAAAGAGCTAAAAGTCCAATCCAGTTCCGAATAGTTTCAATAAAATCACTTTCAATAAAATAAATACCATCATTCTAAGCTTTTCCTGAAAACTTTTCATCAGCCGTGTACTATGTGTGTTCAGGTCACCTCCACCATAAAATCTAATGGGTGTGACTAATGCTTAGGGGTCAGTGTTTTGGGCCCTTTGAAAATTAACGAGAAAACATTGATGTAAGGTTCAATTTTAGGCTTTTTTCCGTTCCTGCTCGAAAAGCACAACAAGATATAGAATAGTTTAATTTTATTAGCAAGTGTTGGGATGGAAGCAGGCGAAAACTAGGAGTGAATGTATGGCGGTGCATTCTCCATTTGGCTAGATAGACTAAACTTGCTAATGAAATTACTAAAAGGTAAACAAAAGTTTTCCTACTAACTTTTGCACCATTGTATTTCGTATTCATTATAATACATAATGCAGTTTAGGCAAACATAAGTCTAAGTGTAACTGAATTTTAATAAAAACGAATTAATTTAGTTGCGCACTATGTTTCATATAAAACGGGTGCGTCAAACGTCAAAATTAATTAATTTTGTATACGAAACCGATTACAGGGTCGTAAATGTTAGTTTTATCAAATGAATAGCAATTAATCTACTTTTTCTCCTCAAAACAAGAAAGGTTGGAATTGTTAGACCAATTTAAATTCGGTCCAAAGCGGTTAAACTAGATCGGTGTATATCTAAATTAAGATGGTAGTTAGTGACCTAAGGGGCTATAGTGCCCGGTCAGTTATAATCAAGCAAATGGACCTCCATATAACCGGAGTTTGTTCCGGACGATAGTTAGATAACAATCATTTTCCTGTCGTAAGCACAAAACCCCTCTGTCTTTACACTACTTATTGCATATAGTGCTTACTTATTTAAATATTCAACAATTGTCCTGCCAAGGACTAAATCGATTCGGAGAACAGCGACGTATTTTCATGAAAACAATCAATCAAATTAGAATTATTTCCTTTTTGTGATGATGTTGATGTTGCAGTTTACGAGTAATAAAGGTGACTTTAATTGGATTTGCTTTGGGATCAATATATAAATAAATAAGGAGCTTTTATGTATGTTGTATAATTGATTTCGTCAATTTTTATATCGTAGAGTGAAAGCTACTGCTCATGTGTGAATTATTTCAGTCAATTATTCATTTGACCGATTTTGCCGTTTTTTCTCTGGCGTTTCCTTGAACACTTTAATTATTAATCAATTTTAATTAAATATGCGAATGAATTTTAAATTTAGCGCCAAAAATTCGCGCTTTTTCTGACAAGTCCAAATAAATAGGCAATTTGAAATTTTCAAGAGCTGTATAATTCTGTATTAATCTTTTGACATCTTGTGTAATGGAGGTATTAATCCAGGCACGCTGCGATATAATGACGAAAACAGATGACGGCCGAGATTTCTCAAAACCACTCACTCTCTCCGCCAAAAGCTCCAGCAGCCAAGAAAAGCACAACTTCCACACATACAATTTCATTTCATTACGGAATAAATGCACAATACGGTTCGCGCCCTATATTTTAGCTAAATTAATTTTTTGAACCCAATTAAATATTTGTCTATTTGCTAAATCAATAATAAAATTTCGGCCAAAAACTCTTATTGCAAAGTCGTATTAAAGTTCGGTTTATAGACAGGTTGACAGGTGAGTGGCAAATGCATAATTCGATTTGAAGTTTGAGAAATTGAGCAGAGCTCCTGGTAAAATTGGGGTGCACCTTCCTAGAAGTTCTAATATGTACCTATCTGCTATGGTAATTTGTAGATATTTAAAGTGACACTTTGAATAAAACGATAAGGAAATGTAGAGTAGTTGTTCGTTCGTAATGTTCTTTCAAGTGTGCGTACTTTACGCACATCAATTCAAACTGGCGCTCTCCGGAAAATTTTAACTGACAAAAAGTCGAATTTCTTCTCTTCCTTGACATGTGAAATTTATTCGCGCATTTCGCATTTTTTTATGCGATTTTCCTTTTTGTTTGCATATAATAAACGTCACGGCAATTTTTCTACGGTTGGACGATGGAAAAAGAAAGTCTCGCGTCAAATTAAATTTTAAATCGACAAAATTGCTTCAATTAAATACAAAAATAAATTAATGTCAAAATTTCTACGGTTGGTCGATGAAAAAAATAGTCGCGCGTGTAATAAAATTTTAAATCGAAAAAATCGCTTCAAAAATAAATAAATATCGTCAAATTTTCACCGAAAAAGCTCCAAAAAGCTCCTGATCGAATTTATTTAGTCCAATCACACAAAAGCCCGTCATTTATTTGCCCATGATTCTTTGGACTAAAAGGCACCGAGCGAGCGTAAAAGATTTCTTAAGCAGTTCGATTGCAAAAAAAGTCGCAACGAAATTTACATTGGCTGGTGTGCGAATAAATTTGGCTGCATACAACAATCGTTGGGGTCCAAACCTATAGAAAAGTAAATTCTATTTTCTATGTCACAAGTCCTTTTATATTATGCAGATAAGGCCCCCGAAAGGGTTTTCGATTTTGCTCTCTCTTTTTTATCCGCATAAAAATACCGTTCTCAATTTAGTCTTAAAAGGAAAACATTGACCACTGGCAGGGGTAGTTTAGGTATGTGTTGACTCTGCGACTGAATATATTTTCAATCGGGAAATAAATTCGACCTTATTGAATCCATGCAATTGGAAAATGACGAGAAAAGCATTTTTCGAAAATAACAATCCAATAATCCTAAGCAAGCATTTTTTTCCGACTGGGTGGATATTCTAAAGAGTTTTCGAAACTTTTGGGGATATGGATAAAAATATGAGCTAATTTAACTTTTATAGTTATTCGTATGAAATATAAATTTTCATTGGTGCGTGCTTTTGAAAAGAATTGCGCTCGGTTGGTGCTAATTCGAAAAAGTTTCCTTTTTATGTGGCGAAAATGTGTTTCTTTATTCTATTTTATTGCATTTGTCATAAAGTTCTATACGTTTTACAGTGTGTTGTTAATTTTATATAAATTATTTTTAGTACTAAATTATTCAGTTTGGGAGTCAATTTAATAATAACGTAATTTAATTTTCATCATTAACAAACAATACATAATATTTTTGGCTCACATTAATTTATTTTCGTAAATTGCTACATCATTGTAATATTTATCTTTGAAATGAATCGTAATAAATTCGAATTCAAGCAATTAAATGTTTTATTTTATTTGAATTAATTGATTATAAACCCACTCAACGAAATTTATTGCGCTCCGAAACAATAAATTGTTGTTTTTTAATCTATTAATTTTTAAACGAAAAAAAAACAAACAGAAAAAAAAGTGCAAAATAGGCCGTATAAATGACGAAAGTTTATTTTTGCTCGAAACTTTGCACCCCCAAACAATCCGAACTTTACTCTGTATCTATCTCTTCATTTCTGCGAGTTTGTATGCTAAAAAGTTTGTTTGCTGATGCTATACACCTCAATAAAAAAAAGTTTGACGAGCGAATTCAATGGAACAAACCAGATTTGTAGGCGGCGATAAAGTTTGCGTCTTTTGCATCATCAAAAGGGCGACACTCGACAAATAAATTAATTACGAAAATAATACTTAACACTCGGAAAAAACGGATTTTCCAATCAAATGATGTAAAACACTGGATGAAGAAGTTGGACGACTGCCACAAAGCGATAGCACCATTCAATTCTTTGATCGAATCGAAATTCGCTAAGATTTTTTCTGTGCGTAGAACAATGCGATTAATTAATGAGAATCAATCAAATATTATGCAACGCGATTGTCGAAAATTAATTGCTGGATACTAAATATAATTAATCATTCCATTGTCTGAGGTCCATCAACAAATAATGAAAATACAAACATGTTTCAACACGCATGTTTAATTACATTTACACTATTTGATGAAATAAATCGAATTTTGGCGAAGGCGCCAGTGTTTCAAAATTGTAGAAAATTTGGACTCGACCACGATAACCCTCTTAGCGCAAATTTTCGGTCTGGAAAGTAGTCTGAATGCAATTTCAGTTAGATTCGTTTTCAGCATTTTGCATCTAATTATATTATTAGTTGATACGACAAGATGAGTAGCATCATACGCTTAAGACAATGACAAATTGTTCGTTTGAATATTAATAATGCCATGCATTACGTTTTGAAACTGATACGATGTTTTCTGTAAGTACGCGAACATTTAAACCGAATCCGCGCCGCATATAAAATATGAACATTTCGTGTTTGCTACAAATAATTTCACATGTAGCGTGTGCTCTAATATTTACTCAGTTATAATAATATACACCCACTTGATAAGGTGTTTATTTTTTGATAACGGCATAATTCCAGTTTAAAGGTTCGTGCATGAGTTTAATTAACGCAATTTTCGGATATATTTTTCGAAAATTAAATGCAAACAATATTGATTCGATTTCCGTATTTGATTTATTCTATTTAGGCTTCCATTCGAATCATCAATCACTTAAAATTATTATTTAGTCGATAGTTGTACGGGCGGCGAAAGTGGATTTCGTTCAAGTCAACGCATTAAATTTTGCATTTCTTCTCTCTCATTATTATTATTACACAAAATGCGCAAACTAAGATATATTATACAAGTTCATTACTTAAAATGACTATATTAGAATGTCTCGGCAGGATGATGAATGAATATTTCAGGAGTATGTTATGTATTTAGTATGCGGCCTGAAATTTGTTCGTTTTGCTAAAGGAGTGTTTTATTTCGCTTTGTGTTTATTTGTACAAAGAAAAGGTGCGCCAGATTAAAAAATATAGTCGGAAAAGTCCATCTACTAAAAGGTGTGATTTAAATTTGCCGCGCAAGCTTTTAATTGGCTGCGCAGCGACTTGCCTGGCGCGTTCACCAATTTTGCAAATTTGCTTTTGCCGAATTGGATTCAAACGTGCTCATAAAACCGTTTTAATTAATTAAACAGTTGCTCGACAATTTCAATCTAGGTAAATAATAACTGGGCACCGGGACACATCATCATAATATATACCGTTCAGGATTATTTACTGACATTATGTGGTGTTTGTGGCCTGAAATTCACTAATCAGATGGTAATTATACCTTGTGGTCAGCAACAAAACCCACGAGCGGTTTTAAAGTTATGTAATTACTACTATGCGTAAGCGTAACTAAACTATAGACTAGTTCGCTTTGTGTTCAAATTAAATCGACGATTTTCAATCAAACCGCAACGAGCTTTCATTCATATGAATTTCGAAACAAAATCATAAATGCCATGCGAAATAAAAGGCACAGTTTTTCGATCGGCTTAAATGGTGGGAAATTTGCAAGCTGGATATTTTGCAATTGTTTCGAAATTATTTAAAATTGCAATTGAATTCGATAAAATATGAAATGCTTGAATGGCCGCGCTTGAATGGCGGCGCTTGAATGGCGGCCGCGTCCTTTTATAAATTATTTTGACGCATTTTAAATAAAAATTTCCTTGGAAAAAAGTTCCAGCGATGTAACACTGCGATTACACATGAATAATGCCTCGTAATAATAAAGCATTTTACGAACTATCATAATCCTTGAAAGTTAAAAGTTTCATTACACCATATGCATAATTTCCAGCCGGATTATTGAACATCCGTCGCGAAAATTTTAAATTACCCCCAATAAACAGTGAAATAATTCCGCGCGAGAAATATTAATAATAAATTTGATAAAAAGTTTGCAGCACTCAACTCCCCGAAAGCGTTAAAGGAAACAAACATTTCCGGAGCCCTTTTGGGCCGTCGTTAAAAAAATATTTACAGCAATGTGCGGTATTGTTGAGCAAACATTAAAAAAGCACATAATTTCCTAATCCCCCATATTACATAACTGTATAAATATACTTGATATGTTTTATTCCTTGTGTTAGAGTAGCACTAATGAAATTGTTCCTGCACTACTAAAAGTTGCCCTCTTTTTTATCGCTTCCATATTCAAATATTTGCCATTTGCACCAAATTTTTAGTATGATTAATCATAAATTCATACGGGAATTAGTTCATAAAAATTCCGCAGTGGCGCGAAAATAATTAATTCAAACTTCCAGTCGCTTTATTGGATAGAATACGAACATCTTCGCGTTAGTTGAAATATTATGTTATGGAATATGTGTAACCCAATTTCGCCAGATTAGTCCTGGTTCTAATGCGACACTATTTCATCATAGATGTCACCTTTCGATGTAATTAGAACCCGGCAGCATTCAAATTATACACTTTGTGCGAACATTCCATTCGGTATGCTAAATATTACCATTAATGTCGAACTATAATAACCGAAAATTCGATTTTTTGTCATTCGGGCCGAACTGAAAGTTTGGCGCACCGGGTGCACATTTTAATTAAGGAGGAGATCGATTTGCGTTTGAAACCATGCAAACGAAACACGTTTAACAAAACGCCCTATCAATTAATTAATGACATTCGCAATTGACCGCACATATTTGTTTAGGCTGGTTAAGATATTCAGATTCACTTAGAGGGCTGTCAGCAATAAAAGCGACGATCCCCAAAAATAAAATAAGTTTCGGCACGCAATTTTAATTGAGTTTAGTTTAAAATGCATTAAAAATGACAGGAAAAATTAATGCTAAGAAAATAATAGTTGACTACAACAATGTTTGAGCTTTTGAAGTTTTGAGCGCTATGTAATCAATATCTTCAGAAATACTGAAGTTTAGTTAAATAAATTTGTAATGTTGGAACTGTTAAAAAATTTCAAATAATCAACTTTAAAGTTTATTTATTTTTCTATTGACTTTTCACATTTTTTATTGCATTAAATTGCATTTTAACGCCAATTTAACGGACAATGTAATTAAAATCTCATCACTACATTATATTGACTGATAATTCAAAATGTTTTTAGGCACGAAATTCAATTTGTCTATCATATTGTTATTTCGAAAAATGCATTTGTCAACAAACCAAAGCCTTTTTTAAAAAAATGCACCATAAAGGTAATTTGTCAGCCGAATATCGACACAATTTTGTGACTTATGAGTGTGGCTTTTTGTAATTGAATTTTGAATAGAAAACTTTTTGAACGCAACATAATATTATTGAATTCGCCAACCAAACAGATATAAAATGCAATGTTTTAATTGCAGCTTGCAGCTGAAACTGAAACAGGAGTCGAGTGGTGTGTGCGGCGCATTCGCCAAAAAACGAAATAAATGTTGACGTATTTATACGATACTCTGGGGTTCAAGTAACACTTGTTTATTTATTTAGGTATATTTTTGTGATACAGGCATAGACATAAACCATAAATAAATATGGCATTTGCAGCGGCAACAACAATTTTTAATTAAATTATTCTGTGTATTAATTTTATTTTATAGGAGCGTTTTAAATTTGCCGCGCCAATGGCCAGTGCGTAACCATGGTAACGTAGTTAGAGATATGGCGCGGCAAATTTAAAACGTTATTTTATTTCTAGTAATTTGGCAACAGCTGTTAATGATTTTAATTAAATTAAATTATAAGGGTGACAAGTTGACTTTTGGAATTTAAGTCAAACTTTAATAGCACATTGTATAATCCGTTCCGGATTCCGCAACCGCCCAGTTATATAAATATAATGTCAACCCTTATATTCAAACTGCGTATACATTTATATATTAAATAGATTGGCCCCGAAAAACCCAATTAGTTCGTATTGATTTTCGCATGATTAATTTATCGATGCCCTATTATTATATCTGATGTGTTCTTTTTTCTTTATTTTTCTATTTAGTTAGTACACTGGGACTCGTCGTTTATATGCGATGCCCTTTGTCGGTGGATGTTGTTGTTTAATTAATTAACACAAATATACGGGGTGTTTTGGAACTACGTTTAAAAAATGGTGGGAGTGGGGGGATAGCGTTTGCGATCACTCTGTATAATGAAATTGGAAAACAAATTGCTGTTATTTTCGAAATTGAATCGCTCATATTTATTCAATTACGACAGGATCGAACGTTTTTATTTTTAAATTATCTGACAGTACACCGTTTATTTTTTCAGTATTAAATTGCACTCTAATTTCAGTTTAATGGATCCGTTCAATACAAGGTGTTTCAGAAAGCGCGCGATTTTAAATTGTATTTCACGTTTATAATTAAATAGTAACCAAAGACAGTGCGAAAATTGATTGCCAATAATCTTTTCACTTGCGACATTATCTCTGAAAAATTTAATTACAATCTCATGATAGATTGACACTATAAAATTATAATCAAAATTTAATTTCGCACGAAACTCAATGTAATATCTCTATTGTTGTCAAAAATTCCAGACGACGAGCTTTTGCGGTATACGATTTTTTTTCTCAGCCGAAAAATTCGATAGAAATAAAATACAAGTGGAAAAATGTGAAAACAGATGTTGGAATTATTGCAACACAGAAAGAGGAAATCGACGTAAATATAAAAATGTTTTGCGCTTCGTAAACTTTTTGACGAACTGAGCTTTTGATTGATGCCACACCACAGTGTGGAAGAACAAGTTAAAAATGCAACATGTTGCTTCACGTTTCTTCAGGATAATACTGCGATCAAAAGAATATATAAATAAATTCCAAGGATTAGGGATGAAAATGTTTTTCTTTTTACGCGCGGCTGTGTAAACATTACGATAAAATAAAATATGAAACTGTGAAAGCGAATTTAAATGATAGAAATCTCAATTCCTTGGAATTAAAATAAGGACGAAAAATGTAAATAATTAAAGCAAAGATTGTAATTAAGGAAATTTATTAAAGCGCACTCGAAACATAAAAATATTAAATCTAAACGCAAAAAGCTCGATCCATTTGTTCTATCTAATATTGCTGAATTCTTTTTGCACCATCAATATTTTTTGTCGCGTTCTGTTACCAAGCTTCAGAAAAATGTCAACCTTAGTCGAAAAAAAAATAAAAATATAAAAACATAAATCAAATTTGATATAAATTGCTGACTAGCATGAATATATTGCAAGGAAGGTGCCATCTGTTTTGTTTTCTTCTGCACACTAATGTTGTATGTAAATAATTCATCTTACATTGTTGGATCGAACTGAAAGACAAAATATTGTCATAAAATTATTTTGAGCGCCAAAAAAAAATAATTAGCAATTTTTCCTGCTGGCAAGGATCAACCCCTTTTGATATCAATAATATGTAAAATTTAATCTGTAACCGAAATTGCGACGATTAGCGTGCGGAAAATGAGCGAAAGTTTTCGGCATCTGGGGCACTAACTAGTTTGAAACGATCGTTTTATAGAAGTGTAGGTACCACTCGAGTAACAATAAAACTTTGCCCACAAAACGTTTTATTTCCCAAGACGATGAAGAAGCTTGTGTGTGCAAAGGTATGTCGGCCGGATGCCAACCGGAAAGCATTCGCTGAAAGCTGCTGTGGTTATATAAGATAAAAGCTCCATCATAATAGAACGATGCGAAAAATGGATTAAAGCGCCTCCTAGCTGAAAAAAAAACCGCTATTTTTCCTATTGTGTGGAGTGTGGATAATATTGAATAAATTCAATAGCGACTTAGACGACACATATTTTGCATATCAATAATATGTGCAAGCTTGCAATGAATGTCATTGTGTGTGTTATATAATAATAATAATATACTACTATTGTCGTTTCAATATAATAGTACACCTACAACATACATTTCATGATATATTTAAATTTGATGCATGCTCTAAATAATTCTACACAAATATTAGCGCAAAATTAATAATAATAAATTATTATAGGATTTGAATTTGCCGCGTCAAAGCCCAAGCGTTTCCATGGTTACGCACGCATTAATCGCTACGTTTCCATGGTTACTGCCCGGTTAACCAACGGGATTCAGCGCGGCAAATTTAAAATCGCCTTTAGCACCTCTCAAATAAGTTTGAATTAAAATTAAATTGAACACTTGTTAATTTCGCATTAAAACTTTTAATAAGAAAGCACTTTCTCGTCGTAATAAATCAACTTCCCTTAAATGTATGAATTTGAATAACAAAGTTTAACAATTAGCAATTTCCAACTAGGGTGCGGTCATCCTAAAATTGCACCCTCTAAACATCATGTATAACTCGCTTTACGACGTTAAAGGGATCAAAATTATGTCTATTATAAGGAGAAACAAAGAATCTTAAATGGTAAAGATGTTTGTGAAGAAAAATCATATAAATTCTGAGAAACATTTATATTCTGCTACATGAAAGCTGATTCCAAATTAAATCAAATCCAACCAATTGAAAATAAGTTTTATATTTTTCGTTCCTTCGAGCGAAGGACTTTCGTTGTTATGCTCCACTTTGTGCAACTGGAGAAGTTTGTTATATTTAATAATGTGTAAAATTATTTATTTAAATAGTAAGAATCAATTTTAATTAATTCAATTGCTTCCTATTAGTCGATCTAAACAGCAAAGCGACACGAAAACACACAACAATCGTGTCCTGCGGTTCCTTTTGCGATATAACAAATAATAATAATGATGCGGCGTCAAAGTCAAACAAACCGGATGATGATGGGGTGTGGGTGTGAAACACATCATCAGAGGGTTGAATTTTTGACTTGACACGTGAATCGTGAAAGAATGATCCGGATGTTTATTGGTATTTCAGAAGCCACCCTCTTGACTAGAAAAGCATGAGTGCTTAAGATGTAATGCGCGGCGGAATTTTAAACTCAATCTAAATACCCATCAGGGGATGATGTGAGTGACTAAACTGCGGAAGCAAAGTATTTAGCAACAAGTTTAATAAGCGCCCCGATGTGAACTCAAATGTGATTAATTTTATATGACGGAATTTTACATACGGCCTAGCGGTATCGACAAGCAATAATATCCGATTTGCACCACAATGATCGAATGGTTTTCGATTTTATTTTGGTTTATATTTTTGGTGGAGCACGTTTCAGTTTTATGAGGCACTTTTTTTCGTACAAGGCGATAGGGGTGGTTTTTTTAGCTGATTTTGGGAGAATTAACATGATCTTGCATGATTTCATTTTGTCGGGGTAATTTATTTTTTGGCCACCCTGTACAATATTTTGGTATAAATTTTTTTGTGACGTATTTAGTAGTTGTTCCTTTAGTCGGAAAAAAATTAAAAAATTATATATTTTGCCGTTAAATATTTTTAAAAAAATTATTAAGCAAAAATAATTTAGAGCGCCATCAATTTAATTTAGTTTAATTTTTTTTTTGATCACCCTGTATAAATTTTTGGTAAAATTTTGTATGTAATGCATTTAATAGTGGTTCCTTTAGAGGAAAAAGTTTGAAAAAAAATTATATTTGACCGCTAAATATTTTTAAAAAATTTATGAAGAAAAAATTATTTAGAGCACAATCAATTTAATTTAGTTTAATTTTTTTTTAGATCACCCTGTATGCAATTTTAGTACAATTTTATATGTAAAGCATTTAATAGTGATTTCTTTAAGGGGAAAAGTTTGAAAAAAAAATATATTTTGCTAACAAATATTTTTAAAAAAATTATGAAAAAAAATTACTTAACAGCACAATTAATTTAAATTAATTATTTTTGATCACCCTGTATGATATTTTACTAATATTTTGAATGTAACGTATTTAGAACTTGTTCCTCCAGTCAAAAAAAATTTAAAAAATTATATTTTACCGCAAAATATTTCTAAAAAGTTTTTTTTACTCACAATTAATAAAATCTTCCCAATTTTTTGCTCTATTTATTTCCTGCTGAGCAATTGAAGTTGTCTATACAGGATAAATACTTCCTCCAGCGCAGATATAAATTTCGCTGAAAGTTTGCAAATAGTTTTGTTGCGCGAAACTAATAAAAATCACTCGAAACTTTCACAGCGAATTTCCTTTCTTAAACAAACAAAGTAGTAAAGTTTATATTCATTTTGAAATAATGATTCGAAGTTGCTTCGCTAAATTGGGAGGCGAAATCCCCTGATATATAAACGGGTACAGCATGTCCTATTAGTTCAATCCACATTACTCAAACGGACAGTGGTTAGATTCCCTCTCTCCGCCAGTCTTCCAGGACTCGAGGACCCTTTTCAACCTGTTTGATGTAGCCTTAGGGTGCTGGACATTCGCTGCTGAATCAACCAAACAGATAAATCTCTGATACATCATCTTCTTAGCTTAGCTGAAGGTGTATCTAACTAAAATATTTCCCATGTTTGTTCGAATGATCACTATTTGTGCGCCTTATTTCCTTGATTGATGAGGACATTTCAGTTCACACAAGGAATAATACGATATTCTACAGTTGGCAAGACGAAAGTTTAGTCCCAGCTTCCCACTTATATTGATAAAGTTTCCAAGTGCGGTTCCACTATGGGGTAGTTGCATGCACGCCACATAAAATCTAATAATTGAAACTGCGCTCATTGGCTTTAATTGGATGATGAATGGGCGATTGCAAAACGATTTCCTTCTACTTTTTATTTAATACACTTGTAGAAAATTTAACTTAACTGTTATTAATTTTTGTACCTATAGACAAGTTAAATTTGCAACAGCGGCGAAAATTTGAACTAAACATAGGACAATAATTATGCAAATGTAATTGCGTGTTTAATGCAAATAAATAATTGTTTCATTTGAAACTGTCCATTTGAATGTAAAAGACTAAAGTCCCCATTTCAATTCCTAATCCTATCATGAATTCCGAGAGGGATTAAACTGACCATACAATATTAGACTGCGTGCTATTATTGCTTATGCGTGCCACATCCATTGTAATCCGCTGTAACATTTCAATTTCAATATCGGACAATGCTATCGAAATGCCCAGAAATCTAGCCAAATTTGCCACCAATCAAATTGACGCCATTTAAATTACGCGCGCTTTTAATGGTCTACAAATTTAAACATATTTTCTGCTTACAAAAGAATCAGCAAATTTATTAAGTGCAGAAATATGTGAGTGAGGAGAAAATGTTTTACAGGTGCGATATCCTTGAAGGATTTCTTTCTTGTGCTTTAAAATATGTAATATCGATGAGAAAAACGCTTGATGCGTTATTTCTTCTCTACCTCTTTTGCAACGCTCGATTTAAAATGGAAATTTGAAAATCTGCGCTCAAGTGCGCCTATGGCACTTTTTCTTAAATAACCTACACGGTGTAATACAGGGGCAACAAATCATTTATTTTTTCAAGGTGTTGCTACTACATAAATATTGAAGACATGCAATTTTTTATAGGGAAAGCAATAGGTGAGTTTTTTTAGCAGAATTTGGGACAATTAATAATATTTTTCAGTTATTTATTTGTTATGGGGAATATTGCGGTGCGTAACTGGATGGAAACGCTCGTAAAACGTAAAAGTGCCCCGATTTTGATGAAACTTGGTGCATAAATTTATAAAAATTCCTTCATATTTTGAATTTGACTGTAAATTATTGTTGTTTATTATTAATAATTGCTGTAAAACCTCAAATTGTGTCACTTTGTTGCTATTTTCCCGTATTTTTCCTTTTCCTTGAAGTAGAATTATTTTTCGCTTGCAATTTGCACATTTTAAATACATAATTGTCTTAAATATGAAGACGTAAAAGTATGGCTTCTGTTTTATCAAGAATCTTCTTATAAAGACTCCTTACCGTATTTATTTCAATAAAATTTCCTGAAACTTTTTGTCTATAAAAAAGGGACAAAATAAAGAAGAGAAAACTCATTAACCAGTTAAAATCTTCTTAAAGATTGCCATCGGTATGAATACTCTTTAGTAGTTTGAATTTGCACTTCTAGATAAGAAAGCTGAGTAAATATCCTTTTACTTTAGAAAAGGAAAATTGCATATAATAGTTGTATTTCGCGTAAACTCAAATAGATATTGGATGCAAGATGCAAAACTTCTCGGGTTGAATACCACACTTTAAACTTGTTAGTCTTCAATTAGCTAAATTAAAAGCCAAGCAAATAAAAAAGCTCGAACTTAATAATTTTTCAAATTGTCTACATTAAGAAAGGATTTACATCTCAAATTTTTTTTAATGGATTTACATTATAGGGAACATTTTCCCAAAAGTGACGATCCTGAAAGTTGCAAATATAATTGCAATTAATTAGCTGAATCAAAAGTTTGAGTAAACATTTGCTTTGGTTGTTGACGACCAAACTTTATACGCTATAATAAACATTTTAATGAATATGTAAGGAAAATATAGCGAGTGTCCAGAGAAAGAGTCGCACATCAGAGAGGATCCATTTCAGAGATCTTTCCGGTTGCCCACTCTTCATCCGTACAACATGATGAATAATTTATAAACACGAACTAAAATATTTATAAACGAAACGCAACAACAATGCTTATATTTACTGAGTGCAAAATTGTGCATTAGTAAAGTAAATAAAAAAACGAAAATGTTGCAATGATTTTGCTTCGACGACGACACGAATTTAATTTGGGCTTGGATGGCTGGTAATCTCTGGAGCAGATCCATCGGTGAATCTGATTACTTTTATGCATAAGCAATGCAGTAGTAGTCGCGTGAAAAAGAGATTTTTACTTATTTTTACGCGAAATGCGATATATTGGGAAAAATAAATAGACCCGTTCACAATTTACGTACTATGGCACGCATTCACTTTTAAATTTAATCATCCTCCACATTTTTATACGGGATGCTGGGGAAAAGGTATCATACATATGCAATCGGTTTAATAAACGCGATTTAGAGGAAGCAGTTTTTCATTTGCCGAAAAATAAGAGCGTTTAAATTTTTTTGGCACTAGATGAAGACGATATGCATCGATTTTCTTTTCAGTTTATATTTTACATTTTTATTGTAGTGAATATAATAGTAAATTTTATTTCGCAAAGTTATTATTGAGCTTGTCACAAACAGAAAAAGAAAAGTGAGTTCAGTGAAAATATACGGGAAAAGCATTTTGTTTACTATTTCATACATCCCCCAAAAAAATTGCATATATTTTATCTAAATTATTTCAGCAAATATCGACTTTCAAGCTGAATAAAATAATTTGTTTATTTACCACAAAAAACAAACAATCCTGTTTGAAATGTAATAATATTGTTAGTTTTAACAATCGAATTCCCATTTTTAATTGACGTTAATTAAAAAATATATGCAAATAGAAATAATATTTGCAAATATGCAATTTTTTTCGCATAATATGTAAAAACTCTTTGTTTTATTGGTCTTTGGGGAACAATTGCACAAGTTGTACTTAAAAGTTTAAACTCTATTCCATGATTTAAATATTAAACACTACAATGGGTCGAAATTTAAGCCAGAAGTGCCTTAAATTATTTTTGTACATTTTAATTGCGCTGGAAATAAATTTAAAAAGTAAGGTAGGACGACGCGCAATTATTTAAATTAATTTCGACCACATTTAAAATATATTCGCAATTAATATCGAACTAAAATTCCCAAGAAACAAATAATGCATATTCATAAAAATCCTGGGAATCGATGGGTTTTCAATTTGCGTCCGCCGTTTAAATTGCATACAAAATTAATTCGCAACACGTTTGTGCCCGATGCAGTCCCTTAAAAAACCCATAGTATTCATTCCACTTTAGCATTAACTTTTTTAATAATGTCGCCTATCGGAAAATGTTTCATTATTTCCTAGTCCTTTGAATTTACAATCGAGCTTAAATTTTTTCGAGCCGCGCGCGAAACACATCATCCATCTATGGACCACTTTATCTCGTTTTAATTACTTTTTTCTCATCATTCGTATTGAAATTAATAATAGAGCACCGTGTAGGGTTTGTGAAGCCAAATAAGCTTGATTTATCGAAGGATTTTCCAAATGATTCCCCAGTGGTGCATTTTTGTGTCCTAATTTTATAAATGAAACTGGAGGAAGCAATTTGCTGTTAATGCATACAAGAAGGGTACATAATTCTCTAATATAAAGTAATCAGAAGTGCGTCGTGTCATTAAAACGCGAGTTCGAGAAGATTTCTAATTCTTCTTTAACAAAGTTAAGATGAGGCGATAATGAAAAATCTCGAGCGCGCTCTTCTCGCTGTAATAACATGTGCGATAAATCCGCTTCAAAATGACAATAATAATTATTTTCGAATTCGATTTAAAATCGATTCGGTTTTTTAAGCTAGCAAATTCGATTAGGACTTTTTTTTTTGTGTCTTGTTTCGGTTAAATTTTGTAATCTTAGCCTTGCCACTTTTGCCACTATACTATTTCATCTTTTGTGCTTCTCGTCGATCCAATTAGGGCAGCGACTTTAGACTGTGGAATTAAATCCAAAGCAAAATTGCTCAGCTAGATTAAATCCTAACAAAAACCTCATTAGGTGAGCGAATAAATATTAAACTAAATTGTATCACAAAAAAGGCCAAACTTTGTACGTAATTTAATTTAGCTCGATATTTTTTCGGAAAAAACTTGCAATTAATAGTAGTTTTAATCCATTAGTAGATTCGAAAGTGTATTAAATCACACTAACTAGCGACTAGCTTAAATGCAAATAACGATTGAAGTTTGGCGCTCAGGAAGATTACCCGAAAACCGATTTGTAAATTCACAGTAAACTTCAATTCGAATTACTTTTTGTTCCGATTTTCAAGTGACACTTTCTGATTGAAATATAAATTATTCAATCGCAAATTAAATGGATTCGCTGCAGCAGCTTTTGCCATTTTATGTTCAAATCTAGTGCGGAACAAATTAGTTGATAAAAATCGCCTTTGAGCGTAATTACCAATTCGGAAACTCATCCACACTTAATTATACCGACACATCGGGCAATTTATTGTAGATTAAATTTCGTTTCGTTTGCATGCAAAAATGAAAAAAATCGCCGCAGTTTTCCTGTTTTCCATAATCGCAGTCGCTTCTTCCTACGAATTTAAATTAGGGGTACGTTACATTCAATCGCAAATACTTACAATTAATATCCCAATTAATCAGCAAGGAAGAGTCCCGAAATTCGACCGTTTCAATGGCATGTGTCCCGGAAAGTCCACGAAAATATTCTTCGACTATTACGGAATCCGCTCGGAAGGCACCAAATTATATATGAATAGTTCGATCAAAGTGATCGAAGACATCCTTACACCCCCAACGGTTAGCGCAAAAAAACATGCAATTATTTCTGCGAAAAAACTTCGCAAAACTATCCGACTCGGAGCGCTCCTTACATTTATCCAATTTAACTTTTCAGCTGTCTCTGAACATCCGCAGATGCAAATCAAAGGAAAATCCTGATACATGCGAGGACTTCCATGCATTCACCACGACAAAGTATTGCCAAATGATTGCCTCCGATTCCGAATTGTGGAATCCATTTTTCGCGTCAATCGAACCGAAATGGAAATGTCCCATTAAAAAAGTACTGTTGCCTTAATCGTATCCAAAAATATTGTCAAAAATGTTTGCAGGGTAATTACCGATCGCTGAATAGCGTGTTCGATATCACCGCAATTTTATTGTTTCCAATTGACGGGTGGTTTTGGAAAGTGCGGGGCGAAATGTTCGATGGCATTACGGAAAAACGAATCATGTGTATTCTGGTTGAAGCACAATTGCTCAAGAAAAATACCAATATCAACAATAACAACACCAAAAACAAACCGAGAAACTAATACATTATTTTTCTTTCCAATAAAATTGTACTGAGTTTCGATTATTTACTCGTTTCATTTCTGGCGGTCGCATTAAATAAATACCCCATCGTAATGCGATTATGTCTCCTTACAAATTGATATTACAGAGTTGCTCAAAAGTATTGAAAAGCTTGAGAAACGAGGAAGCTTTTTAAATTTGCCGCGCGTTGTTATGATACGTAACCATGGTTACGCGTGGTACCTTGTTATGTTGCCATGGTTACGCCCCGCCTCTGGGCAAGTTAACCAATTAGACGTTTAAGATTTGACGCGCCAAATTTAAAATTAATTTCCTTTTTCTGTCTTTCCAGAGCGATTGAATGTGTTGTACGAGAAAAATTGGACCAGATTGGTGACCGAACAATTGAAACGTTTCGAACGAGTGGTGACCGAATCTGGAAAGCATGCTAATAAAGATGGTCCACATCTTATCAGCAATTCGCCAAACTGGACGTTTTCTGGAGCATTTCTCTACTCGCTCACACTTCTCACCACAATCGGTGTGCTTTATGCCTCTCTTTTGTAATGCGTCTACATCTTCTTTATGTGCGTTTTATTTTTTTGTTTTAGGCTACGGTCGATTATCGCCTCGCACCGCTTTGGGCAAAATCGTGGCCATAATTTACGCAATAATTGGTGTACCATTAATGCTCATTCTTTTATCCGCCCTTGGTAGTTTATTTGCTTCCGGGGCTCGCAAGCTCTACATGAGACTGAGTTGTTATGGAAATAAGATGTCGAATAATTCCAGCCCTACGGTCGGCTACCAAAAGGCGCCCTGTATAAGTAACCATTACACCTGTGGGAATCACGAAGGTAAAATTGGTTTGCACTTCTTCGGGAATATACATCTTCAATTTAATTTGCAGATACTGCTTCGATCCAAATCAATTCCTGCCACAGCACACCAAGTCGTGGCAAATGTGCGAATTATCGGCCGCAACATTGCGAGGTGCCCAAACGTGCGATTCTAGCGACCGTGCGAGCAACACATTCGCGCAGAAGTAGACACGAGCCGATCCAGTCACTTGTTGCGTCCGATACGATTCTCTGTCCGACGCACGGGCACAGTCCTTTGAAAAACGCGATCAATTTGGACGAAGCGGACGATTTGGATGACAGCGAGAACATGTAAGCCGCCATTTTGGAAATTTGTTTCCGTCAAGTTGCCATGTTTACGCAGCGCCACAATGCGCGGCAAATTTAAAAAACGTTCTTCGATGTTTCAGAATGTGCAGCAGTACTTCGCACGACACTCCATCGCGGGTACCATTAATCTGGCGTCCGCCGGAAACGGTCCATCACGCAATGCTACCACCACATCCATCACCATCAGTGCCTGCCACACTCGTATTGCTGATTTTCGTGCTGTACATTGGTCTTGGAGCTGCCACATTTTCGTCGTTGGGCGATTGGAGCATTGTCGATGCGACATATTTCTGTTTTATCGCATTGAGCACCGTCGGCATTGGTGATCGATTGGCACAAGGTGGATCTGATAGTCAGGTGCAGATGCAAATATTTGCATGTTGCCTATACGTCTTCTTCGGATTGATTGTGGTCGCCATGTGCTTCAGTTTGGTGCACGATGAATTGAACAATAAGCGCAATAAGCAAAAGTGGCGAACAATGTGTGACTGATTCGAGGGAGATTTGTATTTGTGCCTATGTGATTGTGTTTTCTGTTTTCTTTTGTAAATATATGGATATTTTATGTTAATATGGAGTTTTATTCGCCATTTTCAATATTAATTTGAAGCTGCAAACTTTTTAGCGCCCTCTGGCTGCGACGCGGAGCTTCCTACCGCTCGCCCACCAAAGTCGGCAATAAAGGTATCTTGATTCATATTTTTTTTTAAATATCTAGAAGGCCTTGTTTTATCAGCTGATATCGAACTTGAAACGTCAAATTATTTAGCGCTATCATAATAAACAGGACTTTAATCATTTTGTCGATAAACTCAGTACATATTTAATAAGAATATAGTTTTCTTCGCTTTGTTTTATACTTTGTGGCGAGATACTTTCAAGGTAAGCTTTTATCGTCACATGGACTACTATTTAATTGACAAATAAATATTTGAACAATAATGTTCAGTTTTGTTGCTAATTATATGCCGAGTCGCGTTTTGCAAGGACTGACAGCGACCTATTTCAAAGGTAATTGATAACCAAAAAACTATTGTCATAAAAAATGTATTATAACGTAATATTTCCCTATTTTTTAATTCTAGTATCAGCATTTCGACAAAACGGTCTACGAGGCACTCACACTTCCCAAACGAGCATCCAACTCAATAAAATGAAAATCACTATTTTGCCTGCGTTGTCGGACAACTACATGTATTTAGTAAGCAAATCAACATTTAAAATTCGGCAATTAATTTTAAATTTCTATAGATTACAGATGAAGCCACAAATGAGGCTGCCATAGTGGACCCTGTAGATCCAGACAGTGCTTTGCAAGCTGTCCAATCCCAGAAAGTTAATCTTACGAAAATACTCACAACGCATCATCATTGGTAAATTTTTTAAGGCGCAATCACTGTAATTTCATTGTGGTATTGTAGCGCGCATAGCACGGCAATACCACAATTAAATTACTGTGAAGATTTTTGTCAATTATCTAACTTTTCGTTCTATAAAATTAGGGATCACGCTGGCGGCAACCAAGAAATGGTAAAAAGAGCCCCCAGACCTCTAACCGTCTACGGGGGCGACGAAAGAGTCGGCGGGCTAACCAGCAAAGTGAAGCATGGCGACACTTTCAAAATCGGCAACATTCAAGTGGAATGTCTATCGACTCCTTGCCACACCACCGATCACATCTGCTACTTCCTAACAGCCCCCAACCAAGCCCCGGTCGTTTTCACCGGCGATACCCTTTTCATTGCGGGCTGCGGCCGGTTCTTCGAAGGAACCGCCGAGGAAATGTACACGGCACTTATCGGGAAACTGAGTAATTTGCCGGACGAAACAATGGTGTTTTGCGGACATGAATATACTGTGCAGAACTTGAAGTTTGCTAAGCAAGTTGAAGGGAATAATCAGGATGTGTTGGCGAAAATCGCTTGGGCTAATGAGCAGAGAGGGTTGGGACGGCCTACTGTAAGTTGGGAGTTTGTGATGTTGGTGGGATAAAAATTGTTTTGGGTTTGTTTAGGTGCCTTCTACTATTGGGGGTGAAAAGAAGTGGAACCCTTTTATGCGCGTTAAAATGGGGACTGTTCAAAGTCATGCGAATTGCACCGATCCGATTGGGACCATGAAGGCCATTCGCAAAGAGAAAGATAATTTCAAGGGATGATTTTGCTTTGTACTATTTTTTATAATA
This sequence comes from Cryptophagus acutangulus, assembly GCA_963556235.1. Lineage (NCBI taxonomy): Eukaryota > Metazoa > Arthropoda > Insecta > Coleoptera > Cryptophagidae > Cryptophagus > Cryptophagus acutangulus. The sequence goes on along the minus strand of OY744568.1, from coordinate 1,629,583 downwards.
AATATTGTTGATTTTTTAAAGTATTCGTGAACCGTTTAAATATGAAATATATAATCAGTACTTACTACTTAAATCGAAGAGAACATCACATTCACTGGGCATCGCGCCACAACAATAAAACCAGCATTTCCTTAAACTTTCTTCAAATTCATATTATACTCGGACATTTCCACCGCGTATTTTTCCTTAGACCGTTCATACATATCGACATAAATTTTCTTATCATTAACCGAGAGCGATTTCCATTTAATAGCAAGCTGTCGCGTTAATTCCTGTTTGGTCGGTTCCTGTTCGCCCGGTTTCAATTCGGAATTCAATTGTTCCATTAGAATTTGTCTCTGTTCTTGGCAGAATTGGAAAAATGGGTTCGACGGGCGTTTAGGTGCGTTTGGATCGCGTTCCGATCTCGCGCTTTTCCGCTTAGTCGGTTTCTTTGCGGGTTTCGGTTTCTCGTCTACACAATCATCAGTTTTCTCTTCTTTTATCTTATCTTTCGGTATTAGATGTGGGATAGGTTTGATGTCTTCTTCGTCTTTGATGATGTCCAAGTTGGGCATTATTGTGTAGTCTTCACCGTAATTGTGTATCAGTCGTTGCTTGAAGAATTTTACCTCTTTGTGGCGGCGTTTCGTTATTTTGTTCACTTCTTGTATTCTAGAAGGAGTAAAAGCAATGGGTTAGCGTACAAAACAGTATAAATCTATAAGTCCCAACCTGAACACTAAAATCTCGTTGGACTTTTGGAGCTGGGCACATTCTTCTAGCAGCAACTTGTATTTCGTATAGTAAATATCAGTCTCTTGAGTATCGGTGTACACACCATCGTTTTCAGAGTCATCAGACATCATTTTGAATAGATTTTCGATGAAAACTAGCAAAGAACAAGCTCAAAATTTGTGAGGTTAAAAAGCACTGACAGATCCAAGGACATCAATGTTGCCAATAGACAAACATTAAAGTCAGTGAACGGGCGTAAAATAAAAGTGTAACTATTTATAAACTAATGTTATTTATGCATTATATTGCTTATTAAGCCTTTTTTATAACAAATAATGAGTGGTTTTGTTACTTTATAATTTAAATCAAGTTCCAATGGTACCACCATACTAACAAAAATGTCACTAGTAGTGAAGTTCCCTCTTTAAATTTACATGTAACGTTCGTTCTATTTACATTTTCCTCAAATATAGCTGCATTTCACTGCAATATTGCATAAAAGCATTGTAGATAAATCAATTAACAGTGTTAGTGCTTTAAATCACGTGTATTAACTCATCAACAGGAAAATCCAAAGTTTATTTGCAAACGTCTACATAACCTCAAATCCAACCACCGCAGGAGCAATCAACAAGAAAACGAATCCCGTAGATTCTACAGGCAATGCTCCCAGCGTCTTAGCGCTCCCACATTTATTTCGGTGAGTCAAGTATTTATAGATTTTTTCGAACGAAAATAAATATTGTGCTTTGCGATTTCATTAAATTATCTTGAAAACGACCGTCACTCGTCTATTTGAGGAAATCGGCCTCCTAATATTAGCCTCGTATTTTTTGGCATTTGCACAGCGGTTCCCAAACGATTACAGCTGTCACTTTGACGTAGGGGTTGTTTTTGCGGTTTCAAATTGAATTGATCGGTCCCTTCATTCGTAATTAGTGCATGCGATAGCGAATTGCGGGCATATCACGTGTACTAACACAAGTTTTGTTGGCCCACAGCTTGAAATTAAATAAATATCGAGGGGCGAAATGAGCGGCACCGCAAAATCGCATTTAGCTTTCGCTCGTATCAACACAATCATGAAAAGTTGCTCCGATGTGGACACAGTTGGTAAAGAAGCCACACAATTAATGGTACGAGCTGCGGAATTATTTATCAAGTCATTAGCCCTAGCAGCTTATCAGATATCCGGCAAGACGAAGAAACTCGATTACAAACATTTGTCTGAAATTGTGCGAAACGAGGAAAAGTACGAATTCTTGTCCGATATAATGCCAAAGAAAATTACGGTGCTCGAGTTCAAAAAGTTGATGGAAAAGAAGAAGGGCTTAGGCGTTTCGGATGAATCGCACGATGAATCGTCTTCGGATGAAGATGATGATGACGATATTCAGCGGATTAGCAGTTCGAGTAGTGAACCATCAGCTGAAGAAAGCGATTAATTTATTTTGTACTTAATATTATTTTGAATAAAGGATTTATTTGTAAATTGGAAGTAAACTCGCCCATTTCCAACTGCATTTCGTGGAAATGTTTGATTACCACTGCATTTCGGAAAACGCATGCGTTTCACATCTGTTCATCGGCGACTTTTAACAAACACGAATCGCTTTTGTTTTGTGCCTGCAGCAGTCTCTCTCATTTTCTCCACTTTGCATTATTGCATGCCAGCCGAACAAAAATCGTTAAGCAAAACTAAATTGATCCGCACACATTCTGCAATTTAATTGAAGATCAAGGTTGAATCATATTTGATCTGCATTTAAATTACAGCATCCAAAAAAAATTATCTAGCAGCCCCATCCTCCGGAAATCGATCCAGTCTTCGTTCATAGTGTTTTTGTGAGATTTTCTGTGTTATTTTTTGGGCGTAATGCTGCCGGTTTTCTAGCAGCGTTTTTGGATTTCTATTTGGTAAGGATTTTGCAAATTTTAAAATACTGCGGACTTTTTGAGGCGTCAGTGGTTGCCAAAATTTATGCGCAGGATTTACTGCGGGTATTTTATATTATTATTATTAATCGGGCTTTATTGAGCTGATTTGCTAAACCTTTTACTATGAAATTAAATTAATTACACCATCATTATCTTATTATCTAATAAAAGATAATCGCACGAATTTAACAATTAAAAATCTAGGTCGACGAACAATAAGTACCCAAGATATTTTTGAATGCCGCATTTTTAAATATATATTCGACGATCAGATAATTTTTGACAGGTGCCACGTGTTAATTAAAGTCAGCTGACTGTCTGAAGTTCATCAACTTCAATAATTAGAGCGGAATAAAATTGAAGTTCAAGGACCAAAAAGTGTCGCATAAAATAAAGATTTTTATCGAGGGTTGAAAATATTCCACCCACTAGTAGAGGTATTATATTTCAACCCTCTTCATTATTATTCAGTTTCAGACATGGCTATCGATTTCAATTTTGAAGGTCAGCTTTTCAATATAATTAATGAAATCGAGTTCGATTATTTATGGTAGGCATTTGTTTGAGTTTTTTTTTGTTGGCCCGCCTATGGGACACTTTTATCACGTGAGGTCAAAAGAGCATTGTACCCAATGATAAGCTGTACATAGCACACATATTTCAATATCTACGAGATAATTGGAACAAAAAAATATCGTGTAGACAATTATTTTAATTGATTAGCCTTTTCTATAAATAATTTCGCTTTAGTTTTGAGCGAATTTATTCGAGCTGCGACTCATAGTTTAATTGTTATTGTTTCATGTGGTTATTTGTTTTAATTTGAATGTTTACTTTACGTGATTTTCCGCTATTGCAATCAATTTATCTAAGATCATGTTGGTTGATATTTATTTGTTTAATTTATTCAAATATATTTGATACGAAATTCTTTGACCTTTGATATTGAACTGCTTCCGCAATTTTTTTGCAATCAAATTTCTTAAAAATAATTTACTGTTAGTAAGTCTGTACAGAATCCCGTTCTTGTCGTATTGAGATCTTGTCTAAAGCAAATAGTCATGTAATGATTTTTTTTTAGGTGGGTTACATCATAATCTTCATAATATTTTAGCTTTTAAATAATTAATTAACAATAAATTATTAAAAGTGCGCTTTATCTTGCCGAAATTTAATATCAATAAATTATCTACAACAATGGAGCAGATAATCATTAGATAATTATCTGATCAATCAGAGTCTGCATATTTGAGTGCAAACAATCAGTTTTGATTTTTTTCTAAAGAAGAATACTTATATAAACAATTTAATGTTGCAACGCGCTCGTCTTATCGTATCTTGCGCATCAGCTTCTACGCCAATGCTTTTGAAATATTAATAATGATAATAAGAATAGTATATTTTACAGCACTCTAGATTGTAGTTTATTTATTCGAAACGTTAATAAAGTGACATGAGTTTCGAATTTTCCGAAAAAAATTCACGCAAAGCGCAACATCAATAATTAGTGCGCCAAATTTAAATCAAATCAAAATGCGGGATGACAATAGTTTTTAGTGTAATTTATTAATTAGTGCTCAAACGGAATAATGGTTGGTATTTAATAGTGCTAAAGTAAAAACTTGTTTTTTATATGACTCCGGAGTGAAAGTTTATTCCTTTTCCAATAATATTTGATATGAATATTTACTCTACTGCTTTGCCATATCGTTTCATGTGCGCTTAATTAAATTAAATGACAAGTTTTCTTTTGATTGGAACACAAAAGGTGTCTTTGTCGCAAATTGAAGCTCCCCGATCCGATTGTTTATTAATTAAGCCGCGAAATTTTATGTTTCTTTGAACTGACCATCATGTAAGTATCGTCAATACTTTGCTAAATACTTTATTTATACTGCCACGACTTGACCTTTATAGATAAAAAATTATCATTTCCAAAATAAGTGTCTAGATTTCCGTAATTAAAAAGTTTGAAAATCTTGAACTCGAGATATGGTCTAGATTAGCGAGATTAAATCGCAAGATTATTTATACTTTGTAATTTGGCATTGTTCTTGCGAAGGACAATAGTTGCAAGCGAAACAAAGTGTATAATGTAATGATTTCCTTTAATTGATTGGAATTACTAATTTTTTACTAGTAATATTGCCAAATAAATCGCACGTGCTCTAAAAGTACTCGCAATTTGAAATAAAAATTAAAAATAATTTTGGCAACACTTTTCCTCCACCAATGACGTCAATTACATTATTATATTTTCTTTCTACAGCCAAGTGCATTGTTTGGCAATTATTGCCAAAGCTAAAATTTAAAAAAAATAGAGTTACTAAAATAATCCAAGAAAGGGCGATTTTTGTATAATATTTGGTATATCTTCCCCAGACAAGTCAAATACACCCCGAGTGCCATCCCCACGTATGGCAAAAACAAGCCCATCTAGGCAGCAGCCTCCTTCCACACGCATGAAACGCACCATCAACGCAAACCGTCTTGCGTTATTACGCAGGCAATTTTCTAGGGACTTACAAGAATGGCCGAAACGATGGACAATAATTACAAAAACTTCAGCCAAGTGAATCGCACCGATTTGGTGATCAATAATCATGAGAATAGTGATACGGGAAAAGTGCTCCATAACGGTAGTGATGTGCTTAGTAATAAATCTAGTAGTCCCATCAAACGCCATCTGTTTGTCAACGAGCAAAACAACGTGCCCACCATTCGGGTGAACTCGTTGTACGACGAGCGCGACAGCGCCACCGAATCGGACACCCTTCTCAAACCCAAACCGGCCGCGAAAATCATCAATTTCGATGACGAGAAACCAGTATTACACGTGCAATTCAACCACCACACTAGCGACACCTCTTCCATCGCCAAGCAACCAACACCATCCAGTCTTTCCACGTCCACCGGCAGTGGCAGCACCAGTAGCAGCAGCGAATCGTTGGACTTGTCCGAAGCGCGACCGCCAGATGGCGGTTGGGGGTGGGTGGTAGTCGCCGCCTCCTTCGTCGTCAACCTGATCGCCGATGGGATTACGTTCAGTTTCGGTGTGATTTTCGTCGAGTTCTTAAACTACTTCGGCAAAGATCGCAGTACGACCGCTTGGATCGGCGGACTCTTCATGGCAATGCCGTTACTGTCCGGACCAATCGCGAGCTTCCTCACCGATCGCTACGGATGCCGCAAAGTGACGATCTGCGGCGCGATTATGGCATCTGTCGGCTTCATTATCAGCTCGACCGCCGACAGTATGATGGTGCTTTGCATCACGTTCGGCATTCTGGCCGGATTCGGTTTGAGTCTGTGCTATGTGGCCTCGGTGGTGATTGTCGCGTACTATTTCGATAAGCGGCGATCGTTCGCCACGGGTTTAGCGGTTTGCGGCAGCGGAATTGGTACGTTCATCTTTGCGCCGCTGATTCAAGCGCTGCTCGACGAGTACGGATGGCGTGGCACCACCTTAATATTGGCCGGGTTGTTTTTGAATTTGATCGTGTGCGGCGCGCTAATGCGCGACTTACCGTGGACGTCGGAGAAGCAGAAGAAGGCGGCGAAAGAACGCAAACGCAATCGCAATTTGAAGCGCAAGAATAAAGGCTCGTCGGCGGATTCGTGTTCGGTGAGCAATAGCACGAATACGGCGAGCGTGTTGCAGCCGATCATCGAGACAAAGGAGCACGAGTTGGATGACACGAATCGCTTGTGCAGTTCGCTGGTGAATTTGCCGACGTATGTGCGAAACGGCGAGAAAGTGCCGATCGAAGTGTTGGAGCTGCTGTCGACGCACAAAAACGTCTACAATGTGCTGTTGACGAATTATCCGAGTCTGTTGGCGCCTTCGCGCAGTTTTAGCGATTCGGGGCGGTTGCATGAGAGTCACATGCCGTCGAAGCATGCGCAGACGCAAGGCGAGTTGTCATCCCCACCACCGTTGACCAGTTCGACTCATGAGGATGCTGCGTATTTGTGGTGGTTGAAGCGCAATCAGATGTCGCCACCGCGCATCAACCAGCAGAAGAAGATTCCAGCGGCGGCGTTTCTGCGCGATTTGCGCGTACACCGTTTATCGGTCACGTATCGCGGCGCGATGTTGAATATTAATCGGTATCGGTTGCGGGCGAGCTCGTGTCCGGATATTTATCGCAACTCGATGACGACCATTGCGAAGGAGAAGGGGCAATGGTATGCGGCGATTTGGGATTTGTGGGATTTGTTGCGGGATATGTTCGATTTCTCCCATTTTGCCGATCCGAAGTTTTTGGTTTTTGCTATTTCGAATTTTCTGCTCTACACGTGGTACGACGTGCCGTACGTTTATTTGACGGATAATGCGAATAAGTTGGGCTATTCGGATAAGGACCCGTCGATGTTGATTTCCATCATTGGGATCATTAATATGCTGGGCGAGGTGAAGATTTGAATTTGGCGGGCGAATTATGTCGTAGAATTGTGCAGTTTGTTCATAGATGGCACTACTTGCAATTTGAGTATGCAACCAAACATACACTTGTACGACATAATTGTGCCTCTGGTAGTAGTACTTTCAGGAGTAGGACGTTTAATTATTGCAGATTATTCTGGGATGGGTTGGAGATCGACCATGGGCGAACGCTAGTATAATTTACGCATTTTGTATGGGGCTGTGTGGTGGCGTAATTGCGTTGATTCCACTTTTGCGCACCTATTCTTCCTTGTGCTTCGTTTCAGGCGCGTTTGGATTTTTGATTGCTGCCAATTATTCCCTAACTTGCATCATTCTTGTCGAATTAATTACTTTAGATCGTTTTACGAATGCGTATGGGTTGTTGCTGCTCGTTCAAGGGGTGGCTAATCTGATCGGCCCTCCACTTGGAGGTACGTTCACTTTTCGATGGCATCAACTGTATCTAATAATTTTTTCGTTTAGGATGGCTCTACGATATTACCGGCACGTACGATCTAAGCTTCTACTTGGCAGGATTATTCATTGCCCTCTCAGGATTTTTGTTGATTATCCTGCCGGTAACGAAGCGTTATAAATTGTACATGTCGAAGCCTTCAGCCAGTTCCGAAGCGGCGATCCCACCAGATGGTGCAGTGAAAGTGGATGAATGCTGTAGCATTTTTCCGGACAAGAAGAAGGATGTGGAGAGGGCTAGTCAAATTTAGATGAGATGTTTCATTATCACAAGTGAACTTAATGATGATTTTTAGTCGGGTACCAATTAATTTGTTCCAAGTTTCGACTATCTTCCATTGTTTCAGAATATGATGCCTAATTAGAATTGTAGAGAAAAAATTTGTTTTTTTCTGAATCTCAGGTTTTCCAAAATATTTTTAGATCTGTAAATATAGTTAGCTAGGAAAAAGTAAAGGTTCATTATTTTAGATCAGAGTTCTTAGTATTATTTGTACAGGGTGTGCAACAGCACTCTGGTTATTGTTTAATTTATTATTATAGTACAAAATAGATTTTATTTTTATAGCTGCAATAAACTGGATTCGTTATTCGTTAATTGTGGTCGTACAGCAATTTTTCTGTGCGACGTTTTATAGAAAATTTTACAAACTTATAGTATTAAAGAAATTTAGAGATAAACCAAAAATTCGTATTCTAAAAAAATTATAGCAATTCTGCGAAAAATTGAATGTACTTTTCGATTAAATGTATGTCTGTCGTCAAATATTTAGTCAATTAACAAATTATTCCTTCTAAATTGTTTCCTTCAATTTTAAATGATAGGTACAGTCAGTGCCATCCAAAAGTGAACAGTCTATTGACTTTTGGATGGCCGCCGATTGTGCGCGTGCGTAGAAGGCTGTGTATTAATAATTCTACCTAAACCTTTTAGATTTTAGGTATATACTCATTAAAAAGTAAATTAGACAAGCGACTTTATGCCACACGTATAGTAATTTGTATTGTAACAATCATGCACCAATAATAATAATTATTTTTTAAACGTTATTATATCTAAACTTTTGTTTAGTTTGCCAATTTGTTGTCTGATGAAACGATTTATTTAACTAAAAAGCCATAAAGAGACGGGAAAAGTTTCATCAGAATGAAATAAAAGCGTTACTGTGATTCCAAATCAATTGCAAAGTACGATACATAATTTTGTAGTGGACGTTAATTTCATTTTCTTGATTGTATTATCATCGTTCCAAACTAGTCGTTTTTCAAGCGATCAAAATATTGAAGAAGAGTTTCCAAAAATAATGCTCACTTTACTACCTAAGTAGGATTAATCCAAGAAACCGTTCAAAATATAATAGTGTACTTGTTTAAATATTGAAAAGAAATGTTAAATGAAATAAAGTTTACAAATTCATCATGTTTTATTTAACACCAACAATTAAAACTAACTATTAAGCGTAATATATCGGTTTACAATAGTTAAATATTTCTCCGCATGGCGCTGCTTAAAAGGCGCGAAACGGTAATTTAAATTCTCTATTAGGCACAATATACAACAATTAGTTAAAATATCACAATTACTGTGCATCCTTTTCCACCGGTCCACTTCCAATAATCTTCCGATTTTTCGTATACGGAATTATCCCAACCAACAATCCCGAAATTATAATCCAGAAAGTCGCCTGATAAAAGGACTGATCCCATTTTCCCGTCACATCAAACAAATGACCTGCAAAAACACCTTAAAAAAAATCTTCGTCAATTAAATAAAGACCTAGTACCAGCATAAGGAGGCCCTAGAAGGTTCCCAATCCCCATACAAAGCAGCTGCAATCCATAGGCCACAGTGAATCGATCCAATGGTACCAATTCCACCAGAATTCCCGGAGTGAACGAGAAGGAACTTGACAGAAAAACTCCGAAGAACGCGGCTGAGACTTCAAGCATCACATAATTGCTCGTGAAGAACATCATACCGCCACAAGAGATTCCGCAAAGGACCAAACAAACGGCGTAGGTTTTCGTTATGTTCATCCAGGGTTGATCTCCCGCCCACCCTAAACAAATCTACAAGAGAGCAAAAATTTTGACTGGTACTACTTGAAGTTTTACCATCCCAATCGTGTTGGTGACTCCGATATTGGAAACGGTGAAGGAAACTTGTTCGCTGGTGTACTCGAATCGAAGCATATGCTCTGCTAGATAAAAATACGGTACTATGAACCAAACGAAGAGGATTATAGTGGAAAGGGAGAGTAGGAAAAAGTGGAGTTCCAAAAATAGCGAGAAATCGAACATCCCTTTGATCAGCTCCAAATACTCCGAGTAACATTTCTAAAAGACAAAATTAGAATAATTTATATACAATGTTAATTTTTTACTTCATCGTCTTCTTCTGGAATAATGGAAGTCATGGAAAGTCGGTAGATATTCGGGCAACTAGACGCTCTCAATCTATACTTCTTCGTGTTGAAAATAGCACCACGATGGACCAACGACTGACGATGGACTTTCATGTTTTTGAAATAATTCGGATGGTTGGAGAACTGCTTCTTCAACCAGGGAACCGAATCTTTACGTTTTGGCGAGGGCGACAGTTTTGTTAGTAAAGGTACTTCCGGGGGATCTTCGTCTTCTTCCGGCAAGGATTGCTACCAAAATAAAATTGTTACCCAACTTAACCAGGCGCTAATCTAACAATGGTACCTGAGCCCTAAGAGGCGACTTCGTAGACTTCCTCAGCTTCATCGAAACGGTGACCGCATCCCTTTCAGTACCACCAGTTCCAAAATCCAGCGCAAGCTTATTCAACCCGTTATACGAAGAACTGCGACTCGACAACAAACTCGGATAGTTCTCCAGGATAATATTGTACAACCGCTTATTGGTACTCAATTGCTCCAAAACTTCAACAGGCACCTTCTCGTTTTGCTTGATAAAAGTCGGCAGACTAAGCACCGAATGGTACCGATTTTTCGCCGAATTTTCAAACGACGTTTGAAGATTTTGCAACAAATACTCGGATTCCTTCCCGCTTTCCAGCATCGCTTTAATTTCTCCAATGTCGGGGTTTACAAACATGGACGATAAGGAGACCAAGCTAGTTTTGCTGGACTTGCTGGACTTCGCGAGCTCCTTGTTGAGGTTCTGCTTGGTGATCCAATCCGGGTCGCGTAGAAGCGCACCGCAGACGCACATTTGCAAAAACGCGCCCGCTAATAGTAAAGTAGTACCTCTCCATCCGAACTCTTTCAGCAAATAGGTCGTCAATGGTGAGAAGACGAAAGTACCAATCCCAGTACCAGCTGCTCCCAATCCAACGGCTAAAGTGCGCTTCTTGTCGAACCAAAAGGCGATGGAGACCACCGCGGTCACGTAGATTAGACCCAATCCTAACCCGGCCAAAAAGCCGAAAGTCAAGTACATGATGCCGATGGTCTGCACTTTGGAGCTGATAATGAAGCCGACCGCGGAAATCAATCCGCCGATGATGGTCATGGAGCGACATCCGTACTTATCGACGAACGCGCTCATGATCGGCCCGAACAGCAGCGGTACTGCCATGAATAAGCTGCCAATCCACGAAGTGATGGACTTTGAGGCTCCGAATTCGTTGAGGAACTCCACGTATAAGAGACCAAAGGAAAAACTGATGCCATCGGCGATCATGCTTAGGACTAATGAGGATAATACAATGATCCAGCCCCATCCTCCGTCCGGGATGTTGGGCTCGTTCTTTTTCTCGGGGTAGTCTAGATCTAGAGAAGTTGTGCTGGATGAAAGTGAGTCGAATTTCACTTCAGTCTTATCGTCGTCAGGCACTGAAAGGATGACGAAACTGTCGTTTCGTTTGGGCGTTTTTATAGGACTAGAGTCAAGCGAGGGTGCTACAGTTGATAGGCTAGCTAAGGGTGCTAAGTTATTATTTGATTCGTTATTATGTAGCATTATCACAAGTTTTGGATTCAATTTATTGGTAGTCGATTTTTATTCGAGGTGCTAAGTTGCATCCAACGTTTGGACCAACCTTGTAATTTCAACTTGGGATCTCTACCTAATTGGGTGTTTGATATGATTATTGTAGACTTATTGGTGCAATTAGGGGGTTCCCCGTGAGCGGTCATCAATAACAGAACCGGAACGTTCAGGCTAACAGCGAAACGGCTTTATTAATTTATAGGCACTTTTTTAGGCGCTTGTTGTAGTTCGGGTGGAGTGTCGCATTGTGCTTTTCAGTCTGGAACATAAAAAATAAAACATGGCGGCGTAAAAATGGCGGGAAAGCTGTAATTTGAATCGTCAATACAAATTGTGCGAATTTTAATGAGGCAGATAATTCATAGAAATTGATAATTTTTGATATTTAGTGCAAATTGCCTTATAAATAAAGAAGTATAAAATATCTGTGCATAATTAATTTGATTAAATTGTTCAATTATCTTAATTTTTTAAACAATAAAATTTTTTACATTCTTAGAAAATTGATTATTATTTCGTATCACGAACAATCATTATCAATAATTGTTATAAATATTAAAAATATTTCCCATATTCATTGCAGCAATAAATTACTCAACATTGTAAACAAAATTAAATATTTCGTCGGACGTCATAGGTAGTCATACCGAAATCTTTGATTAATTTTTAAAAATATCTATACCGATGCCAAAATACCGTTTCTTTCTATTTATGTATTGGCAAAAAAAATAAACAGAACCGCTGATCACATCTCAGCCACATAACAATAACAAATAACAGCAATAATCGCAATAAATCCTTAGATAATAATAATCAAATTTTGTGCGGTAGAGCGAATGGAAAATTTTACATTCACATGACTATTAATAATTCTCAAAGCTGCAGCTCATTAAAAAATATAGGTAATACTTATGTGCGGCCGCAATTTTCAATTAAAATTGGATTTCAAAAATAGCGCAGCAATAAAATCGATTTAAATAAAATACACCAAGGACAATAAATGTAACGATATCGAGAAATGCAAGGCAAATTAAGAAAGTTGCATTAATACTCGATTAACATTACATTAAAGTGCATTTCTATTTAATAATAATATTAATTAAATCGATTAAATTTTTTTAAATATTAATTAAAATTAATTTAGTGTGTCGAATGTTTTAATTACACTTACGATTTGTGTTTCATTCAAGCAACAATTGTTTGTTTCAATAATTAATAAACAAAAGCAGGTAAGTTTGCACCATACAAACACTCTCACTGAATTATTATTGACTCGTTTATTTCGCTATACATTCACACAGTCGCATTCGCTTAGATGCGCTCGAAACGCTAAATAACGTGGAAAATATTTATCCCCGTTTCATAATATATTTGGCAAACGCGATTTAAATTAATTTCGAAACCGCGGAGCAATTAATTCAAATATAGCGCGCACTTGAAGTTGCAGCCCCGACTTGCGGTACTGCACTGGTACCATGACGAAGTTTGTGCGCACACTACAGGAAGTGGAGAAAATGTCTTCTAAGCAGGAAAGCAGATATGTGATTAAAAGATTACTTTCGTAGTAGCTAAGTGTATTTATTACGTTATTATGATTAAAGTCTACATTACATTCACTAAACCTTAGAAAATATACTTAAACACTATGAAACCTCTATTATAGATGAAATAAACAACATTTTTTACGGTTTTTTGAACACATTTTATAAAAGAAATAGATATATTGACCACACTACAAAAGAAATCCTAATACAAAAACTATGTGACGAGATATAAAATTAAAAACATAAATTTGAACTATGTTTCAAATAACCTATTGGCAGGAAATTCATCGAAACAATATTGTTGATGGAGAGAAATAAATGAATATTACAATAAAAACATATGATGAATAAATATGTGGGAATTTAAGCACGTTCACCACGGATTCGGCGAGCCAACTGGATGTCCTTTGGCATAATGGTCACTCGCTTGGCGTGGATAGCGCACAAGTTGGTGTCTTCGAACAAGCCCACCAAGTAAGCCTCACTGGCTTCCTAAACAAATTCATAATTCCATTAGAATTTAATTCAAATTGTGTGAGAGAGAAAACACTCTTGGGCCACCCTGTATAATACGTACTTGTAAAGCCCCGATAGCTGCAGACTGGAAACGAAGATCAGTCTTGAAATCCTGGGCGATTTCTCTCACCAACCGTTGGAATGGTAGTTTTCTGATCAGCAATTCAGTCGATTTCTGGTATCGTCTGATTTCTCGAAGAGCAACGGTACCTGGACGGTAACGATGGGGCTTCTTCACACCACCGGTGGACGGTGCCGATTTTCGGGCTGCTTTCGTAGCCAATTGTTTACGAGGAGCTTTTCCTCCAGTCGATTTACGAGCGGTCTGCTTGGTACGGGCCATCTTGTATTACAATCTAAACCAGAACACAATCAATCAATGCAAATTAGACGAGAAAACAATGTCCCGCCAAAAAAAATAAAAGTTTGTAAGTTATCGAAAAGTTTAGCGAAATTCGTTGGACTAAATTGGAGTGGGTTGGATTGGGGTGAAAGTGTAGGTCAGGTTTTCTTTGGAAACAAACATATGACTCAATACGGGAGTCCATATAAAACAATATGGCTGACGTCACAACAATGAAAAGCCGTGGAAAGTTGCAACGCTTTTTCCACAGAATTCTCGAGTTTCAAATGGAAATTATTAGTTCAAAATGATTGTCAAGTGGTTTGCAACAATTTGCTGATATTTTTAAAGCGAATTGATACTTTTTCTTACCTTTATTCTGCTGTAGAATTGGAGCTGTCGAAAGTGATGTTCGCGTTGTCGTTCACAAAAGCAAAGTGGCGGTGGTGGTGACGCTACTAGTCTGAACTAGGGGGGATGAAAATGATTCTATTGGTTGTGGCAGCACGTGGTTGCGTTTATGGTTTGCTATTGGTGGATTCTTATTGGATTTGAAAAATACTGGGTAAATTTAAATATTTTCGCGCCCGTATTGTTTAAATAATTTACTGGTTTTTTTTTATAGAGATAAGGTGAAATAAATGAATAGTATTTCTTAATTTCAATTTTATTGAAATGAATTGAGATAAAAATTATTATAAAATAATATAGATTGGTTTTTATATTTTATAAGTACTTAATATTAATTTCTAAAGGTTAACGAACATTGAATTTTACAGATCACACTAAAAACATTTTCCTCTTTCTTTTTACACATATTGCCAAATATAAGAAGCACATTTGCAATTTTATTCAAACACTTTGTACTCGTATTAAAAATAGGTTTGTTTCTTCATTTTCATTTTGTTTATAACAATCGCTTATAACTATGTTTTTTTTTTCACCACATGTTTGACAATGTTTAATTAATTTCCTGTTAGAATTACACAATGAGTTTTTGATTATTAATTTTTCGTATGAAGAATATTATGTTTTCTACGGAGAGCGAGAGAAAAATCTTTGTCAAAGTAAAAATTAGATTTTATTTTTTTCGTAATTTAAAATTCTAGTTTAATGCTTTTAAAATACACAAGTATTACATACAATTATAAATTAATTTTTAAACAACTATTAAAAATACAACGAATGTCTACTAAATTTTACGCAATGGACAAATAGATATTAATTCCTTTTTGTTTGAATAGACAAAAACGGTCAAAATCAATCAGAATAGTTCTAAATATTGTACACATTTATAGTATTTTGAATAAGCCAAAAAAACTGATCCGATTTATTGATTCGAATAAATATTATTGCATTTTGTTTGTTTATTTACACATTTTCAGTTTGGCTGGTTCCCAAAAATCGACCAAATTTTACCATAATTAACACGATACGAAAATAATCTCAATTTCAATTCAATAGAAAAATCCCCTATGATATAATTTGATCATTTATTAAAATACAATTTGTAAAAAAATGTATATCATCGTTTTTTTGACCTATAAAAATATCTAAGACTCCTAAAAACGAATGTAGTATTATTGTATAATAACTATAGGCCCACTACTAATTAAATGTTTAATTGTTAAATCTACCTAGCTAGAAGATAATATATTTTTTGTTTTTCATTTGATGTAATTCAACCAATCTGCGCATGTGTAGTAAAGTAATTAATGGTCAATTTCATATTTATTATATTAATATATATTATTGTTCAAAGTCATTTGCTCTTAAAAATGATCAATCAATCTGAGCGCGACACAATTCCAAGACGAAGCAAGCAAACAACGAACGAACAACACGCAATTAATTAAATAAACCTAAATTAAATATAAATAAATACATATCATCATCAGTCATTGTTGTTTTGTTTGCAGTTGAAACGAAAAAGTAAAGTAAAATTCTAAATTTTAATATTTATTATATGTGCTGCACAATATACATATACGTTGTCAATATATTCAAAAACTAAACACCGATTTTGAAAATTGAGATTTTTATGTGCACCTAAAATTAAAAACAATCACAATATCATCGCAGAAAATTATTTTCCTTTTTATCAACAGTAGTTCACTATATAAAAAATATACTCTAAATAAATAAATATATTGATATGTTATTTTAATAGTGCAGCATGTCCTATCATAACGCTAAAAACTAAGCAATTTGTAAAATTCTACCTAAACTAAAATAATTAATATAAAGAAAAATAAATCGTTTGTGATATCAACATTTTTCAAACAATAATAATAATATCTGCCTCATTTAAAGTGATGTAAATAACTAATTTAGTTGAATCGCGCCTAATCGTAGTCGTATTATTATTAATATAATGAAAAAAATTGTACTCAATGTAATAAATAGAAAAATCCATTTAAATTTGTTAAATGCAAGCAACGCACCCGAGTGGTCGACAATTAATTCAAAAATAAATTGGTACTCGGTAGCTTTGCTCACAACCCTAAGCATCTCTTCTTCACATACTGTTAATCAAATTATTGGGGGTCTGACAATAAGGACATTCGTTCTGTGTACTAGCACACGTGTCACACAATACAAAATGATTACAATTTAACGTAACAGTTCGATTTCGTTCTTCACATACCATACATTTCGATGCCGTCTCCCTGTAGAGAATTTTCTCAATTTCCTCCAGGTCCATCCTAAGTTGAGCTTGAATATTTTTTAAAACGCCTATTGATAGTTTGCCTAATTCCGAAACCTAAAAAAGCAAAACATTGTTCAAAAAAGTGCTACAATTCTAAAAAAAAAAACGTACTTTAGTAATACTACGAATGTGCGGTCCACCTTGCAGACTCTCATACTCCTTCTTAATTGCATTGTACTGCGAACTCATATCGTTCAGCTTCCCCTCAGTTTGCTGCTGCTTCCTACTCGCATCTTCCGCCTCCCTCTGCCACGCATCGCACGCCGTCCTCGCCTGCTGCAACCTCTCCTCCCAATTACTCAATTGCAACCTGCACCCATTCAATTCATCCCTCAATCGCGCCGCCTCCAGATTACTATTGATACTTGGCGACATGCTAAAATTATTGTGATTCCTCGAACTCGGCGAGATACTTTGCGCTTGAAAGTCGAAGAAATTCGTGTAGTTGTTGATTTTCGATGCGCTACTGCTCAAATGCATTTGCGTTTGATTCAAAAAGTCCATGTGGTCGTTTTGCGAGTATCGCGTAGCGGATAAGAATGGTTGCAACGGACTGTTACTCGTCGGACTCAAGCTCAATCCCGATCGCGTTGTACTTGGAATGTTAACGGGTGCTGAACTGCCAAAAAGTCCGGCCGACGAGGCTAAACCGACTGATATCGAATTGGTAACGGTGGGCGAATCGGTGTCCAAATCCCGATCTAATGTGCCAGGCAAATTTAATGAGTCCTCGAGGTTTAATTCGTCTAAAGCGGAACCTATACGTTTACAATTTAAATAATAGTCACAAAGTGGAAGATTAATTATTATTTACCAACGACGCTTTCAACCGTATCGTTGCCGGTGCTGAAAAATGAAGTTTGCATACTGTTGTAGGAGTAACACATTGATTGTTTTCTTTGATCTCGATCCATCGCGTCTGCCGGAAAAAAATCCACCCTTAATTAGTCGGGACTAATTCGCTTAGGAAATTAGGCAACTCATTATACAACTCAAATATGCTGTCATTGCAAATACAGTTTTAAAATTGATATCAAACTAAATAATGAGTCATTATAGCGTGTAATAAATATATACAATCGTTATCAGTCCACAAGAAGCATTCACCAACTAAACTAAATGCACTTTCTAGAAATAACATACCTAAAGTAAGATCCTTGTCAATTGCTAGTAGTTTATTTGAAAAGTCTGAACCTATAATTGAGTGTCTTTGGAAAGGAGTTTGCTTATGAGCTAATTGCGATCCGGGTGCTTTGCAATGCGAACTATTTGAACCTAACGATGATGTTGAAGCTGATTCACTAACTTCACTACTGCCATTCTGGAAACCGTACACTAATTAAATCAAGCTTACAACTTAATGATGAACAACTTACTGAACTATCACTACTTTTCTCTTTGATTTTGTCACAGTTTGATGGCGGAAGCGCATTCGATAGAATTTCAGCGAAATTTGTACCACTATCACCTGTGTCTCTCGAAACGCCCATCTCCTCTGCAAATTCAAAACGAATTAATTGCGATCACTCAACATAATTACAATATTTACGTTCTACGTGAGCAAACGCACAGAAAACCCCTCTCGGACAATACCCCGACTGTTGTACATCGTTGCACTTGGTACTCTTGTAGATCTCCGGGTGGAATTGCTGTTCGGTGCGTGTATGGCAATACGAACACAAATCGCCTGAATCACAGTTGCCGGGCTCCCCCCATTCCTCGCCATGCTTCACGTTCGGGCAAGGCGTCGAACTAGAAAATCCCTTCCTTTTTAGACGAATTAGACCGACGTTAAACAATTATAAATTACCGATATTTAAATTTCCGAGGGCTGCGTCGCTTGTCTTTACTATTATGAAATTGTGGACATGCATAGCCTTGCCTACACAAACGGGGCGGTCGTTTACACGGCTCCGTTTTGTAATTCGATAGTACAAAGTTAGTATCTATAACAACAATGAATCCATACTATATCGCAACACAAACGATTTCGCCACAAACCTTGCCATTTGGGGTCCTCATTCATTAAATTCCGCTCTTTGTCCAAAGCGTTCGGCCCGTTCGACGAACAACTACCCTCGGCTTCAGCCGCCTCCAACGCCTGTATCTCCTTAATATCGTAAACGGGCGGCCGATGATCGTGACTGCCATGTGCGAACGCACAATGCAACCCATTTTTCACACAATACCCTCGCGAATCGGTGTCATGCACGCACATGCAAGTCTTGTAATATCGCAAGTGATATCGGCGTTCGGTATCACCCGCGGTGCGATGCAAATAGGGGCAACTAGAGAAACAAGACATTAAAATATTGCGTGGCAAACTTGTCGAGTGGAAATGATTCGATGCTATATTAAAATACCTCAACAAAACAAATGTTATTGTGATGGCAACAAACCAAAACCGCTCTCGCCAGTCAATTGTGTAACAGCAAAACAAACAACAATGTTGAGGTAGGCCTTGGTGGGATTGTTTGTTTTTGTTTTGTTTAAAAGTTGGGTTAGCTGATGACAGTCTACTCAAAACACTCGATTTTCTCACTACTTCCTCAATGGGTTGCATTTAATGTAGGTTTGTAATAGTTTGGCGATCGCGATAAACCGCAATTGAAGGCAGTTTATAAAAGTGCGCCACAAATCTCTGTCACACCCACACCACAACACAATATGTGTACTACATGCAAAAAATAATGACAGCTAACCAAAAAAGCCTCAACTTACTCGTCTCCGTCGGGACAAATGCCAGTTGTCTCGTCGTATTTTGTACAGTAATTGTCGGCGCTGTAATTAAAGGTGCCATCTCGACGTCGAACTGGCCGTCGTCGACGCTGGTTCATGAAATGCCAGTGAAAACAGGTGAATGGACGATGCTGTGTACATTTGTGTTGTAAGAAGAGCGGGCATTGCTCGACGCGAAACTCTTTCAAATATCTAGAAAACAACACAGTATTTCAGCATGAAATCACATGCAATTGCACAGAATTGAATGCACTATACGTCCAAGCTAAAAGCACGCACTGGATGTACACTTACGAGTAATGATTTGGCTTTTCCGTCTGAGCTGTCAGTAATGGTTTAGACTCTGACGGCATTTTGTAATCACTAGTGCGCTCGAATTTAGCGCAGGGCACGCTCATTTTGGGCCAATCAAAGAGCACGATGGCAGTCACGTGTGTATTGAAATTCAACAAAATTCACATTTCAAGGACATTTGTGTTTTGGTCAAATTTTGTTGCACCTGCATTTTACCTGTTTGGTTTTTAAATGGATTTACTCGAGTGATTTGTTGCGATTTAGCGGATTTGAAAATGCGTCCGTTCTAACATGTCACCCGATAATCGCTTCACTTTGCCCACTTGCACGTATCAATCGACTATTCTACTCCGCGAAATCTTTGTTTTCCTTTGTTCTCGCACACTCTATGCATACTAACCTGTTATTGTCACCTAGCATTTTTTTTCTAATCAAAAACTGAACGATAGGACGATCTTAGATAGCGATGATAACAGTTTTTCTACAATTTTTGGAGGCAACTTATCGCTGAACACATTCCAAATCGAATACATTACGTCAATTTGTCCCATACATATGTTGTTGATGCTTTTAAGTGTATAAATAAAGAGCGACTTCAAAACAAACTTTGATTTAATTTATACGCGCAAATTTATTTTAAGATCTGATTTATTTGAATTTGGCGCTATGAAAGTAGGAGCTTTTCTACTTTTAGCACTGCGCTGCGCTTGCGCAAGTTATTACAATTACGATTTACAAAGAAGCGCGGTCAGTGTGATATTATTTGTGTTTTCTGGGTGAATTTGTGCATATTGGTAAGTTTAAACGTTTTAATTAGCTTCCTTACATGCAATACTCATGTTTAATTGTATATTTAGCAAGGGGTGCGCTGGAACTGCTAATGAAAGATTCAACCAGTGTTCGCGAGCTACTAGCCGGTCCGCGGTAAGTTTGCAATTTATATTTAACCCTATATCGAGCCCTATACTAATGAATAGCAACGATTCATAATTATTATCAATACATCAGTATAACAACGCGCTATTTCAGTTAAAATTCGCGATTTAATGCATTAATTAGTTATAATTAAAAGTAACCAAAAAAATTGGTACCTCCGAATGTCACTAAAAATTTGGCTGGCAGCACTTACGGCGATGGCTATTTTTCTTCAACAAGTTGCTGTGTAATTTGCTTCAAATTTGAATAATCCTTTACATTTAATAACAAATACGTATACTAGTAATATATACATTTAATGGTGGTGTTTCGATTAGCAGGAACACCGCCTGGAAAATGCAAAGTAAAATTCGCCGCAAAACTGCGCTCTTCTCCCACCAGATCCGCCATTTTCTTCGAAACAGTGCAAGCTTCAAAAGTGCTCTTGATTCTTTTCGAGTTTTCGTGTATATTGGTAAGTTTAATCAAGCTAATTAACTTGTATTCGAATGTAACTAATTATTCTGTATGTATTCAGCTAATAGAAGTTGAAATCGCGGTTGAGCTGTTCAAATTCCCCTCCGATGCCGATAACACAGGGATCGCCGGTGAGTGATTTGAAATTTTCATTACAAACATTCAAAGCAGTCTTAAAACGCTTTATTTCTATGAATTTGAACACAAAAGTAAAGTAGCAAACGATTTCACAAAATCAAGTTGTAAATATAATATATTTTACAAAACATATATATAATAATACAAATAAGCTACCTACATCATTTACATAAACGGAGATACAATATAAACACAATAGTAAAATCGCAGGGATCGCTATGTATGTAACAAGGTGGTAAAGTGCGATTCGAACAAGTTTGGAAGTTGCGGGCCGCGGCGAAGAAGCCGCGGCTCGCAACTTGCAAACGAGCTCGATAGAAACACTTTACTATCTTCGAGACTATCTTGTTTCATAATTAGCGATTTCCTTGCTTAATAATATAATTATGGACTTATGGTGTTTCAATTAGAGTGCAAGTTTAAGTCAAAAGTTGTTTAAGCTAGTTTAGTTGTCACATTATTGCTGCCAACACTTTTAATTAATTTGTAAAATATACCCCTAGAAAATTATGATACTTTGGAAAAATTCGTTTTAACATCATAAGCTAATTGTTTCTAATTATTGAAAATATGGACAAATGTATTGGTGGTTGCATTTGCAGCAAATGCTTCCGCTAAAGTGCTTTTGGACATTATTTTTGAGTAAAATTTTAAACAAAACGCTTCATCTAAGTGCAATTGTTTCAATCACTAACTAAAAAATATATTATATATTTTTAATATACGCTCCTAAATTTACTATCTGCTTAATTCACAATAAGCATTGTTTTATTTTACAATGTTGAACTTAACATTACATTATCCAATTTTATATAATATTTTAAAACTTGTACTGCTTTCTTTGATATACATAATATTCAATTTCTCTTTAATTTCAATTTTAATAAAAATAATAATCACTAGCGCAAACTTAAAGCTTCGAAAATAATGTAAATTAACATAAAAATGGCAGTTTTCATCCCAAAATTTCTGCATTTACATCTTTCTCTTGTATACTATCACTTGAATGAAATTTAGTCAGAGCGCACGCCATCTACAATAAGTGATTCACAAAAATTGCGAAACTCTGCATTTTTGTCTACATGGTATTTTTAAATTATTGTAAAAGGTAATTAAAATTAATTAATTACAATAATTTAAAAACTCTTTGTGTTTGACAAAATAAATAAAAAAATATGAGTGAGTATTTTTGGAATCATCATAATCACATAATGATTTTCTATCAAACCGTTGTACCGTACGTACTAAATACAACTCTAGTACTATCACTATCTAAAGTTACATCTTCGGGACTTGCGAGATCAACTCGAACACTACCTGAATTGTTACGTTTACGTTGCCCCCAATTACTTAACGTCCACTGATAGACGCCCTCAGTTGAATTCCGATTCGATTGATTCGTTTCTTCGACCCCTACTGTAAACGGACTGTCTAACGTCTCCGAACTCGAACTGGCCGTTTCGAACGAATCGGCACCACCTTTAAATCGTCCTATACCTTAACAGGAAGATAAAATAATTGTACACAAATTATGCGAGTGAATTACCGCTATCGTCTGGTGAGACATGACTCTCTTCAATTCCTCGCAGAATGCTCTGACAGATATCCGACTCTAATGGAATGGGATCATCGGAATCGCGATTGTAAATAGTGACCGCAATATGTGCTGGATGTGGCACCGGTAGAGGAATCACCATTTTATCCGGCGAGAATGGAAGAGTTTGCTTCTTCCATGGCATCCATAAAGTGCCTCTAGCGCGCTTTAACGTGCTAAGCGCTGTGGTTGACTCACTGAAATGCACAAAATTAAAATACACGATACGAAAATAGGACGAAACTCACCTTTTCTTCTCGACTTTCTTCGCAGTCGCGCTTTGCTTCGACCGCGGATTGAACGCAGAGACTTCCAAATAAGGCGAATGCACTTGAATATTTCCTCTGGGCGTATAAACATTTCCCAATAGATCGGGACCACCAGCACCCAATTGGACACATTGTACCATTTCGGTGTAACGACTCAAATCGGCTTGCGGATGAGCATCTAGGCGAAAACTCGTATCGGTGTGATCGAGCGGTGTTAGAATATCGAGGCTAAATAATTCCGAATACAGAAGACCAGCTAAACCGGCCCAATCTTGTGGACTAAGTGCCTTATTGTCCCAGAATTGTTCTTCAGTGCACCCGAGTTTTGGTAAAATGTGCGTCGGATAGAAACGTTCGAGCATCAGCGCACCTTGCTGGATCGCAATCTGGAATATTTGCACATTAAAACTTGTTTACAAGGAAAAAAAGGACGAGTACCTTCAATTCAGGCGTGGTGAGTTTAATTTTACTCTTAATGGTAACATTAAGGCCTGTCTGCAAATCCCTGCGACGACGTTCCAGCTTTTCATGCAACACAGCCAGAAAATCCTGCGCTTCTTTCTCCAAATTCTTATATGGACCATTTTTGGCAAGCTGCGTTGAAAAACTGCCGAAACAAGCTTCGACGAACTGACTGAAATCCTTTTGCGGTTGCACGATCGTATCTTCGACCACCGTTTGATACGCAGCCAATTCGTCCCATTCCATTTTCGCCTCGAATGCAGCAAGAGCTTGCTCGGGACTGATTTGGAAATAGTAATCGGAAGCTAATCCTGGACCCGCAATGCGCTTCACGACGAAGCTATCACTCGCTGGTATACGACCGCGCTTTTTTATAATTAAATGGAAGATCGATGCATCCCAGAGCAATCTGAACCAATATCTCGCAACGCCACCTGCCAGGATGATCAGAAACACTAAAGGACAGATGATTGCAGCCACCAAAACCGCAGCAATCGGTTGCAAACAGCCTTGTATTCCAATATTCCAGAGCAGTGCTTCGAATAAGACGAAGAATCGGTTGCGTTTCTGGGCAGGACTGTCCAGATCGTAAATGACCGCGTTGGTAATCTGCACTGCAAACGTTAGAAGCGGCATCCAAAGCACTGTCGTGACCGCTATGAAAAAACTGGCGAAGATAATCGTCAAGCAAGCAGCGGGGAATAAAATCACTAAACCAATCGTGCCAAACAATCCTTTAAAAAAATAATTCCAAATGCGATTCACGTGCCTCGTAAGGCCTTTTCCTATAAAACCCGTATCGGGTTTCGTTTCAAAGTGCGTGCGCGATTTGGAAATGTGTCGCCACAGACTAATCAATCGCGACGTCAACGTTGAAGTCAAGCTGGTTTTGCGAGGAAACAACGTACCATTCACTTGGGACAATTCCAGATCGGGCATGAAAGGTTCGAGGGAGAACAAAGCGCGTAGACCAATCGGACTGCACCAAGGTAGCACGATTCCGAAGAAGAACATTGCGTTCCAAGTCCAGCACCAAGTGCGATGGAAGTAGTTGAACAGTCGCCAAAGTGGCCATCGAGTGGTGGTTGTGCGTCCGATTTCTTTCTCGACCAGGAAAACGGGCTGACTGGGATCGGAACGCGGGGTCGTAATACTGGTCGCTTGTTTACTAAGCACGGTCGGCACCACTTCGGATTGCCCTTGAAAGTTTCGATGAATGATCCAATTGGTGGGCAACCAAATTTGCGTGGGCCACAAGAAGTTCCGAGTTGGCGTTTTGACTTTGCGCAATTCGCGGAGCAGTGCCGGTTCGCGATCTTTCATGAAAGCGTGGTCGCGATTGAGGAAGTAGATGGTTTGCGACAATCGTTGAGCGGTGCAGAGTGCAAGAGCTTCCTCGTGAGCGCTCCATTGGTTTTCCTGGCTGAATTTCTGTTCGGCTTTGCGAAGGCGCGATCGCAACCACGGCCCGATTCGAGACAGCACGGGGTGGTAGGTGCAGAGACGCGTTTTCACTTCTTCCTGAGATTTGTAGAGGCGGTGCTGCACGTTTTCCACAGCTCTAAGCAAGACAGTATGATTATTTCAACTAGAAATTGGGCAGAAAAATTTACCTGTGCATTAGAACAACACTTTGAGCTTGCTGCACTAACAATTGAGCAATTCCGTCGCCCAACGCAGCGATATCGGGATGAGACAAAATGCTATTGTAAACTCTTTGTAAATATTCCTTCATGACGGCATCGTTCACCTCCTTCTCGATATCTTCATCTGGCATTTTTTGAGCTCGCAATTCGGCAATCAGTCGTTCGCGGAAATGGAGAAACCATCCGCGAGTTTCGCGCTCTAGAATCGCGACGAGTATTGGTAGTACTTTGCGCATCAATCCACGATCCCATAAACGAAGATCCAATTCGCTACCGGAGGGTGTTAAGAAGCGGTATGGTAAACTAACTGGAGGTTGACTACATTCTCGGGTTACCTCGAATTTTTCGGTAGCCGCACGACGAAGTTGCTTTTTAATGTAGGAGCAAAGTACTTCAAGAGATTCTTCATTTTCAGGCTGAAATTTGACCACCATTAATATTTTATTTGAATATGATTGGAAATCGCCTACTCGACAAACTAGTTCGGCCACTAGGAACTTGCTGCGTTCTTCGCGTATTTTCGTGTCCAGATTATGAGCTTGCAAGCTGGGGATTCCAATGAGTATGTCGAAGATACGTAAAAAGCCCGATAGTAGCGATCGTATCGCTTCAGTAACGCTGAAAAAATGGGACACAAGACGACCCTTAGCTGTGATGAATAAAAATCGCAAAGCTAAGGCGAGATCGTTCAGCAGCGAATCGTGGCTGGATTCCGTGCCTTTCTGCAAAAGTTGCGACAATTTCCATCGATGCTGCTGCCCCGGGAAATTCAGCGAGTCCACTTCGAATTCGCTGCAATTGATTTGTTGATAGAAAATTTATAAGATTGCTTTGTAGCGCTGGTAAAACTTGCACAGATTTATCGTCACACAAATTGCTACAATTTTTAGAACAGAATTGCATACAAAAGCGAAATTATAAGAATAAAATACTGGTTGAACCATCGTTTTCGAATCGCTCAACTAAATATCAAACTGCAGAAACGTAAACTCAAAATATTACGAAACAGAACACAAAATAGAAATAGTTTCTTAGACGATGCACAGTACAATTTAAAACATACCCCTGAAGTCTAATACTTTCAAGCTGTTGTTGGTTCAATCTTTTTGGTTTGCCAAATTTATCCTTGTGCAAGCTTTACAAAGGAAAAAGAAAACAATTGCACCATCATCAATTCAAATTCGAAAACCGAAACGTTTTCTACAAAACTTAAGTCGCCCCTAATAACATACCCTCGTTCTCTGATATACTCCAACTGCTTCCCCGTCAACTTGCGGGGCTCCCCTTTACCATCCACCGCCACTGCATCCAACTCATCAAACGAGGGCGCGATGAAAAGATCCCGCAAATGGTACTTGATCTTACAGCGCCCCAAGGAACCATCCGAAGACATTTGCGAGGTCGGGATGGACTCACATTGCGATACTGGACTCGGTAAAACTGCAAATCAAGTCGTCAGATAGAATTCGAAGTTGAGGATTGGTCTCACTTATTGGAAACGTCTTCCAGTGGTACAAGAACTGTTCGGCTACGTGTTTAATGTTGTCGACCAGTTGCAGTACCTCTGGCGGGGCTCCGACTAGCGTTACATCGAAATTGATCGGCTCGCGTTCGGGGTGCAACGCATCGGGACACGCCACCGCACTTTCACTCGTCTGCAGAGGGTACAAAGACGTTGGTCGCGCGGTGTAGTGGTCATCTTTCAAGCCTTGAGCTGTACGGAAATCGATGATGCGACTGGATACTGCAAATCAAAGAGATTATTTTAATGAAATTTGATGAAAGGGTTGGATTACATTCGGAGCTGTTGGAATGTGTCCGTTCCTTGTCATGGACTGCCGATTTCGTACGTTGATGAGTATTCCGTTTCTTCTCGTCATGATGGTCCGAATTCAAACTCTGCCCCGATTCGGAGCGATGATGGCCCGAACTGGATGAACTGTGCCGATGGTGGCCGCCAGACTCTGCACGTCTATGTCCTATTGAAAGTTTCGAGCCTGAATTCGGACGAGAATTCATTTTACTTTCAACTTGGACTGGATTTCGAGGAGATTATCGCGCAATTTACCATTGTCTGGAAGCAAACGTTCTATTCTTAAATTCGAGAACGATGATTTAAAATTAGAAACACATGTATTGCTGGGAAAATTATAGAAAAAGCGAATATATACAATAAATAAACATCAAGTCAGACGTTTCATTGGGAAACGAAAAGTGATTGGCTCGGCACACGTGGATCGGACGACTGCAATCAGGGCATGACTGCAATTCAATTAGCAAATGACCCAAAAACAAAGGCTACTTTTGTGGGATTGCCACCCCCAAACAAAGCTAACCTAATTGGTATGTTTCCATATTTTTTTCCCAACAAAGAAACCTACCCCTATTATCGAATTACTGTGCAACTTACGATTAATGATAAATCTGATAATTATTAATCCAAACGAAAGTGATGAGCACTTATTTTCTTATAAGATTTGAATAATGATTTGTTCGGATTTCCAGCGATTGTTTGCGTTCGAAGTCATTTTCGTTGCACCCACGATTTTAATTTCAAATCCATTACACGTGTTTAAGGAATTTAATTGGGGGCATTCAAACTTGAAGGTCTTTTCATTGTTATTTTATATTATTTCTCAGAAATTATAATAGCACTCTGTTTCATTCTAATTTTCTACACCCTTGCAACTAACTTCATTTAGGAAGTTACCGTAGTTACGATTTTTGAAGAGGCATCTCTTGATAAATGCATAGAAATATTGCAGAATTCTATAATGCAATTCTGGATGCACTTTTGGTTGCCTGCGCTCAGAACCCGATAGCTCGATTTAATGAAAATTGTGAGAAAGATGTATTTGCAGATATTTTGACAGATCCAACATTTTCTATTTATTTACCAAAATTACAATTTATTTTTAAAAAAATAATTAACAGCTTTTTTCGCTGATTGCAATAAATGTCTTCAAATGCGTCAGATGTGGAAACTGTATACTGTTTACCATGTGATGTTGATTAAAAGAAAATTATAACATTGTTTTTCAAGTTTGCATTTCATAACAATATTATGCATAATAATACCCTTTGTGCACTTCTGGATTTAATAATGTTTATGTTTTGTTGATTTTTTTATAAATAATTCCGGGAAATATATCGCATTTATTGAATTCCCCACAGATTGTAATTTAGCCTTTGACTTGCGACAATTAAATCCAAAATCAACTCGATTTATTGATAGTCAAAATGAAAACATAAATTAAATTAATTAAATAATAGTTCTTGGAATATTTTACATATTTGAATTTAAATTTGGAATATATTTGAATTCTGGAAATGAAAACATAAATTAAGGAATACTTAGAAAATACCACATATTTGAATTAAAATTCTACTTTGTGGCTAATAGCAATCGTATAAATTATCAATCACTCAACACATTATATATTGAGCAGCAATATTATTTTGTAAAATTCAATTGGATTTTTTGAAACCTAAAAAGTTACTTATTTTTATTAATTAGAGAAAGGATGATGGAAATAAGGATAGTTTTCGATTATTAATTTCAAACTCATTTTATAATTGCATAGATTTATTAATTATTGATATTACAATATTTAAAAATTGTGTTAGGTATTTTTAAATCCTAACACCCTTCGCACCAACATTTGAGACTAGCACTGCAATGTCCTGAGGTACGTCCTTCTTCCTTGCAGACCCGGCGACAAGTCTCATTGTCCCAGACTGCACAAGGTCCTCCATATCTTCCTGATAGACAGTCACCAATCACAATTTCAGTGCTAATGGTGAGAAGGAGTAGAGCTGCCAAAAAACAAATTCATTATCAATAATTATGCTTTTTTAAAGCATTTCTAAAAATAGAAATTTATCTTAACTCATTAATTTTTAATTTATACCACAAATTATAATAACACGCTTAAAATTAGTCGGACGTGCTTTTGAAATTTATTTTTTGTTGCATTGTGTCATGAAATCACAAATTTGTTATAAAAATTTAGCTTTGCAGCAATTAAATTATAATTATTATCCTTAATTATTATTATTATTGTTCTTACCGGTGATGAAGAGTGTAGTAGCGCTAGCCATTATTAAAACAATTTACCAAAGTATTCAAAAACTGTTGCAGAAATAATTATTCTCCTAAAGCCCGGTGGGCCAAATATATAGTTTGCAAAAGTCTGATAAGTGCCTTAAGTGGGGTACTCCCACTACTAAAGCCGAAGAATCGCGTAGCGGCTTTTCCCATATTTCCCAAATTTCCCAGAATCTAGATTATATTTACATGTTTTGATTCTGGTGGTAGACTGTACAGCTAAAGTTTCACTTAGCAATTAACAGTGGTCGATTAGCAACCAATAACAATGTTTGTATTGACTACTTGTACTTATTGTTTGTTGTTATTTATGCTAGATTATACAATGATATATCCATATAATTTGTTATGATGTATAAAAATTAAAAAAGCAATAAATTGCCTCATAACTTGCAAGGCGACATCAACATCGATCAGTTCATTTGTCTTAATTTAAATAACAGCTTTCAAGTTATTGGTTGGTCATGATCAGAATTTTTTAATAATAATCTTTATGGCTTTATGTTTATTTTCATTTTTTTATTAATTATTTTTTGAAAACTACGAATCAAAAAAAATTGACGAGCAATCTAGTCTCTAATTGCTATAAATTTGCTCTATGAAGATACTCTAGAGTCTAGAACTACCAATAACTATTTTTTTGCCTTACAAACAAACGAAAAAGAGGGAAACTTTTGATTAATTATAACAGATTTTATAATTTCATAGTTTTATTTATTGATAATAGCAGAATACAACAATTAAAATGTTAGGTATTTAAACATTTTCAAATCCTAACAACCCTCGCACCAGCATTTGAGACTGGCGCTGCAATGTCCTGAGGAACGTCCTTCTTCTTTGCAGACTCTGCGACAAGTATCATTGTCCCATACTGCACAAGGACCTCCATAACGCCCTGATAGACAATCGGCAATAACGATCTCAGTGCTGATGCTGAGGAGTACTAGAGCTGTAAAGATTTTTTAATTAGAATTAATTTATAAATTATTAAAATATTCTTACCAGTAATGAAAAGAGTAGTAGCGCTAGCCATAATTAAATCAACAATTGACAAGTGGTAGTAAAGCTGTTGCAAAATGTATATTTGGACAATTGCTGGTCGCTCTATATATACAATTTTTCTGGTAGTGGGGTAGTACTCTAGTACCACTCCTGTCGAGGGAGCTTCACGTGTGGAATCGCGGGTATTTCCCAAGATTACTAGACTCTAGATTTTTTTGCTTGTTTACTATATCATTTGGCCCTGCGATGGACTGCGAACCTGACATCCGTGGTACTACACGTACTATTATTGTTTGTGTTATATTTTATTTAATTAGAAACAAGACAATCAATTTAATGATATGATTGGCGTTCAGCATTACCATACCGTTCAGATTTATTTAATAGTTTCATGATGGTAACTCAGCCATCAAGTTCTTGATGAATATCAATTAGAACAAATTTTATAATTGCATAGGGATATTTATTGATAATACGAGTACAATTGCTAATATTTGGTTAGGTATTTAAAGATGTTTAGAAAATTCTAACATCCTTCGCACCAGCATTTGAGACTAGCGCTGCAATGGCCTGAGATACGTCCTTCTTCCTTGCAGATTCGGCGACAAGCCTCATTGTCCCAAACTGCACATGGACCTTTATATTTTCCTGATAGACAATCACCAACGACAATCTCAGTGCTAATGCTGAGGAGCACTAAAGCTGTAAAATCAAAAATATTTTAATATTATTCTTTTATTTTTAAAGTACTAAATTGGAAAAAAATTCTTACCGGTGATGAAAAGTGTAGTAGCGCTAGCCATTATTGAAAGAAATGTAGAAAGATCTGCAAAAACTGATGCAAAATGCTTAATTTAACAATTGCACTTCAGTCTATATATATTCTTTTTTATTGTAGTGGGGTGGTATTATTTTTTTTCTTATCAGAATTTCCTTTATTTTGCAAGAATTATACTATCTCACATGTTTACTTTGTTTATTGAATAATTTCCATGTCGGTAGACAATGCAACGAAATTCGGAAAAAAAATGGATCGTGGAAAAAATGTTAGCACTTTGATCCAAATGGGTTATTTGCGCCCCTGTAGCGTAGCAATTTCTTTACTAGAGTAGTAAAAGACTAAAGATTTTCTGTTATGTAGAACAATTGAACCAAAAAACGAAAACGAGAGTAGTTTTTCCTTAGACTAATATTGTAGATTAATTTAGAACAAATTTTATAATCTCATATTTTATTTATTGATAAAACAATAATACAAATGTTAGGAATTTAAACATTTAGATCCTAACAACCTTCGCACCAGCATTTGAGACTGGCGCTGCAATGTCCTGAGGAACGTCCTTCTTCTTTGCAGACTCTGCGACAAGTATCATTGTCCCAAACGGCACAAGGACCTCCATAACGTCCTGATAGACAATCACCAATTACGATCTCAGTGCTGATGCTGAGGAGTAGTAAAGCTGTAAAATTAAAAGTGCCCTTATTAATTAATTTATTGATAATATTGGTAAAATATTTCTTAATTTGCAACTCAATCTGCAATTTAGTTTATAATTTTTTTTGACAATTTTGTAATTAATTAATTAATGAATTAAAGTATTATTCTTACCAGTGATGAAAAGAGTAGTAGCGCTAGCCATTATTATTATTATTAGAGCACAATAGACAATGTATTCAAAAACAGTTGTAAAATTGTTTATTCTAATTCTAACGGTGGCCTGAATTTATAGGTTTTTTTTTCTAAGTGGGGTGTTCCCTTCTTCCTTCAAAAAATTACGTAACAAACTATTATCGATAATGAATAGTTCTTAGAATATTAGATAACTTATTTATTTATTATAATATTTGTCCCTCAGATAGTTAACTAAACCATGAGTCCTTAATCATATTTGAATGAACAGAGATTTTTCATCCCTTAAAGTGTTAGACAAGACGTCTTGCAAATATTGTTGCACCTTTTGATCGTTTTTTGGTGGATATATATTACTTCTCTCGTAGAGGAAGTATTGTATTCATGAAAAAAAAAATTTCTCCAAATTTCACTTTTTTCTACATTATAGAATGCGTAGATTACGAAAATCATATTCACTAATTTCCGTCTGTCGGTCTGTCGGTCTGTCGGTCTGTCGGTCTGTCGGTCGGTCTGTGCAATTCTTTAAAACACTATATTTCGGAATCTACCGACCCGATTAAAGCAAAATTTGCGTCCTTTTTTTCTACCTGCCCATAGATGATATCGAAGAAAAAAAGTTTATAAAATACTCAAAGACCTGCGCGTTATAGGCCAAAAACATGCTAAAAATGGCAAAATCGGTAGATCCACTTAATCTTCTAAAGTTGCTGACCGATTTTAACCAAATATTGAACATATGTTTCGTGTATACCCCAAGTGGTGAATGCTCTCAAAAAATCTGGAGTTTATTATAGGGTTGAATTTTTATTAAGGGTTGAAGGGTCAAAAAGTTGTAAAAATGAATAAGTTGTAACGTGAATATCTTCCAGGAGGAATATTTGATTTGGACCAAATTTGGTATACATATTAGGGATACATTGAAGAAAATGCTGGTAAAAGTTTCATCCCCTAAAAATATGCCCCTACGACCCATTTGCCATTTAAGTTAATTGTTCAAAAATTGCCGGTGTTGTGATTCTTATATGGCAGCATTACCCACACTTTTCCATCAGTTATTTTAGTAATATTTACATAAAGAGTGAGTAAAAATAATTTTCGACCCTTAGCACACACCCCCCCCCCTCCAATATAGAGTTTGAGTCATATGGTTCGGATTTTCTTCATATTCGATTTCTACTATACATTTTAAACATATTTACGAATAATATAATTTAAAATAGTATACGACCCTTATTTTGCAATTTCAACCCTTAACATACCATGTACAGTCAAATTGCTCGGATTTTTTTCAAATTTGGATCCTAGTAGTAATTTAACTTACTTAACTTATCATTATTTAGTTAATTAAATTAAAATTAGGGTAGGACCTATATATTACAATTGTAACCCCTAATGCACCCCTTACAGTTGGATTAGTCAGATTTCTTTTAAATTTGTTTTCTAATAATAAATTGAAATATAATTTAAACTAGTTTAATCAAAAATGTCCTAGAATCCTCAATTCATGTTTTTAACCCTTAACACACCCCTTACACTGATAGTGCTAGGATTTACTTCAAACATTGATTTATATTGATAATTTTAAATCTAGCTTCAAATAGTTTCATTAAATTAGAGTACCTACAACAAGTTTTCACTTTTTAATCTTTTCATACACACGTTTCAACTTTATCGCTTAAATTGGTTTAAAATTTTGTTCCTAGTTAAAATTTAAAAAGCATTTTTAAATACCCGATAATTTTTTTCAGTAAAAGATGCCTCAAAATTCTAAAAATTTGAATAACAAATTTTAATACAGCAACGAGAGAAGTACTGTGGAATCTCATTTCCAGCGAATTTTTCTATAATATTGTTTGCTCTCATATTTCCTGAAGATCGCGATGCTTTTGAGTGTTCTTTAATTTCATGTGATGCTGAAAAAGGCGAGTAAGAAAACCGATGTTTGTGTATCCTTATGATATGAGATTTTAATGAACCTTATTATTCTTACAACAATAATAGGATTTTTTTATAATATGTACAGAATATTGCATATAGGTGTTATTTTTATCTTTATGAATTGCAATTTACGACGCTTTTATTATAATTCACAAAGATTATCTTGTTAAGTGATAAAAATTTGTATATTTTTTATGCAAATGCGTTGCATAATTGCATAATAATTCTTGAATTTATCAATATAAGGATAATTGAAATATATGTTCATATTACAAAAATATTGTTTACATACACTCATTGTTTATCGAATAGTTTAAATTACTAAAAGGGTTTTATGCAAATTGATATCATAATTGCATACCAATTTCGTGTTTTATCAACTCTACACTCTATGTTATATTAATTAAATATGTGTTTATTTGAAAACAAAAAAAATGTTTAGATATTCTATTAGTTTATCAGGAAATTGACATAGCTAAAATAGAGCCAAGTTCAATGATTTTTTATTTGTTACAATTTGATATTGTTTATTGAAGGCAATGCTAGCCTATTTTTGAATACTTTGTTTACCAACTAACACAAAAGCCTCTAATCATATTCAAGACGTTTTAAAAACATAATAAATAAAATTAAAAGGCACTTATTACTTATCTTTATAACTCCTTTATATGCTTCAATAACAAACTTATTTATTATACAGTGGCGCAATAATAATATTAAATATTTGAAAATCATGTAGAAGAATAAATATAGTCCTGGAGTAAGCACTGTAACTACGTTTTACTTAGAAGTGTTAGTTGCAATTTTTTTTTCTATATTAATCAAATAAATATTTAACTAAGATCAAAATGGACCAAAAAGTATTCGAATTAATTTATGAAATCAAATTTTGTTTTAGCATTTTTATATATTCAAATTTTGTATAAACAAACGATTAATTCTGAAAGTTTATTTTGGAAATTACAGGTTTTTTGTTGATGACTAATTAAAGTTGATAAATCAGCGAATAATTATATAGTTTTCATATAAATTTGCATAAAATGTATATTAATTTTTTGATACTCATGTAAATAAAGTATATGCAAGATACGCAAAAAAAACCGCTTTTAAATATGACGAAAATATGGTTTACAATTGCACCATAATTGTTATAAACAAATTTTATGTTAAAATCTTAGTAGTTCTAATGAATAGTATTGTTTGCTTATTTTTCTAATTTATTTATTCTATTTAAATATTAAATAAATCTGCCATCTGCACCTACATCTGGTACAGAAAAGTAGAAATTTATTATTTAATCGTGGCATCTATTGTCTACTGAATGCAATTCAGGATGCACTTTCGGTTGCCTGCCCATAAGGGGCACGGTTCAATTAATATTGCACGAAGCAGGATCTTTCAAATGAAAATAATTTGAATAGACTATTGAAAACTAGGTAATAATGATTCAAATATGAATGCAAATTTGCACTTACTGAATATTATACAAAGCAGATTGCGTTTATCTCGAGGCGATTTTTCAGGATTCTTTTTCTAATATCGGGAATTAAAATAGTTATAAATTAATTGCAGATATTTGCGTAGATTTAATTTGTCACTAATTTGTTATTCATTCTTTGTAAATAATTTATTCTTGGTATATTATAAGTTCATAACAAGTAAATAATTTTGGTTCTGGGTCCCACAATTAAATGTACCATCATCAATTTGAAACTATTTCAATGTGTATCCTAATTTGTTTATTTTTGATGCTAATTTATTTTCCTTTGCTTGAATGTGCTTGTCTTTATGAAAGTTTGTTGTTTACTCTTCCAACAATAACAAAGAATTATCAACTCAATGCGAATTGTCAGTAATGTCTTCGACAACATCGCGAAAGTTTTTGTTGCCAACATTATATAAAATATATTTTGGCAATATTTTATTTATTTACGCATAAATTTTATGGATGAAAACGTAAATCTTTTGTTTGTTTTTAATATTGAATCCTGAAATTAAACATGACATTGACTAAATCTCGCTGCGTTTATTTTGTATATTAATTATAAACGGTTTTTAAAAATATTATTTTATAATTATGCGTAAAAATTTGACACTTTTATTGGCACGATTCTACCAAATATATGAATAATGGAGATTCCTGATTTGATTTCAATAGACTATTGTGAATGTGATCAATACATAAATATAGCTCAACACTAATCATTTGATTTAACATTAATTATTGACAAAATTCCCAGTAATAAATCAAATTATAAAGATCAAAAACATTTTCCAGCATTTTCTTTGCAGAAATTCCATCAGATAATTGCACTTAATATAAACATCTGCTTTTTGTTTGTAAATACATTTAATTTCTGCGACATATTGAATTGCCCAATGGGAAAACACCCTGACCACCATGTGATGTTTTTGAAACAAATTCAAATTTGTTATTGGTATTCGATAATTATATACTAGTGATATAATTTTGGAATTATCTAATGTTGATGTTTTTGTAGTCAATAATTAAAATGTAACATATAATTATCAATTGTTGATTGCACCACAAATTATTCACGTTCAGAAAATGTAATTTTACCTTTGACTTTGACAATTAAATACAGAAATTCGAATCAATTAATTTACGTACGGATAGAAACATTTATTACTATACGGAAAATGGAACACAAAGCACATTCTATATAAATTAAATTAATTACTTAAAAATTATTTTATTTGATAAAAAAGTAGAATGCATTTTAATCAGTTATCTATATCTAGATTCATTAATTTAATGAATTAATTATTTAAGTATTCATATTTTTAGACAAATATAATTTTGTTAATTTATAAAAATAATTAAAAGTCTCTTCCATTATTAAGTTAAATATGTATGACCATATGAAACTAATGCATAGTATATGTGGGGAAAAACTGTACGAAATATTTCACAAATTTTCTAATCTACTTGATAAATACGAGTATTGACTAGTACATTAATTTCCCAGTGGTGCAATGTAATATGCAAGCAGGAAACGCAAATATCCAACTTATATACTTGATTCAAATGACAATATAAAAGATTAATTGGTTTTTTTTTCATTGTATCATAATTGTTACAAAATTTCGTTACAATACAAATTTTGAACTCAGTGCAACGCAAAAGCTTTTAATAGTTGCCTTTAGCTTGTTTAAAGTTTTGACATTCGTATTAAATTTATAAAGGAAAACTGAACGTAATGAGTCTGAAAATGCAAATATTTATGCAGTTGTTTATGAGTTTTAGATGCAAACTGTTTTACGCTTCATGTAAATGCAAAATATTTCAAATATGATATTAAAAAAATATGTTTACAGAAATGTTTTGAATTTGCCTTCAAGATTTGTATTTTACTGCACCTTCGAGGACGAAAAATCGATGGATTAATATTTTCATATTTTTCGCATCCGGATGGTTGGTTGCATTTATAAATTATTTAACAACCATTCTATCAATATTTGAAAGTGAATGCGCTTTTTGCTGGTCCATCAACTTTGCATCTTCAAACAAAAGTCGACTAAATATTTGTTTGATTGGAAAAAGTAATAAATTTTAAATCAGTTTATAATTATCCAAATTACAAACAACTCATAACAGTGCAAATTGTCATGTTGATTGGCATTGCACTATTTAAACATTCATTTAACGAAATCGAAAATTGCCCGTCAGATTTAACATTCTGATAAATAAAGGATAGCGAATTCTAAAATAGTTTGATGCTATTAAAAATGCGACCAAATTAGTGGATTTGTTTTAGCATATGGACTAAATAAAATTTGTGGATTTATCAGATTTCGGCTGCTTTGATTGTTTATCCGCTTGGGGATTCGATGTTTGATTGGGAAATGCATGAAATGCAAATATTTTAAACTAATGTAAATATTTTTCTTTGCAGATTTTATGGATTTATTGCTTTAAAAAAAATACAAGACAAAAATTACCAATTTTTGGACCAGGAAGGTATAAAACGGAATCAGGAATGTATAAGGTAGTAAACCAAACAAAAATTAATTTAATGACGAATTAACTAAGTCTGGAAATTGGTAAGTGTTTTGATCTCTACAAAAATATGATTTTTATCTGAAAATCCAATTAATCGCGAGAGAACAATCTCTTTTATCGATATTAAACGGTCACTCAGTTTTGCTGTATAGTGCACTTCGCGACAAAAGTGCGATTAAGCATTTTTATGCAACTTGATATGTATTTAATTCAGCTAACGAGCGCGAAAATGATTATCAAGTGTTTTTTGAGAAGTTGAACAGATTATCTACTTTCAACAAAAAAGGTAAATTAATTAATTGTGCATTTTGGGCATTTTCATTATGCAACTACAAGCGGTAACAATATCGATGTCCACTAAATTGAAACTGTACCAATCGAACGAGTAACGAGCAGGATTTAATAACAACGAAATGTACCCCTAGCTACTCGACAAATTGAATATTACGTACAAACATTTTTGTTAATAAAAATCGCCGATCGAAGCCCATATTAACCGGATTTTCGATAGGTCCAGCTTTAATTATGAAGTTAGTATCGAGTTAGCTAAAAGCCATGGCGAAATTGCTTTGAAAGTTCTACATTTGTAGAAGTTTGATTATATTGTAAGGGCTTTTCGTCGATCGAAATAATTAAGCTGCTTTGTTTATTTATGTATTTTATTTAACACTTCCTTTTGTAACCAATTTAATATGTTTTATACAGTTAGATAGTGTATTAATATTAACAAATTTGTTTGAATGTTTCTGGAACAATAACAACACATTAGGATGGGGAATTATTTATCTACTTACATCTAGTTTAATAACATAAATAAGATGATCTTTTTAGGAATGAATTGGATAATTTAAAAAATAATGATAAATACAAAATTAAATAACAATAAATAAATTATTTATCATTGCGTTTTAAAACAACATATAATTAGTGTTATGTACAAAATGACGTTTTATGTTGTTCGAAAACTTAATTTACTAAAATAGATGTGCATTTGCATCACAATTTTATAAACTAACTATACATACAGTTTGTATAATTAAGCGAGGTAGCTAAGGCTTTGCTTAATAGGAGACTTAAATAGTACCTAGCGAAATTAAATAAACTGTAACTAGTTTTTAAATAGCAAAGACTAGATATGTGCTTTCTAGTTTAAAAATATTGAATACAGTAAATATCCTAGTTGTCATTTTTTTACAATTCTTAGTCTAATTTAATGAGAATTCTTATTATATCACACTAGCTTATTCGCTAAATACTATACTGAATTATTTTAAAAAATAATTTTGCGAAAATACCAATCAAACAATGCTCACTCGTTCGATTACATTTAAAATAAATAGTGTGTAGTAGCATTCGTATCTATCAGTCTTTCATTTTTTACAATTCAAAAACTCTATACTAAATCTAGATCAGTTAAAACAACAAATTAGCATCGATTCAATTGGTATTTAAACAATGTTTGAACACAGTAGAGAACATATCTAAAATTACACACAAATGTACAAAATTTGATATGGATCAAAAATTATCGCCACACTAGCGACAGTAGTGTTAATAAAACCAGCGTTGCTATCGATGAATAGATTGGGTTTGACGAAGAAATCAGACCGCACTCTCGATGGCCATACTCCGAACAGTGTAGCTGCAAGCACAAAAAAAAAATACAATAATTTTTATGTCTCCATTAAAAAAACGATCGTAATAAACTTAAAACTGTCGTTAAAAATTCAGAAATAACGTGACATCGTTAGGTTTAACTGAATTTGTACATGTAGCATTGCTAATGATATTTTTATTGACCAAAATGCACACACAATTTCTTGAAATAGAAAAATTAATTTACCTGTATCATAGACGATGACATTTTGTCTAGGAACTTTCGGCTGAAATCTGCCGCATCTTCTCCACATTCGCGTCTCATTGTGTGAGTGGAGCATTCGACGTATTCTTGAAATGAACTGAAAAAGAAAAAATAATCAGATTACTTTACATGCAAGAATAATAACAATATTAAATTGTATTTGAGCGCAACCCGTATCCACTGCAAATGCACCCTCGGATTTAGCTTCAATTAGTACAAACTGGCGGAAATAACATGTTTGAATTTGAATGCATCCAATTTAGTTTTTTAATTTACTAAATAAAATTATAGTCTTCAAGAAAATAATTTTCTTAATCATAAAGTAAGTATAATAAATTGAGATCCTGTATTGAAACCAAAAATACTTAAACAAGTTTTGGTTGCATATTTCCAACTTAAAATTGAATCTTCCCTCGAAATGTTAAGGCAGTTCCAGGTTAAAAAAGATCAATAGGTGGGAACAGGTGTTATAAAATGAATAATAATAATTAGCCAGGACTAACCTATTAACAATTGCTTTCAGGATTATTTTCAGCTTAAATCGGTATCGCGTTCGGTTTACAGTGCATTAAAAATAATTATCTTGCTTATTGCTATAAAATAGAGTTCGGATTTAAGCCCGCAAATATTTTTTTTCAGTCAGTAGTAATAATAGTGTTCAATTTTTAGTGCGATAGTGTCGAAATTTCGAATACTGCCAAGAGGGACCAGTCTAGACGACTAAAATGGAGGATCAAGGGTTTACTTGTAAGTTGATAACTTTCAATTAAACGTAAATAAAATTACTAACGCTACTTTTTCGTTGTTCCAGGTCTTGGCTCCAGTTCCACAAGAGAGTAAATTCTGAGTGAGTGTTTACTTTAGGGTATTGCTATAGTTTGGCTATTGGATCTTGAGCCCTACGTCACGAACTATATTTTACAATTTAATTACTGTCGTTGTGACGTAGCGTTCAACATTGAATTGACACGCTATAGCACGGTTTTGGGTTTTATCATTGCGGAATCTTTTATATCATTTTTACAACATCGTTATACCCTGATTGATCGTAAAATTCAATTGAAAGGGGACTTTTTAACAATACTATCGACCTTATAGTATTATAATTTCGGTGGCAAGTTGAGTTTGAAAAAAAACTTACATCATCAAGTATTTGGCAAAGAATGGAGCTTAGGGAAAATTTGTTTTTTGTCGCAAATTAATGAGGTGTTAGGAGGGCGATAGCGATATTTCATCTTCTATTAAAATGAACTTACCAGCAAACATTTTTAATGCCTTCATCAGCCGCTTCGCGTTTTCTCTTCTGGTAACTGACGAAATCCGTTTCAGTCGAATTAGCCACCGGTGTCTTTGATTGAATTTCATTCATTGCTCTTGTATATCGTTTAAAGCAGACTTCATTGATGGGTTCCACCTTTTTCATGCACGGTGCGTGCTTTAGGTATTCTTTTTGGTAGGATTCGTTTCTGCATAGTTCTTGGGCCATGTGAACGGTGCCTTGGAACAGCTTCTTGAAGTGGCGTTTGTGTTCTTTGCTCATGCAATGTCTGGTGTACTCGTGAATGCATTTGATTGCCTGGTGCAGGTCTCTGCGAAAATTAAAATAAACATACAATTAAAAA
Organism: Cryptophagus acutangulus; assembly: GCA_963556235.1. Lineage (NCBI taxonomy): Eukaryota > Metazoa > Arthropoda > Insecta > Coleoptera > Cryptophagidae > Cryptophagus > Cryptophagus acutangulus. The sequence continues at coordinate 1,588,209 of OY744568.1, read as the reverse complement.
TCATTGCCAAAAATAACATAGAGGAATAATATTTAATTGCGCTGGATAAAGCACGTTTCAGTAATTTCAGTATCTTATTCGAGGACAGTATGTTGAAACATAACAAAATATTGCTATAATATAAAAGGGAAATACACAATTACATGAATTTTCGTCAGTCAGAACTTTTTCAGTTATATTCTTCTTGCAAACGAAGCGAAAAACGCTTCCAGTCACAGAGTAGAATGATGATCATCAAAATTGCAAAATAAAAAAAGATTTGCGACAAACTTTAAATTGAATTTCATTTTTGTGTAAGTAATTTTGATGGCATAATCATCTTGTTTTCAGGATGTGAAAAGGCGAGAAATTACATTGTTCGAGCCAAATAAACAATTTTTTTTTCTAATTCTACTTGGCCGCAGTTTTCGCGAATGTAATTTTCGCGCGTTTCAAACGTGTGATGATGTTTTGTTCTGTTTTCATTTCGTTTGGCCGCTTTAAATGCACCACATAAGTTACAAAAAACGATTTTAATTATATATGCCATCACGAAATTTATTCAAATAAATTGTCGTAATTAGATTTTGCACCTGCATGACGAAAAAAAAAACACACATAGTGTAATTGTTTAAAAGAGCCCCGAGGATCATTTAATAGAAGGTGCATTTTGGTCTTTTTCCCAATGCATGCAATGTTAACCAGCTATATAATTCCCTATCATAAATTAGTACTATGCTAAAGTCTGCAAAGTTTTCGATTCAGATAAAGGAGAAACATTTCTATAATTTCCGGGACATGTATTGTGTTATTTCCCTTTGCCATGCCATAACACACAAAATTGCTAAAACAATTTCCATTCTCTTTCATTTATCAAATATTCATTCAATTAACAATACAGATATCGATTGAGATAGTTGTGGCAAAAATTACGACCTACATTATTCATTTTAAATAATTAATGCTAAACAAACAATTATTGTTATTGATAAAGTTTATGCAGTTTGCATAATGGGATGAATAATCAAAAGTACTTACGGGCATATTCTATCTAAATCACTCTTCGTGGCAACGAAAGTTAATCCTGAATCAAGGACCGATAAGGGCTTGGCACACTGCATCAAAGCTTCCGGTCTGCAATGTTCATAGGAGCGAACCTTCGTTGTTACCACTGAAAAGAAATAATAAAATTATTAAAAATATAAATTAAATGCCAAAATAGCTTAATAGCTTATGGAAAACCGCATTTTAAGACGAGCCCCGTATAATACACAGTTAACAGTTTCTTCACAACAATTTATGAGTCTACTGAGGATATTAGTTTAGCGCAACATTTATACGAAAGTTTTGGAAAGTAATAAAGTAAATATAGTGGATTGAACGTCGCGTTAAAAGTGAGATAATAATAGTACTGGCGAAAAATGCATGAAAGGAAAATCCGTATCGTAAATGGCTCAGGGGATGTTAAAAGTGATGTCTTTTCAATTAAGAACGAACCTTTTCGACTTGGAGCATTATCAAATTGAACCCAGCACAAGTTTTATTGTGGAATATATGGCAAAAGGAACAACAAACAAAATTGATATTTTTTCTAAGAAGAAGAAGAAGATATTTTGCAGCATCCTGAAAAGGATGTGCTGCAGTAAATTATGGAGAAATAAAGAAGCGTGTCGCTTTCGATTAAAATTCGCTAAATTGGAATATAGTTATTTTATTTTTTGAATGTTGAAATATTACCATATTACACAGGATTTATTTCATCTACATCGGTGCGGAAAATTTGATCCCAATTCTGCAAGCAACTCTCTATAAGTTGTGCATATATAGTATTTGTTCAAGCACCACGTAATTAAAAACAGCATTTTATGTCGATTATGATACGAAAAACTGTTTTTGAATGGCAATTATTTTTCTAATTAAAATACGGCGGCCAGTCAATTGGTGTTAAAAGAGTGACAATTGTCTGATTTGCTTGCTTAATGAAAGAAAATTAAGTATTCATATATAAGGCCGGCTGGGCGACGTGTCGGTGTGACAAGAAAAGGACATCGACACACATGGCCGGGCACGGAATTGAGATAACGTCGCACGGTTATTAGAGGATTGTTAATCAATTACAGTGGCAATTGTGAATGTCCATTGAGAATTGCTTGTCGGAGACTATGTGCAGCATGGATGTGTGTGGGATTATCAGGATTCACTGAATATACGCATTCGACCATATTACATGTTCATCCGTTTGCATTTAGCGAAAAACATAATAGAATAGAAAACAAAAACCTTCGGCATTCAATTTGCTGCTAATGGCAAACAAAATAATGTTTACGGGTTTATACCTTGATTGGTTATTACGGTTTTATCGGATCTATATTTTACGAATTATCGCTCGCACTAATCTGCTTGACTTTCCGAAACTCTAATCGAATATGCGAAAGTCTTCTCGGGGTTCAACTAAGGGTTATTATGGAGCTAGTCCTGGTGGAAAGCCTACTACTAAGATGTCCCAATGGGATAATACATTACTTTACTACCTCCTTTAGCAACTTGCTAAAAGCTGTGTATGTCTGTTTGTTAATTAGTTGCTAAACCCCTAGTGGGACACTTTCTTCGCAACTTATTTTCGGGAAAAAGATTCCTTAATTTTCGAGACATTTCCTTGTCGGTAGACGTCCATCATTCAGCAACAGTGCCACTTGGTCATGTATCAAACCTAGAGGTTTGACACCGACACGTATGGGTCCCACAGAATGGACCATCATTCACCCAGAGCCGCATATTAGTCACCCGAGAGCAATACTGGACGCATGCTAAAACCGGGCACCTCATGCATAATGTACGGGAATTGCGGAATTTCGATATAATTACACTCCAAATATTATATGATAACCTCATTAAATCGCAAACAATTAATCGGTGATTTGGCCGGGTCCATATAAATGCATATCTATGCATGTAATAGCCAATTAAATGTGATGTAAATGTTTACAAGCAAATCATATCAATATTTAAACTGTATTTTCTACAAATTGAAATTTATTACATGCGATACTCTCATTTTTAATTTTGATCGTTTCGATCAATATTATTATTAGAGTTGGGTAGCAATATATTATTCTAATATTTATAAAAGTATAGTAGGTACTTTCGGGGAAGTCCCGGACGAAAACTAATTTCAAATTCAACTTAATCTCATCACAAACCTCCGGCAAATTACAATAAATATGAAGAATATCTAAAAGTTTGTAAACTAAATTTTAAACATGCCTTTATACATACATATCATCAAATATTAAAAGCGTAAAAGCCCATGATGTTGATTTCGGTGAAGGTAAAGTGTACCACATATCGCTTTATTCAATAATATACTAATAAACTAATGTGCTTGAAGAGCATTTCTGAATTATTAAAAGATTAAAAGGTATAGTGGCAAGGTTGTAAAGGTACAAGTTTACGTTTTCCTACTGGAATATTTAAATATGCTGCTGCTCATTTAGAATGTTCATCCTGCATATGTATGATGTCTGTCTCATGCAATTCAATTTCATTTCATAAAATGCAATTATTCACTCGAAGAAAATCGGGAGAATTAAATATTTAATTGACAAAAAATCCAAGTGGTGCTTGTCATCCGAAATACCTTTTCCAATTAAATTCATTTGCATTTTCTCGAGTTTCGGATTAAATTCTCAACGATGTCTGTCTGTTTGAGAGATCACACACCGATAGCAGTTAACTATTTGGTGATATCCGCATAGTTAAAGAGGAACCAATCGAATCCTTTGCTAGTTAGTTAGTGAGCAGCAATAAATTTTAAGCAAAAGTGATGTGTGTGAAGAGCACCAAGAGGCGGTAAACCTTCTACGTGACGTCATATCACTGATTTTCATTTCAAATCTCGCTGATTGCACACGCTCTGCGACTCTGGATGCTGCCACAAAGTTTCATATTATTAGCACCCCAAAATCCATCCAATTCGTTGCCGACGTTTCGCCATTCAAACATAAATAATAATAAATTTCAAATAAAAATATACGAGCGAAATGTTGTTTGCACAAATATTTTTCCGCAACAGCAACTTGATTTCGAAACTGTTAGTGGTAAATGCGAGAAAAATGGAGAGGCTGCCAGCGTTGACCACACACAATTTCCGAAACGAAATTAAACGCATTTTGGTTTCGAGTTAATATATCGCATTGAAAATATATTTGATGTGTTTTATATTTGAGGTTGGCCCAAATCGACATATTGAATTTAGCCACAGGCCACATTATGGCCTTATCACGTTCCACCCGCACAAAATTCTTTATATAAATTACTTCACTTATAATAAGTTTTCGTAGAATATATTTTCCGGGCCAAACTTCAAACGACTACATTCTTCAAATGCTTATCTTGGCAAGTTCATTTAAAAATTAAAATGTTCAAGGGGAAGCTTATTGGACAAAATTTTTAGAATTACTGAAAAAATTCCGAAAGGATACTGAAGACAAAAATGTAAAACAAAATTTAAAATCTTCTTCCTGGCGCGTCCGCCAAAAGTTGAAAAGCTCTTCAATTTTATTTTTCAAAGACTAAAATTAACATTAAAATGGCACATCATATGACAAAATTAAACAATTACGCGGATGGCGATGAGCGTATGTGCATGGGCAAGTTTAAAAGTTAAATACATGATAAAGAATTTTATTCCGGCTGCCGGGCTTTTTGATTTAAAAGCTTTAGAGAACGAATACAGTTTTGTAAGAAATCTTTTGACATTCATATTAAGCTGCTGTACAACTAAATATCCGATTACTAAAATGTAATCTTATGGAACTGTTGTAAAGTTTTCTAGAACTCTTTCAATGTACACAATCTTGTCTGAAAGGCGACTTATATTATAAAAGCTTCCGGAAGTATATAACTATACATGCTATATTCTTTCTTCATATTGTTGGATTTTGTTGGAGGGTTGCGTTTTGATTAACATTTTAGATTTGCGGACGAATTGAATTGCTCTTTTTTAATTAGGCGCAAATTTTTGGCCTAGTCCGGATTAGAGTTGACACTGTCGTTTATGTTTTCCTTCAGCAATTCCAAAGTGTGTGTCTTAACATAAAATGTAAGCAGCAAGGGTTTTGCCACTAATTAATTCACCAGTTTTGCATGTCAAGTATAATACAGCCATGTGCAGACGCATATCACTATGTTTTTAGCGCACTTATGACACTATAGGGATTGTAAGGATTAACCAGGAGACTGACATTGAAAAGAAACATCCACAAATTAGACTTATTGTAGTACGAATATTCCAATTATTGTTGGGGCTGCTTCTAATAAATGAGCTCTAATTTCTGTTTAATTATTATTAATATTGCAAATTGAACTACAATGCGATGGTTCTTTAAGTGAACTTTAAATAGATTCGAGTCCTTTATAGCTCTAGATGATAATCCTTAGAAGCAGCTCATTTAATTAGGAAACATTTTCTCTTGAAATTGAATTTCTATTAAATTAATAACAACAATGGATCTTTGAATGAATACATACAAGAACGAAAAGTTAATCTACTGAAGACGGTATTAGTAGTAGAGTCAAATACAGTTCTCCCTCGAGAGACTGCTAGTTTTATAAAATTAATACGTGTCGAGTATATTATGGCATTTAAACATAGGGAATTTTATATAAAATACGTAAAAGTGGATATTAAATTTTCCTCCCAGAATAATATAATAATAAAAGTTATGTTGTGCGCGGTGCATTATGCTAGTAGTTAGTTTCCACATCACCTATTGCGTTCGTTATATTATAAACTTTTTGAATATGTTTAGTCAAATTATTACATAATCCATGTAATTATCTTTTAACCGCATAATACGAAACTAACGTCTTTATCAAAATTGACGAGACTAATAGAATAAACGTTTTTCCAATTCTTCTCGGCGCATCGCCCATAATGTATGGAAATCACATTAATTTCAAATTTCGAAACGAACAAAATATTTTAAAGTGATGCGCCAACTGAATTTCAATACGTTTTCGATTTCTAAGTCATTTTTATATATCGCAGGATTACCGCAATCGACTTTTCCTGAAAGCTATTACGTACTTGTTCCATAATCAAATAGTTTTCGTATTGTCATAAGTTTCTTTTTTGATAGCTTGGCATTAAAATTGCAAACTTTTTATTTTGCGTAACTCGTAAATAATAAAGCAAAAGATGTTTGGTGGTAAACTTTTCACAAACTTCTTGCACTCTTCAGAATTGTATTCAGGGATGACAAGCTATTATTATAGTTTTAAATTTATAGTATAAAATTGCATTTAAGAATTTATTAGGATGCTGCCCACGAAAAATTAGCGTCAGGCTGTAATTTCAGGCTTTAGATAATTTTCGCAAACAGTTTAAACACGCAAATTGGTAAAATTAGTTTGGTGTGCATAAAGACTATCGATCCATTCTAATTATCCTTGTTTGAAGAACTTTAACAAACTTGTTTTCCTATTATTCTTCCACTAAAATAGAAATGAATGGGTTTTTTAATTTCATTACGTCTTAGACTCGAACGCCAAATATTTCTTTCTCTCTTCGCAAAATGAAAATAGCAACTGCGAAGAAGTTTTGAGCACAAAAACAAATTCATTATTTTGTTTTGAATATTTATTAGAATACATTTTCCCCACTGGATGTTAATTAGTACATTACCTAGTGGAAAAATTAATAAGTACTTGTGTGGTTTTACCCATTATATAAATTGCCTTTTGACGGCGCATCACTCGCGCATCACAAAGAGATGTTAAACCGTTTAGACTGGTGGAAACGTAGATTCTTAAGATCTTTAATCAACTTGTTTATAGGAATTAAATTTTGACAAAATCATAAACATTAGCATATATGGAATATTTGGCTGCTCAATGTTTCTTCAGACAGAATGAAGCTTAACCATCGCACTTCCGACATGGCAATATGCGGTTTACATGTAACAGCCAGCTTTTACCCTACAACAATTTAAGCTCAAGTACAAATCTAAAATGTTGTATACGAACTTATGCTTTAACACAATTTTAATTAAGAATAAGATTGAGCAAGTTTGCCCTCAGAACTTTATTTGCATTAAAAAGCAGGTCACACTGATCATATTCCATTCCGGCATTCTCTCTGTTGTATCTCTTGCAGAACTATTCTCTAATTTGCTAAATTTATGTTATTGTCGAAATCTTAACTAATGCACTTGGTTTTTCTCAAAGACATCTACGCGGTGCATAACGGATTGGCTAGTGGTTGCATGCTATCGATTAGTAATTAATGAAACTTTCAGAGGTTTGCTATAAGCAATAAATACACTATTCAACAAAACGATCCCCAATCCGAAATGCATATAGCTCCGAAATGAATATTTTTTATATTATCGACTAACGAAAGTCACCTACATCTCCATAAAAAAAATCAATAAGACTAAAAAGGATAATAAATCGTGTGGGTATAATCCGATGGATATCTGGATGTTTTTATTTGCGAGTCTATTTTTAAGTTAGTGCGTCTTTTCGAAATATCGTAAACAAAATTATTTTGCAGTTGCATTATTTAAATTATTTAATAATATGGCATTAATTTTAATTGGCGGTTATTGGTAGAAGGATGCACACGAACGAAATGCAAACACACTCCTAGTCATATTGATATATTATTGTTGTAAAGTGAGCTGGGTCGAATAAATAAAATCGAGGGTCACATTCATAGAGCAGAAATAAATCAAAATTGAAAGCAGAACGTAATAAATTCGGTTTAAGAGCGCACCGTGCTTGTCTATTGTTTTTATTTTGCTTTTATATTCCAAATAAAGTTTACTCTCCCTAAAGCCAAAGCCGAACTAAAAACGCTAAAGGTAGAAATGCAGAGGGATGATGATGCACCAACGCATTAATACTGGTGCAGAAAATTTGCCAGAATTTATAGATAACTAGCCATACAAATGAAAGTAAATCATCATTTCGACAATTTATCGCACTTTCTAATGGTACGAAATGAGCGTAAAATTTTTAGTCACCTTAATAAATATTAATGCAGGAAAATCGGGATTCAATTCGCTATTAATCGACTCATTATGTACAATTGATTACATTTTTTTTTCAATGTCACATCACACGTTTGCAATTAAAAGTTACTATGTATCGCGTAATTAAACTTTTTATTTTAATTGTACGACTAATTTATTAAAATTAAAATAATCTTATTTATCAAGGTAACGATTATTTACACATGTGTAATTTTTTTTGCACTATCTAAGTAATTTTCTTATCATACTATTACTTTACAAAAATGTTTCCAAATTTTTATATTATTCTTCCTAGAATATTGTTATCAATTACATATTAATGTATCAATATTTATCTATAAATAAATAATAGGTGTTCTTCGATTTTAATTTCGAAAATTGTGGGTTTAGTTGCCTATAGTGAATTTTAATTAATTAACAATTATCGATTAACTATCGAAATTTATTTAACCATTTTCGTTTTATTGTCAACGAAACATTTTACAAACATTATTGTGCTTTTATATAATCATAATTGATAAAGCTCCCAATTAGAGAAATATTGAATAATTTATATCCAGTTGATGCATTTCATTGTATAGCTAGAAAATTAGGCATCCTTGACACAGTCAAAAAACCAATTGGCTAATCTTATCACGTAGTTTCGAATTTCGCGAATTCCATTGCAAAATACAATTATTATTTTCCGACTGCCAAAAAAGGACTCAATGGGAGGCAATTAAAAATGATCCTATCGCGCTCGTCAGAAGGCACCGCTTTTCCAGCAACCAACAGTGCTAGTCAACATGTTGATTAACTGGCTTGCCTTTTCTAGAACGTTCCTGGAATGCAACCAGTTTTACCTTTTCAATCTTTTAACGAATCAGATACAATGCAACCAATCGCCAGATGAAACGTGGTGCGTGGTGCAGCTTTCAAAAAAAAATTGATAATATTGGGGAAAGTCAATTTGGACTAGAATTTGTTTTGGGGCCACTGCAATAGACTGAGCCTATAGTAAATGCAGGTATATAACGAGTAACGTAAGGTGAAGGCCTTCTGAATGACGTTACCGTTCACAGAGGGGGCTAAAGGGGGGCCTCAGTCGAGCCCACAAACACTCGTCTACCATTGGTTGAAATTGTATCGTACGATTCTTAAAATATCCTGTAGTAGGGAACAAATACTTTACACATCTGTTGAATGTTGTATTACAAATATATAATACACCTAATCGCACTTAGTACATTATGTATAGTAATTACTATAATTAGGTTTTACGCCAACTGACGCATTTTTTGCAAAACTACGTTTTTCGAAAAACATTTTATTTTTGGATCGTAGTAGATTGCTGCGCGAAATAGAATACGAAATGAAAGTGTACCTAATGTATTTGTAAAACCATGCTTCGCTGCGCTGCTGCGCTAAAAATAGACATAGTAATTTTCGAATAGCTCTGAACTTACTATAATGAGTACTTGAAGAAATATTTGTAGATCTTCAATGAGATTTGTTTTCCGTCTTAGCGATTGATAAACAAGGTATTTACCAATACCATCAATCATTCGATGAAATCCATCATTGAGGGTGGAAAAGTATTGTACATGTAAACTAATATTTATACTGACGCACTTCTTCATAAATATTTCAAAGGTTTTGCATAAAAAACACGGAATTATATTTAGCAAAGGAAATAGAAAATTCAATTTAATAAAATGTTGACAAACAACACGTAGATGTTTTTCTTTGAAAATAATAATGGCATTCATTCAAATTTATTTACGACTTTTATTTTTTAGAAAAAAAATATTGTAAATATAGAACACTCGGTAGTAATTATTTTTAACATAAATAATGATATGATCGATAGCTTAGTGTCAAGTCAAGGTAGATTTGGTTTATCATTTGTTTAAGGCATAAATTGTGCATTGACGACTTTTCTCCTTCGAGGTAAACTACAATTTACAAGATGTACAGGGTGGCACAGAAAATGTATCTTATTTTTTAAAGGTTGATATTAATTATTTTTAGAAACTATTTCGAGTGACATGACGATTATTTGGCGCCAAGAAAATTGATGCTTTTTTTCGCGAGAAATAATCACCAGTATTTGTTGTTCCGCTGATAAATCTTCGTATTTTTTTCCTATTTACGGAAAATACATTTTCCAGAAATATACGTAACATTTATATTATTGGTTGCTTTTCAGTACAATGCGTTGTAAATCATGTTTATTTTTTGCTTAGACACTAAAAATATGTTTCGATAAATTATTTTTCGATATACTTTCAATCTATATTTGCTCACTTTTCTATTGCTTTTCATTTTCTAGAAATATAATAAATATTTTCTAAAACTTTTGTTGAAATCGGTTCAAATATTAAATTTGTTCTTGGATTAATTTGCAAACAATGTAAATATCGCCAAGCTTATTCATAAAAATTCGAAAACAATCGAACACATTTGACCTTAAATTTCTAATAAAATTATCTGTTTTCGATAAATTGTCGTCTGTGCCATAAAATTAAATTATGTGACGGTGTGCGAAAAATCGCTCATTAGATGCGCGCCTTATTAACCTTACACATTGTAAGTTCATTATATTTTTTTGCAATTATGATTTGACACGTTTGATGTTAAAGCAGCGTCAGACCCAAAAGCTTGACGTTAATCAATTGTGAAGCCTTTAAAATAATAAGCTCAATTAGCGTATAGAAGAAAACTGTCGTTAGATTTAAACGAAAATGCAAAAACTTTACAATCAGAATTTTTAAATCTATTTTAGCTTTAAGGTTTTATTGCGAAAAAAATTAGTTTCAACTTTTTGTTGGTTCACTTTTATGATCCTTCAAAGGAACAAAGTTTTTAAATATTTTATGAATGAAAAGTTGGAGTTGTACGAAAAGTGAGTGCAATCCGCCCTCGAATCCGCCTTTAGATGATAATTAAATGTGGGCAAGTTAAAATGCCATTTATTATTAAATGAATCATCCTCCATAATTAATAAATAAAAAAAATATTTTTACCTGTGATGAAGAGTGCAGAAAAAACAGCAAAACTGCGTTTGACGGTATTGATAACGCTGTACATAATCAAATTTGAATGAATGAATTGATTGACGCTCTTAAAGCCAAAAAAAAACCAAGAAAATTCACTTCGCGCAAAAATTGTTGGGAAAAAGTTTTCGAAAAACGCACGCCGGTCACGTGTATGAAGGTACAGGATAACCAACAGCTACACTGACGTGGGTTTTGAGAGCGACTGAAATTCGAATAGCAGCAAGCAGTAGCGCGACTTTGCGTTGGCTTCACTATCGCAAAACGCATAGACGTGGAACAAGTTGGATTCTACAAAATAACGAAAGCTGATATTGTTGCTATCTTTGTCATACAGGTAGAATTGAGGCGGTATTGAAACGGTATATAATTCAATGTTAATTTCGTGCGCTAGAAATAGGATCACGCCACATCTATTGTATAATAGCGATAGGTCAAAAAAGAAGGATTCGTTTGGAGGGGGAACGAACGACGATATCGTACGATTTTTACGTTATGAATGATTCTTGAATTTAGCAATGACTCAATTATTGCTTTTTCGATGAGGTGATGTTGCATTAGCCAACTTATCTATCTAACAACATTTTTACAAATATTTAACTAAGCCGTAATTATTGTTTATAATCATAAACATTAGTTTTAGGAACTTGTGACGTTAGACAAAATTTTAGGAATTTTTTTTAAAGTTTTTTCAAGGCGAATTTGTATTTGGAAATATAGGAAAGAACCCATCCATCATATGCTTCGCTTAGAAGTAAACAAAATTAACCAATTTTTTATATGAAGGCTAATAAATAAATAATTACGGACTCAAAATTGACGAAAATTAAATTAATTACGATTTAGAACATGCGCTCATTTTTACCTATCAAATTGAGGGTCTTGTAGAATAGGAAATCTAATTTCAATTTGACCTGATGATCCATTAAACTAAGCAATAATCACTTAAATTGTTTAAAGTTTGAATTAAGTTAGAAAGTGCACTTTCGATATTTCGGTTAGAAATCTAAGAATTTTAAAAAAGTTTGACTATGACGCTTTATGATTTGACTATGACTTTGACTATGACCACTGACGCACTGAAAAAACTCGTCGCAATAATATTTTGATTTATAAATATTTATTTTCATTTAATTAAAGAACTGGAAAATTATTTCTTTGACTTTAGACTTTTGTTTCGACTGGTGTTATGTTATAGAAAATGATACAGTTTGGAAATATTTCCAATGCCAATTATGCTTAATGAAGTGTTAATTGCATACACAAAGTGTAGTCAAGTTTCCTGTTTGGGTTGAGGTTTTTTCCTTCTAGTTCAAGTGTGGGGCTGTAGAACTAATATATTAATTATGAAATGCAATATGCATTTCATACCCACTCGCATTTCTATTTATTCGTACTTTTACATATCTTATGAATTTCAATTTATGCAATAAATTAATATCTGATTATTATTCTTGATAGATATAGAAAACACTAATTTAAAATTGTAATTAAAATATTTATTTTCAAAACAAATAATAATAATAATGATATGTAGGTCTTTGAATATTTCTCTTTATAGTTAAATCACAGAAATTCCCTCTGTGAATTATATAAAAATTAATTAAGCAATCGTATGTTTTGGCATCAGATAAAGTTGTCTACAAGTGACACGATAAAACAAGACTTGACATGTGAAATTTAAATCTGCAGTAATGCAAGTTCTAAGATTGCGATACCGTGTGATACTATTTTAAATAATAATAATAACACTAAACTCAAGTTATAAGTTGATTGGAAAATTTGTTGATCAAAACATAGTTTTATTTAAATTATTTGTTCCGAGTAGGAACATTTTTATTTTGCGTATACGAAACAGCAGGTGGTTTTATTATGATAATTTATGAAGTGCACTTATAATATTTTTATAGATACGGTTAACAATAAATTAAATTAATATGCTATAAATAAATATCGATGCTCGTAAAATCAGTGCAGTTTCAGCGAAAAAACTTTCTTTTAAGGCTCAAATTATATTTAATAAAACAAATAATGATGTAAGGATAATTGAAATAAATGGGTAGCTAATGTTTTTCGTGTAAACAGAAACTATTAGTATGATTAGTAGTTTTTTATATTATATAAAATTTTATGCACACATCAAATTTACTAGTATTTTTAATATACTTGCACAATGTTTAGTTTTTGACGCAAATATTTTCTGTTCCGCATTTTTACACAAATTAAGAGTGACCTTTAATAATTAGAATTTATTATTGTGCATAATGTTCGGATATGCATGGATTGCAATAAATGCTGCACATGCTGTCATACGATTTCCATTTTTCTGCATTAAATGAATTAGTAATTGCATTTTGAAAAATACAAAAAGAAGGTCGAAGTCGCTCTTGTGGTGTTTCAAATAATAGTAATATTATTTTAAGAAATCGGTTTTAAAGATTGGTTGTTTATGGATTGTGTTTATCCTCAAGAACAGCGTACCTTCCACCAGCATTTCCAATGCACTTTGTATAAACGCGTAGCAAAGGAAACTGAATAGCAGCAACATGCAACAACTCATTTTATATTTGTAAAAGGATATATAAACCACGTAATTTAATTATCAATTTAGTAATAGTAACAATTAAAAAATAAAATAAAAAAAGAGGTCGTAGTCGCTCCTATGGTTTTTAAATAATAATAAGATTATCATTTTTAATTGTAAATTATCTGTTTGTTGTTGTTTTGTGTTGTTGTCGTTGTTGTTTATCCATAAGAACTTCGTACCTCCGTTTGAGTATATTTTCGAAGCGAATGAAATACATAGCTGCAAGGATTGCATAGCAGCAACATATAAGCGTAGCTGAAAGCCGAATGAAATGCATCATCAACCTTGATGTTACTTGATTTTTGCAACAGGCAACACATGCTCGCTTTTTGGGTTTCCAACTTATATATTTATTATTATTGTTTATGGAATATTTAATATTTGCTGGAAAATTTATATCAAATATTGAACAACACAAAGTAATTTATTGCATGTTAATTAACTGTAATGCAATTACCATCGATATTTATTGCATGTTTGCACAGCAATCATAATGAAAAAGAATTTTTTTCATAGCTATTTTCATGGATATTTTAAAATGATTAATATTTGCTATCAATAAATAAATAATTAAATGAAAATTTTGTATCAAATACACAATTAATTTCAACTCGACATGAAATTGAATAAATTACAATATTTGGTTGATTTGATGGCAGTGGTACAGGAAACACAATTTTATATATATTTCCAAGTGATTTTGATTTCAATAGAAATTTGTCAAGCAAGCGAACCGGAAAACTGTCGTCGATACTTCATGATCCTGATTGCTTCGAAATCTCAGATGACCCAGCAATAGTCAAACATTTTCCTCGAGACTACTTTATTTTATTGCTTCTTTTTTAAATAAAAACGTATAAACACGACAACGTGATCCTATTTTTAAATGGCTGCTGAAAATATCCAACTAAAAATCATAATCATAGTTTGCAAAATCGAAATGAAAAATTGACTATATGCATACTAAAAAAAAAACTGATTTTGTCACGCGAACCAAAAGCAGAGAGCAAAAGTCTGTAATTTTATTACATTAAATTTGCATGTTGGGAATTTTACGATGTAGGACAAAATTTTGATTTATCAGGTAATATGATTATTATATGATTATAATCTTTATGGTGTGTGCAATGCGGAAACTTTGCTCGAAAATATTAGCGAGTAATTGGGCGCCATCAACATCACAAAAGGAAATAAATTATTTTAGGATTAAATAGTTTTTGCGAAGTTAATCGAACTTTTTGTAATAAACAATTTTTCCTGGTTTTGACAAAAAAAAATGTGAAAGTACATAATAAATAGAAAAGTTATTTCTTTGCAATATCCAAAGCAAACTTTTATTGCTTCAGAAGTAAATAAGAACATTGTCAACTTTGCTCGAAAATAATCGATCTTTTACATTTTCCGTATTTATTTTCCTACATATATATGGAAATTCGGTGTATTCTTAACGGGAATAACTTGTAAGGGTTCAAAGAATCGACAAAAGTTACGAAAAGTGTATCAAAACTTCTCTTGAAGACTTTTTGTTCAAATGAGTGTTTCGGTGGTTGCCTAAATTTGGGCGCAATATTTTAATAAATGCATGCGGGGAAATACCAAAAATATTCTTTGCTGAATAAATGAAACAACTGATGAGGTTTTCAAATAAAAATAGCTGTATTTGTTAAAACATATTATACATTTGGAAAGCAACATTAATCGATGAACGAAAATATTGCGATGGAAATTACAATATATGGCTGTGTAAATATTTCTAACATTTATATTATGAAACTTGGAACTCTTAATTTAATTATTTTATCCACATATTGCAAAACTGAACATGCAAGTAAAATAAATCTCCGATTTAATTTACTATGAATTACTAAGCTTAGTAATGCAGAGTAGAATTAAACCGAGCGAGATTCATTTAAGATCAAAATGATGTTTGTTTAGTGAAAGAGATAAAAACACGGTACATAATTTTTATCTTATTTAATATCGTAATATAATAACATAGAGAGTATTTCGAAGCAACTATTTACAAACTGTTTGTAGTTAGAAAAAATGTCTATTTACAGTCGCTTTGCCAGCAATTTTCAAAAGGACCCTGCTTGATTTTGCTTGAAACTCACCGATGGTATTAGCTTCAAATTTAAACAAAATAGCACCATATTTATGTTGTATTCAAAAATAAATCTTTTCATCGTTTTTTATACACACTTAAAACATTTAGAAATTTTATTATTATTATTTGTTTTTAGTAGGTAATAAAATATGATTTCTCTTTGCTACACACTAGAATATATCTGTAAAAACCACATTTTATTATTTCTTAAGATTAGGATCTTTATTATTTAATAACAAGATAATAATAAATAATAATACTATTTTATTACTTTTTTTTACAATTTTGAATGCCTTTATTTTTTTTGTACTAGTACTACAATAAATAAATTTTGAAAAGACATAAATGATAAAGAAATAACGAATTAATTAATGTTGGACTTTTAATTATCGATACAAAACTAATACACTTAGTATACTTTTTAAGCACCTAAAAACTAAGTTGATTTTTATAAGCGTATTTCGTACAAATTTAAATGTGGAAGAATGATAGATATATTTTAATTTGAATAGATGCAATATTCAATATCCTATTTGTTGGAAATCAATAAAGTCTCTAAACCAACACTACTTTTAATTGATTAGATTACAAATAGTGTATATTTATATTATTGAATCTGTAATACTAAGTACTTAACTTATTGAGTACATTGCACATCATACTGTAATTTTTTTTGCGCGTTCTTATTATTGTAATTTATTTGTGTTAGTAATCATACAAATGATCCTCCAATAGTGGTCATTATAGGTCACAAGTATTTTTATAGAAAAATTAGGCACCCTTTCTACAGTCCAAATGTTACAGATATTGATTGTTTTATTAATCATCGTTTTTTGTTAGTTTACTAAAATGCATACGGATACCGATATTAATTATTATTACATAGTTTTCGACCAAAATGACTGCGCTATTGGTTTTATTTTATCTTTAATTTACACAATATCAAAATATATTTCTTCTGTATTATTAAATATATAATATATAAGATTTATTATGTGTGTATATAATATATGCTATACTTATTAGAATATTACTATGTATAATATATACAATTTTTGTCACATCTAAGTTTCAAAATACTATACGCGCCAAAATATCTGGTACTATACCAGACACTTTGCGTCATATAGTAGTACATGCATGCAAATCGTGTGGGTTGACCTTTTAGTAGTACATTTAAATGAATTCTATTCACCCTGGCTGATTCAAATTCCTCAACGCTATTTACAATTGTAAAATATATTGTTAGTAAACCTATTTATATATACAAATACTGCTGGAAATAATTCAACAAATAATAATATTAATCAGATCAGAATAATGAGTCGGAAAAATTGTTGGCCAAGGTGCATAGTGATTGAAAGTGTAACAATCAACAAATTAAATACCAGGATCTACAAGTAGTAACATGTTATTTAACATGTCACTAAGTGTGGACCCCGCTTAAAAATCAACAAAACATGTTTGGATGTAAATAAACTTAACAAAAAAACATTATATGAATATGTAACTATATATAGCACCAAAAATCACTGATTTTGTTACATATTACTGTGAAAAAGCTGGTTCATATTATCCATTAGACTTTTACATGGTAAAAAATGCGTTAGACTACTTTTATTTGAATCTATAAATGGACAACAGGAACAAGTATCTTCAATAGAAAAATTATTGCTTTGAAACCAATACAAAAAAAAATTATAAAACAACTTAAACAGTTTTCGCGCAAGGTATGCCGGGCTCCATCTTCAAATTGATGGCGATCGGATCGTAGTATCCGGCCAAATAGTAGATATCGTTGTTATCGTAAATGGTCTCGTAACGTTGCGGATCGTCGCCCAAACGTTCCGTGTACTCCTTCAGAGGTAACACTTCGCATTTGTGTGAAATCGTCTGTACATCGTTCTCGTCAACATGCGGCGACTCGAACAATGCTCCCTAGATCGAAACAATTTATTAACGATCGCTCTAGTAATTAATTGCAAAAAGACTTACGGGATATTGTAGATTCAAAGGACAGCCAGTGGTTTCTTCCGGATGATAAAACCATTTGACTTTAACAACCATTGTACCGCAAAATTCCCACATGGCTTCGATGCGACCGATGTATGGTCGATCTGGTCGACCCGTTGATAGAAACACCGCGGAATCCCCGACCTTGTTATACAGAAAATATTAATATGTTGCAGTGGAGCTAAATTAATTAGTACGGAAAATCAATTGAAAAAGATCTTACGGCCCAATGATTGCGAATTATTGGGACGTAAGTACCTTCGAAGATTGCTTTTTCGTCGAATGCCACATGCGGTAGTTTTTATTACAGTAATAAATAATGCATATGCTAGCCTATGTACCATTAGCACCAAAAAATTAATATTTTAATAGTGCTTATAGTACTAAGTATACATAAAAGAGAGCGATTATATTGTGAGATATACTCCAACAAGAACAGTCTCGCACAAATTTTGATGCAAGATATCAATATAAACATCCAAACGATTCAGTGTAAAATAGAAGCACTAATTTGTCTCACGAAAAGATGCATCTTTTCGCAAGAGAAAGTCTATAATAGAAAATAAGACAGCCAACAGTAAAACCTCTAATATCATTCAGAAACTATTTTCAAATTTAACTTTTAATTTGTACCATTAAAAATCGAATCCGAAAACAGACATGCAACTTATAAGTATTAAAAACTATAAATATATATAAATATTTTGCACACTAGTTATGCATTCATTAGATCGAAATAAATGCATAACTATTTCAATTTACAACAAATCAAGTGCGATTTATTTCTTGTTGTCTCCTCCTTGTGTCTTAAGTGTGGCTAGCTATGCTCATAATAACATCAGCTTACCTGATCAAACGGCTTAATATGATAGAATCAAATTAGTGCAAACGATTGTTATATTATCATTAATAATATTATTGGGACAAATAATCAAAATAAACTAGATCTGTGAGAGGCTGGATATCTTATCCAAATACATACAGTTATCGTTTCCTTGCCACGTTGGATGGACTTGTAGAACGACTTCTTGGACCTGCCTTTAGCCCTCTGCCGTTTGTAGCCTTTGCCCAACCAGCCCCACAATTGTCTTGCTGGCAAAAAGGCGCTCATTTTGCTTCGACTTTCGCACGATTCCTGGCGATCTCTAATTTTCTTTGATTTCTACAAGAAAAATACATTTAAAATTGAACCCCTTTAGAAAACGAAATATTTTACGTTATTAGATTGCGTCGCTTCAATAATATCATCCATAGTAACTTCATCTTCAGGATTCGCGATGATGTCCGGCTCGTTATTGAACTCTTCCTCCACCACCATCTTTTGCACTACCGGTTCTTCATTTTTCACCACCACCGGTTCCGGTTCAATTTTCTGATTGACTTCTTCCATAACGGCCACTTGCTTCTTGTCATGATGCTTCTTGTGCTTCCTATGCTTCTTATGGTGCTTCTTGTGTCGACAATTTTCATCGTTACACTTATGCTTCTTTTTCTTCTTCTTATTCGTGTTGTCCGAGTGCAATAATTGTTTCTGCTTCAATTTTTCGCGCTTCTTTTTCTTCAACCGCTTCTTCTCTTTGTATCGTTCGCTTGCTTGTGGTTTATTTTCGTCGTTGGTGTCCTTTTCGATGGTCGGCTCTTTCAACAATTGCGGCTTTTCACGCTCAACTGCTTGCACTGACTGACGTCGTTCCTCGATGGACACACTGGTGGAGGTTCGGCGACGTCTTTTGCTCAGACTTAACAATGGATTCGGATCATATTCTACAAAACAAAGACGTAAATCAAAGGAGTTCAAAAGATGTGAGATGAAAGTTACCGATAATTGGATAATCTGATGTGAGGAAGCGAATATCCTCCAAAGCAATGCGACCACTGTCTCCATCATCAAACTCAACCGACACAAATTTAGCGTCTAGCTCAGGATTCGGAGTTCCGGGCTCAGCAACGCTACCTGGATATAGGCAGCGATATTGCTGGCTCCAGTAGGCACAGAGTCGGGTACCCACAGGAAGATCGTTGGTACTTTTCGGTGAAACTTCAATAATCTAGAAGATGGGCGAAAATTCAATAGAAATTCAAGATGAAGCAAATTCTCGACGATAATGCATAGTAACTAAAGAAGGCAAGAAAAGTAGAGGATAAAACCGGTCAGTCTAAGAAAATATAATCTTATAACATTTGTGGCCCAACCTTGTCTCGTTCATTTCTTCGGAGAACTTTTATCAGACGCTGCGGATCTTATTTGCTTGAATAAGTTACATTTTTTTATGTTAAGTTACTATGTAGATTTATTTCGAAGTTCGTTCGTCGGATAAAACTTTATATTTTTGCTATTAACTAAAATATTGAGATTTATTTCTCTAAAGGAAGAAAATTTTAGCGACGATAATGTTTCAATTCGATAATGATTCGGCTCGGAACAACAACGAAATGAATAAAAACCAGTTGATTATAATAAAATATAATAAAAGGTTATCTGTTTGAAAATGGCTCATAACCAACACACGATGCAGGTATTTAAGCCCACAATAACAGTAAATTTTATGGCGGACCATTAAGTGTATATGGTAAATATGTTGATGCGGCTACACGAAAAAAAAAAACAGACGAGCCATTTGATTAATAATTAATTTGTATATATTGTAAAAATTATCTTTATGGCTTCATGTAGGAAGGGATAATGATTCCATTATTATTTTGCATTAGGGCAACTTCTATTTATGTTTCCGCCGGAAACTGTGAATAATGTCCATCAGTATCTTGGAAAAATATGCAAACAAACTGTCGCTGGCAGAGATTGCTGCGCAAACTGCAAAATTAGCTAATCGCCCAAGAAAAATGCTTCATGTAATTTAGTTCGTTTTCAATAGATTCCAATCGGAATATAAAATAGTGATTAAAACATGATAAGAAAATTCTAATAAGCAATCTCAATAAATTATCAAGAATCGTGCGTTATAGCGTACCATAAATATTAAAGTACCAATAATGAATCGACATTAGAATCGAATTATTGCAGTAGTTCAAGTTAGAACAAAAGCAAAGGAGCGAGTTACTCTAAAAGCATTTCGACAATAATTAAGTTTGCGTAAAGTTAGAATATTTTAGACTAAATTATATCGAGACTAATTATGTCTGAAAGACTGTTCGGTTTCGAGTCGGGAATTTTCATTGGAAAAATGCATTTTGCGGTTATTTTGCTTAATCCGCAACAGATTGCAGAAAAATCCTTGAAAGAGTCATTTAATTAAAAGTTATAAACCTTGCCAATCTAAGCGTGTAATGAATAATAAAAACGAAAATTTTGTCAGCAAACACTTTACACGAATTTTTTCCTCCACTACATGCATTAAATTGATTAGAATTTTTTTTGTGCGCGATGACGCTTTAATTTATAGTGCAGAGTATAAATAACTTACCGCATCACGTAGAATTTCCTCTCTAGACATAATGTGCGGCCTATTTCCGCGTTCGCCATCCAGTGTAATCGAATAGACATCAGGTGGTTGTACTGCATTTAAATGTCCAGCGTAGAATAGTCCTCCCATTGCAGTTAACACCCTCAATTTATCCGTTTCTAAGTGCTCCGCCGTGAGAATGCATCGGGTGTCTTCCGGTTTCACTTCCGTGACTATCTCCACTTTGTCTTCAATCTTATTATCCTCTTGCGAAATTTTTTCGTTCACTTGATCGTTAGCTTCTTCGATATCCATATCTTCCTCCTCACAAACATCTTCATCCAGTGCAACTTCTTCTTTCTCCTCCTGCTCCTCCTCAATGTAGGACTTAATTGTAGCTTCCGCTTTCAGTTTCGGTCTCATCTTTGACAGTTTCATGTTGTCATCATCGACGATAACATTATTGTTTCTCGTCAATTTCACCGGACTGCTCTCATCGAGATATCTCGGAGGACTTTCGGAATACGGCCGGTTCTTGAATTTCTCCTTAGCCGCCAGCAAGTATCCGACAAAGTTGCTTTTGGGTTTTTTGGCCACAATCGTCTCGGTGGCATCGAGTAGACCGGATGAAGACATTAGTTTCTTTGGACGTCCAACTTTACGTTTCTGCGAGCTCGAAAACTTCTCGGGCGAAGAGTCTTGGTCTGAAGACGACAAAATTGGGTGTTGTATTGGGGAAGCTTTCTCATCAATTTTAGGCATCGCGCAGAGAGTGGGAGGTTTCAAAAGCTCAGAGATTTGTTTAGGTTTCACTGTTAAGTCCATTTTGTCCAATCGTGGTGGAGGAGTTAGGCTTCGCTCAGAGTTCGTGGACTTCTTACGCGACTTTCGTTTGGAGCATTCCTGCGAGTGCTTCTTTGGCTTTAACTTGCTGAGTTCTTTCTGTTTCTCCCGATACTGTCGCTGCAGATCGGCCAACTTCATCCGCATGTCTAATTCCATGGCATTCATGCAGGGCCAGTCGCCTCCTTTGCAGCAAGTCGTGTACGACGATTTGCTTGCGATGAACTTTCGAACTTCCTCCTCCGATTCGGGAGTTTTGTACGACCGGCACGAACAACTTCTCTTATCTTCTTCTTCCTCCACGTTCTGTTCCTTTCGAGTACTATCACTAAGGTACTTGTCATGTTTTTTATTTGAATCACTATTATGACTATCACTGTGTTTATCACTTTTCTGCTTCTTCCTACGGGGTTCATCACTGGACGAATGTTTCTTCGACTTCCTCTTCTCTCGTCTCCGTTCCTTCGATCTGTGCTTCTCACGTTTGGACACGTTCTTCTCTTCAAGAATCCGCTGCTCTGCCAAAGCGCACAGCAAGTCCAAACCTCCCAAACTATCGTCCACCTTCTGTGGTGATACTTTAGGTGTATCAACCTTTTCGAGGGCAATCTCTTTATTAAGTACTTCTTCGTCCTTTTCAATCGGTTTAGCGGGTTCCTCCTTCAAAGTCTTTCGACAACTCTCAAACTCAACAATACTATTCGAAAGAAGTTCCAAACCACTAAGATCTGGCTTCTCCTGGACGTCACTCACTGGAGTTTCAATCTCAACTTCAATCTCCGTGTCATCCGTTACTTTATCAGGTACTCTATTAATGGAAGCATTTTCTTGTGACTTGTTCTCTAAGATGTATTGGATTCGATGTTGTACATCGGGCGTTGCAGGCGAGGTATTATCATCATCCTCGCTGCATATTGGTGTTTCCGTTTGATTGCCAGCATCCTGCACACTGGTAATACTTGGTACTACCGTTTCATCTTGGTAGTGCACAGTGTCTGGCGGTGGCGTTAAGCATGTCACTGGTGATGTCGCTTGCGATTGGCAAGTGGGTTCTGTAGCTGTGGGATTTTGAGATAATATCAAATTAGTGGGATGCTGGTAGATTACATGAGTGGTAACTAGAGGTGTCATATTTGGATCTGTAAAGACGGTTCCGGTGTTCGTAGAAATGGTACTCATTGCTTGTAATGTCTTAGTCTGATCCAAAGTGGTCGCATCGGTTTCAATTTTGATTAGCGTGGTTGTTGGTATTGGTAGAGGGATCTTTCGTTTGTTATCAGTGGTCACAGCTACTAGACGGGTACTATGAGTTTGGGTATGTTGATGCAATGTGGTGCTACTCAGATAATCTGACGATGCTGAGCTTAACAGTTGTAGTGGCGGTGGAGGTAATGGTGGCAATGAGGGTAACAGTACTGGGGAGGCTTGAGTGTAACTGGGCCAAACGACCGTTTGCTGTAGTGGTTCTGTTGATTAGAAAAAACAAAGTGAAGTCGATGGTATGGTGGTGTTTGCATGTAGATGAACTAACCTATTCCGGTAGTGGGTAAAAGAAGGAGACCTCCAGTATTGGGGTCTCGGACAAGTTGGAAACCCACTGGAGGCATTGGTACCGGGAGAGGAACCATAGGCTCCATTGGGACCGGCGCTATAACAAAAATAAACAAAAAAATAAACGAAAAATAAATGGGACTGAGTGCGCAGGGGGTGGAAGGATTCCAATGCACCTGACTGACTTACTGTAGAATCTCATTTCGGAAAAATAAAAAAAACTGAACCAAAAGTCACTTCTGCGTTACGCAAACAATACTATAACCACACAACCTTTCTCTATTTAGTCACGCTTATAAAAAAACAGTCATTACTCAACACACACAACTAAAAACCGGTCTAAAAAAAAACGACATAAAAAACTAGTCAAGTGTACACTTACCAGGGTATTGCCAGAGTGTGGGGGTGGTTAAGGTTTGATTGGCCCCGCCCATTGGCCATGTTGCCAGCCCTGCTGCGCGGTCATCTGTGCAGTGCAACATTGTACCGCCTCCTGGCGAGTTTGCAGCCATACTACCGACGGATGCGGTTGAATCTGGAAAGATAGTCACAACTTCAGTCAAACTCTCTTGTCGGGACGGGCGAAAGGCCGAAGGGGCGCTTTTGTATTGGGAACAACGTGTATGATGTGGCATGGCATGTCAATTTTGCAGCAGGATTAGAATATTATCGTAGTAAATCAAATGTTTAACCTTGCATTTCAATGAGTATCGTAGGCTCTGCCCAGTTATCTGTTTGCAATTTGAATATTTATGTCTAGTGGGATTGGATGCTTATGGCTTGGTCAAATTTTCGATTAATACGCAAATTTTATCCATTTTCAAGTAAACTTGAAAAAATGGGGTTATGAAACGTGTTCTTTAATACGCTATTTGACCACCGCGGCCGAATATTGCACTATAGAGACGAAGTTCAGAAGTTTGGGGGAAACCCCTGGAGACTACATCTAACCGATTGTCTTTTGATTCCTCTAAGTAAATTAATTTTCAATAAAAGTTGCAAAGCCAATTTAACTTTGCAAAATAATGTCAATACATTTATTATTCTATTCGTTTCTGTGCACTAGAAGAATTTTTATCAAAGGTGTAATTTACTTTGAGCTTTGAGGAAGAACTTTTCGCATAAATCACGAAGTAGAATATTCATTATTATGCAGTCTGATTAATTATCTAAAATGTTTCTTTTAAAACACTAGAATAACTGAGTAATTATCTCCTAAAGCTTAAAATCCTTTAGTTTAGAATAATTTTAAAAATGCGTCATGTCGAACAGACGCCAATGAAATTGTAGCATTCGAATTGAAGCAGAATTTGAGCGATTAGATTATATAATGAATCAAATTACGATTCGGACTGATTGAACAAATTGATTACGCTTTAGAGGTGACTATAAAAAATGTTACGTTTGGAAATGACAAGATGAAGAACTGTTTACGTTTCGAATCATTTGTAATCAACCGGTTCGGTTTTGAATGGACAAAAACCAGTTTGGTTATATCAAGAAAAGTTTGCCATCGTGAAAAATTAAAAGTCCACAGCGATAATTATAGTTATTTCAGTTAATTGTTGTCGAAAATGAGCCAGCTAGTCGTAATATAAGAACATTACATTGTTGATGCGCAGATGAAATTCTTATTACGATATTTACATAAAAAAAGTATCTAAATAAAGATAGTAATCCGATAATTGTTGTAATATTATATCTTTCAAAGTGATGGTTGGACTGTTTTAAGAGGAAGTGCAGATTAGTAAAGATAATAATTATTGAA
The DNA here is from genome assembly GCA_963556235.1 of Cryptophagus acutangulus. NCBI lineage: Eukaryota > Metazoa > Arthropoda > Insecta > Coleoptera > Cryptophagidae > Cryptophagus > Cryptophagus acutangulus. The sequence goes on along the minus strand of OY744568.1, from coordinate 1,562,889 downwards.
ATTTAATATCTGCTGCAAAACCGCGCAGCAGAATGAGCGAAAAACTCCTATGAATAATTTAGCACTTTTGTTTGCCGGAAAAGTTACTCGAAATAACAAAAATGCTGGCCAGCATTTAATTTTAGGTTTTATCATCATCTCTCATCATCAATAAAACTTCGCGTCATAAAAGCGAAGGAACACGTACAATGTTCCAATTTTAAATCGAATGTCGAAAATTAACTCACCAATTTCTGAAATTCTCGAGATTTCTTTGATGTGTGCTGCCGTGTTGACAGTAGTAAGAAGACCGGCAGATGGCAAGGATGGCGATGCCACAATTTCTTGTAGCCTCTGTCTTGCGACAGCCACTCCAATCGGAATGTGACTTCCTGAAAAATCAAAGAAAAATTACAATACTGAATCCTCCGCATAGGACGAAATTTATACCATTGGCGTTGAAGAGCGAGTTGCTGAGAATACTATTATGATTAGCATCCCCGATGGTTTTGGGCGACGTCACTTCCAACTTAACAACGGGCGAAGCACTCGTGGAAATCTCAGGAACTTGACAAGGTGTCGCACCCGGTTCTTTCTTCACATTAACACAACCCCATTCGATTGGATTAGTGCGAGAGCATCCAGTTGCAATCTCACCGACGAATTTGCCACCCTTGACGGATCCGATCTGACAATTGCTGCAAGTCGTTGCTGTTTTCTGATGTGCTTTCAAACAGCAACATTTTTCCTCGCATCGATTCGTCTCTTGGATTTGTAACTTCTTTGGACTGTGATGCAAATAGTCCGGTTGTTGGATGATTATGCTTGAATTGAAGCCTTTGGCGAGAAGGTCGAGGGGTGTTAGTGGTATTGGGGAGTAGGGGGAGCCAGGGGGTGGTGTTGGTGCTCCAAATGTGTAACCCGCAGTTGAGAATAGGGAATCTGAAACTGAAGGGAAAGCGGTCAAAATTTTGGGTCTAGTCCCTATTCTTCTACTAGATTCTCTAACACCCTGTATAGTCCCACTAAAAAATTCTAATGAAATTCAAACACCACATGTTTGAATACGTTTTCAACCTTGAGAGTCGCTTAAAGGAATTAATTGAATAGAACAGAAAATTGTCCACGAAATATGTAATAATAATGTACAGGGTGTGTTGACCTGCAACGAACACATTCATTCATTTCCCAATCGTCGTGTTTGCACTAAATTTCCTCCGGAATGTTCTCTCCGTCCGGGAAAGGAAAACATGCAGAATAACTAAAACTAACAGCAACAGCGCTATATTTTTCTCCAACACCTGCTTCTCTTCAGCTCAGTTGTAAAAGCAAGCAAAGAGGAGAGCCCCAGCACAAACAAAGCCTGCGCTTGGTTCTGCTTTCTGGTACTGGTACCCACCACCAGCTGTACTAGTCCGTTTTCGAACCCATCTTTTATAATAGCAATAATTAGGGTTACCGAATATTTTTACACATTTACAATGTTGTTACGAAAATAACAACACAGCCACGGCATTAAACAATTGATGGAATTAATGACTTGTCGAATACGATATGATACACAATGCTGTGTATTGATTTCGTGTTTTTAATTATTCATAATCCTTTTGACGCATGAATCTAGTGGTCGGTTGACGTTAAATGGGTAGTTTTAATTTACAAGTCAACTGCTGCTATTCAAATATGCAAATACCTGCGAATGACAATTAAATGATCAGCCAGATTTAATTGAAACCGCCATCTAAGAGCGCTAGTCGATAAACTACGCGAAACGTCGCTTAGCTGCTCAATAAGGCCATTCTTGCAATGCACAAATCTTCAAAACTAAACCCTCTACAAAATATCTAATAGCACTTTTGGAAAGTTGAATGATCTGCCTACAAATGTATGCAAATGGTTTTTTTTATTGCTTTGCATTAATGAGTACACCGAATTTTAAGCTATATAACACATAGCGAGTTATGAAATGGCACATTTTCTAATACGTTGGCGTCTCTTTTATCTTTAGTGTCAATTTTAAAAGCCGTAAGCTGATAACAGCAACCTTGTACGGGTATATAATTATTAAATGTGCCAATTGATTGATTATCAAAATTAATAAAAAACTGTTTTTCGATCCCACAAAAATAATTGCGCTCCGATAAAATATCGCGGCGAAGTTTAACGAACAAAAGTTCCTCATAATAAATCACGTTTTGTTATGTATGTTGTCTCTCTATTCCAAGAAGCAACCAATGATACTTCCATTCTGGATAGTGTTATAAAATATAAACAACTACTACTACGTTTCTATGTCGTGCTTTTTTCCATAAATTCTGAAAACCGAAATATATTCGCGACGAAACCCGTTTTCAATGGGACATTAGCTCCAAGTTCTCGAATTTGGTGACATTATGCATAGCGAAAAATTAAACGACTACATTTACATTTTAGGAAATTAATTTGAACATCTGCACCACCAATTATAATTTTAATCACCAGCGATTTTAATCACTTAAATCGGTCTAATAACTAAAAAAAGAAAGTTCGCCTAGCGAATAATCGTATGAGAAATGTAAAAATTGACCCTTTGCATGAAATTAAAGTGTGAACAATATAAATATCATATTAAAGAGCTGTGAGACCTTTTGAGAGAGGGGCCAGATGGCCCATCAAGTATATTTTCCGACAAATAAATGGGGCAGGTGCTTAGTAGTTTTCTATATAATTATCGAAGAGCGGAATTGCACTTTATTTCCGAAATTAACAGAAACTTTATTATGTAATCGAAATTTTTGACAAAGTTCGCGTGGTGATGGATGGGTCTTCCTAAACTTTACGTTTTCTGTAAATATTATTTTAACAATAGCATATTTAAAAGACTGAATTGCACTGTTTATTATCGATAAATATAAAGTGACGACGAGTTTATTATTGACGATAATTCGAAGCAAAGCATTTCGAATGATATTCAATACACATCGTGGTATGCCTGTATATTTATTTTTCAATTCATCAGAATAATATCTATTGATTACGTACCACGAATTATGCACTTTTAATGCAATGCATAATAATAAAAATAATTAGTGAAGAAACGAATAATAATTGATCCCTATTTGAATAAATTTTGTAATTGCATTTTATAGTTGTGGCCATGAGGAAAACAAAAAACTTTAATGACCTCTAACTAACAATTTAGTCTCTGTTTCTAACATGTTTTATGATTAGTGGCCATGAAAACGAAAATTTTAATATATTTCTAATAGAAAAATACAATCGAGTCAAATATTCTTAAATATCTGGACGTTTTACAAAATTTTATGTATTTTCACTACTAGTGCCATAATATTAACATTACGCCCCTAGTACCATAAATCAATATTACAGCACCGGCCGCTTTGTCTTCTATGCATACGCGCAATATACTCGATCTATAAGAAACTTTGTGGAGCTTATTCCAATCAAATGGCTTCAATTTCAAAGCCTTTTCATGTAATTTACTTTGCACTACATTAGATTTTCAGTGAACTGTAAATATGTTTTTTGCACAAATGATAATTCTTTCCAGTTTTCTTAATAATTAATCATTTGTGGGCGATATGCTGCTCTATTGTTCAACAAAAAATTGTGATAAATTAAAGTTCGTTTCTGATATCCGTCGCTAAAACGTGTTTTCGAATATAGAATCATAACGATATCGTTTATACTACACGTTAGAACTATAACTTTATGCACTAATCGTGCTTATATTACAATTGCGTGTTTGGAAAAATGCGCTGGCTGTACAGAAAAATAGAACAGAGCACGAAATTAAAAATTAAAAACCACATTTTAAAATTTACTACAACTTTTTAAACTAATTACGAATAATCGTTATTGCCCTGAAATTGCTGTATGAAAATTCGAAATGCAACATTTTCAAACAATGAGAATATTTAATTTTGCCTTCCCTTTGATGGATAATTGAAATACAGATTCCAATTTAGCCGGCTCTACCTGAATGAAGTTCAATTTTTTATTGATATGCAAATATTGTATCCAATCAGTTAATTTTCAATTTTAAATGATATCCGGAATATTTTTAATTTATGTCGCAATTCGCAACCTTTATTTTATCTCTAATGAAACGCGTGCAAAGTTTCTTAATTAGACGCTATATGTTTTAATTAAAATTGAAATCGTAACCTTTATGGGTTTTCTTTTATTGTGGAAATTGGAAAACAAATTTCGACGAATTAAAACTGAAACAATAATGAATTGACGCGTTCGCCAAATTTTAACCGGCCATATAAATTGATTGAAACAATTATTGTATTTATAGAAATTCAGTTTGACTTAAAAAATATTAGTGTGGTGCCAAACAATCCATTTCAACCCCTTAATGAAGCACCTACCCCTTTTAATTAAAACATATTGAAACTGGCAAGTGATTTGAAGCAATGACATTATTGGAAAGTTGTCAAAAGAAAATATATTTTCTCCGATATCTGTTTTTGGCGCAAGATAACCCTTTGACAGTTGAAGACCGGCTGGAAGTTTATTTGTCTTCGGCAGATATTTATGTTTATCCAATAGCAAAGTTTTGAATCTCGTTTCTTTTAAAGAAAATTGAGGTTCGTCTGATTAGGATAAAAAATGCCGTGCATATCGAAGTGTTTTCGAAAAGAAACAAACCATTTCGAATTTATTGTCTATTCTCCAGTGGATTGAGTAAAGTGGAGAAATAAAGTTTACAAATAGAGAAAGCTCCGCGATGATAGCGTAAAATGAAATTATTATTTTCGAAAGATCGTTTACCTTTGTGGGCGGTGTGAAATGTATTCCCTGATGATTGCTGAATGTGACCTGAAGCGAAACGTCCGATTGTACTGGCATGGGAGTACAAAGCGCCTCCGAATCCTGGACCGCCAGGAAATAAGGAGTACACTCCGTATTTGCTCAAGCCTGCAAGCCAAAAATTATATAAGTCTCAAAATTATTAGGAAAACGGTGTAGGAAGAACTTACCATCAGCAGTAAAACTCGTTGCAGAAGGTGCCGGGGCCAGGGGCCACAGTCCCCTTTGAGAGGGCCCCCCCGGCCCAGCAGGGCTTCCTAACATGTTCCAAATTTCACGCCAGGCTCTTTCAGATTCCTGTCAATCTGGAAAAAAATAGAAAACTGTCACATAAATGGTTTTAAAATCCCAATAATTCAGTTTCGTTGAATAAGTAAAAACATTTATTTTAGTGCATTTCGCTAATCCCTTTCAATATTGCATTTGTTTTTGTTTTCCCTCCATTTAAACGTTCTATTGTTTTTAGTTTCATTTCGTTCGTCGAGCTGTTGATAAAAAATATGTCAATATGGACCTATTTTTCCTGTACATTTTTAAACATAACAGTATGATAAATTTGATACTCGTGTATTGTGTTTTTGTTTTGCTCGCAAAAATTGCAATCCTTGCATTTAGCACGCCTTTATCAAACGGACTGTGTATTGTAAATGCAATCATTCAATTATCATATTATTTAAGCCGGTTAAATTAGTTCAGGGAAAATTAATTATTCTGAAAAAAGTTTCATGGTGTTAAAGCTCCATTATCCTACAAACATAATAAGGATAATTAATATTCAAATTAGCTTTTTTTCCAATTGTTGCGCGAAATGGCAAAATTAAAATCATCAGTACAATTAATTACGAACGAACAATTTGCAATTTAATAAATGCAATCGACTGCACCTTCTTTGGTTTGAAAATGCCAAAGAATAATTGCACTTTTTTCTGCATAGCATACCCTTGGCGATGCTTTTATCTCATTGATATATCTTCCAATAGAATAGAATAGACAACAGCTCTCTTGTAGCTTTGTTATATTTCGAGATTTGCCAATATAATTCGAGATTGAATAGGCATTACGCTCTCTCAGCGAGTGAAAGACGGAAAATGGGAAATCTGATGAGGAAGAACAAAAAAAATTGCAAACATGCATGCAAAAAATGTTTACTTCACGCTTGCTTGAGCTTGACTTCTTGGAGGTGTAAAATGTAAAGTGCGAGGTAGAGTGCTAATAACTGTTTTGTACAAAAAATCTGGAAATGATGTAGCACTTCTCTCGTTTGTCATCTTTGATCAGAAATAAGTCATCTAGTTTTAACTTTATCTAGTGCGCATGTCTTTTGAGATTATATCAAAAAAATTTCAGAAGTATTTTCCTTTTGGGACAAAGAAAATTGGGTCTAAATTTGAATTGAATCGGTCCAGTAGTTTTTGAGTAAATTAGTTTGAAGGCCGATAGACAGACTTACAGATCGTCGGACCGACCGACGGAAATACGTTACATATTTGTGGTTGTTTTGCAATGGTTGGAAAATCCGAAACGTTTTGCATACACATAATAAATTAATTCAAATGCAGCAGAGAGGGATCAACAAGAACAACAATGTCGAGGAGTAGAAAGAAGCCTTTGATATTGGGAATGGGAAGGAGGCAAAAGTATGGCTTGCTTGCTTAGCTTAGTCAGCGGCGATGGGACTGTAGCATTGTCGATTTTACCGAGAGAGAGATGATGACGTATGCATCACCTTAAAGCTGATGTACCATCAAAGTGAACATCGGTTTAAATATATGTATAGGCTGTATAATGTATAGAGAAGCCGGGAAGCAGACACAGAGAGAAACATTGCAGCCAAAGTTATGTAGTCGCCTTTTTCGAACACGCGCACGTCTCTTCATTCTTCTGCTTATGTATATGATTATTTGGCAACGCAAGATGACAAAATATCCCGAAGGGCTCAATTTAAATTACTACTATACTCTATCCGGCCAACAAATGGAATCTAGCGCCGCCTACTGCGCGATTTTTGAACTTTATACACATATAGGGGTTTCCCCGAGTTTTCGATTTGGACGAATTTTAAATTAAGATGAGTTGGTCTTTATACAACCCATCTTTCATCTCTTCCTGCATCCTGTTAAGCACTTCCGTTTAATTCGTGCATTAATCTCAGACTGACTTTCGAAAAGATAATAAACTGTGTTTCACACCGAAATAGTTAACTTTGGAGGAATAATAGAACATTTTATTGGTGTATTTGTTGTGAAGAAGCTGCGTATACAAATAAAATGCTGAACACTAGAGTACTCTTCGCTTTTGTCAATATGTGATTTTATGCTCAAATAAATGTGCCTTTCTAGTGTAGATACCGCTTTGGAGCACTAAATGAGGGCTATTCTTCTGGTACAGCTTTTTTCAATTACAATAAAGTTCAATATAGAAACAATATTTCAGCCTGCGAATTAACAGTACCAAGAACAGTACTTATTTATACAATACTAACGCTTCATTCTATTTTTCAAATTTATAAAATCAACGTACTTAATAATCTTATAGTTTAAGTCGAGGTTAAGCTTTTAAACCCACGTATAGCCATCAATTGCTGATTCCTCTGTTATTAATCTAGGAGGATTTTACGAAAGATAATTAAACAGTCCTTTTTATCAATCGTAGTTTTATCACTTTTTACAGACGACGATAATTAAGTTTGAAAATGGAAAAGTAGGTCCGATAGATTAATCAAACTTAAACTTGTAATCATTAGTTTTATTTGCTTAAAGTCATTTATAATTTTTCATGTACATAATTTGCTCTTGCGTTCTAGTACTCGTTCTGTTAAATACTAAGATTTTTTGAATTACCATTTCTTCTAGTTAAATAAAATTAAATGCAATTTAAATAATTATTATGGAACGTTTTTATTCAAATATGTATCTCGAAGTGTATCTCGTTCATTCAACGGTGTTGCATTTTTTTTCGTATTAATTTGTTAGACAAAGATTTAATTTATTTCAGTACTAGCACTACTATAAAAAATTGTACTTAGTCGATGGAGTCGAGATTAGTCGATTTCCGTTGCCTGGGAAATTCGGGGATATGTCGCTACAATTAGGGGAAAGTGTAAATGGGAAATGATTTATATTTATAGAATAATATGTTGTTTACATTCATGCTTTAATTTATCGAGTGATTTATGTTGCACATTTAGGGAACGTGAAATAAATAAAATAACGTAGATATTTAAATAATAAAACGCTAAAGCGAAAAGTAGACCAGAATGTTGAAGACTTCCTAATAATTTTATCTTCTGGTACAGCAGACTTTTATTATCTGGGAAGTTCATTATATTCTAAAAAATAAACAATTTCTAAAAAATATTCGAAGAAAGATTAGTTACGCTTATGGTTGGTTCATATTTTAGAAATTATTGTTCCTGGCACTGAACATTTCGAAATGAAAAATGTTATTGCAGTTTTTCCTTCAAGACTTGTCGTCGTCGTTCATGATTAAATTTTTAAAGAAACAAATCATTGTCGTAGTGTACAAAACATCCACTAAGTACTAAGATCTCACTTATATAAAAATATCAAAGAGACTCGGAATATAATGTACGTTGATGTTAATTCAATTCCATCATAATGGAGATAAAAACGTATTTCTAGGAATTGCCACAAAATGCCACTGAAAGAAGAGCATAATATAATAATTTCGTTTTAGATGCAATTTCTCACTTGTATAATATCTCAAAAGCTTATCGCATAGTTCTAGTTTTTAAATAGATGCTAGACATCAACAATTTTAAATGATTTATCTCGCCTTTTCCAACGCGTTTTTATTTCGAGAAGGATATTCTTGTTAATGCTGCATTTAAAAACATGATTAATAAAGTCGTGGTGGCATTTATTGAATTACTCGAATCCAAGAGACATTTTCCTCAAAACAAACATCAATTTAGATAAAATTTCACAGACATGACCAAACACACATCAAAGATAAAATATTAGATTGATTAGTATTGAATCATTTTCCCAGCTACTTTATCTTGCTTATCACTTGTAAATAGTACGGCTTTCTTCCAAAGCCTGCCATATATCTCAAGTCAAAATGATAACAGCAAACTGTCGAAATTAGATCGATTACCCGTTAGTTAATTCACTTCCACTAAATACAAAGTACATTTAAGTTTGTTCTCTAGCTTAGAAAAAGCAGGTAAAAGTCACCATCCGAGGCTCCAAAGTTTTATTGTTAGGAGATTAGGACTGCAAGGTTCCTTATCAGCCCCTTTCCAAATAGTATTCAAGCGACTAGGTAGAAAAATAACACTACTTCGTAAATTTCGAAACAAAACTTTTTAATTATACAAAAAAATATTCAGCTAAACATTGTGCCCGAAGACTTCATAGAAAGAATCGACCAAAAGTATAAAAGACGCTAGTACCAGCAAAATTCGCATAAAGCACCACACATAGGCCCACGCCAACCTCCACCGATTGCGCCTAGGTTGCGGCGCAGCGCGAGGCACATGAGGCGCAGGTGGAGGCACATTTCGGTCGGTAAGGAGACGCAGGTTTCTCCGAACCCGAAGCATTGAGACGTAGACATTATCTCCTTGAGCGTACATGAAATTTTCATCTTCTCGGACAAGATCTGGGTTAACATCCATTTTTTGGAGACTTGGCTTAATCTTACAGTAGAAAGAAATGTGGCATTAGGTTTCTCCTTGGATTAAAGCGACTTACTGACTTGGGGTATCAGGGGTTTTCTTCAAAATCTGCTTGCTCTCAGATAATTTTGACTAGACCGACATGGTTGACTTTATTTTGGAAACATTTTGAAAATTTGATTCTGACACAATTGGAAATGAATTTGTCTCAGCGCCTACTACAGATTTGTTTTTAATGAGCAATAATGAATCATTTATAGATTATGTATCTTTATGGTATTTATACTATATAATACATGTATAGCTGTATTTTTAAATGCTATCGTTCTATTTATATCCGAGCACACTGCGTCTCCTGCAGACAGTTGTCTATTTCCAATACTTATGGCTTTACCATAGTTTCTCGGCAAAAACTCTATTCTAGCGCGTGTTTGCATCGTATTCAAAAACTTTTAACCGGATTGTTGCACACCCGCTAAAATAAACCAACAACATACTGAACAGACATTATTTTTTTTTTCGTTCGTGTAGTCAAAACATTTTCGGTATTAAGTTAATAGGGAAACCTGTGGGGTCACCCTCGAGTAGAGTTACCATGGAGACGGACTGAGTTATCCGGAATTTCAACCAAAGTTGTCTACTAATCTATCTAATATCATGAGTATACAGAAAAATATGAACGTTAGTTTCCTATTTGAATTTTTGAGGATCTGGGTGCTAAATTCTTTAGATCCCAGTTTTTGGGTAATTATTGTACACAATCGAAATTTAATGGTGTAAAGTTTGCTAGTTCGCTAGTGTTGTGTACTTTTTGGTGTTGCATGCAAAATAGTTGATCTATTGTCAAGTGCAGCTTTGCAAATTCGTTAATTATTTGCTGGTACAACATCAAAAGAGCTACTTAACAGGTTTTGCTAATCAATAGTAAGGTTTCTCCACTAATTACTAAACAGCTTAACTGCTGCTAGTCGAGATAGTGCTCAATATGAGTTTTATTCCCAAGTTCGGTAATATTATCGATTCGCCCCGTGGTGGTGGTGACTCACCGAAAATTGTCTTGTGCGTAGTAGGGATTGTTCCGGATTGGTCATCCCGAAAAGGGTAGTTTATATTTTTAATCGACACAAATCGAGGTGGCAAAAAAAAGATATGAAGAGGAAAAAATCGTCGTCATCTGCAAGTGCCCTCGGGGTGCTTTTTCCATTAGGGTATACACATTTATAAATTTTATCTCTTTCCGCTTTGCGTGGGTTGTTTTCGTGAAGGTTGTCAGATCAACTGCGTAGGAGAGAAAATACGTGAAACAGGGTGTAGAGAGTAGTATGTAGTATACCATCATCATCCACATGAAATACAGACCCGACGGCTAGATGCAGCTTATGCTGCACTCTTCACTTGCATGCCTACAACATCATCGTATAATGAGTTTTTCGATTCATCCTCCTCCTCCGCCGCCAATTTAAATGTTGTTTATACCTACTAAGTAATTTTAAAGTTGCTTAATTAAATAATTAAGATTTAATCGTGCACGGTTTTAGTAAATTGCTAAAATTCGAAAAAAAAAATGGTCGTCGGTAAAATTAATGTTGAGCAATTTACTACTAGATGAGATTCGGTTAGGTCACTACACTCTCCTAGCAGAGAATGGAGAAACGAATCGATTATGTAATCCTTTGGTTAGGTTAGGTCGGACGCAGCAACGTCGATTCGACATCATTTGGTTTGGAAGTATAATAATAAAAACAATGGGTATTATCATTATTTTTATTCTACTGCAAGTATATCTTTGAGGTACTAGGAGACTTCTTGGATTTGACAAACATAAAGACCAATTTGATGTTAGCTCGACGAAATCTCCTTATCTCAATTGAGGAATTGGAGATATTGACTGCTCTCAATCATAAAGGGCCAGAAATAGACTCTACTTTAAATTCCTACAAAATATTTTTTGGTTCCTTAAAGACAAGATAAATCTGGGCCAGTCCAGTAATAAATTTTAACTGGTTGTTCATAATTTAGAATTATTGTTTCTTATTTCTTGTTTTAGAGCGTTTTTAAAGCTTCTTAAAGCGCTCTATTTATTTCTAAAAATTCTGCACGCTATAAAAGAGCGTCATTCCCAAAAATCATTGCTAGGAATAAATTTATATTAAAATGCGCTTTGCATTTGAGCAAAAATAAGAAAATCTTTCTTTCAATTCACTAAATTCTTGATGCAATATACTTTAACTATAATGCGCTCCGAGGGTTGTTTTTACTCTTTATTGCAATTATATTCCAGCTTTAATTAAATACGTTTAATGCTTTGTTTTTGATCGGGATAATGGTCGCTTATTTATTTAGCTACTCCACAATTTCGAATTTCGCTGCTGTGGTAAATATCTTCAAGGCCCCAAGTTTTTTGGCGTCCATTCAAAATTTCTTCCACATAACTGACTAATAAGCATGAGCTTGTCTGGCATGAGAAAAATCGTCTAGTTTTTGGATAGAAAAAGCGATAGGAAGAAGAAGAGAAAAATGTTGCGCTCGTGTTCAACTTACATTTTTGATCGGGATTTGAAATCGCTTTAAATCCAGGAATCGATAAATTCCGAAATTATTGGCTGCATAAATGTATGATAGAACAGAAACAGCACAACCCGAACAATTCAAAAACAAGCACTCAAAAGATTTTCGCTTTTTTTAATATTCAAACGGTTGTTCACATCGTTTTTGCTCTAGCGCAAAAAACGTTTCACACAATCGCTAAATCAAAACAAGTAGTCACAAATCACCCAAGTTATACATGTAAAAAACCGAAAAACTTCCGGATCCTTTATTCACAAAAAATTCGAGTTCTTTACAAAATGAATCCCGGTAACAATAATAATCGTTCAAGCGCGCAAAATTTGAATTCCAATTCGAATTCGAAATGTTACAGAAAAATGTATTTATATTTTTTTGTTATTTTCTCAAAATGAAATGCATAGTATATATTTTGACATGGTATATGTCCACATTGATGGCGTTTGTTCACTGATTCTCAAAGAGGGCATTTCACTCCAACTAAAGTGCATCGGGACTGAACGGAACGGTTCGGAGCCAGAAATTCACGACCTGCATGGAGGACGAAGTGAATGGAAAAAGAAGAAACATTGTCGGAAAAGGATGGAACGAGGAGAGGTGGAAGTCCCCATTCTTCTCTTTATTGGGACGACTATGTCCGTCCGTTCTCCGTAAGCTCTTCACATTAGGCCCCGCGTGCATAATGAGGCGTCAATAATACATCGCTCGAAAAGGTTTCGTTCACTCGTCCTTCTTTATAATCACTCATTATCTGTCTTATAGATAAATCCAAAAAAGCAATATTTTCGATTCGGAAAGCGAAATTGCTTTTATATTTATAGTTCTATGATTTATGGGGGTGCACACTTTGAGGACTGCCAACATTGCTATTGTCATTTTTCATATAGTATTCTTTCTTTCCCCTTGTTTTTATATGAGCGAAGTTGGAACAAAACTAATGGAAAACAAGTCAATTTAATCGAGTATAAGATATATTATCGAGTTATCAGGGAAATTAATAGTTCATGAATTCAATGAATAGGTATCGAATATTTATGATCATTTGTTGTGTTCATTTCCTTTTAATTATACCATAAAAGTTTTATTTACAAAAATTGAATTGTTTTTTGAATTGTTAATCGATGGCTTTATTTGTGCTAATCCACGTGAAACAGCTTAAGCTGCTTACGTACTTAAGTAGGGGACTTTTCTTGGAGCGAGTAATTTTTTTAAGAATTTTTATTTCGTATACAAAATAGATATTTGCTGCAAGAATTGTGTCTAGAAAATTTAAAATCCTTTATACTATTAACTAAAAAAAATAAATAATAATAATTACAACAGGGGCGCGCGTATAAAATATTTTTTAAATATTTTGAATGCGTTTTTCGCCACAAATTATAGAAATACATAAACTCTACTATTTCAAATATTTTTAATAAATAATATCGCTGAAACGTCCATATTTCAGCCGTAAACAAATTTAACACCCGAATTTCACGATTAATTAAACAACCCCTATATGATTGCTATTTGTGGAATTTATGTTGACAAATATTGTTTTAAAAACGTGATAAATGTGTTCATATTTCTATTTGGCAGCATGCGGGTCTTAATGTATTAAAATTAGATTTCAAACAATTTTTCTGATAATGAAATCTATCAATAATAGAAGTGAACAATATTATTTATTTGTTCTTATTTAGAGTTGAAAGTCATGATGTAGACAATTTTATATGTATACAAACACGATTGAGATTAAATATAAATTTACTTTCTCACTGATGGAAACTGCATTTGCCCTGCATGGGGTGCACTTGATTGACAGTTACTAGCACCAAGTGCCAGGATTCATTGAATTGCTAAATTCAATCTTTTTTATCGGTCTTTTTACGAAATTCCCACAATATTTTATAGCAACGCTCAGCTAAGATTAGATGGCAGCAGCTGTCGGGTGCTGAAAAGTTAGTTCCGCCATCTGTTTGCTACTTTTCTAATAAAACTATTGATTTCATATAAATTCGCTTAATAAGTCTCGTTTTTAAATAGATTTCCATTAATAATATTTCTATCAATTATAGATTTATAAGGAATCGAAAATGGTGCCAACTAAATAATGCAAATTAACAATACTAGTGGCATTCTAAATATGGCCCACCTACTAAATTATCCAGAAATAGGTGGTGTTTAGTTAATCCCTCCTATATGGATTAGAAACCTCCTTTAATCTGCCTACTATGACAGTTTATGGGAATGATTTATATTTGAGCGATTTAATTACTTGTTTTTAAATCATGCTGGGGCATTTAAAATTAATGATTTAGAAAAAACGTTTATAGTAGTACATGACTTGTTATTCTAATAATAAAATATTTTGTAATAATTATTGCCAATATTTATTAGAAACTTTACTGGTAATTAAAACAAGTTTTTTGTAAAACAGTTTATTTAAACTTTTTATATAATTCGAACAATAGTTGTCGAAATATATAAGTAGAGTAAATCCCTCGCTTCTAGTTCAGCATAGCGCATTCGGGGACTCCCCTAAGTATGCACTACAAATAGCACACAAAGTTCCTTTATGTACAATTTGAGTACTTTTTTTAATAATTGGGATATTTCATTAATTTTTTTTCTATTCAAAAATCATTAATAATTGATAATGAATGCAAATAACGATGATTAAAGGTCAAAGACAAGAAACTATGGTGAAATTGAAACAAGGTTTTTACTTTACTTATAAAGAATAGGAGTATTTATAATCTATATTATAAACATTGTGTCGTGATATACAATACATATATAAAAATAAATAAATTAATAACAAATTTACGTAAAGCACATTTTTATATATATAAAATATTTTCAGTTCAAACCAAATATAAAAATACTATCCCATGTTTATATGAGATATGGCGGTATATTATATAGTATATGGACTTTTATTTTAATATCTTACATAGATCGAAGACAATAATTAATATAGGAGATCAATAATTAAAATGTATACACTTAAGGCGAATTTTTGGAAAACTGGACACATTTAGCTATTAGATTAAATAATTTCAAAAATTGGCACATAATTGTAAATAGTATTTTATAAAAAGATTTACATGCAGCATATTATGTATAGCTTTATAGAAATATAGATAACAAGATTTTAGGATAACTGCATTTTTAAATTGGCATCCACTTCGATGTCCCTTTAAAAATTAAACTAATTATACATTTAACTAATTGTGGTCCCAAAATTAAATTAACCTAAGGTAAAATTTATTCGGCAAATGTTGAGGAAGATTCTAATTTAAAATTGGTACAAGACATGATTTTTGTGCATTTTAAAAGTTATTTAAATAAGATATGTTGTGTGTTAAGGTATCGGCATGCTATTGCATGACATTGGATCATTTTCGATGGAAGAGCCTTATAACTGTTTGTCGTTTTTTAAAAATGAATATTTTAAAAAATGTTAAGGAGAAAATATTTCTAAATTTTTTTAAAAAATTGTCGCCTCTTAGCATGCCACCTTAATATTTTTTAATAATAACCCTGCGTCAGTTTTGTTGAATTAATAAACAATAGTGTTAAAATTTGTTGTTATACAATTATATAACGTTGAATTTGAAAAACAGCATTTTTCGTCACAGCGTATTTTAAATCACATTAGTATGAATTTATATAAAAATATTTTCAAGAATTGTATAATAGAATTTTAAAGATTTCTTACAAATATTTGATAATAATAGTGCCGTTCATATTTTTGACAAGTTTTATACATTTCGATCTAGACTTTGCAGTTGAGCCTAGTTCTGGTGGACAATATTTATGCATCTTAGTCTAACATTTAACAATAATGATTACAAAACTATACATTAATTAACTACAATAGTTAGTTACTGTCTTAATATGATAATATTTGTTGTAAGACATGAATATAAATAACCGATATTAAATATATTTCAGTCTATAATACGCCTATAGTATAAGAATATTTAATTTGTAAAGATTTTTTATACATTTAAGAAAAGCATAATATCTTAAGCGTCTTATAAGAAGACTTTTATGTTTATTATCCATCAAACATAAAAATAATAATATATTTTATAGCATTATTTATGTATCTGAACATTATAATGCTACATCTTCGTAATTCTATGTATCGCCGTTTATAGTTTCTTTATCATTGACTTGGCTTGTCTGACCTATTAAGGCATCTAGTTCTGAGGGAGAAGTTATCTGAAAAATTCAAAACCATATTAGTTCACTCATTTTCAAACAGTTTGACATTCAAAACATGCTTGGTTGTCTAAGTTCAGGGGCCTACGCTAGACAATTGATTTCAAAAGAACAATGAATAATAAGTTACTCACCAATTTATTTATTTTTGTCTATATTTATAATGTAGAAAGCGTAAATCAATAATACAAATAAAAAGACAAACGAAACGAAACGAAAGAGAGGAAAATAGTTTAAATAATTTATTTAAAAACAACATTCTATATAAAAATACATTTATCACTTTAGAAATTTGGAATGTACGATGTAAATAATTTGGCAGAAAAATTTTGGTCCTTATCAACAAATATCTAAATTTGTTGCAACAAATAATAACCGAGAAATTAATAAGTTCAATTAAAATATTTTGGTTTATCTATAGAATTATCTTCAAATTTTAATAGAACATAGCCCCTTGCCTAGAAGAGAAGAGAAAAAGAAATACAATCTAAGACAAAGTATCTAGTACATTTTCCTGCAACCAGCAATACACATACTTTTGTCGCAAATGAATGCTGGTTGCGCGAAACCATTAGCTAAATTAAAAATGATGCAAGCGAAAATAAATAGCATTTTGATTCGACGAACTAAGATCGATGATTGAAATATGTAACTTTTAATGGATTACCTGTGTATCACGTCTTTGTACAAGCACATCGATGCTGTTAACTGCATCGATCGTGGGCGGTGGGTCCTCCATCACAATTCTGGCATTCCGAGCGCAGTGCATACAAAAACATCGAATTGCCGTCATAATTAATCCGATTATGATTAAAATGCCACCGGCACCAATAAAAATATACCGATGATCAGCATCAGCGGCATTCGGTGCTAATTGGACCAGACCGACAATTAACACTATTGCTCCGAGTAGAAGCGATCCTACGACGATTTGCAAAGCGGATACCTAATTTTCAAAATAATTTAAACATTTACTTCGAAAAAAATGAGTTATATTACTTTTCCACAAAGATAAAGTTCCGGTAACCGATCGTTACCGTCATCATTGGCACCGGGACTAGGTGTTGGACTTGGACTGTTCGGTGGCAGCCAATGGCCACCAATGTAAAGTTGGCTTGGACGTTTCGAACGTTTTTCTTGGCCTTTTCGTCGTTCGTGACGCACCGCCACTGCTGGCATAGCACCAATCATTTTGCTGCAAAATTTTTCGAAATTTTGGTGTTGGAAGCGCATTTTGAATTTGCCGCGGCAAATCCCAAACGTTATCGGTGCGTAACCATGGTAACCAGTTTGGGATTTGACGCGGCAAATTTAAAACCCTCGTTTGTGTTTTAAATAAGGAGTGAAATCAAACGAAATTTGTATATTAACGTTTATTGAAATTCCTCATTATATAATTAAGTATATAATTATTGTTGTATATACAAAAGTAAGAAACCATGCAATTGCTATTATAGAGAAAAGCTAGGTTTATAAGAAAGTGTTCACAAAGATCTAATTTCATACGACCGACTAACAATTAATGCAACTTCAAAGATATACAGAGTGGTTTCGAAAATGGGACACAATACTAGCAAGATGTTCTGTTCTATTCATTTCGATGTCATATATTAAAATATAACACAAATTCAGCCTTTACGTAAACTTCAATCACAATATTAATATTTCAAAAAGTATCACTTTATTTTGATTTTGAAAAATAAACGTACAAATAATGGGCGCTAATAATTAATTGCCTTTTTTGTGATTGTCCGCATATATAATACTGCTATTGAATTCAATTTCAAATAATAGAAGCCTCAAAACGAAAATTTTATACGAATCCATAATACATCTAAAAGCTAACAATACAATATTTATATACACAGTTAAATATAGTATATATAATAATTGTCAAAACTTTTTTGAAAATCACAGTGCGTTTTTTCGTCTTGAATGGTGCCTCATTTTTATAAACTACAATTTTGGATTTGTATATAAATAGACAAACAATTTTCACGTCAATATAGCAGCATCATCAATAATTTCTTTCCATCAGTTAAAATTAAATATTTATATATTTCATTATTCAATAGCGCATTCGATACAACAGGTCAGAACGTAGTCGACTTGACTTTAATGATGCTTCTATAAGAACACAGGTAATTGAAGATATGCATGATTTAACAGAATTTAACACTGAAATATACGATTTTTAGTAAAATACAATTTATTTGTACCAGTATGTTCCTAGATATGGATTATAAAGAGGATATTATTATTGATTCGTCTGAAAATTCTGCTGAAAAAACATTTTATTATCGTTTTCGCCGTAATGACACATAAAATTCCTTTTTGTAATCCAATCCGGGAAGATAATGTGTTTGCAATCTCATAAACTTACAACAAACGATTATGTATTAGTGGACATGTGAGAAGTTTACTTTAGTTAGTTTTGAAAAAAATTTAAATAATTTATTTATAGATTTTTATTTAATTTAGCAAGATTAACAACCAACACAGTTATAATTTGAAAAAGTGTGTGCAAATTCGTAAAATTTGAATGTGTTTACAACGATGATTTTTATTTAACTTCTATCAGTTCAACATCCAACCGAATGGATGTTAAATCTCCTTCGGGAAATACGTTTGTTACTGTCTAGAATTGAAACTATAATGACGACCATTGACCAGCAATTCTCTGGTCTCACTTGGAGTGCCTGGACTCAAACTGGCAGTGGTCGTTGTGGACATGGTCTCCTTATAATCAACCTGGCGCATTTCTTCATCCACCCGTTCAAACACGTCTTCCTCCAATATCTTCTCCAAATGTGCAGCATCTCCATTATGCGCCGAACTATTCGAGACACTCCGCAACTGAGCCGCAGCGGCTGGAGCTTCGCTCAATCCGCGCTCCTTATCCTCGCGTTTCTTCTCCAAGTGCTGTCGGTGGTGTTTGGTCGTTAAACAACCCGTTTCCACGTCGCGTTCTAATCGATGCCCACTGCGGCTCCTCGTTAA
Organism: Cryptophagus acutangulus; assembly: GCA_963556235.1. NCBI lineage: Eukaryota > Metazoa > Arthropoda > Insecta > Coleoptera > Cryptophagidae > Cryptophagus > Cryptophagus acutangulus. The sequence goes on along the minus strand of OY744568.1, from coordinate 1,543,670 downwards.
TTGCCGTTGGACGTAATCGTTCAGCTCGTTCTCCTCTTTGCGCCCCATCACTCGATTTAGACCCACCAGAAATACTCCGACCGTGGTGACGAAGATCCCAGTCACCACTAGTTCGTTCCACCAGCCGCCACCGCGCCAAGTCACCACATCGTCCGGTAGCAACCCGGAGCCGATGAGGAAGATGCCTAGAACCAAGAAACAAACGCCCAAATGCAGCATCCCGATGGATGTGGCCAATGCGTGGTCTTTGGGGGCATCGTAAGTGACTCGCTTGTGTGGCGGATGGTCCATGCTGTCTTGGCTGTCGGTGCGATTTGACAGGCGACGTTCCATCGCTCGTTTCTTGGCCTGCTCTCGGAGACGCCGCTGTCGTTTGATGGCCATGGCCGAATGCAATCCAGCTGAGCCGTGCATCTGCAAGCCAGTTCATCATCAGTCTCTTCCAGCCAAACTTCAGCATGCACTTCAAACACAACACTATAATGCATACACTGCACTGCGTTTTGTAGATTTATTTGAAAAATACTCAGCACTGCACTGTACACTCAATATAGAATAGATTTTTTTTTTTTTTTTTGAAAAAAAACTTTGGTGAATTGGTCGGAGGCTAACCACGAATGTAATTTGGGGTAGAAGATCTCAGGAAGTCTCAGAAATTCTCATGGAAGCTCAAGAGAGTTCTTAAGAAGTTTTTAGGAAAACTTTATAAAATCTTAAGAAATTTCAAAAAAATATCGATAATTCTTACGGATTTTGAGGAAATCTTCTGAAAAATCTCATAAAACCTCAAGAAATCTCATCAATTCTTAATAGATCTCATAAAATGTGATGGAATCTCATAAGATCTCGCAAGAAACTTCAAGAAATCTCCAAGAAAATCCCATCGAAACCTATTCAAAAAATTGTTCGTGGTTAGCCTCCCGATTTTCTAAATTACCAATATAAAAATAAACAACGAAATTATAATATAGTGAAGTAGCAAGCTTATAGAAACACAATCGATAGAAAATATGCAATATTTATGATCTACGACTAAAATATAACGACTTAAGTGCGGCTTTCATTAAAACTTTTCGACAAGTCCTAAATACCCTTAAAAGTGACTTAGAAAGGATTCCCTTTATTTGTGGAAACATCTTACTATTATTCGTCAAGTTTTATGCTTGCAAAGTAGTATTGAGCTTTCGAGAGCTTTTTAGAATTGTTCGGTCTTCTTAGTAAATTAAGTACTACGTAATTTGATTGAAGTGTACATATGAGCGAATTTAATTCCAATGATTTGTTTTGAGTCAACATTCATAATTGGTTGCAATATAGTAATCATTATTATTATTATTATTATTGTGATTACCAGGTATATCTAACGAAAACAAATTGCTGTTGCGTAAATCAAATCAAATACTAGAAGTACTTGTAGATAAATACCCGGCTTGTTCAGACTATGAAACATGATAAATTAATTCGAACAAATAAATCGCAAAAAATAACGAGTGAACATCGCTACATGAAATCTATCGAATTCAATTTATCGACTCCTTAATTATTGATACGCATCATGGTTTCCAAATGATTTTTTTCGCTTGACATTTATTTAAGTTATTACTTTTAGTCTTTAGGGAATTAATTGCTGGAAAGTGTACGCTTGATTGAATTACCTGGAATTGATATTAAATTGAAAAAAAGAGAAACTATTTCAGTAAAAAGGAGCCAAAAATATTTTCCTTCTAGCTTGTCGAATTTCCTGTAGCCTTCCAAGTTAATTTAAATTAGTGACTTTAGGGACGAAAATATAAACAACAGTTTGGAAATAATATTATTCGCCAACTTTGACATATTAATTAAAGTGTTTTCTTTTATTTGTGCCTCGTCTATTTTGCACTTCCGACATTGTAGAACATTTACGTGAAATAAAATGTCAAACGCAGGGCGTTGTTGTTTGACTATTTGATTGACTCAATAATTGACGTGTGCTAAATTATTGAACACTTTTTGGGTTTTTCGACCATATTTGCATTTTCATATAAAGCAGTTCATTAAATTGGGGGCAGAACATCAAAATAAATTGGACTCTATAAATATGCTATTGTGGGACGTTACACAATTGCATTAATATCCTGCGTTTAGTTTATTTTTAATCCGGTTCTTTGATCTTTGCGATATTAAATTTGCGAAGGCGATTTATGCTTCTTAGCGATTATTTTCGAGATCAAGTAAACAAATCGCTTATAAGCTTTTGTTATCCGGTGCAGATGCTCATTGCATCTCGATGTAATTGAGCATGCACTCATAAGAATTCGATCGGATTAGAAAAAATGGGAAAGCGCATTCTAAGTAAAACATTGAAAAGAAAATTGAAAATATGGAAAAATTGTTACCTTGTATTAGTATTTATATCCTCTTGAGACCCTTTTTAATGATACTGCAACCAGTAAACGGACGACTTTAAATCACATTTCTTGTAGAATTTTGCGTTGAATTTGAGAAACTACGTTTACAGCTAAATCATTTGATGGTCCCGGAATTCGTACAATTTTTCTAAATAATTATTGATTGTAAAAATAGCTAATAAACATTGCTAGATAAACTCGCGGATTTAGCTATTGATTATTTTCGTAAAGTTAAAATACATTTAGGACAAAAATTTATGGCGACACGTTTATGGTGGAGATAGAACTGAAGACTACACGCGAGTCAGTTTTTTTATTTAATTTCAAATCGATAGCGGCTTTTTTGGTTTCGCTTTGCCTTTAGATCCTTTAGCGTTTAATCCTGCAAAAAAATCAAATTGTTATTCGGATAATCGAGAACGGAATTTAATTAGTTCAAAAACATTCTATTTTAAAGTGTAGTTATAATTAAACTCCATATGGTATTATGATTGCATTCAGAAATTATGTGCAGCATCCGCACTACTAGACTAGTTTCTTGAGATGCGCAAATTTCGGGTGCCATATAATTGAAAATAAAGTGCTAGGCGAATTTATTCGGCTATTTTTAGCTGGCATATGAATATTTGAAGTAGTGCAGTGAATTTCGACTAGTATTTTGTTTATATGAACGAACATAGAACTTACAATTTGAAATTGCACCAAAAATTGAAAGGCAAACAACATCAATTTAAAGAAGGTATCTCTATCAATAGTCACTAGTGCTGACGATTTCGTTTAACAAAGGACAATAAATGGCATAAAGATCGTTCAGAAATGTAAATATGAATTATTCGGCAAACTACAGGGTGTTCTGCAGTAGATGCAACACGCGGTATACATGTAAGTCTACTATACGACTACACTGCGATGATGTTGTGGGAAAACTGCCATACAGAGAAAGATAGAATGGGGCGGCTCCTGGAGTATTGATCATACAGCTAACTTTCTATCCCCTATTCCCGCTTCGTATCTCTCCACATCCTAGGAGTACACATGGCCAATGCACTGTGGGCCAATGCACTGTGCCTCTCTGTACACCTTTTTTAACCCAAATTAATTAACAACAACAACTGGCAAATCGCAGCATCCACATTTTAGATAAATGAAGATATTTCGGTTTTTGGCGAAGGCGACAGTCTGGTGCATATTTTTCAGTTTTACTGCAAGCTTTCAGTCAATGTGTCTACGAAATATAAACTGCAATGAGAAAATACTGGGGAATTATTTAATTTGGGGAGGAAATTCTGTAACTTTGCCAAATGTTTACTGGGAGTTCTAAAATCCATAAATAAGAAAGTTTTTTGGGGAAGTTCTCTAATTTTCCGAACACTCGGTATAGTGGAGCCAACTTTTATTCGACTGTTAAATTTTCTGTTCCAAAATTGTTCGGAAAACTTGAGTCCCAAATTATTAAAAAGGTTCTAAAAGAAGGAGATATAATTTAATTATACTCTTTATTTTCTCCTGCTGTATCCACTTGAAACGTGTTTAGTTTTCCTTTTCCTGGTGCATTTTTTTAGTAAAGCACACTATAATGAAAAAATCGTGTTAACTTAAGTACTTAGTTGCTTTTTTTCCGTCTCAAATATCAACGCTTTCGGGCAAGCTAGAATTTTATCGATTCCAATTTAAATATTACTGCATTTCGAGACAAATTAAAGGTGTAAGTGCAAGAGTAATTATAGCATGTAAAATTTTGATTATACAGCTAGACGTAGACTTTCAATGTTTTACATAAAGCATTACGATATTCATAAAAGAGCGTAACCCTATAAACTTTTATCTTTACTTACACACACATATAAATATAGTCTAATGAAATAAATTATGATTGTTTGCTGGATGCTATTACATTTATTAATGCATCATTCGGCAGCATTATATTCTTTCGCGCGATAAAGTGCGAAAATCGATCGTTTTGTTTTAAATTTAGATTTACTCATGTACTTACAACATGATGGTATTTTTGTAACACTCTAAAATCATGTTTTTAATTTACATAAAGTTAAGATTGCGCTTTGCGCTTCGCGGTCGGCGTTCCGCGCATCGCGATTGCGTTCATTTCTAAAACACTCAGTATTTGAAAATGGAAATTGAGGTCAGAACATTATTAGACAATATAATATAATAGAAAAGTATGTATGCAGATGAGAACATGTTCCGTAGACTATAAGGAATTTATTATGAAATGCCATGCATTAGAGAAACATTTCCGGACCGACTAGTATTTTTCAATTATGCAAAGTAGCAAAACTCATTCATTATCGTTCCATAATAATTAAATTGTAAATGGATTCGATAATAACAGTAATAACAAGTAACCACAACACAACCGCAATTAACATCATCATTTATATGTAACAATGCGACAAACCAAACATGATCTGTCGCATAATTGCTCATTTTGCTTTTTTGACGAAATAAAAATGCAATAATCTATTGGACGCTATAAGTTTGAGCAAATACATCTTTGTCCATGAATTTGTAATAAAGCTGCCCTTCGCTGTAGCAAGCATACGGCAATAAAATCGACGACAAATCAATTTCGGGGAAGAATTTTTGCAGCAACGTCATGAAATACTGATACTTGCTCGGGATTTTCTCAATTTTCCGTACCTTCATTTCGTTTGATGTTGTTCTTACTGCAACTTCCTTATTTGGTTTGCGAATCGATTTGGTTTTGGTGCCAATTTTTCGCATCGTTTTACAAGGACAAGCTTCATTTATCACTTGTGGTGGTGCTAAAATTTTCGGGGGTTGCATTATTTGTAGAACAGGAGAAACTAATTGGTGCAGACCGGGTTGCTTGAATTCGCTTATGTGCAAACTTCGAATGGATAACGTGGAAAAGCGACTTTCGCTAAATGGATTCAAGGAAATTTGGGTTTTGCGCTGCGATTTACCCACATTGTTTAAGCCGTAAATATCCGCCTTATATTTTTCCGCTTGTTCCTTAGCGGCCAGCTGCCGTTTAGCTTCAAAGTAATCGTCTAAACGTTTCTTACAATTTGTGGAAGCTGCATTTAGCAAATCTAACAGCCGATATTCAACGTCTTCATTAATGTCGAAGTTATTGCATTTGTGGTGATTGGCTTTTAGACTTGCTTTGTAGCATTCATCCGAACAAAAATATACCAATTCGCATTCCGGACATCTAATTAAAGCTTCGCCTTTTTTAAAGCAATTATAACAAACTTGATAATTGTCTTTTGTGCCGTATAATTCCTGTAGCTTCCATTTATTTGGTGCTTCTATCACGGAAAAGTTGATTTCGTTTAGTAGCTCGATAAATGTTGGAGGGGGAATTTCTTCTTTGGACTTCTTCTTTTTGGATTTTCTGGAGGAAGATTTGCTGCTCTTTGATTTGGATTTTTTTGAACTGGATGCTGTTTTAGTATCTTTTTTGCCTTTCTTCTTCTTAGACATCTTAGAAGACTTACTACTTTTGGACTTCTTAGAAGACTTGCTTTTGGACTTCTTCGAACTAGATGGAGTTCCTTTCCTCTTCCGCTTCTTATGACGCGCTTCAGGTTTCACTCCATATTTTTCGACAAATTCTAAAAGCTGCACCGCATTTTGCAAATTAAGTCTTTCCTGCGCGATCTTCCCGTATTGAAATAAGATTTTTAGATTCTCCATAGCGATTTGTGGCGACAAAATTGAAGCCAATTTAACCACCAGCTCGTTTTCCAAAAGGTCTTCCTCAACTATATCGTAAAGAGCTTCAACGTACTCGATTTGGTTTTGTTTCAACATAGCTTTCCTGCACAACTCGTACATGAAGGCTTTAATCTTCGCTTGAGGAGATTTTTTAGAAGACTTCTGCGAACCACTTTTTGACCGCTTCCTGGCCGCCGTCTTTTTCTTACTTTTCGCCTTCTTCAGCAATAATTTCGGCTCTTTTTTATGCTCATTTTCCATAAATTGTACAACATTCGCAAAGCTTCCTATCGGATTTAATGGATTCAAATCGCAATTTAGCACTAAAAAATTGAGGATCTCTTTGGCCTTCTCCGCAGTCCACGTTTTCGCATACTTCTTCAAAATAAAAATCGTGAAGACATTTCCTAAGCCATCTAACACTCGATAAGGGTCCATCCTATTGCTTTCTAACAGCGTCTTAATTAGCTTGAAATTTCCACTAAACACCGCTAGCGAAAGTGCCGTATGCCCCAAATACAACTCATCCACATCAATTTTATTGCTAATCAAATCCTTCGCCATTTGGCCAATAAAATTACACTCGTCCTCCACAAAGTCCTTCCTCAAACACAACAAATGCAAAGCATTCTTACCGAAATCGTCCCCAACAAAGCTCTCATTTCCACCACCAAGAACATCCATCTTCACATCAATCCAATGATTAATGGGCGTCTTAATCGTCGTATCACAAAGGAACTCCAATAAAACCTGACAGATTTTCACATTATCTTGTGACGGCTTCAAACCAGCAACAATGTGCAGACTGGTCAGATTATCATCCGGTGATCGCGTATTTGGGTCAGCATTCGACTCCAAAATCTGTTGGACAATCGAATGGTTTGCGGTGAATAATGACAGAATTAGGGTGGGTAATGGGACCTCGGCCGTTTTTGGATTACTTCCATAACTTAAAAGAGTCATTATCGTGCTATGGATCAATGCCAATTTGTTCACATCAATCTCAACAAGGTCGCCCCCGCCATTATTTGCATAATTGCTCGTAAATAAATACTGGTTGCTCGACGGATAGATTGGATGGAAATTGGTGTCGCTTGGATTACTATGCAATTTTATTAACTTCTTATACGTCTCCAACAATCGCTTATTCCCTCCCAAATCGTCCTCCATCGCACTGAAATCTCTGGACGAGCGTTTCGCTAAACTGAATCGACTTTCTTTGAACGAGGAGCAACTGAGGCTGAGGAATGATCGATTGGGGTACCATTCGCGGACTTCAGCTTTTTCCTCGCCGTCCAACTCGATTGGTCGGAGGAACGCTTCTTCCCAATTTGTCACCCCGTTTATCAAAGCGATATATCGCAGCAAGCATAAATTCAATGGTGTCAAACCTTCATCGTTCACAATATCAATTTTAGCTCCGAAATTAATCAAGGCGCTAATTACTTCAATATTATCTTTAGCGGCTGCGAAAATCAGCCCGGAATTTCCATGGGCGTCACACAAATCCGGATTTAGATGGTTTTCGAGGAGCAAACTTAACGCTTTATATTTCGAACCTTTACTGCACTTTTCCAAGAATTTTTGGCAATTTGTCTCGTAGGTTCCGGGTTTGCCAAACTTATCTCTATCCCCGGACATCAAAGTTTTCACGTTAAACGTGACAATATTCTCGAGATTCCGATGAATGAAGCAATGCTTCAGCATATTTTTGAACAGCACTTCGTTGTTCCACGTTAGCAAATCGCTTACCGCTATTTTGCTCGTTTTTCGTCTAGTTTTTTCCGCAAGTTCTTCGTTAGATAGCTTCAGATTGAGGTAGTGCAAAATTGTGGCATAGAAGTTTTCTTCCTGTTCCAGCGAAGCTAGTTTGTTCTGAAGCGAAGCAAATCCTTCCAAATCGAGTTGGAACGTGCCAGTATCTTCGGCTTCTTGTTGGCCCTCATTCGCACCTTCTTCAGCGGTGCAACAATAGTTGCACAATTTTATTTGCGTCTTCATGTACTCGATAAAACATTGCAGGTGGTTGATTTTCTTCTTGATTTGCTTGATTTGGATTTTAAGCGAATTGCTTCGAGTTACATTTTCAAGATTGTCCGAATTTAATTCGTCTTCCGAAGCGACATTGATCTCGTTATTAATCGCGCTTCCGAAAAACTCCAAATCGTACAAATTCTCATCGAAAAACAAGCTATCGGGATTTCGCACTTCTAAATTAAACAAACTTTGTGTGGCTAAAATTTCATCGTTAGCGTTCAAATTCGTAAAAACTTCTCGGCTAACATCATTTTTCCCACTTGGAATTGCAATCAAATGCCGGTATTTTAACAGTTTCACTCGTCCAGCGCCCGTTTTAATTAAACTTGGTACATTTTCTGGTAGAATGGTCGAACATAGGCGAATTAAGCTCTCGCCCAACCACAAGCCCACATCCTGACTCCCATCATTACGCTCCAAAATACCAGGACCAAATCTTTGGTTGTTTTGGAACAACCCTTGAAAATTGGAGTCGACGTTAAATATCTGACAATATCCTTGCATATTATTGGCGTAATATAAACCATCGCAATAATATAGATTTTTATTTGCGAATTCAGCAAAATAGAAACCATCCGAATGCAAATTGTTGTGCAGCAATTTTCCGGTGTATTTTTGCAAGAAGGAATCGTTCTGCCACACTTTCGTGGTGCTATTTGACATTTTAATTTAATTTGACACATTACTATTTTGAGCTTAAATTTATTGACTTAAGATTTGTTAACATTATCATTAATGAACGAAACAAAGTTGGCGACATTGGTGTAGACGGATGGAGCACCTTTGGAGCCACATGGGGTAATTCCCCACGAAACGACACCAACAAGGGTACCGTTTTGGGCCAATGGGCCACCACTGTCACCACTGCATGCACTGATACCTTCAACATCCAAAGGTCCGGTGCAAACGTTCGATTTGGCATCGAGTGGAGCGCTTTCTCCAAGTAAATCAACTAAAGCTTGAGCGCAATCTGGAACCAAACCGCCCTACATTCAAAAACTATCCAGAAATAATTTGGATAAATACCTTCAATGGCGACAATTGGAAGATCAATTTTTTGCAGGGTGTTTGGTGGGAGTGGGATAATGTTGTTGGTTAAACCCCATCCAGAAAGGGTGGCCTCACCCTCAGCTACAGCGTCAGCTACCGGTAACTTAACCGCTTGCACGTTATCGTTAAGAACCAGCGGAGTTGCCAGACGCAACAAAGCGATATCATTTGGATTTACTCCACTAGAAAAATATTAATAATTATTCATCTAAACACTAACGGATTTAATTACCCTTCGTAATTGGGGTTGACGATTTTCTCGACGACCGAAATAACTTGAGCATCCTGAGTGGTGTCCAACTTCAAAATTCCAGCAATGATTTGGAACTCTCCAATAGTTGGTACTTCTGTGACGCAATGTCCGGCAGTGACGATCCAGTTTTCGTTCAAGATTGAGCCTCCGCACACGTGTTGGAACGCTCCCAAAATGCCCCATTGGTAGGACACTTGGTATGGGAATTCGCCAACGCTGGCGTCTTCTCCGCCAATGATTCTGGGTCCTACTAGGCCATTTTTGACGCCGAATGGAAGGTTCACACGGGGCATGTAGTTGGTGAGTCTGAGGTTGGATTTAGGGGCAGCTGTGAATTTTATGTTGATTGTGAATAAGTTAAGGGTTGAAATATTTGTCTTACCTGAAGCTGCAGCCAACAAGGCGAAAAGGCAAATTGCTAGAACTTTCATGGTCGGTTTCGAAATGAAAGTGATACTTTTTGGGTTTCGAATTGCGATATTTATACTTGTTGCGGGTGATAAATTTGAATTTTATTGATAAATTGATAAAGTTTGCAATTAGGTGTAAAGGTGCATTGTAAATTATTTTTTTTATATCATTGTTTGATTAAGGATTAGAAGATATTTTTTGGAGTGGTTTGATATCTCGCATCTACACAATTTTTGGAAAATATGAACAAATAGATCTTCATCTTCTATAATAATCAATATTTTATAGAAATCAAAAAATTAGAACAATATAGAAAAAAATATTTGTCAGCTAGATTAAACAAGATCGTGTTGATAGACACCACTTATATAATTATAAAAACAATGGTTTTGAAAATTAAGTAGCACTCCAAATAAAATTAAAAAATTCAGGGACTCGGGTTATCGAAAAAAACCTTAATTGTTTAATTAAGTGCATAGTGACAAAAATACAGTATTTAAATTAATAAACTGTAATAAAAATACAGGTAAGTACAATAAATATAATTATATTTTATTTATAATATAACTATAATTATTTATCAATAATTACACAAATAAAAAGGTAAATAAATTCAAAATTTAAACAATATACATTTTAAATTTAGCGCCTCTATCGTTTTTAATTTCAGTTAATTCGGAAAGATGTCGCCTCAGTTCCAGTCTTCTTCTTCTCTCTTTTTGCCGTGCAACTAAACGTCAACTGCATTAAAATGGTATGTGAATTTTTATTCTTGAAAATCTTAATCATCCCTTGATATTATGATAATCTTTTAATGGATATTGATTCTGCAATTATTAATCTACGTATTTTCATACATAGCTTGCTTTTTAAATAGATATTTTTGTGTGACTTGTGATCAACAAATATTTGTAGGTTATGTTTTGCAAAATCAACTTCTATTTACCTTTTTTTAAATTTTTGTAGTTTAACTAAACTAATATACTTATAAACATTGTCGTGAATTGTTTATTAATGTAATTATTGTTTTAGGCCAAGCGTACCAAGAAAGTTGGAATCACTGGTAAATATGGAACCCGTTACGGAGCATCCCTCCGTAAAATGGTTAAAAAGATGGAAATCACTCAACATAGTAAATACTCCTGCAGTTTCTGCGGAAAGGTAAGAAATAACAGCACAACTTGCGGCCTATGTATTAACAGAATCTATTCTAGGACGCTATGAAACGAAGTGTAGTTGGAATTTGGTCTTGCAAACGTTGCAAGCGAGTTGTAGCGGGCGGTGCATGGGTATATTCCACAACAGCAGCATCATCTGTACGATCCGCAGTTAAACGTCTTAGGGAGGTCAAGGAACAGTAAAAGGTTTACTTTCAACTTAAGTTAAATAAAAATTCCAAAAGCCAAAATTATGTTTGTTTAATTGTTTGTTTATACATTTTTGATGTTTTATTCGTGTGTGTCGTTACGCCACCGAAAGTACATTTATAAAATTTTGTGTTCGAAATCGTGCAAATTAACATTTTAATTTGTGTCGGATTTTTATGTATTATTGCCTTTGGCTTTCGGAAACATTTAAATTTTTGTACGTAAAATAGTGCGGGGTGAAAATACCGGGTTCTCATTTGAAATTCCGGTAATTTCAATTTATTTTATGGCATTTATTGCTTAGAAATATTATCGCGCGGGGTAAATGAATTAAGTCGTTCCAATTTTGTCATACGTGTTTATATTTGAGTATTAAAACTTATTTACAATACTATAATATATAAATTCTAAACGCTTATAAAAAATTGGTAAATAATACCGACTAATCTAATTCGCTTACAATTTTAAAATCAAGTATTTACTTCTTTCGATTTCTTCATCACACTAGCCTTAAACTTATCTTTCAGTAAACTCTCCTCATCACTCAAATCCGAGTAATTCTTATTCGAATCTCTGCGATACATCGACTGCCGTTCTTCTGAACTGCCACAATGCTTATACTTTTCCTTCGATCGTCGCACCTTGTCACTCACCCCTTGATCATTATCACAATACTTGCTCGCCCGCCGATATTTCTTATTCTCCTTAGTCTTAGCCTTCTTGCTTTTGTGATGTTTCTCATCTTCAGTCTTTTTCAAATTCTGCATCTCTAAATCGTGGGCGGCCGTTTGCGTCACAATATCGTGCGCATTCGCTTGCACCGCGACATCAATCGACGTCTTCGATTGACGACTACCGCGATTCTTCTCCAATCCCACCGAAGCCCCCGAATTCAAAGAGCCCTGCAACTGCCGAATTTCCGGGCAGGAGCTATCACTCTCCGATTGCTTCTCGAAGCTATCCGAATTGCTGCTATACTTCTTGCGAGATCGGCGCGATCGCTTCGACCGCCGCGAATCGCGACCCGCAGCCACCACTTGGTACGGCTTCTCCGTACCGTAATCTTTATTATCCGTTTTTATAAAACTAGTGTTCTCCTCATCGTCGCTGCTTGTATTCAACTCCTCCAAATGCAAGCCTTTCCTCAGCGACTTCATCATCAATTGATCGTTCAAATCCATGTTATTCGTGTTAACGACCATGTTAATTTTACTTTCCGATATAGTGACCGAAACATTTTCGTCTTCGCTGCCACTTCGCACATTCATATTGTACGGAATCACCAATTTCCCATTCGCGAGCAAATCGTTAATATGTTGACTATCCAAACCCACATTTCCGCAGCGGCGATTTAAATTCGGACGCAAGTTCGTATCGCAATTACTCGACAGTGCGTTAATAAACTGCATATGCGAATCCAAGCTAGTATTGCTTTCCCTTTGATAACTACTTCGCGACATTTTCCGCGATCGCGACGTAGACGCGGTAATGTTCCGCGAATTGCTGCGAAAATGATTGCCACCATGTCGGCCCGATCTATGTCGGCGCGAATTCACTTTCCTAGTCGCTTTCAACTCTGCGATTTGCACCGATAGTTGACTGTCGCCCGAATTGCGCCGACTCTCGATACTAAAGTGCCGATAGTTCAGACTTAGTTCCGAATCGAACGATTGGTTGTTGCTTGAGGAATAAGCGCCCTCGTTCGGCACCGCTCCTCGTCGGTTTACAAGTCGTGCTAAATTCGCTGCCCAACTTGTACTTAAGTCGTTACTGGCGGCGCTGTTGAGTTCGAAATGTAAACCGACTGGGTCGGTGTGGTTTTGCCATAAGATCGAAATGCGCCCGCCTTCGTTGAATTTTTTTCGCTTAGCGAATGCCTGCGCGATTATTTTGTGCTTTTGTAGTTTCATTGGTTCGGCCACTTCGCAGTGAAATTTTCTTCGTATGTAGCGACCCCATGAGTGTAGGGTGGCATCGCACCAAACCCATGAGGCCATTGCTAGTCCTGCACCGAATACTGCAAGTAATTGCAGTTGCAGCATTGCAACGCTTGGACGTTGTTCTTGTTTGCAATGCGAGAAGTCGGAGCTTAGGCTTGTTAATTTGCATCTGTAATAGGTAATTCATATTATGTTAATTGATTTAATTGTTTAAACTTACAATATGTATTTTTGAAGGCTTGCATTCCAAATTGAAGAGTTTTCAGCGATGTAGTTGTGATAGCCGAATGTTATAACGCAAAAAACAATCATGAATACTGCGAACACGCTCATTCGCACGATGTTTGAGCGAATTTTTCGGCTCGAATGTTCGGATATTATTTCGCAACTATCAATTTTTACTTTAATTAAAAGTATTAGACCTGCAAAAATAATTAGAACTTTTAAACATAATTATTAAAATAGATATTCAAATTTCGCGCCAAACAGAGTCGCACAAAGTTACCAGAAAATTTCCAAAAATCCCTGCTACATTTTTTTTGACGTATTATGTCACCGTTTAAAAAGTAAACAATAACAAATGTGTTTTTTACGCTATCAGGTAAATTACCCACAATTATTGCAATTAATTAATATTGTTTAGTACTATTTTGCCCCACCAGTCGTAGTCTAATAATTTGTAATTAATAGCAATTAGAATTTATTTTTAATTGCACTATATGTGCCAATTCCGTATCAAATATCGCTCGAAGAAAACTTGGCACTTACCTCGAACAATCACATAACCGGAAACCAGCATAACTGCAGCTAGTGGTGTCAATAACAATCCACTTCGAGCTGCAATGCTCACATAGCCAACAAAGCAAATTCCGGTAACATAATCGCCATCGATTTCTCCAATAGCCATTGTCGTAATTGTGAGAATTAATGGCAAGCTCCAAGCAACTAGATGAAAGTACGCCCGCTTCTTATCCACTCGCTCCTGGATTTTACCTGCACGCCGAAAATTAACAAACTAATTTAATTTTTAGTAGTTTAACTTACCAAGGGCTTGCAAAGAACTCATATGCCAAGCATAGCTGAAGATGACAAACCAAACCATTCCAGCTATCAGAAAATAATAGACCATCACGAAAACGATCACACAGGATAAGTTTTCGGTGGCACTTGGTTCGGATTTGCGTAGCGTGCCGTCCTTCTTGCAAACCACATCTTCTCGGGTCTCGTTGCCCAGGAATTGCACTAACCAGCCGGTGTACGAGATGCAAAAGCAGAGATTTACGTAGAAGATGGCTAAAGCCGGGTATTTGTTTGCGGTGTTCCAGTCGATGATGAACGTGATGATCGTGAAGAGGTTGAAGACGATGCAAATGAGAAGGCAGTAGGCGATTAGCTTGTGGATTTGGTAATGCTCGTTCTCGGTGTACAAGGAATCCTTGCAGCGTAATCCGCAACCCTCCACATCTAGTACGATAGGAATTAACAAAATCGCTGACTTAGATAGTGGTCACTTACCAGGATAGAACCATTCCGGCTTATCAGTCTTCACCAACGGATCCATACAGAACCCCGTCGTATTAAACTTCAGTTCATGCACATCGTTCTTGCATTTCGACGGAAACAACCGATCGTCCTCACAGTTAAGAAACTGCGGGAAAACCGAACTGTTGTACAAGATTTTGCAAGGCCCCAATGTAATATGGCACATTTCCTTGGATGGCAAATCGACGAACCCTTTTTCGCACTTGGGCATGTACAAAGCGCACAGAAAGGGTTGAATAACTGCCCAACATTTCGGTAAATATCGCAAAAACTGATAAAGTTGCAGCTTTTCTTGCACCTTGTCTTGCGAACTGAGATCGGTGAGCTCGAGGGTGGTCGCATGATAGGGTAGTTTCGCCCCCATGCACGTCGTAAAGTTCAACGACTGGCATTTGGCCGCTCGTTGACAATATTGCGGATTGGGATCGAATTTGTCGAGGTATCTGTCGTCTTTTTTGGGTTCGCTGTGGCGAATATGTGGCGAAATTATATTGCGGGTTCGGAAATTATTGGGATCCAAGTTATTGTCGGTGTCGTCCAAGAAGGTTCGATTCACTGCACTGGGGAATGTTTGAAGGGGGTTGTACAGGATTAGTAATAATACAAACAGACGCATTGTTAGTGTTTAATATGTGAAATTAACATTGTTAGTGCAAAAAGCAGAGAGGGATAGAAAGAACAACACCAAGTCACGAAAACAAGCAGCACATGTTTAAAGAAAATTGTGATTGTTGTATACAAACTTTTTTAATGGGTTGGAGAGAGATGGAGCGATGGGGGTGGTAATTAGCTGGAAAGAGATAGCGAGACCACCCACTTAGTTCTTGTGGAAGGAGTTTGCAACAAGTGCATGCGCGTGAAGAGTGCTTCTTGGACCACCCACACGCAGGATATTCTTTGTACGCGTATTTATAGCTCGCGACGATTTTTTTTTCATTTTTTTTTGTAGTCATTGCACGTATGATTGAGTTTTAATTCATGCAAATCGGATACTTAGTCGAATTACTAATCAATATTGGATGTCCCTGAACGATTTGCTTTTCTATTATAAGTTGCGTTAATTTAAGAATCGATCCAAGTGGCGCCATCTCTTGGTGGTTCGAATTATAACTGAAAGTTGAGGTGATTGTTTGTAGATGGCGACATCAGCGATTCAAAATTTTTTTTAACTACGAAACTGGTTGGTGGTAAGTTTACTTAGTAAAGTTTAAGGTTTCAATTAAAACAGAAAAAAATAGGTCATTATATTGATCTATTCCTCAACAAACTAATTTTACAAAATAATTAGGCAAGAATTAGCGAAATAATCGCTTATTAAATATGACAAAATAAATATAATATACAAATAACAAATTATTGCGAGCACAAAACTAATTTTAATCACAATTGAAATTCATGCGGGCGCTGCTGCATTTTCTTCGGTTTCCTGTTCTTCTTTGAATTCTCTCATGCTCATCATGGATTGCGGTCCTTGAATTACACGGTACATTACAGCCCAGCTTAATTTTGTTGGAATGAAACTAGAAACAAAATTAATTAATAATTAAATTAAATTTTGAATTATTATTTACTTTTTCAAAGGTAGAACGTATCGGGAAAATCCTGGCATTGTGACGAAAACTTCTTCGCGACGAATAGCGCTGATGATTCGTTTAGCGACATCGCGCGGTTCCAACATGTTCATATTTCTTGGCTTGCATCCATCGAACATGCCAGTGTTGATGAAATATGGGCAAATAAGGGTCATGTTGATTCTGTCATGTCCATGGGTCTAAAAAATTCAATCAATTAATTCTAAATAAGGGTAGTTTTTTTTTGGTGCGTACTTTAAGCTCGGTTAACAAACTCTCATGAAATCCAATAGTGGCATGTTTGGTTGCACTGTAATCAGTGCATTTATACGTTCCCAATAATCCAGTTAAACTTCCAACAGTCACAATATGCCCTTTTTGTTTGGTGATCATGTCCGGTAAAAATGCCTTTACAGTCTAAAACATGGATTTTTCTATTAATTTTTCAGGGCTGGAGTATTTCGAATACCGACCCAATAATGTGAAAGAATGTTGACTTTGTACGTCTTCTCAATCATACTATCTGGAATATCCAGAAGCGTTTTGCCACAAACCACTCCCGCATTGTTGATCAAAATATCGACGGTTCCCAAATCGGCCTTCAGGATGTCGGCGTATTTGTAGACGCTTTCCTTATCGGACACATCCACGGGGTAAGTGAAAATTTTATGACCTTCGCTTTCAATGCGTTCCTTGACTTTGTCCAATGCTTTAAAGAAAAATCTAGGTTTAGATAATTATGATAACTAGAATCAAAAATCGGAAAGTTCGAAATAATAGCCATCAATGATATTAAGTGGCAGCTATTCATAGTAGCGTAGTAATTCATCAAAGAGAAAGTAGGTTGAGCTTTTTTCAAGTATGTAATAAAATATAAAAGAAAAGTATTTGTTGGTTTAACAAACGACATTTTTTCAAAATTATGAATAATATCTGGTGTCCTAGTCTCGGTTAGAATCTCGTTTCCTTTGATCAACTACTAGATAAGGTTTCGAAATCACGTAGTGAAACATTGATCTAATTATTTGATCAAGTGTGTGAGTGTGGTAATGAAACTATATAAAAGTTGCTTAGGGCAATTGAGACAAAGTTAGAAATTAGGTAGTAAAATTTACAACCGTTAGAAATTTTGACTAATTAATTAATTACAAAATAAATGCATTGGAAGCCAAAGTTTATTATTAGGCAATAACACATTTGGTCTTCGGATGTAAAGATTAAAAGCTAAAGCTACTTAACTTAAGTAGTCAAATGACCTCAAAAAATTATGTGGCAACAAACTTTGAAGAGATGAGAGTCAAAAAGAAATTTATATTTATTATTCAAATACTAGTTCTTTAATCTAAAAATGTCTAATAAAAGAGAAATTTAATCTCTGTCCAATATTTAAGAAAAGAGAGAATTAGTTAATTATTTTGGTAGAAATTACTTTCACTAATTAGGTTTATCTCACCTTGAAATATTTTTTGAATGATATTTGCGAAAGTTTTAATTGTTTTTCAAAAAAAGCTACACAACTAACACATTAGAAAACCAGAATGTCTTATCTAAGTAGCCGCGATATAATTACAATTGCATATATTAGAATAACAAAGTGCATGTAAATAATGAGAATGAATAATATTTGTTGTTTGTTTTGAAAGGCATGTTTGTGCATAATATTCCAAAAATACCAACTGTTATCTTGAACGCGTATTCAAATTGAAATTTCTTACCTTTTTCGTTGTTGTCCCAAACCGCTACTTTTGCATTATATCTGGCAAGCCGAAGAGCTAGTTCTTGACCTACACCGCCAGCTCCACCAGTAACTAAGACAACTTTGCCTCGAAGGCTTTTCTGAGTCCTTAAGAACGAGGGGGTGACACTTAAGAGTAAGGCCTCGGTAATGTAATAAACTGAGAGCCAACTGAGAATTGTGAACTCCATAATTGCTGAAATGATGCTTAAAACCACTTGGCTGGTCCATAAAAAGACGGAAGAGGCTGTTTGGACTGACCATGTTGTCAATCTAATTTATTTAATTAATTAGAGCTTTTTTAATTAATTTAAATTAATATACTTACTGGAGACCGTAATTCAAATAAGTGTTCATCATGAAAGGAAAAAAAACAAACGACTTTGGGGCACAACTGTTCACTGTGACTCTTGTAGCACTAATAGCATTTGCTGTGAAGATCTCGCAAAACTTATGAGAGAAAACTCTTAAAGTTTATCGAACTCTCCTTGTAATGTGTGTACCTTTCTTTCTCCTACTATTTTCCGGTAAAACTTAAAATGTAAAAGTTGCGTTTTGCTTATCAACTCAAATGTAGAACGACTTTTTGGTGGGAGAGAGAATTTGGTGATCTACACCTGGAGGTCTAGAAACTATCCCAATTTTTGGGCTCTCAATAGTTTCTTTGGAAATATTTCTAATCGACTTGGAGGAGGATGTTGCTTGGTTTACTGGCGGAGGATGCGAAAGCTATTTTATTTTATAAATCATCGGAAATTGTTAAATGCAGGCAGCGGATTTACTTATATAGAAGTTCCTGCTGCAACAGTTTTTGTACAAAAATCCAGAATTAAACGGTAAATTGTTGAGGTCATTCATCTAATCGTCGCTTGAGCGATAAATTACATAAGAATTTGTATTACTAATTAGTTAAAATAATATTTGTTTAAATATTTTACGCACTATTTCGTAGAAAGTATTTTTTAAATTAATTATAAATATTGGTAGCAATTTAATCGGCACTTGCTACACAACTTTTTCTTTTCTTCCTTTGTAGGACACAAGAAATTCTAATCAAGATTAATAATTTGCATTAAATATTTCTTCTTATATAAAGACAACAATTGCATTCTGTTCTATAATTATCATTGTTTTTATGCATCACTAAGTGCTTTCTTTAAGATTCCTGCAGTAACCTTAACCCGTTCAAGATATAAATGAACTTAATCAAGTTCATGAACATATAACTGGTTTCGTTATTACATACACAAGAAAAGCCTACTAGAATAAACTTTCTTTTTAATTTTGTTGCTTTTTGCTGACTTAAGTTATGAATCGCAAAGTAAAGTAATTGCAAATTAATTCAAGTAGTATAATGAGAAAATATTTTTTATTTTGATCATCAAATTATTGTTAGAAAGCGCACATATTGGTTAACTTTATAATAACTGATCTAGCTAAGCTATTTCATCATGTTTCATGTAGATATGCTCTTTTCTTAAGTATTAGGAAATATTGTAGTGATATTAGTACTTAGTTGCTTTTGCCTAATTTGTGTTGTTTGCTTTACAATTATTTCAAAACTTTCAACCCAACATGCACACCGCAAAATTGCACGCAGACATGCATTTCCATTGTGCAACATTATATTGTAATAAATTTCAGAATTTTTTTAAATTTTAAAAGACTAAAAGTACGAAGAACTTAATATTATAAAAATATTTAATTATTTCTATTTCAATAATAGAATTAATTGATATATAAAATTATAAACATTTATTTAAAGAACACATTATTATGCAACTAACAGTACTTGTACCTGTATTGCTGGCTGCCAACATTTGAGATTCAAATTACGAAAGTGTTATTTATTACCCACATAATTAGTAAAAAAATAAGACGTCCTTTTAAATTAACCTTTACTTTGTTTATTGCGAACACTTGCGAACATAAATGTTCTCGGTATTTTTTATTCAATGCATTTTTTATAACATTTATTGTTTGTTGCACCCGATAAATTAATCAATAACAAATTTTTAATATTGAACATTATTTATTATTCTGAAAGGTTTTTGAATAATATGTAATTAATGTTAGTTGCGTAATTTATGGCTTTGTTTTTAATTGATCGGTTTTATTCCTTTCTATATTTTTTACAATAATCATCTTTTTTTTATAATAATCTAGTTATTATTGCTCTCGTCAATTATTTTAATTTATTTATTTGTTACTATTTTTACTTTGTCTCATTTGCGTTGCGTTAATAATTTCCTTCGGAGAGACTTTCATTCTGTTCAAATTCAAATCTTCATATAATTTTTCTTATAAATAATTTTAATACTAATAAGTTCTCACAGATTATTTAATTTATTTGTGACAATTTTTACTTGTTCTCACACGTATACTTTAATAGTTTCCTACCGCAACTTTCATATTATTTTGCCATTTTTCTAGCTACAAGGATAATTGTTCCAAAAAAATTTCAAAAGCAATTATTGTATTGCAGACACTTTTTTCTAGTTAAGCCATATCATTTCACTTTGCATTTAGGAAATAGTATAACAATAATAACAGCACAATTAATTTCTATTCAATAATATAAATTATTTCGTATAAATTTTACGATTGGTTAATTATCGTAAATTCTATTAAACATATTGAAATAAATGAAAAATTCACGCTTCAGTGTAATTATCGTCCTAGTTACATAGTGTAGATAAATATGTGATAAATGTTGCAAGCACCTTTAGCTTAGCGCACTGCAGAACACTATGCAATAATCTGCAAACGAAATAGTGAAGGTGCAATTTGATTTTCAACACACACACATTCGATTTGAATCGAAACAATCCTGCCAAGTGCTGCGCATTCATCGACATCGCGACATCCCCAAAACCGTCTATAAAATTTTTTATAGCAGGCTTTTGTTTACTATTTCCTGCGGCGTGTTTGTTGTTCATTCAGTTTCATGAATTCAGTGATTGCGGTGCGACCGATGCATTGTCCGGCTCAGTTTCCATCTAATTTTAAGGATTATTATTATTGATATTTTTGCTCAGGTTAGTGTTTACTACATTTTCGAATTTCCTAGAAAGCGTCTCATTAAAACTTATAATTTAGTGATTAGATTATTGTCCTACTGTACGATATGCAATTGGAAAACTTAATTAAAGGTATTAAATGCAATCGATTGCTGCTTTAATCAAAATGTAAACAACTTTTTATTTACTTGAACGAATTCAGTTTAATTCAATGCGATTTTAATTTATCTGGCGTTGAATTGTTTTTTGCAGTGCGATAAATTAATTTAAGCGAGCATGTAATAGATTTTGAATATTTAGTATGTAATATGTGTTTTGTGTGTGATACATGCTTCAAAAGAGAAAGGTATTTAAAATAGAATTTTCAATTTTAAATTAAATTCGAAAAATATCTCATTAGCTATTTTTTTGTTGTTATTTGATGAAATTCTTGCTAGTTACATTCAATTGTCAACTAACTAAAACACATAGAAAGCTGCACACATTGTTGAGTATTTTATTATTTGTTTAATAAAAAGTATAGCGAAATATTTTTCAAGTTTCAAAACAACATCAGGTATTTAATTCTATTCAATCAATTTTTATTCATATCCGACCTTGACTCACTAGTTATTACACAATTTGTCTTTAATATTAATTATGTCTCGAATGTCGAAAATATTTAGGTTTATGAAAATTACTGCGATACTTAAAAAATGCAGTACTTGTACTAATAATATTAATTGATAAGTAAATATTGACGTACTCAAAATTAGAGATCGTAAATAAATAAATAGCTAAATTTGCGAACAAATTTATTCAAATATTTCAGCTTAGAGAAATTTCAGCGCGTTGCATAATTACAACAAAAGAGACGAATAAACCTCAATCTTTTAATGGGATAATAAAAGTTTCTGTTAAATTGTCGTCGTACTATTTACATACACAAATTAATAATTGAAATTAATTAATAAATTTTGCAAGCTTGAAGAAACAACCTCTTTCACTTTTTTTTAGAGCAAATGTAGTTTCATCAGGGCTGAAAATGCATTTCACAATTAAAGGTAAAATCCATAATTATGCGATTCAAGAAGAACCACTATTCATGGTTATCAATGATTGTCATTAACCTTTAGAAATTGATTGCGATATGCCATCACAATAAATAGTACCTATGTTTAATTCCTTGTAAAGGACACGTGCTGAATTTTAATTAATTTTACGCTGCAATAAAAATAATAATTATCGTCAATATCAATGAACAAAATATGTAATAATTAATAATTAATACATCATACAGTGTTAAATTATAATTCTGATTGTCGCTGAATTATGCAGAAGGTTTATTGTTTAATTTTTAAATTTATTGCAAACTAATAAATTATTATTAAACATTGCGTTATGAAATTCATTATTTTTTTTATTTGTCTTTCTATTTCTAGTATATACTTAGTGTTTCAATAATTCATTCAGGTGAACCTCGACTCGAGATAAACATTGCAAAATTTTCAAGCCTAATAAAAGAATTATTAAATTGAAAATGAACGAACAACTTTCACTAACTACAAACTAGTCGTGCAATATGCGACATCATACTTAAATCTCAATTTAACCTACTAAACTAAACATACTGCTATTTTTTTATTATTATAAATAAATGGATATGAAATTAAACAATGTTTCGAGGTCAAGTTTATTTATTACAAAAATACGAATTGTTCAAGATTAGGTTACAAATTTTTGGATTTCTAAATTTTATTTCGTAAGTCAAGTGTGTTATTAATTATTTTTGATAATTGCATTTGCTTGTAAGGTCAAAAAAATAATCTTTAATCAGCTTCTAAATTATTCTTGTCGTGTAACGGATGGGAAGACATGATTATATTAAAAATCGTGGCTGAAATGCGGAATTTTTGCAGCCTTTTCTGAACCTTGTTCAAGACTTGTTTTTAATTTTTCAAACAACTATTTTGCATTAATTTATTTAATAGCTTTTTATTTTTAATTTACTACAATTTTTTGCTTGATAAAAATCGAAAAAATTGATGGATCAAGTTGAACCTTGCTTCTGACGAAACTTATTAATTAATTTATATCAGCTAACAAAAACTATATCCAAGAATAATAAATACAAACACTGTGCGTCATTTCAACTAGAAAAACTCGCTTCGACTTGCTAATTCAATTTTTTTCATTAATTTTAGACTAATCTATCAAGTCAAGCTCTGTGATCAAAAGTAGTTGGATATAATGGTATATCTCCAGTACTAAAAAGCATCAATAACCAACATCTAGTCAAATAATTTAGTGCCTTTAATAACTTAAAAATAAAATAATGAAAATGGCATCAAAAAGTGAATACAAATTATCGGAATCCATTATGGACGTTATTGGATTTCTGATAATATCGCTAATTCATGTGATCCAAGCGATTTGGAAATACTTTTTGCCGAACTCGATGCAACCGATCAAAAGTATCGAGGGCGAAATCGCTTTGGTGACTGGGGGCGGCGGTGGATTGGGGCGACTATTGGCAATGCGATTGTCGAAATTGGGGGCGACTGTCGTACTTTGGGACATCAACATTTCCAGTAAGTTTTGTAGCTAGAAAAGTAGATTATGAAAATATATTTGCTTTACTTTCAACGATGCAGTTTCGATTGCATTCCAATCTCTTCTTATATAAGAGTAATTATCTAGCGAAACCTGTTTGTTTTTAGGATTTGCAGATATTTTGTTCGCTTTGTGAAAAAAAAATATTAGAATTAATTAAGTTGCCCGATTTTTTACCATTATTTTGAATTTTATGGGAAATTAGGAAATCCCAAATAAATTAAATTAAATTTTTGTAACTTAATTCAGGGACATCTGGATTAATTAAAGTTTATTATGTGGAAAGAACACCTCTTATATTTTATTTACACTAAATTTAAATTTAAAACAATTGGAGGTCGCGGTTTCTTTAATGATGTTTTCCTCATATTTTCAAAAATATTATTGTTTTGTCGCACCTAAACAAATAAGATGATCTCAAAGGTTTGTTTGATTTGCACCAAGTAATTATTTAACATGTGTTCGAAAAATAAATTCCTTGATTAATAATAAAGTATAGAAATAAACATTCCAATTGATTGACGAAAACAAGTTTGATCACAATTATATAGCAAATGTTAAAAAAAACCTCTGCATGTCCTTGCATTGAATTTGAGCAACACTTGTGAAATTATCGAATGTGTTCTAATTAGATTTTAAATTCATGTTGAAAAATTAATAATAATAAATATGATTCAATGATATTTTCAATGATGTACCAGTTTTTTCATTGAAACAATTAATTCAATGCATTTTAATTAATAGAACAACTAATTCAAGTGCACTATGAACAAGGTTAATGCTGAGCGCACAATTGTGACTTAAGTCACAAAGAAAGTTTAAGTTTACTTTCTTCGCTCGATGGTGTAATAATGCCACTTTCCCACACTATTATGATATCATCTTAACAATCAAACAAAATAATGCAGGTGTAGACGAAACTGTGGACTTGGTCAAAGGAATTGGTGGACAAGCTTTCGGATTCAAATGCGATATTGCAGACAAAGAGGATGTTTATCGAGTCGCTAAATTAACCCGGAAATCCGTCGGTGAGGTTAGTAGATTTTAATAATTAGCTACAATTAAACTTAAGGAAGAATTAATTTCAGGTGACCATCTTAATTAACAACGCTGGCGTATCTTCGGGGCATTTGCTTTTAAATACGCCCGATCACTTAATTAAGCGCACGTTTGACGTGAATATCATCGCGCATTTTTGGGTAAGAAATATATTTTAATTTGTAGTATTTTTAATATTTTTTTGCCCTCAGACAGTGAAAGCTTTCTTGCCCAAAATGATCGAGGCAAACCACGGCCACATAGTGACAGTAGCCTCAATGGCCGGCTATGTGGGTATTTTCAAAATGATCGATTATTGTTCGTCAAAATTTGCGGCAGTTGGATTTGATGAGGCTTTACGTGTCGAATTGGAAGCGCTTGGAATCGATGGTGTAAAAACCACCTGCATTAATCCATACTTTATTGAAGCGACCGGGATGTTTGGAAAGGTCAATTCGCGATACGTGCCCACTTTGAAGCCGAACGATGTGGCCGATAGGGTGATTGAGGGTATATTACGCGAAGAGACCACAGTAATGTTGCCGCGGATATTTTATATTGGTATGGCTCTCAAAGCGTAAGTTGAATTGATTTATTTTCTTTACTTGTTTGTTGAATAGTTTGTTTGTGATTTTATAGCATTATGCCTTGGTCAATTGCGTCAATGTTTTTAAGGGGAATTGTGCCTGATCCACATCCTGACTCAGTTTTTGTCAAGCCGCATTTAGGGGCTGATGATAAAATTACAGATACAATTAAAGTTAATAGTATCTCGCAAACGGTTGCTAGTTTGAATCAACGTGTTACGATTTCAGGAAAAAATTTATAATTTAGGATTTAGCTTTAAGAATATTATAATAAAATATTTTTGGATTTTTCTTTTCACCTGGTTGACATGTTTAGAAATTGGTTATCAAAGTGAGATAGAGCATATGTTTAGGTGAGCGAGAAAGAGACAGAGCGCTCCACAGTTGGTAGGGGAAATAGCGCTGTCTCTTTCTGACAACAGCAAAAAGCATGTTTACTCTTTTCTTATCAAACATTATTTAAAATTATTATAATATGACAGATGCGCTGATAAGAAATCGATAATATTTTACCTATACATTAGTAGTATCTTCCGAAAAGATTTTCTATAATGACGATGATATTCGGTACCGTAATAATAATAATTCTTGGCAGTAGTGTGGCAATTCATTCTTTCCAAATTGATCAAGATTGCAATGCCTATACTAATTGTGGCACATGTATAGAGCAAAAATGTTCATGGTGTTACATTCAGGTATTCCCATAAGGAAAATTATACATTTCCTCCAAACTTATCCGCCTTTTTTTCAGTACGGACAATCGTATTGTATTTCGAACAATTCTTCGGCCACGTGTACGAGACGTGAATCTTCTGTAAATAAATTCATTGCATTGAAAAATCAGGACTTTACATCGTATAACGACAGCGGAACGGTGCAAATTCGGCCACAAATGTTCAACATTACGTTGTCTCCAAGTAAGGTTCCATTTTCTTTTTCTTATCTACTTTACACAAATATTTACAAATACAAATATTTAGTAAGCCAAATCATAGATTTTAAAATAGTTTTCAATGTAAGTTCATCATTTTTGCGCGGCAATTTGAAAAACAACCAAAATATTATCTTATCCATTAATTTTAGATAATCCCGTGAACATTTCGTTCTCTTACAAACCAGCCAGTAATTATCCTTTACAAATGTACTACTTAATGGACATTAGCATATCTATGAAAAACCATATGAGCCTTTTTAAAAATATAACCGTACAATTAAGTAAACTATTAAAAGGCAGTAACATTAACTTCGCGTACGGAACGTTCATGGATAAAGTAGCGATGCCTTTTTCCAACATGGACATCGATAGTTTACGGACTCCTTGTCGACTAGTGAATACCGAAACGCACGAACAATGTATACCCGGATATTTATTTGAACATAAAATGAATTTTTCCAAAGAAATTGGAAAATTTGTTAATGAGGTATTTGATAAAAAAAAACATCTGCTCCCGATACTTCAGTAAAAGCTTCTTCAGGTAATGCACACACAACTGTCATCGAATCTCGACGACTTGGATGGCGGCTTAGATGCCATAATGCAATTATTAGTTTGCGATACGATTGTGCCTTGGTCGAAAAACGCCCGGAAAGTTATTTTTGTAGCAACTGAAAGTCGATTGCATTCGGCTGGTGACGGAATCTTAGCGGGTATTCCGTCGTACAATGAGAAAAATCAATGTCTTTTGAATGAAAAAGGAAAATATGAGCAGCCGTTGTTGTACGACTATCCGACATTTGAGCAAATCTCCTACTTGCTCAACAAGAATAAGGTAAACGAGTTAAGCGAGTTAGAATGAGTTGCAGGAAGGTTTTTGTAGGTGAATATAATATTTGCATCTAGTGGTGATCATTTGGTTAAATACTATTCGAAGCTAAAGCAGGATTTGTTTAATAATACGGTTTATGTTGGGAAATTGAGAAAATCCGCTCAGAATTTGTTGGACTTGATTAAAAAGACGCACGACGATTTGCGAAAGCAGGTGCACTTTTTTATCAATACAACTCATTTTGATTATATTAAAACTAACATTTATGCGGATTGCGATGGACTTGGAGAATTTAAAGCGAATGGGTCTTGTTATAATGTGGAAGAGGACAAGAACAAGGAATATAAATTTATAGCAGAATTCACGTTAACAAATGCCACTAATATTCCCAAACAGGTAGAATTATTTATTTATTTAATAGCTTAAAATATTGAATTAAATTAATAGGATAGGGCCATAATTGAAGAACAAAATCTGAACGAAAACATTGACGTTACAATTAACTATCAAGGAACATGTAATTGTGGTAGCGATGAAGATCGCGATTTAATTAAATGCGTCAAAGGTGTCTTAGAGTGCGGGGGTTGCAATTGCCATGACGGATGGTAATTATTTAAAACGCCTTAGAATCTTAATTATCAAACTTTTCCAGGCGGGGTAAAACTTGCGACGAAAATTGCGATGACGGTCCCATAATAAATAAATGCATCAACAATATCACGAATTCGATATGTGAATCAAGGTAATGTGAAACCTATTCTGTTCTGACCTGTTCTGTAAAAAAGTACGTCTGCGCATTCGGTACCACAGGTCAGAACGTAAACGACTTGACTTTATTCAGCATTATATTGTTTGTCTTTAGAGGATATTGCGAATGCGGCAAATGCATTTGCAATCCGAGATCTGCAGGCAAATATTGCCAATGCGCTATAAATGCTAAAACCAAAAAAACCTGTGGAGTTGGTAATTGTACCGAATCGGGTTGTGATTGTCCTGAAGGATTTATTGGAGATGGTTGCGAATGTTCGGATTCCTTATGTGTAGCTGAAAATGATATTCAGATTTGCAGTGGAAAGGGAATTTGCGATTGCAATGAATGCAAATGCGATAGTAGTTTTTACACAGGTGCGTACTGCGAAAAAATGCAACCGGCCTTTTGCGACACTAAAACCCCGCAAGTGATTGATTTCCTTAAAACTAAAGAAGCTCCGCAGGATGATTTGACCCTTTCGTTGGAAACTGAGGTTCCTAGCGGTTATGGTAATTAATCTAGTAACTGTAAATTAATTTATTAACATGTAGTAATATTTTAGTGCTGTCTTGTCTCATAGTTTATCAAAATGCAACAGATTTTCGTTGTAGCACTACGTATTATTTATATAGCGAAAATTCTATTAAAATAAAACCACCGAATTGCGAAGCAGGGACAAGTATGGCATCGGTCGGGATTTATTCAGCAATCGGATTAGCAATACTTATTGTGGTTGTTGGTGCAATTTTTGCATTTCTTTATAAATGGCGCAACGATTATTATGACAAACAAGAGTACGAAAAGTTGCTAAAGAACGAACGTGATTTGAAGAACCATTTAGGTAGTAATCCACTTTATAAGGATCCATTGACGCGTTTTGTCAATCCTCTGTATAATAAAGATTATTAGTGGTGGGGCGTTTTAAATATGCCGCGCTAAATCACAAACATGTGACGTTACCATAGTTACGTACCGATTGACCAATCACAAGTTAAGGGTTTGGCGCGACAAATTTAAAACAGTCATAAAATATTATTTTTAGTTTATTTTTTACTTTTACATTTTTATATTTCATTTGTCTACAATTTATTAGTTGAGCAGCTTTTTCGCATATTCAACGATACAATCGGCATGCAGCCCGTTATCCTTCAGGACATCGTTAGTGGTACCGGAATGTGGTACTCGTGCGACTGCAACATGTTTCACCGTAATGTCACTTTCCTCCGCCACTGCCGATAGAACCGCTTCCCCAATTCCACCCTCGTAGTAATGATCCTCCACCACCAAGATCCGACCACCACAAGCCCGTGCATTCATTACAATACCAATCTTATCAATTGGTTTGATTGTAAAGAGATCTAAGCATCTCATGTTGATCCCAATTTTGGCCAATTCCACTTCGGCATTCAACCCTTCGTACAAAGTTATCCCGCCGCCGATGAATAGCAGTCTATCGGTATTGCTTTCTTTCAACACTATCGCTTTGCCAATCTAGAATAGTAATTATCAAAAAAATAAATTAGTTATAACTATTTAGTGTTTTACTTGGAAGTCTTGCAAAGGAGTGTAAATGACAGGTTTCGGAGGACGACCGGTGCGAATGTACGCAATCCCTTTAGTGTTCGCAGCCAATTCGACTGCTTTTTCCGCAGCTACCGCATCAAACGGATAAAACACGGTGGATTGCGGTATGGAGCGAAACATGGCGAGATCTTCAAGTCCCATTTGGCTGGCGCCATCCTCACCAATGCTACAACCGCAATGCGACCCGCAGATGTTGATGTTCGACTGGGAAACGGCTCCCATACGGATCTAGTATTACGTAAGTCAATTTATAATTTTTTTAACGGACAAAGTACCTGATCGAAAGCTCTGGTAAGGAAAGCTGCAAACGTGGATAGAAAAACGACCATTCGATCGCGACAAGCCACACCAATTGCCACCCCGACCAAGTTTTGCTCCATAATGTAACTTTCTACAAATCGTTCCGGATATATCTTCATAAAGTCTTCAGAATAGGTTGAATTGCGCATATCGCCATCAAGTACCGCCACTCGATCGTTATCCAGCTTGGATAGAGCTGTGCCGTACGCCTTGCGCGTTGCGATCACCTGGAATCTTTTGGTTAGTCTGAGGAATGGATGTTGTCCGTGACGTCACCGACAACATTTATTCCCCAGGATTATTTTACCTCCCCAAGATTATAAGTAGGCGGGGAGCTTAACTTAACATTGCAAATATCTGCCACATCGACATCTTCGTTAGGTGGCGGAATAAAATACTCGTAAGGTCCTGGCTGAGTTAACAGCGACTCTAAATGTCGCAACACTTCGTCGCTTTTGTCCCCCAAAGCTTTACCGTGCCAGTTTAATTGATCCTCAATGCCGGGGAAATGTTTGCCTTTAAAGGTTTTCGCGATAATAGCGGTAGGTTTGTCGTAAGTGTTGCGAGCTTGTTCGAAAGCGCTTGTAAGCTCGCTGACGTTATGTCCGTCGACGATGATGGTGAACCAGCCGAATGCCTCGAAGCGAACTTGGTAGGTGTGCAAATCGTGGCCGATTGACGTGGGGCCAGTTTGGCCTAAGCGATTGCAATCCAGGATCATGCACAGATTGTCCAGTTTGTAGAAACTGGCGAAGTGGAGCGACTCCCAAACGGAGCCTTCGGCGCATTCGCCGTCTCCGATCAAGCAATACACTCTAAACAGTTTAAGTAATATTTTGTGGAGTGAGGGGCGAGGTGACTTACCGGTAGCTGCTACCAATATCGAAATGCTTCCCAGTGTACGCCATCCCCGCAGCTACACTTAAGCCTTGTCCCAAGGATCCAGTACCTACATCGATGAATTTCAAGCGAGGTGTTGGATGTCCTTCCAAATCGGAACCAATCGATCGCACGTTCAGCAATTCTTCCTCGTTTAGGAATTTATTTTCGACCCAAACGCCGTAAAGTGCAGGAGCCGCGTGTCCTTTCGATAGGACGAAGCGATCGCTTGAGCGATGGCGGGGCGAGCACACTTTGTATTTCATGGTGTGGAAGAAGAGGACTGCTAGGATTTCGGCGCAAGAGGAACTGGTCGTTGGATGACTGAAAGTGGAGGGTTAGAGGTGTTTTGGATGGAATTTGGAAGTTACCCGGAATTTGGAGCGGTGGTGCAGGTTACGCTGTGGATTCGGATTTTGTGCGCGAGGTTGGTGAGGGTTTCCATTGAGGTTTCGTTCGGCATTTTGCAGAAATTTTGACGCTTTTATTAACTCGAGAAATAATGTATGACGTTGTCAAAATTTTTGACGTTTATTTATATAACTTTTGTTTCTTTAAAGGTACAAATTATGTGCTACGCGGTTGTCTCCCATTCTTCCGGATCTGATGTTGAAGGAGCGCCAACGAAAATATACCAAGGAGCGAAACGCAGCCACAAATGTAAGTCAAAACATGCTCGTAAAAATGTGGACAATTATTTCTATCCCTGCATTGCCTGGAATTTTATTAATTAATTTAATTACTATTTTTTGGGGGTTGTTCGTACACGTTTTGAACCAGCAGCACAACGCAACCTGAAATTAATTTGTCTGTAAATGTAACGGTGCTGTAAACCAATCCACCCCCATAACCGTTGGTTTTCACGTAATTGGCCGTTAGGCATAAACTGGCGACCATTGTGGATGAACCACTAATCCCTTTAATTTAAAATTGTTATTTGCAAATTAATTATTGCTAATTTTTTTACCTAAAAGTGTGGCAATTAAATATAGCTGCAGATTGGATTTAACTGAAATCCCCGTACTGATCCAAATCGACGCTAATAAACCCACTATAGAGCCAATCAGATAAGTTACTTTATCGGTGCAGCAATTTATTCTAAACTTAAGAAATATTGAAGTCAAAAATGACGAAATGTAAGAAACCAGCGGTACTGTCGCAATAGTCGAACGAATCCCATCGATATCTGTGTCCTCTAATAAACTGCGCTCATCAATGTACAGGGGGATGTAAATTAAATTGAGTGTGGTGAATAATCGCGATGTCATATAGCTGAAACATTTTCCTATAATAGCTTTTCCACTGTAATAAAAATTCTTACAGCAACGATACTAGATAAATAACCGACGATTTCAAAAAATGCTTCACATTATTGTGACTCTCGCTCAAATTGTTCACATCTTCCGTTTGACTATCGCGTAATGGTTCATATTCATCCTCTTCTTCGTTCGATCCCAAAATTCCGCAGTAAAATAGCATCGAACTTAGTAAGCCGATGAACGTGATGATTAACGCGATTTCCTGTTCAATTTAACTATTTTAAAAATGTTGTTAAATTAATAATGTAATTACTTTAAATTTGTAAAAGTCGGTTGGTCCTATGCTGGTCACTTCATCATTTTTCAGGATCACTAGAGTGATAATGTAGACTGAAATGCTGCAGCACACGGATGCTGTATATCTAAAACTTCAATCAAATTACTGAATACTAAAAAATAGTTAGTACCTGATGGCAGTTAGATCAGAGCTATGACTATGATCCCTGGATATTTCCGGGATGATACTTAAATGCGAGATTTGCACGATGGCCCAACCGATTTGAAACATAGTGATCACTAGGATGTAGTAGAAAAGCACCAGTCCATCGAAAGTGGTCGCTTTGATTGAAAAAATCAAAGAGAAACCAATTGAAACTGCTAAGGTGCCACTTAGGTGCCATAATCGTTTGTGGCCAGTGCGATCCATGGCCCAGCCAGCTAACGGCGTGGCCAACGAATCCACAACTTGACCTGGTGATTGGTAATTTAATTTTTTAAAGCGCCAGGACAAATTAAATTAAGGAGACTTACCAATCATTAATAAGACACCAGCAGTTTTGGATTCGATGGTTAGAACCACTTGGAAGTAGAATAGGGTGTAAGAGAACCACATTGCAGCACATAGGTCATTGTAAACGTGGCCTAAACCGTAGCTTAACTTTTTTAGCGATTCGCAACTACTTGATTGCGATCTTTCATCAAAATCCATTTTGGTTTGATGTTTTGCTTGCGAGTGAAGTTGCTGTAGCTTGAAGTAATGGACATTCTTTCTTGTACGGTTTCAATGGTTTTGTAACGTGATCCTTTGAAAGTATCAATTGATTTTGCTGTTATATTTTCCTTTTTGCAACGCTGAGTACTTAATATTTTTTTTAATTAACATTACTAAATATTTTGTTAAGAACTATTCAAGAAAAATGGTTTGGTTATCAATAAGACTCATTAATGTTCATTTATAAATAATTATTTCTTCTATTAATTTATATGTAGACAATTTATATGATAATTAATTATTTTTTGTTGTTTTGCAGGACTTTCTTCATCTTCTTCGGAACATCACCGCCGTTTTGAATGAGAATCTGAACATTGAACTTCAGCAACATCTCATCATCATCAACAATTGCAATGCGAAGTTCAGTGCGTGCAGGTGATGTGATTGTTATGTACTGTTAGTATTAATTGTAACTGATTTGAAAATAATGCTTGTAATTAATTACTTGTGATACTTTTTAAACATGTCAATATTTTTTGTAACACTCAGTATAATTGTTTAAATTTGGCATTGAACGATCGGCCTTTTGGCGCTGCTCTCAAAAAGCCGCAACACTCTGTATAAAATAGTTTTTAGAGTTTGTAAATTATTATTACGCATAGAACACCCTGTATAATTGTACATATTACTGCTGATTTATAAATAAAGAATTTTTTCTGAATTTTCTGCGTCTTTGTTTTCTTGCTACACCCTGTATAATTCGACATATTTACATTGAGACGTTAAATAGAGCGAAAAGTATCAGGAGTACATCTCCTCGCGTTTCTGTTATCCTGTTAGCAAATCCGAGAAATGCATTTATTTTCCCGAAAAATAAAACAAAAATTGTCCTCTTGATACACCCTGTATATTTAGTCGAAGGGCTTTTAGCCCTTCAGCCCCTGTATATTTTGTATCAGGAGTAAGTCGATCTGCGCATGCGCGACACTTCCTCGCGTTCCTGTGATCCTGGTAGCAAATCCGACATTTGCATCTTTTTTCCCGAAAAATAAAACTCGAAAAATCGAACAAAAATTGTGGAAAAATTGTCCTCTTGATCCACCCCGTATTTTTTGTCCTCTTGATCCACCCTGTATATGTATCAGGAGCATACCTCCTCGCGTTTCTGCGATCCTGGTAGCAAATCCCAGATTTTCGTAATTTTTGCAAGATTTCGGTTAATTTTGCAAAAAATCCATAAAATATTTTAATTCCGCGTCCGCTTCCGCGTCCGCAATGTACAGAAGGGTACCCCCTTTGAAACCGAATTCCGCGTCCGCTTCCGCGTCCGCGTCCAATTTTAAGAAAAATTTACAGAATTTTTACCAAATTGACAGAAATTTTGCAAAACTTTAACAAAAATCCATAAAATATTTTAATTCCGCGTCCGCTTCCGCGTCCGCAATGCATAGAAGGGTACCCCCTTTGAAACTAAATTCCGCGTCCGCTTCCGCATCCGCGTCCAATTTTAAAAAAAATTTACAGAATTTTTACAAAATTGACAGAAATTTTGCAAAACTTTAACAAAAATCCATAAAATATTTTAATTCCGCGTCCGCTTCCGCGTCCGCAATGCACAGAAGGGTACCCCCGCGCGATCCGCGCTGTTTTTTTTAGGTTATACAGGGTGTTTCAAAGAAAACAAAGACGCAGAAAATTCAGTAAAAATTCTTTATTCATGAATCAGCAATAAATTGTACAATTATACAGGGTGTTCTGTGCGTAATGACAATCACATTTTTACAAATATCTAGAATAATTAATTACAAGCTATACACAGACATTTATACAGAGTGTTACACCTTTTTGAAAACAGTACAAAAGGACCTATCTATTGATGCCAAATTTATACAAGTATAAAGTGTTACAGAAGATATTGACACTTTTAAATAATATCTTAAATAATTAATTACAAGCCTTAGAAACATTTTTATATAGTGTTGCCCAATGGAATTGTTGTGGAATGTCCACTCTCAATGGTCAGTGCATTCTGAAAATTAAAACATGCTGTACTTAAATTTACAAAAATAAAATTGACAATAAAGAAGAATTGAATTATTAATTATTTTTGGTTTTCCTTAATTATTTAAAAAAAAAAAACTACTCACACGATTGACCTAAAGCTTGGTGAATATCTTAATTTCGAGGTGCTTAATCACCATGCTAAATTTCATAGAGATCGGAGAAAAATCTATTTTTTGGTCAAAAATTGAACAAAGACTATAGTCTTTGATAATTGTTCAAATTTTTTTCGACACTAATTAATTAATAAAAAAAAAACTAATCACCCGATTCACCTGAAACTTGCTGAATGTCTTAATTACGACGTTCTTAATCAGCATGCCGAGTTTCAAAGCAATCTATTTTTTGGTCAAAAATTGAACAAAGACTATAGTCTTTGATAATTTTTCAAATTTTTTTCGACACTAATTAATTAATAAAAAAAAAACTAATCACCCGATTCACCTGAAACTTGCTGAATGTCTTAATTACGACGTCCTTAATCAGCACGCCGAGTTTCAAAGCAATCTATTTTTTGGTCAAAAATTGAACAAAGACTATA
Organism: Cryptophagus acutangulus; assembly: GCA_963556235.1. Taxonomy (NCBI): domain Eukaryota; kingdom Metazoa; phylum Arthropoda; class Insecta; order Coleoptera; family Cryptophagidae; genus Cryptophagus; species Cryptophagus acutangulus. Next base: position 1,508,306 of record OY744568.1, on the reverse strand, counting down.
GTCTTTGATAATTTTTCAAATTTTTTTCGTCCCTAATTAATTAATAAAAAAAAAACTAATCACCCGATTCACCTGAAACTTGCTGAATGTCTTAATTACGACGTCCTTAATCAGCATGCTGAGTTTCAAAGCAATCTATTTTTTGGTCAAAAATTGAACAAAGACTATAGTCTTTGAAAATTTTTCAAATTTTTTTCGTCCCTAATTAATTAATAAAAAAAAAACTAATCACCCGATTCACCTGAAACTTGCTGAATGTCTTAATTACGACGTCCTTAATCAGCATGCCGAGTTTCAAAGCAATCTATTTTTTGGTCAAAAATTGAACAAAGACTATAGTCTTTGATAATTTTTCAAATTTTTTTCGACACTAATTAATTAATAAAAAAAAAACTAATCACCCGATTCACCTGAAACTTGCTGAATGTCTTAATTACGACGTCCTTAATCAGCATGCCGAGTTTCAAAGCAATCTATTTTTTGGTCAAAAATTGAACAAAGACTATAGTCTTTGATAATTTTTCAAATTTTTTTCGTCCCTAATTAATTAATAAAAAAAAAACTAATCACCCGATTCACCTGAAACTTGCTGAATGTCTTAATTACGACGTCCTTAATCAGCATGCCGAGTTTCAAAGCAATCTATTTTTTGGTCAAAAATTGAACAAAGACTATAGTCTTTGATAATTTTTCAAATTTTTTTCGTCCCTAATTAATTAATAAAAAAAAAACTAATCACCCGATTCACCTGAAACTTGCTGAATGTCTTAATTACGACGTCCTTAATCAGCATGCTGAGTTTCAAAGCAATCTATTTTTTGGTCAAAAATTGAACAAAGACTATAGTCTTTGATAATTTTTCAAATTTTTTTCGTCCCTAATTAATTAATAAAAAAAAAACTAATCACCCGATTCACCTGAAACTTGCTGAATGTCTTAATTACGACGTCCTTAATCAGCATGCCGAGTTTCAAAGCAATCTATTTTTTGGTCAAAAATTGAACAAAGACTATAGTCTTTGATAATTTTTCAAATTTTTTTCGACACTAATTAATTAATAAAAAAAAAACTAATCACCCGATTCACCTGAAACTTGCTGAATGTCTTAATTACGACGTCCTTAATCAGCATGCCGAGTTTCAAAGCAATCTATTTTTTGGTCAAAAATTGAACAAAGACTATAGTCTTTGATAATTTTTCAAATTTTTTTCGTCCCTAATTAATTAATAAAAAAAAAACTAATCACCCGATTCACCTGAAACTTGCTGAATGTCTTAATTACGACGTCCTTAATCAGCATGCCGAGTTTCAAAGCAATCTATTTTTTGGTCAAAAATTGAACAAAGACTATAGTCTTTGATAATTTTTCAAATTTTTTTCGACACTAATTAATTAATAAAAAAAAAACTAATCACCCGATTCACCTGAAACTTGCTGAATGTCTTAATTACGACGTCCTTAATCAGCATGCCGAGTTTCAAAGCAATCTATTTTTTGGTCAAAAATTGAACAAAGACTATAGTCTTTGATAATTTTTCAAATTTTTTTCGACACTAATTAATTAATAAAAAAAAAACTAATCACCTGATTCACCTGAAACTTGCTGAATGTCTTAATTACGACGTTCTTAATCAGCATGCCGAGTTTCAAAGCAATCTATTTTTTGGTCAAAAATTGAACAAAGACTATAGTCTTTGATAATTTTTCAAATTTTTTTCGACACTAATTAATTAATAAAAAAAAAACTAATCACCCGATTCACCTGAAACTTGCTGAATGTCTTAATTACGACGTCCTTAATCAGCATGCCGAGTTTCAAAGCAATCTATTTTTTGGTCAAAAATTGAACAAAGACTATAGTCTTTGATAATTTTTCAAATTTTTTTCGACACTAATTAATTAATAAAAAAAAAACTAATCACCTGATTCACCTGAAACTTGCTGAATGTCTTAATTACGACGTTCTTAATCAGCATGCCGAGTTTCAAAGCAATCTATTTTTTGGTCAAAAATTGAACAAAGACTATAGTCTTTGATAATTTTTCAAATTTTTTTCGACACTAATTAATTAATAAAAAAAAAACTAATCAACCGATTCACCTGAAACTTGCTGAATGTCTTAATTACAACGTCCTTAATCAGCATGCTGAGTTTCAAAGCAATCTATTTTTTGGTCAAAAATTGAACAAAGACTATAGTCTTTGATAATTTTTCAAATTTTTTTCGACACTAATTAATTAATAAAAAAAAAACTAATCACCCGATTCACCTGAAACTTGCTGAATGTCTTAATTACGACGTTCTTAATCAGCATGCCGAGTTTCAAAGCAATCTATTTTTTGGTCAAAAATTGAACAAAGACTATAGTCTTTGATAATTTTTCAAATTTTTTTCGACACTAATTAATTAATAAAAAAAAACTAATCACCAAATTCACCTGAAACTTGCTGAATGTCTTAATTACGACGTCCTTAATCAGCATGCCGAGTTTCAAAGCAATCTATTTTTTGGTCAAAAATTGAACAAAGACTATAGTCTTTGATAATTTTTCAAATTTTTTTCGACACTAATTAATTAATAAAAAAAAAACTAATCACCTGATTCACCTGAAACTTGCTGAATGTCTTAATTACGACGTTCTTAATCAGCATGCCGAGTTTCAAAGCAATCTATTTTTTGGTCAAAAATTGAACAAAGACTATAATCTTTGATAATTTTTCAAATTTTTTTCGTCCCTAATTAATTAATAAAAAAAAAACTAATCACCAGATTCACCTGAAACTTGCTGAATGTCTTAATTACGACGTCCTTAATCAGCATGCCGAGTTTCAAAGCAATCTATTTTTTGGTCAAAAATTGAACAAAGACTATAGTCTTTGATAATTTTTCAAATTTTTTTCGACACTAATTAATTAATAAAAAAAAAACTAATCAACCGATTCACCTGAAACTTGCTGAATGTCTTAACTACAACGTCCTTAATCAGCATGCCGAGTTTCAAAGCAATCTATTTTTTGGTCAAAAATTGAACAAAGACTAGTCTTTGATAATTTTTCAAATTTTTTTCGACACTAATTAATTAATAAAAAAAAAACTAATCACCCGATTCACCTGAAACTTGCTGAATGTCTTAATTACGACGTTCTTAATCAGCATGCCGAGTTTCAAAGCAATCTATTTTTTGGTCAAAAATTGAACAAAGACTATAGTCTTTGATAATTTTTCAAATTTTTTTCGACACTAATTAATTAATAAAAAAAAAACTAATCACCCGATTCACCTGAAACTTGCTGAATGTCTTAATTACGACGTCCTTAATCAGCATGCTGAGTTTCAAAGCAATCTATTTTTTGGTCAAAAATTGAACAAAGACTATAGTCTTTGATAATTTTTCAAATTTTTTTCGACACTAATTAATTAATAAAGAAAAAACTAATCAACCGATTCACCTGAAACTTGCTGAATGTCTTAATTACAACGTCCTTAATCAGCATGCTGAGTTTCAAAGCAATCTATTTTTTGGTCAAAAATTGAACAAAGACTATAGTCTTTGATAATTTTTCAAATTTTTTTCGACACTAATTAATTAATAAAAAAAAAACTAATCACCAGATTCACCTGAAACTTGCTGAATGTCTTAATTACGACGTCCTTAATCAGCATGCCGAGTTTCAAAGCAATCTATTTTTTGGTCAAAAATTGAACAAAGACTATAGTCTTTGATAATTTTTCAAATTTTTTTCGACACTAATTAATTAATAAAAAAAAAACTAATCACCCGATTCACCTGAAACTTGCTGAATGTCTTAATTACGACGTTCTTAATCAGCATGCCGAGTTTCAAAGCAATCTATTTTTTGGTCAAAAATTGAACAAAGACTATAGTCTTTGATAATTTTTCAAATTTTTTTCGACACTAATTAATTAATAAAAAAAAAACTAATCACCAGATTCACCTGAAACTTGCTGAATGTCTTAATTACGACGTCCTTAATCAGCATGCCGAGTTTCAAAGCAATCTATTTTTTGGTCAAAAATTGAACAAAGACTATAGTCTTTGATAATTTTTCAAATTTTTTTCGACACTAATTAATTAATAAAAAAAAAACTAATCACCCGATTCACCTGAAACTTGCTGAATGTCTTAATTACGACGTCCTTAATCAGCATGCTGAGTTTCAAAGCAATCTATTTTTTGGTCAAAAATTGAACAAAGACTATAGTCTTTGATAATTTTTCAAATTTTTTTCGACACTAATTAATTAATAAAAAAAAAACTAATCAACCGATTCACCTGAAACTTGCTGAATGTCTTAATTACAACGTCCTTAATCAGCATGCTGAGTTTCAAAGCAATCTATTTTTTGGTCAAAAATTGAACAAAGACTATAGTCTTTGATAATTTTTCAAATTTTTTTCGACACTAATTAATTAATAAAAAAAAAACTAATCACCAGATTCACCTGAAACTTGCTGAATGTCTTAATTACGACGTCCTTAATCAGCATGCCGAGTTTCAAAGCAATCTATTTTTTGGTCAAAAATTGAACAAAGACTATAGTCTTTGATAATTTTTCAAATTTTTTTCGACACTAATTAATTAATAAAAAAAAAACTAATCACCCGATTCACCTGAAACTTGCTGAATGTCTTAATTACGACGTCCTTAATCAGCATGCTGAGTTTCAAAGCAATCTATTTTTTGGTCAAAAATTGAACAAAGACTATAGTCTTTGATAATTTTTCAAATTTTTTTCGACACTAATTAATTAATAAAAAAAAAACTAATCAACCGATTCACCTGAAACTTGCTGAATGTCTTAATTACAACGTCCTTAATCAGCATGCTGAGTTTCAAAGCAATCTATTTTTTGGTCAAAAATTGAACAAAGACTATAGTCTTTGATAATTTTTCAAATTTTTTTCGACACTAATTAATTAATAAAAAAAAAACTAATCACCAGATTCACCTGAAACTTGCTGAATGTCTTAATTACGACGTCCTTAATCAGCATGCCGAGTTTCAAAGCAATCTATTTTTTGGTCAAAAATTGAACAAAGACTATAGTCTTTGATAATTTTTCAAATTTTTTTCGACACTAATTAATTAATAAAAAAAAAACTAATCACCCGATTCACCTGAAACTTGCTGAATGTCTTAATTACGACGTCCTTAATCAGCATGCTGAGTTTCAAAGCAATCTATTTTTTGGTCAAAAATTGAACAAAGACTATAGTCTTTGATAATTTTTCAAATTTTTTTCGACACTAATTAATTAATAAAAAAAAAACTAATCAACCGATTCACCTGAAACTTGCTGAATGTCTTAATTACAACGTCCTTAATCAGCATGCTGAGTTTCAAAGCAATCTATTTTTTGGTCAAAAATTGAACAAAGACTATAGTCTTTGATAATTTTTCAAATTTTTTTCGACACTAATTAATTAATAAAAAAAAAACTAATCACCCGATTCACCTGAAACTTGCTGAATGTCTTAATTACGACGTTCTTAATCAGCATGCCGAGTTTCAAAGCAATCTATTTTTTGGTCAAAAATTGAACAAAGACTATAGTCTTTGATAATTTTTCAAATTTTTTTCGACACTAATTAATTAATAAAAAAAAAACTAATCAACCGATTCACCTGAAACTTGCTGAATGTCTTAATTACAACGTCCTTAATCAGCATGCTGAGTTTCAAAGCAATCTATTTTTTGGTCAAAAATTGAACAAAGACTATAGTCTTTGATAATTTTTCAAATTTTTTTCGACACTAATTAATTAATAAAAAAAAAACTAATCACCAGATTCACCTGAAACTTGCTGAATGTCTTAATTACGACGTCCTTAATCAGCATGCCGAGTTTCAAAGCAATCTATTTTTTGGTCAAAAATTGAACAAAGACTATAGTCTTTGATAATTTTTCAAATTTTTTTCGACACTAATTAATTAATAAAAAAAAAACTAATCACCCGATTCACCTGAAACTTGCTGAATGTCTTAATTACGACGTCCTTAATCAGCATGCTGAGTTTCAAAGCAATCTATTTTTTGGTCAAAAATTGAACAAAGACTATAGTCTTTGATAATTTTTCAAATTTTTTTCGACACTAATTAATTAATAAAAAAAAAACTAATCAACCGATTCACCTGAAACTTGCTGAATGTCTTAATTACAACGTCCTTAATCAGCATGCTGAGTTTCAAAGCAATCTATTTTTTGGTCAAAAATTGAACAAAGACTATAGTCTTTGATAATTTTTCAAATTTTTTTCGACACTAATTAATTAATAAAAAAAAAACTAATCACCAGATTCACCTGAAACTTGCTGAATGTCTTAATTACGACGTCCTTAATCAGCATGCCGAGTTTCAAAGCAATCTATTTTTTGGTCAAAAATTGAACAAAGACTATAGTCTTTGATAATTTTTCAAATTTTTTTCGACACTAATTAATTAATAAAAAAAAAACTAATCACCCGATTCACCTGAAACTTGCTGAATGTCTTAATTACGACGTCCTTAATCAGCATGCTGAGTTTCAAAGCAATCTATTTTTTGGTCAAAAATTGAACAAAGACTATAGTCTTTGATAATTTTTCAAATTTTTTTCGACACTAATTAATTAATAAAAAAAAAAACTAATCACCCGATTCACCTGAAACTTGCTGAATGTCTTAATTACGACGTCCTTAATCAGCATGCTGAGTTTCAAAGCAATCTATTTTTTGGTCAAAAATTGAACAAAGACTATAGTCTTTGATAATTTTTCAAATTTTTTTCGACACTAATTAATTAATAAAAAAAAAACTAATCACCAGATTCACCTGAAACTTGCTGAATGTCTTAATTACGACGTCCTTAATCAGCATGCCGAGTTTCAAAGCAATCTATTTTTTGGTCAAAAATTGAACAAAGACTATAGTCTTTGATAATTTTTCAAATTTTTTTCGACACTAATTAATTAATAAAAAAAAAACTAATCACCCGATTCACCTGAAACTTGCTGAATGTCTTAATTACGACGTTCTTAATCAGCATGCCGAGTTTCAAAGCAATCTATTTTTTGGTCAAAAATTGAACAAAGACTATAGTCTTTGATAATTTTTCAAATTTTTTTCGACACTAATTAATTAATAAAAAAAAAACTAATCACCAGATTCACCTGAAACTTGCTGAATGTCTTAATTACGACGTCCTTAATCAGCATGCCGAGTTTCAAAGCAATCTATTTTTTGGTCAAAAATTGAACAAAGACTATAGTCTTTGATAATTTTTCAAATTTTTTTCGACACTAATTAATTAATAAAAAAAAAACTAATCACCCGATTCACCTGAAACTTGCTGAATGTCTTAATTACGACGTTCTTAATCAGCATGCCGAGTTTCAAAGCAATCTATTTTTTGGTCAAAAATTGAACAAAGACTATAGTCTTTGATAATTTTTCAAATTTTTTTCGACACTAATTAATTAATAAAAAAAAAACTAATCAACCGATTCACCTGAAACTTGCTGAATGTCTTAATTACAACGTCCTTAATCAGCATGCTGAGTTTCAAAGCAATCTATTTTTTGGTCAAAAATTGAACAAAGACTATAGTCTTTGATAATTTTTCAAATTTTTTTCGACACTAATTAATTAATAAAAAAAAAACTAATCACCCGATTCACCTGAAACTTGCTGAATGTCTTAATTACGACGTTCTTAATCAGCATGCCGAGTTATAAAGCAATCTATTTTTTGGTCAAAAATTGAACAAAGACTATAGTCTTTGATAATTTTTCAAATTTTTTTCGACACTAATTAATTAATAAAAAAAAAACTAATCACCAGATTCACCTGAAACTTACTGAATGGCTTAATTACAACGTCCTTAATCAGCATGCTGAGTTTCAAAGCAATCTATTTTTTGGTCAAAAATTGAACAAAGACTATAGTCTTTGATAATTTTTCAAATTTTTTTCGACACTAATTAATTAATAAAAAAAAAACTAATCAACCGATTCACCTGAAACTTGCTGAATGTCTTAATTACAACGTCCTTAATCAGCATGCTGAGTTTCAAAGCAATCTATTTTTTGGTCAAAAATTGAACAAAGACTATAGTCTTTGATAATTTTTCAAATTTTTTTCGACACTAATTAATTAATAAAAAAAAAACTAATCAACCGATTCACCTGAAACTTACTGAATGGCTTAATTACAACGTCCTTAATCAGCATGCCGAGTTTCAAAGCAATCTATTTTTTGGTCAAAAATTGAACAAAGACTATAGTCTTTGATAATTTTTCAAATTTTTTTCGACACTAATTAATTAATAAAAAAAAAACTAATCAACCGATTCACCTGAAACTTACTGAATGGCTTAATTACAACGTCCTTAATCAGCATGCCGAGTTTCAAAGCAATCTATTTTTTGGTCAAAAATTGAACAAAGACTATAGTCTTTGATAATTTTTCAAATTTTTTTCGACACTAATTAATTAATAAAAAAAAAACTAATCACCCGATTCACCTGAAACTTGCTGAATGTCTTAATTACGACGTCCTTAATCAGCATGCCGAGTTTCAAAGCAATCTATTTTTGGTCATAAATTGAACAAAGACTATAGTCTTTGTTAATTTTTCACATTTTTTTCGACATTGTAATGATCGGAGATTTGTAATTTGTTACTTTTCGTTGAGCGGTTGGAAAATCTTCAGGTTTATTTCTGACACCAGCCAATGTTATAGATTTTTAAATTGACTTACTACTTAGTAGCGACGGCAGAACCATTGTCAATTCTGGGCGGTTGAACTTGGACTTCAGTGAGCGGTTGATCATTAACGTTGTTATCAGGTTCGTCTTCTTGGCTTCAAGATACTTTCTTCCTTCTGGGATTGATCACGGATGAACGAACGTTCAATAACATACTCGATTCGGATTTAACTTTGATATTTATTCAAAATACAAAATAATGATGATTTAGGAAATTACACAATTTCACTTAGCCTATTTTAGACAACTCTCGAATAACTTCTTTCTAGGTAAAGTTTGTGGAAATTTAGACTTTTTTAAAATGCTAACTGATTCTTTATCTTTTAAAATGCTAACTGATTCTTATGTTTGGACTGACTATGACTTGATTAACTGATTGTTAAGACTGGGTACTGTTTTCTTACACTCGCTACTCGCTAACTGCTGCTCTTATTCCAGTAGCAATCCTTTTTATATGATTTCTCCTTCCACTACTGTTTTTAAGTAGGATTCTAATTTTATATAAGTCCATATCACCACATTTCAAAGAAAACAAAGACGCAGAAAATTCAGTAAAAATTCTTTATTCATAAATCAGCAGTGAATTGTACAATTATACAGGGTGTTCTATGCGTAATAATAATTTACAAACTCTAAAAACTACTTTATACAGAGTGTTGCGGCTTTTTGAGAGCAGCGCAAAAAGGCCGATCGTTCAATGCGAAATTTATACAATTATACTGAGTGTTACAGAAAATATTGACATGTTTAAAAAATATCCTAAATAATGAATTACAAGCTTTAAGAGCACGTTTATACAGAGTGTTGCATCATTATAGGACCTAGACAGATCATCTTCAGATAATAACCTCCATCCATTTCTATGCTGAAAGTTCCAGTACGTTAAATCCAAGAAAAAAATTATTAGTGCAATGCATACTGAGCTGGCTTTGGTACGTTTACTACAACAGAGCCACCTAGTGGATAGATGATACACAAGAAAAAATGAAGTGCAAATACAAACATAGCCTAAAAAACTTAATTTTTATAATTTAAATGGACTGCGTTTAATTTACAATTTTCTTTAAATGTATCCTTTGCCCATAATTTCTTAAGTTACCACGCAAATGAATTGGCTATTGGCAAAAGGCTGCTTTCCAGTGCAACATTGTTCCGCAAAATCTAAAAATAAATAATCAATAAAACCAACCTGTATTGGTTTTAAAGGTGAATGAGTGGCAAATGGCACAAACGAATCAACGTCGCAACACAAAAATGAAACAAAAATCCGGACTGGGGAGCTTTCTGATGCCCAACAAGACTCCGAACAAAGTCGGTGTGGCCACTGTAAATAGGAGCCAAAGTGCAAGAGCCCATTCGAGCAGTCGCGATTACTCTACCTCATCCACTGGCAGCAGACCATTAAGTTTCAATGTACAAAATGCCAACAATCGCAGCCCGGTCGATGATTTTTCTGTATGTATATATCAAACAAACCAATCCGTGCCAAAAACGTTTCCTCTTATTCCATTTAGTTCAACAATTCGCTATTGCGAAGGAATAGCATGTCCGAGAGTAATGTGTACAGTGAGTCGACCGACGAGACGAACGATGCGTCCGACAATAATAAATTAGCCGAGAAATATGCCTCGCACGAAAGCGTTCTGAAAGAATGTAAGAATTCATTTAGTTAGAGGGTTGTAATACTGATTGCATGTTCTAGCATATGGTTTACATTTGATTCCTACAATAAAAGCGCGACAAAGAAATTTTCTACAGGGTAAAATTGGTGCAAATTCGCTACTTGGTGCGACCGAACTGGATCGGGTTTGTCCGGGCAGGGAAGTCACGATTTTTGTGGGCACTTGGAATATGAACGGACATGCTCCGCCAAAGTAATCATATTTTTCTTTATACGAAACAAAACGCTTACCGAATTTATTTGCCAGGGAATTGAACGATTTCGTACTGCCGATTGGTATGGAACACGTGCCCGATATTTTAACGTTCGGCACTCAAGAATCGTCCTCCGAGCGGTACGAATGGGAAGTTAGTCTGCAGGAGACGATCGGACCATCGCATATCTTGTACCATTCGACGTCTTTAGGTTTCCTATGCAATTAACTTAATTATAATTAGCGTCAAAAAATTATTGATTATTGTAGGTACACTAAATCTATCGATTTTCATCCGACGCGATCTGATTTGGTACGTTTCGGTGCCGGAAGATGCAAGTTTGTCAGTGAGACCAGGCAGTGCGTTTCGCACAAAAGGAGCGGTGGGCAGTTGCTTTATGCTGTTCGGCACGTCGTTTCTGTTCGTCACCGCTCACTTGACGGCCCATCAAGAAAAAGTGAAAGAGCGTGTGAGTGATGTAAGGAAAATAGTTAATTCTTTTGAGCTGCCCAAGAATCTTCCATGTAGAAATAGGAGTAAAGGTGAGTGCGTTAAATGTGCTTCATTATTTGTAATTTAAACGAAATCTAGCTAGCCGCCGACGATTTTATAATTGTGCGATTAAACCAGTTAAATGTAAGTAATCTTTTTCGTTTAGTTTTGTTGATTTAATCGCACTGGCTTTGTTTGGAATTTAACACACTCTAGCATTTTATTTTTGTCCATTATTATTATTATTTTTAGTTTTCATTTTTCAGAAATGCATTAAGGGACTAACCTGATGAAGGTAGTATTATCAAATAAAACTAGACTCCTTTGAAAGATTTCTGGGCGCAATTGTTTTGCTGAATGAATTTGCTTTGTTCTAGACGTTACTCAAAATTTCGACTATGTTTTCTGGTCAGGCGATTTAAATTTTCGTCTGGCAACACCTCGCAATAAAGTGCTAGAATGGTTGGGGCGAACCAGCTTTCCTCTACCACCACATCTACCTCATGGCTACATGCACCACGATCAGCTCTGTTCAGTTCTTGCTGATGGGGCCGCTTTTAAGGGCTTCTATGAGGCCAAGATCACTTTTCCACCCACTTACAAAGTACTACTACGTTTAAATTATTTTTACGATAATTAATTTGAATTGATTGCAGTATGATCCTGGTACTCAAAACTTCGATACATCTTCCAAGCAAAGAACGCCAGCGTACACTGATAGAATTTTGTACAAGCAGAAAAATATTCGGCGACTTAGTGGTAATTTGGAGAATCCGCCTTTGCGGTGCTTAGTGTACGATTCGGTTCCTTCAATTACCACGTCGGATCATAAGCCCGTTTGGGGTGTGTTTAAAGCGCATTTACGGCCCGGATTGGACACGATTCCATTAGCTGCAGGGTTGTTCAATCGAGATGTCTATTTGGAGGGTCTTAAACGGCGTGCTGCTACTTTGAACAGAGCAAAAGATGCGTCTGCTGTATGTGCTCTACAATAGGAATTTAAAATCAAATGATTCTCATGACCAAAGATTAGTTCAATTAATTTTATTGTTTTGTTGTATAAGAGATATACTATTTTTGTCGTAATTGTTTAGTAAATTATATTGTAAGGAGGTATTTATTCAATAAAAGTATAGTAGGTAATTGGAAGTTTCATTTATCCCAGAAAAAATTAATTAAAACAATTTATCTTAAAATTCCAATCAATTAACTGTTTCTATAAAATTCCTTTTAAAATTATTTAAATATATTTCTCATACAACAATTTTTTTTTAACGAGGTAATTACTAAAAGAAGATTAAAATTTCCTAAACCTACATAACGGAAATTGCGCACTTAAGTTCAAGTTCAAGTTTATCCAAACAAATTGTGCGACCCGTTAACCCACATAATTCTCTTGCGGTCCGAATGCGAACCGCTCCATCCATTCATTCAAAATGCATTCTTTTTCCATCCATCTACATCCACACATATCACAAATCGAATATGTTTCGTTATTTGTACATTTACGTTTGCATTCAATCCATCATTCTTGCACTGCCATCCTCAACTCACCGATATTACGACATTTGGAGTGAGAACAGTGTGAGTGCAATCAGTGAGAATAATTACGGTACTAACGATCAAATTAGCGAGAAAGTGTCACTAAGCGAAGAAAGAGGACCGCGTGGTAAGTGAAGTAATTAATTAGCTAATTAAAATTGTCGTAGTTTTGAATTTTTTTCCGGTGCCTGTTGAGGAGGAATGCCAAGCGAACGATGGCAGAAGAAAAGGTAAATATTAATCATAATTGAGCAATAAAATTTAAAATTTTGTTTAGGCGTTTGTATGAACACGTATGAATGCAGAATTCAAGGAGGAAAATCGTTCGGTTTCTGCGCTCTGGGTTTCGGGGTCTGTTGCGTTTGTAAGTACAAAACAAATAAAATGTATGTAATTATAATAGAAGAAATAATTCTAGTTACCGCAACATGCGATCAGGATGCGTACAATAACATCACCTATTTTGTGAACCCGGATTTCCCGGATCTCTCTACGGATATGTCGAATTGTTCATTAAAAGTTAAGAAAATTGACCCGGAAATTGCACAACTCCGACTGGATTTCGTTCATTTTAATTTGGTATTTTTTTTTAAAATATTCCGTTATGTAGATTTAAGATGGTTTGATTTAATTTTAAAGGGTCAACCTAATCGAAAAACTGGCGTTTGCGAGGAAGACGTTTTCGAAATGTCTGCGGGTGAAAAATCGCGCGAGTTCAAAATTTGCGGCCTCAATAGCGGACAACACGGTACAAACATTTAAAATAATACACAATTATCTACTCTATTATTTACCTATTGTAGCCTACTTCGACGTAGAAACCATAAACGAACCAATAACCATAACAATGATCCTAAATCGAAAAGCGGTGGCCCGCCTATGGGAGGTAATAGTAACGCAAATACCATTTACCGAACGGGCTCCTGCCGGTTGCTTGCAGTACCACACTGGTACCACTGGTATAATTCAAACAATGAATTTCGCCGATAACGGGCGCCATCTGGCTGAACAAGACTACAATATTTGTATGCGACAAGAAGCTGGCATGTGCAGCATCGCTTATGAACCCTGTCACGAAAACGCGTTCAAAATCGGACCGAACAACGGAAATAATACGGCAGTCGAGGATGCAGCTGACGAAGTGGGATCGGGGGATGGAGGGTTGGCTAGTGCGAGGAATATGGAAATCTGTTCGGATCGGATTGTCATGCCATGCGATTCGGAGGATCTAATTATGGTACAATATCATCAATAACATTTAAAATATATATAACACAGTTAAATAATTTTTTTTAGCCTAGCGATCAAGGATTATTGCCTGGCTTTTGTGATTTAATTCATTGCGGGCCGACACTTTGCCCGTCAGGAGAAACGCCGTGTCGCATCGAAAGCAGCACGACCCCTTTTAATATAGGCGTTCATTTCGGACCAAGTGCTCGCGAAGCATCGCCCGACGATAATTTGGGAATGTGTTTAACGTACGAACAACTACCGTGCAATGTATAATTTTTACAATGTAAAAGCAAACCATTATTATATTTTTACTAGTCATTATGTTTACTGAATGTATTTATTTTCTTATTTATTAAAAAAAGAAATTGAAATCAAAATTGTATTACTCAATCTTAGGCAACCAAACGTACAATTATTAATTGCAAGAAACAAACGCTCGGACCATCATTACTTATTTTTTTAGGGAACTAGTTATTTTAAATTTATAAACTATTTAAATACCTTTCAATTTTAACTAACATCATATTTCGGTAAATGCACAAATTTCTCTTCTACAAAAACCACTCTACCATCCCTAAAGTACTCCCCATCATTAATTAACCACTGTTGTATATTAAATTCGGGAAAGAACACCGCAATTTCCCTTTCAACCGACTCTGGTGAATCTAAAACATCAACGTCAACAAAAATAATCTAACTGAAGCGCAAGCAAGCATCAAACTACCCGAGCCGTGTGTGGCATTTCTCGTATCAGACAACCCATACAGGCCACGAATCGAGGCAGGCGCTTCGAACTGAGCCTTGTACACTTTAGTGGGCCCCATTAATGATCGCCACTCTTTAATTGCATTCTCACGTGCTAAAATATACAATGCTGATGGGCCACTGTACAATATTCGTAGTATAAATTCAAGTCAAATTAAATTATTCAAATAAATACCTGGTCATGAATGTATGTAATCGATTATAGAAAAATTTATTGCGGTGTTCATAATAAAAATCAGCTGCTTGTTCATCATTGATTTTGCAAATTTTCGAACGCACAATTTTAAAGTTCGACTGTAGAATTATATTTTGGATTTGCTTGAATGAAACTGGATGTTTAATTATATGTGGTTTTAGAATTGCAAACGTTAATTGCAATTTATCCATGTTATTTTAGCGTTTTCATAGTTATTTTCAAATGAACTAAGTGAGTTTATTGTGAGGTTATGTTAAACTTCAAACTCCAAGTGTCAGATTCAAGGTCGAACAAAGTGTCTAAAGTTACGTCCGATTCAATTTGAAATTAAATAATTCTACTAATTAAACAGCTTTGAAAATCAATGCAATATACGTTAATATGATGTATTAGAAGTATGCCTAATTTAATTTATTTAAATAATGGCTTGCAGAAAGTGGCGCTAAATTCAAATAGTTTGCAAGCTAAAATTAGTGAAATAATTGGTATTGTTGTTGGCTTGTGGCCATCATGTTCGAAATGAAGGTTGCCTTTAAATAGTAACAGTGTCGAATTTTTAATGAACGGGAAATCATGTAGTGATCGGTTCTCCGAAGCGCCAGGGGCCAGTTCAAGCAAGTGATTGACCTTCAAGGCCGCAAAGTGGCCTTCAAGAATTGCTTCTCTATTAGTGCCGACACACATTGATTGCTCTGGTTTATTGGTAAAAGAAACAACGAAACGAAAAGCAAAAGGAAAAAGCAAATTAATTACATATACTTTATGCAAAAGATGCTCCCAGAGTGTTTAAGATGGTTCATACCGTAAAAGAAGAGACCAGCAAGCAGCCAACACACTTAAGTCATCTTCATATACGTTTGGCAGCCTGTTATTTATTTATACTTTATAGATACATTTTCATTCATCACTTATAGGTGTAATTATTAATAAGAAAATTACAGGCTGTTGAATTTCGAAAAGTATTATAGGTACGGTCTAGTCGTTTGAATATGCGCGCATTATTTACATATTAATAACTATGCATATTAATATCAGCTGGAATAATTAAAAAAAATCATTCCAGCTTCAATCCAGTTTGAACCAGGATTAATATCCTCTAACATACTTAAAAAGTGGCAAACTAATAAAAAATCCACCGCGATTTTTAAAATTTTGGCGGACGCGCTGGTTTTTTAAATTTTCAAAGTCGCTATTAATTTAATTAAATTTTCGTAACACATAAAAAGTATTATTTTAGTAAAATACCAATTTGGAATATTTTTATCGTCAAACTAAATAAAAAGCGGAGAAACTTTCAATCAAGATTGCACAAGAAAAAAAAAAGAAAGAAAGAGAATTCATCAAACAACTTTGGTAGAGAATTAAAATGTTCATGCATATTAATTCCTCGTTACAGCCATTAATTCTTTATACATAGAAAAATGTGTTGTTCATCTAAAAGTTTTAATCTTAAAATCCCATTCCCATCTTAAAGCATTTATCTCTTATTATAGCACATATAAGTTTTTGCCAACAATAATGAAGCACTTTAGCCTGTTATTTGTACGTGCAAAATGACTAGGTACAGTTAGTATGAAATACTTCACCAAAAACGTTCCAATTTAAAATATAGATATTCGAGCGAAAAAGGTTGCACAAAAATTCTATTTATAAGCTGAGAACAAGTAAATGCATATCAAACTGGTACCACTAATTACCAAGAGCGCAAAATGAATGTATAGCAAGAGCAACTTCAAAATAATATAATATGTAGCGCCTCCAGTTAATGGAGCCTATGCACTTTATTACTTTCTGCACGCCATCAATTTTTTCCCTCTTGTAGATGCACCACAATTTTTCGTTCTAGCAGCCCCGAAGGTACGCGCCCCTTTTACCGCGCGCGCGATTTCCTAACGTGTCTTTTATTGTTTCTAATTAGACTGAAATTAATCAGCAACGCTCTTTTTCCCTTTTCCTCTAGTCTAATTTAAATCTAGAACAAGAACATGTTTTGAAATTATATGTTAATTGTGTCAAATTTATGTGGCATGAAACGTACACACATAAAATATCTGTCGGTAGTACTAATTCCAGTACTTTGCATTCATAAGAATAATTGATTTTTCACGGTGTCTGTTTTCAGGATTCCGGCCGCAGATCGTTAGGGAAATTATTTTATACAATATACTGGAGAGAAATGTTTGCGATTAACATCTTTTACTTCTCTAGTAAGAGTACTAGCTTAATTAATTTATTTTAGCAATTGTTTAATTTCGTTAGAATGAAAATTGTTATCGCAAAACAGTTACCTACATGGTTTACTTGCTAATTTTTCCTATTATTATTCCAACAACAAATGAAATTTATGTTGATTGTTTATATAGATTAAATCCGAATCTTTCCATCAGTTCCCACAATTATCAAATTTAGACTGTACGAAGAGAGAAAAAAAATGTTGCGGCATCAATTCCAGCAATTTATATCATATTTAGGTGAAAAGAAATTTGATAATTTGCTTTGGCTAGTTTTTAATGGATGTGTATCTGTTTCCCGAAAGTCTGACGAATTTAAACGCGAAATCTTGATTGGACGGAGCCGATTTTAATTTATCAGTGTACACGGCATGTGTGGAATAATAAAATTAAATTTATTTGAGTTTGAAAAAGCCAACAAGATCATTAAGGCATAGACATAGTCGTAAAGATGCTGCGACTGGCGATATAAAACTTTTTGATATTATGCACTTTTCTTATATCTGCCATATATTAAATTTTTATCTCATCTGTATTATTATATAATTAAGTTGTAGGATAACCACACACAGAATATTCCCATTCGGAATAAAATATTAAGTTGGCTTTTTGCCAAGATGAAAACCGTCAACATTGAAATTGCACTGCATTTTTTCGATTTGTTTTTCAAATGACCGACGACGAAAAAAAATTCGTTGCTGTATTTTGTGGTTTGCTGCGTAATCAATTGTGCTTTTGTTTTATTTCATTTTCGGTTTTGTTCAACGGTTATTTAAATTAAAGGTATTTTAAATTGAAACCGCACATAATACGCGCGGTCCTCAAGAAGCCTTCCACACAAAAAGGAAGCAATCAAGAGACCATAATTTTACACATTGTTTTTTATGGGAGAAAATTAAAATCGTAACTGTATGAAATAGCACATGATCAGATTGTGTCGCATTCCGAATTGAAATTTGCAAAATATGTACATTATTTTTGCGAAAAAAGAAAGCTTTTTGAAAAAGCAACTAACCCATATTTTCTAAATGCAAAACAAAAGTCGAGCGAACATCGTAATTTATGACGGCAGTGCTCATATAATAATTTAAAAAGCCATTAGACCATGTCCTTTATCGTCCATGTAAAATCTCTTCTCAACATTATATACGACCAATAGTTTTCGTGTAGCTATGTAGGGAAAAGCCAAAGCCAACCAACACTATGATGATGATGATGGTGTTCGTGTCTCGTACTATTTGGATAATAAAATTCAAAGTGTTTCAGCTCTATTTTTCCCTCTAATGCATTTCTATTAGAATATAAAAATCATCATCGAGCTATTCACACAATATAACAACTATAACGGCGCAATGCGGTCGCACATTTATTTATTTAATATTAAAATAAATATATTATATTAATTGCAACAAATAATCTAATGTGCTGTATGCAAATGCGACGCGACTGATTTATGTGCGGTCGCAAAGTAGGTTTCGAAATCGTGGATGGAATGAATATTATCGATGCAGGTTTTGCGACAATTTACATATTCCCATCAAAAACCTGTACAAACAACAACAATATCATAATTACTTCGAGGCGCAACTATTTAAATTATCTATGAGCGGCGCCAGAAGGTGTCGATCTTTCTTTAATCGAAAAAATGCCTGCATTTCAATCGACCATATTTAGACAAACTAATATAAATTAATGCAATCATGTGGTTTCCTCGAACTCCATATCGAAACACTAATACGGTTTCAAAATTTAAATTATCGCTCATTTTCTCTCGTTTTTCTTTTACAACTTTCTTAATATACTGTGTGTTCAGAATATTAAGACAAAATAAAATAAATGGCGTCTAGTGCGGAAAGTAGTCACTTTACGCCCGCGCGCTCCTTTAAAATAACTTTCCTGATTGAAGCTAAATAAATATTTCTGCGCCTAGAGCGGAAAGTGGCCACTTTCCGGCCGGCACGCTCGTTAAAACAATTTAAATGCATTATCCTGAACGAAATTCGAAACGCGAATTAGAGCACGCGTCCTTTATCCTTTTATTTATTGCTATAATAAGTTTAATGATGTTGCACATTGAAATGGTAATAAATAGTGAAGGTGTATTAGGCCATCCCATGGCACACAATTCTCTCTTTCTCGACTCGAGCGAGCATTTAAATGTACCGTGAACCGTACAATTAAATGGAATTTACTCTCTTTATGTATCTGCAGATGCTTTCTTCTTCGACTCGATATTTTTTATTATTAATCTTCATCTTCATTATTTTTTTCGAAATTTCAAAACTACTAGTTGGACGCGGCCTAAAATTAATTTATGCGATCTGTTTGTTATTGAAGCACGTATTTAGGAGGTTTTTTTTTTATCTAGGCGATCATTCTTTCTTCTTCAGTATAATAGATATTTAATCACTCTGATTTTGAAAATGTGTGATTAGAGAAGGCCTCCTGTGTGCGCATTATTGCATTTATAATAATTTTTCACACTTTCGAATTGAAATTGAGATTTGTTTTTTTCGTTTAAAGTAACTAGAACAGTACTACATCTGTAGTACTTATATTTCGTTTTAGTGTTAATTGAAAAATACGAGCCACATCAATTGTCGTTTGATGAAAAGCAAAATGCATTATTAAAAAGCTCTAAGCTCAGCTTATAGCTCAGTAGTACTTTTCCATTACGCAACACTAAAAATACACATTAGCGAAAAAAGTCTAAAAATTAGCATTATTTAAAAAAATATGTGATTCATCCTGTCTGGTCGAGAAACCAAAAGTTTTTAATTTTATTAATTGTGAAGCCGATTAATCTCCACTTAAAGTTAATTTAACTCCGGAAGCACAAAACATTTAATAATTCATAAATTGTTGCTTAAATCATAAATGGTGAATTACTTAATGAGAATACAAGTTTCATTAAAAATTCATTAAATGCAAACGACAAAAAAAAACTTACATTATTTGAAGCAGCTTTTTCAATTACTAAATTAATTGCGAGGCAATTAAAACAATACTACTACTAATTCGTATCGATCTCTAAATCACATCCTGTGAAATATGTTACTAGGTTATAGTACATCGGTAGTGGATTTTGCAATTAATTACATGGAACTTAATCACTATGTGTAGATATATATAAATCTATCTAGTATGCATGTGCACAGGATATTTTATTATTATTGTTTTGTGAACGTTCAATTATAATAGCATTAAGTATATGCAGCTTTGGTCGAGGCAGGGGCCTGCAGGGCAAAGATTTAAATTCATCAACGCAATGTGCCTTTGCTTGCGATTCAGCCAAGCAGAAATATATAGGATTATTGCATCCTTTTTTTCCACCAATTTATTGTATATTTATTAGTCGCATTATTATAATTATTATTATACACACACATCAACTATTTAAGCCAGCTGAGCTTAATTTTGTTTATGCGTCGATGATTCGAAATCAACACCTCGTTCAAAATTTCACCAAACCAATTAGACTTTTTGTTTTGAATCGGTAATTTTATAGAAGATTCTGCTAATTTTGACTTTAACAACTGTAGTACAATCACATCCTGCTTTCAAGTGAATGAATAATTATTTAAATAAAGCATGGCAGGTAAAACAAAAGTATAAAATAAATGAAGTGCTTAAACTGAATTTGCTGTTTTATTGTTTGTTCAATTCGAAAAACCCTTGCTCTGTTTCCTTTTCATATACGAATTTAATTACCTACATCTTTTACGTAGATGCAGCTGACATTAAATTAAATTAACTACACAAACAATGCCATATGTATAAATAAACGTTCATCATAACATATAAATAAATAAAAAAATGCTAATTTAAAGTAATTTTCCTAATTAGTTACAGTTAGAGATTGTAATGCAATTAAACTAAATAAATGTATTGTCATAATAGACAATCATAAAATTAGTCGGAGACTTTTTCTTTGTCTCGCAAATCTCCTAAACTAAACCAACTTTAATTAATCGAGTGTTATTAAAAATTGGCAAACAAACAATTAGCATTGATCGAAATGAGTTGGCAATTACCGAAGATGTTTTACATAGATTAAGTCAATAGAATTATTTTCTAGGTAGATCGTCGTCTTAAATTGGTTTAATTAAGAGCTGCTTTTAATTAGCAACGCTTAAAAGGCACTTGTACAACTTTCTTGTTTCGATCGCTCGAGAAAGACAAATAATTGTTGTGATTTTATTTGATTTGATTTTATTGCGAATTTCAAATGTTTACTTTGTATTTGAGCAGATAATGTTATTAGGTCACATTAATTATAATTTTTTAAATAAATTATCCGCATAAAAGAAAAATATTGACGCAAATACAGTTGTTTAAATACGCATCCTTATTTTTTGTATTTATTCTTCTTAAGCAACATAAATAAATGCATTTTTTTTCGCGATCATTATCTTTAGTGTGTACTTTTCAAGAATTGCACAGGCAACTGTTAAAATTTCTCACATGGAAGCCTACATGTACTCAACTATAAACGAAATTCTACAGTTATTCTAGTAATTCACGTATGTACATGCACGAATAAATAAATAAATAAATAATAATTTTCTTAATGTAATGTGTGTTTTTTATTTTGATGCTAATTAACCATTAAAACACATAAAACGCAGCAGCAGCTACTGGAACTATGTGAAACTTTTATCAACCATGGAATGGCTCATTGATTACAATAGCCGTTTTTATTGTAAATAAATTATGAAAAATTTTGTAATTTTCTAATAAGAAATTAGTTCTATTTAATGATTATTAGAATCTAATTAATGCTGCTTATAAAAGGATTGTGCCATTAAATTTAAATGTACTTTTTAATTGTGAATTATTTCTAATTTCATGTCTAGATGGAAAAATTATTGCTAAACGGCTAGTTGCAAAATACGGTAAATAGCCGTTTAAATAAAATTTTGACTAAAAATACGATTTGCTAGCCAAATTTAATTCTAAAAAATATTATAGCTTGCAGCAGCCTATATACGCGGTTACATATGACAAAGTTTAGAAAGTTCGTAATTAATCTTGTAGCAGTTGATTGAAAACAAATAACAATACAAATTCCTTTAGAAAAAAATTCAATAAAACAATAATTATTCACGAAAAAGCGCAGAGCCAGAAAATAATACTACGATAATAACAGTTTTCATTGGCATTCCAAAGCTGCGAGCCATAAATCATTGTAATTAATCAATTAATTATTGCTGAATCGCGCTTTGCTCTCTAGCCAATTTCTTTCACTGCAAATCGATATTGACAACTGAAGAGATAATTACACGCAAACAATAAAAACAACAAGTGCAAACGAACAAAAAAAAATCAAGAGCGCGGCTCTTTTATTTTCTTATGCTAATTTCCACATAATTAAGTCCATGAAAAGTGATTTTATTATATTATCATTAATTCATTTCTATATGTTGTACATAGATATACATTATTACTCTTGAATAATTATTTAGGTTAATCACAAGCAGTACGCACAAATCTAAATCAAGTCTTTCGCACTTTGCTTTTCATCAAACCGAAAAAAAAATGATAGTATGATCACAAAATTAAAAAAACAGTTCAATTAAAAATAGTAAAAAGAACTTTCCATTTTCGAACTTGATTAATGCAACTTCATTCTTTTGTCTTGCTTCGGTTTTGTGTTGGGATTTTTTGTTTATTTTTTTGAAACGCGTGCATAATATACGTCAAAAGAAATTATTAATCTTCAGACTAAGTAGAAGTCTAGTTGGTTATGACAGGCGATACATTTATTTATAATGTAGACCGGCGTTTAAATTTAATCTTGATCAAAAAAAGAAGTACTCAGTTGAAAAAAAAAAGAGTACCAAGCAAAAGTGCGACAAAATCGAATAAACGAAATTTGAAAAAGAAATGGCTAAGAAAGGCCTCCTTCCCCCGCCAAAATATCAGCAATATACTATATATATAAATGCAACAACTTATGGCGGCCTTCTTCATAACCGAAAGTAACTGAAGAAGACTAAGTAGTGCGCTTCTAACAGAGAGTGAGGTAAAAATACTAGTTGTTTCGAATTAAGCGAATATTGGCGCCATAGACGCGGATCGTGTTTAAGAAGAATAATAATATTAATCTAACGAGTGCGAGGAGGTAGTACCCTCTTATTCGACATTAGTAGTAGTAGTACTAGTACTCCAGAGAGTGCAAGGTCGACCAAGGCCGTACCAAGACTTCAGACACCATCAGCAACCGGACTCAGTTTCAGTGGAACGTTGTTGACATTCCAAGTGTTTCAGCAAATTATCATTTTTGATTTTTTTTTCTTTTTTTGAAAAATTGGACTCAAGGTAAATTATTTGCATTTTTTAAAAAATTAAATTAAATAGTTAAATTCTTAAAATAAATTATTGTTGCCTTTTTTTCTTTATAATATTTTTTTTAAGTCAAAAATTACTTAAGTAATTCAATTAACAAGAGCCATTCAAAATAAGTACCCCATAAAATTTGAGCACAGTTAAATTTTAAAATTTTTAAAGCAAATTATTCTCAATTTAAATTTAAAATAGCTGCAATTTTGCGACCAGTTTTTTATTCCCCAATAAAAGTTTATCAATAATTTGAATTAAAAAATGAGCGTTTAATCAGCAAAATCCAAAATGATAATCGATGTACTTTAAATTCCAATCAGAAGTAATTTTAAATTATATCAAAAAATTGTTCGTGGAATTATAAGTAAATATTTCATAAATATACGCAATTTTTTGGATAATTTCAATCAAAATTAGCCAATTAAAATACCGAAATTTAATGCATCACGTTCGACTTGCAATACCTTATTAAATCGAATTAAATTTATAACAACGACCAATTTAATGATATTTATTATCTAAACATATACCTTTTTGTATTTTATCAATTCGATTTCTATTACAACAAATTGGCAGTTTATTATTGCTCTAACAGTTGAAATAATCGAAAAAAATTATATGTAATTTAAACACAGACGGGGCGTGATTTTTTTAATTAAATATCATCATTTTTATATCGCAGAAGCGCGTCAAAACACATCATGTTTTTGCCTCTTATTTATTCATTTCACTTCTTAAAACGCATGTTAAACGATTTGTAACTGTTTTAATTTGCCGCATTATTCGGTGAACTAAGCACTTGCATTAATAAGTCTTACTTCCGATATGGTTCGTTAAATAAAAAAGCTAAAAATATTCCCATCGTGCCAATTAAAATTTTAATTTTATTACACCCGGCAAATTTTTGACTAATCGGCAAAATGTGTTAATTACGTGATGAAAAACTCACGCTTCAGTGCCATTAATTACATTGTTTCAGGCACGTAAAAAAATGTATGCGAATTTTACGAATACCAAGAATTTGTTAAATTAATATTTGTTCAATGGATCGCGTAATTTTCGTATGTAGACATGTTCTCAAGATGAATCTATTAAACGGTTTATTTTTTGAATAATTCACACACATTACCCACATACAAATAAAAATCGTCATTAAAAAATGGTTAGTAAAAAGTGCCTAGTACAGTTAAAACGATTCGAAAAGCATAACGAGCACGGTTATTAACAACAATCAAATAGCAGTCAACGCATTTATAGCCTATACTGGATAAATACGATATAGAAAAGTGTAATAGAAAAAAAACCGTTTTTAATTGATTGTAAATCGAAAGGCTGCTGCTTGCTGCAGAACAAAAATCAACTTATCCATATAATAGTAATGAATATGTGAAAAGAAAGAAAAAAATAGAAACAGTTACCATTAAAAAATTCGCTGGAAATGAGATTCCACAGTACTTCTCTCGTTTATATACTAAAATTTAAATAAATCTGACAATTCTAACTATGAGGGGGGTATTAGGGGTTACAATTGTAAAATGTAGGTCTAGCCTAATTTCAATTAAATTAACTAAGTAATGATAAGTTAAATATGTTATAATTATTACTACCAAATTTGAAAGAAATCCGAGCATTTTGACTGTAAAGGGTACGTTAAGGGTTTAAGTTGTAAAATAAGGGTCGCATATTATTTTTAATTAGTTTATTCGTAAATCTGTTTTAAATGTATAGTAGAAATCTAATATGAAGAAAATCCGATCCATATAACTCAAACTGTATATTTGGGGGTGGGGGGTGTGTAGGTAGGGTCGTAAATTATTTTTAGTCACTCAATATGTGAAAATATATAAAATTACTGACGGAAAATGGTGAGTTATGCTGACATATAAGAATAAAAACACTGCCAATTTTTGAACAATTAATTTAAAGACCCAACAGGCCACTAGGGTTCATTTTTAGGGGATGAAACTTTTACCAGCATTTTCTTCAATGTATTCGTAATATGTATGCCAAATTTGGTTCAAATAAAATATTTCTCCTGGCAGGTATTTACGTTACAACTTATGCATTTTTACAACTTTTTGACCCTTCAACCCTTAATAAAAAGTCAACCCTTAAAAAAACTACAGATTTTTTGAAAGCATTCACCACTTGGGGTATACACGAAACATATGTTCAATATTTGGTCAAAATCGGTCTGCAACTTTAGAAGATTAAGTGGATGCACCGATTTTGCTGTTTTTGGCATGTTTTTGGTCAATAATGCGCAGGTCCTTGAGAATTTCCTAACTTTTTTTTCTTTGACCTAATCAATGGGCAGGTAGAAAAAAAGGACGCAAATTTTGCTTTAATCGGTTCAGTAGATTCCGAAATATAGCGGTTTAAAGAAACGAACAGACCGACAGACAGACCGACAGACCGACAGACCGACAGACCGACAGACAGACCGACAGACGGAAATTAGTGAATATGATTTTCGTAATCTACGCATTCTATAAAGTAGAAAAAAGTGAAATTTGGAGAAATTTTTTTTTTCATGAATACAATACTTCCTCTACGAGAGAAGTAATATCATTGCGCATTTTTCCATTTGAACGGTTTGCCAAAATCCCCATTGTTGCAAGCATTATTTAATAAATCCGCGAATTAATGTCCATCGAAAAAAAAAAAAAAACAAAAAGTGGCACACTAGTACTGATAAATTGACAATTGAAGACTTTCCGATTTTTTTTTCTCTTCTTCAGCGCTTGTCAATCTTCAATCTGTTAAATGTCGTTTAGACAAACACATTTACTTTTACTTGAACGCGCGATGCGGTTCAGGTGAAACGCTGAATTTGAATTTTTAATTGATGATGAACTTAATTTTTGAAACGTGCATGATGCCTGCGAGTTTCAAATCCTTTTTGAATAAATTAAACGGTGAGGTTTTTTCGTCCAATTTACTCGTAAAATTGGAAAGTTAATACAATAGGTACCCTTTATACGCATAAATTGTAAAAAGTGCATCAAGATCGAGTTATTTATGAA
Organism: Cryptophagus acutangulus; assembly: GCA_963556235.1. NCBI lineage: Eukaryota > Metazoa > Arthropoda > Insecta > Coleoptera > Cryptophagidae > Cryptophagus > Cryptophagus acutangulus. Next base: position 1,481,841 of record OY744568.1, on the reverse strand, counting down.
AACTGCTATTTGCGTTCAGAAAATATTATTAATAATTAAAAATAAATTTTTTGCATTAAAATAAGGGAGCGGTTTGAATTAAAATATAATACATAATTGAGATCCTTTTGCAAGAGCAAAGGAAACCGATAAGGCAAAACAAGCTTTAAGGAGGAAATTGGATTTATTCGCGTAGAAGAACTAGTTAGTTACAATACAATCAAGCAAAACACCTTTGCTTTTATATAATTTATTATATAAAGTCGCCTACTCGCGTTTGCAAAATAAGATAAAAATCTGATCAGGAGTCTCGATCCAATTAAAAATCGTCCCGATATTAAATTAAGTACACACAACATGTTTTTCCATATTTTTTCCTTTTACTTTGTGTGTTTCTATTGCATATATATTCCGTAAAGTAGCTACAAATAGCAAGCAAAAAGAATTGCTATTATAAATTATTAGTGCATGTATATGTACAAGTTAATTGATCCAGTGGAGGGAAATTTATGTCGTTCGAATAATAATCTACACCTGAATAGTATTAAAAAGCATCCAATGATTTTTCGTTTTTAATATATGTGTCATTATAAACGAAGCTGCTTTGCATTTAAGCCATGTAATAAGCCATAAAGCATAACAATTTATACTTTTCTCTCTCTGTGTTCCAACAACATACACCCTAATTAAAAGCGAAACGCGGCGGCGGCGCTCATTTTTTTTTAAACATTTCCGGCTATTACAACCGACAATTAAAAATCATCATCATCGTCTTCAAGGAGACTCTTTACTAACGTAATTACGTCGAAAAATTACTTATTGAAATTTTCTATATGTTATCATTTTGCTTAACAACATAATATGAGAAACAAATTCTTCACACATGCACAGCTATATCAATTTTTTTTCGTGTGAAGATCTTTCCCATTCAATTGTATTTTTTCCCTTCCTTTTCAAATATTTATTTTGCTTCTTCATTTACTATATTATTAGTATTACAATTATGCTCATCTAACTGTATGTCTGTCTCTAAGATCATTTTTCTGTTATAAAGGAGCGCACCATAAGTTTAGCAAAATTTGTAAAAAGGATTAATGTGTGTGGAAGATTTGCACGGACATTAGTTTTTTTTTTTTTTCGTGCGAAATTCTTTCATTTCATTCATTTTTATCGCATTAATTCATCTCCTTTTCATTTGCGCTATTATTATTATGCTCATCTCGATTACAAACTGTTTCTTTTCTCGTTTGCCACTAATAACATGAATTTCTAACAAAGTTTACTAAGTAGGCTACACCGGCAAAAAATGATATCATTTTAATGGTGAATTAATATCAGCGGCAGTGAGAAAAATGTTTTGCTAAATGATGCTTGACGATTCAACGCATCAAAAACTTTCACTAATTCGCACCTTCAACTATATTAATTGCCAAACAATAATTCCGCAAAATAATCGGACCTCAAAAAAGGTCACCAACAATTAGTTGCAAGTAATTTCTGGGATGCAAGCTTAATTAGCGCAATGATTTGCTCAAATCAGGCGTCACCGTTCGGCTTTTTATTTTTCCTAATTAGATTTTAGACCGCATTGCCGATTTGTTCAAAATGATTATGGTTTTGTTCGTCAAGAAATTTGAATAGAAATTAAAATTAATTTCACTCACCGTTTTTGCAGTGATGAATATGGTTGGAACTCGTTTTTTCTGGTTGCTGATTGATTGACCTAGAAAATAAAAAATATCATTAGAAAAATGCTAGTTTCCCAAATCAACGTATTCAAATAAATTAACGTACAATCATTAAGAGCTAAAATTAAATTTTTTTCCAGATGACGTCATCAATAACCCTCCCACTTCTGCTAACCTTAACAATCTGCACCCAAGGCCTACTATCAGCCCCGGTTCTAGACCGCAAAGCCAAAAACTTGGACTTCTTCGACTACCTTCAACCAGATGCATCAGAATACAGCAATTTCCCTGTCGATACCGAAGATTACGACATAAGTATCGACGAAAACGACTTAAGTCGCACCATTCCATCACGCAAACGAATCCGTCCGCAAGCTTACAATTCGCCAATCTACTACATTCGCCTACCACCACAACCCTACATGTTTGTGCCTGGTTTAGGCTACGTGTCGCAACCACCCCCATCCCCCGTTTCGCAATTCGTGAATTTGCCCGTCAGTTTTTTGGCGAATGGTAAACCGAGTCAGATTTATCAATGGAGTGGCGCTTTGGGTGGTTTTGGCGGTGCACCGCAACCGCAACCACCAGCCCCACCAAAACCGAAGCCGGTCAAGAAACCGTTGGTTGACTCGACTATTCATCGACTGCCTGGACAGTACAGTTTCAATGGGAAGCCGGAGGATATTTTCGTGCTCAGAGATTCGTACAATTCGATATATGGGGATGCTTTGCAGAATTTCTACCCTTAAAGCGGGTTGTTGTTGTTGATTTTTAGGACTTTCTTTTGTACATATAGATTCATTTATTATATTTGATTGTAAATAAATATTTATATGAATTAATTTCAATATTTATTTTTTAATAAATGATAGTTTTTTTTTAATGTGTAGGGATTTTAATTAATTTATTCGCACTGTATATATATTAAGTTATTTATATGCTACACTAGTTAATTTATTATTAGGTAAAACAAAATTATATTATTTTTATATTTTTATTAAATTACTTTTTTATCGAAAACGAATTTTATTTCAATTAAATTGATTGTACCTGACTGACAATTTTATAGGGAAAATAATCAATTACCGCAATCAAAAGGTGTTCATAATTACAATAATTGCAAATCACTTGCAATGCAAAATTCAAACCCCATCAATGAACACCAAATTATAGTAATAAATAAACGATTGCGAAACGATTGCGAATTATAATAAATTTAAATTTTTTTATTACAGCTATTGAATGCTGAATAATTGCTATATAAATTTACATTAAATTAAGCATGATTCATCAAACAATTCATCATTTCGCTGTCTCAAAAAACCAAAAAAAAATTGTTACAATCGATAAACATTTTTTTTTTGTAATTCAATTAAAAAATTCGATCCAAAGATTGTAGGCATAATTGCAACAATTAGACGCACAATCGAAAATAACAAAGGAAAACTAATGAATCCTAATTTACAATCAATAAATTGGAAGTTAGCAGATTAATGATAGGCATTAAACTGAATTTAAGTATTTTCATTGCAGGTACTTAAAGGCTAAATTATATTGGTAGAGCAAAACGATGTTTGATTTTTTTTTCTGCTTGTAGATTTGTTGCTCTTTTACTATTTTCCGATCTTCTTTCAATTTACAAGACACAGACACCGGCCTTGAAAAAAACAATTACACGAACACAGCATCCTATTTTTAGCCGCATAATTAAATGTTTTACTTAACATCATCCGCACTCAAACAAAAAGTCCCATTTGAATCAAATAATTCTGCCCTACAAATCTACATAAACAAATTATTATTTTATTTATTCGAATAAAAATAATAAAATAATCATAAATAACGGATTTATTTGTGTAGTGGTCTAGTTTTTGCCTCGGTTTTTGCGATAATTATAATCCAGCAAACCACTGCACTGCATTTTCCTATCACCATCAATTGTTACAATTGTCATGGATGGCTCACTGCTTTTTATATTTTATTACGGGTTTCAATTTCTAATGCAAACTTTCAATTAATCCATATTTCTCTTTATAATCAATAATAATAATAATTATCGGTCAATTTTATGCGCTTGATCAACAAAAATAAAACAATCTATTGTTGATATATCAACAATGCTGTTGATTTAATTAACTAACAATAATTAACAACCTAATTAACAATTAGACCTTTACGCGTTTGTTAAAATTCGTTGCAATAAATTTGTTATTAAATTTTTAACCCAAACAATAGATTCTAATCAATTTCTTACATCACCTCTCTTAATGTTTTCTTATACAGTGCTTCTACACTAATGAGCTAAATTGTCATTCCGACAAACACCTATCGCATTTTCAGGTACAATCAATTCGCATTGGAATTAAAGTGGTAATTAAAAAATACGTAAATGAACTGCGATAATATAAGAAAGAAATTTCTGCTTTCGATAAATAGTATTTCGAGGTTTCAACCTGGTATACACAATATCGTCGTAGAGCATAGGTCATTCAGTAGTGCACGATAAGTTCACATTTCAAATCATTTTCAAGAGTGATCACAGCCTTCACTCCGCCGCATCTCCGAAAAAGTGCAAGTGATAATCGAGACGTTTCAGTCAACTCAAAATGTGCCACCAATTCGAATCGAACTCACCAATAATCAGAAACTAATCGATCGCCAAAATGATTTTGGATTTTCTCATCACCTACACCCTCTTCAACATCACAGTCGCCCTCATCCCCATTTTTCTCATCAGCTATATTCGTAAGTATTCCAATTTTGTTTATATTAAAAATTCCGATGACGATCATGAACCAGGATTCTCGGATTTACGATAAAAGCGCTTTTGTTGTTTTGTCATTCAACTGCATATCAATAATGTATTTGCGTAATTGTGCAGTTAATTGCAATTGTTACTAATTTGATTTGCGTGCTTTGATTAATTTTTTTTGAATTGCAATTTATTGCAGTACTGCGAATATGCAACTCGGTTTGGTTGACATGTGCCTCAATCCTGCATCCCGATGTGGAGTTCCTCAAATACTCGAACATTCGCACGCTGCTCGACACGCATCGCAATCAGGGCATTATTTCGGTACTGCTGTCGGTCAAAGGGCAACCGCAACCTGAAGCTGTGCGACGACATCTTCAAGTAATTTCTATTTTCTCTAATTTCGGCGTCAATTATCTGATGATTTTTTTTGTTAGGAATTAGTGCGTCGTAGAGATAAAACCGGAAACTTGGCGTTTCCACGATTGAGACATTGTTTGGTCACGAAATGTGGCATGTATGCTTGGCAAAAGGGTAAATTCGATTTGGACCAGAATGTGACCACTTTGCCGTTTATGTATAAAGGACGTGCGGTTACTGACTATAATATCCAGGTATATTTTTTCGTCCTTCCATTTATTGGAGAATAAATTCAAATTTATTTTGTAGGAATACGTCAGCGAAGTAGTCTCCAAATACTTATCCCCCGGTTTACCCCCTTGGCAAATCGCCATCATTCCAACATCAGAAGACCACCATTATATCCTCCTGAAACTTCACCATGTCCTTTTGAGTGAAAACCTGAACATCGGCGACTTGCTACCACTAATTCCACCAACACGCCAAAACTCCAAGTAAGTCACAATTTTACTTTAAGTCCACTTCCTCAATAATTTATTTATTACAGCACCTTCTCATCCAAAAGCCCATTAGTCGACGTGCTAAAAAAGCCAATGGTCATCCCCGAATTGAAAGAGCGTCTAACCGACGAGCTTTCCAATCGGTGGAACGAATTCGTGTCAAATCATGATCCACTGGAACGCCCGGAATTATTCAAATCCACACCATCCTTCCTCAACTTCCTATCAACCACCCTCATAACTTTGGTCTCCCTGATTAAAGAATGCCGCAAAGGGTTCCGCGTGATCAAAAGCGACGCGTTCTCGCGTTTAAAGTACACTTTTGTAACTCTTCGACGCGAAACCAACAAGCGGCAAGTCACCCTCGAAATGCTCTTCTTTTCCATCGCAACTTCGCTGGATCCTCGCAATTTCTTAAAATTTCTAATCAAACAGATCTGGTTCTTCGCCGTTGTGGTGCCACTACAAGCGCCTGGTTGGATTTTGGCCGAATGTATGGCAATTTACGCTTGCTTGACAATGCAATATTGCCCGTATCCGCATACCTTCATCGGCATTCTTTACACCTACATTCCACTCCTGTTCAATTCGGCGATCGAGCTCTACTACTATGCAACCATTATTGTCAACGCTCCGAAGAACCTGGTCCAGGACATTCTGATCCAAAAGGAATCGCTGCAAACGGTGACATTGTGTGGCCGAAAATCGGTCGCTTGGTCGGAACCGATTAAAATCGACACCATCAAGACGATTGCGCGGAACACATCGGCTACTGAGACCGATTTAATGCTGACTGCCGTTTCGGCTAGCATTTCCAAGTACTTCACGCAAACGAATCATAGCATTCCGGACGATCTGCCGATTACTCTTCGCAACATCAATTCGAATTATATTTTCGCCACTGGCAATAATGTGAAACCAGAGGATTCAATGTCTGGTATCTTATGCATGAATTTGCCGATTTTCGATTCAGCGAACGAAAACGATACGATTTTGGGCAATCTTATGGATGTGAAGATGAATTTTAATCGGTGCCTGGAAACGCAAGGCTTGTCGCATTTATTGTCGATGTTCCAAACGAAATTCGGATTGGTTACCAAATTTCTGCCTTCGACTTTGTTGGCGGTCTATTTGAAATATCTGTCGCGGAAATATGCGGTTACTGTGACGGAAGTGACGAGCAGGTATCCGAATGTGACGCAAAGGACACTTTGGGGACAAGAAGTCAATGATGTGGTTTATTGGCGACCACCACAAGCTAACACTAGTAAGACACCCTATTTTTTAGTGATGTTTTTTTAAGTATTTGATTTTTAGGTATATCATTGTGTTGGAACGAATACGCGGATCACGTAAAACTTGGAGTCATGTGTGATGCGCAACTGGTTCCACATCATTCTATCTTTGCAAGAGCTTTTAATGAGTATATCCAAGAAATTGGACAACTTGCTGGTGTACAGCATTAACATATTGACTTGTACTATTATTATGGGTTTAATAAATAATCATTTTTGTTATCATTTTGGACATTTCGATGTCGCGATACCGATTCCCACTCGCGATTGTATAGGAATTCAAATTAAAAACCTTTTTTTATAATTAAAGCCCTATTTTTTAACAACAAACAATAAATATATTCAAACTCGTCACCTTAACCCATTGCAGCAGCCACCCGAGCTTTCTGTTTTTCGTCTTCAATTTCCTTGATTCGTTTGACTAAAGCATCAGTTTCCAAACCCTTTTCGATGTTATATTTCAAAGACATTCTAAGCTGGTGTTCTTCTAAACCATCGATTCGACTATACAATGTTCGACTTAGCTCTTCATCGATATCGTTTTCTTCTCGCAACATCGTGAAATATACCATAAAAACTGTTAAACTGCCGAGAATTACGGTAGGTTCGTACCATAATCTTGGAGCGCTACCACTGCTACCAGTTCGGCTATATTCCGCTCGCCAACTACTTGCTCTGCTGGTTGAATACTTTATGGGACCGTCATCTATTACATCTTCTTCGATGTCTGCCGGTTTTTTGGTCGCGTATTGCTTTTTTAGTGCATTTGTTAAGCTTAATCTAGATATCCTGCAAAGCAATTTTTTTAAAGGGTATTTATTTTGATTTTAAATTGTAGCTAACTTACCTGTTTAGTTTAATGGTATTTAATGTAACTTGCCTTATGGGTGCACATAGTTTTAACATTTTTGATGGTTTAATTAATATTATAAATGATTAAATGAAAATCAAAATAAGCAGGCTTATTTTGAGGTTATGTTTGTTCACTTTTGGTTGACACACATGTCAGTCAATTTAAAATTAATTTAACTTTTTAATTATTATTGTTTAATTCAATTTATGCATATAGTTTAATTAATAATATTAAGCTGAATTATTAAATATTTTGATTATTATAAATATTTATAGCACTCTTTTATTATATTTTGAAGTTCACATTTATAAACATAGATGGAACTGATGTACACGAAAAATATTAAAATAATTAATTATTCTGCACAAAGTAGTGCCAAAAATTTTAAACTTTCAGAATACATATTTAAATACGTTTAAAAAATATTTTTGCAAATTTAAAATTGATTTAACAATAAAAAATTCCTACATATCCGATAGGAATAAATATTACTTAAAAACACGCCGATAGATGTCACTGTCAAGCCGCACCGCAACAACAAAAACATTTTGTTTAAAAATAAATAATAATTACGAATATTAAAACCGATTTGCTAATTAAACCACAGCTACATAAATTAAAACAACCTTGCTCAATGTTAATTGAACAAAAATTCGAGTTAATTAGAATTTTCGCTCGCAACTTAATCCCTTGAAATAAATCAATTATTTTTTATGAAAAACCATCAAGGAAAATGCGAATACATTTTTCGTGTTAAAAGAAAATAAATTTCATCAGCTGTAAGTATTAAAAGCGCTCAAAAACATCTGTTTTCACATCCTGACCGAAAAGCGAGTGCGACTTTAGCCAAGCATTGAATGCGAGACAAAGAAAGGCAAGCGATACAGGAAACAGTGCCGTTGCAATTGCCCCAAACTACGCACTACGTCCCCTTTTTGACCTCGTATCAAACCTGTTTAATACTTCTTTGTGTATGTTTCGTTTTACGCGAAATTCACGCAAAGTACGCTCGATTTCGGCCAAATTCGCGCCGAAATCCGTCAAACGCGGTGTAAAATTAACATATATCGAGGTTTAAAGGGGTTCGCGGGCATAGTTTCGGCAAAAATTGCCATCTAAGCCAATGTGGTAATAACCGGTAACTGAGTGAAACAAAAGATGCTTACGTTCGTGAAATGTTGGTGCTGATCGATCGTTACAGCTGATTTTGACGGCTGTTGCCAGGCCGAGGGTTTATAAAGTATGGAACAGTTTCCTATTGGCTGCCACGACACACCAGCACTGGGGGCTTACCGGTCGATCAGCTGATGGCCGAACGCTGAGTTCTTTGTTAGCCGGCAACACCGGTAGAACCGTCGTCGCCGCCGTCATCTCAGAAAATTGTTTAAAAACATCATTTTCACATAGTATGCCACATTTTTAAGACGTTTTCGAGAAGGTGGCTTGATTTCTCACTTGTTTCATTAATCAGATTAATTGACACGCAAAAAAAATAGGCAACGATGTTTCGAAGCAATTTTCAGGAAGAACGGCCGTCGAACAAAGACTCCAAGCTGCAAGCAGTTTTCAGCAAGTTGACTGGGGTCCTTCCGCGAGCCGAAGATTTGGCCAACTCCAACCCCAAGACTATGTCCTCGGACATAATCGAGTCCGTCTTCACTGATACGCCGGTACCACCAGTTGTACAGACAAGTAAGTGCTGAAAAATTCAATAAAAAACTATTTAGACAATTTAAAAAAATATTACAAATTTTTAATTAATTAAGGGAAGATTGAAAAAGTTAGTACCCGTTAATTTTCGTTGTGTAATCATTGGTACTGTTAATATTAATCGCCTTTTTAATTTGTTTTTAAAATTTCGCGTTTAATTAAATGAGCGTTAATTAACTAAGTCGTTCGTTGCCGAACGGGTTTATTGTTTGCGATTCTAATATTTCTTTTTATGGTAGAGGTGAATTTTTTAATTGCGGGGTTAAAACAATCAATCAACGTTTGCTAATGAAATTCTTGATTATGGCTTTTTGTTTCGAATAATTATATTTGAAGATGTGTGCAAATAAAACGAAACGGCCGGATGGGAAATGTAATCAACGTTTGCAAAAATGCAATTAATTTCTTTGTATCGGAATTCAACTGCGATTGAATTGAAATACATTTGATTTTGAAGGGAATGAGAGAGATTATTTCGATTTGGGATATTTGCGAAGCTTATTATTCATATTTACGTGTATTAAAATGTATTCAAACGAAATTCTCGGTATTTTTAGCAAAAGCGAATATAATTCACTTTTTCAAATAACAACTATTTCGAATTCTATAGTAGATAAAGCGGTTTGATGTAGAATGTCGAACCATTGATAGGAAATCATCATGTACAAAAATTTCAAATCAGCATCGACTATTATTGCAATCTATCAAAAGCAATAATAGTTATCCATCAAGGATCTACTATGCAACGTTTTCATATTCTTGGCATGCATTTTTCCATACAACAATTCAGAGGAAAATATCGCACCCTAATATTGATATTAAAATAAATCGCGAAATAGTTAAAAAAAATTGCCTCTTGCTTTTGGCTCTATAAAGTGCAATTTGGGCCCTAAATTAATTGGAGCGTGGTTTGCAGACTGGAACTTTGACAATTTCGTGATACCAGAAGAGACCGACAACCTGTCGACAATTGCAGCATTGTCACGGCGTCTTGAGACCGAACTGCGAGCAGCCAAACGAACTAATTTAGCATGCGGCGAGGTACTGTTACCTTGTGGTCTACTTCAACGCATCTCGCGTGACATAATCAGCATGGCCGAATCGGAACCGTGCGGTCTTAGGGGTTGCAAATTGTATTTGCTGTTCGAATCGAGCGAGAATTGTGCACGACTCGGCACCGTCCAATGGGACTTGGCCACTGCGTCCACCTTTGAACTGTACTTGACTCTGAAGGAAGCTTCCACCGGATGGAATTTTCTGCCTCAGTTCATCAGGTTTGTTTCATGTCCATTCTTCGTGTACTAATTTAATAGTTAGTAATTTTTATTGTTTCCGCAGAAATCTAACGCGAGGTACCGTGGTGCTAAGTCCAGCTTACACATTGAGCAAGAAGAAGCTCTACCGCTCCTATTCGGAGTGAGTTGGTGCAGTCGCTTTAATAATTTTAACAATGAAAAACGAACAGAAGAAGAGTAACAAAAAAAAAATATGAAACATTGATGAAGAAGACTGATTTAAAAAAAAAACAAACAATATTATGATAAACATTTTTTAGTTCTGCATTGTAGGTGATTTCAAAAAAAAACAACAAAACATATCTGTGTGTATTTTGTTACGTTCTAGCATCCGTTTGGCTTATACGTTTTCCAGACTTGTTTCAAAAATATTCTAATCGTGATAGCAGAAAGAAAAAATAGTCCATAGAATTAATAACTAATAATGATAATTGGCGTTTCAATTATTGTATGACTGATAAATTCATAATTGATACAAATTCCCTTAATAAATGTAAAATGTGTTGTTGCATAAAAAACACAACGAAATTTCGGATAATTAATGATTTGAAAAATATATATGTGGAAAGGGGAAAAGAAATCTGGTGATAATCGAGTGATTTTTGTCTTGCTTTGTTTAAATTAATTATAATATGTGTACCTGTGTCAATCGCCAATCCAGGACCGGACCAAAACTAATTTACAAAAAACAAATTATCTAAGCTGCTCTAAAAATATAACTTCTGACCAAAACAAATCACTTTAATAAGGTCCTGGTGGTGTTGGAAAAAATTGATTCCCGACAAAAAATTGAGGATTTTATTTATTTACATTTTTTTTTTCTTGTGTAGAAAGTATTACTTATTTTAGTTCTTTTGGAATTGTGTTTAGTTTTTTAGTTAAGGGACGTTTTGGTAATTTTTTTATATTGTTTAGAAGATACTTTTTGGTTTAATTGTATGTAGCTCATAATTTTGTGATAAAACAAGGAGAATATTTGTATGAAATCAAAATAGTTTTGAGAAGATTAATTAATTAATTATTAAAGAAAGAAGTTGATTTGATTCTAATGATTTGGTGGAACAAAATAGTAATGTATTTAAATAATAAAAATAACAGTATTTGTTTCGTATTATTAGTTGTATAATTATTGTAAAAAAGATTTTAAAGTTGAAAATTGAGACGTCTTGTATAAAAAAATTAATAATTAAAATGAAGAAAAAACAAATGATGATCTTTATAGGTGTGATAGTACGTATCCGTACAGCTTTTGTACTTTATCAGAAATTTATTATTATATTATATATATATGTAAAAATAATTAATAATTATAAGGACAATGTCAATAAAATTTATTTAAAATAGCTCGATTTTTTAAGTAGAAAATCCCAAAATAGTACGAGATAAACATCTATAAAACGAAGATCAACGCACAGCTTTTCAGTTTTTAATACAAGGCAATAAAATACCTGATTTTAACGACATATTATGTATAGTATTTGAAAACCACAAACATAAAACGCAGAAATAAATTCCTAATTATAATATTAATGAAGAAAAAACGAAAAAGTACCTCTACATGAAAATGGAAACCAAACATATCAATTAAAATTTCACCTCTTCATTAAAAACTTTCTTTGAAAACAAATATTAATGAATTTGCAAAAACTTTTTCTCGCCTAAAGTTTCCCTACATTAATAAATGAAAACATGTTAGCCAACTTATTAATATCGGGTGAAATTTGAAACTGCGATGATGGATGAATTCGAAAATATTTGGGAAATTTTGGCAAATTAAATAAGGACCCTTTTGGTGGGGGGAACTGTTCGTGCAGATTATAATTTTTGAGGTAACAGTTAAGTAAGAAAAACCGAGCAAAAGATAATTGATCATATATCGAATCACATAGTAACACAATTATGTTGGTTGAACGTTAATAAGTATCATTATATAAAAGCAGCAACCAAGTGAATTGCACGAAAAGAAATCGTCGCTTAGAAGTTGTTTTGCAGTTTTGTTGCTAGGCAATTATATTCTTATAGAACATTAAAACGATGATGAAAATTGTTCTAATTTTTTTTTTATTTTCAGCGCTCATTGTTTTCACCTCAATTTACAAATTGATTCAATATAGTAATAATAATAATAAAGAGAGAGCGAGCAGCGCTCGGTTTTGTTTTTGCTTATCCCATTTTCACACCAACACAATAATATAAAGCGAATGACTGACTAATCAGCCGATGATGATGATTTTTTAATTAGAAAAAAACTAATCCAAGTAAATACTATATGTAATTAAAATGATGTGTATAATGTGTTTGCATTTAAAAAGTTGGCTCGGTTTGTGGTTGATCGTGACCCAGTTGCAGTTTTTTGAACTCGCGCTTTTATGCACTCCTCAAATCCAAACACTTTGTGTGCTGTGGATTAATTTATTAATAAAAAAAAAAAATAAACACGAAATTTCGCAATGCGTTTTTTCGTTCGATTTCAATTAATTTCCCTCTGGTGAATTATCTTTTAGAAATGCAAAATTAGCGGCGAGTTGATTGTGTATTGTTCAACTTTTCTCAGTCTTTCTAATGTTTACAAAATTGAAAAAAATGTACGAATCAGATTATAAAGTAATTACGGTACGAGTTTAGCATCCAACGCGATTTTGTTAAAAAATGTTTTTCTAAAGCAGGCAGAAGAAGTGGAAGTTTCAATTTAATAAACACTGTAATAATGATCGGTGTGGTTTTAATCTCGGTTCACTTTCTATATTAGTTTCTCTCCTCTCTCGGCTTGGAATATCATACATATATGCATAATAGAAAAATATCTCATATTAAAAAACTGGGGGGAAACGAGTAAAAAGCCAAATTAGCAACTTTTCCGAGTTTATGACTAAACTGGCTCGTCGTATTATCAGCTGAAGGAATATTATGAAGCCGAAGAACAAAAGAGCAGATAATAGAAAAATATGAAGTGATGAGGCAGGCGCCACTGCAAAAGGCCAGCAAACACGATATTGTTTTGTTTCGGCTCAACACTAGATGACTAGATAATAAAAAAGACAATTGAAGCCACAGCAGGTAATTAATCATACGAAATCAAGCCAAGCCTCATTGTGTATTGTACATTTATTTATTCGAATAAATATATATAATGAAAGCCAACATTATTTTATGACCTCGCTTTTTCAATCTAGGTGGCTTTAATGTGAGATAAATGCCGTTTATTCTCTACAGATCATGGTCAACACTTTTTTGGTTTATAGGCAAAACGAAAACCATGGTCGGAAAATTGTTTAAAACTTAGGGGATGGTTGTCCGTCAGACTTCCCAAACTGCCCTAGAGACTACTCGAAAAAAAATATTCCAGATTCTCTGAGAGATTATTCAAGGACCCCTAGAGTCCCCAAACAGTTACCATCAACTTTCAAAAATTAGCCCTCATTTGTTTGGAAGGATCGATAAAATTTCAGATTTTGTCCTGCTCCATCAATCAATTATGGTCGAAAAAATTATATTAGTGGTTTCTCTGAATATTTTATCAAAGCCATATTTTCCATCTCGATTTCTTGTTCATTCTGAACGTTTGAGAATTTATTATCGCATTGTAGTACGTTTATTTTGTAGTTTGACTTGTTTTGGTCCTGCAGACTGGCTGAGACTCGGCTCTCGGTATATAACAATAATTTTAAACATAGAATAAACACACACTTGTGTTTTATCCTCCCCCACCGAGCAAAACAGAAATGAAAAAGAGACGAGCGAGGAACGAAAAAAAAAAAAATAAAACCACTAAACCGAGAGCCTGTTTGGTATAAGACCCGTTCGACAAGTTCTTATTCCCCGAGACGCACATAAGGGGAAGATTTATATAATATGCCCTTTTAAAAAAGTCTTCATCTCGCTCTTCCATTTATATTGTTTCAAGTTGCGCAATTGTTTTGTCTTGACTTTTATTTCTTTGTTTTTTCTCTCCTCGTATTCTTCCTCGCATACTAACTGACGTTCGTAATTATTTTTTTTTATTACTATAAGCCATCGATTCCCTTATCCTTCTTATCTTTCCAGCAACAACAAAGTGCAAGACTGATGGTGCCACTGGTGCTATTTGCGTTTCCTTTCGTTCTAGACAAGGGCTCGATGTTCCAGAGGGTTGTGTCGCCAAATCTATTTATATCCAAACAGATTTTTCAAGTGGCTCATTTTTGTTTTGGATATTTTTATATTTCCAGCAGTCATCTATACCTGCCCATAGTTCCGGTCTCATATATACGATGATGATTGTTAAAACCATTCTGCACGCACACGAATTTAACACACCATGTTAAAACTGAAGGAAGTCGTAAAGTTGGAGGAAAAAAGTGACGCCCTTATCGAAAACGCACATATGGGTTGGGCGTTTGTTTTATTCAAAACTTTTGTCGCCCTTTGTTTATAATCTACACCGATTAAATAGGAATAGTTTTTGAGGAAGTTGTAAAAGTTTAACTTGGATACAAATTGTTTTATTGTGTTTGCTTTACGTAAAAGAAAGTATTAGCAATGGAAAAATGTTTGCGCTCACCATTACCCGAAAATTTGTTAATTTGAAAAGTTTAAAAGTGCTTTTTCTTCCACTTTAATGGTCTTTCTAATGTACACTCGATTTATTTTGCAATCAATGAAAGCATTCATGTTTCTTATTTTTAACTAAGTGATATTGGCAGTAAAGTAATCAAAAGTTCGATGAAAATAAATTATTTTAAGTAATCAAATGAAAGTGCCATCCAAAAGTGAACGACATTTTCCTATTGCAACAGAATCATAGACGTACTAGAATAAAACCTTCACTTTTCGATGGCAAATAGTCAAGTTCTATTTAAATAAATCCATTTTATATTTTTTGTCGGATGAAATGTTGGAATAATCCCCTTAATCAACATTTCCCAAAAGAAAAGGCAAAAAAGAACGAACTTAATCGAATTCTTTGTTTGAAAGACTGTATAAATACAGGGCTGATGCGCCCTAACCCCCTGGAAATTCATAGCCGAATCATTCAACATTTCTATCTGAGGGGTTTGTTCAATCAAAGACGGTTTTCCATTCATGGAGAAGCAAAAAGTGAAATGCGCATGTCGCGCAGCAGAATTTCAGCCGGAAAATCCTTCTTGGAAATTATCCAGAAAATGAAGCGAGCTCTCCGGGGGACACACAAAGGACACGAAGGAAAATTGCTGAAATGGCACTACGACCACATATACTCATGCGCAATTTCATTTTCTTGCGCGCGGGGGATGACGACGACTAAATAAATATATACGTGTTGCTGAGGAAATATTGAACATTCCAAAAGTTCGTGCAAAGAATAAATTTCCTGCAAGCCCTAAGCACCACCACCACTGCGACTAACTAGATTCATTTGATTGTTTTAGATGTGTTTGTGTGACGTGAGCCGGAGAACGCAAGAACGCAGGGGGTTGGAGGTTTCGAGAAAAGTTATTGTTAGAACTGAGTCAAGGGGTAAATGGGTTTTAATCACACAAAAACACCCTTAAACCAGCGCTAATTTGCATCTTTTATAATACACATATAGGCGCATTTGCATATATTTCATTACTATTTTTGATACAGAATGTAATGAAACTTTGAATATTTTAATAAAATTATAACAGCATTAGTATAATTATCATATAAAATGGCATTGAGCAAATGCAATATGTAATTTATTATTCTACACTTTATTGTTTGTATTTAATTACGATAATTACATGCTGATTTGTGCAAAAACAAAATCGAAAGAAAAACGCTTTTATCTGATTGCGAATAATAAGGCAACATTTAGAGCAAATGGTCTGAAGGACAATAACAGAATCTTTCTAAACCTTTTATTTACGAGGATGTGTGTCAAAAGCTAATCCCCATTGCAAGGGTTGCATCTGTAGGTCCCACTACACATTTATAGCATTATGTAACGATAAATTATATGACTTGTATTATTATTATTTGTATACATAAAAGTACAGATGCACCACAAGGCTCCTCTCCACCTTTAGCACGTCTCAAATTACCTCCCTTAACGTAAAAGCGCTTTTTATTGGTTTGTATTTACAAACCTGAAAACAAATATTGAGTTACCCCGAAAAAGGAATTACCGCAAGGTTCGATCTTTAGCCACAAAATATATATTTTCAATTTTGTGCTTATCTGGTTTCCGGTTGGCAATTACAGAAATACAATTTGATATTGCTTAATTATGTTAAACGTGCCATTAGTAATACGATGTAATACAAGGTTCGATCTTTAGCCACCTATATTATAATTTCGTTTTTTGTTGTGTGAAATTTAACATACTTGTTCCATTCATTTGATTAAGTAGAAAATTACATAGCGCTGCGTAGAATTATTAAAATAATCTTTTGTTCTATTTTGTATGCCAATTTGATTTCAGGAAGTCGATTATACTGTACGAGTTCGAATGACTATAGTTTCGAATCTATCTGTAACAATCTAGCTACTATGATAATATAGGGGTTTTTATTATTTATTGTTATTATGCAAAGCCTACTAATTTTCACGTTTTGTTATAGAAAAAAAATTAAAATTATAATAAATAAGATACAGAGCACACATCCGTGCTTCCTGTTTAATTAAATTCGCTATTGTTGTTTGCGATGAGGCTCTATCAATTTTATCTTTTTTCAAAATTATTTTATGATAGGCCAAACAATTTTTACAAATAATTTTTTCATGCTCCACATCTCTTTGGCGATGGCAATAGACCTGACACTTTGAATCTTCAAAGGTACTTAACATTTTTTTCTTATGTGGCTTTAAATTTCTTTTGCTTTCATCTCCTTATTAGTTTGGTTAAAATCCACCAAGAAGTTAACAAACGGTTTAGTTAACAGAAGTTAACAACGTTTGCACTACTCTAGCACTAATTTTGTTGGAAATCATTTGATGCACGTAAATTTGGATTTATTAATTATTGACGCAATTTCGATGCAAAGTACTAAAATATTGCAAACCTATAGTTTGAAAGCTAGATCATTTTTTTTTAATTAATTGAATCCTCAAAATTAAATTAAACTTATTGAATTTATATAATAAGTTAGGGTCTTGGTTAAAGTTTGGAACGAGTTATACTATAAAAGCTGATCCCTGAACAACATTTAATTTTTTTGTGACGTCATCATCATCGCGTAAATACTACTAACTATAGATAATTAAATAATGCATATCAGGTTGCAGTAGTTTGATTTAAATCTGCATGATAAGTTTAGTAATAAATTAATTACGAATAACTAGTTTGCTCCAGTTATTTAAATAAATTTCATAAACTTATTTATAACAATAACAATATTTATAACTTATTAATTTTTAATTGCGATGATTAGCCTTATCAACACTTTGTTAAGTGTAATTACACACTTAACTGGAAAAAGCTGAAATAATTTCATTATCACATATTTGATGAAAACTTTCCTTTACTGTTTTTTTTTTTATTAATGAAAACTAATTATTTGTGCATATATTTTATATTTCGGCTACATCTGTTGATGACAGTTTGCTTAACGTATACACATGCCTTTTTTACAGCTGTTTTTTTCGATAAATAAAACACACACATATGCACATTGTGTTTATAATGCATATAAATATATACACCAGAAAATTGCTTTTTACTACATCAAAAAATTTCCAAAAGGAAAACATCATCGAACCAAGGTTGTTGCCATGCACTCTTAATACATCTATAATTACTACCAAAATGCAATAAAATCAGGTAGCCAGTTTATCTGAAAATTTACGGGCAACTTTTCATACGTTTGTGTTGGCACGTTCGCCTTCACTTCATCTTTGCCTTTCCTACCCCATGTCTAACATTTTAAAATCCATTTGTTGACTGCCAACAACAACAACAGGTAATTATTATGTGGATGTTTTATAGCTTTTGTGCTGTTGCTAGTTTTAAGGTAAAAAGCAGCACGTGATATGGTGCAGGATACCATATTTCTTAATCAACATGCGCGAAAATTGCTTTATGACTGCAAGGGATTAAAATATTACCTTGCGGTGGTGTGTGCACCTCGACAATTAGCGATTTTAATTAGGCTAATTATAGCTTAGGTGTTTATTGTCTTTGTGTATTTGTATTGATCCTATACGATAATTCCTTTTGTATACATTGTAACTCAAAAATATGATAAACAATTTTTTTTATCAAAGTATACCAACCTTGGGCTTTATTGCAAAATAGTACTGGGGTTAAATTTGGTTTGTAAATTGATTAGGTTAAGTGGGCTTAAGTTTTAATGAATGAGTCATTTTTATAGAAAAAAATTAATAGCAACAAAATTTGGTTCTTGGGTGATTCGCTCTCGAGCTTAACTGAAAATTTCGAATTGAAAAAAGTTATGAAATCCTTGCTCACATGTCGTATCGTAACAACAATAGAATTGCAACTCGAAAGGGTAATTATCGCAATTTTTTGCATAGCAGCGCGCCGATCAATAATTTCCATACAAAATTACAGAGCAACCGGTGAGATTTGAATAAAATTTTCTGGAAATTTTCCATTGTTGCAAGCTTGTAGAGAAAATTAATAGCAATTTACTATATAATTATGTAGCAGATTAGATGTATAAGCAGACAGAGATAGACGGTATCTATCATCAGTCAGTTTGAGTAGTAGATTAATTTGTTTCCCCTCAAAACCGAACTGAAAGGTGAGGTGAGAGATGTAAAAGCCTCTGCCATACGAAATAAGCTGCATAGCAACAACCAGAACTGTTCTACGCTTATTATATACACTCTCGAATTGAAATGTGTGTGCCCTTTGTGCATAAACGGAAAAGCTCGGCAAGAATGAGACAGGCACATCACATCGTATGGAGATTGATTGAAAGGGGCTCCTATTTTTCGTACAATTCAAAAATATCTCGTTAAAATTTACTTTGTTTTTTCGAAAAAGGATTTCGCAGGACGATATTGTTTCGTTTCCAAAACGTCTGCTCATTAATCATGTGCATTTGGATTGGCGAATCCATTTCGAATACGCGTTTGTTTTTCTGATGATATTTCTTTTGTGTTACATCATATAATCGCACATTTGCATAATAGAATATAAACAAATTTATAATTAACTAACCAACCTGTTGCCTTATCGTCGGTTTGAATCCGCGCATCGACAATGAGCGCTGGCAATGAATAATAAAAAGTCTATGCTAATAGGCTAAATTCAATTATTTGTTGATTCAAACAATCGCTGCCAATCTTTCATCCCTATCCATCATTCAACTTTCTCTACAATTACCCGGACAAAGAGTGCTCAAAATTTTTATCGAACTTATCTCTCGTTGTTTGTAATTCACGGGTTCAATAACAATTTCTATGTACTTAATTAAATACATAGCATGATTATTGTTGACAGACAACTTGTGTAAATAGAAGGCGTGCTTTTTTTATTAATCTTTTTTTATTTTATTTGTCATCGATCCGAAAATTGAGGAAAATATCTAAATAGTATGCACCCCCTTGAAAATAGCGACAGCTGTACTTTGGAATTAATTAAAACAATATTAGCATTTACCAGAAAAAAATTGGAATTTTAGTGAAATGTTTAGAAGCATGGCAACAATTTCAATTAAAAAGCGGCTTATCAATTCCAGCTATTTTCGACCAAATTCCCGCAATCATATTTACACAAAAACTATTCGAAAAATAAACAGCTGAAAGTCGCCTTATCGTCTATCGTCAACCCATTGGATAAATAAATATCGATCAAGAGGTAAAATCGAGCGAGCGTTTTATTAGCACACTATTACGATTTTTCCTTTCCGTATCGATGTACAAATAAATAAAATATATCTTAAAGTAAATATTTGAGCACCAGTGCGAGATGCTAATGAGAAATGGATGATGGCTCAAGAGTATGGCTCTTGTAGCATCGCCAACTAAATCAAAATAGGGATGGTCAAACATTATGATGTCCCAGAAAGAGTTTTTTCTCTTCGTATGTACTGACCAACCGGTTCTATAACTCGTTTTTATCTTTATTTTTATTTGTTCTGTTTGCTGTACAGTGGTTTGTTTGTTTGTGCATCTTGCATCTCTTGCACTCGCACAGCCGCGGCCCGGCAACAAAATGCAATTTCATTTTATTCCCGAACCATTAAGTGCTGCTGTACGACGAGATGATTGCAATAAAACAAAACAACCGCGAAAAAACTTTAATACGATTCATTGTTTGCTGTATGTAGGTGGATCAAACCGCGTTCAAAAAAGAAACCTCTCGCGTGGCAACAGAATTATTATTATTATTATTGAAGAATTGGAAACGAGAAAAGGAAACCTTGTGGCACATCTCAAACTTTGTTTATAATCATTGCAACTGCCGATGAAGCTGAATGAAAATTGCTTATTTTCCTTACATAAGCAAGGTATTTTTAGCCAGCTAAAACAAATTCAGCTGGAAAACAAATGCATAGAAACGAGATGTTAATTCGAATCGTAAGTTTCTCCCATTATCATAATGATGGAAAAATTCACGAAAATGGAACGAATTGTTTTTGTTATATAAAACGTATGAGGTGATTTAATTTTATTAATGGATAATTGAATTATAATTTACTTGTATGAGCTAAAAATGATTGTAAAACTGGCTATAGGTCGTTTACCCGATGCAATATACAGAGATTATGAAATGAGAACAGCAACAATTGCGTGTAGGTGTGGTGGGGTCTTTTTTTTCTAAATAATAATAATGATAGTTGAATATCAAGCAAAACGCACGTTGCAAAATCGCTCTTTTTTACATGGAAATAAATAAATATCACTAAATAAAATTATTGCGAATATTTTTGGTCTAAAAATAATTAATATTATTTGTTGTTAGATAATTTAAAAATGCCCAAAATGCACCCAGTATTGTGCAACAAAATTCATTAGTAAAAAAACGTTGCCAAATTCATTTTTTTAATCAATCAACGTCAATTCCCATAGAAAAAAAGTTGATCTTCCACGATTCGACTTTCGAATGAAATTCGCTCATACAGTAGGAATTATAATTTGGGAACCCCATAGAGACCGGAAAGGGGGGATTATATCATATGATATGGAAAAACTCCAAATCAATGTCAGCTGTGAAGCAAACTCATCGGGGGTGCGTTTTAGCCTGGCTATGTGGTTGATTCTCGCTTCTGCGCCCTATTTTCAGTCCTTGTCCTTCGCACTATGCCACACTATAACCCACCCCTGATGGTTCGGTTCGGTAAAAGATGCGTTCCGCACGCTTGACAATTCTACCTAACATCGCACAGAACAAAGGAAAGTGAAAACAATAAGCGCATCTATAGTGCTGTCGCTTTTTCCAAATGTTAATTTGCTGTATACCTAATGAAACATAACAGAAGAGCCAGAAGGTAAATGCAAGCATAGGGGATGTATACAGTCTTGAAAATTGAGGAAAACTATGCGTTTATGCGTAATTTCGTTTGCACAAAGACATTTAAAGAGTCTTCTTTGAAGAAAAATTTTGAAACAATTTTTAAAAAATTTTAAAAGGGTTCCCAAAGCGACCAGTTATTTTCT
The DNA here is from genome assembly GCA_963556235.1 of Cryptophagus acutangulus. Lineage (NCBI taxonomy): Eukaryota > Metazoa > Arthropoda > Insecta > Coleoptera > Cryptophagidae > Cryptophagus > Cryptophagus acutangulus. The sequence goes on along the minus strand of OY744568.1, from coordinate 1,459,862 downwards.
AAATTCAACAAAATGCCAGTTTCAAGTACTATCTACTTAATTCGAAAATTCTTCACTCTAGACAAGTGAAGCCCTGATTTCCATATTTGTTTTGTATAAATGTTAATTCGAGAAAATGGAAATATTAAACGCACCTTGAAGCACACTTCCAGCTACTCGCAATAATTCAAGTGGAAAATACTATTCTTTATTTCCATCTAATGGCTTTGTTATCTTTTAAATTTTTCTAAATGTAAATTTGAAATGCAATTTAGACACTCTTTTACTTTAACATGTGTAAAAAAGGAAATGTTCTTGCTAGTTAATTACTTTACACCTTGCAATTCCATCGTTGTATTTTTGGGGTGATTACAATCAAAGATTATAGATTTCCGGTTTAAACTGTTTGTTAACATCATTGTGTTTTACTTGTAATTCCCATTAATCAACTAATCGTTTGCTGGCTTTGTGTTTTCATCGAAATAGCACATACACACACTGTGATGGCTTTGTGGGAGACTTGGAAACAAAAGAAAATCGTAGATATTCTCGAGGAAAAATGTTGCCACGGGTTTTTTCCGAATTGTTTTAATATTATTGGCAATTGTTTATTTAATGGTCGATTAAGTTCTTGAAATGTGTTATCGCGAAAACAAAACTATAAAAACACAACCCAAGGTTCTGTTGTTCAAATGTTTGAGATGTCTTTCGCGTTATTTTCGATTGTTGATGAGCCCAATTCGAAATTTGCAGATTAAACAAAAAGGAAACCTCCTCTCGTCTTGTGTACGCATTTTGCAGACAAAAGAAATAAATAAATGTATACAAAATGATGTTATCGTGATATGTATATAGAAAGTTATATAGCAGAAAGAAAAATATATAATAAAGTATATGTAATGTCGAATATATTTGTGTAAATACACTTCCTGACCTATTTTGCATATTTCACATTTGCATATATTTATTTGATATTTTTGTAAACATTCAAAATGTTAGCCTAACAAATCGCGCAATAAATCGCACGTTTATCCGCATATTAGACCAAAAATATTCGAAATAATTTAATTTATCGATACGACCATTGCATAATAATAAAAACAAATTGTAATTTATTAAATTTAGCATTAACAGCGACTCGTATAAATAAATATATGTTGGCTCGCCACTCATCTGATGAAATTTCTGTTTAAGTTTGCAGAAAACTTAAACAACAATAAATTGATGATGCAATTCGGTTCGATTGAAAATAAGTTATCTTGGTGGTGAAAAAGGTCATTGTGAACCATTATTTTTGTGTATGGCTGGATGGTTTTTGTGATAAGCACTAATGTTGAAGAAAAGTACGAATAAATTAGTGTTACTAATATTCAAATGAGGAACTACTATCATCATCTAATTTTGCGAAATTTGCACAACATTTCAACATATCTCTGAGGAATTCGAGTGAAAAACAAGAAAACACTTTACGATTTGATAATTTTAAGGTCGATACCGATTAAACATTTTCCCATAAAATAATTTATTCTCTTTTGCCTCATAAACGAAACACAATGCCGGAGATATTTCAATGCAGAGAAATTATTCTTTTCTTAAGTAAGGTAAAAAATATAAAATTCGGTTTTATTGCCTATAAAACGAAATTAAAGGTCGAAGGAAAATTTAAAATGGATTTTCAGCTAATTCCAAAAAATTTAAATGAGAAACTACATTCGTTTGATCTAAATTTTCGAGTTTCAAGGAATTTCACCAGATTTCTAGCAAATTTTATTGCTTAGTAAAAATTTAAAAGAGCCACACCAAAAAAGGAATTGATTATCCAATCTACTACAAATATTATATTAAGCGTTTTATCTCGCGTTTATATTATAGCGAATAAACAAAATAGATAAGAAAATTGTGGCAACTGCAGAGGAGAATAGAGACAAAAAGCAGTATGTCCTTATCGTTTAGTCATATGTTATGTATAATATCTTATCATATTTATAAATATAATATGCATGAGTCCAAGGCCAACAATATGAAGCCAGTATGTCTACCGAACTACATTTGTACAGATGCAATTTGAAATGTTTATTGAATGATATTACAAAATTAATTAATTGAAACCGGTTGTCGTTGCCGCTGAGTATGTATATCAGGATGATAAACTTCTGCATATGAGGAAAAAATAATTGCTAGCAGATAATTAGCCAATAATTGATCAACCAACACAATTAGCGTTTTTTCGACTCGGTTTTTCAGTATTTTTCCCGCATTTCCACCGCAGACAAAGTCTAACGATTTCCATGCAGTGTAATTATTTCTAAATAATATAAATTGTCAATGACATAATTTATAATCGAGTGCAATTAATTAGCTTTGCACGCCATGCTGGTATTTTATGAACTATAAACGTTATAATTTGCTTAACGAAAAAAAAAAACGCTTTGGTAAAACCGATAAATTAATGTAAAAATTAGTCAGTTCCAATTCCAATCAACATTAATAATTTCTTAATAAATTATGTGTTATTCATTTAAGCATGTTCAAACGTGACTACTTTTTCGAGAACGGACCCACTAGAAATGACTCATTGAGACAAGTTTAAACAGGCTAGAAATACATTTTTAGAGCCTGCACTTTTTAATCTAATAGAATAGAACCCATTATCGGAACGGTAAGTAATTTATTTCAGGTAGAAGTTCGAACCGAAATTATTTCTAATTGCAAAATTTTACTTAATAATAATGTCGAAATGTCTTTAAGTTTGTCCTATCATAAAAAGCTCACTTTTTTCCAAAGCTTAAACTAACAGTAAGCTGATTCACTTTCTGCGGTTATACATAATAAATGAAACATGACTAAGTACCTCTAGAAGGTTCTTAAAAAAATTCGATTCCAGGTAGAACTGGAAGAATTATGGCATGCCTCGGGTTAAAATAATTATAAATTACGTGTAGTTGAACAATCATAAATTATTTAACGGAAAATCACTTTTCTTTGTTTGCCAATCATTTCAAAACTGTCTAATTTGCAATATTATCGCTTTTCCTGTAGGTAATAATCAAATAGGCACGTCGTGTGTTTCGAGTTAATTTAGACAAGGGCCTGTATTTTCAAATCCACACAGAATTTTCTTTATTTGAAACGCTAGTGGAATAATTTTCACTTTTCTTTGTTAGATATGGCTCAAATCTGTCCGATGCCATCATGTATATACCTATATATGCCAGAAACGATTTTCCTTTGTCCCGTTTCGTTCCTTCTCCCCTAAGCTCTGTTGTATATAATCTAAGCAACAAATTTGTCAATACTTGATTTTCGAGCACAACAAAGAAACAGCACGTTTCTGACGAAAAAAGTGCGAAACAAGTTCAAACTTGAATGTTAAAACATGTTATCTCGCCAATATTACTAGTAATAACCGATTTTAATGATCGAAACACGATTAAACCTGCTAGAAATTATTTCGTGAGTTACGAAATAGTCTTAACTGTAACTAATATTCGTCGATATATTTTTCAAGCTCATGACATCGTTTTAATTTTAAAAACGATTGCATCACAAAGTCAGTAGTAGTATTTTCCTTTGTTTCTTTGTTCCATATTTCGTGCCCAAATTTCGAAGCGCACGCATCGCACCCCTTAAACTAGTCTCAATGAATTTCCTTTGTTCCCGAAATCGAAAACGATGAAACAATTCAATATTTATAAGCGAAACCCTAAGAACATTTTGTTTGCACATGCATTATTAATAGCTTGAATCATTAACACGTTTAAACTTGATTGGATTCCGATAGGAAATTTTGGATTCAGCTTGCTTACATTAATTTATCGTTTCGCTGGCGAAAACAGCTGATGCAACTTTAGTGCTTATTAAAAAGCTCATAATTTATGCGTTATTAAAAGAATCAACATATATTGTAATTTAAATATTCCTACATATTTGTTTATATTCGCCGGCCGGTATTATATAGATTTTATATAGCAATACACAAATGATTACATCATACGATTTGCCGGCTCGCATATTCGGACGATTCCAACTTGGAATGGAATGACCGAAAGCTGGCCGAAATATGTTTCGAACATTTCAGAAAAATTGGGTACTTTTTCAGAGTAATTATAGAATAATAAGAAAAATTATTAATAAATCCAAGTCGAACAAAGAACATCTTTTTCATCTGTATTATGTGTACGTGCCACTACGAACATGTCCGGACATGATCGGTGCGCATCGTATCCGAAACAGGGGAACCCGGACTATAAAAGCGCAACTCGTATCTTTGTTCGAGCAGTAGCAAACTTGAGCTTTCAGAAGTGTTTCCAAAAACATCACTTCATCTCTCACACACACAAAACAGAGAGACTAAACTTTTCATTTTCAAAAAATAGATATTTTTGTGATAATTTGTGATTTTTCAATATGGAAGTATTACCCACAACAATGATGCATCATGTGGAATATCAGAAACAAAACAGTAAGACTTACCACAACTTTATCCGACGACTTTGTGCTAACCAATTTTTTTCCCTTTTTGCAGAATGGTATTTAGACTCTAGATTGAAACTAGAGGAGCCAGTGTTCAATTCGACCAGTTTCCTTTCGAAGAAGTTGGAGGAGGAAATCAGGGCAGCTAAACGAACGCATTTATCCTGTGGCGAAGTCTTACTACCCTGCGGTCTTCTCCAGAAGATCTCCGAAGACATTCTTCAAATCTCCGATTCCGAATTATGCGGTCTTAGAGGCATGACATTGTACCTACTTTTCGAAGGCGAAGAGGACTGTCGTCGTTTGAGTTCACTCAAAATTGATCCGACAACTCCATCAACTTTCGAAGTTTATCTCACATTCAAACAAGCGAATGCCGGTTGGACCTTTTTGCCACAATTCTTAAAGTAAGTTTTGCCTCTTTGATTTTTTTTGTGAATGTTGCTGATTGAATTTTGTTTCGATAGGAAAATCAGAAGAGGTGGTACCGTGATGATCAGCACCGAGTACGAGTTGACAAAGAAGAAACTGTATCGTTCGCTTTGTGAGTAAACTGAAACACACACAAAAAAAAGACTGAAACAATTTTTTTGCAAACATATTTTTATAATTATGAAGAAGAAATCGTATTTAATATTATTATGGTTAAGTAAGTGTGAGAAAATATTTTTTATGAAGATGATTTATGAAAAATCAATAAGCGAAGCGTGATCTTAGTTTTTAGTTAATTATTATTATTACATTAAAAACAGTATTTATGATGAGAAAAATCAGAAAAAGAGGTCCAAATTGATTTTGGATCATGATTGTACTCTTTTTGTTTTTGTCGAACATGTGAATTATTTTCTGTTTAATTTGGATTCCTCCAATTCGTTGGGGTCCGTGATGTTTTCAAAGCCATCGTGATATATTATATAAGTATATGCATTATACTAATGCATTATATATTATATTATTGATATAATTGTGTACCTGTGTACTTAAAAATATTTTCGAGTATAAAAAGAAATACAAAATAAAATTGTTGATTTGCAAACGCTAAGATTGTATTCTTTTCGAAACTATTGTGTTTGCTGTTTTGTTTTTTCTTTTTTAATTTTTGTGATATAATAATAGTCTAGATTTTCATTTTTATCAATTATTATTGAACTTGTATTGTAATTCTATGAGAATTTTTGTGAAACGTAATAATTACAAAGTGAAAAACATGCATGAAGTCGTACAAAATAGAAAATTCAAGAAAAATATGAAAAAAAAAATTTAATACTATTAATATTAATCGTGTAACATGTATGTTTTTTTTAATAATTATTATATAAGAGGCTATAAAATATTTTGTAGTTTGTAAGAATATTTTATATATTATAAATAGGAGTTTTTTATATATTGATGAAGTAGTTGTAGAAATGATTTCTTGCTACTGATTGTGATACAAATAAGTACAGTATCTGTACAAATCTCATGCTTTTTGTACTAAAAAATCGACAGTGATGATTATATTCATTCATTATATGAAATGTGAAAATAAAATGATTTTTTTAACAAACTCCCTGTATTTTCTATACATCCCCTACCTACTTAAAAAAGAACCTGTTCCTTTGGGGAGTACCCTAACGGTTCGATTTAAAGGACGACAAAAGAAGCTGGTTGGACAAAAGCAAAAGAAAAACCCACCTGCAGATTTTCCTATTATCCCCTTTGGCTCTAAGCCAGAAAGACGATTAGTCAGGTGGATTATTTAGGTTTCTATTAAATCCCATTAAAGAACTAATTCGGGGATCCTTACATATCGATCGCAATGATAATTTGCACTTCCATTTCTAGCATCGCGCAAGCAAATGCGCCTTGAATATCAGATTGGTAAATGTTTCTTGTTTCCAATCAGGTAACATTTAATTGATTGTCATGAATATTAATCGAATGAATATTATCAAGAATATTATTTACCTATACACGTGTCGCCTTATTTTTCAGCTTATGTTTATAAACATAAAATATCAAACAATTATTTATGAATATCAATATGCAACTGTAAAAATTATATATCGCTTCGAATTAATAGTTTATTCGTCGTTCCCATAATATATTTGTTTATTTATTTGTTTTAATTAGAATAAAAGAGAAATAAACAAAACTACCAAGTACGAATTTTTTGATTAAAATAATTATTAACTTTCTATTCTATGCCCGATTCATTGTAGGTATAAAGGAAGCTTATTGGATTCAAGCTGAGCTCGTGAATATAATCTATGCTTAGGATTGGTGTTGCTATAGCAACGATTGCATTTGATCTCTATTATTATGCATTTTTAAACCGAAAAATATATTATTACATTATTTAGGAAGTTGGCAGATGTATAAAACTCAAAAATTGTACATACTGACTGAAACCAGCCATGAAATCATGCCCGCAACGTGTTCTGCTAATTGAACACCCCGTATAATTAATATTTCAAATTGAAAGTATAAATTGTGTTATAAATTATTTGTTCGCTTTTGTAAATATTTACGATAGTTATACATAGTTGAAAATCAGACGGTTTACATTTTGTAATTGCTAGAAAATAGCTAAACACTTACAATTTGATGTTGGAGCTCGTCTCCGTCTCGTCAGAAGTTCAAGTTGATTTACAGCCTTCCTAAAAAACAAAAACACCATTATTGATTTGCAAAAGCTTACATGAATATTTATGGTTAGGTAAACACCCGGTATTATGTTTTAGTTTACAACTACAGCATAAACAATCTAATTTATTGGTTTACAATTTATATGCAAAATCTGGTGATTATTTCGTGCGAATTCTACTCGGCCTATCGTGGTAGCTCCAACCTTTATCAACTTGCGCTGACAACACGGGATAGAGATACACTTTTCGCGAATCTCGCGGTTTTCTAGGAAACATCGCAAAAGTCGCGATTTTCCTGGAAAAATCGCCGGAGTCACAAGTTCGATCGAATCGTTAAACCAAGGGTACTGATACGTATCAGATTAGTAAGAAACATCGCAGGAATCGCAATTTCTCAAGAAGAATCGCAAGATTCGCGGTTGTCCAAGAAAGATCGCGATTTCGATTGAATCGAAGTAAACTGAAGGTACTGATACGTATCGGGTTAGTAAGTTAACAAGGATCTACTAGCATTATTAGTAAAAAGCGACAAAAGCGTTATTAATCCCGCACAAGTTACTATACCTGGTGACCACTTGTTGATATCGCAGCAGCAAGTTAAACTTAAACACCGCGTATATAATTTAGGAAACTTTTTGTTTGTTTCTTGAATAGATTAATTAAGTTTCATTGCAAAATTATGCTAATACATTGAAAAATAATAGAAATAAATTTGAGGCTATGACGTACCATATTATGAAGTTCGCCATTTTTCCTCCCAAATGGATTCGGCGCAACCTTGACAAGGTTGAATTTTTATTTGCAATTTCTTGCATAGCAGACGTCCAAATCGCTCTTCCTCAATACTCAATCAACTGACTAGATATTTAATTATTGATTGGCAATGTTTAATTAGCAGACAAATTCGATTTTAATATGATTTTCTTAGATTGTTTTACGCGGTACACTTTTTCGTGTAGCGACGAGTGCCGAGGTGGAGAAGAAAGAGGGAGTTCAAATGCGCGTGCGTTGTAATTGCCCAAATTCGTTTCTTCTTTACCAACAATTAATTGAAATAAGCTATGAATAGTGAAATAAAATTCAGTATAATTTTTATTTAATTTTAATTAACCGATCAGCATCCATTTGACAGGTTTTTATAGTTGAACGACCGTGATTTTTCAATTTAGCGCGCTACTTGAATCATTCGCGGTTCCGGCCCACGTACCTACGTCATCATCAAACGGCCGTTTGGTCAGTACTCGTTTCCTCCAATTCGCGTCTTTCGTGGTGAAAATGCTCTAATTGTTTTTAATCAATTAAGGGTTAAATAATGCGTAGCGGTGTGTAAAATTATGTGTAATCGTAAGCCTAGGATATACTGATTAATCGTAGATAATAGTTTCAACTGGGGCTGGAAGATTTTCGCCGGTAATTATAAATTTTCTTTTCATCATTTGACCTTGAGAAAATGGAGGCCCCATTAGCTAAACTATTTTATTTGTAGATTCGATCGGGATTTTCTAAGGAAATACTAAGTGGATTAATAGGATTATTGCTCGAAATATTGCATTTGGGGTAAGTCAACACATTCCGCTGCATTTTAATGCATTTTTATACTGAGTCGCAAACCATAAAATTCGTAAAATTTTAATTCCATAAAATGGAGAACAATAGCTCGCGAATATATTTATTACCGTAAACAAAGAATTCGAGTATTATGTTGTGATTGTTATTGTGTAATTAAAATACCGGCATTATCAGGAAAGCCTTGAACGATAAATCATATTTTGACTATTGGATTAAATATTTAATAATAGTGCTAGGTAATAACAGCAAAAACAACCCTTTGTGCTTCGGTAGCACACAAAGGAATGCAGGGGCTCTTTAATTTTGCATCTTAACCTCGAACTAGAAATAGTCACACCACTCTAAGGAGGGTGACTCTTTTCAATTCAATATTATCAAACATATAAAGGCATAATTACAATACATTACATAATAAATGTACATGCAATTCGGACAAAGGAATGTGCTTGTCGAAATACTCATGCGCTGCTATGCATTAAGGCATAAGGGTGAGCCTCATCAGAAGGAGCCTCCTCTCGGTTTTCTGGCTCTTTGTCCAAACTCACCCTTAATTCCCATTCGGGTAAGGCTCATTTTCACGTGGCATTTTTTTACGATTACTGTTGCTGCCACTTCTTTTGATATAAGGGTTGGAATTGCATTTAACATATAATATGTATTTCGGTGAAGGTCATAATCGCTTCGGAGCGATTTTATAGGGCTTTGTGTTAACGGGGGTTGCAACGGAACTGACATGTAACTAGTAGTACTGAGGGGGTTGTGGGAAAGTCATCTGATTACTTGGTACTTTATTTTCAACTTGAAAAATATTCTTTTCCGAGTTCTTTTCTAATATATTTATTTGCCCTTTGTATAATTATTTTAGTGAATTCTTCTAATAATTTTTCTTGAGTACATTTCCACATTTTCCAACATTTTCTCATAACTTCAAATGATTTGTTTGCCCCTTCGCTTTTATAACCAAAATATAAAAGCACCATTAATCGAATAATTCAATTGAATGGCAATCGACTACTTCATAAATTGATTTGTGGTCAAACATTTCCATAAAAGTCAATGGAACGGTCGCCTTATTTCGTATGGACCCCACTTCTGCCTGTACTTTTATTTTCTACCAGCATCCGCTGCTGCCTTAACAGCCCTCTTTGTTTTATGAGCATCAGGGCTGAAATACACGACCATAACTTTTTATTACATATAAACCATCCTCCATATAGTATTGATGATAATTAGGTTAAATGGAAAAGATCAACTTAGCTACATTCGTTTTTTTGTTTCTCGTTTCGTTATTGTGTTCCACCACCACATATACAAACTTAATTGTAATTTATTGAAACCGCTTCTGCCGTTTGGCCAAATTGTTAATATTAATGCAGATAAATGCGACTTTTTATTGCGTGCATGAACAAAAAGGGTTGAACTTAATCTACGCGAATTATATTATTAAGCTAAGCGGGACATAGACAGAATTTCGCGAATTTTGTCTATGCCCCGCTTGGCTTATAAATTATAATTCGCGAAGATTAAGTTCAACCCTTTATGTTTCACTTCACTAAGCCAAAAGTTTTCTATTTAAATCCAAATATATTTTTGAAACTTAAAAATACAACAAAACAAAATAATGAGCGTCGTGCAACGCCAGAAATAATTAATTTTCTTTCTATGTCCAGCTATAAAGTTCCATTGGTAGATTTAATTGAAGTTGTTGCTATGCAGTTTTAATGTGTTGGCTTAAAAATCTGTTTATTCGTTCATTTACACCCCAATAAAAGCAACCCTATCATACTTTTACACCCTTTCTCAATTAAGCTTGTCCCTTTTGAAATTGTCGTTTGCATAAACGTTGATTGTGAGCGTGAAATCGAGGTAAAACGTTAACGTGATTACCACATTAATCTCTCGATGGTCCTTTTATGTGAAGATATTTTCGATTCTAAATTAGCGCAAAGTTTCCAGCTAGAAATTTGCAAGTGAACTCTAATTCTTCGTTTTAAGCGAAATTTGCTTTGCTGTTATACACATAGTGCTAATGTGTAACATGTACATCGCTAAATTTGCAATGCGCAATTATTTTAATAAGTGGCGTTAAAGTAACCTTGGATCTGTAGTTTGTAACCCACACAAAAGTGACTCTTAAGCTCATCTACCATTAGGTTCCATCCGAACTCCCCCACTTGATTATAAACAAATTGAAATTTATATTTAACATAATATATAATTTTATAGCCGGCTATTAAATTGAAAACAAAAACAATAAAGAACAACATTTTTTGTTGTAAGGTAGGAAAATGATATTACAAATAATTGCTTAGATAAATATATAACTATTAATTATCGCTTATTCAATATATGTTTATTGTTATATTTGTGGCCTTGTTGAAATATTATAAATACATAATAATAATTAAAAAACCAAGACCTAATTAACTGGCAAAGATTGGATTTTAATAAACCAAACGAATCGCATAAATATTAATTTTGTCACTAGTGCTAATTGATTTAACGATTATACCGCGTGTTGCCTGAATTCTTGCCAGTTTGTTTATCGAACGGGCACGACGATTAGTTGAAAGAATTAAAGTCGCAGTAGGCATTTGCTATTTTTAAACAAATAACTTACTACTATATTTTAGTTTTAGCACAGTCTAGAATAAATTATGTCATTTAGTATGCCGGTAGTGTTGATAAAATTTCTATCACATAGTCATTTCAAGGTTTTGCTGATTTTTGTTTTAAAAATGTGCAATTTTATCAAATGATAAATATCGTTCGATGTTTTAAAAATAGCTCGCTATACTAGAAATTATATGCAAGCAAAAATGCAGCGATACTATGAAAAGCAAAACAGTGATGCATTTATTATGCAGTGTACTGTTTCATCTAATATTGCGCCCTCAGCGGAAAAGTTGTTTTTTCAGCGAGATTTAAGTACACAATTTTTGTTTTCAATTTAATGCGAAAACTCATATATGACATATCATGATAAAGTTGCATCACATTATTGTTCATCGAATCGATACATGCTGCAGTTTTTTTCCATTTACACACCCGATAGTAGTGCTAGTATTTAAATCCATTAATATGCAAAGCAGTTTTTTCCCCACATCATTATTCGTGAACCGAAACTTAGATAATGGGACCCCCAAGCCCCGACCCAGGGCGAGGATAGGTAGACAGCATGTCGCCGATCCAGGTTTAGTGCAGTTGTGTGTGCCACACCATGAAACCCAAATAAAGCCTCTCTCACACACCCACAGATAGAGCATCTAACACATTACAGAACCAAGAAAAAAATAAATCAACTTGTGGTTCGGTGTTTAAGGACCTGCCATAAATTCCACATTTTATTACATCAGATTTGGATCTTTTAGTTGGTACGGGGGGGATTTATGATTATTTTACAATGCGGGCATTTATACTGGTTCTTTTGTTCGAAAAATTGGTAGGAAATTAGAAAAAAATCTATAAATTGGAATTAAAAATTCAGTTCTTAGCTTTGTTGGCGTTACGGCTAGGGGTTGTGCAGATGATTAAAAAATCTTATTAAATTAGACGTTCAAAGAAATTGAATATTCACTAGAAAATGATTATTTTTCAAGGAATCATTTATTTATAGCACATATGCCATTGAAATTAATTTGTTACCACATTACATCTATAAATAATAAATTAATTAGAGTTGTTTTTAGAAAAAAAAATTGATTGAATCAATCAAAGTATCGGAATAATAACATGAAAATATCAAAGCAAAGTAAACATTTTTCGTTCGTTTCCAATAATACCAAGTTGTTTTCACTCGGTCGAAAAAAATAGAAAAACAAGTGTGAAAACGTGTAATTTATTTTGGCCACTTTCCATTTCATTCAATTAACTACTACGTAATATCGACGATGGTGGATAATATTTTCATTTCGAAAAAATCTAATAATAGGCCGGAAATTTGACTTGGCTCCGGTGCAAGCAAAATTGCCACGAATTAATATAGGTGTAAATTTGGCTATTGAAAGTTGAATGGCAAATCGATATTTTTATTAAAATACATCAAACACTCTGTATGATGCATAAAAACGACGAAAAAATTAAATCGCGATTAATTTAAGAGTTGCTGATGCAAATCTGAAATGTAATTTAAATATACAATTATGTTGAAGGTGACTTTTGCTCTTAGATTTATTTTTTGAGCTTGTTGTTAAGGATTTCGTGTCACTCGCTCGGTATAGATCTCGGAGCCCATACGGTATTTATTAAATGTACGTCAATCGACCAAATCAAGCAGGCCCATTATAATTTATTACAGACGAAGATGCTGATTATGGTGGGTAGCTCAGAAAACATCTGAGCTACACTTGCCCTGTCCTTGAAAACATCTGATCATAACAACACACTTAACCGATATACAGGGCGAACTGAAAATTCAAATTGCATCTTCACAAAAATTACGAAGAGACGGTTTCTCTCTTCTGGCTGCATGCCCCGCAGGATTTCAGTTCGAAGCGAGTCATTAATCAAGATTTCAGATTAGTTTTAATTAACGTTACCATATACACTTCTTGTTATCCCATTTATTACATTGGAAAGAATCAACAACACTCGAGTGTCTCTAAAGTCTATGCATAAATGTAATGTTAATGATTGTTTCGTTTTTAATTAAATCTTGATTCTTTCTCTCCACTGAATTAGAATTCAATTTATTTATGGTTGTTTATTCAACACTCAAGTGCTTTTTCTACAAGTATAGTTTCAGTTCAAACTCGGAATCAATAAGGAAAGTTTCGTGATTGAATACAAATTACGATTTTATCTGAAATTCAGAAGAAAGTTTCTTTTTATCCATATTTTTTATTCTCTTTTAATGACTTCTTTTCTTCGATTCAGTCCTTCTTTGTCGAGCGAAACTTATCTCATTAGGGGTGGCTATTCAAAAAAACGCGGTTAATTTAAGACGACCGCAACAAAATCAAGTCGACCAATCGAAAAAAAGTTCGCAATTACGGCTTTTAACAGTTAATTTTAATTAATATGATGTGAGCTTGATTGTTCTTCATCAGCATGTTTGCTCTTCATTGTAAATGAACGCGATAAATTTGAAAGGATCGTATTTCACGTTGTTGTGAGTGAAAATTAAATTATAGCAGAGCAGAGAGACCATAGGCTTAGCAAATAAAATGCCTAGTTTAGAACGAGATTGTAAATATGATGTAATAAAATGTGTTTTCGAATTAAAACAAACAAAAAAGCGTATAATAATTTTATTTATAGAACTAGTATATGTTTTGTTTGAAACAATAGGATACATTATGGTAAACATATTTATGTTCCTCTTTACAATTCGAAATTGCAATGGAAGTTGTTATGCAAAATATATTAATTGAATTCAAAATTTTAATTTAATTGACAAAATGCGATATTGTGAAAACAATTAGGTCATCGTATACAGTTGACTTTATGACAAACTCCGATATTATTCAAAATAGAAAAACTTACACAACAGTGGGGGTCAATTACAGATCCTTGAGGAACACATTAAAGCGCGAAGCTTTTCAGAAAAAATTCGAAACAAAATTATTACAAGTGAATTATCTCTATCGATTATAATAATAGCAATATTGACCCAATTATATTCAACTAGATGCTTAAAAAAAAAAAACACCACAGCTTGTTTTAATACGATTTTTAAACGTGATTAATTCCAAGGCAAAACTATTATCGTAATAATATAATAAATTTAATTTAAATACTACACTAGTACATCTAGTGAGATGAAGAATACGAAGTAAATCGTGACTTGACTTATTGTTTTTGAAACCAAAGAGTGGAGATGGAAAAACGATGAAAGTGCATAATGGAACGAGCAAGCGTAACCAAAACTTGTTGCGCTCGTCAAATTTGTTTTCTCCATTTTCTTTTTTGGTTCGTGTTGCTGGTCGTGCGCGCAAAAGATGATTAATTTTACCTGCGGCAACTAACTTCGCTACAATGTAACACAATGTATCATTTCTGCCTATACAGGGTGTAGTACCACTTCCATCATCCACCAAACGTTTTTCCATCTCAACGTTCTCGATTTCGAAATCGATAATAACGTCCGACTGTCGTTTAATATTTCAGCGATATTGGTACTACAAGCTTTTTCTTCTTCAACTTGTACATGTTTGCTTGTATGTAACTGCAACTCTGTGTAGTTGAACGCTACCAGCCAATTTATAATTTAATGGTCAATAAATCAGCGACGTTGTGAGCCAAAAACGTGAGATGGTAATATAAAGATACAGAGAAGTATATAAGACGCACAGCTGAGTTGATGCTGAGGTCTCTTATATACAAACTTGTATATCTACCATATACAAGGTGTTTTCCACTTAAGAAAACTAGTTTTTAGCCATTTTTCTAACCTTTTTAAATCGTCTTGGATAGAAATTGTTGAGCAACTTTTTAATGATATGCATTTGGTTGGAGCAAAATTGAAAACTTCTTATAGATCCTCTTAGCAAAAACACCCTGTATGTGCTAATAGCGTTTAATGGTCGTATTGTATATATAAAAGCAAAACAGGTTTATATAAGCTTGCTTAGATTAGTTTCTTAGAGGATAGAACGAGAAAGTATCAAAGCGAGATAGAATGGTAGATCTAGAAATTGAGTATAGTATATACTTTGGTTTATATACTTTTGTGTTATATACTAGCAAGGTATATAATGAACAAAGAAGGCCCAGTTTAACTGCGGGTAATACGGTGGCCAAGGACAGAACCGGTTACACACACACCGAGAAAAACAGATCTCATCTTTTCAGTCAGCCTCAGCGTTTCAAGCTGTACCACTCCCATTTTTATTATCATCATGATTGTAGAGTGGAACTGAACTTTCAGTGGCGTACTGTTTCAGCTCTTCTATGCTGATCCGAAAGAGTACTTGTTGGAGATGGAGTTCTTCTTTCAATTCTTCCTGAAAGCAGTCTTCATTTTTAGTAGTTTCTGACAATCCAAAATATTCTTAGAACCCGAATCAGCTGGTCGATTCTAATCTTCCGAAGTTTCATTAATTTTTTGATTATCTTTTTGCCAAAATTGATCTGATTTAAGAGCAGCTGCTTGCAGAATAGGAGTTGTGCCGATTTTTAAATAAAATCCAGATAAGAATTGGTTAGCCATTCCCAATTATCTTTAATTAGCATATCAGATGATATGAGTTTTCTAACAAAAGGTGCTATTTTTAATGACAATCAAGTAGGAAAATAATCGTTAAGTTAAAAAATCAACATAGAATGCAAATTGCGAATTGTTTAACACATTTCATTTTGAATATTTCTGTTTCAAACTGGATAGCAGCATGAAAAAACTATTACGATAAAGGTGTAATATGCATAATAACAATTACAATTATTTATTCAAATAATAATGATAATTAAGTTAGTGTGGGTGCCAGCAGATTTGACTCTACTAATTAACAGCACACATGAATAGACAAATAGAAAATTTTGCAATTTTTTCCTCGTCTTGTTTAGGATATCATAAATCAAACTAGTTTTTACGCGAATGCACGACGTGCAGAAAAAACGTGCACAAAAAGTGGTTTCTTTCGAACTTTATGTCGCATTATCATCATTATTATTATATAATTTGTCAAAATAAATGAAAAAAAGAACTGGTTCCTCAGTCAAGCCGTGCCAAGGCCAAGGCCAAAACTGGTTAGGCTTCTCAGCTGATCCTATCGATTCAGAACGAGAAGAAAAAAATAATCTCTTTTCTGCCATTGCGATTATTCATCATCAATATTTTATTTTCATTAAAAAATTATTTACGTCACAATCGAGAAAAAACATGTTTGATAACAAATATTTATCGCCATATCAAATCTGGTGCATATTTTTAATAACACCAATATTGGGCTCGGCCTCATTTAAATGTTAATGTAATTATTGAAGGCGTTCCTCTATATTGCTATTGTGTTTTGTTTCTTCGTGGCACTAATCATCATCCTCCTGGCTTTCTAGCTTCTTTTTCAATTAACTAAAGTCCGGCCAGGTAATGTTATGACTCGTGTTATGATAATCAACCCACCCTTTTTAGTTTTTATCTCGAGTGAAAATGGATCTCGTAGGGTATTCAATATCAAATTGCCCCCGCTTTTAGGGATCGAAATTGAAATTTTATATGCGACCATTTAGATTATTCGTTTCGAATGGAAACTGTTGTTTATCTGGGATATTGAGTGGATTAAATAATTCTTGCATTGGCTTAGTCCGCTCACAAAACATATGCGATTAAAATGATGGGACGTTTTTATTCTCGCACAAAAAGTTTTATAAATCGGGAATTAGCGAAAAAAGTTGTCGCATTTATTTAAATCCCACAGATTAAGAGATTAACAACGTCAAAAACTATTTGCAATTCTGCCAAATTATCTTTATCTCATGCAACTAAATGCAACCTGACATATTATTAAAAAGTAAAATTGAAATAACTTGGCTATTTATAAAGTACATTTTATATAAAATTAAGTAATGCTTGTTTCACTACTAGTGCCAAATGCAATGTACTTGTACATTAAATCTAGATGGATTATCATGACGTGGGTTTCGCAAAAAAATAGGTTGAAAATTCGTACAATTTATTGAGCATGAATTTTCGAAAATTTTCGCTAAAAAATGCACTTTTACGATCGACCAAAATAATTTTGGCATTACTTGAGTTCAAAACAAATTCGCTGAAAATAGAAAATCCGAAAAAGAAACGTTATTATTTGATGCAAATAGAACGCGAGTGCAATAAATTCGCTTCAAAGTTGAATTTTCGAAATTGTACTTAATATTTAATATCGTGATATGTAAATTAGAAAAAAGTACGTACAATAAATTTATTTGAATCGCCTTGACTTATATAAATTTATGACCAACACACTCGTATAATGTAAGAAGTAGAAGGTTTTTCTTCTTTGGTTCCAGTCCCATGAACCTGAATAATACTAATGTATTAAGTAGAAGTATATTATGTAGGTTGGTTTTATTTTTTTTTGTTATCATCTTAAATACTAATCTATATAATAATAACATTATTTTTCGGGCTATTAATTTTTATTGCTACAATATTTTTTATTTAATTTAATTCCCCTTTAATTAATGTTGTATAGATTCCATTTTCACTTCATTATAGATCCACTCAGCTCACATCGTAGATTAAACTATTAAAAAACGCTAAACCGCAATAAGATTGTCGTTGTACAATTATCACATCCTGTACATTGCCGTTGTAAAATTATCTTTATTAATTAATTAATTTATGGTGCATTTAATTTATCAATTTGAAACCATCTGTGTTTTTTTTTTCAATCTCTAAATAAAAACATTGCATTGATCTTTTTTGGTCCAGAAGCTGTTACACACACACACACAGTATCTAGATTTGCAAAATAAGAACGTGTACAGCTAAGTTCTCTTTCTTGTCCTTCTTTATTGCATCGAAAAGTTCATTGCTCTACTATTTTCTATCTATATTTCTCGACTGCATTTATAAAATACACATATGCTCATAAATATAGGACTTCTGGTTTATATAATATATACTGTATGATTTTTATTTATGTGCCTCTAAGCGAAATGAAAAAATGGAAAAGCTATTTTCGTAGGGGTTCCAGCTGAAATTTTAATATAAAACAGAAATGCGCTACTACGTCAGGTTATTTATTTTTATTGTTCTATTTTCATACCATAAGGGTACTTAATAATAATTTTTTTCGAAATGCTGGGCCACTTGCCAAAAGTTATTCTCTTTAATTGAATCGAAATAAATTTCATGTGCTTTTCAACAGCTAGATTTCCGAAATTAAATTTCAATTAGTTTACTTATTATTTATAGAACTATTTGACTTCCTCAAATTCGAACATGATTTATTGTAAAAAGGTGTTGACAATTACCTATTCGAGTCGTGAATTGAAATTCTTAATCCTTTATTCATTTCTATGGCAAACCAATTCCAATAGCATTTGAAAAATTGATGGTAATTTATTCTTCTAGGCGATTTAACTTCAATGTAGCATAGCAACAATTGAGCTCAAATAATTGTTGCTAAGGAAAGTTAAATTGAGATTGGCTTAAAATGTAATTGAAAATAAGTTACGACACATATTTGTTGTTGTTGTTGTTAAGTTCAATTTTATGCCAAAGTTTCGAATGCAATTATATAATTTTGTACAGAAACTAGCCGATTTTGGCACCGGTTATTATTATTTTAAAAATTATTAAGTAGTACTTGGATCATATCAGCTTTTAAGTGATTGACGTCGTCTTCGTCTTTAGTTTTTTTGAGCGTGCCAAATTTTGCAAACAACTTTTCAGTCAGTGTTAATGATCTTATTAGAAATCTGCTATTCTTCTGCAGTTTTCCCATATAGTAATTAATTACAATTGCATGGTGGAAAATAAAATAAATGCATAATGTTGAAAATGTATGTGTGGTAAATGAAGCCTTTATAATTAAACACCGCTCCACATTATTATTATTATACCATACGTGTTAATTTCCTTGTTTTATATGAAAAAAAATATTTGTATGTATAATAAGGCTCATTTACAATTAAATTGTTTTTTATACACAACAATAAGATTTATACAAACGTATCAGATTTATGCGTACCGAACAGGCAACCTTTTTAATGGTCCCTCTCGTTTTATATATTTAAATTAGAAAATTAACAGATAAGGGGTATGAAATACGTGTATTAAACTTATTTACGACGTTTAATAACGCGTACGTTACATACACACAAAGACATCTGCGCGTTAGGAAAATCAATAGGCTCTAAATCAGAACGATACACAGGACAATTTTATTTATTGCCACTAGTATTTTGTACTAAAAATTTACTGCTGTTTTTGGTAAACAAGATAATAAAATAACGCGCGCTTTAGAATATTGTTATTTGTTTTACAATTTTATCTATCTGTGTATATGCCATTGTCATTTAGGAATTATAAATATTCCGTATCAAACTTGGCACAGATGAGATAAACAAATTCAATTCCTCCCCGCATGATGGACATTATCGAAAACAATTTTCGAAAAAGGTAAATTGGCATATAAAACCTTTTTATGATAATATCCAACGATACAAAAAAATAAAACATTTAACGATGACGATAATACTAGTGGTGAGCTTTTTCTTGTTATGTCTTCCAAACCCACCCAAACGAAAAAAAAATAAGGGATCTTAAAATGGACCTGTCGTATTTTTACATAATGATTTCCAAGTGTGTAAAGAAAAAATGGTCTTCGCCTACGTGATGGAATAAAAGCGTGCAGGTAGTTTTGTAATATTTATACAACAGCCCCTCTTCTTCATAAGTCACAAGAAATCTGACACTTTTTCTTGGAAAACCTGTCAGAATTCTTATAAAATCGAGTTTGGAAGACTGTTTGATCCATCTCTGGTAATAATAGTAATCGCCACGTGGGACCATTTTAGGGATTTTTGCTTCAAAATATTCAAATCAGTTTTTTGACAAGTGAATTGCCATCGAATTTATTTTTACAAGAAAATTACATAATTAATCGTAAGAATAATTGTGACATCTGAATTAACATTTACGTAATCAAAATTGTTATCTCGGAAATTATTATTTTATTCAATCCAAATATTTTGGATTTGTTATGAAATTTTTCGCATAAATTTACGTTGGTCAACAACATCATTGATCCTTTATTGCTTATAATTTTTAAATTTCGTACAGGATGTTATTATTATTATTGAAAGCCTAGAGATAGTGCATTTAATTGTAGGAATGAAAAAAAAAGTAACGGAAATTAGCGATTATTTTATATAAACAAAAGAAATAAATTAATTAGTTTTTACATAAGAATACAATTGAAAAGCCATGTACAATGTTGGTTAATATTATCAACGTATTAACGTATATTTGCATAACACATTATAATATGTTCTCTCTGTAAACATACATACATACAAAATATATATAGAGCCAATAAACATAAAATTTGCAAATAAAATTGTCTTCAAGGTGAGAGAGTTTATCATTATTTCCACTCAATGTTTATTTAGTTTGTCTAACGATTTTTATGCGAATTTGCATTCAATTTCTAGGAAAAACACCGCGTTTAGCTGGAAACGGTGTGATTCGAAATCGAATTAGCGAACCGCGTTTCGTTTCGAGCTTCTCTTTAGCCATGTATCGAACCATAATACAAGACAAAGTTAAAACGAGACACAGTAATTAAATTTGCACGCTTCTATTCAGTAAAGGTAGTACTACTACATAGCAATAAAAAAATTAATTTTTTTTTTGAGTTAATTTACTGCATTTAGTGATTAGTGTCAACACTGCGTTACATTGAATTTTTAATGGAAGAGAAAGTTCCTTGGTAGAAATTGTATCTATCACATCCAATTGCTGGTTTATAATGATTTCGATACATATACACGTATATTATAGCAAATCTACATAAACAACTTATGTGAAATCGGCTTGCAATTTTAGAGAGATTTTTTTATTTTATTTGCGATTGTAATTTTCATTCAAATTCACACTCACACTACAAAAACAACTTGTTTGCATAATTTACCTTTGGCTTAGTACAATCATCTCGGGTGCTAAAAATATAACAACCAAAATGTTATAAATAATGTTAAGGTGCCTTCACACAAAGCGAAAGGGTTTTGGAAGACTAACAAAATTTGGCAAAATCCAAAAATGATCTCAAACAACTTTAATTATCTAAGTTCATCAATAGCACTTCCCTTTTTTGAACTAGTGGTACTTTCTATAATAAAAAAAACAAGACCAGAGTGGTTTTTCATCTACTACATTTATTTATCATTCAGCGTAGATTACGGTAGTACAGATTGCGAACAAAAGAGGAATAACAAATAAATAAATGAATAGCAGCGATTCTTTTTAATGGCCCCCTTCAGAGCGCCTAGATGGAAAGCAGGCCTGAGAGCTAAAGCGACCTGATGTATCGTAGAAAAAGGACAAAGACAGACATGACCTGCACCCACATTTGAAGAAAAGTCGGGCTTCGATGTTGTAGTGTGTGTGTTGTTGTTGCTTGCTTGGTGCACTGGGCAACCAGCAACAGCATCCGCTCAGCTGATCTTTTACAGATGAGAGTTCATTGCACGAGAGGTACAGATTTCTAGCGATGCAATCGTGCTCTGCACAAACTCGACTTACAAGACGAACAAATCTTAACGACTAAAAACTGACCAGAGAACATTTTCGAAAATTGTTAGATAAAGTCAAAAAAAATTGGTTTACTTGGTAGGGCTATCTAGTTTTGAATTTTTCATCCGGTTTCTTCTTAAGTTAGACCCCTGAGACTTTTTTCTTCCTCGAATTTTGATTAGTATTGAATTTATTTCTTCAGATGTTGAGGATTGAGCGCAGTTTTATTGCACCGATAGGTCTGGGAGTGTTCCTAGCAGTATAGCACAATTGTGTTCCATATTTTGTACATTTAACGAACATACTGAATCCATTAAATTGCATGTTGTGCTTCATTACGTTGTGATTTGAATAGAACCATTAAAAAATCATTACAATAATTCTGCTATTATAACAGAAAATTAAACGAAAGAGAAAAATGACTAAGCAACATCGTGACGTTTAGCTAGTAATGATTTTCGTTGCCTATTTTTTTTTTGTTGTACATTTTTTAATTAATATGCTACAACACTATCGATTAGACCGTTTTAAACGGTTTTTATCAACGTTAAAATAGTAATTACTAGGAAAATGGAAAAGTTTGTGTCATGTGCTTTTCTATACACAAAAGTTGAGTCATCATTCGTTTTTTTCAAATGCAAAAATGCATGCTACTTATTATTTTTATCTAGTATATTTATTATTGTTCATTATTATTATTTTAAGCCAAATTAAATGCATATTTATGAACTTTACCTAATTACTTATTTGTATACATGTGTGCATGTCTCATGACAAATTTCAAAAGGCGAGTGAGACATTTTTATGTTGTAGAAATTATTGAAATATTCTCGATAAACATAAACAACGATAAAATTTGTTTTCAAAAATGTTTATGATATTTAACACCCAGTAGAGTATTCTATAATGATGTTGATAAGAGTTTGGCACATGTAGAGATAATTGGTATTCACGTCATTTACTTAATATCTTCTTATTTGAATAAACAATACGAACTATTTCTGAACGATATCGTTCAAGAAATTGAAAATATTTATATATTTCATTACAATATTTTACTGAGCACTATACTAAGTATTTGACTGATTGAGTCGAAATACTCAAAATTAAGGACATGAGAACCGGAGACAATGCATTTTTATCTCGAGATCAGAAATGTTTTTACATTTCCAGACCGTTCAAATTCAAAAAACACACGTTATTGATGATGGATAAGATAATAAATTGAGGGAAAGATATCTAATTCGAATTTTCACCGATTAATAATAATGAAAGCACCTTGACTGGTGACATTTTCGAATCGATCGAACTGAAATATGAATCACTAATATTCAACATGTTAATCGAAAACGAAAAGCATGAATATTTTAATTTTATAATAGTATTGTTGGATATTCCAAAGTTTCAACTTTTAGTTAGTCATGTTAATGGATTAATAAACTAAGAATCGAACAAACAATATTCAATTTGTAAATGTCGAAAAAAACAAAAAGTATTATCCTTGGCTTGGATATCTCTTTGATAGAAAAGCAAAGCCTGCAGGAGGCTGTGCGATGATGATATGGACCGGTTCTTCTTGCTAGTACTGCTTTGCTTTGCCTGCCTATAGGAAAACTTGTTTTTGTTGCCTCACTTCTTCATCTTCAAGTCCTGCTCGCTCTTGGTTGTTGAGGAGCCCATTACTTTTAACTGGTTCTCTCGTATAAAATACAAGAAAGCGAGAAAACAACAACAACAACGAAAAAAAAGCGATGACATGTTTCAAGACCTACTTCGATCATTTCTTTTTGATATTAGCCATAATTTTCATCCAAAATTTGATCCGATGACGTTTTTAATCTTGGAGATTAAACAAACGTATTCTCTTTCTTGTGTTGTTTATCATCTTCAAAGAGTCTGTGTATGCCTACGTGATCTCTTGAATGTAGTAGTTGATTACACTAGAACCGGCTTTTATCCTGCTGTTTTCCTGCGAATAAAAACAGTTTGAAGTTGTTGGAAAAATGTGTGTGTGGTGGTAAATTGAAAATAAACTAAGGCAACAATATTGTTGTATAACAGTTTTCTGGCATAATTAAATCAAATTATGATGATTAATCAAATGCGATCGATTGTATTTTAATTTTGCTGATGAGTAATGCACACTTGCATATGATAATCGATTTTTTTCACAATTATGCAAACATTTTCGTTCGATAAACAATGAAAGTGCATTCAATTCGAATTTCAGGTGGTGATTTACAATATTATACTGAATCCTGCTTATCATTACCGTATTTTTAATTGTTGTACTTTAATCATCTATTGCATAATACATCATCACGTTATATGGCGCGATTTTTTCGAATGCTATCATCGCGTTTCGAGATTGAAAATTTACTTTTTTCTCTAGACAGTTTGCCTTCAAAAGCCCATCACAAAGCTTAGCTGAGCAGATGTCTCTGACTGATAAGATAACAATTATTTAAACAAATTGTGATAATAGATTTATGTATTATTCATTCGCTTTTTTATTAGCACATGAAAAATAATAAGTTTATGGTACATTTTACATAATCCTATTGTATATGGCGGGTCACAGACACAAGTATATGTTCGCAATTTATCTTCAGCACAATGAACATGAAATGTTTTGGCTTATTTGCATAAAACAAAAAACTTACAAAATTCAAAAGTAAGAAAATTAGCTTCAATATTCTTCGTAGCAATTTTGAATATATTTTTGGGGACAGTTAATTAGAAGAGCGTACGTCAGAACGAATTCGTTTCCGTGTTGATTCGAAGGAAATTGTCCTTTTTCGTAGCAGCAATCAACAAGGAAATTGAAAATTATCCATTTTTGTCGATATTTTCGCTTGCCACACGCACAAAGTTGTTTCAATTTGAGACTGTCAAAGGTCAACAAGCATTTCGCGAATAAAAAACATCAATTCCAATTAACAATGAAACGTTACGAAAAAAAATACGAGATAGTTCTAATCATATCGATCAATTGATTTATTAATAATCGACCTCGTTGTTCATTTTACGATTATTTCTACAATATTAATAAATAAGTATAATTAATTTAATACGAGCTGATTTAAGTCGAGATAGATGTTGTTGATTTCAAATTGGAGAAGTTAAAAATAGATGCACTAAACTAACTCGCTCATCTCTGTGAGATGTGTTTGGGAAAAATAAATTTAGACAGATGTTGCGCTGCTTTTTTTCAAAACGAAAACTTCAAAGTTTTTTTTCTGCACTTAGCTACGAGAGAAAAAAATCGAAACCATAAAGTAATATAATACTGGAAATGAAAATATACGCAGCAATTTAATTTATCTTATATAACAGTTGGTTTAAAAATTTAAAATAAATTTCAATTAACTTTGAACTGAGACGATGCTGTAAATTTCGGCCTTTTTCGCTTTCATTAACGACAGTTCTTTTTTTATCATCGACTAATTAATTAATAATAAATTTATATTGAGCCTAATTGAAAAAATTGCTTTGATATATGGGGTGTTCGATTTTTTAGTGGCAAGGATATTTAAAAGGAAACCAATTAGATAACATTTTAATATAGTTTTATTAATATTTTCAATTAATATAATTTTCATCGTATAAAAAAGTATCACACTTCAAGAAACATTCACAATAATTAAAAAAAATCTTGAAAAGTATTTTTTTCAAATTTTTAAATATATATTTTATATACAAAAACAAATCGTTAATTTTTATCGATATTACCCAATATGAATCGTTTCGTATTAATTGAATACGATTTGCAATCGATCGTATTCATTTTAAAACACATTTATTTTACAGAATAATATAGAGAAAAAAATAAACATGAGATCATATCACTTTTGTAACTATAAAACTATTGGTACAGAAAGCAACAAAAAAAAAACAATCAAAAAAAAAATAAAATACTGATAGAATCAGAAGGGGGCGGCCATAGCGAGCATTAGTTTTTGAAAAATAAAATACATTGCAAAAATAATACTGCCTACAGCCCAACAATGTCCCCCTTCTTATTATTTATAATATATAGTAGCCATTCATTATTAATATTTAAATCTCTACCTTAAAAATTATAGCAACATAATTAGAAGAAATTAAAATTGTTTTGCAACAATTAAATATCACAAATTTTTGAAATTTGAAAAAAATTATCACATTTCTCAACCGTATAACATTAAAAGTTCAAACGCTGCTGCTGCTTCAGTTAATCTTACCATCATTTTTTATTATACTTTTCGTTAGTTATTCAATTTTGATTTAGTACGTGAATTTAAAAAATTTCGAAAATTTTGTGCGTCAGTCTTTCAGTTGACTTTGTAATTAACCGCTATGCGAGCGATACAACTTCTTCTTTTGAAGCTCATATTCGGGGTTGATCATCACAGTACCACTTCTTGTAATTTTTCTATTAAAAAAATAAATCATTAGTAAATTGTAATCAGTTTCGAAATAAAAATAATTACTTTAAAAATTGCGGAAGGAACGAGTTCCATCCGGCCGACGATTGTTTCAGCGTCAAAAACAATTCGAATGTCGTCGGCGTTGCAGGATCGCACTTGATTGTGCTCAGCTTCGTCTTTTGCAAATCATCCCCTTCGAAGTTGATATAGAGGGTGCATCCCCTTAAGCCGCACGGTTCCGTGTAGGCCTTAACGAACATCGCTTCCGCAATTTTTCTCGTTAATCCATTCGGCAATAGAACTTCGCCAACGGATAGATGGGTACGTTTGGCCGTTCGCAGCTCAGCTCCTAATCGCGTAGCTAGCGCTTCAATCAGGGCCAACTCTTCAGTGTTTTCACTGTAGTTGTAATAATCCAAATCTGAACAGAAAATTCGAAAAATTATTCAAATACGAATTTACAATTGGAAAGTTGCGTTTCGCGTTTTGTTTAAACAAGCGGCGAGAGAGAAACTCTTGCTTGTTGCTAGGCAGAGGTTGCTTTGAATACGAGGTCATTGGGGGTCACTAGTAATTTTTTTCGAAAAAGTTGGTCAAAATTTTTGACTTACCGTCTTGCTGGTTATTTGACGAGTACTTGACATCACGATGAGTTAGGACTTCCATTTTCACAAAAATATTATCACAAATTCGGGCTTTTGTTGAATTAAATGCGCTTCTTTGATTGAATTGATTTTTTTGAGTTTGAATTTTGTCACTTTTTGAGTTTTCTCAGGAGGTTGCGAAGCTCAGCAACAAATTCTGAACGCAGAACTGCCGGCTTCAAACAGCTGATCTTTATATATATACACTTTGGTCGACAAGCTTCGCTTGTTTTCGTTTTTCGTTGGCTACGTGATCAAATTAAAGTTGGAGTAATGTTTTTTTTCTAATTTAATTAGATTTAATTTTTTTCCCTAAATGAAAACCGGCTTACAATTATTTTCTCTCTTCGGGCGAAGTCGAACGGTTTTCAGGTGATTTTTTTTCTGCATTTGCACCTATATTTCATCATCGTCTAGAATTTTCGCAAATTTGTCATCGTTTTCTTATCAGACAATTATTTAAATGAATTAAATCGCGAATCATTCATCACGTTTGCTGGGCGAATATTCTTGGGACTTTGCTTGTGATTAGTCAATTTTTGAAAGACTTCCTAAGACGTTGGGCTATTTCGAGAAATATTGGAGATTTGCTGCTTTTAGATTAAATTTCTTGATGGTTATTACGAAATGGTTCATTAGTAGTATTTTCGGATAAAAATCGTCGTCTAATCTGACCTAAATTTTGATCTTAGACGAAATCTTAGACGATTGTTTTTTCCAATTTTAAGCTAATTAAGCTGAAGGTTATCAAACTTAAAGCAGAATTCATTAGAAAACTTTTTGAATAGATTTTTGAGCGACTGAATATTTTATTTTGTACGAGAATAAATATTTATCGCATTTCGAATTCGCGCACCTAAATCAATAAATAGTTGTTTATTTAAAGGATGATTAAGAAAAGTGTAAAGCTAGCCATAGCAACAAATAGTGAAGTGCTATTTCATTTGCATAGTAACAATTATTGGCATGGCATAAAATGCAGTTATTTAATCTATTATTGTCATTAAATTAGTTTAATGTGCTGTTAGAAACTTCAATTATTGAACAAACATAATTAATACTCAAACTTATTACATAAAACAATAAAAAAGCCAATTAAGAAATTTCGCAATATTGAACTTGTTGCACCATTAAGAAGCGAGCGATGAAGGAATCAGGATGTCTGACGACACGATCTAGAAAAGTGTAGAAATAGCGCAAAAAGTGACTCAAAAATGATACTACGATAAATCAAATCCATCATCATAAATCGTGAATGGTGCAATATTAATTCACGCACAGGAAATTGTCCAACAACTTCAAACTGATATGATAAGAGAGAGGTGTCTCATTACGATTTTTTCCTGTTTCTGGTTTCAACTGGCACAATTGAATATCTATCTGTTAAGTGATAGCACAATTGCATTTTAATTGGAGTTGCATTCAAGGCTAGGATCGGCGGTGTAGGTGTACTTTACTTTGTGGTGCCACTTGGTCTAGGAAACATTTACGCAAACACCTTGAACCGCAAAAATTGCATCATTAACGTTTTTCTCAGAAAAATTGCTTTCCATATGTTTAAACGCATAATTACAATTGTACTGTTATTATAATTCAATTTTGCCGCATTGATAAATTAATTCATTGCAAAGTAAATTGCTGGAAAATTTATACTATAAATATAGGAATGATTTCACCACCACCACCACCTGTCTTGACATGAATCGATATCACTAGCTAGTTCAAAAGGAAAACTATTTTCCACTCGATAGGAAAATTAGCGCCTTAATTTTAAATTAGTAAAACCAGAAGAAAATAAATGTGCTTAACGCATAATAAATAATGATATGGAGAAGACGTAAGAAAAATACAAGACACGATCTTTTACATATGTATATGCATTATAACAAGGCTTAAGTAGGAATAGACATTCGTTGCCGTATAATACATAAGAAGCCGAGTAAATATTAATAAAAAAGTGCATAGGCGATGGAAATTTTCCATCATCATCATCATCAGCAGCTAGTAGAAAGAGAAAAGTGAACGACGAAGGCTTATTTACAGCGTCCGGCTAGGCTGGAGCGCCTTGGGGGCCTTCGCCGTTGAGTTTTGTTTTAGAAAAAGAAATTTATATATTTTGTATACCTAGCTAGTATACGAAATTACCGGTTGCTGATTATGACTCATTAATATACTTTCAAATAGTTGTTTTAAAATGAAATAAAAATCGACGAATACGACGAAAACAAAGCGCTTAATTATGCATTCGAATTAGTAATCAACATTTTGTTCTATCACATGTTTTTCGATATTTTAAATTGGTAATCGGTAATTTATTTACGTACGGAACAACAACTAAATTTAATTAAAAATAATTGATCTCGATAAGTTGAATTAACATTCACCAATTGTATGTGGTCAGGTTCGCTACGAAAATTCAATTTTCTAACTTAATTGACCAACAATTAACCAACTACAAAGTATTTTAAGTAAAAAGCCATGTTTCCATTGATAACTTTACGAAAACAAATTTATTGTCAATTACTAATCTGCCGGATGTTTGTCATCAATTTAACACCCCTGTAAAGTCGGATCAGGGATGTAATTAAGGGATAAAAATTACAGGTACTTATTCTTACTAATGTTTAAGTACTTTGTTCAGCTTAAAAGACCAACATGTGTTCGTACATTTTAGGACAGGAAGACAAAGCTGAATTTAGTTAACTTTTCTATTGAAATTAATTAGACACAAATTCATTTCGAATTGGTCTAATTAAACAAAAGGGCTAAATTACGAATTCTCCCTCATATTTATCAATTATCCAACTTCTATTCAAATGCAATTTTAACACCATTGGGAATTTTTTGATCCAAATTTGTCATCATACTTGACTAAGATTAGTTATCAACACTGACTCAATTTTTTATAATAGACTTTCGATTAAATATCGTCCAAGAAAACGCTTCTATAGGCCCAAACTTTTCTGAGAGCTATTTCCAAACGTATTTATGACTGCAAAGTTCAAATTGGATCGGAGCTTTCATCGATCATCATCATTTCGGAAGTTTCCTAAAGGCAACTTTGTTTCTTTTTAGAAACTTTTTGTTCATCCACGAGATGATTAAAAATTCTGCAGTACTACTACTATTTAGTTCTATTGTATTCGAGTGGTATCTACATCTATACCGTGTTTTGACCTCGCGTGATTTCGCCTTGTTCTCTTGGCCGACGTGACAAATGGAAGCTTTAGCTCTCCTACTATGTTATGTAGTAGCCCTCCACTGGCACTCTGTTGCTAGGTGAATATTGCACCGTGCAAGTGCATTATTAATTATGTGATTCACCGGTTTGCAAGCAAACACACTGCGTTTGCGCTTAATTACGAGAAATTCATTAAATTTCGTCGTCGTTCTACCCTTTTAGCCCTCTTAGGCCCGAAATTGCGCTAAAGTGGCATAAAAACGAAATGCCAGCGGATTAAAAGTAGCTGGGTGTTGATGCCAATTTTAGTTCGGACACGTGCAAGTCCATACACTAGATTAATTTAAGCAATTTGAAAATTATATTGCGTTTTGCTGCGCGAACAATTCTACAAATTGTTTCAGTTCGTAATTATGTAAGATAAATTGTTCGAGATTAATGTTAATTTATGGAAATTGTGATGGCATTACAAAATATCGAAGTAGGGGGGCCAACACCCTGTAGATTGTATGCAAAGTTTGTTTACCGAGAAAGCAAGTCCGTATTTTTGCTCGTGAATGCAATCAGTTTCGTTTTGAGAGCAAACAAACTTTGCAGCCACTCGGTATATCTGACTTATCAAATTTAACAATAATAGAATTTATGACAGTTCATTTGCATAATTTATTTCAAACACCTACTGGTGTGTATACAAAGTGTTGAGGAAAAAATTATTAATAAAATGATCAATTTTGTAAGCATTGAAAATAACGCAGCACACTTTCTTATTCTAATATTTATATTCATATACGCAACAAAATGATTACGAAATCGACACAACTTACAAGACAAAATACAAACAGCATTAATTTATTAGAAATATTTATTATGGAGAAAACTAGAAAAACAAGTCGAGGAAAAATTGTTCATCGTAGAATTTTCGATCTCGACAGTCGGGTGTTTTCTTCTTTTTCCTCCGTTTCCTTTGCTTTGCATTCATATCGCGGGATAATTCTGAAAATAATACGCTCTTACAATAATGACTTAAGGTTCAACTTATCATCATATTGATTTATAATAATGTAAAATAAAATTTATCTATTTATACATACAACAGTTGATAACGAGCCATTTTTTTTGTTAAACTTGTTGATCAAAAACAAAACAATATAGATCATTTTTTTTTTGTGTTGTATTTTCGAAAAACAAAACAAGATTAATCCAGATTTTCGCATCAATCATAAATAACAATTGACAAATAGATTAACAACAAAACGATTCACTAGGTTATGGATTGTTGTGAGATAAAACGTCCAAAAATTGAGGCGAAATGAATTCCAGTAGTCAAAAGTTGGAATAAATTTTGGAAACTTGTTTCTTGTTACCTGATTCTCATGTGGCTTTTAGTTTTAACCCTCTTCCACATATATAATGTATCGAATTAATGTAATTCTACCTGCATCGCCTTAAAATGCATAAATCATCTCCAGAAAATAAAACGAAAACCCCAATCAAGACCGAGTGTCAGTTAGGCATGTCAAAAGTGTCCAAGGGGAAGATTGCGATCATAAAAAATTAAGCAAGCGAAATCGACAAGTTTGATGGGTCAGAGAGAAATATTGTACAGGGTGGGTGTTGAACCAACGGTCCACCCCGTATATTTTAATATAATCCGAGTGGCTTATAGTAGATCTAGAACGACGACCCGAGGTGGTATTTAAACTCTCTTGCTAGGTAAAAGAAGCGGTTCAGAGCTGCATCCAGTTAACTAACCAACATAAATAAATACTACAATGTATTATTATTATTATTAATTTAGCAACAATTTTCACAACAACGAAAAATTTATGATAGCAGCGGCCGGTCGCTATTTAACAAAAATTGCACAAGCTGAATAAAATCAATTGCTTCATCGCCATTTCAATTAGATATTTGTTTTCTGTATGTTAAACTTGATTTTTATTATTAGAAAATGTTAATGATTGTTTTTGTATTTAAATTTTATAGTTGCATTTACATACTAGCTAGATATATTTATTTATGTCAAACCAATAACATGAGGAAAAATATGAATACGACTAGAGGTTATTCAAGCTTCCATTTTCAATTATATGTTAATAGAATTTATACTAAAAATAGGATTTCCTTTTAATTTTCTTGCGAAAGACTCATTTCTTTCGGTTGCTAACTTTTCTTGGGGAGACGGTGAGCTTTTAAGCTTTTGCCATGTGAACCATTAAAAATGGTCATAAATTCGTGACTCAAACTGGCTTAGTACTAGTGACTATTTTGGAGTTAAAAAAAAAGAAAAGTCTATTTTTACGAAACTTTTTATCGCCTCTTTCACTCCAATATGTGTTTGTTTGACTATGCCATCATAAAAACCAGTCTATTTAATTTATTTGGCAAATAATAGTCGGTTCTAATCTAAATATAATATAAATTTTATTACAATGGCCCGAGTGGGGATCGAGATAAATCTGGTTGAATAAATAAATACTATATATAACTAATAAATGATAATACATGCATATATTATAAAACTGTTATCAGTGGAAACCAAATATTATCTAACAGTGTAATAAAAAGGCGCGTTATTGAATCGAAATGGATCTGAGGCCATTGATTTTTATAAATAAATTCGGTCAATATTCTTTTGAGAATTTTATTTGCAAGTCAAATTTATTTGTTTTCGAAAAAATAGTATGCTTGTTATTCGAAAGGGGGCATTTATTCATTTTTTTCGATTGGCTGAATTAAAATATAAACAAAACACTTAGAGCAGAGTACCTAAATGCAAATGAATGCTGCTACACTTATATACCATTATGATTACTTATATACTTTGTTCCTATATATATAAAATGATATTTTCGTCCAAGGCTAACATAATAAATATTGTGTGTACATTGCTGGTAAATAAGAGAGCAATCGTATAAATTAACGCGATAAATATACACTAACATAGGCAAGAGGAGATGTGGGTGAGCAAAACCAAAAAAAAAAAATATTTATTTTTCGTTTGAAGGGAAAAATCGAAAATGTCGCTCCGTTTCAATAAATCAGTCGACAAACGAGTGCCCAAAACTTTACATAATATTGAATCGTCTTCTCATTGATCTCCTTTTCGTTTTTTCCCGTTCGGCGGCAAACGAAATGAAAAAAAGAAATATATACGATATAGCTAAGTACGTCGAAAGAATAAAAAATAAAAGAGGAACAACTGTTGATGTTTATATAGTCGTATATGTATATGCAAGCAAATGGTTGTGCTTTGAATTTTAAATGAAATGACAAGAAACCAAAGCGGAGGAGCGCCTTGCCTTTCTATAAGACAAACGACGATAGAACGAAATCAAAAGACACGAAGTCAAATAAGCTACACAGAATGAATTTTGATTATCATGTTCTGTAGTTTTTCTTCCTTCAATTTATACAGGGTGTTGTTCAGAACAATTTCCAAACTAAACCAATAAAACACAAACTATTCTGGTGCACTAAACATTAAGCTGGGTCAAAGAGATCTTTGTTCAACTGCTTTGCATTTTCACTTTGTGTTTAGATATTTTGAAAAATGTTGCACTTAGTCCAAAATTGGAATGATTTGCATTCTCCTATTCAGATTAGTTTCGTTTCGATCAGATAGATCATTAGTAGTATTTGTTTAGTGAACTCAATAGTAGTAGTATTTCCAACTGGTTTATTTACTATGAACTTTGCAGCTACTGAATTGGTTTACTTCCTCATTTTACATTCTATTCTTCTTATAAGTTTAGATTCTAATCAGTATTTTTAATTGAAATGTATAGCTCTAAACTGTTATGATCCATTCTAAGCAACCAACGCTGTGCAAGCTAATTGATAATGCAGTGTTTGTTTAGGATTTTTTTACTTCAGACCTTTTTGGTCATTCCGTACGAGTTTAATGTGTTTTTACAATTAACACTCGATGTTTATGTTTAGTACAACAATAATATCATTATGTAAACACATCTTCATTTTAAAGACGACGCGAGTCGACTCACTCTTTGAATGTTAATCTTTAGCTCGAATGCAACTTTTACACAAATTAATCGCAATGCAAGAGATAAATCGTACAACAACGCAAAAAACGAAATATAAATTATGTGTTAAATGCGGAAAAGAAAAATGTTTCAGTCTAATAGATTACATCTCTTACAGCGAAAAAGCATTTCAGAACATCAGGCAAATTGCACGTGTTTACCTTGACTTTGCCAATTTTTTAAGATACAGTTTATACACCACACATTCAAATAAAAATGATAGAGCGGATAAATCCAGTTTTTCCTCGCCTATTAATCTATTGTCCTGGCTCAAACAATAATTCACTAAAGGATCTAGGATTCTAGGCCAATGAAAACTGTCATCGTTATTCATTCTTCAAAACGAAAGATTTCGCGTAGTTTTTTTTGGGGAACAAAACAAGCAATAATAAAAAAATCCAAAGTGCCAATAAACGTGGTGCATGTATATTTTTCTCATGGGCCATAAAAATCATCGTAAACTTTAAAAAAGCGATTTCGATTTTTGTCTCCCCGAAATTTTGGCCATTCGATTCTCTGTTTATGGTGCCCAAGCACACATACACTCTCTTTAGAGGTAAATGGGATAAAAGAATTAAGTGTTACGATCAGCGCCTGCACTTTTTTTACGGGGTAGTTTTATAGTATAGGAATCACGGAGCATTTGGCACCCCTAATCATAAATCATCCCTTAAATATGTAGCGTTAGTCATGCAGTCTTGTGCCCATTTTTTAGCCAAGTTAATCGACGACTTCTTTGTTTCGCATCGAAAGCAAATAAAATATTAGTATTGCTTCTTACATAAATTCGAAATTTTGAACGACTTTGATTTATAGCAATGTTTTAATTTTCACCATTGCCGAGTGCCAAGAATTAAGTCAATGACGTATATTATGTATGTGTAGAATAACATGGCAATTTTTTTACATTTATTTATAAAATCCTGGCAACTGCACTCTAACGATAATGATATGACATGGAAATGGGGAGCAATGCACTAAATTTACGTAAAATTTATCTAATTAGCAACAATTTGAAGCAAGAAATTATGAAAATTGCAGGAAGTTCTATTCTATTAATATAGGAATTATATTTGGCAGACTACCTTCGATATTACAATCATTAACAATGCATAAACATATTAAATTAACTCAAATTACATTTACAATAAAAATAAATATTTTATTCCATATAAGAATATAAATATTAATTTTTTATTAGCCTAACTAGAATTTAAACAACCTCCAGAATTTTTTAAAATTGCTTTAGATTTTCTTAAACCTTAGCATTCCGGTTTAATAATTAATTTCCTGAAAATTCTAACGAATCAAGGTTCGATTTATGTCAACTACAGCAAATAATTTTCAAAATAGTCCTTCAAAAACTAATTAAGTTCCTCATTAACAAACATTTTTCCCATCTAAATAAATGAAGTGCTTTTATCTTCAATCTTAAAAATAAAACTATAGATCCCATGAAATTCTATGAATCTCTGCACAATCCCATCTCAAATTTCTCATATCATTATATATTTGGACCCTTTCAGAAGCTTTCTAAAGTTTATTTCCGGCACTATTTCTTCTATTCCCTTATTATCGTGATGACTATGAGGGCTATTCATAGTTCCTTTCTTTTCCAAATTTACTCAACGACCACCGGCCACAAAGAAACTGTTGGCAGATTTTCGGTTCGGGAAATCACAATGACGTACATTCAAAAATAGCACCAACAGACTGCTTGGTTCCCGAAAAATAAAAGCTCAAATATATTTCAAGCACTTGTGCAAAGTTAATTAGCAAAAATTTCGCAGAACTACCAGATTAGATCGGGATAAATTTAGCCGCTTGGTAACAGGAGGATTTGGCGATAGAATTATACAATTGCTATAAAATTCCTTAAATATTTGCTATGTGTAAATAGAATCGTAAATTTCAAGTTGGACTAAAAAATTGGTGGTACATGTGCGAAATCAGGAAGTCGCGGAGGTCAGTTCAACAATAATTTTCACAATAAACAGACCAATAATTTTCGAAAAATATTGGAATGATGCAATTCGAATTGTTGCTAAATGTGTTCACGATTAAAAATAAACACTATTTGTATTCGAAATACCTTGGCACATTATCAACGGGCCTTTTTTTCGAATTTGTTCGATTGATTAGAAATAGCACACTTACCGAACGGGTGGTAGTGCGAATGGGGTGTGATCGAATCGCTTCTTCGGCGAGGGCACACTAATCCTGGGCAAAGTGATCGGTTTTTTGGATATTTTGAACTTCAAATTGGGACCTTGACATTGCTTGCGAACTTTTCGCAGATTTCCAAAAGAGCTGCTTGATGATCCCACGCTCACTGAAAGCTCTTCCGTTTTAATTAACTCTTCTGTGGACTCCTCACTCGAGGAAAATAAATCCTCCAGTGTTGCAATGCTTGGTTTCGGTACCGGTTGCTTTTTATGGGCCTTAATTATTTTAATATCCATTACGGACCCGACGACTTTCTCATCTTCGTCCCTGCATTTGCATTCGTAATTGCAATCGCATATTTTGAACACTTCGGTTCTAGTTACCGCAAGGGGTACTTCTGCGGGTACTTTGATTGTCTTCTCGATGGGGATGTTGTAGGAGGCCCAAGTGTCTTTCGGCGAAGGTTCTGGAGGGTCATCCGGAGTCCAAGCTGGATGTCCTCTATAGTAATCCTGCCCCCAATGGTAATAGCAGGCGATTGATACGAATTTTTTCAAAGCTTCGTAGGAACATTCTACAGCAAAATCGATCCCTTGCTTTTCAATGTAGTCCTGGTCGATTTTCTTCAAAGCATTTTCGAGGATTTCAGTTCGTATTTCGAATGCAATTTGCTCAGCTTGACTGGCTGTACTCAATGTCGATCTGCATCAAATTAAATACAATTACTATACCATTTAATACCGGATTTATAAAATTAGATTTTATGTAAATCCTTATTTAGACTGCAGTTAATTTAATTACGAGGAACTTTTAATGGATTTTTTCTGTGCGGATTTTAAGTCTATTAAGCTAGATGAGCGCTTTTTGAAATGTCGTGACATTGTCAACGAGAAACTGACTTTGATTTAATTAGAGTGCCTTGATTTTTTTTGTATTTTAGTTAAATACTAATTTACTTTGCTAAAGGATTTGTTGTTTAGTTGCGTGTAGTTTAACATCATTAAAATTTTGCGTATTATAATATAAAAACAATTATTTTTTTTTGGAAAATTTGTATATATATTAAAATAAACTTGATTTTATTTTAAAACAAAAATATCGTATTACGTCTATGCTATTTACAAATTTTGTAAACAAATATTCTTTATCACGTTTAGTACAACGAGAATTATTAATAACTGCATTTAAGCTTATTCGATTACATTTGCTAATAATAACTTGAATTTATGAATTAAAAATGATATTTTCGTACTTAACGTTAATTATTTCATTAAAAATAAATTTATATTAATTAATTTTCGATTATTCTAATTAAAAAAATATTATTTTTGTAAAAAATGTTAAATATTTTACACATTTATCGCCTACTGACTTAAAAAATACTGTAAATGTCTGTAAATTGTCCGTATTTTTGAATTTCGAAAAAAGTCATCAAGGCACCTTACTTTGGAAAATTTATGTAGCTGTATTGTTGGTTGCGGACAGACTTAACCCTCATCACTTATTGATCACTTAAATAAATCGGTGTATTTTGGCTCACATAACTTCAAGGATTAACATGCTGCATAATTAAATTGAAGACGTGATTTCAATGCAAAAATCCAGTTTATAACGCGACCAGTTTCTATAAAAACAAACACATATTTCCAGTATCCTATTTTCCTAACACGCTATTTAAAGTTCTGTCAGTGTCGCAACTCGCAATAAAAAAATACAAGAGACAAACTGTTAGGTTATGAAGTGAGCGAAATCACTTTAGAATAAATAAACAAAACTTCCTGTGTGTTTGTTTGGCAAACAAATATTAATAATTGACTATATTGTAAAAATGAGAAAACACAATTGCGCCTCAGTCGCATCCTGATAACCAAATGGAAACTACATGGAAACTAAATGGAAATTCTTATATCAAAAAAAATCACTTTGGCACTCATTATCTTAGCAGCAATATCCTTCTATGTCACGTTTATGTTCAACTCCTGTCTGGTCGCTAGCATCTCGAAAGCGCTTCCAAAAGTACGTATCGCTTGAAAATCCG
This sequence comes from Cryptophagus acutangulus, assembly GCA_963556235.1. Classification (NCBI taxonomy): domain Eukaryota; kingdom Metazoa; phylum Arthropoda; class Insecta; order Coleoptera; family Cryptophagidae; genus Cryptophagus; species Cryptophagus acutangulus. Next base: position 1,421,556 of record OY744568.1, on the reverse strand, counting down.
CTCAAAAATTAACCCCATTCGTCTTTTAGTGGCAACACCATCCCGTTGTACACAACAACGAGCCCTTATTGCACTACACCACTTCCGTGCGTGTAGTGTCACTGCTCGAAGGCAACGATTCCGACATATCACCCAAATATAAGTTTTTCGGCGAGCAGGGTTTGCACCCCGCTCGCAAATTTCCCAGTGCTTTAATAATCGGCGTCAAAAAGGGTGGCACTCGAGCATTGCTCGAATTCATTCGAATTCATCCCGATGTTCGAGCCGCTGGCAACGAAGTGCACTTTTTCGATAAAAACTACCTTAAAGGTAACTTAATCACTATCACAAAATCCGAGCTTGATCGTTTTGGTTTCAAGGTTTGGCGTGGTATCGCGAGCACATGCCTGCAACCCTAGACGGTCAATTGACCATCGAGAAAACGCCGTCGTATTTCATAACGAAAGAGGCGCCTCGACGTGTCCAATTAATGAATCCCTCCACAAGACTGCTGGTCGTCGTTCGTGATCCAGTGACCAGAGCCATATCCGATTACACTCAAGCAATATCAAAGAAACCAGACATGAAATCCTTCGATCGATTGTGTTTCGTTAATGGTTCGATCGGGGCACTCATCGACACCTCATGGGGACCAATTAAGTTGGGTATTTATTCGCGATATTTGATGCGTTGGTTGCGATTTTTCCCTCTGTCGCAATTCTTATTTGTCAGCGGTGAGCGATTGGTTTTAGATCCCGCGGTTGAGTTGCGTCGCGTGCAGGATTTTTTGGGGTTGAAACGCGTCGTGACGGAAAAGCATTTCTATTTTAATTCGACTAAAGGTTTCCCGTGCTTGTTTAAGAGCGAAGGGCATAGTGCCCCGCATTGTTTGGGTAAGACGAAGGGTCGGAGTCATCCATACGTGAAGCCTGTGGTTTTGCAAAGGTTGCGCGATTTTTATCGGCCGTTTAATAATCGCTTTTATCAGATGACGGGGATTAATTTCGGCTGGGTGTAGGTTTTTTTTCTTAGTGGGATTGTTTTGCGTTGCGGTGTTTTGATTTGGGAATTGAGTCAATTAAGGGGATTTAATTGTATTCCTCGTTACCAGAGTTGTTCGTATGTACAAATGCAGCTTCGAGTTTTGATTTACCAAAGATTTTTCGTTCCGTTGGATGTTATTAGGTAGTGGATAAACTAGCACTTATAAGATATAGACTGCTTGGATTATGCTCAACCGTTTTATATAATAAGTATTTACCAAATGTGTATGTTGATTTGTGGTTGTGATATTATTGTTGAATGTTTTTTTATTGTTTTGTATTTGATAGATAATGCTTGTTACGCATATTAATAAGTGAATTGAAGAGCAATGATTTGTATACCAAAATAGAAGTATTAATAGTCATATATTTATTACTCAACTGTAATAAATTAAATATTATTCGAATAAATTCGGTAATGCTATGTTGTTGAATTTTAAAAACGTGACATTCTCCTTTCGGCACATTGCGAAAATGTTTGGGATATCTGTTGGAAATTCTTCTAAACTTAAATCACAGGTTTCTCTAAAACAAATATTTTTAATTTAACGTTAATATTTAATTATTTAACTCACCTTATAAATAAATTAAAATCCGGTTTGTTCTTGTATTGTGTGGTTGGTAAAAAAACGCGATAATCTGGTTCGGAAAGGGCGATTGCCTTCAACCCCAAGGGTTTAGGGCCATTCTGTTGCAATTTTTTAAATATCTCTGTGAATTTATTTTCATCTTCACAGTCAATTTTCTGCTTTTTACTATCAGATTCCTCAACTTCATCCGAGACTTCTTCTAAAGTTGGTGTATTTTCTTCTACTTCAGCTTGGATTTTATCCACTTTCTTAATCCATTGCTGGTTTCGAACTAGTTTGTACCCTTGCAATGCCAAACGTTTATAAACCTTGTATTCTGTTAGGGTTATATTTTGATTAAGTAGTAAATTAAAACCTTCTTCAATGCTTAGAGGGTTGTCATTGCTTTTCAACATTTCTAATCTGTTCTATAAAAATTATAATTTAATAACGATTACCGCGATTCAATTATTTTGATAAGTTACCGTTTCCAAAAGAAACAACATTTCTTCGGGGTACAAAAATATGCCAGTTTTATCTTGATATCCGAAATTTCGGACGAGATGTTTAACTACTTTAGTTATTTTAGCCCTTTGGATTTTTTCCATCCAAATTCCTTGGGCCCTTGCACATCTTCTTTCAACTCTAGTATGTTCAAGTGCATTCTTAAGGGATGATTGTCCTTTTTCTATGAGATTTTCATCCAGTTTAGGTCGTAAAAAATATTTCAATCCGGGCAATTCTAATTTTACAAGCGGATTCTTATGATCATTAATTAATTTTTGCGCTCTATAATTATAAATAATTATTACATTGCTTTAAAGTCATTTTAATTTATATATTTACAGCTTATCAGTATTTTTACCCATTTTTAACCTCACAAATCGTTTGTTTACATTTTTTGACAAGCACATGTTCTACGAAACAGTGTCGCCACTATAGAAAATGTATCAATTATTTTTGGTAATTTTGCGATCAATATTATAAATGCGCGTACAAAATACAAATGTGTTTAACAATTTAATGTAATGGCATTAATTAATGCGATTACTTAAATTGCTTAAAGTGATTTAATTAACTTAAAAGTGCTTCAAAGTGTACTGTTGGCAACCCTGGCCCAAAACAACCTTGATTTCAAATCAGAAAATCTTAACCTGACATTTCGCGGTAAAGCACGTTGTGTCTAGGAATTTTGTTCTCTTCGATTAAATGGCAAAAGTGAAACCCACGATGGCAAAACCAACGGTAGTTGTTAGCAAAAAGACGACGACGGTTCCAAAAGCTAAGAAAGTTGTCACGAAATCGCCCGAAAACAAGAAGAAAACATTGAAAGTGAAACAGCAGACGGAGAAAAAGATCAAACGAGTAAACGTTAGTATTGAACATGCAACAATCACTAACGCAATCGATGCCGTTTTCCAATTCCTCGATAAAAGTCCGAAATACAAGAATTATCTGTTCCAAGACGAGAAAATTCCATTGTTTCTACAAATAGGCTGCTTTCAAATTCCGAAAGGCAATACGAAAATATTCCGCATTGATATGAAGCATTCCATTCTAACACCGGAAGACGAAGTTTGTCTAATTGTGGCCGAAGTCAAAGGCATCCTCAACAAGGAACACGAACAGCACGTGCAAGTTTACGAGGACATTCTTCGTAAAAATGAAGCTCACTCGTTGATCAACAAAATCATGACCTTTCATGAATTCCGCACCGAGTACGGACAGTTCGAGCAGCGAAAACGATTGGTAAATTTGTACGACGCTTTTCTAGTCGATGGAAAGGTTTCTGGAAAAGTTGTTGCAAAATGCGGGCAAATTTTCTACCAGAATCGCAAAATTCCGAACCCCATTCGGATGCAAGCCACACAATTAAAATCGAACATTGAGAGGAGTTTGAAGAGGACCCAGTTGCATGTTTCGCAGAAAGGCAAATGTATGGCGGTGCAATTTGGGCACACTAAAATGGAAAAGCTTCAAATAGCGGAGAATTTCTTGGCGTGTGCCAAGTTCTTGAATGATACTTTTCCGGGGGGATTTGCTAATATACAAGAACTGGATTTCTATGTCAGAGAAGGCATTTCAGTGCCTGTTTATATTAGTCTAAGTAAGTTTTGGGTTTGTTGGGAAGTTGGTAGGAAGGTCTATAATATACAATTATTCTTCAGATGCAGCGTCAAACGTTGCAGTTCCAGTAGAACGACCAGTTAAGCCGAAAGGATCCCATACTTACACAGACGAATTAACTACCAAGTTAAAACGCCATGCAGTGGTTAAACCCAGCGGTACTGTCACTTTAAAGCAAGCGAAGAAAGCCTCAGTCGAAGAAGAAAACGACTCTGAAGCGTCAGATGAAGAGGGTATTAAGCTCGAAGAAATACCTTTGCCTAAAGGCAAGAAGAATAAAGTACAAGCAGGTTCACCTTTAAAAGGCAAAAAGAACCTGAAACCCGAAAGTGCACCAGAGGTGAATGGAGCTGAAGTGGTTTTACCTCAAAAAGCTAACAAGAAAAAAGCCCCAAAAGAAAATGTACCGAAAAATGCGGCCAAGAAAAATAAAGCGGCACCGAAGACGAGTGAACCAGAAGAAGGTAAAGTTGTTGCACCTGTAAAAGCCAACAAAAATAAACCAAAAAAACCGAAATCTGAATCTGCACCAGAAGTCAACGCCGTTGAAGTTGCCGCACCTCAAAAAACCTCACCTCAAAAAACGAAGAATAAGCCACAGAAGGTAATTAAATCAGCCGAAGCAAAGTTACCTAAAACTGTTACCAAGAAAATTAAAGTAGAAGGTGAAATTGTTGAGGCACCTGCTATCGTAAATGAAAACGGTGATTCCCCGAAATCTGCTCAGTCACCGGGTAAAAATAAGAACCGAAAGCGAAAAAATGTGCAGGAAGTTGCAGTTGGCGAAGGATCTCCTCCGAAGCAAACGAAGAATATTGCAGTTTTAAGCAATGTAGCTGTGGTCGCTAAGCCAAATAAGAAAGCGCTGAAAGAATCCCCTGAAACTGTAAAACCTAATAAGAAGGCTGCAAAAAAATTAGCAGGACCTGCAAAGAAAACACAAAAGGCTAACAAAGAGAATGCGACCAACTAAACGGCTGTGCTGAGAGTTATACCATTTTTTTAACGTTTAACTTTCTTATTAAAACTATTTTTTATTTTTTGTCTATTACATAGTTGCTGTTATATTATGTAATTAAAAAAGCTGTATTTTGTTTAGCTAATAAATAATTATAAAATTCATTTCGAACATTATTAGATTGAGACCCAAAAGTATGCATGCGGGAATTTCCAAATTTCATCCAACCTTTTTGGCCTGTAAGCTTCCGTTTAAATTTGAATTAGTACAAAATCGTTTGATCTTTACACGTTGAAATGCTTTGATAACAATTACTACCTTTATCTGTCGTACCACTTTTCAGCACAATTTCAATTTCCTGAAAATCAACTAATCTCTTAACGTCACTGTCATTTCGCAACCGAGTGTTTGGTAATTTCCGAATTCGTTCTACACTAGTTGCAACAACTTCCAATTCATGCGCGCATATCTTCAGCAGATTATTGTACGTCAATTTCCATCGAGGTATTTCGACTTCGATAAAATCCAAGTCGGTTGATCCGCAGATTCGTATTTTTACTACTAAAACTGCAATCACATCTTTAAAATACTTCAAGCGAACTATTTTACTAAATTACTATCAGAATCTGGTCGACACTCTGCGGAGTTTTGAGTGGCAGGTAGATTGGTAGTAGGCATTGCCTTTTTCATGTCCCTTAATCGCCCGATTTCCACTTGCCCATTTAAGGGCACATTTTTAAGGTAATTCGGGATGAAATTCGAACTCGAATCCTCCTGACTTTTGTTGTTCATATTTGAGTGCGATTCGCCCAAAATGCTGTTTATAGTAGGCGAGGACACGGCTACATTTAAGGGTGTTTCACCCTTGGTGTTTTCAATGTTACGATCAGCCCCATGGTTTAATAATATGCGGATAACGGCGTCGTGGCCCCGTCTGCAAGCCCAATGTAGCGCAGTCCTAAAATTATTGAATTATTGCTGGGTTAAGTTAAGGGTGGATTTTTATTGTTGTTTACCATCCATTTGTTGCATGTTTCGAATTGATATCAATATTTTGAGTTAAAAGGCCTAAAACTGCATCTGTGTCGCCGATACACGCGGCTTCGCGTAATTTTTCTTCTAATATTTGTGACATGCTTACATGTGGCTTTTGTTTTTTGAAAATTACATATTGGTACTATTGATCGCGAATTAATTAATTTAGATTTATAATTTAAATCATTTTAATTTACAAGTAGAATATTTAGCAAGCATTACAATTAATTAGTAATGAATTAATAAAATAATTGTAAATATAGGGTTTAGTATTTGCAGGTTGGCGACATTGAAGGTGGGGGTTTAGTATTATAATGTTGGCGACATTGAGTGTCAGTCGTTTAATATGAAATTCAAGTAAATAATGAATTTTAGTTTATTATTAGTTTTTTAAACAATTGAATAACAATATTCATAACAATAAACTATATTGTGCGTGTAATAAGTACTTGTGCGGTGTTGTGAGTTATAAATCTAACTCAAAATTGTTAAAGTACAATTTTTGCATGTCGTTTAAGGTACGCTACTTTATTACGCTTTAAATCAAACAAAAGGGGTTGAAATAGTACTTAATTATATTATATTGCTTGATTATAATGTATTGCATATGTTAATTCATCGATACTAATAATTTGTTTTCTGTTTCAGCTATGCTATGTGAGGGGTTGGAGTTCACAAATTCGCCACCTCTAGCAAGCCCGAACGCTTCAGTCTGATTAGTTATCTCTTGGCTTTTGATTTAAACTTTTAAATTCAGTGATTAACAGTAAATAAAAACAATAAAGTGCGGGAGTGTTGTGTTGCGAGTGATGGAACAGTGCTAATGGGGACGAGAGGCTGTAGAATAAGGATAATTCTGGTAAGCCTTTTTAATTAATTTTATTTTGCGATTTTTATTCATTAATTTTGTATTTTTTTACGTTATTATACCTTGTTATTAAATAAATACTAATTTATTCTTCTTTTTTCTTACAGAAATTAATCTCGGGGTAAGTGCTTTTATAATTCTACCAATAACTGAAGCGCCTTTTATTATCCGCGTATTATTGCAATTAATGCTATTGAGCAAAGCTCATTTCCGCTTAAACTACGTACTTAATTTAATATAAATTACATTTATTAGAATTTCCATACACTTAGGTAGTTATATAAATCGTATTAGATTTTTTCGTCGTCAAGATGCAATAGTTCGTCTTCACGTCGTAAAATATCTTCGCAGGCTGCCAATTTACGCGATAACCGTTCATTATCTTCTTTCAAAGCCGCAATACAAGTCTCATTTTCCTAAACACAATAAACCAAACATAAACAACAATTTACAAAATCAAATAGAATTCATACCGTAATAGTTTTGCGATACTTTTCATGAATTTCTTCACGTGTGGCGGTAGCCAAGTCCACTTTCTGTTGCACCATTCTAGGTATAACAGACTTGCCTGAAAATCCCAATAGCGATTCGAATTTTTTATTCTGCTTAATCTCATCCGTTAGATATCTTCGCAAATGATTAGTTTCCACCAATAAAGCTGCATTTTCTTCAACCAATCGGCCTTTATCTGAGCTGAGCAAGTTGGTACTTTTCGCAGCTTGTTGCTGCAAAGTCGACACTGTTCGTTCCAAAAAGCAGCGTTGTCGCAGGAATTCACTCTTAGCTTCAACATCCTCAGCTTGGGTTACCATGAAATCTTTGTCTGCATTGTACTTATGGTACATTTCCTAAACATTATAAAATTAATTAAAAACATAACTTAACAAAATATTAACTATATACTTTAACCGTTTTGGTCAACATGGGAATATTGTGCACAAATCCACTAGCTCTGTGAATATCAATCCGTATAGTCTTCAAAACAGTCTTCAACTTCCTATTCTTCTCAATTTCTCTCTTAACTTCGTGATCTGACGCGTTAAACTTCTCCTTCAACTCCACGACATTTAAATCCAAACTTAAAATCACCTTCTGCAAATTTTCCAACTCTGTCACCATCTCATTGATCTGCTTGGTTTGTTCCTGAATCGTACGTTCTCTTGGTTCAATTTGCGAGTTCAGTTCCTTGATTTTAAAATCCAGCAGGAATTTAAACTTCTCCAGTTCCTGGTTTTTGCTCTTGAGTTGGAAAATTCGCTTTTCCTTCTCTTCGATCGTACTGTTACGCTCTAAAATTTCCTTCTTTAAATCCGCGATATCTTTCTCCAAATTAATAATGGCCGATTTAAATTTGACATGATCATTTTCCAAAGATGCAACGTTATGCTTCAAATCCTCAGCTTCTCTTTGAGCGCTGTACAGCTTCTTTTGCACCACAGCGACTTCGCCTCGCAATCGCACATTTTGGTCGATTTCAGTCCGAATCTTCTTCTCATGCGATAATTTCAGTTCATATATCTCACGATCTGCATCGTCTTCAATCTGCTGTTTTATCAATTCGTGTTCCTTGATATGCTTCTCAGCCAACTCCTTCATTTCATCCCGCAAAACATCGCGATCTTTAAGTTGATCCAAAAAGTCGTTCGTAATTCTCATCTCAGACTTAATCTTAGCTTCCTTTAACACTTGCAATTCTTGTTCGTAATTGTTGCGCATATTTTTCAATTTATCTTCAAGTCGCTGATACTTTTGGTATTCATTGATCAGCTTTTCATTGTAATTCGCTTCGAGCTTTTGCGTCATCTCTTCATGGTCGGTTTTCATTTTGTTCACCTCGACACTAGTGTTTTGCGTTTCTTGAATGTGATCCGATTCCATTTGCTCATTTTTCTCTTTTAATTCTTCGATAGCACTGCAATATCCTTGATGTACCTCTTTCAATTTAGCCTCATGCGATAATTCACTTTGTCGCATTTGATAAGCGTGCTCCGTTTCCAACTCCTTCAAACGCATTTGCAGATCTTTTATCGTGGTGATTTTTTCTTCGAGGATTTTCTTGGATATTAAAATCTCCTTGGTGGTTTCAAACTCATTATCTAACTTGGCAGCTTTGTCTTCCGTGTTTAGAAGCTTCCAAAAGCAAATGTTACCATCAATACCAGCGGTGACCAAAACGCGGTCATCCAAAGACAAACACATCTACAATAAACACTTATTTATATTAAAATTAGCGATAAATTAAACATACTCTGGAAATGGTGGTGGAGTGCATAATAAACTCCATCATCTCCGCTTTTTCAAACAAAGGCAGCTTAACTGAATAGACGACACCTTTATTACCGGCTACAAACAGCATAGTGTCCAGTTGTGATAAACACATTGCATCCAGACCCGCAGATTTCGAAACAAGCGCAACATCTCGGATTATATTCGAGTTTAACAATTCTCTTAAATGACCATCAGTCGCAATCGAATAGCAACCTTTTGCAGTACTCGTCATGCAAACTCCGTTTATGGGATTGGATTTTATGATCGTCTCACTTATACGTAAAGCTTGATAGACCTTCCATTCATAGACCGCTCCATCGCTTCCACAAGAAGCCATGTGGTTATCGTCTTGCGACCAAGACATACCTTGAATCTAAATATTTTTTAACAATTAATTCGAAAAAGGTTGAAATTAAAACATACACGTCCGTTATGCCCTTTAAAAACGTACATCATATCGAACGTGATGCTCGAATAGATATGGATGACATTTCCATTAGCTGCCGCGAACATATGGCCCATATTGCAGAAGTTAACCATTTTACAAGCACGTATCGAAAACTCCCAAGAAGTAATAAACTCGTCAATCATCACCATCATGTACCGCAATTTATCAGTGAAACCAATAACGCAATACAAACCTGTAGGATGCAACGTGATGCCATAAAGTTCATCCTCAAACTTGTGCTCCAACTCCAGTTCTTCGGATTCGTAATTCCACAGTTTTAAATGACGATCTTGCAGACCTGCTCAACAATTTAATAAGCTCGGATAACTAGAAGATTTGAAGGGAACCTGCTGTTAACACCCAAGGTTTCCATCTGCAAACTGCCATACTACCAATTGGCCCATTGTGCAAAGAGTAGCCATACTTGCTGAAGATTTGCTCCTGGCTGAACTCTTGCATCCAAAGACGCATTGCGAAAATTTGGGTGTAGCCGCAAGTGACCAACATGCGATCTTGCGCGGGGTTTATCGCGATGCAATTGATTTCCGTCAGATTCTTCGCGGTCTCCTTCTTCTCTTCGTACTTGCTGGTCTCTTCTGGGATGAAGAACGTGTTGCGTTTAATGTATTTGTTTGGTGTGATCTTTTCGTAGAGATGAACTTGACCGTTCAAATAACTGAAGGCGAAACCACGCGAGAAGTTGATAAAGTTTCGCACCTCATAATTCTCGTCTGGATTTAGTATGTCTGAAGAGACTTGCTTTAAACTGGCGGACGAAGCTTGCTCCATTCTAGAAGATATTAGTTAACAAAATGATTTATTACAGTGCGTACCTACTTTTTTTTCCTTTGAGAGCAAGATTGTAATTAAAGCGAATAAGAGTTAATTGGAATGAAAAGGAAGGAAATGCTTACTCGTCGATTAATTTCATATCAATGACTGGTAAATTATTGGCATGGAATGTCGCTTTCAATTCACCACATTCAAGCAGCACAATTTTGCCTTTACTTGAACCAACAATTACGCGATCTTGAGCCAACCAGCAGCAACTGGTGTAGAGCAAAGCTTCTGGTTTGCTGTATCCGTATTGACGCCAATTGAATTCGCTGCAAGCCATCAAGCGAATCAACGCATCTCCGACGAGGACCACTTGGTGCACATCGTTTGGATTGCAAGATATCTATAAGAAGACTAAGAAAGTGCTAAATTTTGGGATGTGACCCTTACGTCAGTGATAGTTCCTGTGTTGTTGGGATTGAGGGCTCTTGTGCGACTTTCAAGTCGTCCTTTATCGCATTTGAAGCTGTACATGCACCAATCCGGCTTATCGGTGACTCCGATGATGAAGCTGGAGTCGTACGTGAAGTCGAGAGCTACGTATTTGCTGGTCATGATCTCTTGGTCTGTTGGTAGCACCAGAGTTTTCTTCTTGCGATAAGTGTGCGGACACCACAACGTGATAACTGGAAGCTTATCATCGTGCGCTTCGACGACTGCTATATATTTCCTGGATGGCGTTTAGTTAAATATTTATTGGTTGAAGGGAAGCTTACTTATTGGGGCTGACGAGGATGTGCGTTAAATTTTTTCCCTTCTCAGCGAGTTTGATGAACTTCTGCTTTTTCACGTTGAAATTATGAGTGGAGATAACTGAACCGACTGGATACACCACATCTTCATCGGATAGATAATGGATGTTGCCATAGATCTTGGTGTTCAGTCCAAGGAAGAGTTTCGGTTGCAAAACCGGCACGTTCAACGACATTTTTAATTTGACAAATGCAACTGGGTGATTTGATTGTTGGATCAATATTTGCGCGTTGTTAAGAAAATTAGACACTCATATAATAATTTATTTAAAAAAAAACAGTAGCTTATATATAAATACAAATAATACTTAAACTAGCAATACAGAAAGCTGCGTTTATCAGTCTGAAGAGAAATTGTTGAGGGAATTAGTGTAGTAATTGAATTTTATTGCACAAGTCTTTTCGTCGATTGATTTGTGGATAGTTTGGGTACAAATAATAATTAGTCGGCAAACTTTATGGTAGCAATCTGTGATAATGTGCCTTTTTGCTCTTTTCAATCACGTAGAACGAATGCGGTTTTCCATTACCGGGGAAATATTTTCTAAAGTTCGACTTTTTCGGCTTCGCGGGAATATAATAAGACGGTTTAATTGGCTTTCGTTCTTTCTCCACAGCTTTATCCAGCACTTCATTCCAGCTCTCCGGATTTTGAAAGTCGATTTGCTGATCTGCCGATTTAGATTTATGCTTATTGGAGAAGATCTTCTTGATCACCGGAATGTTCCAATGGTAGACCTTCGCGGGTTTGCCATTCGATCGGAAGCCAACTGGAATATTCTTGCTCATCGGCATGTCCAAAGAATTGGGCCGATTGTGGGCGTAATAATGCGGATTCGGTGGTAGTTTGATGATGAACATGTGCGAATCGTCGGATCGGCTGTGATGTCGCGATTCGACTGCCAGACGTTTTCGATGATGACTGTTTGGACCACGAATCTTCTGCAGACCGATTTTCGTCAACAGTTCGTGGTTCTTCTCTTGATTGGTACCATTTGGTTTGGCTCGTATTGTGGCAGTGTAGATGACGAGGAGGATTGTTATGCTGAAGATCAGGTGGCTGTAACAATAATAAAATTACGACTGAGAAGAAACAAGACGAGTGTCTGCATCGTGGATTAGCACTAAGGCATCATGCAAATGCAAAATTCGCATTACCATATGTACGGTTTAACAAAAGAGCATCACGCACACGTACAGCTGGTTGGATGCGATTTTTTTTATTTCGTCTTCTTCAATCAATTTACAGCAAGGCCGCTTTGATTTTCAAACATTTAGATTGGGCATTCGCGTTTTTTCTTCACAGCCTAATCGATTATTGTTATTATACGTTCAAGATGATGGTGTTTTGCGTTTTAAACTGGCTTTTATTATGTAAATTTCGCGCCAACTTGCGGCAAAAAATGCATAAATTAGTTTGTCTAGATGGTTCTTTGAATAGTTAACGTTACTTCGAGGGGGAAAAGGAGGAGTACTTAATTATAATGTTTAAAAACGTTCTTTTGTTCTGCGAATGCATTTCGATATGAAATTCTATCTTGGCATGTCTGAGGAAGCAAACTTTTCCTTTTCTAATGCAGGGTGGTTTAGTTTCTATTAGACCTTCCTAAGCTGTTTTCATAAATTAAACTTCCGAATTCGATAAACGTTCGGTCGCATGTTGCAAAAAGCTCATTCATATTAGATTCGATATTAAATAATGTCCTTTAGAAAAGGTACATGGATGTAGGTATTTTAATTGGTAGCGATGTGTGTAGTTTTCCCCTTAAAAAGCGATACTCGTATTCGTGATTATCTGAAAAGGTGGTTTGTAGTGGATTAAATAAATCTACAGTTATCAAACATCGCACAACCTGTTGATTGATGAAGTTGGATGTGTCCGCATTTAAAACATAACTCAATTTGGAATCAACAAGCGACCTGTTTTATCGATTCCACTTCTTTTGCAAAAGCGGATTTTTTATTTCCGTCTTCATGTTCGTTTTTCCACGATAGAGCAAATTGCCAATTTAATTGATTAGTAGTTTTTCCTCAGATGAGGATTCTTGTGTACAAATTTGTCCACACTAATTTGTTTATGGTCAATATATCCTAAAGCGACTAATTAAAAATAATTCCACCTAGACGCAAGGCAAATACTTCTATTTGTCCTCAACTTGTATACCCGGAAGCTAACAAACTAACTTTTGTTTCGTGCAAATTGTGCAAATGTTTGGGCGTCAGAGTAAAGCAGACCACACACGAACGTTTAACTCCGTTCATTTATTTTACATCTACAAGACACTGTAATTAAAATTTCGAGTCAACTAATTTCATAGAATTAATAATTAATTAATTTTCTGAATCTTAAGTCTATGGCCGGCTTAAGTGATAATTTTTGTTTGTTTACTTAGCACACCTTGTTTTAGACGGCATAACATTATGTAATTTTGATAAACATAGTGATTTTTTTACGAAATCGAATAAAAGTACAGTTAGTCCTCTGCGATATAAATTATTCTAATTTATGTGGAATTTGAAGAATTTATGGCTCCATATTATAGGATAATTTTATGACCTAAACAAGATAATTGCGATTTGAATTCAAATCTCCGCGGGGCTCTGAAGATGTTTTATGAAAAATTAAATTGTCTGAGAAATTGGTGGATTATAATTATTATTTTTGGTACAGGGCAACAAACTGGGCAAATTTTCGGTTCCGGTAATTAATTTATTTCGATCTGAACCAGAAAAACAATGGATTATTATAGTAGTGTAATAGTATATAAATTATGTATCATTTTTATTAGCTTGTCAATATTTGATTGATTGATGGAGTCTTATTTGCTTGTAAGATGGTCTTTATATTATAATTCAATGTATTACAAGCTCGTTGCTTGTTCGAACAAATGTATGTGCATAAATTATACTATACTCTATAATAATAAAAAATAGATGATGATATTTACTACACATTCAATGTGGAACAATAAATAAACATTATCTATTAAGTGTATCGTTAAACCCATCTGGCCTTTTGGCTAAATAATGCAATAATGCATTTGGTCAGCGCGTATAAGAAGAGAACTGGTTTGGAAGCGCCCCGTTATTTTTTCTTTCTTTTACTTTGTTTGATGATGGCCACCTCTTCGCAGAACCAAAATTCTCAGTATTAGGACAATTTTTAAGAACAAAAAAAATCAAGCCAAGAAGAAGAAATCCAACAGCAAAACCAATCAAAGTTGATTTGCTCTTCTTGATCGCACTAAATCCCATATTAATGTCTTGAATCCAATCTGCATGTGTTTATTTAACAAGTACATGATTTCAAAACACGTTTTAGAATTGATGATTTTGAATAATACAAATGCACTTGATTTTAAATGCAAAAAAGTGTCTGGAAATGGCCTTGTTGCGTCTCATTGAACCCACTTTGGATATTTTAATTTAACTGCAAGCAACATTGGAAATCAAAAGGAAATTGAATAATTAAATTTAAATGGTTTGCAATAAATTGATCGCAAAAAAACGAACAAATTCTATGTATAAATTAAATATTCATCAAGCATCAACTTGTTGAATTAGCACTTTTCGCCACAATACCCCCAACAACGCAGCAAAACAAACAAACAATTAAGCAGGCGACGCATAAAATCAAGAAGCCTGCTGAACGACAATTGTCAATCAAATTGAAAATGAGAAGAAGCAGTCTTGCCGGTAGTGTCCATTCAATTCGCTCCAGAAGCACAACTGGAGCCACTTACTTTAAACCCGTCTACAAGATTCGCAATGAAGCGGAATTGGCGGCATTCAGGAAAGAAGTCACCACCGACGATCACATTATTCCCCTGGAAGAACTAATTCAGAGGTTTACACTTTAAGTTTCTCCACCAAAAACTCATCATCTCTTTCAGATACAACACCAACGTTGAAACTGGATTGAGCCAAGCACAAGCTGACGAATTGCTGAAAGTCAACGGACCAAACTGTCTGATCCCCGTCAAAAAGCGGTCGAGATGGTTGGTTTTCTTGGAATTTATCTTTGGCGGGTTCAATATGGTACTATGGCCGTGCGCCCTCTTAACGTTGATCAGTTACGGGTTCCAAACCCATCTTAGCGACAAAACTTCTCGCGAGTCTTTAGCTTTGGCTGTCGTTTTGATTGTAGTGATTTGCTTCAGTGGTTGTTTTGGTTTCTATCACGACACCAATATCAAATCGATCATGGAGAAGTTTAATAAAATGGTACCAAAGTACGCGACTGTCTTGCGAGGTGGACAAAAGGTGGTGATACCAAGTGAGGAATTGGTCGTTGGAGATGTTGTAGACATAATCGCAGGAAATATAGTACCAGCGGACGTTCGATTGATTGAAACGATGGAGCTGAAAGTGGATAATAGTTCGATAACTGGGGAGTCGTTACCAATTACTCGAACAGTGGTTAGTACCAATGCCAATCCATTGGAGAGTAGCAATCTGGCATTCTTCAGCACCAGTGTAATCCAAGGAAGAGGTACTGGAATTGTCATCCAATGCGGCGATCAGACAGTTATTGGTCGTATAGCTGGATTAACATCGGGATTAGTCAAACAAGAAGCACTGATCCGCAAGGAAATCAACCATTTCGCTAAAGTGCTTAGCATCTTTGCATTGTTTGTATCCAGCGTCTTCTTCGTTGTCTCCTTAGTTCTCGGTTACGGTTTCATAAGGAGTTTAACCTTTTTCATTGCGGTGTTGGTCTCGAACATACCAGAAGGTCTCCCAGTGATTTTAACCACTTGTATGACTTTATCAGCCAAACGAATGGCTCAGAAAAATTGTTTGGTAAAGAATCTGGCAGCAATTGAAACATTAGGCTCTTGTAACGTTATTTGTTCCGATAAAACGGGTACTTTAACGCAGAATATTATGACGGTGTCGCATTTGTTCTACGACGGTCGTGCCTTTAATGTCCTGGATCAATTAGACGATTTGGATCAGACCTCCGAAGCGTTTGGTGCACTTTGTTTGAATGGCATTCTGTGCAACAATGCGCGATTTGATCAAGTACCGTTGGATCCTGAGAAGAAGAATAAATGTTTTGGGGATGCTAGTGAGTGTGCGATTTTGCACATGTTGGAGAAGTTGGTTGGAGAAGTTGAATTCAAGCGAACTTTATACCAAAAAGTAATTAATAGTTTTGATATTTGATCGTACTTAAGTTAGTTTTGAAGGTTTGCGAAATCCCGTTTAACTCGTCGAATAAGTTCCAAGTTTCTATCCATCTGTACAAGGAGGATACGTTTTTGTTGGTGATGAAAGGCGCACCTGAACGTATTTTGGAAAAGTGCTCTACAGTACTACTGGACGGCGTAACGTTCAATTTAGAACCGATATCTAAGAAACCAATCGAAAAGGCGATTGACTTTTTGAGTGGTAAAGGAGAACGCGTTTTGGCCTTTGCAGATTTGATGTTTGAGCGAAAGGCTTTTCCATTTTACGAGTTTGACGCAGACAGTCCAAACTTCCCCCTAGAAGGTTCACCACCTACATCTTCAGTTAACAATTTTTACGAATACGTTTCTAGGTTTGAGATTTATTGGTATGATGTCAATGCTGGATCCTCCACGTCCTTCAGTACCCAACGCAATTGCCAGATGCAAGAGTGCGGGCATTCGCGTGATCATGGTGACTGGTGATCATCCAATGACTGCCGTCACCGTGGCGAAGAAAATTGGATTGCTATCAGTGACTATGGATTATGATGCCAACACTAGTATGGCTGACTTGAACAGGATTGTACATGACGACACGAGGAAGACATCGACAGTGGTTTCCGGCAACGACTTGCGTGAGATGAGCGACAGTGATTTGGAATTTACGTTGCAATTCTATCACGAAATTGTGTTCGCTCGTACAAGTCCTCAGCAGAAGTTGCAGATCGTTGAAGCATTGCAACGATTGAATTTAATTGTGGCTGTAACTGGCGATGGTGTTAATGATTCGCCCGCTTTGAAGAAGGCAGACATTGGAATTGCGATGGGCATCACCGGATCGGATGTGGCGAAAGAAGCTGCAGATATGATTTTGTTGGATGATAATTTTGCGTCGATTGTTACGGGAATCGAACAGGGTCGCTTGATTTTCGATAACTTGAAGAAGAGTATTTTCTACAGTTTGACGTCGAATTTGCCGGAAATCGCCCCGTTTATTTTGATGGTTTGCATCAATATTCCGGAACCATTGAGTGTCATTTCCATATTGGTGATTAATGTTGGAACTGATATGTGGCCAGCGATTAGTTTGATTTACGAAGCACCAGAGGCTGATATTATGAAGCGTCTTCCCCGAAATCGGAACAAGGATAAGCTGATTAATTTTCGCTTGATTTTCGTTTCCTATTGCCAAATAGGAGTTTTACAAACTTGCGCTGGTTTCGTTGTCTATTTCCTGATTATGGCCAGACATGGATTTTTTTGGAATGATTTAATTGGTCTACGATCGGCCTGGGAGTCTTCGAAGGAAGTGGAAGATCGCTATGGCGTAAAGTGGAGTTTGGGGGAGCGAATCATGTTGGGACAAAAATGTGTGGCCGGATACTTTTTGGCAATAGTGATCGTTCAGTTTGCAGATTTGGTGATCAGTAAAACGCGACGGTTGTCGGTGTTCCAACAAGGGATGACCAATCATGTCTTGAATGCGGGCATTATGTTCATGTTGATCTTGGCTGCAATTGTGGTGTTTTGTCCTTTTATTAATGAGGCATTAGGGTTCGAAAGTATCGCCCTTATATCGATTGTACCTGCGATACCTTACGCTCTAATTATTTTTGTTTACGATGAGGGTAGAAAGTTGGCCATCCGGATTTGGCCGCATGGCTTTATTGATAAACAGACTTACTACTGAAAGTTTTTCGGTTTAGTGGAGTTGTTTTGCTAATTTAAAAGTTTGTTCGGACGGGGGTTTGTTGGCTAGTTTTTGAGCGGAAGGATTCGAATTTATTTCTATTATAAATCATATTGCAAATTGGTTCAATTAAATAGAGTCATGGTGATGGTTCGCCCACTTTCATCGTATAACATGCGGTTATAATAAATTTATATCTATTTAAAAGGAGATAAATTGCGAAATTATGATGTGTAGGTTGCTATCATTCCATCAACAATAATAGATACTAATAAAATCAAACTGTTCTTATCGTGTTAAATGATTCGATTTCAAGTAAAAAATGACTTAATTGAAATGTGGAAATGATGCGCTCTGGTTTCTTTCGTCTTCTCTATCATATAGTAGTTAATTATAAATTAAATTAGTTGTAAAAATATATAGATTTTTGAATTACAATACGAAACAGGCAATTAAAAATAAATACATTCGCATTAAATCAGCTCACAAGTTAATTTATATATTCTTATATGGTATTTTTCAATTGTTTATGGTCCACAGAGATTGTTAGTCTCGGCTATTATAAACCGTGAATAACATGTGAAGACTTTGTTATTAGATCTCTTCTACTATACAAATAAATGTATATAATTATTGTCAATGCTTTTGTTATTTATAAATCGTAATTCTTGGTTTACCTATTAAATTGTCGCAGCTAATAACTTTTAGACAGTAAAAACTAAAGCTTGTCATAGGCGGGCATTTAATTCCGCACACGGTGCTAAAATTATTTATGACCTTTTCTATACAGGATGATCTTAAAAAGTTGAATATTAAACAGCATAGTCGACATGCAGCCAATTATTTGTTTTAAAAAAATAGTAGGAGACATAAAAGTAAGCGAATAATTAAAATTATATATTTAATAATTATACGGAATTAGAATGACCCGGATTATTTGCACAATTTGGTCCGCTTTAAAGAAACAGTCCATTTCCGCATAATTTAACGAGTCTTCGGAATACGACCTATGAAAACGGTATGGGTACAGAATAAGTGCCCATTACCAGTCATATAATCTACTAATAAACGTACCTATATACCATATTAGCTCGTAAAGTGAAATAGCCATGAATCATATGGAGATGGCGAAAAGAATAAGAGGATCGGATTGTGCCTAGACATGAGAAGTCGCGATGGTTGGTGGTAATAGAGAGAAGAGAATACCGCTACTTCCCGAAAGGAGTGTCATGATGCAAAACCGTAAATAATAAGCAGTAAATGATTTTCATAAATATTACTTTTGCAAATGCATTGCTAATTTAATGGTCAAACAATGGCCGAAGTGGAAGACTCGAAGACTCGGAGACTCGAGTGAACAGCAAACATGCCAACTCTTTTATTATTATTATATTGTTCTTCTAGTATAAAAGAATGTGTAAAATCCAGCGACCTGGTGATGGTGAAGACGACGCACTGTTTATATATACATATATATAAGTGTGACCTGGAATGACCTTATGGTAATGTGTGGTAGAGAGAACGAGTATGGAAGGGCCTGAAGGCGATTTGCAGAAGACGAAGAAAACTCCTTGGACATTCGGCCGGCCTCTCCTCCGTCCGATTGCACGCCACAAATTTTCCTCTTTCGCTCAAAATCCTCTCGCATAATAAACACGTTAGAATAAAGAAGCAAGTGTCAAGAGAACACACCTTAATTACTATGATTAAAGTAATTAGGCTGGTAATTATTGGCCACGTAAGAAGATAGATAAAAAATTCTTCTAAGCTCTCTATAGAATGACGAAGAACAATTTATCATTTATGCTAGCTTGCCCAGTTTTTTCATTTCGGTTTCATTTAAAACATATTAAAAGGATGCTTGAGGAAATAATTGCCTCAGATTAACATGTTTTTCTTCTCACCAATTTCGACGTAATGAACAAATAATTACATAATTATGTTAACGAAAATTATAATTCTTTCGAAAATTGTCCTGGAGGTCTGGCTGGTATGGATATGTTAGGAAATTAACAACTTTAAGCTAATTAACTCTTAGCATAAAATTATTCGGGGAACCACTAAAAATCATAAATTTCCTATAAATTTTAATTGATTCTCGTGAAGGCCCTGGTTTGTCTCATCAATATTTACTTAACTGTACATAGCTATTTTGATGAACCAATAATTGTAATTGCTTTGAATGATGCAGTAGAAAAAGTAATTAATTGTGTATAAATTAGAGAAAAATTTGAATGTAGTGCATCCAATCAAAAATTGGAAATAAAAACGAAGCGAACAGATTAATTCATTAAATAGTTCTGACATAATTCCAGGTCACATATATCAACAAATTTAACGCCTTGCTTGTTTCAATTAATGTGTTCTCACAATTTTTTTGGAATACTAATACGTTTCGCTTCAAGATAATGACTTGTTGAGTGACCATTTTTTCTTAATTATTTTGGCTAGCGGCTATTTTAATTCCCTATAAATTACACACATTCCTTCTAATTACTGCACACACACACTCGTCGACCGTAGAGGAAAAAAAACTGTTTCTTAAAAGTTCAAATAAATATTGTTATACATTTTAACACATGCAAGTTAATTGCTTAGTTGCTCGACGGTTATCTTTTAGCATTTGAATGAACGAAAGAGTACCGTTAATTTTTGTTTTTGGAAAACGATTATCGATTGCGAATTTCTATTCATCTCGAAACGGAAGATTGGCATATCGAGGTGCAGATATAAATGTGATGGTAGATAAGAGTCTATAGAAGCCTTGCCCATCTGAAGAACCTAGACTAAAGCACGATCGAGGAATAGTGGTTTTTAATTGAGCGCTTTGGCTCACCAAAAAAAAAATATCGAATTACAATATACAATTTAGAGGCACTTTCTTAATTGTTTATTAATAGCAAATCCCATGATGGTTTGTCGGTCTTTCACTATTAGGCCAAGTCGAAATTAAACATGCTTAATTCAATTATTAATTTCAAGACTCTTCAGTTTTTGCCATTCTATTCGCTATGCGATTTTGCAACGCTACAACAATTACTTTTGCACGCTGTACCAAATTGTCTAGGCATTTTTTTTCTTCGTGTCTTTCGGTTTTAATGTCCACAAATGGTCGTTTATTGAATTAAGTTAGTTTTGGCAAATTACAGATCGTTAGCTTCAAGTTTGAAATTTTTTTAAACAATTTTTGTTCGCAAATTTTATGCAAAATTTTATAGTTTTTTACCCGGTATGGTTTTTATATTTAAAAATAAGAAATTAATTGGAAAAATATAATGGTTGCTTTGGACGCTAATTAATTAACAGATTAACATTAGAAGATTTAAATATTTTTGCATTTTTAATTAATGTGACTGATTTTTAAGCTTCTTAATGATACTTAAGTAAGACACTTGATATATTTAAAAATTAGGATTAAAAGATTAATCGCCCATTTATTTTTGTAATATTTATAATTTTGAAAATTTAGAAAATAATTCAAATTTGGTCTTGAAATTTGCCCCCGAAATTAAATTCGCAATCAAGATGTGCGCCGTTCCACGACAGAATTTTGGCCCCATCTTTAATTATTTAAGTAGCTTCTTAATATTTATAAATTCTTATTAAATTAATATTAAAATGCTGCTCGCTTGATAATACAGTGAATATTAATTAATAATTTTTTGCAATTTTAATTAATTAAATTTTTGAAGCTCTTTAATGATACTTAACTAAAACACTTGCCTACATATAAAAATAGCATTTTCTTGAAACTGGTACTTCAAGTAATTCCATGTTAAAGTAACCTGGTTTAATTAATTACATAATTTTATTAATTACAATGCATAAAATTAAAAGCCACTCTATCTGTAATTTTTCATCGCACTAATTGAACTCAAAGAAAAATAATAAAACTTACCGGTTCATGTTGCAATATGTAGTAGGGTTTGATTTGATTGAAAAAAATTCGATATAAAGTTCCAATGAAAAGCCAACCAAGTTTGCACGACAATATATTTATGTACTATATAAATGGAATAAAAATTGGTTTTATTTCACGATCGCGTTTGTCGTCTGGAGCAACGAAACAAAACCACACGTGCTCTCTTCGCAAACGGCAAAAGTTGAATAAAAGAGCTCCACTAGCTAGTCACTCTAGGCTCTACACATGGAAGCCAAACCAAAGAGGGCCTCCTCCTCTATAAATATGTTGGGTGGTGCACTTCTTCTCCTCATATCATGCAATTAATTCCTATACGCATTTATGTTGTTTCAAAGAGCAAAATAAAATCAATTTCGTAAAACTAGTTCCATTCTTTCTGTTTGAATAAGTTTGGAAAATTGTTGACTTTGCACTGAGTCAATATTTAGTCATCAAATTCTTGCCCTCAGAGTCTGTGAGAAAATAAGTACAGTCGCAAGAAAGAATGTATGATTTATTTCATGTGGAGGCGAAATGGGTGGTCAAAAGAATCAAGTGTTGCTGACACTAATTTGTGCTGTTTTCTAGGGATGCAAAACCGAAAAGGTCATTAAAGGCTCATTTATTTAATTGATGACTCGATTTGGGGACAAAATTAACAACATGTGGCTTTTTACCTAGAAGTCTTTTAGTAGGAGTTTTATTGTTATTATTAAATGTTGCTGCGATTCGAATATTATTGAATGAACCGGCAGTAATTTGATAGAACACGTACATGTTGGAGCGCGAGGGCTTTTATTACTCTGATCAATTACGTTGTTACGGGTAACAGGTTACATGAGAGGTGCACCTATGTATTTTGCCTTTTTACCCGATCAATTCAACATTATTGTGTATTTTCACGGAGCGGGAATTTTGTGTTCTTTTATTTTCGTGAAGGAATTTCCGAGCTTTTAAAAATGTGAATACTGCCAACAATTACTTTGCCCCCTATGGGACCTGTGAGTCATTAAGTTTATCAAACAAATAAAATTAGACCAAACGGGGGAAACCCCCAAGTTACAGCTAGATATAACTGTAGAGGCGCATTCTTTTGGATTTTCCAAGAAGTGCAGTTGTTTATAATTAAGTTTTTGAATTTATTATATAGAAAATGTAATTAGGGATGAAAAGATGATTTAATCTAATCTAAATTGCATTTAGTTTGAGTTGTATAGCGGAAAGCGCCCGAAAACGTCGTATCGTGTTTGCAGTTTGCATTTCCTGCAACTATATTTATCGACTTTTGTGCAAAAAACTTGTCGCAGTATTTCAAAAAAGTGCAAAGAGTCTAGGATATTCCATTAAGTGCTTTAATTAAAAATAGCATTAAAACGACATGTGCTTAAGAGTGAAAAAACCGCGAAAAAACTCTCTAATTCAATAGAGAATTCTATTGTTCAATTAATATCGAAAAGAAATTACCGATATTTTTTTCAAATTTTTTAATTATTCATTGTTTTAATAAATATGTAATTAAATTACAATTTTATATTGATTTCTCTTTCTCTAAGAAACTGCTATTAACAATTATTTCTTTTCAAATTTTAAAAAATGCTTCTACTATATAAATCAATCATTCATTCTATCAGGATCAATAGGGAAACTTTTCTCTTAACCTTCCCCTAGTTTCAAAGACTTAGTATAGTTAATAAAACCAAATTAAAATCCTATTAAATCATCAACACTGTCCGCAATAAATTCAAACCCTATATAAGAAAGATAAAACAATTACCCCTCGTACTACATTGCGGCTGCAAAATGATTAAAGAAAACATCCCTTAATTTCGTAATCTACCCTCTATATTATTTCTTTCATAAATATCGACACACACGAAAAGGAAATGTTTAATACAAGGGGTGGTGTATTTGTATTGTGTATAGTGAACTGCTGATGATGACTATATGTCGACGATAGTACAGGGATTTATCAGCACCACAAGAGAAAATAAGACGCCTAACAAAACTACCCTTGGAATAGCGATTTGAAAACTACCCCAATCACCTATAGGCAGGATTGAGTGTGTATCGAAGAGGGTCTGCTGTGATTTTATGTTTCTGAGGGCTGAACTTTTGCAGCAGGAAATTACTACTTGTACAAAATAATTATTTTTTTTCTTATATCTCGATTGGGGGTAGTTTATTTAATTTATTTGAAATCGTGATACTATCAAAGTTGGTTGCCTAATTAATATTACGTCTTACTTACCTAGGGGTTGTATAGTTAAGTCGGAATGATATTTCTATTTTCTTATTGATTATTTGATTATTGACAGATGCGTGTTCGTGTTGAAAGAGATTAAACGAAGGGACAGTTTAATGTTATCGTAATGACACGTTAGAGGGTCATTCCTATTTCCTAATTTATAACCCCCACCTTTAGTTCGATTTTTCTTACAGACTTTATTTCTTTCCCCCTTTTCATGTCAACATACAATTTTCATTTCGGAATATGATTGAAATTAATCATACTTTTTTAATATCAAAGCGACGTCTGTTTAATCATACCATGCAGAATTTAGTCCATGACAAATTGGCTATTATTATAAATATAATAGGAAAAATACGAGTTTTTTTATTAATTATACTTTTATTAAACATTCAATTTCCATTCGGGTTACATTTTTTGGAAAAGGCTTAAGTACGGTGGCCTCCTCTGCGGGAGTTTGTTGAGAATGGAATGAAGCTGTGTGGTGGTTCACGTCCATTGATTTGTGCTCTAGAAAAATTAATTTAACTAGAAATATTTATCTAGGCAGCTAATTAACATTTAAATTTGTTAACTAAATCACTATCGTTTTTATTATTCAACAGCAAAAATTTAATTGTTAAATAATATAAACGATAGCAATTTAGTTGACTTTGCCTTTAAAAATTTATTATGATTATTTATAATAATTTTTTTAATTCTTACTCGAAAGATTCACCATAGTAGGGATTGCCTGAATACTTAGAGGGCAAGTTTAATGCATTACCAGGGGGCCTATAATATAAATTCGTAATAATACCACTTAAAATTTAAATAATTAATGCAACTTACCTAGCGGGTTCTTGAGGTGCTGCAAATGCACATACAATTGCAACAGCCAAAAATAAAAGACAAATTGAGACCTTCATGATTGATCAATTTCAAATTTGAAGTACAAATTTAAACTGAACTATTTTTAGTGGAATCAAGTATTTATACAGAAAAACAAGGATAACTTAATTAAAATTGCAATTGTTTTCAATTTTCTATGCAAATATTGCTTTTTTATTGAATTATCTCAAATTCGATTAGTAGCAATATTTTATTTAAACCTTGTGTGGAAATATTTATATACCTACTGTTTTAAATTTCTTTGCAAAATTAATAAGTTTTAAATTAATTACTGTGTTTTCAGAATAGCTCGAGTTGAATGCAGTAATTTTGCAAATTGAATTTATAAATGAAACTTTAGCATTTCTATACATACGTATAATTATCTAATTAAAAAAAACCGTAGCTGAAGAGCAGCTGAGCAGTTCACTTAAGACAAGACAAATAAAAGCGAGTCTCTAATAACACAAATTAAGAAGACTTAAATTAATTGAAAAAAAATTGACCAGTAGTTATTTCTGCTAAATATAATTAATTTTCCAAATATAGATTAAGGCGCTAATTTTTCGAAATACGAGTTTTTTTAATACCGTTAGAGGGCGCTACAAATTATGATCCATACCAGCCTAGTGTAAGGTAGCTTCTGCCATCTAGAGGCAAATTCTGAAACATCCACATAGTCCCCTTTTAATTACGCACTTAATAGATGAAATAAATCAATAAGACGCTTACATTTTATTATTAAACTATCTACATTATTATTCTACCAAACAAATTTAATTTTACAAAGTACAATCGAAAAATAATTTTCAAAAGTTCGCTAATTTTTAAGTGCGCGTGCACCGAATACCAACCAAATAACACGATAATCAACATCAAACAATAAAAAAATGGCGTTATCTTGGATCATCCAAGTCGTATATAGTGTTTACAAATAATCCGCAAGAAATTCGGCCAGAAGATGACGACATCGGAGCAAATCGGACTGAACAAAACGTGGGAACTATCCCTGTACGAATTGCATCGAACACCTCAAGATGCAATCACCGACAACACCGAAATCGCGGTATCGCCTCGAAGTCTACACAGTGAACTGATGTGCCCCATTTGCTTGGACATGCTGAAGAAGACGATGACCACCAAAGAATGCTTGCATCGCTTTTGCTCCGATTGCATTATCACCGCATTGCGATCGGGTAATAAAGAGTGTCCCACTTGCAGAAAGAAATTGGTGTCGAAAAGGTCGTTGCGACCGGACCCGAATTTCGATTTATTGATTAGTAAGATTTATCCGAGTCGGGATGAATATGAGGCACATCAGGAGCGCGTCTTGGCGAACTTGCATAGGAACCATTCGAATGAGGCGTTGGTCCAGTCGATTAAGGAAGGAATTAAAATGCAGTCGCAAAATCGGCCCAATCGGAAGAAAAATAATGATCCGACAGGAGCGAGCGAGAATCAGGACGAGAATACGTCGAGTGTGGCCAATAGTGCTAATAATAGCGAGAGTGTGGTAAGTTTACCTTCCAGTAAAGCGACGACTAGGAATATTCTTAGATATTTTACAATAATAATTTTAGCCGAACCAAATCGCCACACCAGGCCCCTTACCAAACCCAGCAACCACTACAGCAGCTGCAACCCCGACTACAACAACCGCAACCACCCCAACCATCCACACGCCACCTTCTTCATTACCTCCGACTAGCACGAACAACACTTCGATTGCATCGCCAGCACCGAGTGGTCGCAGCACCCCATCGCAACCCCCAAGTCCAGTTTCGTCGACGATAAGCTCACTTAGCAAATCGATCGGTAAGCGTCCGAAATCGACACTCACTTCGGAGCGAAGTGAAGAAAGCGAGTCGAGCGAACGCACGGAGCAAACGGATACCGAAGGCGAAGGACCTTCGGAGCCGATGACTTTGAATGAGATTGAGTTGGTTTTCAAGCCGCATCCGACTGAAATGTCGGGCGATAATGCTTTGGTGAAGGCGTTGAAGGAGAATTCGATCCGATATATTAAAACGACGGCGAATGCGACGGTGGATCATTTGCACAAGTATTTAGCGATGCGTTTAACGCTGGATTTGGACTCGCAGTTACCAACCACGCATAGTTTATTGAATTTTTGTATTTATATTTCGCCCACTGTTGGTCAGTATGTACAATTGAATGGCAATCAGACACTGGGACAAGTGAATGATAAGTATTGGAAGGTGAATAAGCCGTTGGAAATGTACTATTCATGGAAAAAGACATAGGGAATAAGAAAGGGGGCTAAAGATAGCTCCTTGCGGTAGGCGCTACCAATCACACTTTATACAATGATTTTATTATTTTTATCAACTGAAGTACTACGTATATGAATTGTGTTTATGCTAGTAATTTAATTTAAGTCGGATTGAATCTTGATGTTTAAATGTTATATATTTAATTATATTGATAGTAAGTGGAATTAATTGTGAAATAAAATACAGGACTGGACTTAACTCTTGAAGGGAAATTATTCGATAGGCAACCAACAATACAAATTAATTTCAATAGATCAGCGATTTCAAAATTAGAATACCAGTTAAAACAAAACAGCTTTATTTAACAGCAAAATATAAAAACCAAATCAACCCATTTAATTTTTGTTATCATATTGACTAAACAAAAATTTGTTAACAAAACTAATTCCAACCCCCAGCGCAAACACCAAAATATGCGTCAAATATTTCTGGCCGATAAAATTCGGATACTTCTTCGTCATCATGGAAATATACATCAATTTATTATCAGAAAACGGAGGATATCTAGGCGATTGTAAAAGCTCACCAAGACCACTAAGATCCTTAATCAACACCCCTTTTTTATGGGAGAAAACGTCAAAACCAAATTTACCATGATAGGAGCCCATGCCACTATTTCCAACCCCTCCAAAGGGCAGACTATCGCAAGAAAAGTGCATCAACGTATCATTGATCAAAACATTACCACTTGCCGTTTGTTGCAAGAACAAATTTTTATGCTCCGACTTGCTGGAGAAGACATAGAGAGCTAACGGCTTCTCCCGATTGTTGATGAATTGCACAGCTTCAGCTGCGCTATTCACGTTGAAAATCGGCAGAATGGGACCGAAAATCTCCTCTTCCATTATCGGCGAATTTGCTTGGACATCAGTTACAATAGTCGGCTGGATGTATCGTTGGGACGCATCAAAATCGCCCCCATACGCGATTTTTTGCCCTTTTAGCAGCTTTTGCACTCGCTCGAAATGATGCATATTCACAATTCGGCCATAATCTGTCGTCTGCTTAATTTTGTCACCGTACCATTGAGCCAAGCACTTCTTGGCAGCTACTATGAATTTTTCCTCGACTTCTTTGCTGCAGAGGAGATAATCGGGCGCAATGCAACTTTGACCGGAATTCAGGCATTTGCCCCACATAATCCGAGCAGCAGCTATATTAACATCTGCAGAAGCATCCAGATACACCGGACTTTTGCCACCCAGCTCCAAAACTGTGGGAGTTAGGTATTTGGCTGCAGCTTGATGGACGATTTTTCCAACGCTGGACGAACCGGTGTAGAAGATGAAGTCAAACTTTTGTTTGAGGAGTTCAGTGGTTTCGGAAATGCCTCCATTGTAAACCTGGTAGGCTTCTTTGTCGAGGTATTTGGGCAGCAGTTCGGAAACTAATTTGGCGGAAGTGGGCGAAATTTCTGAGGGTTTTATTATTACACAGTTTCCGGCAGCGATTGCTGCAGCTAAGGGTGCGAAGACTAGCTGCAAGGGGTAGTTCCAAGCTCCTGGAAATATTTGGTCGTATAAAAATGGTTTAAAATAAATTATCTTCTGTGATTATTACAGAAATTAAATAGAATAAAGCCCGGGACTTGCCCTAATTTATTTTTTTTTAAATGACTCGCTACAATAGAAACAATTTTTATTTTTTGAAAATAGTGCGCGCTGACTAATAATCAAATTAATATTCACATAAATTAATTATAAATTCACTTGCCTATTATTAGAACAACTCCATAAGGTTCCGGGTGTATTTCCACCCCGTCCATAATATTCGGTAGCCCTTTCGAAGGTTTTTCGGGCGCCATCCACGATTTTAAATTGTAGATCAAATTTAAAGTGTCATTTTTAATGTAATCGACTTCGGTGGCAACAGCTTCAGTTTTCGATTTTCGCAAATCATCGGCCAAAGCTTCAATCATTGCTGTCGTATTTTCTTGGTAGAGTCGCAATAATCCTTGTAGTTGTTTTTGGCGAAATTCGAAGGTTTTCGTCCTGCCATCGTTGAAGGCATTTCGAGCGGTTGCTAGGAAATCTTGCGGCGTTTTCATTTTCTTGCTCTGCAATTAATTTGGTTTTGATTTTGATAATGAACTTGTAGGTTTGAATGTTAATGTCGGACTGTAGGAAAGTTGCAAATTTAATGAGCAAGGACGTAAAACTTGTAATTGACCATGAACGACGTTTTTGCTTTTGGTTTTTTTTCGGTACTTAGGACATTTTTTCTTAATAATTATAGTTAATGAACGACTAATAATTGGAGCTCAAAATATTTTTATTGGGGATTTTAAAGGGCAAAAATATTCGCATTTGCACTATTTAATTGTTGCTGTGCAATTATGTTTACAAAATAATATGTTATGTAAGCAGTTATTTTTATGAGGAGTTTGTCTCCTTTTTTTATAACAAGTTTATTTATTTATATTTATAAACATACCTTTTTTATAGTTTATACACAAAAAATTGACTAACAACAAGGTTGACTTGTTGTTGATGAGGAATTACTAGTTGAAATATCAAAGTACAATTAAATTTCAAATTCTGTTATTGTTATCATTGTTTCAATAATAATGATAGGGAATTATTTATGAACTTACTGATTAGCAACCAATTTTTAAAACCAAGATTTCATTATTATTTAATATTTTATTTGCAACTAATGAAACTTGATTTATTGCGATTTATAAACATCAATTACAAGCAATTTTCCTGTCAATATAAATAAATCAATTTACAATTTAATAATAATGCTTAGCAATAATTTGTTTTTGTAAAATTGTTAGTTAAAGTACCAAAATAAATTAATAGATGGCAGATAAAGGAATTATATATTTTAAATTTTGAGCGCCAATATTTGAACTGACATTTAAATCCATGTGCTAGGAAATGAACCAATCACAATACGTCAAACTCGACACGTGGTTAGTTTGAATTATTTGATTGGTTAATTTTTTAGTACACAGTCTCGCCGACAGAAAGTTGCATAATTAATTTATCATGCTTTAAAGTAACCTATAAAATAAAAGTCAAAACAAACAATAATAATTTTAAAATAGAGTTAATAAATTAAAGCAATGTTAATTAAACGACTGCTAAGTACCACAAATGCCCGTTTCACCAAAATTAAGCCGACTAATTTAAAAAACAAATCGGTGAGTTCGCAACATTGGATCACAAGACAACTTGCGGATCCCTATGTGGAAAGAGCGAAACGTTTAAACTACCGATGTCGCAGTGCATTCAAATTAATAGAAATCAACGAAAAATGCAACTTTTTGCAACCCGGGAGCATTGTAGTGGATTGCGGGGCTTCCCCGGGCTCGTGGACGCAAGTAGCAGTCAATAAAGTCAATGCTGATGCATCGCAAGTAGATCAACCCGTAGGCAAAGTAATATCAATAGATAAACAGCAAATATATCCAATCAATGTAAGAATACGACGAAAAATAAATCGAAATATTATTTTGAATTAATTTAAGGGTGCTATCATTTTGGGAAACATGGACTTTACGAAACCAGAGAGCCAGACGAAATTATTTGAATGTCTAGAAGGGCAAAAGGTAGATGCAGTCATTTCCGATATGGCACCAAGTGCAACAGGCGTTCGAGATTTAGATAACGAAATTATTATTCAATTATGTTACGCAGCTTTGCGATTTGCTGTCCAAATATCCAAGCCGGATCTTGGTAGTTTAGTGGTGAAGCTATGGCAATGTGGTCAAAGTAAGCAACTTGAAAATGATATCTTAAAATTCTATCGGACTCTTAAAATTATCAAACCGAGGGCTAGTAGATCAGATTCGACTGAATTGTTTTATTTAGCGCGCGAGTTTCGGGGGTTGAAAAATAAAGCGCATGATTAATGAATTATATTAAAATAGTTTATTTATTTAAATATTGGATTAATTAGGAACTGATCGTATTCCAAATGAACATAAATTGATCGAGGTGCCTTCCTCAATAGTGGCCCCAATTTCAAAAATGCGACAAGCTAAACTTTCGAACCTGTACGCATTTAAATTGATATCGTGCTTTAGATGCAAGTTGTGCAAGAATTGTTCGTCTAATCGGTTCACTTCTAATGTTGTACTATTACTTATCGGGTTGACTTTATAGTTGTTTAGTAGGATTATCTTGCGGAAAGCTCCACTTTCGTTACAAGTTAAAAGGGTGACTGTGAGCTTCGCGTAGGGATTTTCGGTGGTGGATTTAGTGGTGAAAAAAATTAAAATATCCTGTTCGATTGCAATATCGCAAAGGAATAGGTGATGCACGTATTTCAAATTGTTGCTCAGATGTTTGTTCGTTATAAGGCAGGTGTTTCTATCCGTTATGATATCGCATTGGATGCATTTGCAGTGCAGATTGAGCGGACGCACTTCGGGGGCGTGCGGTACTGCGGTCGTACTTTGGGGTTGACTGCATTGCGAGAGTTGTTGCTTTTGGTTGAACAAGTTGTAATGCTTCTATAAATAAACAAAATATATTATTGCAAGAGTTAGATGAATTAATTACGTTATCGAGGCCGATATAGAAATTTGTTTCGAATTTTTTCGTAATAGGATGCGTGTATAAGTAGGGCCATAAACAGCTCCAAAATGCTGAGTCTCTATTTAGGAACACTTCGAAAAATTCGTCGTTTCTTGCTAGGGTCTCGTGTGTCCAACCTGGTGCGAAAATCGCCATTGATAGGTTGTACTTGCGAATTAATTCAGCGGCCTAGAATTTTGTTGTAGGATTTACAAATTTATTTTATGGATAATAGCTTACTTTATAACAATTAAACATGCCACCCCCAAAAGTGTTGCGACCGAAAACGTCGATGCCCACAAATACGTCCAAATTTCTATGTTTTGCTGCTTCCACCGAATTTATCAGATGCTTCTCAGTCCATGTGTAATTCAGGAATATTCCGTCGCATGCATTGAAGAAGAAACTGAATTATTATTATTTATTATTCGCAAATTTGTTTAAATAATTATGAATGACTGACCTGTTTTGCAAGTTCAGTTCGTTTTGCCATTTCAAGCTTCCAGTTTCGACTACACTATCGTACCAAATCACCAAATTTTTGCTATTTTTCTTGTGAATTAAATGAGTGAAATACACGATAAACGCTTTGAAATTTTCTAAAATATTTGGCTCAATTACGTTCTCAATATTCAAAAGCCACCCATCTAGATTGAATAATTCGGTCACCGTTACAAGATTTCGGGCGAAATTTCGCATTGTATCCCTTTGGCTGAATATTCGTTCGCAATTTTTTTTGCCATCCACATTTTCGGTTATTAAAGTTCCTAAAATTTGCACCCCATTTGAATGTGCGGTGTTTATCCAGCACAGGGGTGGAATTGTGATGAAATGATGGCTAAAGTATACAAAAATATCAATTTGGGCCCAATTGTAAAATGTGTACCCGTTTCCAGTGATGTCATCTCCATAATAGAGAAATCTTTAATTAAATAATATGTTCCAATTTAAAATAATTGCTTTCAAGCTTCATTTGTGCAATATATTACCTATCGTCTAAATATCCACCCTTATAATCATGACACACGAGTGTCTTGGGTACCAGTCGTCGATCGTGCCTTTTCCTAGCCGAATAATGGCCCCATTCGCTATGGCAGTCCGAAATTTTGTTCTCCACCACACTAGGGCTTCGATTTTCCAAACCGATTATTCGGCTAATCCAAGCAGGTGGCTGATTAAGTACTGATTCCAAGTCTTCTAACGTGGCAATAGGGCGACATTCTTGGAACAGTGGTGGCAACATTTCACTGTAAATCTCACACACTTTCTGCTGTGAAACTGAATTATTTTTATCGATGCAACAGGAAAAAGGAAATGCATGTACTTATCTCGATATGTTTATGGAAAAAATAGGTGTTAGGACCATTATTTATCGGATAATAATGCATAAGAGCTTCCTCTGTTTTTAGATAACGTTATTTATTGTTAATGTTTCGATATTGACGATTTTGGTCCACTTAACCTATATGAATCATGTTAATAATTAATTATCTAAATATAGGTGACAGAACTAGCGTTGATATTAAAGTGTGGGTTACATTTTAATGTTTTAAGTATATTTTAGGTGATTTTACTAATGGAAAAGTAGGAAAATTCAAATTTATTAATTTATTTTCAAGTGCACAGCTGTCAGTTTGCACCAGATTTAGGCAACTAGTAATACATCTCGTATATTCACCACGTGGATACAGTGCACTTGCGCATTTTTAGTTTTTGCTCTATATGGTACTTCTTATTGTTTATTCGATTAAATGTATTTCTTTTGGAAATACCCAATACTCTTATTAACTTAATTAACAAATTTCTAATAATATAAATAAATAAATTAACCGTAACTTTAGACACCAAAAATTAAAATGAGGTTATGTTAGTGAATCACAAACAAACGATCAAAAATGTTGTCCATCCAGCAATATTCAGATAGTAATAGTAGTAGTGACGAAAATGAAGAAACTCCTCAACCAACAAGCGACCAAACATCAACCACACATTTAGACTACAAACCCGAAGAAAATGCAAAATACTCCGTACAAAAACAACTGCAAGTATGTGCAACCCCCATCGTCCTACCAACAGGCATAGACGAAAGCACCATTCACATCCACCCTGACACCGAGGAAATCACCTTCAATCCAAAGTATGACGAACTATTCGCCCCAATTGTGGGCCCAGCCAATCCCTTCAAAACGCAACAACAGAAAATAACACGCAATATGCTCTCAGGGCATGTGGAACCAGCCCATCTGAGTTCGTTCCAATTCGAGAATAAGCGACGCACTTTTGCGAGCTACGGCTACGCATTGGATCCATCCGTTAATGCCGACGGCGAAAAAATTAAAGTCGTCGGGGCAATCGAAGAAGCTGAAAGCTCGAACCAAAAAACCGTGTTCGAAACCAGCAAACTTCGACCATTGGATAAGCGTAAGCGGAAGAAAAACGGCGATGCTGCGGATATTGAAGGCTTTCTAGGCCCGTGGGGCGGCTTTACCGACGAACAACGCGTAATGAAACCGTCGGAAGCCGAATCGGCCGAACTGGAGGAATTAGTGTCGAAGAAGACGAAACGTGGAAAACCAGTGGAGGAGAAGCAAGTCGAGGAAAAATCGACTTTGCATATAACAGACGCTGTCGATTATCAAGGCAGGTCGTTCTTGCATGCCCCGCAAGATGTCGGGGTCAATTTGCGATCGGATACTCCGCCGGACCGATGCTTTTTACCCAAATCGCATATACACACTTGGTCGGGCCATTCGAAAGGAATCGCAGCGATTCGCTGGTTCCCACGAACGGCGCATTTGTTTCTATCGGCCAGTATGGATTGTCGCATTAAGATTTGGGAGGTTTATAATGAGAGGAGATGCGTCCGAACTTATTATGGACATCGCCAAGCAGTGCGCGATATTAATTTCAACAATTCGGGCAAGCATTTCCTATCGGCTGGATATGATAGGTATATTAAGCTATGGGATACCGAAACTGGGCAAGTGCTTTCCAGATTTACTAGTCGCAAGATTCCTTATTGCGTCAAATTTAATCCTGATAAAAATAAGCAGAATTTGTTTGTGGCTGGAACGTCGGATAAGAAGATTATTTGCTGGGATACGAGATCCGGGGATATCGTGCAGGAGTATGATCGGCACTTAGGGGCGGTAAATTCTATCACTTTTGTGGATGAGAATCGGAGGTTCGTCACGACTTCCGATGATAAGAGTTTGCGAGTATGGGAATGGAATATTCCCGTGGATATGAAGTATATTGCCGATCCGACGATGCACAGTATGCCGTCGGTTACCCCGGCGCCGAATGGAAAATGGTTGGCTTGTCAGAGTATGGATAACAAGATTGTTATCTTTTCGGCCTTAAATCGGTTTAAGATTAATAGGAAGAAGACTTTTACGGGACATATGGTCGCGGGGTATGCGTGTCATTTGGATTTTTCGCCCGATATGAGCTATTTGGTGTCGGGCGATGCGGATGGAAAGTGCTATATTTGGGATTGGAAAACGACAAAGTTGTATAAGAAATGGAAAGCCCACGATAATGTTTGCATTAGCACGTTGTGGCATCCACATGAGCCCAGCAAGTTGCTTACGGCCGGATGGGACGGCGTTATTAAATATTGGGATTGATTTTATTTTGTACAATTAATATATTAATTATTAATTAAATTTAGTTTATAATTCGCATTTTTTTTAAATTTTGGGAATTTTTACCAAACTAAAATTAGTTGAGTTGTGACTTTAGACACTTTCAATAACCTTGAGAAACGTCAAAGTTATTCTAACCTCAAAAGTGAAACTTAATCATCATGGCTTCTTCAGATAAAAACAAGGTAGAAAATTGAAATTTTGCATTGATTGCGTTTACACAATTTGTTGTATTTAGAACAATTCCAACAGTGGAGATCAGAAGGAAAAGAAACGTAAAGAATCCATTCTAGATCTCTCCAAGTATCTCGAGAAAACCATTCGAGTAAAATTCGCCGGTGGTCGTGAATCCAGTGGAGTTTTGAAAGGATACGATCCACTATTGAATCTCGTTTTGGATAATACTGTGGAGTATTTACGAGATCCAGATGATCCGTATAAATTAACAGAAGATACGCGCGAATTGGGTTTGGTTGTTTGTCGAGGCACTAGTGTTGTTTTGATTTGTCCGATGGACGGCATGGAATCTATTCAGAATCCGTTCATATCGCAAGATTAGAATATTCCTTAAAGATAAGTTAGTTTTAAGTTACTTTCTACTTTGTTTGATACTATATTTAATAAAACTGTTGTTGATGAATAAATTGCTGGTTGGGCAACATTAACAACGAAACAATATGCGGATTTCTATTATCAAAAAAATATGTAGTGCGAGTATATCGGTTAGCAAGCAAAAATTAAAATATTTTTCTAGCAAAAAGTTGAAACTAACCATAGTAATGATTTTGACAAATGTTTTGTCAGTTGCCTACTCAAACAATCACATATGACTTAGTAACTTTCCATTTATCGGTTGGTAGTGGCCGCATTTCTTGTCAATCAAAATATACACATTAAAAAAATCAGTTCGTTTCTTGAACTCGTTCGTGCATGTTGCATTCTACCATTACTTGACCTACAAAAAAAATCCAAACGAAAATAATGGCAAGTCTCCGTCAAACACCATTAACTTGCAGTGGTCATACCCGCCCAGTTGTCCATCTCGATTTCAGTTCCGTCACCGATAGTGGCTATTTTCTAATATCAGCATGCAAAGGTACGTCAAAGAAAAAAATCACAACCTTGTCTTTTGCACCTTGGCCTGATTTGTGCCGAACTCAAGATCGTAACCATAATTTCATGTCTAGATGGCAAGCCCATGCTGCGTCAAGGTGACACAGGTGACTGGATCGGCACGTTTGAGGGCCACAAAGGGGCTGTATGGGGAGTAGCCCTAAATTCTGATGCAACGAAAGCTGCAAGTGGCGCGGCCGATTTCACGGGCAAAGTCTGGGATGCAATCTCCGGCGAGGAATTACACTCGTTCCAACACAATCACATTGTGAAAAGTGTGAACTTCTCGAAAGATTCCAACCTGCTGGCCACCGGCAGCAATGAGAAGCTGGTGCGAGTTTTCGATCTGACTAATCCCGAAGCGGCGCCTGAAATTTACAGTGGACACACGTCCGGAATTCGCCACGTTTTGTTTTTCCGAAACGACACTCACTTGGTGTCGTGCGACGATAAAACGTTGCGAATTTGGGATCGTGCTACGAAAAACGAGACGCAGAAAATTGAGTTTGCGTCCAGTCCGAATAGTCTAGAAGTGTCGAGAGATGGCACGGTGCTAACTGTGGCATATTCGAATCACGTGGCGTTTTTCGATTCGAGTAGTTTGAGTAAGATCAGGGAATTTTCGGTGCCGACGACAGTCAATTCGGCCTCATTGCATCCGGATAAGAGCATTTTCGTGGCCGGTGGCGATGATTTGAAGGTGTACAAGTTTGATTTCGCCACAGGGAATGAGATCGGTTAGTTGGTTGTTGGTATTGATATGGTTTGGGTTAATTGCTTGGTTTTAGAGTCGTTTAAGGGGCATTTTGGGCCAGTGCATTGCGTGAAGTTTTCACCGGACGGTGAGCTTTATGCTTCCGGATCGGAAGATGGCACATTGAGGCTGTGGCAAACGACTGTTGGGAAGACTTATGGTTTGTGGAAATGTGTAGATGGGCAAGTGAATAGCGATCCATTGTCGCCGCCGAAAGAAGTGCAAGCGAATTAGTTCTTTGGGATGATTGATTATAAATTTAGGATTTTATATTGAGTTTTTTGTATCGATGTGGAAAGTCGGAATATGTGATTGTTTGAGTAGTAGTACTTTCCACAATGCGGTGGAAAGATAGACTATTCAACATAATGGTAAATTATTTTATTTATAATAAATTTATACATGAAATTAATTTTTAAATTAATTTATTATCCTCTTAGCAATTATTTTTTTAGTTGTTAAGTTAGGTGAAATTAAACCATCGCGCTTAATCGTAAGATTAATTTATTAATTACCATTAGGTACATACACAGTAAAATAACACCAAATAATAATGAACTCAAATTCTTAAATAATGTAATTACATAATAAAAATATTTATATTTTCTCATCTGCATATACAAAAATTACGTTCCTCTTTTCCGCTTACATAATAACTTACTTATTACATTCTACAATAATTATAACTTAAATCTACTTTAGAGAGAAAACAATCTAGAATAAAAAATACACTTAAAATTCTTTAAAGCTTAACGTTTAAAAATCAAAGTGAGTGGATGAGTAGCCTTGGAAGATTATATACGTGTGGCTTCTATTTTGATCTTATAACTGTTAAATTATTTGAAATTTTCTGCAATTTTTCAATCTATTTCAACAATAACACCAATTAGCTTGATTAAATTAATTTAAAACAGCAATAGGTCAAGTTTTTATCACACTTTTCGGTTGACGGTATTTCTCTAGCCGCCTTTCCAAACTCTGCAAATTCGTTTCAGTCAACTTGTGTACAGTTTTAAATTACGGTACTTACGCTAACTTTTCGGATGAGATCGCTTACTAAGTTGATCGCCATTATTCGGGAAGTGGGCGATAAAGGGGCTACCGATGAATCGTCTAACAAAATAATGTCATCTTTAAAATAATTAAGGCAAAAGTGCTGCTTGGCTAAGTGCACAGCCAAATTGGATAATACATTAAGCAAATACAAGACTCAAAACAACCACAACAGAATAAATAAATACTAACAATCAATACATTTATTACTAATTTGTTTTAATACAATTATAAACGTAAAATTAAATAATACATACGAAAAGTACTCAGTTAAATTAAATTAAATTGAAAGAAAAAAATTAAGTACACTTTAATACAATTAATAATTTAGTAAGTCATCATATTAATTAATTAATTTATTTTGAGTCTTGTTAGGAACAATTGTTTCATTAAGGAATACATCAACAAATAAAAAAGCTATCTATGTCTAGATCTACAAACTAAGCAGGCAAAAAAATCGTCAATGCAATACAACAATCTAGAAAGCTTACTTTTAATTGGAGTGGTTTGAGTTTCGGTCTCCTTTAATCGATTCGAATCGACTTTGTTGCTTACATCTTCAGTCAATAGTCGATCGGTCTCCACTTGGCGATCACGCTCTTTCACCAACAATTCTTGCTTCAAATCTGAAAAAACCAAATTAATCGAAACACAAAAAAAAGCTTCGAAAGCTACCTTTTGTTTCATCCAACAATCTTTGCAGCTTTTCCTTCAACGTTTCTTTATCATCGACTTCCGATTCGAGGATAGCATTTCGTTCGATAGCCGAATTGAATTCGTCTTTGATATCCTGAATCGATCCTTCGATTATTCTGCGGGAACGTTCGAGATCGTCATTTTTCTGTTCGAGAAGTCGGATTTTCTCTACCATACTATTTCGCTCTTTTTTCAGTATGCTGAGCTCGGAATCGATCGTTGAGTAGTCTTTTGCGGATTGATCTAATTTTACCTGCAATAAATAAATTATTCTTATTAGTATACTATAATATATTTGAATCGTTATATAACGATACGATTTTCAGCTTACTTTAAATTGATTAGCTTCCGATTGCAGTTTGTTCTTGGCCAACGTCAAATTCTTTATTTGCCTTTCGTTTTGATCAATTGTTGCCTCGTATTCGCGTTCCAACTGTTGCGAATCGTTTACATATTCATCGGACTCTTTTTGTATGCGAACACATCTAAAAATATCCAAACAATGCGAACGTTTCTTTACAGAATTTAAATTCAAATTACTCTTGATTGAACTTTTGTGCCAATTGTTTCCAATATAGTAATTCCTCATCTTGGGTGTTAAAATTAGGTAAAGGGTCTGCTAGCTCCATCATTCTAAAGGTCGTTACTCTATCAACATTGATCACTACTTGACACACTGAAACAAGCCAAGAGTAATCAATTTCAATGAAACAATTGTGATGATGGCCCTCAGTTTACAGGTCAAACCTGCAGGTGTTTTGATTTTCTTTTGTTTTCAATACGAAATTAAGTTTTGGGAAGTTGCTGTATTATACACTTACCTAATTATTGTGAATACTGCCAATTAGCTTAAATTAACTACTTTTACAATTTTTAACATAAATTGCCAGATGAATCATACAAATTGTCAACAAACTTCATTTTCGACACTGCACGTTTGCTGAATAATACCGCTAGGGTGCGCGGGGGTTTCCCCGACTGACCATAAAACATTCCACCATAGTTAAATTAATATAAATTTAATTTTTAGTGTAAATTATTAAACTAATTCAATTTTACTAACTAATTATTTTATAGAATTCTATTTTTTACAATAATTATAATTTTATACATAAATTTAAATAGTAAAATACTTCTATTAATAGTTTGATTTGAAAGCGTGGTGGAATCTAATGTCAGTTGGCCAACCAATCAGAATCTGCCTATTGTCTTGTCACGTTGACAGCTGTCAGATGTTAGTTTTGCACACATCGAAAAAAATGTTTTGATTATTAGAAGTTTTATTAACTAGAAGTGTAATGAAGCTATTTTGGGATGTCTTTAATAGCAAAATCCGGAAACGATAGTGAATTATTGCAATCAAATCCACTAATTACAAGTACTTCAGCACTTGGTGCTGATAATAATGTTTCCTCGGAAGAATCAAGCGATTGCAGTTCTAGTACGTGTAACAGTGATAGTGAGTCGTCGTCAACGACGGAAACTTCGACATCGAATAGTCGACGAAGCAGTCGCAACGATTTAGATTCGCATAGATATCCTTTGAAAATGTTCAATTTCTGCAAGGATTTGTCGCTGTTCATTTTTATGGCAGGTGTCACATACGCTGTGTTAATTAACGAGTAAGCATGTTGGCTTATCTACGAATTGTCCTGACTTTGATTGTGTATTTGTAGTAGTCCCCCGAAGGTTACGAAAGGTCCAGCTGCTTATCCATTCTTTTCGAAAAATTCCACAGTGTCTGATTGGTATAAAGGCGATTTGAGTGCAGCGATAGAATCAGCCAGGTCTTCAGATATTGCTTTTGTTATGTTTTATGCCCCTTGGGATGCAGATAGTCAGCATGCCCGCAAACAATTTGAAATCGCGTCGCAGCTGATGGCAGATTTTGTCGCGTTTGCGGCAGTTAATTGCTGGCATCCCACCGGCGAATGCAAGAATCGGTATAACAAAGTTTATGGCTGGCCCGTTTTGATCGCATATCCAACTCACGGCCGCGGTATTCAATACAATGGGCCTTTAATAGCTGAATACATGGTGAAATTTCTATTAAACATTTGCTGGCCTTTGCAGAGGCAGCCTGCAAATAATCAACTTCCAAACGAAGACGTATTTATATTTTTAATTAATTTTGCAAGTGACTTACGTTCAAAATTCTAGGCTTATGTGACGGTCGATTTAAACGCACTGCCTGGCAGCATGGATTATGCTGTGTATTATTCAACTGCCTTGAAATATATCGAGAAAGACCCTTTAATGAGTGTCAAATTTTACGTGAATCCCGAACCAGCCGATTTGGCAGTTTTGCCCAATTTACGGCTGCATTTGTGGAACGAAACTTTAGTAGGTTCTTATTTAATTAGAAAATTCGAAATTAATGTTTGATTGGTAGATTTATCCTGTGCACGAAAACGAATGGCGACCCGATGTTTTATTAAAGTGGATCATGAAACATTTGCACCAAGTCAGTAAATGGATTGCTCCACTTGGTTCGAAAAGTGTACTATTTTCGAATAGTATCAGTTCGGGGCCTTCTTTAATTTTATTCACGCCTCGTAATCCGTTAGCCGATTATAACGATTATTTTTCTTTAGTAAGTTAATTTATTTATAATTAATATAGCTACGATTTTATTTAATTCTAGTTGCAAGAAATGGCGCGAGAATACAATTCCTGCGACGGGATTAAGACTGACTTAAATAGAATTAACCGATTAGGTTTGTTTGCTAATTTATAAACCGCGACTAATTTATTTAACACAAATATTGATTGTAGAAAAGCGCAATAATTATGAGACACTAAAAAAAGTATGCAACTCGCAAAAAATCAGCTTCACAACAACCACAACAATTTCGCCCAGCTTCTGGTCAAACATCTCGAAAGATTGCAGTAAAAATATTTGCGACGAATATTTTGAAATAGCGTTAAATTCGTGCAATCGAAAAGTAGACGATTATTTCCCGTATAAAACTTCGATGATTGTTGATCAGTTTGATTGGAAATCGCCGAAAAATTTAGCGGTTTTCATGCAACGTGAGCAATGCAGGCAGTTTTTGATGATGGAAAATTATCAGAAGGCTATTTTCGAGCAGCAGACTAATCAGTTCGAAAGCAACGAGAGTTTGGCTGGGTTGAAGTGTAAAGGCAATCAAAGTTTGAATTTTTTAGTGCTTGATAGTTTGAATTATTACCATTTCGCTGAGAAACTTGGTGTGGATTTGTTTAAAAAGTTTGATAAGTCTGCGGTTGTTATCGTCAATCATAAGGTATTTTATTTTTAAATTGTTTACATAAATATTAATTGTTGCTTTGGATGCAGATGGAGACACATCATATTTTACAGCAAACAATTACAACTAATAACTTGCGTAGCTTAATACGCAACTTTACTTTAAATCATTTGAAACGATCAAGTAAATCGATTCGCTCAGTAAATTCCGTTAAGTCGCATTCTTATCCGATGCAAGAATGCGAGGAAAGTGATCGCTTTTGTATACTTGAGTTGAATTCGAATACATTCATTCCAACGATAATGCAATCAAATAAGGTACAAATTAATTTAATTGTCGAATTTTAATTAATTTGCGGGGGAATATTTTAGGCTGTAGTAGTTTTCTACTATTCCAAACAGTGTTCATTTTGCCAGGGAATTTCCTATGCATTTATTACAGTGGCCAAAAAATTCAGCTTAGTTAAAAATCTGCAATTTGCGCGCATTGATGGCGATTTGAATATTCTACCTTGGGAATTCACGATGGAAAAGTTTCCCACTATTTTATTCTTCCCCGAAACTCGGAAGGAAGATAGTGTCGCTTTTCCACGTACTTTGAAATTGA
Source organism: Cryptophagus acutangulus (assembly GCA_963556235.1). Classification (NCBI taxonomy): domain Eukaryota; kingdom Metazoa; phylum Arthropoda; class Insecta; order Coleoptera; family Cryptophagidae; genus Cryptophagus; species Cryptophagus acutangulus. The sequence continues at coordinate 1,378,870 of OY744568.1, read as the reverse complement.
ACATTTCGAATTTGTTAGGGTTTGTTTTAACGAATTTAGAGGAGAATAATAAATTGCACGCTTTGTGGTCGATTTGCAAACCTTTACACAAAGTACGTACTATTCGTTCGGTTGGAAATTATTTTTGTTAATGGGGTTGTTTTTTAGATAATTCATTTTGAGGATTATGAGTGCATTAAACGATTGCGAATCGAAACGCTTTCGATAATCGAGAAAACTTTGCGACTTTGGCGAATTTCCAATGAAAGACAAAAGCAAATTTTACTGTACAAATTGAAACAGTTGAAGCATTTGCATTTGTTGTTTGCACATGCACCGATGGAATTTCAATCAATACAGAATTATTTGACGCAATTAAACTCGGAATCGAATTTTAGTCGAGATTATGTTTTATGATGCGAACTGGACTGGGGTAAATAGATACTAAATTAATTAATATATAAACACAAAGTACTGTGATAATTAGAAGGAAATCATATTTTTATTAAATAATATCACTTGATTAATTGTTTAAAAAACTTTGGTTGGTTTTATTGCGAATTTAAATTCAAAATTTTGCTGGAAAATGAAGACTTGTGTTGGCTAAAGAGATACGAAACAAATCCCTTCTAAAACAAAATTTTTATTTCTCAATTATAAGGGTTGATTAAACATTTACTAGATTTCTGTTTTATATGCGAGTGGCATCAATAATAAGATTAGTGGTATTTGTAGTTTGTGTGTTGCTCTGAAAACAATTTGAATCAACACTCGTATCAATCTCAAACAAATTTGAGTAACTTACTCAGCTTTCCGTAGTTCAAAACATAGAACACCCCCATTGAGATAAACACCATCTGCAAGAATGGGGCCACTCCGGCTCTCTTTGGCTGCACATACTTGTGTTGCCAACGCCACCAAGCTAAACAATTTCAATTCAATTTAAACAATTTAATATTATGTAATTAAGTTCATAATTACCGCGGCTGCAAGCTCCAGCAAAAGCACTGGGGTTCTTCTGTCTGCGAGACAACCAGGCCCCAATTTCGCCAACTTTTACTTGGCCGAATGGGGTATCAGCTGCAATAGAACAATAGCCCCTTATTTTATTACATGTAAATGCATTGAATATGGTTTTATATGATTAATTGTTGAACTAGCGAATTATGTAACTTTAGGTTACAGGTTAGAATTTTTTTAAAGGCTGATTTCACTTACGTTTGCCGTAAAAACGGGCTGGATCGTAAGGTCCATGGACCTTAGGATTGTAATCAATTGGATAATCACCAATAGCCATTTTCACGTCTACTTCTGCGAAAATATCACGTAATAATTGCTTGCTCTTGAATTGATCGCCTTGCAAGAGCGAAATTTGACAGAAACGTCAGAAATAGTTCAGCAAAAGTGGCGCTGACTACGAGCGCTAAATTTAAATGAAACTATTTGCTATTTATAAACATTTATTATTGAAAATAGTGACTGTACAAAAACATATAACACATTAATTAAACAAATTCATTCCGCTTTGTAAACTGCGGTAATTACATTCTCAGACTTCTGAATAATGCAACACTTGTCATCATTATGCAAGGAAATTATTGGCTTATCCTCCTTTGGTTCCAATTGCGATACATGTTCTGCAATTGCAGCAATGACGCCAGCACTTTGGCTCGAAGCCTTTCCTTTGGCTGCAATTATTAAAATTACTAATAGTACACAAACAAAGTGAAAATTAACCTGCTAAACACATTCCGTGCTTGTCGACCACGACACAAGCGAAAACTTTTGGTTGGCTCATGCTGGAATTAATTAGAATACATTTATAATTATTGTAATAGTATTTGGAAGCATATTTACATTTCTTCAACTGCATTTTCTAGATTTCTTTCCATGTTTTTGGTAATGCGAGACAGATATTTTATTTGTTTTGATTTTGTGTCAGTGACAGACTAGATTGAAGCTAGCTGCGATTATAATTATTTTATTAATTGATCTATTATAATATATTATAAATTTGTAGTGTATTAAATGTATTAGTGCTCTAAGATATTGTATACTACAATATTTAATTGATTCTATAATTAATTACTAATTAATTTTTGTAGGTTAGAAACGAAGAAGAAGAGGTCAGTCTTTCTCATCTGTCAAACTTTTAAACGAGGTTCTCGCAGATATGGCAGAAGTAGAGGTACATATTTTTCTTATTTCTACTACAATTATACACCCTTGCTAATTAATTTTGTGACATACTATAAATTAAATTGTCGTTTCTCTATTGCAGCTATCGAAAATCAAAGATCTGCCGTACAGAATTCAAAGCGGCAGCTTGAAAGACCGAACGGAGGTTATTAACAATGTTATCGAGATTTTACCAAATCCAGGTGAGTTTCAATCACTAATACTATTAATGTTGTATGAAACCAAGCGATTTCTAACGGAATGTGTATTGCAGAACTCAACCCGGCAATAATTCGAGCGATTTGCAAGCAAATTTATTCAACAATCTTTCGCTACAACGACAGTGCTTCGCAAGCCCTCTTATCCAAACTAATCAAATCATTGCTGGACAATCACACGGAAAATGCCGTCAAACATCTCGTCAGTGTGCTACAGGAGATTGCTACAGGTTTCAATAACATCGTCGCAACGTAAGTCACAATTTTTCTGCTAACTTTTTGTTTTATATGAGAATTTTAGCTCGTCTGTGTGCCAGACGTCGCTAAACGTATTGCATTGGTCTTGTGTAATTTTTGTGAAAGCGTCGAAAAAAGATGCGCAACTTGTGCAACTTGACGAAATTGTTAGGGTGCAAGCGATTTTTGTTGGGGTTGTAATGGCTGGGGGAAATTACAAACAAATGGCCAAAGCGCAAAGCCTAGTAAGCGAATTAACTTATTATTAGAATTAGTATTAATATTTCGAATTCAAGTTGAATAAGTGCTGGACGAACGTGCCAGACAGCGATGTAGCTTACTTGGAAGTATTGAAATCGGCCGAGCAAAACAAAAACGTGCCCATACTAGTTGCAGTATTAATTAGGCAATTGATTGCCAGCAATCGCAAGCATTTCCTTGATAAATATATCGAGCAATTCGTCGATACGTTTATTAAGAATTTTGTGAGTTGTAAAGTGTTACCGTTGCCCACGTTGATCAAAGCGTGTTACCCACTTTTGACTGAAATTAGCGAGGATTTATTTAAACGTTCGCTATTACCAGCGTTGCAAAAGTCGATGTTGAGGAATCCGGAAGTGATTCTGCAAGGGGTCGGCTTGATTTTGAATGGGCTGGTGTTGGATTTGAGCAAGTACCATATGGATATCGGCAATAGTTTGATTAGTAGGTTTTTTGCGAAATATTTGAGGCGCAATTTTTATGTAAAATATTTTAGGCAATTTGCATTCGAAAGACGATTTAGCGCGGCAAGAATCGGTAGACGCGTGCAAAAGTCTTGCACAGCGAATACGCGATTCGAAAGCAATTGAAGAGCTGTTGAAAAAGACCTTTGCGGTATTTCATGGCAGTGATGGCAAATTAACGGTGGTTGAACACAAAATTAGCGTCTTACAAGTAAATATTGCTCGTTCTTTAGAATCGTCAAGATATTTAATAATTAATTTTAGGGCGCTGGGAATTTCAGTCAAAATCTCGTAAGTGCTGGCAATGAGCTTGAAACTTTAACTGCAACCGCTGTTGATTTGTTCATTAAAGTATTAGAGGTTGAGGTGCATGAGAAAACGCTTTGCCAAGCGCTCGAAATGTTGACTTTATGGGCGACGAAATTTAGCGGCGAAATTCCAAAGAAATTGCTTGAACAATTTAAGGTAATAATTAATGAATATTTGGACAAACTTTAAGCAAAATAAATTGTAGAACGGTGTAAATCTGAAAACATCAACACCGCTGGTTAAAATTGCGTACTTCCAAGCAATGACTGCAATTTTCAACGATAAGAATATCAAACAAGCGGAGGTTTTAGTGCCGATTCTTGTAAAGAGCTTAGAGAAAGCCGTATCACAATCAACGCAAGTGCTGTCGGTAAACGAGGGTCTTGTAGCTGCTTTATTATTAATTAATATCGCCAGTGCTGGATTGGATAAAGAGAATAATGTGTCAATTCTATGGAGCGCCGTTACGGGCGATTGCGACAAGCAGATTTTCGTATCGGAAAAATTCCTAACGACAGCCAGTGATGAGGGTACGCAATACTATTTAATATATCCGACAAAATAAATTATTATCTACATTTATAGCGCTCGAAAATGTCATGCTACTCTGCAAAACGCTTCTAACCAACCAAAGCGATCGCTTGAACGAAAAATCAGCGCAACCAATTCATAGAGCGCTTTTACACTGCCTTCTATTCACATCATCTTTAACGCGCCGCACCAATCTGACTGTTTTATCGCAAGTAATCCAACATGCGAACGGCGCGAAAATTGCGATAGCGTTATTGAAAGAACTGCAAGTTTTCCTGAAAGAGTCGCAAGCTGAAATTCCAGCGCACGCTTTAACTGAAACCGTTGCGCGAATTTGTTCGTCGACTAGCTTGAAAATGGATGAAATTCACGCGGTTATTATTGAGGCTCTTTTGCCCAGTCATCATAAAGTTGTGGTGGAAAAATCGCCGAATTTGTGGCTGAAAATCGTGCGGCATTTTAAATTGAAGCCGAAGGATTTTGTAGCGCAACGAAGTTTCGATTTGTGTGCGACGTTTGTCGAACAATTTCAAATCACTGATGTAAGTTGCGATGTGGATTAGTTGATGTGGATTATTTTAGTGGGATTTGTATTTTAGGCGCACGAAAACGCTTTGGGGAGTTTAGTGTATGCGAATTCCGATGTGATTTTGCCCAGTTTGATTAAAACTGTTCAGACAGAGTTGGGCAATCCAAAGATTTGCCAGATTTCGAAGGATGATTATTTTACGTATCTTACGCCCGATGGGGAGTTGTACGATAAAAGCGTGATACCGGGGTAAATTAATTTAGGCAATATTTTTATGTATTTATTTTGTTTAAATTTATTTAGCGATGATAGCAATGCGGAAATGAATTTAAAGCGCGAAAGTAAAGCCTATAGTTACAAAGAGCAATTAGAAGAGTTGCAATTGCGTAGAGAGTTGGAGGAAAAGCGTAAGAAGGAGGGCAAAGTAAAACCGCCCCAATTTTCCGCCAAACAAATCGAGGCGATTAAAAATCAGAAAGTTAAAGAGCAAGCGATTAAAGATCGACTAGCAGCGGTAACTATTTTATTTAGTTTTATCCTATTTAAATTAATGAGCGCCTTTTAGTTGAACCTCTCAATCTCCAAATCGGTATCCATGATTCGAGCCGCAATTAAATCGAACCCCATTCAGCTGTCGCTCAATTTGAAGGAAATTCTTCCACTAATCCAGCAGAATCTTCAATCGCCGTTAGCGGCTCCCGCACTAATGCAACTTTACTATGTCGATTTGCGATTAGCGGTGTTCCGAAACGACCTGCACAGTTTCTCCGAATTAATCGCGCGCAATACGTTGCGACTTTGCAAACCGAAATGCGATTTGGACCCAGAATGGGAAATGGAGAATATTAACAAAGCAATGGCGCGATCGATCACGTTGATACACGATCAATTGAAGAAGCCGAAAAGCGAAATTGAAGATGAGGAGGAATATAATAAAATCAAGGATTGGCTTACAGTGCCGGCCTTTAATTATATTTTCCCGTTTTTGCGGCTGAGTTTGACGTCGAACTATGCGAAAAATCACGACGAAGTTATATTCGAAGGCATGCAGATTATTTTAAATCGCGTTCGCAATCGCGACAGTCAAGAGCAAATTTATCATCCGAAGTATTTGCCTACCAAGCAAATTCTTGGACTACTAGTCGACATTATAAGTGAGAAACTTTAACTAATTTAACAGGCGCAAGGAATTATAATTATTTTTCTAGCAACCACTTCTGGTCGAGTGCAAACTCAATCCGAAGCATGTCTTCTTGAAGTCGCGCATTGCATTAGCGGAGCATCCCCGCATTGCGCTTCAGCAAGTGTCGACGAAATCGATGTGCTGCTAGGCGCTTTGCAATCGCCCACTTCAGTCGTACGCGATGCAGCTCTACGAGCGTTACTTATCATATCACCATGTTTAGTGGGGGATGGTGAGTTTATGTTGCGGGTTAACAAACGAGTGTGGATCGCCCGGTTCGATGAGAACGAAGAAAACAAAATACTGGCTCATAAATTGTGGAATTTAGCCAAGTTAGACTTTCCGGCTTCGCGTAGCGGCGAGTTGATGAGTGATATCGAACATCCCGTAGAGTGCGTGCAGGATTCGGCCGCCCAAGCGCTTGCTGCGCTTTTGGCGAGCAATACCGAGCAAGTTGAGCAAACGTTGCAGCAACTTTTGACGTTGTACAATTGTCGCTTGAAGATGATTCCCGCTCGGTTGGATGAGTTTGGACGCGAAGTGGAAAAGGCGCAGGATACGTTTTTCCCGCGCAGAGGGGTGGCTACGGCGCTTTTGTATTTGGCGCCACTTGTCACGCCGGAATTGATCGGCGACTTGGTGCAGTTTTTCGTTTTTACGTCGCTGGGCGATCGGAATGAGAAAGTGCGCAAGGAAATGTTGAATGCTGCGCTAAAGATTGTCGACTTGCACGGGAAGGTGACTGTTGGCACCTTGTGGCCCGTTTTCGATGATTTTATGGGGAAATCCTCGAAATCGGCGCAATACGATGCCGTTAAACAAGCGGTGGTTATTTTAATGGGATGTTTAGCGCGTCACTTGGATAAGGATGACGAACGGATTAAACCGATCGTGTTGCGATTGATCCAAGCGCTATCCACGCCATCGCAAACGGTCCAAGAAGCAGTGGCCAATTGCCTGCCACCTTTAATTCCTTCAGTCAAAGACGATGCGCCCGGATATGTGAACAAAGTCCTCCACCAACTTCTTAAAGGCGATAAATACGGCGAACGAAAAGGAGCCGCGTACGGTTTAGCCGGCCTAGTAAAAGGTATGGGAATCCTGGCGCTAAAGCAGCACGACATTATGACGAAACTAACCGAAGCGGTGCAGGACAAGAAGAACTACAAACATCGCGAAGGTGCTTTATTCGCGTTCGAAATGCTTTTCCAAATGCTTGGAAAATTGTTCGAACCGTATATTGTTCATGTATTGCCCCATTTATTGCAATGTTTCGGCGATACCAGTCAACACGTTCGAACGGCCGCCGACGACACCGCTAAGATCGTAATGAGCAAACTTACAGGTCACGGCGTTAAGTTAGTTCTTCCATCGTTGCTCAACGCCTTAGAGGAGGATTCCTGGCGCACCAAAACGGGCTCAGTCGAATTACTCGGCGCGATGGCTTATTGTGCCCCCAAACAATTATCGAGTTGCTTGCCAAGCATTGTACCAAAGCTGATCGAAGTCTTGAGCGATTCGCATATGAAAGTGCAAGAATCGGGCGCCGCTGCTTTGAAAGTCATCGGCTCAGTTATCAGAAACCCGGAGATCCAAGCAATTGTACCAGTGCTCCTCAAAGCCCTCCAAGATCCATCGAATAAAACGTCGGCGTGTTTGCAAACGTTGCTTGACACGCAATTCGTGCATTTCATCGATGCGCCATCCTTGGCACTTATCATGCCAGTGGTGCAACGCGCTTTCCTGGATCGCTCGACTGAAACGCGAAAAATGGCCGCGCAGATTATCGGCAACATGTACTCGTTGACTGATCAAAAGGATTTGACGCCGTACTTGCCGACGATCATACCCGGTTTGAAGACATCTCTCTTGGATCCAGTGCCGGAGGTGCGCACAGTGAGTGCCCGCGCTTTGGGTGCAATGGTGCGCGGCATGGGCGAGTCGAGTTTCGAGGATTTGCTGCCGTGGTTGATGCAGACGTTGAAGTCGGAGCGAAGCTCCGTGGATCGCTCCGGTGCTGCGCAAGGATTGTCGGAAGTGGTTGGCGGATTGGGGGTGGAGAAGTTACATAAATTGATGCCGGAAATAATAGCGACAGCCGAACGCAACGACATCCAGCCGCATATTAAGGACGGTTACATCATGATGTTCATTTACATGCCGGTGGTTTTCACCGCGGATTTCACGCCGTACATCGGCCAAATTATTCCGCCAATCCTGAAAGCGTTGGCCGATGAAAATGAATATGTGCGCGACACTGCTTTGAAGGCGGGTCAGCGAATTGTAACGCTCTATGCCGACTCGGCGATTTTAATGCTGTTGCCCGAACTCGAGAAAGGCGTGTTCCATGAGAATTGGCGCATTCGCTACAGTTCCGTGCAACTGTTGGGCGATTTGCTGTACCGGATCAGTGGCGTGACTGGTAAGATGTCCACGGAGACCGCGAGTGAAGACGATAACTTCGGAACGGAGCATTCGCATCATGCGATCATTAATTCGTTGGGTGCGGAGCGCAGAAATCGCGTGTTGGCCGGTTTGTATATGGGTCGATCGGACGTAGCGTTGATGGTGCGACAAGCCGCGTTGCATGTGTGGAAAGTGGTGGTGACGAATACGCCGCGTACGTTGCGTGAGATTTTGCCCACGCTTTTCACGTTGTTGCTCACGTGTCTGGCGAGTGAGAGTTACGATAAGCGGCAAGTGGCTGCACGTACGTTGGGCGATTTAGTGCGCAAATTGGGCGAGCGCGTGTTGCCGGAGATTATCCCGATTTTGGAGCGCGGTTTGGAGAGCGATATTACGGAGCGCAGGCAAGGTGTTTGTATTGGTTTGTCGGAGATTATGGCATCAACGTCTAGAGAGATGGTTTTGACGTATGTGAATTCGTTGGTGCCGACAGTGCGCAAAGCGCTTTGCGATCCGTTGCCCGAAGTGCGCAAAGCGGCCGCGAAGACGTTCGATAGTTTGCATTCGACGGTTGGGGCTCGAGCGCTTGACGATATTTTACCAGCGCTTTTAGCGCAGTTGGTAAGTTTACTTTATCGCACCACGATTTTTTTTTATTTGTACGTCTTGTAGAATCATAAAGACCCGCAAGTGGTCGAGTACACGTTGGACGGTTTGCGACAAGTGATGGCAATCAAGTCGAGGGTAGTTTTGCCGTATTTAGTGCCGCAATTGACTTCACCCCCGGCCAATACTAAAGCGCTTTCTATTCTTGCTTCGGTGGCTGGCGAAGCTTTGAATAAATATTTGCCTAGAATTTTACCCGCATTGCAAACGGCACTAGCGACTTCACGCGGCACTGCCGATGAGTCTCAAGTAAGTCCTCCACTAATTTGCTCCAATAATTTATTATAAATTGTATTTTAAATAGCAACTAGAATATTGTCAAGCCGTCGTACTATCAGTGGTAGACGAAGTTGGAATTCGAACAATCATCGATACAATGCTGGAAAACACGCGAACTGACGACGCCGATCAACGTCGCGCAGCTTCGACACTTCTATGCGTTTTTTGCGCGAATTCGAATGCTCAATACACCGCACATGTTCCGCAACTATTCCGCGGTCTAATCCATCTGTGTACCGATACCGATCGAGATGTCTTGCAAATGTCGTGGGAAGCCCTGAATTCCATCACAAAAACGCTCGATCCAAAGCAACAGCAAACTTATGTGAGCGATGTACGTCAGTCGGTTCGATTTGCCATCTCCGATATGCGTATTCCCGCCAATCAACCGATTCTTTTGCCCGGTTTTTGTCTGCCGAAAGGCATTGCGCCGATTTTACCCATTTTCCGCGAGGCCATTCTCAATGGGGATGGCGATGAGAAGGAAGCGGCCGCTTTGGGATTGGGCGAAGTGATTAAAGTTACCAGTCCGGAAGCGTTGCAGCCGAGTGTGGTGGCGATTACTGGTCCGCTGATTCGTATTTTGGGTGATCGGTTCAGTGCGAATGTTAAGACGGCGGTTTTGGATACGTTAGCGACACTTTTGGCGAAAGTGGGAATTATGTTGAAGCAGTTTTTGCCGCAATTGCAAACGACGTTCGTGAAGGCGTTGAATGATCAGAATCGAACGGTGCGATTGAAGTCGGCTACCGCTTTGGGGTATTTGATTGTTATACATCAGAGGGCCGATCCGCTTTTTACGGAGCTGCATAATACGATTAAGAATAGTGAAGATGTCGCTGTAAGGTTAGTGGGATAAATTACTTAAAAAATAATGCAGCAATAAGTTGTGATAAATTGTAGGGAAACAACTTTGCATGCATTGCGCGGCATTATAACGCCGGCGGGTGAAAAAATGTCTGAGAATGTGAAGAAGCAAATTCATGGAACTTTGTCGAGTTTGCTCAATAATTCTGAGGAGAATATTCGCAAATGTGCCGCAGGTTGTTTGGGCGCGCTTTGTAAATTTTTGCCGGCTGATTTGCTGGATGAAACACTTGCGGATAATTTAATGAGTAAGTTTATTAATTCTTTGGGGGGTTTGTATTAAATTTACAATTTTCTAGATAATTCTTCTGATGATGTATCGTTGCGAGAAAGCCGCTGTGCCGCTTTATCGGTGACGCTTAAAGAGTCGCCTGCAACGCTATGGAACGATCAGTACAAGAATAAACTGATTGAAACTTTATTGAGTCAATTATCAGCGCCGATTGTTTCGATTACTTTGATTGGTATCAGATCGACAGGGTATTTGTTGCAGTTTTTAATGGTTCATAGTCAACCTTTACCCAGTAATCTTTTAACGCCGTTCGTCAGGGTAATATTCTATTTTATTCTATTGACTTGCAATGCTAATAATTATTTTGCAGACGATGAATAACAACAGTAACGAAGTGAAACAATTACTAGCCAAAGTGAGTTTGTATTTGGCGAGGAATGTAGGGGACATGACTGCATCGCCCGACTTGCTGAAATTATTGCTGGCCACTTTGGTGAATGGGACTAAGGAGAAGAACACGGTTGTGAAAGCTAATTCAGAGCTGGCTCTGATTGCGGTGCTGCGACTGAAAGAAGGAGATGTCGTTTTACAGGTTGGTGGATTTGAATAATTTGACTTTTTGTTTGGATAGTGGTCATTTTTTTTTCTTTTTTTTTTTCTAGAAATGTTTAAGTATATTAGAAATAGGTGCGCGTGAATCGCTTTCGGATGTTGTAAGTAAGGTATTGAAGAAAATCTTGCATCAATCCGAAGGCAAGGAAGAAGAACTTGACGATACATTATTGACCTGATCATTAAATAGGTTCTATGCTAAATTTAAACGGATTGAATGGCACATTTTGTACAATTTTATTTTGTTGTTTTATAATTGTTTCAATGTGAATTTAAGTTTTTGGTTTAGTTTTGATTTTAGACAAATTTATTATGCATTTAATTGTAATAAAATCAGTGTGATCATAGATTTGTGATAGTAATATGCCTTAACATTCCCATTGAAATAGTTTCGAGTTTTTAGGATGATTTCCATGAAGTAGTTTCCACGTTATGATATGTTGAAATTTAATTCGATTTAATTCATATGTATGTAGTTGTATAATCTATGATAACTTTTTGGTAGTGGCGCCATCTCTCTTCGAATAGCCGAAGCGGCGATTAGTAATTACAGATGGCGCATGGTTCCCATTCTCTAGTAGCAAGAAGATGAAGACACTCTGTAATCAGTGCACCTTCACTTGTCTGGTTCTTTATCTTTATTATCACAAAGTTGGCTATCATGACACACAGAGCAGTGCCTTAAAATCTAATCATAGTGAGCCATGATGATAAGATAATCCTAGCCAAGTACACAAATAAACAAACAAAAGCAAAGCAAATATTGATAGAATCCGATGATAACCAACGATTCGGCTGTGTGCGACAATTAAAATTAAATGTGGTGTGTTGTTTTGTTTTGATTAGAGAAGAGCAAGAAGAAAAGTTTTCCGTCGTCGTTGTCGTCGTCGGGGCCCCTCAAACGAAAATTGAGTGTGTGCAAGAAAGAAAGCAAGAGCGAGAACAAGAGGAGGCAATAAACGTTTCGGAGGTTGTGACCATAAAAGATAATGTGTAATGTACCGCCAAAGTTTTATCAGCTATGTCGTCTTTGTTTGGCAAATGATAAGGAGGTGTTATCTATTTTCGATAATGACAGCAACATCTCGCGGAAAATCATGACGTTATTGTCGCTTACGGTATGTCTATGTATGAATCATAAAACCGAACCCGCTTATCAATTAAATCACATTACGTGATTGCATTAGTCATTTTTTATTTATTTTATTTTTGTTTAGTAATAGTTGAGATTGTTGAATTCTTTTGTTTGATTAATTTTTATCTTTGTTCGCTGCTGTAATGTGATTTAATTTATTTGAGGAGCGAGATATTTTTAGTTCGTGATTATAGATTAATGTGGTGTGCTTACTACAGCTGCATATATTCGGGGAGGTTTATTTTCGGATGATTTTTTCCATCCGTGATCTATTTAAATGTTTCGCTTTTAATTGTTTTCATCGTACAAGTAATATAAAAGCATCTGCTGCGCGTGGGACGTTATATTCCAAAAGATAATAGAAATATTTATAAAATATATGTAGATATTGTTTAAGATGCAGTTGAGCAGCTGAATGATGGTCGGGCTGCTTTTGATGTGCACCTGGCACCTTCGTTTGGCTCGCTGCTTTTTTGTCCTGCAAGGAGAGAAAGTTTTTGGCGAGTGATGGTTCGCGATGATAACTCTTGAAAAAGCAGATCGACGTACTTTGATAAGAGCATAGTGAATGATTTCTTTATGCCGTCAAGCGTGAGATCATTTTCGAATTTGTTCGTATTTCCCAATACATTCAATGCATTTCGTTTCACTATTTCGGATCATTATTGCGTTCGTTCTGTTTCTTTTATTTGTTGTTTCAGTTCGAATTACTCTTGCTTGTGCGCACCGTTAAAAATACTTTGATTATCTAAGAATAGAATGGCGTTTCTCGGAAATGCCTGCTGCTGATTGTAATATTATTTCCATTAAAATTACAATTGCACTTTAATTTCATTCACGGTTTCTAAAATCGTTCCAGCACACTTTTTTATTAATTGCTCTCTTTTATTGCGGTACCTTCTAAATTCCGTTTAGTTCGAATGCAAATTAATTGACAATTTGAGGTTAGATAGGCCTGACAGTGACATTTTGTAATTCTACTCACTAGTAGATGGCGCCATAGTATTTATTTAAAATTTAAAAATGGCGCAGCTTAGAAATTTCTAGAAAATTCCTGAACATTATTAATTATTTTTCAGGTAACCGAAAGCGATCCCCTGCCACACCACGTTTGCTCGCATTGCATCGACCAATTAGAATTGCTTTGTAATTTTCGCGAATGTGCTACGAAAGCCGAAAAGCTACTATTCGATTTTCTAGCATTCACAAAAGAATTATCGGGCACAGATGAGGAAAACTTAATACAATCGGAAGCATTAATGAACAAAATGCTACCACCACCCGATGGCACCATCATGTCATCATCCAAACCGAACAGTGAGACACCAAACAGTATTAAACCAGAACCATTGTTACAAAACGAAACGAAAATCAGTCATTTAATTCAATCAGAAATCACGATACGTCCAGAAATAACCAAACTACGAGTGCGCAATGACGATACCTTAAAATCGAGCCACATTTTCCATCTAGACAAGCCGGAAAGTGTGACATGTATGCCGGAAATCGACTTTATCAAAGACGAAGACATGATGAGCGAATGCAGCAACACCAGTTCCGATCCGGAACGATTGGAAGTCGACGAATCGCAAGGCATGGACGACGACATGTGCTCGAACTCATCGCCACCGCCGATAGATGGCGCCGGCTTACCGGGCGAAGCGAGTCAATTGCTGCGCAAACTTATTGCGTGTCGCAAATTGGGTATGAGCATTACACCAGCGCCCCCACACATCCTTAACTACACCACGTACCAAAATGATAGTTTAACGGTATCGAAAGTGAGTAGTGGGAATGTGGGTGGCGGCGGGTGCGGCAGGCGCAAGCAAAGTTTCCCGACGAAAGCGAGTCAGGTGGAAGAGAAATCGGCGCATTGCGATGATCGAGGCGACGACAGCGAGGATTATTCGAACTATATGGCCGATTTGGGTGGAGGGGGTAACAGTCCGTGGTGTGGGTTGAGTTTGACTAGTGGCAAGAATAGTAAGCCAGTGCCGGGTATCACTAGGCGAGTCGATTTGGCTTGCACTAATTGTGGCACGCAAACTACAACGATTTGGCGTCGGAATATGCGGGGGCAGATGGTGTGCAATGCGTGTGGTTTGTACTTCAAGTTGCATGGAGTGGATCGGCCGCACACTATGCGAAGGGATACGATACATACGAGGCGTCGACGGCCGAAAGTCGCCGATCAAAAGGACAGTTTTAAAGGTATGTTGAATTAAATACTTTTGAATCTTGTTTCTATATTGTTTATTATTTTACAGATGTTTATGCCGGACATAAAAATTATAAGCGTAAGTTACTTAACTTTATTGAAGTATTTTATTTTTAATTTTATGTATTTTTGCAGCTATAATTTCAAAGTCCAAGTCGAACCCTGATGTATTGCCGGCCGATACAGAGGAAATGTTGGCGGCATTGCGCCGCCAATTGCGACCACATTTGATGATGGCGTTGCAGAGCCATAAAGACACGGATACGAATAGTAATAATTCGGCCTCTACCATGGCAGCCTTTCCACGCTCTCAAGTAAGTGAATTTTAAATTATTTTCGGGACCTTATTGCGGACAAATAGAACGAGTATTTATATTTTCGCCTTAAAGGGTTCAACTTATGCCGCATACCAGCACCACCCGCAAGAATCGCCCAGCGCTGCTGAGCTCGATTCGGACGACGAAAACAGCATGACCGACTTGCCACTTAATCTAGTTGCAACTCAAATGACCGAAACTGAAACTCACTAGCACCAAAACTAGAACTAAAGCCGTACTTATCCAAAACAATTTTGTTTATTTTATTTCAGACAATTTGCCTTTAATTTTTTTTTGTGTTTGGTTTTAAATTTTTTCAGTAGCTTGCCCATTTTCCGTTACTTATTATTTTGTTTTGTATTATAGATACTTATTAGATTTGTGATATTTTCGTCTCGATTTCAATATTTTTTTTTGTTGAAATGATCACACGCATGCATTATTCATTCAGACAGAGAAAAAAGTGGCTGCTTTGATTTATGTTTTGTTGTGTACGACCGACGCATACGCAATATACTTACTAATACTTAGTAACTTTAAGCGAACCAAAATCCCTTGTTTTATCAATTGAAATAAGCCAGTAAACAGTACCAACTTAATTTTAGTAGCAATTTAATTTTGTAACTACTTAAGTAGCTTTAAGAAGAAAAATGGAAATTTTTGAATACTCATTTTTTATATTATGATATTATGATATGATGACACGTAATAATACTCGTTCTGTCTCTCTACTAACGTTTTAACTTTTTTATATCTGTTCTTCTTGGTTCAGTTTATTTATTTTTGTTGTTTCGTTCTCTCTTTATCTTTCTCTCTATCTCTCTCTCTCTATATTAGTATTACTTTTCTTTTAATTGACCAGTATCGATATTTTTATTAATTTATTATTTATATTAATGTATTAGAAGGAAGAAATTAAAAATAGATTTTTTTTTTCGTTTTAAAGAAAAGTTATTTTTAATTTATTTTCGTAGTATTATTAACTTTGTGAGTGATATTTTTTCTTTTTATTTTTCTATATTAATTTAATATTTTTATTTTTTAACTGTCTCTTACCCAGCTACATGATTGATAATAATTGAATTAAAATGAATCAGTATTTCATATAAAATGTATATTATATAATCATTATTTTTTTTTTGTATTTTTTTATTCTTTAATTTTTATTACTTAATACTTTTTTATAATTCACGTAGTATTAATTAATTTTTAGTGTATTTTTATTTAAAAAAATATTAATTATTTGTATTTTATGAAAAAAAAGTATTGGAATTTTTTGTTTGAAATTCTGTTGCAGCTATTTGTTGGATTCAGATTTTACATTGACATCAATTGTTTACACTAAAGAATCTATACAGTTATATTGTTATTAAATAGATCTATAAATATGAGCGAGTGGTTGTGATAAATAACTTTTTTATTTTGTTCTGTTGAGAAATAACGTTTTCTTTATTAATCAATTGTTTTTCATATTTTACACTTGTATAAAAAAAAAGAAATACTAACGAATTGGCAAGACAAACATAATAATTGTAGATTTTTAGAGTATTTTTTTACACTATAATGAAAAATAAATATAGCTGCTATTAATTATTTTTTTTTCCTTTGTACTAATACATGTTCTAGAGGGAAGGTTAAGGTGTAGTAAGTCACGCGAATTTCTACATAATGTACTTTATTTAAAAATAATTCCTAAACAATCCAACCATCACTTTAACCCACACAGGAACTGGTCGACTGGTTTCGGCAGGCGCTCCCAAATCGTACAACGCCTCGCACTCTTCATGCAACTGTTTCCGAAGCTGCTCGTTTTCGGTGACAACGACCAGCTGCGTCTCCAAATCTTTGCTAACCGAACGATGTCCGAAGTTTGGCGAGCCAATCAAAGTGAGGCTTGGATACTTTTCTTGCGGCGCATAGTACCATAAGCCTTTAGCGTGGTAGGTCCAATCGCGACGCGAATACTCCAGTAAATTAATACGGTTCGTTTGTTGTTGGAATTTACGAGAAAATAAATGCGCGATGTAGGAGTACGCGAATGGGATGCCTCCTGCTGGCCCTTTAGCACCCAAGAAGCCGTTCGCCTAGTAGAAAATAGGTAAGTAAGCCTTTTAAATATTAATTAGCACTTACGGTTGGATGGGCCATTAAAATATTGCAGCATCCTTTGCATTGTTCGACTAAAGTGTTCATGTATTGACTAGTAAGGTTGAAGTAGCCGGTAGCGATTTGTAGTTTGCTGTTGGCGGGCGCTTTTGCGAAAATTTGGTTGGTGATCTCGGCGTCTTGTTCGATGCCTAGTTGCCCCATTTGTACGGCGGGAAATATCCAAGTGTCTAGAGATATATTTGATTATTTAATTAATTATTAAGACACCTCAACCCTTCCTTCTTACCGTATCCATCCCGCTTATGACTATTCTCCTCATCTATTGCACTCCCTAAATACTGTTCAACCAAATCACCTGCTGCTTGCACGAACTTGTCCGAATCGCCTTCGTAAGGCGATTGCTTCCAATTCGGCTGCAAGCTAAGCTCATTATTCCTATCCATACTTAAGCTAAACCGCTGCACGCGTTCCACCAATCCGCAATAGAAATCGCACAGGCGCTTATCTTGAATCATAAAATATCTGTCTTGTCTGTTTGTGAAATAGTCGTTCGATAAATTCGCCCCGCTTATAATAAGCGTATTGTCGAAAATGTAGAGTTTCATATGCTGCAAGCCCAGTAGTTCATTCCAACGATTAGGGATCAATTTTTTTAGTAGTCCTCTAAGGGCTGGCGTGTGGTACAAACTAACTGAGCAATTTTGTTGCAGGAGAAGCGGCTGTAAAATCGTGCGCGAATCGTTCGGCAAGCGACTTCCTCGCGTGTAGTCCAGCAACACGTTGACTTTGAGCTTGTTCGCGCGGAAGGCACGGTTGTTCATCACGGTTTCGACGAGGTTCTTTTCCAACTTGCCATTGCCCAGGTACAGACTGACTAGAGTGATTCTTTGGTTGGCTGATTGGCAGTTGGTTAAAAGGGCGTTGTAGAAGTCTTGTGGTTGCTTGATGATGGTGATTTTGTCTGCATTCACAGGAAAACAGGGGGCAGCAGTGGAGAGCCATTCGAAGTGAAGGGTTTCTTTGCGGGTGAATGATGTGGGGTAGCTGATTGTTTCGGGGGTGTGGTTGACGGTCGTTTCGATGACGCTATTTATTAGGCGTCGCAGCATTGTTAACTGTTGCTGGTTTTAACTTGATTTCATTGTTATGTTCATGAAAGTAGGGTTATTGTTTGATTAATGTGACGTATTTTGTGTTATTCAGAACTAGCTTAGTAGATGACAGCACTTGTCAATATGCATAGTGAGCTGCATAATATCGAGGAGCATAAAACAATCTACAGAATTATTTTTTAACTTATATATTTATTAATTTTTATAGAAATGTCTTTACAAATTGCAACACTCTGTATATTTATGTAATATTTGTATGTTTTCAAATGTAACAATCGCCAGGTTTTTTTGCGCTGCTTCCGAAATGGAGCAACACTCTGTATAAATGTCTATGTATAACTTGTAATTAATTATTTTTAAGATATTTTTTAAAAGTGTCAATATCTTCTGTAACACTCTGTATAATTGTATAAATAGATAGGTTTTTTTTCGCTGCTTCCGAAACCGGGCAACACTCTGTATAAATGTCTATGTATAACTTGTAATTAATTATTTAAAGATATTTGTAAAAATGTGAATGTCATTACGCATAGAACACCCTGTATAATTGTACAATTTACTGCTGATTCCTGAATAAATAATTTTTACTGAATTTTCTGCGTCTTTGTTTTCTTTGATACACCCTGTATAACTAAATAAACGTCTAAATTACACCAATTGAGTCTAATTTTCCCGCCAAAATCTCTTTCAGGCGTAAAAACTACGTGAAATATGTTTTTGAAACAAAGTAAAAATTTTGGAGAAAATGTCCTCTTGACACACTCTGTATAAATAATCGAAGGGCAAATCCCTTCTCTCTGCATCGCCTGTATATTTTGTATCAGGAGCAAGTTGAATCTGCGCATGCGCGGCACCTCCTCGCGTTTCTGCGATCCTGGTAGCAAATCTCAAATTTTCGTAATTTTTGCAAAATTTCGATTAATTTTGCAAAAAATCCATAAAATATTTTAATTCCGCGTCCGCTTCCGCGTCCGCAATGCATAGAAGGGTACCCCCTTTGAAACAAAAATTCCGCGTCCGCTTCCGCGTCCGCGTTCAATTTTAAGAAAAATTTACAGATTTTTTACAAAATTGACAGAAATTTTGCAAAACTTTAAGAAAAATCCATAAAATATTTTAATTCCGCGTCCGCTTCCGCGTCCGCAATGCATAGAAGGGTACCCCCTTTGAAACAAAATTCCGCGTCCGCTTCCGCGTCCGCGTCCAATTTTAAGAAAAATTTACAGAATTTTTACAAAATTGACAGAGATTTTGCAAAACTTTAACAAAAATCCATAAAATATTTTAATTCCGCGTCCGCTTCCGCGTCCGCAATGTACAGAAGGGTACCCCCTTTGAAACAAAAATTCCGCGTCCGCTTCCGCGTCCGCGTTCAATTTTAAGAAAAATTTACAGATTTTTTACAAAATTGACAGAAATTTTGCAAAACTTTAAGAAAAATCCATAAAATATTTTAATTCCGCGTCCGCTTCCGCGTCCGCAATGCATAGAAGGGTACCCCCTTTGAAACAAAATTCCGCGTCCGCTTCCGCGTCCGCGTCCAATTTTAAGAAAAATTTACAGATTTTTTACAAAATTGACAGAAATTTTGCAAAACTTTAAGAAAAATTCATAAAATATTTTAATTCCGCGTCCGCTTCCGCGTCCGCAATGCACAGAAGGGTACCCCCTTTGAAACCAAATTCCGCGTCCGCTTCCGCGTCCGCGTCCAATTTTAAGAAAAATTTAGAGAATTTTTACAAAATTGACAGAAATTTTGCAAAACTTTAACAAAAATCCGCGTTCCGCGCCGTTTTTTTTTTAGGTTATACAGGGTGTTTCAAAGAAAACAAAGACGCAGAAAATTCAGTAAAAATTCTTTATTCATGAATCAGCAATAAATTGTACAATTATACAGGGTGTTCTATGCGTAATGACAATTACATTTTTACAAATATCTATAAATAATTAATTACAAGCTATACACAGACATTTATACAGAGTGTTACACCTTTTTGAAAACAGTACAAAAGGACCTATCTTTTGATGCTAAATTTATACAATTCTATGTTACAGAAGATATTGACACTTTTAAATAATATCTTAAATAATTAATTACAAGCCTTAGAAACATTTTTATATAGTGTTGCCCAATGGAATTGTTGTGGAATGTCCACTCTCAATGGTCAGTGCATTCTGAAAATTAAAACATGCTGTACTATAATTTACAAAAATAAAATTGACAATATAGAAGAATTTAATTATTAATTATTTTTGGTTTACGTTAATTATTTAAAAAAAAAACTAATGACACGATTGACTTGAAACTTGCTGAATCTCTTAATTTCAAGGTGCTTAATCACCATGCTAAATCTCATAAAGATCGGAGAAAAATCCGTTTTTTGGTCGAAAAATGAACAAAGACTATAGTCTTTGATAATTTTCGAATTTTTTCGAAAAGTAGATTTCCTTGAAAATTGGCATGCTGATTAAGCACCTCGAAATTAAGATATTCAGCAAGTTTCAGGTGAATCGGGTGATTAGTTTTTTTAAAAAAAAAGAATTAAGGTAAAACAAAAATGCTAAAAATTTACTTTAGTTATTTAAGAAAAAAATAAAAACTACTCACACGATTGACCTGAAACTTGGTGAATATCTTAATTTTGAGGTGCTTAATCACCATGCTAAATCTCATAAAGATCGGAGAAAAATCCATTTTTTGGTCGAAAAATGAACAAAGACTATAGTCTTTGATAATTTTCGAATTTTTTCGAAAATTAGATTTCCTTGAAAATTGGCATGCTGATTAAGCACCTCGAAATTAAGATATTCAGCAAGTTTCAGCAAGTTTCAGGTGAATCGGGTGATTAGTTTTTTTTAAAAAAATGAATTAAGGTAAAACAAAAATGCTAAAAATTTACTTTAGTTATTTAAGAAAAAAATAAAAACTACTCACACGATTGACCTGAAACTTGGTGAATATCTTAATTTTGAGGTGCTTAATCACCATGCTAAATCTCATAAAGATCGGAGAAAAATCCGTTTTTTGGTCGAAAAATGAACAAAGACTATAGTCTTTGATAATTTTCGAATTTTTTCGAAAAGTAGATTTCCTTGAAAATTGGCATGCTGATTAAGCACCTCGAAATTAAGATATTCAGCAAGTTTCAGGTGAATCGGGTGATTAGTTTTTTTAAAAAAAATGAATTAAGGTAAAACAAAAATGCTAAAAATTTACTTTAGTTATTTAAGAAAAAAATAAAAACTACTCACACGATTGACCTGAAACTTGGTGAATATCTTAATTTTGAGGTGCTTAATCACCATGCTAAATCTCATAAAGATCGGAGAAAAATCCATTTTTTGGTCGAAAAATGAACAAAGACTATAGTCTTTGATAATTTTCGAATTTTTTCGAAAATTAGATTTCCTTGAAAATTGGCATGCTGATTAAGCACCTCGAAATTAAGATATTCAGCAAGTTTCAGCAAGTTTCAGGTGAATCGGGTGATTAGTTTTTTTTAAAAAAATGAATTAAGGTAAAACAAAAATGCTAAAAATTTACTTTAGTTATTTAAGAAAAAAATAAAAACTACTCACACGATTGACCTGAAACTTGGTGAATATCTTAATTTTGAGGTGCTTAATCACCATGCTAAATCTCATAAAGATCGGAGAAAAATCCATTTTTTGGTCGAAAAATGAATAAAGACTATAGTCTTTGATAATTTTCGAATTTTTTCGAAAATTAGATTTCCTTGAAATTTGGCATGCTGATTAAACACCTCGAAATTAACATATTCAGCAAGTTTCAGGTGAATCGGGTGATTAGTTTTTTTTTAAAAAAATAATTAAGGTAAAACAAAAATGCTAAAAATTTACTTTAGTTATTTAAGAAAAAAATAAAAACTACTCACACGATTGACCTGAAACTTGGTGAATATCTTAATTTTGAGGTGCTTAATCACCATGTTAAATCTCATAAAGATCGGAGAAAAATCCATTTTTTGGTCGAAAAATGAACAAAGACTTTTGATAATTTTCGAATTTTTTCGAAAATTAGATTTCCTTGAAAATTGGCATGCTGATTAAGCACCTCGAAATTAAGATATTCAGCAAGTTTCAGGTGAATCGGGTGATTAGTTTTTTTTAAAAAAATGAATTAAGGTAAAACAAAAATGCTAAAAATTTACTTTAGTTATTTAAGAAAAAAATAAAAACTACTCACACGATTGACCTGAAACTTGGTGAATATCTTAATTTTGAGGTGCTTAATCACCATGCTAAATCTCATAAAGATCGGAGAAAAATCCATTTTTTGGTCGAAAAATGAACAAAGACTATAGTCTTTGATAATTTTCGAATTTTTTCGAAAATTAGATTTCCTTGAAAATTGGCATGCTGATTAAGCACCTCAAAATTAAGATATTCAGCAAGTTTCAGGTGAATCGGGTGATTTGTTTTTTTTTTTTAAATAATTAAGGTAAAACAAAAATGCTAAAAATTTTCTTTAGTTATTTAAGAAAAAAATAAAAACTACTCACACGATTGACCTGAAACTTGGTGAATATCTTAATTTTGAGGTGCTTAATCACCATGCTAAATCTCATAAAGATCGGAGAAAAATCCATTTTTTGGTCGAAAAATGAACAAAGACTATAGTCTTTGATAATTTTCGAATTTTTTCGAAAATTAGATTTCCTTGAAATTTGGCATGCTGATTAAACACCTCGAAATTAATATATTCAGCAAGTTTCAGGTGAATCGGGTGATTAGTTTTTTTTTTAAAAAATAATTAAGGTAAAACAAAAATGCTAAAAATTTACTTTAGTTATTTAAGAAAAAAATAAAAACTACTCACACGATTGACCTGAAACTTGGTGAATATCTTAATTTTGAGGTGCTTAATCACCATGCTAAATCTCATAAAGATCGGAGAAAAATCCATTTTTTGGTCGAAAAATGAACAAAGACTATAGTCTTTGATAATTTTCGAATTTTTTCGAAAATTAGATTTCCTTGAAATTTGGCATGCTGATTAAACACCTCGAAATTAACATATTCAGCAAGTTTCAGGTGAATCGGGTGATTAGTTTTTTTTTTAAAAAATAATTAAGGTAAAACAAAAATGCTAAAAATTTACTTTAGTTATTTAAGAAAAAAATAAAAACTACTCACACGATTGACCTGAAACTTGGTGAATATCTTAATTTTGAGGTGCTTAATCACCATGCTAAATCTCATAAAGATCGGAGAAAAATCCATT
The DNA here is from genome assembly GCA_963556235.1 of Cryptophagus acutangulus. NCBI lineage: Eukaryota > Metazoa > Arthropoda > Insecta > Coleoptera > Cryptophagidae > Cryptophagus > Cryptophagus acutangulus. The sequence goes on along the minus strand of OY744568.1, from coordinate 1,355,783 downwards.
TTTTGGTCGAAAAATGAACAAAGACTATAGTCTTTGATAATTTTCGAATTTTTTCAAAAATTAGATTTCCTTGAAATTTGGCATGCTGATTAAACACCTCGAAATTAACATATTCAGCAAGTTTCAGGTGAATCGGGTGATTAGTTTTTTTTTAAAAAAATAATTAAGGTAAAACAAAAATGCTAAAAATTTACTTTAGTTATTTAAGAAAAAAATAAAAACTACTCACACGATTGACCTGAAACTTGGTGAATATCTTAATTTTGAGGTGCTTAATCACCATGCTAAATCTCATAAAGATCGGAGAAAAATCCATTTTTTGGTCGAAAAATGAACAAAGACTATAGTCTTTGATAATTTTCGAATTTTTTCAAAAATTAGATTTCCTTGAAATTTGGCATGCTGATTAAACACCTCGAAATTAACATATTCAGCAAGTTTCAGGTGAATCGGGTGATTAGTTTTTTTTTAAAAAAATAATTAAGGTAAAACAAAAATGCTAAAAATTTACTTTAGTTATTTAAGAAAAAAATAAAAACTACTCACACGATTGACCTGAAACTTGGTGAATATCTTAATTTTGAGGTGCTTAATCACCATGCTAAATCTCATAAAGATCGGAGAAAAATCCATTTTTTGGTCGAAAAATGAACAAAGACTATAGTCTTTGATAATTTTCGAATTTTTTCGAAAATTAGATTTCCTTGAAATTTGGCATGCTGATTAAACACCTCGAAATTAACATATTCAGCAAGTTTCAGGTGAATCGGGTGATTAGTTTTTTTTTAAAAAAATAATTAAGGTAAAACAAAAATGCTAAAAATTTACTTTAGTTATTTAAGAAAAAAATAAAAACTACTCACACGATTGACCTGAAACTTGGTGAATATCTTAATTTTGAGGTGCTTAATCACCATGCTAAATCTCATAAAGATCGGAGAAAAATCCATTTTTTGGTCGAAAAATGAACAAAGACTATAGTCTTTGATAATTTTCGAATTTTTTCGAAAATTAGATTTCCTTGAAATTTGGCATGCTGATTAAGCACCTCGAAATTAACATATTCAGCAAGTTTCAGGTGAATCGGGTGATTAGTTTTTTTTTAAAAAAATAATTAAGGTAAAACAAAAATCCTAAAAATGTACTTTAGTTATTTAAGAAAAAAATAAAAACTACTCACACGATTGACCTGAAACTTGGTGAATATCTTAATTTTGAGGTGCTTAATCACCATGCTAAATCTCATAAAGATCGGAGAAAAATCCATTTTTTGGTCGAAAAATGAACAAAGACTATAGTCTTTGATAATTTTCGAATTTTTTCGAAAATTAGATTTCCTTGAAATTTGGCATGCTGATTAAACACCTCGAAATTAACATATTCAGCAAGTTTCAGGTGAATCGGGTGATTAGTTTTTTTTTAAAAAAATAATTAAGGTAAAACAAAAATGCTAAAAATTTACTTTAGTTATTTAAGAAAAAAATAAAAACTACTCACACGATTGACCTGAAACTTGGTGAATATCTTAATTTTGAGGTGCTTAATCACCATGCTAAATCTCATAAAGATCGGAGAAAAATCCATTTTTTGGTCGAAAAATGAACAAAGACTATAGTCTTTGATAATTTTCGAATTTTTTCGAAAATTAGATTTCCTTGAAATTTGGCATGCTGATTAAACACCTCGAAATTAACATATTCAGCAAGTTTCAGGTGAATCGGGTGATTAGTTTTTTTTTTAAAAAATAATTAAGGTAAAACAAAAATGCTAAAAATGTACTTTAGTTATTTAAGAAAAAAATAAAAACTACTCACACGATTGACCTGAAACTTGGTGAATATCTTAATTTTGAGGTGCTTAATCACCATGCTAAATCTCATAAAGATCGGAGAAAAATCCATTTTTTGGTCGAAAAATGAACAAAGACTATAGTCTTTGATAATTTTCGAATTTTTTCGAAAATTAGATTTCCTTGAAATTTGGCATGCTGATTAAACACCTCGAAATTAACATATTCAGCAAGTTTCAGGTGAATCGGGTGATTAGTTTTTTTTTTAAAAAATAATTAAGGTAAAACAAAAATGCTAAAAATGTACTTTAGTTATTTAAGAAAAAAATAAAAACTACTCACACGATTGACCTGAAACTTGGTGAATATCTTAATTTTGAGGTGCTTAATCACCATGCTAAATCTCATAAAGATCGGAGAAAAATCCATTTTTTGGTCGAAAAATGAACAAAGACTATAGTCTTTGATAATTTTCGAATTTTTTCGAAAATTAGATTTCCTTGAAATTTGGCATGCTGATTAAACACCTCGAAATTAACATATTCAGCAAGTTTCAGGTGAATCGGGTGATTAGTTTTTTTTTAAAAAAATAATTAAGGTAAAACAAAAATGCTAAAAATTTACTTTAGTTATTTAAGAAAAAAATAAAAACTACTCACACGATTGACCTGAAACTTGGTGAATATCTTAATTTTGAGGTGCTTAATCACCATGCTAAATCTCATAAAGATCGGAGAAAAATCCATTTTTTGGTCGAAAAATGAACAAAGACTATAGTCTTTGATAATTTTCGAATTTTTTCGAAAATTAGATTTCCTTGAAATTTGGCATGCTGATTAAGCACCTCGAAATTAACATATTCAGCAAGTTTCAGGTGAATCGGGTGATTAGTTTTTTTTTAAAAAAATAATTAAGGTAAAACAAAAATCCTAAAAATGTACTTTAGTTATTTAAGAAAAAAATAAAAACTACTCACACGATTGACCTGAAACTTGGTGAATATCTTAATTTTGAGGTGCTTAATCACCATGCTAAATCTCATAAAGATCGGAGAAAAATCCATTTTTTGGTCGAAAAATGAACAAAGACTATAGTCTTTGATAATTTTCGAATTTTTTCGAAAATTAGATTTCCTTGAAATTTGGCATGCTGATTAAGCACCTCGAAATTAACATATTCAGCAAGTTTCAGGTGAATCGGGTGATTAGTTTTTTTTTAAAAAAATAATTAAGGTAAAACAAAAATCCTAAAAATGTACTTTAGTTATTTAAGAAAAAAATAAAAACTACTCACACGATTGACCTGAAACTTGGTGAATATCTTAATTTTGAGGTGCTTAATCACCATGCTAAATCTCATAAAGATCGGAGAAAAATCCATTTTTTGGTCGAAAAATGAACAAAGACTATAGTCTTTGATAATTTTCGAATTTTTTCGAAAATTAGATTTCCTTGAAATTTGGCATGCTGATTAAACACCTCGAAATTAACATATTCAGCAAGTTTCAGGTGAATCGGGTGATTAGTTTTTTTTTTTTAAAATAATTAAGGTAAAACAAAAATGCTAAAAATGTACTTTAGTTATTTAAGAAAAAAATAAAAACTACTCACACGATTGACCTGAAACTTGGTGAATATCTTAATTTTGAGGTGCTTAATCACCATGCTAAATCTCATAAAGATCGGAGAAAAATCCATTTTTTGGTCGAAAAATGAACAAAGACTATAGTCTTTGATAATTTTCGAATTTTTTCGAAAATTAGATTTCCTTGAAATTTGGCATGCTGATTAAACACCTCGAAATTAATATATTCAGCAAGTTTCAGGTGAATCGGGTGATTAGTTTTTTTTTTAAAAAATAATTAAGGTAAAACAAAAATGCTAAAAATTTACTTTAGTTATTTAAGAAAAAAATAAAAACTACTCACACGATTGACCTGAAACTTGGTGAATATCTTAATTTTGAGGTGCTTAATCACCATGCTAAATCTCATAAAGATCGGAGAAAAATCCATTTTTTGGTCGAAAAATGAACAAAGACTATAGTCTTTGATAATTTTCGAATTTTTTCGAAAATTAGATTTCCTTGAAAATTGGCATGCTGATTAAGCACCTCAAAATTAAGATATTCAGCAAGTTTCAGGTGAATCGGGTGATTTGTTTTTTTTTTTTTAAATAATTAAGGTAAAACAAAAATGCTAAAAATTTTCTTTAGTTATTTAAGAAAAAAATAAAAACTACTCACACGATTGACCTGAAACTTGGTGAATATCTTAATTTTGAGGTGCTTAATCACCATGCTAAATCTCATAAAGATCGGAGAAAAATCCATTTTTTGGTCGAAAAATGAACAAAGACTATAGTCTTTGATAATTTTCGAATTTTTTCGAAAATTAGATTTCCTTGAAATTTGGCATGCTGATTAAACACCTCGAAATTAACATATTCAGCAAGTTTCAGGTGAATCGGGTGATTAGTTTTTTTTTTAAAAAATAATTAAGGTAAAACAAAAATGCTAAAAATTTACTTTAGTTATTTAAGAAAAAAATAAAAACTACTCACACGATTGACCTGAAACTTGGTGAATATCTTAATTTTGAGGTGCTTAATCACCATGCTAAATCTCATAAAGATCGGAGAAAAATCCATTTTTTGGTCGAAAAATGAACAAAGACTATAGTCTTTGATAATTTTCGAATTTTTTCAAAAATTAGATTTCCTTGAAATTTGGCATGCTGATTAAACACCTCGAAATTAACATATTCAGCAAGTTTCAGGTGAATCGGGTGATTAGTTTTTTTTTAAAAAAATAATTAAGGTAAAACAAAAATGCTAAAAATTTACTTTAGTTATTTAAGAAAAAAATAAAAACTACTCACACGATTGACCTGAAACTTGGTGAATATCTTAATTTTGAGGTGCTTAATCACCATGCTAAATCTCATAAAGATCGGAGAAAAATCCATTTTTTGGTCGAAAAATGAACAAAGAGTCTTTGATAATTTTCGAATTTTTTCAAAAATTAGATTTCCTTGAAATTTGGCATGCTGATTAAACACCTCGAAATTAACATATTCAGCAAGTTTCAGGTGAATCGGGTGATTAGTTTTTTTTTTTTAAAATAATTAAGGTAAAACAAAAATGCTAAAAATGTACTTTAGTTATTTAAGAAAAAAATAAAAACTACTCACACGATTGACCTGAAACTTGGTGAATATCTTAATTTTGAGGTGCTTAATCACCATGCTAAATCTCATAAAGATCGGAGAAAAATCCATTTTTTGGTCGAAAAATGAACAAAGACTATAGTCTTTGATAATTTTCGAATTTTTTCGAAAATTAGATTTCCTTGAAATTTGGCATGCTGATTAAGCACCTCGAAATTAACATATTCAGCAAGTTTCAGGTGAATCGGGTGATTAGTTTTTTTTTAAAAAAATAATTAAGGTAAAACAAAAATCCTAAAAATGTACTTTAGTTATTTAAGAAAAAAATAAAAACTACTCACACGATTGACCTGAAACTTGGTGAATATCTTAATTTTGAGGTGCTTAATCACCATGCTAAATCTCATAAAGATCGGAGAAAAATCCATTTTTTGGTCGAAAAATGAACAAAGACTATAGTCTTTGATAATTTTCGAATTTTTTCGAAAATTAGATTTCCTTGAAATTTGGCATGCTGATTAAGCACCTCGAAATTAACATATTCAGCAAGTTTCAGGTGAATCGGGTGATTAGTTTTTTTTTAAAAAAATAATTAAGGTAAAACAAAAATCCTAAAAATGTACTTTAGTTATTTAAGAAAAAAATAAAAACTACTCACACGATTGACCTGAAACTTGGTGAATATCTTAATTTTGAGGTGCTTAATCACCATGCTAAATCTCATAAAGATCGGAGAAAAATCCATTTTTTGGTCGAAAAATGAACAAAGACTATAGTCTTTGATAATTTTCGAATTTTTTCGAAAATTAGATTTCCTTGAAATTTGGCATGCTGATTAAACACCTCGAAATTAACATATTCAGCAAGTTTCAGGTGAATCGGGTGATTAGTTTTTTTTTTTTAAAATAATTAAGGTAAAACAAAAATGCTAAAAATGTACTTTAGTTATTTAAGAAAAAAATAAAAACTACTCACACGATTGACCTGAAACTTGGTGAATATCTTAATTTTGAGGTGCTTAATCACCATGCTAAATCTCATAAAGATCGGAGAAAAATCCATTTTTTGGTCGAAAAATGAACAAAGACTATAGTCTTTGATAATTTTCGAATTTTTTCGAAAATTAGATTTCCTTGAAATTTGGCATGCTGATTAAACACCTCGAAATTAATATATTCAGCAAGTTTCAGGTGAATCGGGTGATTAGTTTTTTTTTTAAAAAATAATTAAGGTAAAACAAAAATGCTAAAAATTTACTTTAGTTATTTAAGAAAAAAATAAAAACTACTCACACGATTGACCTGAAACTTGGTGAATATCTTAATTTTGAGGTGCTTAATCACCATGCTAAATCTCATAAAGATCGGAGAAAAATCCATTTTTTGGTCGAAAAATGAACAAAGACTATAGTCTTTGATAATTTTCGAATTTTTTCGAAAATTAGATTTCCTTGAAATTTGGCATGCTGATTAAACACCTCGAAATTAACATATTCAGCAAGTTTCAGGTGAATCGGGTGATTAGTTTTTTTTTAAAAAAATAATTAAGGTAAAACAAAAATCCTAAAAATGTACTTTAGTTATTTAAGAAAAAAATAAAAACTACTCACACGATTGACCTGAAACTTGGTGAATATCTTAATTTTGAGGTGCTTAATCACCATGCTAAATCTCATAAAGATCGGAGAAAAATCCATTTTTTGGTCGAAAAATGAACAAAGACTATAGTCTTTGATAATTTTCGAATTTTTTCGAAAATTAGATTTCCTTGAAATTTGGCATGCTGATTAAACACCTCGAAATTAACATATTCAGCAAGTTTCAGGTGAATCGGGTGATTAGTTTTTTTTTTTTAAAATAATTAAGGTAAAACAAAAATGCTAAAAATGTACTTTAGTTATTTAAGAAAAAAATAAAAACTACTCACACGATTGACCTGAAACTTGGTGAATATCTTAATTTTGAGGTGCTTAATCACCATGCTAAATCTCATAAAGATCGGAGAAAAATCCATTTTTTGGTCGAAAAATGAACAAAGACTATAGTCTTTGATAATTTTCGAATTTTTTCGAAAATTAGATTTCCTTGAAATTTGGCATGCTGATTAAACACCTCGAAATTAATATATTCAGCAAGTTTCAGGTGAATCGGGTGATTAGTTTTTTTTTTAAAAAATAATTAAGGTAAAACAAAAATGCTAAAAATTTACTTTAGTTATTTAAGAAAAAAATAAAAACTACTCACACGATTGACCTGAAACTTGGTGAATATCTTAATTTTGAGGTGCTTAATCACCATGCTAAATCTCATAAAGATCGGAGAAAAATCCATTTTTTGGTCGAAAAATGAACAAAGACTATAGTCTTTGATAATTTTCGAATTTTTTCGAAAATTAGATTTCCTTGAAAATTGGCATGCTGATTAAGCACCTCAAAATTAAGATATTCAGCAAGTTTCAGGTGAATCGGGTGATTTGTTTTTTTTTTTTTAAATAATTAAGGTAAAACAAAAATGCTAAAAATTTTCTTTAGTTATTTAAGAAAAAAATAAAAACTACTCACACGATTGACCTGAAACTTGGTGAATATCTTAATTTTGAGGTGCTTAATCACCATGCTAAATCTCATAAAGATCGGAGAAAAATCCATTTTTTGGTCGAAAAATGAACAAAGACTATAGTCTTTGATAATTTTCGAATTTTTTCGAAAATTAGATTTCCTTGAAATTTGGCATGCTGATTAAACACCTCGAAATTAACATATTCAGCAAGTTTCAGGTGAATCGGGTGATTAGTTTTTTTTTTTAAAAATAATTAAGGTAAAACAAAAATGCTAAAAATTTACTTTAGTTATTTAAGAAAAAAATAAAAACTACTCACACGATTGACCTGAAACTTGGTGAATATCTTAATTTTGAGGTGCTTAATCACCATGCTAAATCTCATAAAGATCGGAGAAAAATCCATTTTTTGGTCGAAAAATGAACAAAGACTATAGTCTTTGATAATTTTCGAATTTTTTCAAAAATTAGATTTCCTTGAAATTTGGCATGCTGATTAAACACCTCGAAATTAACATATTCAGCAAGTTTCAGGTGAATCGGGTGATTAGTTTTTTTTTAAAAAAATAATTAAGGTAAAACAAAAATGCTAAAAATTTACTTTAGTTATTTAAGAAAAAAATAAAAACTACTCACACGATTGACCTGAAACTTGGTGAATATCTTAATTTTGAGGTGCTTAATCACCATGCTAAATCTCATAAAGATCGGAGAAAAATCCATTTTTTGGTCGAAAAATGAACAAAGAGTCTTTGATAATTTTCGAATTTTTTCAAAAATTAGATTTCCTTGAAATTTGGCATGCTGATTAAACACCTCGAAATTAACATATTCAGCAAGTTTCAGGTGAATCGGGTGATTAGTTTTTTTTTTTTAAAATAATTAAGGTAAAACAAAAATGCTAAAAATGTACTTTAGTTATTTAAGAAAAAAATAAAAACTACTCACACGATTGACCTGAAACTTGGTGAATATCTTAATTTTGAGGTGCTTAATCACCATGCTAAATCTCATAAAGATCGGAGAAAAATCCATTTTTTGGTCGAAAAATGAACAAAGACTATAGTCTTTGATAATTTTCGAATTTTTTCGAAAATTAGATTTCCTTGAAATTTGGCATGCTGATTAAACACCTCGAAATTAACATATTCACCAAGTTTCAGGTCAATCGTGCGATTAGTTTTTTTTTTTAAATAATTAAAAAAAAACAAAACTGCTAAAAAATTTCTTTCGATATTAAATTAATAAATCTATCTTAACAATCGCTTACATTCATTTAATTCCGCAGGTGTTGATGATGAGATGTTTGGTAAAGTCCGTTATTGTCATCCTCTTCCAATTCAACTCACTGATGCTGCGAAGAAACCCATTAGGAAACAGGAAATCGATCCAGTACAAACTTGAAGAAAACAACCAATTTTCGAAATCGATCCGGTCGCTACGAATTGAAAACCGCGTTCTTAATATTATTTTACCGCAATTCCGATTCTTAGGATTTGGATAGGATCATCAAAAATTATTTATATAAAATACATTTATTCAATAAATCTTTTTATACCATAATCAATTAGTGTTATGATATTACAAATATACTTCTACAATAAAATATCTTTTGTACAATAATAATTTAGTACTAAATTAGTTAGTTCTGGAATGTTAGTCCGACAAAAAAAATAAATGAATTACGCCAAGAATATAAATACGCTAACTAGAATGTTTACAACAAAAACCCTGTGATTGAAATCATTCTAATGAGAATTTTCCTATTAAACTATTAACAAAGAGCGCTCGCTCACCTGCCACACAACCTTTCACTTCTACGCTATGCGAGCGACTGAACCTCTCAAAGCCTAGCGAACAAGCAAGCAGTAAAAATTGTGTCGTAAAATTACTTACAAATTTTGATATGCTACATTTGAAAAATGTTATATAAAAAATTTTCATTGAATCGTTCGTATAAGTACAAAGTCGAAACATTTGCAAAAATACTGTCTACATTCTTCAACAGTCTTTCATATTTTTTTACATATACACAAATACGAATGCTACAAGTAGATTATTAGCCGAAAAATGAATGATTACCAATTCAGTTACATCCTTATAAGCTAAATATTATTTAGGTTTTTATAAGACACACTGGAGGATGGTAGTATTCAGTTCTAATTATTTACAAACAAGTCACGGTATCACTAGAAATCACGCAAAAACCGGCGCTATAGCATCATAGTTGGCCCTCGAAGTGGAAGGCAACAATGGTGACACCACAGATGGCTCGGATGTTGATGGTACCTCCAGTGATACGCGCTCGTAGCGCCCTCTTCTCCTCGTCTGCATCACGCCTGAAAAATTTCAAACCATTAATAACAAGCAAACTAATATTTAACTTATAATAATGGAAATAAAAAATGTTAATTTATGACAATGTTAAGACAAAATAGAATCCTTACTCTGCCGAAATGAGTCTCCTGGAATTGGTCCCCATTTAAATTGCGGTGCTTCGCCAATTTCTCTTTATTCATTGGAGAGCCTGTGTGGAAATAAATGTTTCATCAACAATAAGTTAGAAGAAATAATAAAACAGCCAAAAACATTATTGCAAAGAAGGAAAAGAAATCAGAAAGATAACTGCTTTAGTTTTTGTGCGCAGCAGAGTAAAAATACTTTTTGCCTTTTTTCCCTTCACCCAAAAAATGATTGATTAGTCAATGCAGGAAATGTGTTAGCTAATTAATGTGCGAATAATTAAATCAACTCACCAATATAGCTCAACAGAACTGGCAAGAAAATAAGTCCATGCGCTGCGCCAAACAATACAATCCCCAAATACATCCGGAAGTAGAACACTTGGAATATCTGGCTCTTTGCAAAGTACAGCACAATAATCCCTCCAAACTTCGTCAGCGTAATCCCAGAGAACACTGAACTGCCCATCTTCGTCAACGCATCGGCCGCTCGTTCCACCCTCGTCGCATCCACTGACATCGAGAAACTGTGCACCAAATGCGAACAGAACTCCACCGAAATACCAACAGCCATCACCAAATTCACCAAACTGACGGCATTCAATGTGATGTGCCACCAGTACATCAGACCGCACAAATTGACTAGAATCATCGTGATGGTGATCACCACCACAACACTACTGAAGATATCCAAGCCCATCAGGAAGAACGTCACCACGAAAATGGCCAACAAACTAATTCCCAGACTCTGCAGCGTGTCGGGCCACATTGTCAAATATTGCTCGTAGAAAACGTAAAACACCGAATAGGGAAACACATCCACGCCAACTGTCGCTGTTAAATTGGCCGCCAATTTGCGTGCGGCTCGCATACTCTCGTAATAATCGGCCGATGTCTTCAGAATGGAATGATACGCCATGAAATACGAAGCGCCCACTTGCGACAATTGCGTGGTCGCATTCGTGCGATAATTCACGCCTGGACCGTACGCAGCATGACCGGCCTTCGCACACGATTCGTCCGGATTGTCCCTCAAGAAGAACGAGACATATCGCTCGAAATCGTGCGTGACTGGTCGTTGGTTATCAGCCCTCATGGAAATATTGCACTTCGCACACGATCCATCCGTGTGCGGACAAAACTGATCCGTCTTCGGATTGATGCGGCAACACGATACGGCCGCTGCCGACCAATCCACATAATCATCCAACCAACTCGAACTGGGCCTTGCAATGTACGTCTGCTCCGGCTGCTTCGACGCGACGAAAATCTGCGTCACTAGTGAATCCACATCGCAATACTGACCGCCGCAAATCCGATTCTGCGCTTTCGCTTCGCTGTAATTCAAGCCGCCTTTGACCACGAAATACATCGGCGGGCCGATGCTCAAATACTCCTTCAAATAGCGGAAATATTTGAGTACGAAACTATCTTCGGGCATCGACAGTTCTTGGTCGAGTCCGATTTCGACGTGCGGTACTATTGCGATGGACGAGCACAACCAGCCGAAGAATATAATCATTACGGCCGCTCGGACGTACTTGTTCATCAGAATTGGGACGTAGATTGATTTGAAGAAGGAGTACAACAGGCCTTCTTGGTTGTTAAGCGCGCTGGATGAGAGCGATGATGAAGAAGCGCCGTCTTTCTTCGACCCGGTGATAAAGCAGCAAATATCGTAGCGGTTGTTGACTTGACGGATAGTATCCAAGGATAGTAGACTGACGAAACATGTGATTTGTAGGAAAAAGTCGAATAATAAGGCCATACCCGCGTATAGGGCAAACGCGCGGACTGCTGGCATGTCTGAAAGGCTCCCTAAAGAAAAACATTTAAATTAAATATCTCTTATAAATTAATTAAATAATAACTTACCCAAAAAGAAGCAACAACTCTCCGACACGCTGGTAAGCAACATAGACGGTCCGACTTGCCCCAACGTCCGTCCGATATGCTGGGCATGCGTTTCGGTCGGCTTCTTCCCATCGCGCTGATGCGTTTGCACCAGTATAAAAATATTATCCACCCCCACCGCTAATACCAAGAACGGTATGACTTCGATGATGATGAGTGTAGCGGGCAAGCCGACAAATCCAAACAATCCAACGGAGCTCACAACGGATGCCAGTACGATTATCACGCCACCCAAACCAAGCGTAACTTTACTATCAATCAGAAGCCGACTGCAACTATTCACTTGCCCCAACGATACGGCAATGTATGCAAACATAATAATGTACGAGACGAGTATTGTGACGACATCGGATTGACTTTCGCGATCTAATTCGTCTTCGATGGATCGTTCCGATGTGAAAGCGACGTCCATAAATTCGGGCTTCGTTAACGTCCAGTTCTTCATGAAAGCGACGAATTCCTTCTCCCATTGCATGGCGGGAGCCAGTCGCGATTTGTTGTGGTAATTGTTGACTAGGAACGTTAGAATGACGGCGGTTGCTTTTTGGTAGGGTGGATCTTTGGCTAGATTCGTGCCGGGGGGTAAGAAGCCTCCCAGGGCGACAGCCGGATCAATCGGGCCGCCGTAGGGGGCCAGACAATCAGGATTGTACGGATTGCTAATAATAATAAATTAATACAACATAAAAAAATTAATAAAATAAATTTACCCAGCACAAGTGACGAATCGATCCAAATAATTCGTCTCAAACCCATTCGGATCCGTGTCAGTCTCATCGAACGTGTCGACATCGTCCTGATAATATCCCCAAATACTCTGCACCACACACTCATCCAAACTGGTCTCCACTTGTCCCGCTCTTCTCAACGGCGCAAAGCAAATCTTATCGAAACTATGCCCCGTATCAACGCCAATACTTTTAATCCGCTGCTGCAAATCGAGCACCGCCTTCAAGAACGTATCATTAAACGCAGGCCCAAACGTAACATTCCCATCAGACGTCGGATGCACAATCGATGGCAAACCAGCAGCTCGAATAATAATCTGCTCGTTGCGATAAAACGGCTCGAAGTGACTGTCGTAATATTCCTTTTCGACGCGACTACGCGAACTGGGCGAAGCCCACAGCTCCACCGGATCCGTAATGACGTTCAGGTATTTAACACCGTGGCCTAGAGCGATGACTATACAAGCTCCGATGAATAGGATCAACCAGGGACGTTCCGCACAAAAAGTGCCCCAGGTTTCGAAGATGCGCTGCAAGAATGTATCTGTGTTCGCACCCAAGCGCTCGAGGAACGACGAACTGACGGGTTCGTATTCGCCGGGCATTTTGTTGATGGAGTTTGAATCCATTTCTTGGCCCAAGTCTGATGTGACGCCTGTAAAATCGATTTTAATCGTCAAGAATTATGTTAAATATTGTATCAATGACAATAAACTATTATTACTTAAACCGAATGACATTAAATTATACTGCATGCACCAATCAATAATCTAGTAATATTATGTTTTACAGTTGGTGCCATTGAAAAGTGAACGATATTTCGTTGCCATGTTTCCGGAAGCTTTGTTCATTGGCGTACCATTTTAAAATTGCCATATTAAATTAATTTCGAGTACGCCTATGAAAGTCGATATTCAAAATCAAGTCGATATTCAAAGTCGATGTAGTCGTTCACTTTTGGTTGGCACCCCTGTATTAAATTCGAAATTAGTTTTGACAAGCCAGTCGATAATCAAACATGCAAATAAATTAAACTGTGCGATCAATTACAAATAATAAATGACGTTTCTTGTATTAAAATTGTTTTTTGTGTGTAATGACATACTAGATCGTTTCGAATCCTGTAGCGGACTGTCTTCTTCATCGCCAAGCGCCACCTGGGACGAATGATGATCGGCGGCCGCTAGTCGGCGACCGACGGCGGCTCGCATTTCCTCCGACCTGTGCCCGCTTACCAAACCCACTGCAACCACCCCAAGAAAAAAAGAAAAAAAAATTCTACATCACCACCTTTCCAATCAAAATTATTAGTTATTTGTTTGTGTTAAATCACCAGCAAAAATGGAAACGTACACAGTTAGTATAACGACACGAAATAAATTTACAACAATCACAAAAACAACAGCGACGCACCTAAAAAGAAATCAAACCCTCAAATACCTTCTTTCATTTGCGAAGTCACATACAAGTCAATATCAAAATCATCCGCATCGATTTTAGTGAACTTAATCTCATATTCAGAGTCTGCAAAAGATCACACTCAACAAAAAGTATCGAGAAACAAAAAGAAAATTAAGCGCAAATCACACACAATCACACACTATACACAAAGTGACAGGTGTCAACTTACCCAAATCAGCAGCGCCCCCTGAACAGACAAATATCGCCAACAAGAACATGAGCGATCCTACGAGGAAAACTGTGACCATCATGAAGGTGTAACCGTCGAAACCGGCGATGGCAAAGGGGTGCGGTTTTGGGGGTTGTGGAGGCGGCACGGGGCAGGTCGCCTCGCAATCCACGCAACTACACGGTGGTGATTTATCCTGAAGGACAAAATACTCATCATCATTATGCTCAATGTATAATTATAATTGCAAAACAAAAGCTATTCAAATAGATTCGCATCCGTTCGTAATTTAAATAACAAAACAAACTAATGTTTATTTGGACCGCTTCCACAAAATTTTAAATCCGTTAAAGACGAATAAATAAATACTTACATCGGGCGATTGATTGCACGGAGTCACCGGCGGATTGAAAACATCGAACCCATTCGCACTGACATTCTTGTAATTAATTTGAAATGGTACAAACGGATTGTTCGGCCCCGCAGTCCCCATATAATCGAACCACCGCTTCGGGGTACACTTAGTGGCCCCCCACGGGCCACACATCAAATCCAACGCCAATTGCCCCGTACTGGGCACACTGACTTGCCTGCACGAATCGAACGTCTTCTGCTTAAACTCCGACGACAAATACAAATCGATCTCGGTGATATAAGTGACATTCGCTGGCGTTACATTCGTGCTCACAACATTCATATAAGTCGATTGGATCGGCGAGCAAGTCATCGCGCAAATTTGCCGAACGAAATTCGCCATACAAGATGGACACCGTTTCAGGAAATTCGCCGCCAATGATATACTATTATCCATCGTTTGCAATTGTTTCGTATCGCAACATGTGGCTTCGGGCGAAATATGCGGACAAAGTTTCGCCACGATTTTTCTACCATCATCTTGTGGCAAGGGTTTGGCTGGTCCGGTGTAGGGGCAGTTTTGTTTCAATGTACCTTTGTGATTGCATTCGCCGTACCAGATGCAGTGGCCATCCGCGGATGGCCGATTGGTCGATTCATTGTTTAAGGCACTGGCAACCTGGAAATTGCATTGAAGCTGTTAGCGAAATTGCTCTAAATAAGTCTAGATAAGAGTTTCCGTTGTAAACAGAGTTAAGTTTGTTTACCAATAAAATTTGTTGTTAATTGCCACATTTTTAAAAGCGAAATTTCGTTTTAATTAGTTGTACGTATGGAATATTTTTTTAAAACGCAATTTATTGAAACGAAATCGTATCGGTTCTAGGACACCTGGTATTTTTGTCGCTTTGGCTGTAATCTTGATTTAATTCAATCTAAAAACAGCGAATTATATTTAAAAAATTAGTATTCAAGGCGTTCTTGTTATAAATTCATCTTCGCGATTTAAATTGCATACAAATAATAAAATTCCTATTTATAATTTATTTGTTGTATGCGCGGCATGATTTTTCGTTTCGTAAAAATGTTGCACAAAAATAGCACAAGGATACGCGAAAATATCATGTTTTTCTTCTCCAGAACAACATTAATTCTATATTTATTACACAAGAAAAACAAAACCCTTCGTAATTGAGCAGTGAAAGTGTTTTTTCTCTGAATCAGCAGACGCGTTGGCCATGAATTCATAAGAAGCCTTGATGACATTTAATTGAAATCATATTAGTCTCCCTTATTCAATAAATTAACTGTTAATACCTGTGAGAAATTCTTTAAAGGAATTTATAGCGGTCGATGCGATACCATATTAAGTTTTAAAATTTAAATTGAATAATTAATTAAGAATTCACTTATTTTTTTAGTGTGTTTTCGAACAATATTAAATTAATTGGTAAAAATAGCAATTTTCTTATACTATCCAAGGTTAAAGCGACAAGTAACGAACTTTAGAGTCCCATTACATTATCATTCAGAATAATGACTGGTAATTAAAATCAAATTTCAAGTAAACTCGATATTTTATGTTCGACAGCAAATGTAAATCTGGCAGAGGTCTTGTCTCATTGAAAAACTAATCAATTTCAATTTATATTCTGGTTAACACATTCGACTGCGTAATAAAAACATTTATACCGAGAATATAAAAATACTTTGAACGGTCCTACTTAAAAAATGATAAGATCGATTTAGATTAAATATTACTAACAGGAAACAAAATTCCCAAATACAAAAGATAAGAGCAAATTTTTTAAGGGTACAGGTAGATTTTCATCCCCAATAACCGGTGTGCAAGTTAGACCGACATGCGCTAAAAATTTGCCCGTTGAGGGAAGTTTTCTAAAAAAAACTGCCACAAAAATTCATTCTTAATAAAATATTTAACCAGCATAATAATAACCAAATAAGAAAGCTGCACAAAAGATTACAACATCAAGTGGTAATGAAAACCACAAATAAATCGCTGCAAAACAAATTTGTGCACGATTGGCATTCGAAAATTGGACAATAACAACTGTATCATTGTTTATTTTTACCGATACGATATATTATTGTTTTAAGAAGGGTCAAACATCACGCTATTTAGTAAAATAAAATAATAAATTCTTTTAGTTTTAGCGATAAAATGTGAGTCACATATGATTTCGATGAGTGTATAACAAAACAAATAATGAGTATCGAAACTTAACCCACATTTTACAATCTACAAATAAAATAAAATAAATGCATATTCATTTAATTGTTTAGAGAGGCATCAGGTGTTATTCGAAAGTACGTATTTTTTCAGCAGCACAAATTCCTGCTTTTACTCCGACATAAATTCACTAAATCGAAAAAAGCAAAATAGTTCGTTCAAAAAAAACCAAAATTTAAATACCTGATTATTGACTAGAAGCAGTTGAAGTAGCACAAACCAGCTTAAAATGACTAGCAGCCTTGAAGGAGCTCGGAATCCTCCTTGTAGACTGGCCATCAGTAATGCTCTTCAACTTCACAGTATTGAGTGTTTTTAGCGAGTACTTCTGCAAACAAAACACTTCTTCTACTATCGTAATGTTAATTGAACTATAAATTCATTATGGATAGGTTATAATGGAGCAACATCGCAAAAGGTGTTCATAACAAAACTGACATTACGAAGATTCATGAAAACTACCAAATGCCACTATCGACTGCCTTGCACTGCGCGTTGACGTCATCTGTCAACCTGTATTTGCGCAGATCTTCAAACTAAATTGTTGTACTTATAATAAACGGTAAACACACCGAAATAATGTTTAAGCAAACGGTTTTATACGCACTAGATAAAGTAATTACAATGTTTGTAGTTTAGACCTAATAAAATTGAATGTTTAAAGTCTATATTACTTTTGAGGTTGTCCAATAGATGGCACTCGCGTATTTTTGTTAAAACTATTAATATTGTTTAACAATAACTATTTGTATTAATATTATTAATACTAATGCCCAAACATTTTGTTTATAGTCAAACTATAAATATTAAAGGCGTCAGTAGCCCGACAAATCTAAACGCCTGACTGTAACCAACCACAAGACACTAAAAATCCCTAAACACCTGATGAGATGTCACTTTGCAAATAACACTTCAGTGCTAATCAACCAGAAAGGTGAAAAAAACTGTATCAACATCAACAATATACCAAATGCATCAATAATCAAACCAAACAAGAATGGATTACTTGGGCGAAAGTGCTGGCCTAACCAGCGAACAAACCGACAAAGTGCTACAATTCCAAGACTTAACGGGCATCGAAGATATAACAATTTGCCGAGACGTTCTACAACGCCACCAATGGAACCTCGAAGTAGCCGTACAAGAGCAGCTCAACATACGTGAAGGTAGGCCATCCATATATGCAACGGAATCGCGGCCGCCTGCCATCATCAACGACCATCACGGTCAACACATCTACCACACACCGCCAACGGATGGCTCGGGCAGCGGATTCCGCGGCCTATTCCAAAACCTATTCAATCTGGTCCTCAATTTGTGTTACAACACATTAGTCACCGTCTTACAAATAACGCGTCGCCTACTCGGCCTAGAATACCGACCACGGATCGATCCCGTGCACGAAGTACTCGAGTTCATTAAAACGTACGAGGAAAAGTACCCGCACATTGAACACCCTGTATTCTATCAGGGCACGTTCTCGCAAGTGCTAAACGACGCCAAACACGAGCTGCGTTTCTTGCTCGTGTACCTGCACGATCCGGACGTGTCCGATACGGATCAATTTTGCACTGGAACACTTTCAAGTGCGCCAGTGATTAATTACATTAACCAGCACTTTTTGTTTTGGGGTTGTTCGGCCAAATCTGAGGAAGGCCGACGATGCGTTTCGTCGCTCCGGTCGAGCTATTACCCCTTCTTGGCCGTGTTGGTGTTGCGCGATAATCGTATGACTCTAGTCGGCCGATTAGAAGGGTACAGTGATCCTGATTTGTTAGTGCAGCGATTGACTACGATTGTGGCCGAGTTCGGGATTAGTTTGGTGCAAGCCCGCCAGGAGCGGGTGGAGAACAATTTTAATAGGTCGTTGCGGGCGTATCAGGATCAGGCTTTTCAGGAGAGCTTGCGGATTGATCAGGAGAAGGAACGGAAGAGGGAGTTGGCGAGAGTGCAGGCTGAAGCCGAGAGACGGCGCTTGGAAGCGGTGAGTTAAAGGAGTTTTATAAAGGGATTTGTTGAGTTTTGTGTTTGTGTAGGAAGAGCGAGCCGAAGAAGAGCGACGTGAGTCGATAGCCAGGGAGAAGATTGAGTCGGTTGTTAAAGTGCCTGATGAGCCGGACCCTACCAATCCGGATACGATTCATGTCGTGCTAAAGTTACCGAATGGCAGTCGATTGGAAAGGCGCTTTCTTAAGACTCATTCGCTTGAAGTACGTCGTCTTTAAATATTGTCGGTTAATTGCTAAATGGTTTTACTTACAGGCTGTGTTTTACTTCGTCTTCTGTCACCCACTGTCGCCCGATTCATTCGAAATCACTACCAGCTTTCCATGTCGCGTGCTGAAATGCCGCCCAGCAGATGCCAAGGAGCGCATCCAAACGTTGCAAGAAGCGGGCCTGCAAAAGAGAGAACTATTGTTCATCAATGATTTGGACGCTTAGAGAGGAATTCAAATGCCATTAAATTTATTGTGATTTGTTTGCGAAAGATGAATGGAAAGAATTACCGTATAGAATTAATCAAGTCAATTGGAATTATGTTTGTTTCTTTAGGATTTTGTTTTGAGTTTGTTTAATATTGTTAGAAATCACACACCTGTGGCGAAATGAATAAATGGTAAGGTACTTTTGTTTTCGTGGTGTGTAATACCCAGATGTTAGGTCTTAATTATTTAATAGCTGTTTATTAAAATATCGACGCATTTATTTTGCACCAAATGTGATTTTTCTATTTTATATTATTAATGTTGAAGTATTTTTTAATAAATATAAATACATATTTAGTTAAAAGTAAAATCGTTTAATTACTACGCATAATATTCAATTAAAATAAAGTAGAACTCATAATTTTCGTCACAATAAAATAGAAACCTTAATCAATCTCCCCTAAATATACCTGCTTATCGCTACCGCCCGACACGACAACCGGCTCGTGCGGATGAAACGCCAAATCGTTCACACTACCATTATGCCCGGGCAACTTATACAAAATCCTACGAGATGTCGTATCCCAAATATAAAGAAACCGATCGGCCGACCCAGCCCCGACTTTCGCCCCATCGGCTGACCAAGCGCAACGTAACAAGTTCTTCTCGAAATTGTGCTGCTGCCCTGTGAATACTTTCACACAACGTTCGGCCGGGGCATACGGCCGAACGTCCCAAATGCGCAAACTGTTATCCATACTATTACTGAGCAAATACGAGCCGTCTGCACTCAGCGACAACCCCGTCACCGTATCCGTATGCCCTTTCAAACCATACAAAACCTCGTTCTTCCTCGTATCCCACACTTTGATCTCATTATCGATTCCACCGCTGAACACTTGTTCGGCCGTATCGTTGAAACTGACTGCTGTTACTTGATAATTCGCGTTCAAAGTGGTTAGACTTTGCTTTTTGCGGGTGTCCCATAGTTTGACCGTCGTGTCATCGCTGCCGGAGACCATTAATTGCGGCCCTCGCCGCGCGCCTTGCACTGCGTTCACAAAAGTTGTGTGTCCTTTGAACTTCTTGATTCGTTGACTTGTGACGATATCCCATAAGCCTAACGTGCTATCTGTGCTTGCGCTGAACAGGTTGGAGCCGTCTGGCGTGAAATGAAGCTCCATCACTGCGCCTGTGTGGCCTGCGAGTACTGAGATGTTCTCGCATTCGCCGTAAACACTCCATAGAACTAGAAATAGTTTCAATATAGGCTTAGTCGGTAGTTTAAGCAAATTTCTTACATATTCTGCGGTCGAAACCCGATGAGGCTAAATATTGCCCTTCTGGGTGAAATTCAACGGAGAATACTTCGCCTTCATGGCCTTCTAGTAACATTATCGGGGCGAATAAGTTCGAGGTACGAGCAGGGGACTAAAATATTATAATTATTGTCGGAATTTATGCGAGTCGAAATCGCACTTACCGCTTGTAAAACCGATTTGTTTTTATTGCTGATTGCAAGTTCATTTTTGGACTTTTTTGCAACGGCAATCAGTGCAGTATCATCTGCTTTACGTTTATTTTCAATCACCATTTTATTTTATTAATTATTTCGTTCAGAAAACGTTTTGAAAGAGTAAACAAAACCGAATATAACCCCACTATTTCCAGCTGTCGTAGTTTTTTGCTGCGTTTGAACTACATTTGACCTCTGTCACATGATCACAAGCCATCAATCCAATTGGTTGAATAAGTTCCCCTACCAATATTATTCAAAAAGGCACGCCTAGTTTTGAACTAAAATTTGACAGTTGGCAGTTCCAAACAACACAGTTTGAGTGTAACGACTTTTCCGCGTTGAAATGGACGATTTAACGTGTTCCACTAATATCGAGTGGTTAAATAAACAAGGCACTTTAACTCGTAAAGTCGCGTACAAAAACGGTTCATTACGTTTGCTTCGAAATGAATCCAAAAAGATTTTCATTGAAGTTTCGTCGGAAAAGTCATCGCCACTGCGATTCGAGCTGAAAGGCATAACCGTGCACAACAAATACATGAAAGAGGGTAAAGCCACAATTAAGTTCGAGCCAATTTACTGCACGATAATGCTATCAAATGCACCCCCATCGCAACTACTCCAATTCCTGAAGACTATGTTTATCAAAATGACGGGCAGCAAACCAGCAGACTCAACGCCTAATAAACAATCGCTACGAACGCATGTGTTATCCAATCAATCGAAAGCGTTCGACGAAATAAGCCCCGTCACCGACTTGGAGGTTGGTAAAGCTTTGGCGAAAGTTTCGAAGGGTAGTGCCACGACACCATCGCCATTGGCCAGCAAGAAGCGGAAGTTGGAACGCGATGGGGAGCATCGGGGGCCTGCTGCCAAAAAGCTATACATCGCGAACGATGTGTTGGATATGGAGCAAAAGGAAGTCTTGCAAGCTTGCCTAGGTGGGGCCAATGTATTCTTCACTGGCAGCGCGGGAACCGGAAAAAGCTACCTTTTGAAGAAGATTATCGGAGCGTTACCGCCGGATGTTACCACTGCCACTGCTTCTACTGGTAAATATTCATTACAAACCAAATTAAATTGTCATTGACGAGCTTTGACTTGCTAGGTGTCGCCGCTTGCCTCATCGGCGGCATAACCCTCCACCAATTTGCCGGAATCGGCAAAGGCGACCATTCCATCGAGCGTTCCGCCGAGTTAGCCTCGCGGCCACCTGCCGGCATCAACTGGAAACGCTGCAAGCACCTCATAATCGACGAGATCTCAATGGTCGACGCGGAATTCTTCACGAAAATCGACCAAGTGGCCAGACGTGTTCGCCGCAACGACAAACCCTTCGGCGGCATCCAATTAATCCTCTGCGGGGATTTCCTACAACTACCGCCCGTTTCCAGCAAACTAGACGCGAAGTCGTTCTGCTTCCAATCGGCCTCTTGGCTGGAAGCTCGTTTGAACGTTTTCGAACTCAAGCAAGTCCATCGGCAAACCGACCATAAGTTCATCGACATCTTGAATAAAATCCGTATGGGTCGAGTGGATCCGATGGTGACGGACGCATTAGCGGCGACTACCAAGCAGAAAATCGAAAAGGACGGCATTTTAGCGACACGGCT
Source organism: Cryptophagus acutangulus (assembly GCA_963556235.1). Taxonomy (NCBI): domain Eukaryota; kingdom Metazoa; phylum Arthropoda; class Insecta; order Coleoptera; family Cryptophagidae; genus Cryptophagus; species Cryptophagus acutangulus. The sequence goes on along the minus strand of OY744568.1, from coordinate 1,333,373 downwards.
TTGCTCACACACACGCGATGCGGACACAATTAACGAATCGAAACTCGCGGCACTTACAACGGAAGCGCGTACTTTCGAAGCGCAAGACCAAGTGCCCGGCACTACGAAACAATTGGACCAACAAACTCCCGTATCGAGTCGACTAGTGCTTAAAATCGGGGCACAAGTGATGCTCTTGAAAAACATTAACGTATCGCAAGGGTTGGTGAACGGTGCGCGCGGTGTCGTTACTGACTTTCGCAGCGATTCCGGACTACCAGTCGTGCAATTCCGCAATAAACGAGAGTACGTCGCGCAGCATGAACGCTGGCTGATTAAGACTGCAAGTGGTGGTACTATATCGCGTCGACAAGTACCGTTAAAACTGGCTTGGGCGTTTTCTATTCATAAGTCGCAAGGGTTGACGTTGGATTGTGTGGAAATGTCGTTGGGCCGAGTGTTTGAGGCCGGTCAGGCTTATGTAGCGCTAAGCCGCGCGAAAAGTTTGGAAACTTTACGCGTACTCGATTTTAAGTCTAGTCAAGTGTGGGCTAATCCGACCGTTTTGGACTTTTATCGCAATATTGATCAGACGCGGATTATTCCGTTGGGGGTGCGGAATAGGGCACCGGTTGAAAAGAGTCGGTTGAAGGGGAAATTAATTAAGTCCAAGTTGTTCGATAAGCCGATCGTCAATATTTGCTAAGAAAACGAAATTATAATGAAACGATATTAGTGTCTTTTTAACTTAAATTTTTATAAAACAATACAAATTTTAAATGAAACATTTGCGTTTAACTTAACTTAATCCTCAAGTTGCATTCGATAGCCACGCATTGCTTAAATATTTCCTGGCAGTCCGAATAATTCTTACACGGAATAAACTCCTCAACACTTTCCATATATTCCTTAACTTTCGGCAAAACTTCCTTTGCCGTTTTGCGATCAGCCATTTGAAGAAGTTTCATCGTTTTGTGGTCAATACAATCAGCGCGCGTTGGTTTAAGCTCAGTTAAACCGCGATACAGCGGCCAGTCGTTTGCGCAACATTCGCAGCTGCACTTAAAGTAGTACTGGTCGAGTAGCTTCGCTTGTCTGGCTGCTTTTGGCATAACAGCCTGATGGCATCTATTGTAAATCATCCATAAAAAATACCCATTCAATTAATAAAAAATACTTCTTACCCATAATTATCAAAGCACTGTTCGCCTTTCTTAATAGAGCGCACCGCAAAAATGTATAAGTTCACCCCGACACATTCGCGAGTGATATTCGGATAGCAACTGTGATTAAATAAGCTCGCAAACGGGAAAGCTCCAGAGCCTAAAGTATCCGGTTGATAAATTCCTAGCTCTTCATCGAAAGCCAATTCGGTAATTTCGTGGAAATTGCAGCCAGACACTTGTAACTGTTTCAACACGATAGTTTTAAACGTATCGGCATTCCAAGTGTCGAAATAATTCGTCGCGATTTTCATCAGATGATAAATAAGCGCGGCTGTAAGCGATCGATTGAATAAATCCGATCTTGGTCTTGCTTTAGTATTCGCAACTAAATTGTGCATTTCCTTGTAGCGATTTGATTGGTAGATTTCGTCACCATCCAACGGATAATTGTTCAAATTGATTCGCGAGCATTCGTCCTTTGCTCGAATTGCAATTCGCAACGAAATCAATTCGCTATCACACAAGCGAATTTTATAAGCTGTCGGCAAAATTTTGCATTCGTATTCGTGGTACGCTTTAAAAGCGCTATCTTTACATTCTTCGCTACAATAAAGTATCTGCGTGCAATTATCGCATGGAATTAAATTGTAGCAAAGTTTGAAGCAGTTCGCACAATGCGTTGTCAAGTTATCCGTTAAAACCTTAGCGAAAGGTTCTTCAATCGCGATTACTTCTCCGATTTTGATATCACGCGTTGCCACAATATGTTTGCCGAATACTGGAGAAGTTTTGATCGCTATCGCTTTGGACGCCACTGGAATTAGCGGATTGCGATCGTTATTTGCGATCGTTAATTGACAATCGTTGAAAGGAGTTTTAGTTTGATTTGGCGCAAGTTTAGCGGCTTTTTCCTTGCGCTCTAAAAGCTTCTTCGGCTCGTTTGAGTAGTTATGCTTAAAAGCCCTTTCAATATCCTGTAAAAACGCCTTTAATACCGTTACTAATGTAACAATAATAATTTACCATCAAACACTCCTCATACATGCGCAATTCAAACAAAACGGCCGATCTATTAGCGAACGCAAGCGCTAATTGTGCGCCCGTTAATTCCGCTAACGCGACACTTTTGTTATAAAACTGCAACGCGTCTTCAAAACACTTTTTGCGATACTTTTCGTTCCCCTTTTCGCGATAATTCTCCGCCAACTTATCGTTTTTACCGAACTGTGCAATTGGCGGGAGCAAATTCAACTCGCTGAGCAAATTATAAACGTAATCAACGCGTTGCAAATCCGTGTCAAGTGCAGCAAACTGCACCGAAACGGACATGACTCGATTGGTGTCCTGCAGATGGCGCATCAGTTCGTGCACCACTGTACTATTCATGATCAACTTTTTATTTGTATTGAACATGATGATCGTTATATATAAAATTATATATATCGTTGTTGCCGATCGATTCGCGGTCAGTATCAGGTAAGAAGCAAGCGAGCACAGTAGCCCCGAAAGAAATGGCACAGTATGTCACGCCGTTTCTGGTGTTCAATGTCGGTGCCGAGATGATTTTCGGGTAAGAGTAGGGCTCTTGGGGATGCTATGTTCTACTCACCCTAGAACTCTGAAATTTTCAGGGTGTACTTCTGACGGCCTTAGAAATGTTGTGTAAAAATTTCAACCCCCTGCGACAACTTTGGGGTAACCACCCCTTTTATGTATTTCTGTTGTTTATTTTCGAACTTTTTCACTTTTATTTTATGAAGCACATTCAACGCTCCAATTGTGCACTTTTTTACGAGTATTAGTTTTTGTTACTTAAATTACCATTAGTTTTTGTTACTGGTAAAACGGTTGAAGTATGGCTTAGCGCTGTCAAAAGTCAGCTGATTGAGATTGTCTATCCGCATTGGTTCATAAGAGTGATTTTTCTTAAGTAACAAAAACTAATACTCGTGAAAAAATGCATAATTAGAGCAAATTATGATGAATGAATATGCTTTATAAAATAAAAGTGAAAAAATTAGAAAATAAACAACAGAAATACATAAAAGGGGTGGTTACCCCAAAGTTGTCGCAGGGGGTTGAAAATTTTACACAACATTTCTAAGGCCGTCAGAAGTACACCCTGAAAATTTCAGAGTTCTAGGGTGAGTAGAACATAGCATCCCCAAGAGCCCTACTCTTTTTTTTATATATATATATTATATATATATATATATATATATATATATATATATATATATTTACGGGACAAGCCCAAGTTACATAGACAAATTATAGTACATTTACATTAGATACAAGTATAGTATACGATAGATCTAATAGATATTGTAAAAACAAAAGTACATAGCACGACAAGAGACACACAAACAACAGTCAAAACAGACCAGACAGAAAAATAATTTAACACATAAAACATCGACTTATTATAGACACGGTGATTGAAAATATCGCTTGAGGGACTGAAGTGTAGTGTTGAACAAATCGATTTTAGTGCCGTTACATATTCTTTGAATTCTATTTAATGCACTATTCGCTTGCACATTTGTCCTACATGGTTCTATAAAGAAGGTATGAGCTGATCTTAGGGATCTCGGCGGCACATAGAACAATAACAACTCGAGTAATTCAGAGCAGTCAATGCTATTATTTATCAATTTATGCACTAGTATGACATCCGCCCGCTCCCGTCGATGTGACAAGGTAGTCAAATCAACCAGCTGATGTAATAGCTTGTAATCGTCAGTCACAACGTGGCTTTTGAATGCATAGTATCGCAAAAATCTGCGCTGCACTCGCTCAAGCTTTTTGATATGAACTTCATAAAAAGGGGACCAAACAATAGAGGCGTATTCGAGATTCGGACGAACTAGGGAAACATACAGGTTTTTTATTGCAACTAGACTAGTAAAATCCCGTGTATGTCTCTTAATAAAACCTAATAGCTTAAGAGACTTAGAACAAGCAGCTTCAATGTGTTTATTGAAAGTTAGAGTGCATTCAAAGATCACACCCAGGTCTTTAATGAATTTAACACTGAATTTAACACTCTTACCGATTTTCGTTATAGCACAGCGATTGCAAGCCCAGAAGGTGCCACCAGAACGCGCCACACTAGGTGAATGAATTTAAGCACACTGAGAGCAAATTTAGAATAAGACAAAAGACTAGCCGTTATCCAGGGTCGGACCGGCGCTATTTTTTTGTTCACTCGCACCCGCACGCCTTTGCATTTTGTGCACTCGATAAAAAATAAATCACTCATTTAAATATTTTAGTTTTTTAATTTCGCGTCCGTTTTAGTCTTGGAAGAACTAATTTCCGAACTCGTATCGAAACAATTAACGACCGAAATAATGAAACCGCAAGCCGCATATTGTCATGACGCCATCCGCGACATAATTGAAGATATCACGCAATCCTCGCAAATGCGGCTTGACCCAGTCAGCATGGGAAAGCTATGGGACTTAATTACCATGGTGTTCAAATGGCAAGTTACCCTATCGAAAAACATCATCCAAATCACTTTGCGTCACTTATACGAAATCGAAAACTACGTTACCAACGAAGAAACTCAACTGCAACTTCACAAAATACAAAATCTAGTCGAAAACTTCGAAAAGATCCTCAGCAAGGACGAAAAACGCACGCTTTTCGAAGACATCTCCTTCTGGTTGAAGGACTTCAGCGTGCGCGTTTCGCTCCTGCTTCGGATGGGGCTGCAAAGTATGGACGGACATTTCATTAAAAGCAATCTGGATCCGATTGCTGAAGAAATGCTGAAGAATTTGGGCGAAAATATCTATGCGGTCACGCAAAATGGGAAAATCTTGGAAGAAAGCAATAACAACCCGGAATTGGTAGCGCAACCGATCAATGAATTGCAATTATTTGTGGAGGAAATGTTGGGCGAACGAAAGCTGAGTTCAGCTAGCAGTAATGATGGGAATGTTCTGCGGCTATCGATCAATGATAATGACAACTACCAGAATAATAATGAGGAAACGAAGGTTGGTTTTGATGCGATTGATGTGGATGTGATTCAGAGGGAACAATTGATGAGTGATGATATTGGAGTGGATGCGCCTCAGGAAGACGACAATTTCAGGGATAATTTGCTGGATTTAATTGTAGACAGTTAAGTTAATTTTTAATTACTATTAATTAAATGTGTTGTGTAGAATTAATTAATTAAATATTTTAAGAGCTTTTGAATTATTCATTTGAATATTTTAAATATTTGTCAAGTAAAGCACTTTTAAAATATTGAAAACTTTGAATATTAAATTGTTGCTATTACCTCATATCGATTGATTATTATTTGAATGAACTATTATATTTTATCGGTTTTTTACTGATAAGTTTGTTTGAACTGATAGTTCCTAGTCATGATTAAATTGTGAAGAATTTGCAAAATGGTGTGAATCATTCAACAATAAACCATTGTAATTTAGTACAATATAGAAACCAAACAACGATATTGATTATAATCCTACGCGAACTATGAATAATTCAGCACTCTATTTATATCGAAAGAATAAAGTATTTATTTTTGTTAAAATAATGTGAAATAAAACTATCCAATTTACAAAGCGAATTTCTATTACCTAAAACTGCAAAATGAACTTCTTGCCAATCATCCCCTTAATCGTCATAGTATTCATCAACGCCTCCTTATAATTCCCGAACGGTACCATTTGGCAAGCAGGTCCATGCAAATCGTTATTCATCATCATCGAAATAAGTTCTTCTAACATTTCGAAGCGTTCGCTGGAATTCGCGTGCTTCTTCGACCAAGCCGTCATCCAAAATCCGCGCACTTGAATATCTTTGAAGATCAAAGCGGAAGTGGGTACTGTCACGGGTTCCCTCGACATGCCGCCATAAGTCACTATCGGACTTCCATGCGCCAAATGGCGCATTACTTCCAAAGCGTTTGGTCCACCGACGCAATTCAAAGCCAACTTTGGTCGTTCCATTTTGCCACTTTTGAACAAATCCGTCTTCCTCAACTCCTCTTCAGTTAAAACTTCCGTTGCTCCCAGTTTGGTAAGATAGCTGCGCAGTTCTTCAATATCCGGCCGGCTGCGCACAATATTGACAGTTCGAATTCCCCAAGAGCGGCAAATTTGAATGACATTTTGCCCACAAGCTGAGTTTGCACCATTTTGAATGACGGTATCGCCTGGCTTCAATGTAATAAAGTCGCGTAGCATTCGGAAAGCTGTGCAAGGATTCACGGTCAAAGTTGAGGCTTCAACCAGGCCAAGTTCTGCAGGTACTTTGAAGATACTCTTTCGATCTAGTATGGCATGTGTTCGCCATGTTCCCAAGTTTCCAGAAAGTGGTACCACTCGATCGCCCTCTTTCAAATCCGTAATTCCAGCGCCTACTTGGACAACTTCTCCGATACCTTCATTGCCGGGCACTGCCGGTAAGGTAGGTTTCGATGGGTATTTACCTTGGATGGTGTTGATGTCCGCTGGATTTACCGGCGCTGCTAGCATTTTCAACAAAACTTCATTATCCTTTGGGTTCTCAATGGGTTCATCGATGCGTTGCACTACTTTTACCGGATCTCCATATTCCGAATACACTAATTTTGAAGATGCACTATTGTATCGTTGCACTACCGATTTACTGGTCGATTTTAAAAGAGTGGATAGTAATTTATTTGTTAGATTTGCCATTATTATTATTAAAGAAAATTTTACGATTACGATAAACTTTGACCCATATGTAATCTAGGTTATGTTAATAGTTTTTAATGGTTACAATGTTATGCGATAGAGGGTGTTACTCGGTAAGGGTGTGGGTACTTTCTAGTAGGGGGAGCCCCTAGAAATAGACATCTATCCATAAATTATGTAAGATAAAAAAGTTTAGTTTACAGAATAAGCAAAAGAGGGCGCGCATATTACTTTGCGTTAAATGGTTTAAAAACAAATTAGATTATATTTTTAGTATTCATAATAATATTGTAATCTATACAAACAACACTTATAAATTTTATTAATAGGTGTCTAATAAAAAAAAAACAAGTGTCAAGCAATTAAAATTTAAGGTTAATATCCTGTCAAAACCTTGTAATAAATTTTATAAGTTTATTTATTTAAATTAAATTGCATAGCATTAGTTATCACGGTTTTTTTGCCGCAGTATCAAATAAATACCAGCTAGAAACGTGAACTTTGTTCTAGTACTACTCACTCTCTACAACGAAACTGATCAAATTTGCTACGAAAATGCAAGAAGCCTATTTAAAGTTAAATGGGGTGCCAACTAAAGTGTGTACGTGGGGCCGATGGGTGGAAGAATCAAAAAGCAACACGAACGAAATCGCAATCATAATACCAGGCAATCCGGGGATTCCTGGATTTTACGAAGACTTCGCTAAAAGAATCTACGAAAAACTAGAGATTCCAGTTTGGTGTGTTGGACATGCTGGCCACAATGTCCATGATAACGTCACCAATGTGCCGCTACCTCCATTCTTAGAGAACAAAGACTTGTACGGATTACGTGGTCAAGTTCAACACAAGGTACAAAGTCTATCTACTTTTACTTGTAATAGAATGTAATAATTTAATTATAGCTTGATTTCTTCGAACGTTACGTGCCTAAAGACGCCAAAGTTCACCTAATCGGACACTCGATCGGCTGCTACACGATCCTGGAAATTTTGGATCATCCAGCAGTCAAAGATAAAGTGGTGGACGTCGATTTGATGTTTCCGGCCATCGAACACATGGCCGCAACATCAAATGGCAAATTTATGAGCTTTTATATCAAGTATATCGTTGGGTTTATTGTACTACTATCGTGGATATTCACACTTCTGCCTGCATTCATTCAATACGCTGGGGTTTACATTTACGCGAAAATAACAAACATTCCAATCGAGAAACACTACAATAATATACATGGTTTGGTTAATCCGAAAGTGTTGCGAAGAGTATTCTTCTTCGCTTTCGAGGAACTAGACGATGTGTTAGAACGTAATAATGAAGCTATTCGCAATAATATTTCGAAAATTAAACTGTTGTACGGGTACACTGATGGCTGGGCACCGGCGAGCACATGCGATCGACTCAAAGTCGACTTTCCTTCTATAGATGCTCGCCTTACAAAAATCAACCATGCATTTGTTTTAAATAAAAGCGAGGAAGTCGCAGATATTGTAATTAATTGGATAAGGCCTAACAGTCAATAATAGTTTGTAGTTAATTTAATATGCACTGACATTATTTTATATAGGTACCTAAATCTTATTTTTGAACTTATTTTTTTATATATTTATTATTATTAAGGTGATGATTCATGCGGGTTAATTATTTATTATCGGATGCGATTTGTTTGTTAATTTTGTTGTTTATAAGTGATATGCACATGATGTGCAAATGATTCATTAAATAAAATTAGCAAGTTTATAAGTTTATCATTTGTACCTTCATGTATATCATTAATTTATAAGGAAAACAATTTGTTTTGCAAATATATAAATTTAAATTAATAATTTATTAGTGACATCTAGAAACGAAGTACTAAAGGTATTAATTAATTTAAAAGATTTCTACCGGGTAGATTTTAAAGTTCATAATTACTGATGTTTAAGGTAGATGGCGCAACTTAAATTATTGATTTAAAATAAAGGGGATTTACCGAAGATTTCCATCAAGTATAAAAAAATATATAAATAGAAAGTGTTTACTAAAAAATAAATAAATTGTACAAAAGAGCACAATTTATATAAATAAATAATTTTTTGCAAATATAATTATACTTGTTCAATAAATAGTAATTGAATAGTAAACTTTGCACTTCCAAATTTATATTTTTAATTGCATTGAGTAATTATTTGTTTATAATATACAATTACTTAATAACTGAATTAATGTTTATATTTAAAAAAATATTCATACCTTTTTGTTATACTTTGCATTTACCTTCAATAATTAAATTTCTAGTAAATTAAAAATAAATTTCTTAATATTCGCTGTCTATCTAATATTCATATGCATGTATAAATAAATGCATGGGAGCCTGCATCTCTTCTGGTACCCTATAATTTATATATTTACAAAATGCCACTAAGCAGTCACAATATTCCCAAAACAACAGCATGCGGATCACTTTTCCCAATGATGAAGATTATCGAACATTATATCGATAACCTATACTTAAATTAGAACCTTCTTCACAACCCAACAAAAATCCATCATCTCATCTATACCACATTCAGATTTCAATAGGAAATTCCACAGCCACACAAAAGTGCAATACCAATTCGAACATTCCTTATTATATTAAATTTAAATCAATAAAGACATCTTATAACAATAAATGCATCCTAAGTGCATTTTGCCTTTCCTTTAAGCAAGGGGTGGCTTATTCGATATTCAAACTGCAATGTAAACTTTATAAGCTCTAATGGAAGCCGAATGGCTTTAGGCTTAATAACATTATAGACGGTGAGGTGATCAATGATAATGCCTTCCCATGGATCTATTTTCTCATGCCTTGTGACCTTTTGTATCAATGAAAACATAAATGTATAGGTCTGCAGCTCAAGCAAAAAAAATAAACAACAACTTTCTGAGCACACCCGATAATCAATTTTGTTGTTTTCAGCGATTATATTTTTATTGTAATTCCTATGGTCTCGAAAAAATTTATTCTGCTTTATTTTTCATTCATAGTTCACACAAAATAAAGCCATCATTAATTTGAATCACATTAAAGATTTTAGAAATTTGTTTTAGAGTAATTATAATTTTAATAAAATATTCATACTTCTCAAATAAATTTGTTTGAAAGGTTGAAAACTTAGCTAAGTCCCTGCGTGTTATAGTATCCAATCCGTTCGCTTTGCGCAGCACCATTCTTTAACATTTATTTTTGAAAGGGCTCTCTACAGAACCCAATTAATTGAGTAAAAATTGTGCAACTTCTAGTGCGATCTTGTTTCCTTTATCTTTCATTCTCATTTCGTGTTTGCCTCATTCATTCTCAGATGGTTGTTATCGGGTTTTTCGGGTGTGTGATTGATAACGATGCGGAGATATTGAGACTTTATACAAACAAGAGCCACCCAGGTTGACTAATTCACTAAAATAAAAGCTTATCGTTGGAGATCGAGTTGAAAAAGAGAAGTTTAACGTGAAATGTTGCACTCAAACGATTATTGTTCTTTGGCAGGAACTAATATAAAATGAGGTGTCACACAGGAAATGATAAGAAATAACGAATATCAATAAACATTTCTCTTTTTTATACTGGTTCATCGGTATTACTGATGTATTGATGTTAAAAGGTGCGATACCTGAACTATTAGCAGCAAACAAATTATTTTTATTGAACATCCCATCAATATAATAATTATTTTTTTGCAATTTGCGATTAAAATGACATCTTTTTAGTTGCCATTTTTGATGTTGAAACAGCCTACTTTTTTTTATTGTTCTAAAAAAAGCGTGAAAAAAAGACTTTTTTTCACTCTTTTTCTACTTTTTTTCACTCTTTTTACTTTTTTTCATTATTTTAAAAATTGCTAAAAACGTGGCAAAAAGTTATAAAACCGCAATGTTTTATTTATTAACAATATTAATTGTACAATTAGTAAGAATATTTAACTAAACAGAAACATATAAGCAACATTTCCATTAAATTTGAGTTAGTAAACACTTCTGTTCAATTTGAATTATGTGAAGGAAGCTGTTTGATTTTTCGTTCCTAGGGGCGATTTCAATTGTTTTATCAATGCTTGCTCTAATTAATAACAAATTAAGCTTGAATCAAGCAACCGATTGTCATCTGATTATTAACTAATATTTAATATTTATTATTTTAATTAAAAATTGCAAAAAATAGTGTATACAACACGAGCAAAATTAGTTATTTTTTCACTTCTCGTATTGTCCAACTCGGCTGACGCCTCGTTGGACAAATTTACGACTCGTGAAAAAATAACTTACATTTTGCTACTTGTTGTATAAATAACTATATAGCATTCAAAGGAGGGAATTCACTTTGAACACTTTTATTTTATTGCATTTACTTGTAAGAGGAAGTTTACTTTTGTTTTTAATTTTATAGTAGGTTCGAGTGGATGTTTAAGTACGAGCCAATGTTTATCGATCAATAATATTTGAGCACTATTTATTTTTCCAAACGGGAAATCGAAAAATGCTTCCAATTGAAACCTTGCACAAACTCATCACTAAATAAATTCTTCGCCAAAAAATTGACAAATTTTTACATAATATCCGATTGCAAATTACCAAATATGTCTAGTGACATTTGAATTAAAAAAAAAACCAACCGCATTATCATAATTTCGAATCTAAAACTACAAAAGCTCTTTATAAATGCAAGAAGGTTGTCTTTAATAAAACACGCCTCACAAAACGATTGGCTGCAGAGGAACATTGGTACATGTATACACAATTGAACACATCGCATTCTTCAAGAAGAATCTTCATTCTTCACTACAGGATGCTCCATCCACACACAAACCAAAAAAAAGACGCAATCTTAGCATTTTTTTCTAGCACCCTGTACATCCACATGGAGAAGAATGAAGATTCTTCTTCAACAAGTCTTTTATAATATGTATCGTATATTAATGTCATCTTTCGAACAACAGTTCGGTAATGGGTCTCATTATTGGGTATTATTAATAATTCTATTGTTTGAATATTGGTCATTTCTAGAGATAGTTCAATTAAATTTTTTGGTTACTTAAGTCAGTTTGAATCACCTATGCTGGGTGTAGTATAGATAATGTATAGACGGCGGTGTTGGTTAGGTTCAATAATATAAATGTGGCCCCACACACGAAGACACACACCTACCTACAAGAGATTGAGGAAGAGATATAATGCCTACGCCTAAATATTCATTCCTTGAGAGATTTTGCACTCTTTCCTTGATGCATTTGAGCCAAGTGTAAATAATAACTATTGTACAATTAATTTTATGTATTTTTCAGATTTCGGTTTATAATAGAAAAGCGACGACGTATATGGGATTTCTAATATCCATTTCATTTCCGTGCGGCTCTCATTATCAACTTTAATAATTACTATATATTATTGCTGATTTATGGATATGGATATGCAAAACCTACGAATTATTACCTATTATTAACATGCATGTTTGGAAATTTGCAAATTAGTAATTAAATGCATGCAGCTTTAATATAAATTATTAATTTTATGATTATTAAGCTTAAATTGCAGTAAAATCATAATTATTATGACATAATAAGTACCCATTCCAATCAAAAACCAATTGCTTAATTAAAAAGTTGTAATTGAGTTTAAAATTTGTCGCGGCTGCGCGGACTAACTTCTATTTAATCTAACGCAACGCAGAAAAGGGATTGTTTTCGCACATTTTTTTGCCAATAAACGGATAATGGATGGAAATATAAAAACGTGTCGAAACATGTTACTTTCGCCGGTCAGTCTTAATCTAGCAACATAATAATTGGTTGGTCATCTGTCTACTTTCAGTGAACTCTATGGGAGGGGTAGATGAACATTTACCGTGTGCTTCCACGCAGTGTCCGCCGCGTGGGAACTGCACAGTAGTGTCTAGCGGCCCCCGAAGTTCCCGCGCGCGCCCCCCAGGTGCCCGCGTGCCCCCCACGAGCTCTCTTAGGCTTCTCTCTTTTATACCGCCTCTGCGCGCCCATCAAATCGTCATCGTCGTCGTCGCATTTTCAACACACTCACCATCATATCTTTTTCTTTTAATTGAAAATCGATATTTTTAGAAGGCGATGGACAGGTCATTTAGCAAAATCGTTCTAACGATGAGGAGAGGTGCAACGCATTGCAACATGTTGGCTGCTGAAGAAGATGAGGCCATAAGAAGGATGTCGAAGTGTTTTGCGCTCTTGCACAATCCGGGGCCCGTTGATTTTAATAGCACGTGCCGCCGGACAGTTAGCTCTAACAGATTATATTTACAATTAACTAAGCAATTGCATCAACACCATTTATTATTAATTATTATTGCAATTCTTATTAATGGATTTCAGTTTCTCTTTGAAATCTATTTTGACGTACATTTACTGTCACTTATCAATGACATATGTACTTCTTCTTCTTCTTTCCTACAGTGCTGCCACTACAGTGCTCCTTAATTATTCTAGTTATGACATTTGCACGTCAACATAACCTAAAAGAAATAAATTCCTGCTGCACGTGTAATTTATCATCAAAAATGCAAGTGAATGAATTGAAAATAAACTGAAAAAAGTGCATCCAGCGATCCTGTTGTTGTATATGGTGGTTATAATATAATACGTTAAGCGAGTTATCAATATAATAAGTAAGCGCTCCGGCAAAGAAGAAGAGCCATCAGCAGAGAGCGTCGTCGTTTTAAGAAATATGTGGTTGATGCAGCAGAGCAATGCGCGCATCTTTGGTGGCTTGGGAGCTCCCCGAGGGAAGATATAGAGTAGGTGGAATGCTGGGAAAGCCCTCGGGGGTTTTGGTAGCGCCCCTGCCTTGCCTCTCTTGCCAGGTCAAGGGTCAAATTACTGCACCGCGCTTATGCTGGCTGCTCTTCGACAACTAGCTCTGCATTTTTCTTCACCAGCAAATTTACATTCAGTGCAGCATTTCTCTCAATTTCGATGATGATTTTGGGGCAACGCCGCCATCGTGCTTCGTTACTCTCCTCCAACTTTAACTACTGGGTACAATGATGTGGTTGCGAGCGCATGCGTGTAATTTGTCTTCTGATGGGGCTTATGCAAGCCAATGCGCGGTAGCTCATACGGTAGCCAATATTGCTACCGTTTGCCCCCCTTTTACATCCGCTTAAACACACGCACGCTACCTTCAAATCCTCTCTTTCTCATTCCTGCGTTCATTACTCATCCCCACTCCTTTTTTTCAGCTTTTTTCAGGCTGCCGATACAAAATTGTTGCTCCTGCTGTGTGGAAGGGGCACTTTTCAGTAGGAAATCAATAAAATAGAGCTTTGGAATACAAAATGCGTTTTATGGGTAAGTTGCGTTAGATTAGATAAAATTAAAGCATCAAAGATATCTTAATTATTTCTGAGTAATTTAAAGATAAACCAATTTTTTTCGAGTCGGTTTGCTTTCATTTTTCAAAGCGTTTATAATTATTTGAGCCAAAGAGTAATAAAGTTTAAAACAAATAAGTTTTTTATAGTACCTCTCTTTGATATTTGAGAAAAGGCTAAATGAGTCATTTTTTTCTATATTTAAATGTTAATTGTAAGCAATAAAATAAATAACAAATTTTTACTGTGATATTTTCAAATGGAATCGAGTAAAAGTGCATTGAAAAAACTAAAGTGCACTTACTGTTGTAGGTAATTATTACAAATTGTAATCACAAGGTGTGCCACGAGTACCAGTAATGATAAATTTATTACCTATATTTTACTTATAGATACATGTGTATAAATAAATATAATTTAGATATAGTTGCAAACATTACATATCGTAATGTGCAAGATTAATTTTATGTGAAAAGTGCAAGGTTGCAGTTGCATGCATTTTAGATCCGTCAAAATTAAACCACACAGAAAAAATTACACAACAGAATAAAAGATAAACATCTAAAATTAGTCTCAATTTGTCAAATAGTGGGTGTAGATATTTATCTAAAGTGAAATTTCCAGAAATTGTTATCAGGAAAAAAGAAGAGACGCCGACATCAAACATATTTTAGAATTCACGACCGCAAATACTGATAACACAACTATTTATTGCTAGAGCGACACCTTTGACTCATATTTAACAAAAATTGTGTGATATTTAAATTTCTTTGAATTATTTTATTTACGATGCTGCAATCTTTAGCGACAGCTTAATAAAACTTGACCCCAATTATGAATCATCTCGCTACTACTGGACATACTTTTTCTTCCTGCCGACTAAAAATTCCCCACAATCGAGATAAGATCTTTATATGTTTAATTTAATTTCAACACATCCGCCAATATCGCTTGGGAATGTGCTGCAGAAATGATTCACACTTTGCGTTTATGAAACATCCTGCTAGCAGGATACTTTACGGGCAAAATCCGGTAGATTTCAAATAGGATTTCTAAAAATGTCTGTAATAGATTGGACTGGCATGGAGTATAACTATATAGCGCCCATCAGAATAAAGATTTAGCTGATGATGGTTGAACACATTCCACAGAAGAGATATACAGACAAGGACAATGATAATCTTACAATGCTATGCTTGAAAGTCAATTCTCATTGTACTTCTACTAAGAGCACCAAAGATAAAACGCTCATCTCATTTTGTCTTTGCTTAAAAATCATCATATTGTTTTCCCGATAAATTTAGCCGAAAGAAAATTATTCATAAAAAGAAAAAGAAAAGTGTGAATGATGATCAATACCTCCGAATTCATTCCATTCATTCTTTTCAAAAGTGTGTATAAAAGAGCATCAAAAGCAATAAAAAAGGAACATCTGTCGAAATATATATGACCGCCTTTAGGTATATAAATATACAACAAGGCCCACACTTGAAAAATAAGCACTTTATCTATCTATCTTTTGGAACTTTTCTCTTTCAGAGTGCGAGAAAGATATTTGGCAACAAGAATGCTAATTGATTTATTATTGAATAGGGATGAATAGGGAATTTTTGATAGTCATTTTTCATCGCATTTTTAAAATTCTAAAATTTTTTAGAAAATTGTTAAAACTGTTCAATTATTTTCAAATGAAAATACTTTAGTGATTTTTTAATTAGTCTTATAAAAAAGTCAATTATCATTCAATAAAACACAAACAATAGAAGAGTCTAAAATTCCCCAATTGCGGTTAAACAATAACAATAATTATTTTTACATAACTACTTAATTGCAATTGCAATTATAGCTAAACAATAATCAATAATTACGTCTAATAAGCAATCTTATTAGTATTAGTTTTGAAGAATCGCAAGAAATATAAAAATAATTATAGAGACAAGTTTTTAATGATTTTGAAAACTTAATCAAGCCACCAACCACCACAGAGTATATACCTTTTCAATATATAATATGCATCTTATGTATGTAGCCATAAAACAAGTCATATGGCTTAAACAACAGTGGAAATAAAGACCATTTTCACAAACCAGCGTGGTGACTTCTGGTTTTCGCAGGTGATGGTAAGGTGAACCTTATGCAAAGCCATCTTTAGGTTGCGGACCGCATAGGTAGGTTGGACTTAGTAAGCTCCAAGCATGGGGGGTAAGGGGGGTACGAGGGAGCTCTGAACTACACACTACTGCTAGAATCATTGGGCTACCAGCACTAGTTTGGTACAGAAGCAAAAGTTAGAATTACTCCTGAACAACATCATAGTCTCTCACAAAGAAGACCAACACCAACCAACAACATTCAGTTCAGACAATTATGTGTTGCAACAATTCTTGTTGATATAAATTTATAAATTCGTTAAGTTAAGAAGAAGAAGCAGAAGCCAGAAGGACATCTGGTCTGGATGATTTGAAATCAATTATACAAGGTTAGTGCTTTTTATTTATATTTCTTGTAAATTGTTGTAATAAAAATGAAAGCACGTGCGCGACGTTTATTGTAAATTATTTGCGGTCTACCCGTGTTACGCCTTAAGCGCTTACATAGCACGGTGCTACCGCGTTACGCTCGAGCTTTTAATACGTTCAGGCTTTTCTATAGCACCATCTAGAGAGTGGGGCACAAATACTCAAAGAGCTACCACGCTTACGCCTCGCTTTATATAAAAATAAATTTCAAAATGGGTTAACCCACAAATAACTAAAATGCAAGCGACGGTAAAATGAAAGTACTCGTCGACTTACTCAAGTGACTTAACTTAAGGCACCTTCATAAAACTAACCCCCCGGAAGGCGCGTTTTAATTGGTGGGTTCGGTGTGTTGCGGTGCCCGGTAGCCAACCGCGATTGTTAGGGTCACAAATTATATCCAATACACATACAACAATAATCCCCGCCCCGAAACCGTTTCAATAACCAGTAGCAACACAGTGGGGTCTCTCGTTGAGTAAAACAGGTAGCGATCTAGATCAACAGAGAGCGCGCGCCTTCCAACGCGCTCCGACTTCACACATTTGAGAACTCTCTCAATTAGACGAAAAGCATCTTTACGTTTACTAATTTTGTCTCACAAAAAATTGTTATATATTTTGTTTGATATCAAAAAAGGGAAAAAAATGATGATCGAGTGAAATGCAGACAATGGTGAATATCAATGGGATTCAACAATGAAAGGCGGGCCCCAAGAAAATGTTCTATTAGCATAAATACACGTTACATTGTGTCCGGATCGTTTCTTCTGCATGTGACATTCAATAATCATTTTTTTCGCCTCTCTCTCGGTAATATCTTTTATATGTGTGTGTAACTATATTTATTAGGGGTGCGCCAAATGCTTTTTCTCTCACAGATATATTGATTGTACATGGAGGCCACTTTTTTCAATCACAAATTACCATAACAATCAAAAGGTTAGGTTGCTGAATTGTTTTCGTTTAGATCAAAATTATATTATTAAAAATCAATATGAATCAAATCGGGTGAGATCGGTGGCTTTGTTTGTTAAATTCGATAGTTTTCTGGGCAATATGATTGGAATGTAAGACGAAAAGCGCAAATAATTGACTGATTGACATTTTTCTATTATTTTTTGTTGTTGTTCCTTTCTCATATAAAGAGAGCCAATAAGGTCGGAACACGAACGAACAATGCGGGATATAACATTTTCGAGAGAAGAGAATGTGTCAAGAAGAATGACAACAATTACTTTATGTTAATAAGTTGATGACTTGGCAAATATGCGCGGTACGGACGGATCCTTGTGGCTCCATATTAGATAGAGATGCTGATGGCTTACCATCATCCATAAATGGTTTTATAAATAATATAGAGAAAAGATATATCTGCCGGATAACGAATTCGAAAAAAAGAAATCAAAAGAAGGCGGTGTTGACTGGTTATTGTTATAAGGATAGAAAGGGGCACAATATGGCATTTTTCCTCCTCTTTTGATGGACGGTCGTTCTATGATAAATTGCCTTGGAATTTATATTTTTATATACTTAGATAGCCTACTGAGAGCGATCTGCATTAAAAATGCGAGATTTTAATGGTTTCATCGCCGACTTAAAGAAATATTATTTATTATCTTTATTCAGCAGATAAGTTAATCTTATTTAAATCAGTGCATTTGTAGGCTGATAACATGTGTACTATTTAGCATACATGTCATGTTAATCTTAATTTGTACATATTTTCGAAAAATAATGCAGGAGTGCCAATAATAATAATAATGATAATGATAATAATAGAATCCGAATAAATCGTGCAACTCAAATGTTTACACTACAGAGGTGTAGTATATAAAGTGATATAGTTCAACTTTAGTGTTATGGTAGGAGAGCAAAATAACCTTTCACTGATGATGGGATTATGGTGGCAAAAGCTGCTGTAGCTGCTGCCAAGGCGCCACTTTACATGCCATATACTCAAAGTGGCTTCTGAAGTATAACAACTCTGATCATCTTCTTCATATTCACTTAAAGTGCCTTAACTTTGAACGTTTTCGGATTATTTGCTCTGTTATTTACAATTGTAAGTTATTATTAAAGCTAATAAAATATTCGGATAATCTTATCTCATTAGGATTATAATTATGGCAATTGTTTGACTAAAATTTAAAATATTTTAATTATATGTGAAGGTGAACAAATAAATATCATCGCCCTGTATGTATGTGACGTGTAAAGTAAAAACAATAGTTGCGCGGATAATCGTGCGATAATTTTCGCGTCCTTCAGGGCATTTGTTAAAATGTAGAGAAAAAATGATAAAATTGTATGTATTTACTCACATGCAATTCGCAATATTGTACAAAGCAGCTTATAAATAATAATTATGCTACTGTACATTTTTTTTTATTCATTTTATTGTATAAAAAACAATAAGGATATTTGCGGTTTAATATTCGTTTAATACAATAATCATCGCGTATTATTTATTGGAAAGTTGATATTATCATCCGGTTTCTCATCAATGGCAATTATCTATAATATGCAATTACTCATGCATTTTTATAGCTTTACTACATTTTGTTGCACTTCTACTTTTCCAGAGAACTCATCGCATCAGGATCAAGAAATCTGAATACGAGAATTCCCTGCGCGCATCATCATCATCGTTGCTTTTAATTCGCGATCCGTAATAAATCACCACGATTTCAATCTGTGACTAAGCACATTCATCCAAAAAAAGAATAAAAAAAATACCGCATTTGATTTGCGCGCGTTTTCCGATTAAGACACAAAAAAAAGATAAAATCCGACACGATGTTTGCGATAATGCAGATTGACAACGACGTTAGCGGTCGCGAGTTCCGTAGAAAAATGCGCGCTAAATGTGATTACATTTGCAAATATTGTCAACGGAAATTCAATAAATCGTACAATTTGATGATCCACGAACGAACGCACAAAACCACCGAACTCACCTTCAGCTGCGAGATCTGCGGCAAGAGCTTCAAGAAGCAGGACAATCTCAAACAGCACAGGTAAATACAATTTTACAATTAATTGCCAAAAAATTTGTGTACATAATTTCCTATATAACAAAATTGTGCTTTATCAATAATTGTATAATATTTCAGTGGCGTTTAATTATTTAAGATAATTCAAAATGTTAAGCTAGACGCACACGTTTTTCAAATTTTAATTTGTTTGTAAGCGTGATTCCTGCAAAGTGTGCGTGTAGCTTTAAAGATTTGAATTAAAATTGTGTGAGTTAAGTGCTTTTTCGTAATAACAGAACGATAATTATTCGGAATGCTAAACGAAATTCTATAAAAATTTCGTTTCTCATTATTCCTGCAAAATTAATATAAATATTCTGAAGTACCTTTGATAATTGTAATTATATTGAGAGGTCGACGCTTATGATATGGGAACGAAAGGCAATACTTTCAAGTCTTATGTACATGCAAGCGGTATGTACAATATACATAACGACAGCGATTATAGCAAAAATTATTTGTGGGTCTTAAAAACGGATTTATTATCATGGCAATAAAGTCGATTGGCAACGGTCTGTTGACTGTCTATATAGATATGGCACACAATATGTGAAATAAGCGCATTCAGAAAAATCTTTTTCTTCTCCCAAATGGACTTAATATACTATTTGGCAATGCATGCATATAGGAGGCCGAGAAATAGTTTTAATATTCTGTGACGAATCGTCGATGGCTCTCAAATGAAAATATAAAAAAATAAAAAATCATCGACAGAACCGCGCTTTGTGTATGTTTGATGCGTGGGCTGAAAAGTTGACGAAATTTAACCTTGTCCAGACGAAATACAATTTTTTTTCACTTCTCTTCACAATTTTAAAACAATAATAACCTTTACCACATTTATGTAGATATAGTTGGTTTTGTAACAATAATAATATTAATGTTATAAAAATTAAAATGAGTCAATAACATTTTTGTTTATTTTAATATTAACTTGATGTCGAAGGGAAAACATCGTAAAACCATTTCTCGTCTATTTTTCATTTATCTATCTCTAGTAACAATAAATTAAGGTGCGTTCTGGTTCTAATTAAAGTTAGTCATAAAAATTCTACGCCACTGATGCGCTTGATGCGCAAAATGATGCGCATATCATTTTTAAATTTGGTGTTTGTGTGTGTTTGTTAACTAAATTAAACAATAAATTGTAAATATATACTAATAATTGTTCCCTTGGTATTTTAGATGTAATCAATGCGTGTGGCGGTAAAGGGCTTCCTGTGGGGGATATGGGCAATTCCGGCTCTGACTTCTTTTACTGCAATGTAAGATAATCTAATCTAATTTTAACGAAAACTATTTTTATGTACTAAAAACTCTCCAATTTTGGCAGTTTTGGGATGCTTTTACTAATGCTTTTACTATATTATTAAATTAATTGTAAACAAATCAAAATATCGATTGTTTTGTAATTTAAAATAAATTTGTTTTGCAGGACAAGCCATTATACGACAGCTCCAGCCTACAGTTGTTATTCTCGCTATTAGAAAATAGTAAACAATAATAATAATATTCATCATTTAATGCAAAAAAATTACAACGTCCAATTTAAGTAAAAAAATAAAATAAAAACTAACTTTAATTAACAAGAATAATAATAATATTTGTTTTGAAATTCATCAGTATTTTTTGCCCCCTTTTTATATTGTCATAAATTAATTTATTTTTTCTTTAATGTTATTGCGCATGTTGTATATATTTGAAAGATATAATTAGGTTTATTAATTTTCTTATTTATATAATAAACGATTATTATTTTTTATTTAAAAATAAGCAAGGACTATTTTATGTCTAGTCTAAAAAATGTACTTTATAGATTTAACTATTTACTAAAACAAAAAATTATTAAAATTTGTAATTATATGTGCAACAATTTTTGTGATTCATTTCGTCTTATGAAAATTGAAACAAGTTTAGTGCAATCGTATAATATAGAAGTTTTTCATTTTGTATGTACAGTGATTTAAAAATCTCGCTTTATAATTACTATTATATATTATATTACTAGTTATAATTATTTAAATAAAACAAATGTACTAATGATTTTTGTATAAAATTATTTCAAAGCACAGCTCGTCGCTTTTTGCGCAATGCAAAAAGTTTGCATCGCAGACCCCGCAGCTTTTACTATTTTTTTGTATTTCACTTTTAATAATATTAATAACAATGCCTAGAAAAGATGCAATATTATAAAAATGTAGTTAGAAACACGTAGAATATGTATTTATTAACTGTGTTAGAATCAAGCCTCCACGATGCATTAATTAATTGATGTGCATCCAAATATAAAGAATTTAATTGAAATTATTGTTTTTATTTTAATATTTTATCCCAAAATCCAAAAAACTACTTAATGTTTCTTAAAAATGTTTGACAAAACCGCAAAAACGGCCAAAATAGTCGAGCTTTAGTACTTAGGGTTCGTCGCTTGACCCATCAGCGCGAGAGTCTCCCGCATATCTCGCTTATCCTACAAGTTAGAACCAAAACGCAAACTAATTTTTGTTAATTCTAAATAGTACTACTGAGAAAACCAACTAGTATATTCAATTATTTTATTTTACGTCCAATTTAGAAGAGAGTGCAAAAGTGTAATGTTCTGGTCGTGATTATGAGAATGATGCAATGGACTGATGATTGAGAGAAAAGAGTGAGGAAGAACAATTTTGGAAAATTGTTGGTTTGCAAGAGAGGAGAGTTAAATATACGGAAATACGTGGGTTTTGCTTTTCAGTGTCCGGCGGCGGTGTTGAAGAGAAGCATTTGTATCCATAAGTTGGCAAATAGTTATCCAGCATCACGCAACAAGTGCGGTAGCGCTGCTTTCACCGTTATTACGTTTTTGTTTCAAATCGTGCTCGACAAGGGCTTCTTGATCACACGGTGCAATTTAAATACTTTACTCTTCACTTGTGAATATTGTTATTATCAGCCATTAGCGTGATTCCTTTTTTCCTCTTCGAGATAGCCAGCCAGCCACTTTTTCTTCATTTCTTCGACATACTTTTTTGCACTTTTTTGATTAATGACATGGAAATTTCATCGACATAGTGCAATATATAGAAACATATATGATGATCGTTAATAGTTGGTAATAAACTTTCTTGTCACGGCTTCCTACGATGACTTTTGCCCTTTTATTAAACGTATAAGGCCATGCTTCTGCTTGCTTGTGTGTGCAAAGTAATGATCAAAAGATCTCAAGTAATAAATCTAACTTGTGGCGCCAATCGCACCAAGCTTTGGCATTGTACCAACGATTCGTTTCGCTAATTTTATGTTTTGTGTGCAAACAAGCTATATGTCACTATATTGTCGACAATAGACGCGAAGACGATGTCTCTATCATTTTTTTGCAAAATCAAAATCCCATGATTTACGCTGCTGGAAGAGGAAGAAGATTCCTCGAGTTGGTATTTTTTGGTGTCAATATCAAAAGAGCTGAACAGCAGGTCACGAATAAAACTGATGAACTTGATTATGGTAATTACAGAGTTTTGCCAATGAAAAATTGTCAGAAGCATCATCATACTACATATAGTATAATATAAATGTTGCACACGGACGGAGGATTTTCTGCCTGGCCTGGCCTGGCTTGGCTTGGTGTTATATTATATAGGATGAGGATGGCATGGATCGGATGAATGGAACGAGATGAGTGATTCGATCGCCCGCAGGCGGCAGCACTGTTGTGAACCGGGCGCATGCTAGATTCTCACACCCGCACGCTTTCTCTCCGCAACTCTTCTTCTTCTTCTTATTCAGTCTTCGTCTTCTCCTCCAATATTATTAATACAACGTATATATAAATATTGATTGCAACTCTTATTATAATATTATTGGGAATTATATATCTACTTATCCACGACGTCAAATAACCACTTGAAGAGTTTATGTCTCAAAATAACAGTTTAACTCTTTTGCAATGTATCCACTTGATGTAATTAATTAATGGGCTTAGTCAATAAATTTTATAAACCACCTACGCTTCGACTTTTTTCCTTCCTTGACTATGCCGATTTAAACTGTACAAATTGAAATTTATTATTCGACGAATTAACGCATCGCGGACAATTAACGGTTCCATTCACAATTTATTCGAAAACAACGAAATCGTTTATGGGTTTGTCTGTCGCTCCACCCATAATTAAAAAAATCGCGATTTTACTAGATTTTTTAAAGATGGGTTTGTCGCTTGACCCACCGCGTCAAGAGTCTCGGTTATTTTAAGAGTTACAATCAAAATTTTGACAGATTTTAGTAAAATAGTCTACTATTTAGTATGTAAATTTTTGAAACTGCATTATAAATGAATGAAAATATAGTTCAATAGAGTTCACAGTTCGTCATACATGGAGCGATAAATCAGTAAGTGACAATGAAATTATTGACATTTGTCACGATTGGATTTACCGCAAGATGTCGTGACTGTCACACCCCGGCACCCTATTGTCCAAACCGCCCACCGCACGCCTATGCTCGACTCGATCGGAAATGTGCATTTTAAGTTTGAATGTAATTTTATAAAGTGTGAGAAAGAGCGTAGTTGTGAAAGAGGAGCAATTTCGATGACTAATGATTTGAAGAAAAAGCGCAACAAAGTTTATAAAACGCGACGCTCTCTTCTTCTTCTTCTTCTGCCATGAAGGAGAAGAAGAAGAAGATCATCGCGCGCTTACAACTATGTAATTTGTAATATTATTAAATCGTGCTAAGTAGTTCCGCTATTACATGGTGTATGTGCATATATAACCACTTAATATAGAAATGCAGTTTGCAATAATTTACTTGTTTGATATTTAAATACCAGTAGTTTATAAACATTAGTGTTTGTAGTTAGTCATGTAAATATCATAAAAATTCCTTAAAAGCTTCAAATAAATCAAACCTGATTGCGGATAAATGTCTGAAAAACTGTAAATACAGGAATCACGACTCTCTAATAACGCTTCGCAACAATTATTTATTTTATTGCTAAATATATTTTAAGACCATCATCCATTTGTCCATCTGAAGCACGAATTTATTGCTTCATTACAAGCGCATTTCGAAAAAAATTCAATTTCACCAAAAATATCTCTCTCTGAATGCTTGCTAATTACTATAATCGACGAAATTCGTGATATACTCTTCTGTTGTTCAGTAGAAACGAATATTAGCGTATACGCAAACAACTGTTCCGCAGACGAAGAATCAAAGAAGAAAATTGCTTTTCGTTTTTCAGTTGCTGCTCATCACGATATTAATATGAAGAAGGTAAAGTGATCAGTTCCGCATTTTTGCCTCTTTATATTAATATGTGATCGCCTTCGGAGTCCCCGAAATGCCGCCAGCCTCCCGAATTGTCTTCCAGCACTGTTCCAGTTCCCAGCCCACTAAGATCACGAAGCGACCTTTTGTAAATACACTTGATCATCCTGCCTGATTGTTCTGCATTGGTTTTAATGCTTTCAAACTGTTACTTTTCAAATTGCAATCAGCCATAAGCCATCCACATGTTACATGCAACCACAACAACTTTTTTCTCTTCACATATACAGAGTGTCTTTAATCTTCAAGTCGTTGTTCGTTGACCGAATATAGTTCATAAAATCAGTAGCTCCCAATTCCTTTATTCCTATTCAGACCGCAATAAAACCTCAACTTCCAGGGGGTAGTTTATTAGTGGCCACTTTTATATTGAGCTATTTCTCAGCTTTGTTCCATAAAGAAAGCATAACAAATTAAAACGTTTTTCAATTACAAAAGCCGTTTACCACAAGAGTTGACATGACATCCCTTGTAAATCAGACCACAGCAAATAATTAGACAATTTTTAGAAATGCAAAGTTTCTCTTTTGCGGGTCGTTGGAGCTTTAATGATTTTTCGAGGGCAACAACCCTCTTTGCAACAAAAACATGTCAATATCACATACAAATTTTAAAATATTAATCTAGTTTAATGCTCCTCCAGTTATTGCGTTATAAAACGCCAAACAATATACAATAAAATTTAAATGTTAACTTTGGTTAATAACAAAGCGATTTAACGATTCTGTTCCTCCTAAAGCTAAAACATACAGTACTGCAAACAAAACTAAATTAGAATTCAAATTCAAAGCAGAATTTATAACCAAAGCAGTAAATATTTTGTTTGCAAGGAAATTAATATCCGATTTTTGTGATCCGGAACAAAGCTTTTTAGAAAATGTAACTGTGTTAGTAAAACTTTCGAGAAAAGGGGGTGCACTATTGTGGTTTTATTGTAGCCAGTAGCTCTCGTTACGCTTAATTTTTGGCAATTCGTAACGCTGTGGTCAACAAATAATAGAAAAATTGTAAATTATTCTTGTTCAGGTCTTCAAGTGAAGATGGAGCTCTTGGTTTGGTTCGCTGGATGATTGAAAGTTTCAATTCAATGCATTCAACTCTTTGTTATAAGTGCAATAAATTGTGAAAAAAATTCTATCCGCACGTGCTAATATAATATTTTAACGATACCTTTCCTAATTTGTAGTAACTCTATCTCAGCGCTATATTAACAAGTTTTTACGACTCAATAATGAATTCTAAAATATTAATTAAAGGGAAATTAATTCGAGTCTGCGTGGCAATAAACATTTACAGCTACTCATTCCGTAGAAAGAATGAAAAAAGGCGCTGCTACTTAAAGCATCAAATTATCGACTATTTTTTACAATATAATTACACACAATAAACACCCAAAAAGAAAATGAACAAAAGGAACCATCGCCTACGATTTAATACAAATACGTAACATTTCTAACGAAAAATGATCGTAAACTTTTTTATTAGTAAAACTATTAATTTTAAGTACCACAAATTTTGGATTGTTTTGATTTTGTTCTTTTATTATTTTCGCTTTTATTCGTTTTATATAAGAAGCTTTTCGAAAATGTTTTATGGCACTTTAACAGCCTGGTAGTAACAAAGTTATTACCCTGGCATTAATTAGACTATAAATTATTCCATTCAAAAAATTTCAATCACAACATAAGCAAATAGGTACATAATAACAACCATTTCATTTCATTTCTACTATTTTTCAAAAATATTAAGCTCGTCGTGACAGCATCATTGCATTCAAAGCCCAAAAACCGCAACCGTCTAATTATATTACCAGAAAAACTGTTATACTTTGTGATTTATATCTTGTGACATGTCGGTCCATTAATAATAACAGTCGTAAAACAACATTACTATATCTTTAAATGTACCACAAAATTCGCAGAAAATTACTATTAGTAGCCAACCAATTTGCTTCTTTTTTTACTTCAAGTCGGCTCCACTATGTTGAGCCATATTTCAAATACATAGTATCAATTTCTAGTAGGCATCTATCATAGTAATTAACTTAACAACAGTTGAAGTTATTTCCGTTTGCTTATGAGCTTTTGTCATTAACGTGCTAGATTATTTTATTTATGATGAGGCGGTGCATTTTAGACTTTGCAAAATACTTAGGTACGCCACTGTAGTAAGCACAAAAATAATTCCTAGAGACAAACACCCATCGCTTAATAATACGGTAGCTCCTTAATTATCTATTTCCGCCAATTATCCTTTTGTTTGTGGGGTATAAAATTTTTTGATTTTTTTGGAAGCAAAACAACACATTAGTTGGTAAAGTAGCACATAAACTAATATTTTAAAAACTCATTTACCAGTTAAAGCGCGCTTGTTTTCTCATATTAATTGTGCTTTAGTTGGGCATCATTAAGCACGCCTACTTTAACGAAAAAAAAAGCTGAAGGAAAAAAACAAGTTACAATATACATATATTATTATAACGTCTTAAAAAATCATTTTAGCATGATTTATTTCATTTTAAAATATCGGGTAATTAAGCATTAAACTTCCAGTTAGGTAGGTGGAAGCAAGAAATTTTGTGCCATCGATGGATGATGGTAAATGTAGTTAAAATTCATTAAGTCGAAAAAGCAACGTCACTGTTTGATATATCAATTAAAAGAATATAACGATGATGGAGCTAATTTTTGAGCCTACCGCAGTTCAACTGATTAATAAATCTTTTGGAAATATTCAAGAAATTTGGACCAATTTTGTGCGATTATACTTTTGTGAAAGATCAAAAAGCACCGCCACCCCATTACACAAAAACGAAAAATCCATAAATGACACGTTGACAATGACATTAGATCATTTTAAGTGCAAAACAGAATTTTGCCTACCTGCTTAAATTGTTATTAAAAGTTTTGCGGTAGAAAAGAAAAAATATGTATACGTCAAAGAGCTACTGAATTTTAATTTTATACCATTCATTTTTTTTGGGCTTGAAATGTGTCAAAAACATTTTAAGATTTCTATACCGTAACTAAAATGCTTAAGAGAGGATGGATAATATTAAAGATACATATATAGAGGAGAAAAGTGTCCGCCCATTATTTAAAACGACAATACAAAGTTGTGGTTTGCTTTTAATTATGTAGCGCATACTCTTTTATGTATCAAAAAGAAAGTTGAATTTATTTGGATAGAATATCACAATGGGTTAAGCTTTTTTCTTTTTCAAAGCTATTTTCGATTATTAGGCTTGGTTTTGTTATTTTTCTGATTGGGTGTAAATATTGTGATTTTACCGCAAATATGCAAACTTTTTCTATTGTTACAGTTGGCAAGACCAACTGGTACTTCCCCCAATCTTCTAATCAAAATAATTATATTTTTAGACAATAATGCATCTCATTATATTTTCCAAGAGCTTTTGCACTTTAACCCTTATAATATTTAAAACACTTGATGGTATTGAAAAGAAAAAAAAAAGAGATACAAAGCCGGCTATTGTAGATCTGATTAAATAGAATATTTTTTTTCTCTCTGGTGACTTGAAGATTAAAAGGCCAAAAGCGAGACCCTTGATCGGAAGAGCAAAAGTGAAATTAAAAACCTTATTAATAGCTTTATTAATGAGAAACTCAATAAGGCAATTAAGTAGTTCTCTTGAATATATTGTAAGTCATCAGCGTTCCGAATTAATTTGTTTGAAACTCGTCATTATCAAACTGTCGACTCATCGTGCTGAAAAATTAAGGCCTCTCTCCATTCAATAGAGCAGTGCTTAGATCATTTAATTCAATTAGCATGTTTTAATTTCGGTGTGAAGAAGACTTAAGGCAAGATCGTCATGTTAACATCTTATTAAATCCTGATTGAATAAAATCTTTAATTTAGGTAGTCAATTTATAATGTTAGTAAACGGCTTTCTTAAGTGAATAATAATTGGGGCTATTACATTGCTTCGTTTTCTTTTTGCTACACAAAGCGAAGAAGACCTACAGCCGAGCTTCATCGATTTCGAAATGATGAATAATAATATTTATTTCGTTTCAATAATAAACAAGTTGGTTTGGTGTGGCAAAAAGGAGAAGAAATGTTGCTTGGTGGATGCCAATTTGTTGTCAATAATTTAGTGGGGTTTCCAATTAGCCTGGGTGTCACAACTACATGAGCGATAAATTAAACACGACATTTTAAGTTGCCTTTTTTTCTTCTCCTTTTCTCGAGTTTCGTTATGAAGAAGAAGAGAGAAAAGGTTTAATGTGGTGTTAGACTCTTCTTGCGTCCATCGAATGTCACTGTGGCTGCACCACCACATAGCCTGTCACCTCAATTCCACAATATATCTATAACATTGTTGTATTATATTGATATGGTGCGCTTTTTTGGGTGGTCATGTTTTTTTTAATCAATTAAATTGTTTTGATTTTATCACAAAATGTCTTTGCCTTTTTAAATGCCTTTTTTCCATCGACGAGGAAACTTGATATGTTTTCCATTCTCTTTTAATATATAATTAAATTATAAATTCCGATTAGATTAAAAGAAGTTGCGTCCTCTAGGAATGTTTCAAATGGATCTGTGTGTGGTTGCTAAAATAAGTCATTTACGTTGTGTTTTTTCGATGATGAAGAAGACTAGACAATAAAATATTAATGATGTTAACACCTCTAATACAATACATCCACTCGTTGAACACAATACGAAGATGAAAATTCAATCAATCATGGCCAGAATGCGCGGAATTCGTACACCTGCCACGAGTAATCACATAATCAAATACAAGGATAACTCGATAACAATATGGGCATTTAGTTGGGCCGTGTCCCCTGCGGCTCGCCAGAGATACAATGGCCCGTTAATGGACGGACTTCACACTGTTTCAGAAATGTGCTCATTCACTCGATGACTTTTTTTCTCTTCATCTATTGTTTGATATTAAAATTCGACCAGCCGCTTTTCTCGTCGTCCAGCTTCAATAAATTGGCGCATAGTACATTTTCTTCAATCCATAAACATTTTTCCTCTTCATCAGTGATGGTTGGTGGTTGAATGGTAACACGATGTGTGGGTTGTTAGAATCAGAGATCACAGCAGGATTTAGTCACGGTTTCTTTTAATCCACCGTGTAAACTATAGGCACCTATTGTGCCATGTTATTAATGATTTTGTAACAGCTTGTGTACTGAAAAAAATCTCCTCTTTCTATAATATCGTTAACACTATTCACCATATTTAAAAAATGTCTAGATAATTTTGCAGGCAAAATTCCAGCCCCCTTTATCTTCCATCTGCAGATAAAGTGATTAGGTGGTAGATACCAGTAGCTACATAGTTTTATGTGGCACCAATTGCTGTCACATAAATTTGGTCAAAATTCTAGGGGGTGCCTTATACTTGAGTCTTGACAAAAGACAAGATGCCACCCAAGCTGCGTAAATTGAAATTCCATATAAGCATTATTATTATTCAAATCGATAATCAATAGTCTGCAATTTCAATATCACATTCGACCAATGACTATTATTTAGAATGCACAGCAAGAGTTCTGTGGGTATGACCCGGTTCGCACAGACTTCTCTTGACTATGATGGATCGTGTTTACTTATTATTACCTATATTACACTCAACTACTGCGCGAAGACTTCCCATTATTACAAGTAGTTCTGCGTCTCCAAAAAAAGCCGCGCACCTCGAAAAAACTAAAACGATAAATCATTTTCTTTTGCCTTTTCGTCTTAATGATGCTCATTTATACATACGAACTGAAGCAGGAGTACTGAAGAAAATAAACAATGCTACAGCCAAAGATCAACGTCGAGGTCACCTGAATTCCCAATAGCCAGTAATTAATACAATCTGATAGTTTTCGGGCTTTTGGACCGAAACCAGAGAATAACTGTCGCTATCGGTATGACATTACTCTGTTTGGACAGTCGACAAGGGCCAGTTAAGTTGTTAAGGTCCTCCACCAAAAGATGCATTGCGCCTGGTTATTTTTATTCGTTCGCGCGTGTGGTCGCCCCGAAAAATTCAACTTGAAAAAAGTATTTATAGTGACGACGTTTATAGTCGTCGCCCCTGACCAGAATTTGATACATGTCTTTATAAACACGTGCTGCTTCGAAAAATCATTTCATTGCAGCAGGAAAAATTCATTCATTCATTTTATTGTTTTTTGGGGCAAGATAAACATTTCAAGGATTATCGTAAACGATTAATCTAGTTGGAAGGACAATTTAATTGAAGCACTATCAGAGGGTCAGACAATCTTGAAGCAATTAGTAACTGTAAATAAAACAACATTCTGAATTGTCTTTGTGGTATCCAGAGTGTAATTTTTGAACACCTTTCCGTCTATTAGATAAGTTGTATAATGCCCATAAAATGTTAAATACGTCGACCCACCCGCGAGTCTGACACCTCACTCGGCCCCCTTATCAGATAAAGGAACAATCGTAAATATTGGGAGACTCAAAAAGTTTTTGGTCGGTATTATTTGCTCTATACCTGATCTGATGGTCTTTCAGAGGACGAAATGTTTAAATTAAAAACAAAGAACGCAACCTGCTGTATCGTATGGATGGCCATGTTTATATTTGTAACCTGAGACATTATTTTATGTTTTTATTGTAACCTTTGACATGCGGACTGGATGGAGATTTTTACCTTTCGATATGAAAACTACTGAAAAAATTGTTGTTTTCTCTTTTTTTTTTCATCTCGAGATTATTATTATAACGTTTAGATAAATCGTATTGAGATGAAGACAGCTTATAGGTTGCGCTCTTGGTCCGATTAGTGATTCAATCGCAGTAGGTAGATAATTGGTAAAGAACTAAAGATGGTATCGTTATTCGCTTTATACCCGCGGACTTTAACTGATTAACTTAATCTAATAAGCGGAACCCCCGCCCTGTGATGAATTATATCACGTATGGAAGCGAAACTTATTTGTTTTTGATCTGCGCGTTCAAAACACCCTGTATTATAAATTTGCTCATAAAACGAAAGGCATAAAAGTTAACAATATCAATAATAAGCGATATTTATTGTAGGAACGAGAAAAAAAATATGTTTAAATGGTGATGATGTACTTTGTGTGTGTGTGTGAGCAAGATTGAAGCTGAAGGAAAAAAGTGAGTGTCGAGTGTATAAATATTGTAACACTATACTTATAGATCCGGTCTTCGGATGGACGGCGGTGCTTTAATACGAACTCACACATTTATATACATCGGTATCAAGCAGCATCAACACTCTTCGAAGAATTATCAAAAAACATGCATAGCCACCCACACATTCAAAATTCAAAAGTTTCTCTACAATCAGTGGCGAAAATATTACATTACGCGACAGCGTGTGGTAATGGCTCATTATTAGACTAGTGGTGTAATAGCTATTTTATGCCTTTAGTTAATGTGCAATAAATTGAAAAGTGTATAAATGTTTAGACAATACATTTAAGTGTGTATTTATTAGATGGGATGTCGCTGATTACAAATTGTGCTTGTATATGACCGGTGTAAAAAGATACTTTATTACAGAAGATTGTATAGACAATTATTACATTATGGCAATAAAGGGAATACCAGAATGCATGTCTTTCTGCGATATGCAAATATTCTAATGAATTTAATTGCACATATCGTGGAAAAGACGAATATCTACTGATAAGTTGGGTTACATCATAATTCCCATGTAGCACCAATCATCGCTTTCGACGGCGATAACACACGGGGTTATGTCGGCGTGTGTGGCAGTGCTTTATGGACAATCTACACAGAGTGTCCATGATTTAAGGCCGCATTGCTCTTATGTTCGGCCCACGCGCAACCATCTTCTCCGCTTTATTTATAGCCAACTTTAGTTGTTTTAAAATTGTCAAGAAGAAATCTCATGCCATTTTTTTTTGTTCTATACTGCTGCGCGCCAACTTTATTATTATATCCTCCGACAAACACACCCTGTATACGTACAATTCGGAATATTTTAATAATTTGACTTCAATTTTGAGTTTGAGAAGAAAACGCGCAATAATAAAGTTGGAAAACAATCTTCGATCTTTGGCATTAAAATACATGCTAGACAAATAAGCCTGGGCTTACACACGAAGAATTACATATATACGCGATAAAATCTTATATGTGCATGCATGCTGCTCAGGATGAGAGAAGACTTTATCAGGAATGCGGGTGCCGCGAACGCGCCATCGACATAAACATACAAATAGCTTATTCCAACCAAAAACATCGATCCATCACAAGTGATGATTCAGATAAATTCCAATTAAAAGAAACACAATCATGTTTGTTAATAAACGAGAAATTAGCAATTCAAAATAGATTTGCGAAAGTTTTTGGCTTTTCGAAATTAACAACATAAAACGAACAAGACTTTTTCGAAACTAAAAATCAATTTAGGTTCAATAAATTTGCATATACTATATGTATACTTATATACGACTTTATAAGTAGGTGTAAAAAAATTCGTGCGCTTCCCATATAAACGCCCACTATACAAAATATCGTCTTTTTCCTTTGGTTTTACATACGGACTGTCCCATCAAAATTAAATTACACAAGAGGTTCTATACAGATATTTTGATTAAATAAATATGGGACAAGCGGTATATTAATTTTAGTCTAGCAAAAGGAAAAAGACATCAAGCAGACACAAAGCAATAATTGCAAACCGCCAATATTCTATATAACAGATTAATTTATTGAAATTTATGAGTATGAATTTAAATTATAATTTTAGAATGTTTATCATAAGCGTTAATTAATTCCATATAGGTATTGTAAAATTATTCTATTATTATTTTTGTTTATTTCAAAAGCCACCACCTACACACAAACTGAAATTGTTATTTAACAATTCGAAAATTATTCATCCAATCAATTATAATATTTTTTGAGGGCAATAAAAATAATTGAAGTGCTGCCAAGATTGTTGCGGCGACGATGACATTAAAAATGAACACATGCAAATTATTGCAAAAAAATCATAAATTAAAATCGGAAAAAAAATTGTGACGATTAAACCACCTACTCTTTTGTGTTCAACTATATAAACGCTTTTATACACCAGCCATTAAAAGACAAACAGTGTAAACGACACCGTAAAGGAAAAGTAGCAAATGCTGTAAAATTATTTTATTGATTTTAATTCCAACCTGGTGGTCTTTTAAACCTGTCTGTATCTATTTCTAAGACTCTCATTGCTGATACTAGAATAAAGCCACATCAATCGAACGAATCGAAGGAAACAAAGATTTACATTTATTTAGTATTTGAATAAATAAATTCTGTTTGATTCAATTCCATCTCGTCAGAATTTTTCACCACGTCTATTCCTCATATTTATATTTATTAAGCTTGTAAAATAGTGATGGCAATAAATTTTACACAATTTTTTACTCGTCGTATATGAAAGGCTCTTTCAAAATGTTACAAGTTTTATGAATGGACTTAATGTATAGCGGAATTTAAAATGGTTATAAACATAAATTTTATTAATAATGTTGATGGCATATTTAGAAGTTTAGTTGCAGTCTAGCCATCGACGCTGGATTTATGTTAATTTATTGGTATTTTATTAATAAGCGCTAGATTATACCGTTTCGTTTATTATGATATTATTCGATTGCCTTAATTATCTTTTCACGTTTTGTCATAATAGCAAAAATTAACATGTCTTGAAGTATAGATCAAGCGACGAACCCCGAAATCTATTTTGAACTGCCATTCCGACATTTTTGACTGAAATAATTAATGCAGAACCAATTTTTCACTGTTGTGAAAAGGGTTGCTTTTTGAAAGATTTGTGTCACATTTTATACATGATGGTTAAAAAATAATTTATACCTATTGTTTGAAAAATGTATATAAAAGCCGGTATATATAATTTTAATTACAGTCCATAAAGCTAAATCATAATTTCGAATAAATAACGAAAGTTTTAATTGTACACAGTAGGAGCCCCACAATATATCAAGAAATGAAAAGTAAATGTCGTCCTTTTGTCTATACGGACAAGGCACTATAGTATAAATCTAAAAAATAAAATTAGTTTTTGAAATTTATGAACGCGCAGACCGCAAACAGAATAAGAGAAAAAATGCGCGCATCATATTACACTTATTAATTAAATAATTAAAATTTATTTTAGTAAAATAAAATCGTCTTATTTATATGTAAATTGTAAATCAGCCATCACGTAAGTATTTATAGTGTGTTATGCCTAATATAGAAGGCATTCGGAAAACCAAACACTAATTATCCGGTGGTTATCTCGCTGCCTAGATATTTATAATTTTTAATTATAATAAAGTCCGTCAAAAGTTTGGAAGAAGACTAGAAGAACAACACCTCAACGGATAATGTGCCGGGGTTTATAAAAAAAGAGCTGAGAGGTCCAATACCCCCTGCTGCGTCGCCTTATAGCAGCCCTAATGAACCATCAGAAACCGCGGTTTCTCTCTTCTTCATCGTTAAAATGTGAACAACAACAACAACGACGAAGAAGAAGAAGGAGGAAGAAAAAAAAGCATGCAGTCATTACTTGTGTCCATCCAAGAGCCGCCTGAATTTGCGCCCATCATAAACGTTTCAACTTTTCAAAACGTTTTATTGTTATAGTATCGTTATACAAAAGGATTAGTGTTTATGGGTGCCCCTCCAATTAATGTTGCATTGTAGATTGTTTTAGAATTTGAACTACATTTTAATTGGCTGTTGTTAAGGCTTTAACTTTATGACGACGGCTCCACAAATTCCATCTATTCATAAAATGTAAATAGATGCCTTTTTATTATGTTAATGAGTATTATAAACAATTGCCTTTAGATTACATCAGTTTTAACAAGATTATAAGTTTGCCAATGTCTTACAAAATGTTCCCACAAAGCTTGCTTATCGCCTTCCAAAATCTAAGACGAGGTATCAATCGACTTATCTGTTCCTAAATACACATTACAATTTTAAGCCAAAATGCAACAAATCTGTCCGGCCCATTTCAAATCACACTTAGATTAAATGACTTTGTCCTTTTTCCACCACAAAACGACATTTTAACAAGTTTTCCTGAATGGCTCTGAAAAGTGTACATAAGAAGAGGTGGCTTTGTGATAAATACTCAACTTGACATGACATAGTATTTTGATAATCGTTTATAATCTTGTGAAAAGACTTCTTTTCGGTCCGCCGGTTAATATATTAATATAAAGTTTAGTATGCGACCACGTAATCTGTCGTCGTTCCGTCATTTTTTCACTTAATTTCATTTCGACACTTTTATTCGGCTTCTAATTTTATAGATCTTTATCAATTTTTATACACTAATTAATATTTTCCTTTATAATAAATTAGTTTCTTGTTATTTTTGCATAAAACATCGTCATTCTGTCCGTGTGTCTGTACATTGTCAAGTTGCAGCGCCTCCTATTCTGAACTAAATTGCATTGTGGTCGCGGCGCATTCACCAAAAATCCAAAAAGGATTTCTATTTGCATGTAAAAAATGGTTATGGAAATGGATTTGTATAAAAGGGCTAGTCAATAATAACGCTTACAGAATACCCAATCTACATACCATTAAATGATGGTAGGTATTTGTGAGAATTTATTACACAACACTCTTTGGCCAAACAAGCAACATATCAGCCAGCATCAGGTCGATAGTCAGTCGTCGTCGTTCTGGTCGTCGTCGTTTATTCTGTTTGATCCTGTACAATATTGAAAGCAGGCATACAAATGACAAAACCGAAGAATGTCAAGCAACTAACAAGAAAAGGAACAAATAAAAATATTCCATTGTCGTTTTTCCAATTCTTCTGTACGTCATCATCATCATCATCATCTCTTCGCGGCCCAAATGCAAAACTCTCATCGAACGAATGATAATTGAGAAAGAGATGCAACGATCAGTACGTAGAGATTGACGACAGAAAATAAATGATAGTGTCCGATGAAATGATGGCGGTCCATTGAGTACGTTGAGGTCAAAGGTGAGCGAGCATGTTGCGCGCTATATAGTTGCCCCCCGCACTCGTCTCTCTTTGCCACAATCTGGTCGAGAGGCTGATTTGTCATGCCCCTCCTGAAGCAGGCCCACGCATCTGCATTGCTTTCAATGAATGTCTCGGCCACAGGACACAAAACACAGGTCAATCGACTTGTTCATGTGTGCCTCTTAAACTAACTCTCTCTTTCACCACCAGTCCATTTTTTTTCGAAATCGAAACTTTTCGCGAGACACCCTGTATACACCACTATATCAAAGAGGTGATGATGATGAAGAAAGCAAAAAACCAAACCACTTTTATATTATGAAAATAAAATTCTATTTGTAATTATTATGCATAGGCCGTTTGTGTATCGTAAATTTTCGATAATAGCCTACTATGGTAGCGTTAATAAAAGGAATCTGTTTAAAAACAGTAAAATATACACATTAACACAGATATATATTTTATGCTAATCATTTTGTATACCCCATTTTTTTTATTGCCCAGGCGCTCGAAAACTTATTATTTATGTTGGGCGTTATTATTATTAAAAACTTGCCGATGATTCTTTTTATCTCGTTGTTTGTTAAAAAAGGTTAAAATATGTTAATTACAAACACAAATATTCCAAAAAACAATTAAGACAGCAACGCGGTTTCAAACTTGGCGCCTTAACTCGTATCCGCCAGACTCGCGACTATGGAGCGACACTCCAATTGCGCATCCACAAATTTAAAATGGCGTGCGGAATTGGAGGGTACGCTCCATAATCGCTCATATTTTGAATTTAAATCCTTAACAAATGTTTTCCGGATTGGTTTTCGTAAAACTATTATTGCTTCCGATTTAAACCCCAAAGTTACCCTATAGTAGATAAACACAGATTATTTTCGATAAACAAAAATACTAGTCTGTTTATTTGAACATGGTTGGTGTTAAAACTTAAAACCCCACACCTGGTTATTAAAAAATAATATTTGTAGCAAATGTTTATACACTTGGAGGTAATGTGTTCAAGTGCGAAATCGTGCAGAATCAATTCTTTTGCAAGGATCTGAAGAACCATTTAAAAGGATTTGAACAACTTGAAAATCGACCACCCACAAGTTCTAACTTTCCACAAAATTAACCGCCAACAATATAAACTATTTCTGCCTCCTTGATTTTTATAATCATTTTTTGAAGAGTATATTAACAAGAGGAAGAAGATTATCGTCATAATACTTAACACCTGGTAAAAGGTGTGATAAGTGGTTGTCTTTTTGTGCAGATTAAGTAAAGAGAAGAAAGACCTCACAAGCTGAATAAAAATCTATCTATATCTATATTGCATTGGGATTTTTTTATAAACCGTCCATACATGGGGCCATCTTTGTTACAAGAGCAAAAAAGCACATCAGGTTTGCCTTAACAATTCTATTGTTATATTTATGCAGCCAATGAAATTAAACCGCAGAGTATATAATGTGGATGCATTTAAATTTATATATACGCAGATGTTTATTTATATAAATTTTGCGAACCCGTTTTTTTTTTAATCCCCAGTCTGACAATCCGGTTGGTATAATTTTCGTTCGTATGCGGATTAATTCCATTCATCCATACTCGATTTGATGATGGTTACATACAAGCTTAGTTTGGTGGAAGCAAATTTGTCTGACATTAGAGGATGATGAGAAATCAGAAGCAAATTACAGGGTTTCGTTTTAATAGGAATAAAATTAGTCAGACTTTTTCAAAGGGGATGATATTTAACGGATCGGTGCAAATTGAAACATTAATAATCAGCAAGGCAAAGGAAAAGATGTCTATAAAAATGCTAATGAATAAAAAGCAATTATTACAAAGCCTCCTCACTAAACATATTTTTATCGTTGAGCTTTTAAAAGTCCATTAAGAGCGAGAGTTGGGTATATAATAATATAAAGGATACAAATGACAATGGTCGGAGCGACGACAACATTAGAGAACGCTGTTTCGGTTAAAAACGCAACAGGGGGCCCTGTCACTATACGCTCTGGGAGGGAAACTATAGCGCTCTTCGTAAAACCACCACAAACACCAACCAATCCCTTAATTTTTTTATTTTCTCCAATTTTAATTCCGGAAAAAATGAGACAAGACTTTTTTTTTAATTAATAAATGCTCACTGTCAAAAATAATTAACTATTCGACTGAATGAATGAATAATGAATTAAAACAGGCAGGAATTCTTCACACTACTCCACTTATACAGAAAATATAAATTAACTCGCATGTGTGTACAATATTTATATCGAAACAACATTGTAGTTGCATAATCTTGCATTATATATCAAAGCTAAGTACTTCTAATAGCGAGTAAATTCGCATAAATTATATTTGCGCAAAGCTGAGAAACACAACTAATAAATTCCTGCTATAGGGCCCCAAACGGAGCGAAGGTGCGCTCTTGGCTGAAGAAGAA
Organism: Cryptophagus acutangulus; assembly: GCA_963556235.1. Taxonomy (NCBI): domain Eukaryota; kingdom Metazoa; phylum Arthropoda; class Insecta; order Coleoptera; family Cryptophagidae; genus Cryptophagus; species Cryptophagus acutangulus. The sequence goes on along the minus strand of OY744568.1, from coordinate 1,293,878 downwards.
AAGAAGAGAAAAGTTGGTGTTTGCGGTTCGTTCGTTTCGTTTGGCGTAGGAAATATCATACGCTTTCAGAGGCATGTTTTATAGTGACATGTGTTTCACATTGTGGGAGATTTATCGAATGCCTTTGCGATATATTATGGAAATTAACTGACGAGTGGCTGGGGTTGTATGTACGAGTATGTGTGAGTGTGTGCACGCCCAAGATAAATGTACCAAACGCACGTGCGATATCCGGTATCAAACAATTATTTTCAAAAATTCAATACTGAAGAGAATTTGGCAAAAGAAAAATGGAAGAAAATTAATGGATTTAAATCGAAGAAGTCAAATATGGTTTAATTTTAATTAAATTTAAATAGGGTTTTGGAAAAAATACCTCAAGATCCCTAAACTTGGAAGAATAATTTATGGAAGTTATGTTATTCTTACTATAAATTATAGTAATACTATTTAAATTTAATAATATAAATAAAATCAATTTAAAAAAAATGGCATTTCCTCAGAAAGCCTCATTTAATTATTATTATTATTAATTATTATTATTATTAATATTATTATGTCTAAGTATTATTTAGACAATAATTTGTATTTAATTCAATATTTAAATAATGTTTTAAAACAAAATTCAATAGTGCATTCAGGATCAACAAATTATTGCTCCTGAAAGTCACTATATTCCGAAATGGGACGAAAAAAATAAAAGAAATGTCGATATTAAAAATAAAATGTAATTCGAAATCTATGTACAAAAATAATCTTTATACAATAAAAATTAGAAAAAAAATAAGACATCATCACCTAGAGTTTCTTTTTTCATCTTTCATGCGAGAAGAAAAAGAAAATCCTTACATAATTAAAACATAAACTCAAAAAACAAAATACAACCAAATCTTCAACAATTTACTTTGTAGTGGCGACACTTTTGTTCATAATGGAATCTATGCTGAAATTCTGATTGGCTAGCAGTACGTTAATCGGGTTGTTAGTGGAAGTTGATGAGCTGGCTCCTAAATTATGCGTTAAACTATGCCTACGCAGATCACAGTTTCGTCGGAAAACTTTACCACAAGCCGAACAATTGTACGGTTTGATGTCGGTGTGAGTTAAAAGATGCGTTTTGAGGTTGGATCGTTGATTAAATGAACGACTACAAACTGGACATTTATGTGGCGACTCTTCCATGTGGAGGATTTTATGGACAGCCAAAGTTCGCGATTGGCAAAAGCCTTTTCCGCATTCCGTGCATTTGAAAGGCTTTTCCTTGCTGTGGATGTACCTAGAAGAAAAATAGGATTTTATTAATGAATGCGTCTTTGTGGTGACCCTAAACTAACAATACAATAACCTTATCGGTTCAGAGAGCCTACACGCTAAAAGCCTAAACACCTTTTTGTTATAATAATTACAAGTTGAAGCCATTATTAATTGTTTGCCTTTTGTTGTATAGACTCAGTCAGACATTGTTTGTTCAAGATTGGAGTTAGATAAATTATTTGTAATTTTTCCGCTTTTCAAAAAACAATTAGCTCTCTTGCAAGAAACCTCCTCATCAGCATGTAAAATCTATTCAATTATCGAACATTAATTTTAAATTCACTACAACTATTAAAATTAATTAATTTTGCAGTTACAACATAATTTTTCTCTCACATCTACCTATAATGTTTTTATTAAACATATAATAAGTTAATTTAAGATGTGCCAGTCAAATCTATGCGGCTAGACTGCTGGACTTTTTCCATTCCATTCGTCGACACCATACACTTTCCATTATCTACATGCTACATGCATTGAGGAACAATAAGGACAAAGGTTAATTATGCCATTAACATATTTTAAGTTCTTTGATGCGGCTCTCGATTATAAATCATTTTAAATTGCTAGTGTTTGTACCATCATTCCATGCCATCACGCATAATAAAATTTTTTGCAAATAAAATTTCAACGTATTTTATTTCTCTCCTCCAACACAAAATAAAACTAAATCACAGCCTTTGAAATTGAACATCTTTCAAAGACTTTTTGGTCCATGACCCGGAGAGTTATTATAGGAGAGAAAATTGTGAAACTTAAATTCTTAAAGTTTTTTAGCCAAATATTTATAACAAAACAATTCATTCGTTTTGCACGCCAGACTTCATACGTGGTTAGCATCTCGTTATAAATAATGCCATTCATTTGATTATATAATTCCGTATTCAAAATTGAATTTAATAGCGTATTGAAAAATGTTAATAGCCCTCTCTTTTGTTATTCGTCTCTTTAATAATAATAATAATTTAAAGGCATACAAATAAATACGAGTACTCTAATGTTTACATGTATTATTCCATAATGAACAAATAAAATGCGCTTATTATGGAGAGTCCTTTATGAAAATGTAAAAAAGAAGAAGAAATGCTGTTGAAAGCTTTTTAAATATGTGGTGCAATAAAATTTCAGCCTGTTTGGTCACGCGCTCTTTCAAAACAATTTTGCAGGCCATATAGGAAGCACGAAAAGCTCTATTATTCTCGTTCTGGTTTATTTCTTTTTCTCTCATTTTCAACACCTCTTTATTTTTATTTTTGATTGTGTCACTCAAGAGGTTGTAAAGTCCGTAGTATTCAAGATTTACGGGCCGAGGCACACAATATTAAAATATATTGCGATTGCTATTTACCGATCGCGCTTTTACCATATATTACTCATAAATTTATTAACTCTACACAGAGCTTATAACATGCTTGCCTTTGATAATAAATGTTTGGATTATATGGTGCGGTATTATGATGTACGATATTCGTGATAGGATTTGTCTGTTATTGATGGCAACTTATTTTCGTATTATATTCCAATGTACTACGTTAAACCTCTTTTATTTTATTACAAAGCTTTAAATTACCTGCTTCTAATTCAATTAACAGCTCGAACCTTTAATCAATCCCTCAAAAAATTAATGGCCCATAAAGACAGATCCGGCTTTCACTTGCCAATACACCGCAACACAATTAGATGGCGACACTTGAATCATTATATTGACATTTGATACGTCAAAAGTGAATATTATTATAAAATGACGAAATAAAAAAGGTTACCTATGATCCCTAAGGTGATCTTGCCTTCGAAACGCCTTGCCGCAGATGTCGCAAGAGTACGGCCTTTCGTCTGTGTGGGTGCGTTCGTGTATCAACAAATTATAGCTTTTGGTAAACTGTCGGTTACAAAACTTGCATATGAATTGTTTCTTCGGTCTGCTCGACGTGCCCTTTTGTCTGCCCACAATCGTCGTCGATGATGACGTTGATATTGTTGCTATCGACGATGTCACAGTCGCCGCCGCCGTTGTTTGTGTCGCCATTCCATTATTATTATTATTATTCTGATACAATGAATTCATTATTAAACTAGGATAGCTGGTATCGACTGGCGATGTCGATAACGGAAACCCATTCAACGCCTCGTCGTTATCCAACAGCGCCAAATCCTCCTCGACCTCTTCCGCCAAATCCACATCTTCCGTTAGATTGGTATTGTCTTCGATCTGCGCGGCATTCAAAGTCTCTTCGCTTATTTTCGCGGTGCTTGTTGCAATCTTCAAAATGTCAATGCGTCCACTAGCACTGGCACTAGCCGCTCCAATATTGTTCACATTGGCCGAAACCGATGACAATCGTTGCAGCGTGAAATAGGATTCCAAAGCTTGGAGATTGAGGGCAGCTGCAGCTGCAGAATTGGCCGGTAACAATGCAGCTTGTTGTAGCGAATTCATCATTGCATTCTGCAATGACAATGCCACATTTTGGATGGAGCGTTGCAGGAAATTCTCCTGCAACATCGCCGTGGCCAAATTGAGTTGCGTGGCATTCAGATCGGTTGCCGGTTTCGGTGACATTGGTTTTTCACAATTCTGCACAATATTATTCGCCGATTCCGCTGATGTTTGCATTATTGTAAATTCTTCAAGTCAATTCAATAGCATCATCGGTTCAGCAACAACTAATTTCAATATACTTTCACTTGTGTGCAATATGAAGATTATTTCTTATCCGCATTAAAAGTTTCGAAGAAATTTATTCAAATCACAAAAGAAGAACCTTTTGTTCTTCCTGCTGGTGCTGCTTCTTCAATTCTTCCTCGATTATTAAACTATTCACTATAAACTTCATTTAATTGTTACTCAAATTTGTTAAACAATTTCACCACTAATCGGGTTGATCGCTTTGATTTTTTTGTTATTGTTTGGTTCGTCGCCTATTCAAACATTTGAAGATTTGAAGAAACACGCGCGCGCACGTTGACTTAAACAGTAGACAAACGACTAAGCGAGGCTGCCGCAAATGCGCTAGTCACTTGTTCTTTTACCTGTGCGCCATCTGGGTAACAAGATGCTAGACAGAATCTCTTCGAAACGCACACGGTACCATTTAACCGGCTTTATTGGGTACCAAAACCATTGCCAGCAATTTTAAATACAAACTCGTTATACACACACCCCAAAAACAACTCTGTTCAAAATTCTTCGCTTATACGCGCGAGTTGATCGCAAAAATCATCTTTTCTCAATTGACTTGATTTGACAGTTTACTATAATATGCAATATGGCACCTAATCGACTGTCATATGTCACTCCGCCATTTTTTTGCACAATGCGATATTTAACTCACCGTTTTGTCGTCCTGAATCCGATCCTGTCCAAAATGCGCTAAAATCAAGAAAACTGTATTATTTTTTTTGAAAAATTAGATTTAATTAGAAGATAAAAACTGTTTGTGAGCGAGAAGTTTATCATGGTCATTAAAGACAGTGAAAAGCATGTCCAGGAAGCAATTTTGGAATGAAAAAACCCGATATAATTTGATGGTATTCATATAAGTTTGAATTAATTTAACGCTGATGTTAACATTTAACTATAACTTGTAGATCGTTTTTTCAAGACAGCTTTAAAGTTGTAGCAGTGTGTGTTATATGGTCTGTCAATGTCCTAAAAAGGAATTTTTACGACTAATTCCTCCACAGTATGTATATATTTATTGAAATGGACATAATTAATTATCAACATACGCAACATAAGCCAGATAGGTTTAGGTTCAAGGGGTATAATGTAACGTCTATACGCATTAATTTATTTCTATTACTTTATACATATTCTATTTATGAAATTTATTATAATGTCTCTGCATACCGGTACGCTCACGCGTACATATCTTAAGATCAGCGTGAACTAGCCTTCAACACATTCAATTGTCAACACCACTCATCACCAGGGTGTCTAGATAATTTATTCACCACAAAAAACATTTTTAGGGAATCAAGTCAAACCAGAAATTTTGGAGTGCGATTCGAAAAAACATCTTAATAGAAACCGGTGATGGTGATGGCGAGAAAGAGAAGAAGAAAAAGCCGCACCACATCAAATCATCTGGAAAACAAGTCGCATGCATGTCTGGAATTTATTATATTATTACATCCGTAAAAAAGGATTTCACTCAATCTTATATGATTTTATTATATTTAATTCTGAAAGTCCGACAAGCATTAAATAAATAAACAGACCGGTGTAATTTCTTTCAATAAATTTTATACTTCTTTCAACGCGCATGCAATGAAAATATTTGGAGCTTTTAATTTGAGGCTTTCGATCGTAAATTTAAGCAAATATAAAAATGTGTGGAATTTTGATTTGCCTTTTGAACAAACAACAAATGATATTGTTTTAAGTTAAACAAGACCAAAAAGTCAACTGTTATGTTTGAGTGAACTTTGTGTGGCGGTTTCGTTTAAAGTGTGTCACTATCGGGATGTCAATATTTGACCACTTCCTGTAAAAATCCTAAATATTTGTATATTATCACCATTTATGTATACAGGGTGTTGGTATAAGATTATGGCAATAAATAAGCGCATGCAAGCGCATTTTTCTCAAAATAAAGAATAAAATAAGAATCTAGTTGATATGCATGGCATATGGGGCCCCCCTGGCTCGGTCCAGATTGGAACAAACGAGTCGCAGTTAGGGGCCTCGTATCTAAGGGCTGCGGCCCAGTAGCCCCAAGCTTAACCCCATCAGTCTTAACCGTTGTGTAATGAATTGCTCAATTACAAGAGCGCGCGCCACCGCAGCGATCTCATTATCTCCTACGAATAAGATCATATTGTCTAGAAACGCTTTAACACCTCTTTACACACGCCAGAACAAAGATGGCACCATGGCACCATCCGCTAGAGCGACTGCAATGCCACCAGTTGCGACTAAGGTAAGAACCATCGTAATGGACTCGAAAATAATTTCGTGTGTAATTTTATTCCATTTAATATCAATGGTAGATTTAAAAGTCTTTCGTTTTCGAGAGGGGGCAAATTAAGTGTCTGTATGTGTATGGTGTGTGTCGAATGTGCAAATGAGCTTTTAAAATAATGGGTTATGGGACTTTACTTGCTAGCTGCAATATTTGCACCGCATGCAACTTATATATTTATTAGTTTTTTAAGTACCTTAAGTCTGTTGCCTAATTATATTTTCTGCTAAGCATAGAACACTAGTTGATTTCAATACCAATCTAAATTATTCATACACGTTTGATGTATTTGGTCAGAACCAAATCCATTCTAAGCTTTTAAGATCTTAATGGTAAATTAGCTAAGAAATCCTTGGTAATATCCGAAAACACCATAGAAAATCACAATTTCCCTAACATCCATTGCAAATGCGCTTTACGATTTATGATCCGCATCAGATCAGACTTTGGTTCGTTTGAATACGAATTATCTGAGGATTGATCGAAAAAAGCATTTCCAATTGATATGAAAAATCTTTCTTCCTTATATGAGTACATTTCTTGGAGACTAAACTGTTAAATTATATTTTAACTAAAATCGTTTGAAATAAAACTCATTGGTAATTACCGAGTGCCATTAAAACACCATAGAAAATCATAGTGTTTCTAACATCCATTACAAATGGTTTAGGATTTATGATCATTGGGCTACGATTGGCTTGGAAAGCAATATGACTACAGGAAATTGAGCAAAAACGTACGTTTTTAAATTCGACAAGTTATTGGTGTGATATAATTTGAACCACCAATTAAAACGGTTTATCGTGGTCATGGGTTGCAGACAAATCGTTTTAATTGGTCGTTCAAATTGCATCACAACAACCTGTTGCATTTAATAACGCAGGTCTGTAATCGATTTTAAAATGTAAAGATCTGAATAATTGGAGATCTTGTAAGAACTCCTTATGGTAATTTAGCAAGGTAGAGACTTGCTTTAAGTCGTAAGCTATATGACATAACAGAAAATTGAGTGAAAAGTTGATTCCCAGAGGAAATCCTCCAGGTCTGTCAGATCTAGTTTAATAAATGAAGCAGCATCGAACATGACTATTGTTTTTGCGTTAAATACATTAATATTTACTAATCGTAATTGATGGATGTTGGTAGCGAAGTCGAGGAGGCCTCCTGCAGACCTTATTACCCTGCTGGCAGGTGGTGCGCCCGTGAAACTTACACTCGAGTGCATTTTTCATTATAGAGGTCGCGCACATAGCACACACCGTTGTGTTGGTGATTTATTCCTTGTAGAGCTTTAACTACATATAAATATAAATGCACTTTGCTTTTGCCTCTTTTAAAATAAATGTATATCGAGATGTGGTGTGTGTGCGCTCAGCTCACCCTTCTTCGTCCTTTTGCAGATGCTCTTTTTAACAGAATTAAGCAACGGCAGCGCGACCTGCTGGGAACGATGGGTGGTGTTACCTTATGCTAAAGGCCTAACGGATTCAACGCCTTCTCCAGAGGAACACTACCTGTTTGTAATGTATATTACATTATTCATTAAAATAAGGCCATACGATTTTTTAATGCACCACTTGAATATATTCTTCAGAAATGCGCGCGGTCGGTTCAAAAGCGAACAACACAGGGTGTCCACAAGGGGCGTTTCATATCTTTTAAAAAATGATTTTTCTACCCGAAACACTTAATAATATTCCTCGACTGACTGTCAGACACACTATTTGTTCTTCCTACTGCAAAAATTATTCCACTAAAATAATGATTCTGCGAATTTATGGAGCGAGATGATTAATAAAGCCTATAGACTGTCAGAAGTTTTGCTACCAAAATCGAAAAGCCATAAATTAAATTTGGGAAAATGATAAAATATTTTTTGGAGGTTGTTCTGTGTCTGAGTAGTGGTGTGTGTAGACATATAAATGACCCATCGTTATAAACATAAACACAAATATAATATGTATATGAAAAAAATGTAGATCTTATCATAAAAATCGATGATCGAAAAATATGAATTCTTTTTTATAGAGGTAGCTTATATGCATAGTTCCTCAGAGGGGGGTGGCATTCTCCACTCCGTACTCCCTTTATTTTTTTAACATTCCGCCACAACATCATGTCATTGTATGGTCAAAACGAAAAACACGACCACGAAAAAAACATTAACATTTCCTTTCAATCTGTGTTATAATTAAATTATTGAAATGAGCTCTTCTTTTGAATCGATTGAAGAATTTCGAAAATGCAATAATCGTTTGGGAGAAAATATTCTCTCGGAAGATTATTTATGATTAAAAGGAAATATATCTGTGTAAATAAGCGAAAATAAAACGATGGGAATAAAATGAAATAAAAATAAAGAATGCACAAGAAGACAGACACACAGAGTGCACTATAATGCCCTGGTGCTGTAAAAACACGATAGAGTCTCTTCTCATACTGGTAACGACCACTACATTTGTCATACACTCAGTATTTTACACGTGCTATTGCTCCTTAACATGCAAACATATATGGACATCTCTATATACATGCATGATTTGATTTTATAACGCGAAATATTTATATACACAGAAATATTATACGCTCAACGATCATGATGGTCGGCTCGCACACCACCAAACCACCATGGGCTGATATGGGCACTTGTTTGCTGTTTCCCTGTGTTGCATTAGCACGTTTCTCTTTCTTCTTCTTTTGTACCAACTATACATCTGTATTTATATTATGGCCATAATATACTGCACAATCAAATGATCTTTAATAAAATGCAATATCTTTCATCGTTCTCTCTCTCTTAATGGATCCGGTTACATATTGCACTTTCTCAAACGCTATATGATTTACTAAGATCAAATTTAGAGCATCTTTGTCAAAAATTGAATTTTCAGTAGCAGAATGCTTGATTATAATTCCAACAAAAGATTTATCAAGTGTGCATAATTTAAAAAATCTGTTCCTCTTTCGAATTGATTTGCTTATAATTTGTGATTTATCAAATTCTTTTGTAGCGTTCTACCTTTATACCTTTTTTTATAAAACTGCAAAATAAATTATAAATTTAAACAACAGGTGTTTTGTGTGTAATATTTTCAAAGGTTGTCATTTTTGGATGAGGGATGTGCAGAAGATTTTTCAAGTGCCATCCACCACAGCTCCCGATTTTCTCCAATAGAAAAATCATAGTAGGTATTCATAGTGAAACCACCTCATCAAAAAGCTATACAGCGTGATAATTTTTTTTTGCTGTGATATTTTGGTGGGAACCAACCTGTTCCACACACACTCTACAGAAGAAGAAGAAAACTGCGCGGGCCCCGGAATAAAAGATACAAAAGAACTACTTTGTTAAAATGACACATTTAATGAAATGTGTATTATTTATGGTCGGGCATTTCATTCCGTCTTTTTTGATCTTTTATAGTTGTTATTATTTTTTTATGTTAATTCACTCCGCATATAACTTTATATATATGGACTGTGATTATACGGATGCTTCTTTTCATTTTTCTTCTTCTATTCAAGCGGCTTTGTATTTTTATTTAAATATTTAAATATTATTTAATTCCGTTGATATTTATGTATCTTGCATTCATTCATTAAACAAACCGAAAACACGGTGGTTGACAGATTAAATTAGACCTGCTCCTTTCTTCTTCTTCTTATCCTATCCCAATAAATTAAGCCTTTTTATTATAAATTTGAATTGTGCGACCCAATAAAAGTGTGGAAAATTATCAAAATATTAATAGTAAGAGAAAAAGGCAAACGAGAGGAGACACTTAATGATATCGATGTGTCATTTATCCATAGAGCCATTGGTAAAGGAGCGGCTGTCAGAGCCTACTTGACCGTGACTAGGCTAATGGTGTTGAGCATCATTGTCCTCGTCTTTTCAAAGTTAAATGCCGCTTTAAAGCGACACAATAACCTATTGTATTCGACAAGCAACTCTTACATTTCTTTTTCCATCGCACCAACAACTTACAGGTATACTACATACATCGTTGTCGCGTTTAGAAATTATTCAAATCAACTTGAAGAACGAACGAATCCGTCTAAAGGAAAATCGCTACTAATGTCGTTTATAAATTCAAAAATTATTGTAAACTATTAACGCTTTTTGGAATTGGAAGAAGAAGAAGTGGAGAGCATTTTACTGGGGCCTCCATATATTACAAATTGCCGCGGGCCTGGCATGGACCCCCGCTGTGTGTTCCCAATGACCAGACCCTCACAAATACTCATTTCATATTTTTTTATTATTTATTTATTTCGTTGCTGTTGTACACAAAAAAGATGAGATGAGCGCGCGTTACCATAATCAAAAGTATTCTCGTTATGAACAATAAAATATTATCCCTATAAAATATTTATCACAAAGGAAATTAAATTGTGATTTATCGATCGAAAATATTATGATTTTCTTTCTTTTATATCAAAATTATTATTGTTATTTATTACTAACCAACTAAATCTAAATCAAATATTGAGTTTCGCGCTTGAAAATTACTACCCTCAATAATTTTTTGGCATCATTATCAATGGTGAATTATAAAAATTGAAAAGCATGTGACTTGATTCGCCACGACCCCAAAAATCCGATATCGCTATTAATCAATCACTTCACGCCATTTACCCGAAAAGATCTGTTCATTAATTTTGCACTTGCATTAAGACGGCCAAAAAAAATCGTTGGAATTTATGGAGACGATTTTTAATCGAAAAAAATACTACACGTAATTATTGAGAAGCGAAAAAAATGCTTAACGATCATCATCGCTTTTCGAGATTGAATTATTGTTACAGATTAAACGTAATTTGTCAGGGGATTGAAAACAATATATTAATATAAGAAAAAAAACGGAGAAATTTCGTTGTTGAAATGTGGTGTAATTTTTTTTGTGTCTGCACAACACAGTTATGATGGTTTTGTAATTTATATTGTAAAGCAGCCGCCGGCGGCTGTAAACTGTCAGTTCGATGAGTGAAAATCGTTTTTGGGGTCCCCTATGTAATTAACCAGTGGCTCTTTCCAGAACGCCCGAATGCATGCACATAACATTAAAAAATTGTATTTTTAAACCAAAGTGCATCTTTGAAACGTCTAAGCTTCATTGTTTTTCCTCTCTATTCGATTTATCACAAAGTATAGGTAGAACATCTTAACATCATTAACATTTTAATTTACGTTTACAGTTTTGTTTTTTTTAATATTTATGGTAATACTATTTGTGTGCTAATGTTTTTTACTGAAAAAGGCGCCTACTGATCCAAAAGAAGAGCGTTTTTTTAATAAATTCTCTCTCGGTATACAAATTGCATACTAATAAAATCAAAAATGTATCATTAACAAGCTTAAATTATCTCACAAAATGTGATTTGCATGCTAATTCCAACTATAAAAAGTCTTGTAAATGGTTTACATTAAAAATCGCAAATATACCTGCACACCAAGCCAAGTATACCGCGTGTCAACCAAAATGATTTTCAATTAAAGCGCAAAAAGTCCGATAAATACGTGTATTTATTAAAATTAATGGAGCCAAAAGAATAACACAGTATGAGTAGCCATATAAGTAAAGCAAGCAACTTGTATAGTAAAAGGTGGCACGTATAGAACGAAAAACAATTATTATTAGTTTTGGACACCGCAGGAATCTGGCAATTTTGTTCGGCCAAGCAATCAGAACCAATCAGAAGCCTGTCGTTGGTCTGAGACTGTGATTAATAAAACAACAGAGAGAAAGAAAAATCTCTTCTAAGGCCTGCCTGCCTGCCGTTACGGCCCAAAAACAACAACAGCAGAGGAATTGTTCTTTAATTTTTTGGTCATTAAACGGGGAACGGTGCCGGCTTGTACTCAGCCTCAATAGAGAATATGCCAATTAGGAGCAGCTTCGCGCACTAGGGGGTACAGTAGAATGATGGTTCTTGGTGTAATATATTATACAACCACTCTTCTCCTCTACTCGCCTTTTGGCCAAGGGAAAAATTTAATGGATATTAAATATTTTTCAAACGACCCTCAGACTGCCTTAATTAAGTCACGAATGCAATCTGACCTTAACAATAATTAATGTAAATACCATCAAAATGCATTTATTTTTAATCCACCAACAATTCTCAATGTTGCAACTACTTTCGAATTTTGGGGCGGTCTAAGAAGATCCCTAATCACAAAAAGTCCTTCGTATTCCTTGGGCATAAACCTGGACAGTCGGTATAAAAGGTCAGTTTTAACGATTAATAAAAACCATAAAAAGGAACGTGTAACTTTTATGTAACGACATATGAAATGGCAGCATTCCTGTTTTTCTGATGTTATTATAACCCTTTTAGATAAGCATAACATGATGTTATGACACCCCTTTTATTCAGATTTTCGAGGCTGATTATACCCAAGTTTTTGGAAGCACTCCTTGTCACCACACACACTCTCTTCATTACCCATCGCAAAAACAAAAAGTTCTCACACATAATTTATGGCTGATAGATAAATCTATAAAATATCTGTAGGCAAATCAATTTCAAATTTGGGTGCCTTATAAATAATCAAATAATTGCTCCTAAGTGGCCTAATATGCGAGGAGCATGCAGAGGAAAAAGTCTTGGAAACGAAAATAGTCTTTTGACTTTGAGTTGACTGAGCACACACACCAGAAAGAGTGCCCATCCACATGACTAATTCTGTGAGTTTAAGCGTGAGAACAAATCCGAAAAGAGCCTTTGGGTCCGAGATAATTACACGTTTCAAAACACGTGGTAAGAAACATCTAACCCTACCGCGCTCATTTTTAAGCACATCTCTGCCGATGATCAAATCGCTCTTAACAACAGATCAAACACGTTCACGATTTTTTTTTTGCGTCCAGCCAACCCAAGAATTATAGGCTGAGTCCGGCCCAGAACGCTAATCGCAAACAATAGAAATGTATGATGATTATTAGGGCCTGTGATCAGCCAACTTAGCATCATGATGGGGCTAAGGTAGGTCGTGACGGTATGGCAAGTGTTTTTGGAATGCACTTGGGAAAAAAATAAATTGTTCCGAAATTCCGGCACGTTCTTTCTGCCCCCTTTTTATAAAATCATTATAGTCTTAATTTTTGAACATTCTTAAGGCACTTATTAATGTAGCTCTATGCCAAAAGATGGCATTGTAGGTCTAGTTTTTAATTCCGTCTCAACTTAATTTGACATTCAAAGTATCAATTACAAGTAAAATCATGTAATCTATAAGCTTAGAGATTAAAACTGTTGATAGAAAAAGTAATAATCAAATAATCACACTAGAGGAGGATTTGATTAATGGTTGAGTTAATAAAGTGAAATTAAATCATTGAACAGAATTTTTAGAAAGTGTATAATCATATAAAGTAAGTAACAAGAAACATTATTGCTTCATCCGGCGTGTTTCCATTTAATAAAAGCGCGTTTAGAAGTACATTAAAATCGAAAAGGCCAGTTGAGATATTCCACAACTGATTATTAAATTATTAACAAGATTTAACATTGAATTGCTTATTATGTCAATTACATTATTTATTACCAAATTTATTCGCTGATCGTCTAAACTGATTTCTTTATTTCAACTCTGACCTTTTTTTCGCTCTCTTATAAATTTGAATCTGATATCATTTGCGCAATTCTCTTACTTTTATAGTCAAGCTCAAGCAACTTCGATGATGATGATATTTAAATTATTAGAATGATAAATAAATTAAAGTTATGAAATATGAACAATATTGGTGGCTGTCGCCAGTGTCAAGCTAAACATGCGCATTGAGAAATATGGGGGCGCCGGAACGCGTGCTGGGCCACGGCCTCCTCTGGAGCGCCGTAGCCCCAAAGGGGGTCTGTCGCACGGGACCGTTCTATGTCAACAAACATATTGTGTATGAGCACGCCGACGAACCCAAAATCTACGGGATGTACATAACATAGAGACGACTCGCTCAAATATGTCAAACTTATAATTCTATAATATTTTCTCAAACTCTCAAACTGAGGTATTAATTTATGATTCCAGCGTGGAGCGCTTCCACCACAAAAACGCACATGCTTTTATACTACATTTATTTATACGGTTCGTATAAATAAACATGTCAAAACAGTGGCGGTGGATTTTTATTTTCTCAAATTAATCTTGTATTCGGATACCTATATAATTCCGTTTGTTAATTAATTGAATCTGATTTTTATTGGACATTAATTAGTTGGTTTTAAAAATCGGGCAAAATCCATATAATTAAAAATGAAACTGTGTGTTATAATTATTGGAGAACTTGAACCACTATAACTACAGATGTAGCATAATTATTGGGTGTTTATTAAATAGTATGTTATTTCGACTGATTGTATATACATATATGTATATCGCTGAAGGGTTAAAACACCACCTCGGCCACCACATACAAATTACTTTATTAGCATAAGTGTGCGAGGAAATTTATATTATATGGTAATGCGTGATTTTATCAGCACCATCAAATCAATAGCCTAAGAAAATTGTGATCATTAAATAACGAGAATAGAGAAAATTCCTGAAAATTCTTAAATATTTTTTCTAAAAATCCTCCATTCATACTCAAGATGTCATTTCGTTCATCAATCAAAAGTCTAGGCCCGATTCCGATAATCCTTTCAGAGTATCTTGGCCATATTTCTAGATAGAAATCCACAGCCAGAGAGCAATCATCGCTTTGCCACCTGTCATTTAACGAGTTTATTTATACAGATAGAGCGTAACTGGCTTTGACACTATCGTAGGTCCATCAGAATGGAATAATTAAATGTGTTCAACATTATGACTTCAACTATATCACACAAGCTGTCAATTGGTGGGTGAAGAAGAAGAAGAAGAAAAAGAGAGACGACCTTCAGTGCCACAAACACACACACATAAAATAAACTAACATAATAAAATCGTTCCCTCAACATCATCATCATCATCAACATCACAAGGATAATCCCTGTCTTTAAAAGTGGCATCTTTTTATTTTAAACGACACAAAAATTAATTCCATCAGAAGCACCGTGAGAAAAAACGGGCAAACAATCGTTTCATTTAAACGGAATTAAAATGTTTTCGCTTCTTTTCATTCTGTGAAGGGAAAATACGCAAACAGCACAGCGGGATTCGTAATTTTCGAAACCCGAAAACTATACTACTATTATAATGCAATCAGTGGCTAAGCATGATTAAATATTAGCATTGACCTTCACAGTTTGGAATTTTTATGATTAAATCGTAAGAAATTAACATGGTTTTTTCATCTCAGGTAGAAGGCGGAGGATTTGATTGAAAACAAATCGCTACCAAATATTTAAATTAAAAGATTTTGAATTTAAAGGAAAAATAAAGGCTGCGACGATGTCGCAGGTTGATGATGAAATAAATCACACCGCAGCCACAAGACAAAAATAATTTAAAACAAACATGTATGATAATAAGTCCTTGTTGTCACAATATTAATGACAACAATATTATCTAAAATTGTGAGGCCATAACGAGAAATTCTTCGTACATTGTTCGAGATGCTGTGCAGGCACACTGTAAATGCATATCTCTTTCGATGGAAAAATATATAAAATAAATAAACAAATGTATAAATAATTCATGTGTAGGTATAAAGAGGCAAAAGGTGTCTTGTATATGTACAGAATGCGGCATCGCCAGAGTGTGATACAATTTGTCAACGTGACAACGCTTCTGTTCAATGTCTTTTCCACAATTTATTTTATTGTCAACCACCCTTTATTTATGGCATTGTTTTACATAAATTCTCTTCTCAAACTCAAATTACCGAATTCGTTTTAATAAAATCATTCACAACAATTTTCTCAAAATAATCACCACAAAAATTCATTACTATAATTTTCGACTTTCTGATGAATAATTCAATTAATTAACGTTAGTTTACCATACAACAAATATGGGAAATGTCTCTGGGGCATTTTAAGCAGCAAATTAAAAGCTCGTAAGAATAAACGACAATTAAAATCCTATATGTTTCTTTGTTAGAAGTTAAGATACTGATTGACAATAGTCACGAACAAAAGCCAAATTAAAATAAAACAGATTCGAAAGAGTAACAGGTGCTTGGCTTGTAGGAAAAAGAATCCGAAAAATGTCCTGCAGGCTCTCTAGAAACTAGCAACCCAACCGACCATCTTTAGATTATTTAATAAATCAGGAAATGCACGAGGGGTTCCAATAGAACGAAAATTATAATTTGCCTTGAAGCGACAGTCATGGTTCACTATGGTGCTAAATTACGCGTTTGACCCTCTCATTCGCGTTTGGTATTTTTACCATTCACATAATTGAAATGTCAAAAATATTATTGTTGCAAAATTTGTTGTTATGAGGATTCTAGAATTTTGCAAAATATACACCTTCGCGTACATTGTATATATGAAGATGAAGAAAGGTTACAGGTTATCAGCAGGTCGCACACCTGCCCTAGAGCGTCACGAACTGGCCCGAACCCATTCGATCACCACTCAAAACCCACGTCACTTTTATGAAATGTTCCCTAATTATTAATTTTTGCACAATAGCCCATAAACTATAAACATATACATTAATATGTATAGTACGTTTATTAAACGAAAAAATCATTAATAAAATTTTGATAATTATATACTTTCAAATTTCAAGTGAAAAAGAATTAATGTCTAATACAACTTTAGTAAATTTAAACAATAAGTTAAAATATCTGAGTGGTAATCGATTGGGGTCATCTAAACTGCAAAGTATGGCTTTCACCAGTGGAGTAGACTATTTTATTTCCCAATAAACCCCTTGCAAATAAGCGCAAACTAACTGATCCTCACACTAGAAAATAGATAAAACTCAGCGAAAAGAAATCCTTGCAGAAAAACGAAATTACGACCCATAAAAATGGCATTTCGAGCAATAAATATCGAACAGCATTCACAATCCGTCACTGTACTATATCAGTATACACTCATAGTCAGATAATGAGAGTCAGACACAGCGTATAGTTCTCTGTAAAACGGTTAACATCATCTTCAGCGCGGTTTCCCACGATCCAAACCTCCTACATACCCTGGAGGAGAGTGCTAGACACGCGCTCAACATCCACAACGAAAAGCATTACCACGTCACACACCCATCGTCTCGTCTTTTTTATTCCGCCAGTACCAGTACAAATCCAGTTATGTACATGTAGTACCATCATAACATTTACAAAATATTGTTCTCGAGATATTATTAAGAAGATTTCGTTTAAAAACATGGCGTTTTGACGTTTCAACTGTCATAAGTTGACAGATAAAGTGTCATTGAAGTCAAACAACTCAATTGAAAGAAACCTTGATGGAAAGCGAACAAGAAATAGCAATAATTGAAATCGAAATTGCATCTTGGCAGAAAAAGGTTAAAGACTGACATTTAGAGAACCTATAATTGAATCAACCCTTCAAAAGCTGTGGAGCTTAACCTTCCAGACAATTATTTGCAGCAAAACACGCAATTATACATTTAGAAGAGAAGAGCATCCGAGAGCTGCAACAATGCTATGGGAAAAATGTTTGGATCATTTTATAATCAGTTTGGTCGCACTCCACCCACATAAACAGGGAAATTATTAGGTTTCTATATATATGCGAAGAGTCAGAGGGCGCCTGAGGTCTGACCAGAGGGCGCCGCCTTCGCGCGACCCTCTCGGGTAACGCCTATGGAGACATTTAAGTATAGGCCACGAGCCGACTTGCAACATACACAGGGTTAACCTTCCTTAAACCACACAGGACTAGCAACAACAACAAAAAAACAACATTAATACATCATTTTATTTATCTTCCTCCTTCTTTCCACTGGCGGCATTACCATCAGCGCCTTTTGATTTTAGCGATAAGAAAAAAAAATTCTGGTATGCCAGTAATTCGGAGAAAAATCGTGAGGAAGAGGAACTGAGTGCAAAAGCTCTTTCTTTTTTAAAAAATTATCAAAAGAACCAAAAGAAATCCTTAAAGGGAATAAATAAGTAATTTTTCTAATGGCAAATTAAAAGATTGCCTTCCAAAAGTACAAATTTCGGTGGTAAACGAAGCTAAACAGACGAAAAAAATAAATGATATGTTTGCACCACCGAAATATAATTGAGTCTGGGTGATGGTCACTTTGATGCGCTTTTATGTCGAGCTAACCTGTATTTTGCGGGTGAGTGGTAAGCTTAGAGAAAAAAAAATGAGCTTCTATGATATTAGAAGGAAAATATTAAAAAAAACTGTGATATTTTTTGGATGGTTTTTAAAGGCAGGACGGCCCCACAAATGTATAACCGGCAATTTACTAAAATGTATAAAACTGTCGTGGGTCTCATGTGCCGCCTATGTGCTCTGGATAATTGGGGGTTTCACTCTATACACGGTTGCAACCCTGGCGCCAAAGGCTCATCGCAATTTCCGAAACTCTCCTCATAACTAACTCCTACCATAGTTTTATATTAGATACTTTGATTTCATTTCCAAAAATACTATGTAATCCCAGCATTTTAACAACCTGCTCATTTAAACCGGGTCTACCAACAAACATATAATTTGCGAGCAAAATCGTTTAATTATTACTTTTTCAAAATCAGACTTGATGCAATTAAAATTAGAACATTGCAAAACGCTTTTTAATAAGAAGAGTAAGAGAGTCGGAAGAGCTGAAGAAATAATCAACCCCTTGAAATAAATTTGCGATAAAAGTTCATGGTGAGAAAAATCAAGTAAATTGTTGTGAACATTTCATTTAAAATCAGTTTTTGAGTTTTCTAGACAAATAAACTAAATAATAATTTGCTTTATAAATATTTTTCTCAAAACTAATTATTAATTAATAAGTATAAAATTGTTTTCTAAACTTGCTTAATTAACAAATAGCTATGATAATTATTGGTGGCATGTATATTGTGGGTTTTTAAATTTTACGCGTTCAAATAAAGGTTTGAATACCAAAATAAATATTTGCGTGGCGCATTCACCAAAATTGTAAATAAATGCATGAGAATAAAAAGCATCACAAACAGTTTTTCTATCGTAATAATTAATAATTATATTTTAATTGTAGAATGCATACCTAGAACCTTTCCAGATCCGTCATAATTTGTCCATAAATTTTATTTAATTCCATTTTATATTCGATTTTATTTTGATATTCCGTTTTATTTTTATTCCATCATTTTCCATTCGCATTATATATTTTTTTAATTCCATTCCATTTATTTAATTATTTCCTTTAACCATAATTAATTAATCTGAAAGAAAATAAAAGCAATTAGTATCAAGTTTAATTAAAATAATAACTCATAATAAATTTTATAAACAAAGTAAAAGTAGTAGTTTTAATTAATAATTCGAATTAAATTTCGTAATTATTCGCATTTTTTATAATCCAACATCATTTATCATTTAAACCCTTCACAAATGCACTTGATCCAAATTAACGAAACCGTAAATTCTTGCAGTGCATTAAAATGGTAACGAAATAAATTCTTCAACAACCATTAACATACCTCATATATTTTTTCCATCAAAACAATTTAATAATCACAAGTGGAATAGTTAGTTATTTGTACCCCCTTTATAATGGGGCTCATTAAAAGTAAAACAACGAATAAAAAGGCAGCAAAGGCAGAGATTGCTATTAAAAGGAATAAGAGAAAAGAAAACCGCAGATAATATCCAAGTGTGCTTTCATATTTGGTGTGCAGGAGAGGCCGGGGTTGTTGGAAGGAAGCAATAAACATCTCCACCTGACACACTGAAGCCAATAACTCACAGAACAAAAACCACATAAATAACAATATCGGGGGCTGCAAAACAAGAAGCTGTCAATCAAATCTTTTTTCTCTCTAACCGCATGATTAAAGCTAATTTTCTCTAATATGTGATTTACCTTTCTATATATTAGGGATCGACTTGATCCATCAATCAGACCCATACTGACATCTGAAAATCGCGTGTGCGTTATTTTCAACAAATTGCATTTAATTGTTTAATCGGTCTATTGTTGTAAATAATTGCTGCCGCAACAATTATTTCTTCCCAGATAATGTTGGTCGATTATTTTTTAAATGCACTTTGATTTGCGCCTGTCAATGGTGATAGATAGGAAATGCCCGAATTTTTTATCCATATATAAATGTTTTTTTCTTTGTTAATTGTTTAAATTGCTCTCATCGTGCATTTTTGATTCACACATTATTAAATTCTACGAAATTCGAATATAATAAATGCTCGGTAATTATTGCTTACATTCGGTGGTTTTATAAATTTATCTACATCAATAATAAATAATTATTTAGTAACAATTTTTAAGAAAGTTTTATGCAACTTTTACCTGCAGCCAAATAATTAAATCCGTTCTCTTTAAAACGAAACAAATTTCACACCTAATTTCATTCTCACAGCTTTAAAATCCTTAATATCAATTAAACGCGCCAATAGCGTATCGTCGTGATATCTATTGAGCCTTCAAATCACTTTTCAAGTTCAAACGATTGTGTACAGATGGCGTAAGCTACCGGATACACCAATCGATGAAACGTGATCTACCAAATCATTAAACGGGTTGGTCGGAGAAAAAGAAATTATAATTCAAGAAGTATTTATTTAAATAATATCTATATACACAATAAATAAATTTATTTCTATATACAATCAAAAAAAGTACAACAATCTTGTCGTTTTATAGTTAAACATGCAAGAGGAAAAATAAATGGTAACAATCAATCCAACATCAGTCTCAAAAATCAGAGGTAGTTTTTCCATATAAAACAATTCTTTGGCAACATATTACAAACAATAATACAATCAATATAAATTATCGCTTCATAATGTCCTCAATTGAGAATCCCAATTTAACTGGTGCCTTCTTCGTCAAGTCCAAACACAAAGAGCCAGAAGACTGAACTTCCTCAACCGTTGTTGGAATCAGATGTTGTTCAGTTTTAACGGCTGGCTTTTGGCAATGTGTTAATTCATGTGCCTTCAAATCGTTATAATTGGCAAAAAATTGCGCACACATTGTACATTCGACAGGTTTCTCTGTATGTGTGTACAAATGTGTCTTCAAATTGGAACGCTGGTTGAATGATCTGCTGCAAATTGGGCATTTATGTGGAGACTCTTCCATGTGCAAGATTTTGTGCACCGCCAAAGTCCTGGACTGGCAAAATCCTTTTCCGCACTCAGTGCATTTGAAAGGCTTCTCTTTGCTATGAATGTATCTGCAAATAAATAACTTATCGTTAATTTTTGTAATTGGGGTAGTTTTGTCGTAAATTAATTACCTATGATCTCTTAGATGATCTTGTCGCCGAAAAGCCTTCCCACAAATATCGCACGAGTACGGACGTTCATCCGTATGCGTCCTTTCATGGATCAGCAAATTGTAGCTCTTAGTAAACTGCCTGTTGCAGTATTTGCAAATAAATTGCTTCTTTGGTCGAGTAGTACCAGTTGCAGCTTTTGGTCTCTCATTGCCCGGATTTTTCAATTGCTGTCCCCGACTGGCGTGATACAAAGCTGCGTTCCGCAACCACTGGTTCATCAAAACCGCGTTATATCCCGCTGTGTATTGCATGGTGCCAGTGGGGTTTGCAAAATGATGATAAGCTGCGGGTTCCAATCCATCCGAACGATACCAAGTAGGCGGCGGTTCGCAAGGATATCTTGCAGCTGGGGGTGGCGAATGCGAATAAGTAGGGGTATGTGGTGGGGTCAAAAGTGGGGATGTACTACTATCGGCTTCTTGTTTGATTTGCGAATAGGGATAGCCATGACGAAATACTAAAATAAAAAATATATAATTAGTATTTTGAAAATTGATTTTTTTGGGAAGTTTTGTGCTACATACCTTGTTTATTGGCAAGTTGATTATGATCCATTGTATATTCACTGATATTCATTTTATCTGCACTCGATGAAAATAACACTCACTAAAATCACGAAAGCTTAGCAAGTTAAACTTTGGTTGGATGGTTGGTGGTCGAGTACGCCGAAGAACGGGCTACGATAAACTGATGGTTTACTGACTGTTTACTGGGGTAGTCGTAGAGTAGTCCTAGCAGTAAGTAGTGGGAGCAAGTAGCTAGACACGCCTTGATAATTAATACAGTATCACTTCCATTGGTTCGGAAAACGCGTGCGCATCCTTTGGTGAATTTACAGAAAGGATTTTTAGGACTGTCTTGATGATATTTTCAGGAATTAGTAAAATAAATGGTTTTTTTTTTAGACCAACAAGCAAATTATACTGTTCGTCTTCACATATTCACTGAATAGGGTATATATAGTTAATCTATGGTTAATTTACTTATGAGTACATATATTTAGTGTAATGAAAAAGCGATAAGATAAAACCTCTTTGGCAATTCAATATTTATTCGTAAAGTCTAGAATAGAAAATATCGGATTGGTCACGATATAGCTCTATATGTATGTCTGTCTGTCTGTATCTTCATCTATTCTGATAACAAAACGAGTATAAGATTGAAAAATTAATCAAAATTGAATATTATATAACAATTTTTAGTTGATTTATGTTTGAAGATTTCTAAATATTCTAAAATTTCTACAAATTTTAGTCTAAAATATTACAATAAGCAATATTTTTCACAAGCAAGGCGCCAGTGAATTTGCGCATTTATAGAAACTGATATTTTATGGTGTTTCCAATGTCTCAGCAAAATCAACAAGATTATTTTCGCAGAACTAGTCCATCCATCAATCAATAATGGTATAAATAAAGAGCATTGTTCGTTCGAGTGAAAAAATTAGATCAAAAAGCCGCCTTTACAATCATAATTTATTTATTTATCAATATAGGTAGTAGTCAATATAATAATTCAAAGATATGAATGTTTTCAATTTCAAGAAAGTTTATAATTTTGCCGACTTAAGTCAACAACTTATCTCATCATATTTCTTTATGTGATAGATTCTGATTAAACTACCGCGACTGATAGTGAATCAACACAATAAATAAATATAACGGTAGCAATAAATAATATAAAATTGATTTGGAAATGAATTTCAGCACTTTTGGCCTTTCCATTCATGTAAATTTTCCCAAAAACTTTAGCTAATGTTTATTTTTCCTCATCATGAGCAATCATTGATTTCATTGTCATTGCAACTATAGAATAAAAGAATAAGGGAGGATGTTTCAGATTATAGCCTATATTTTTGGTATTTCCGTAAGAAACTCCAACCGAGTCGTCAGCCAGATCACGTTTAATCCTTTTGGAAAGTTTACTACTACCTTACACCTGTATACCCATTTGTCTATTATTGGGCATTTCCTTTCTTCATTAAATCTAAATCTATATCATTAATTCTTATAAACAAAACGTTGCCTCTAATATTAAATTAATTAGCCATTTCCGTTATGGAAGCTATACAAATTCGTAAGCGGAAGCATTAGACGTAAAAACCCAAAACGAATTTTTTAATCCAAAATACGCGTAGTATAAGCAAATAAAAACGCTTTCCCATTAAAAAAAGCCGTTCAATTCCGCGGAATCAAAATGTCAATATTAGATATTACGAAACGTGGAATCATATTCCAGATTTTTTGGGGTTGTTTTGGCTCGGTACATCCGCTGTGCAAATAATTGGAAAATAATTTGTATTCTAATGCGAGTGGCAAGGTGTGAGTTTGGTTTTATCATTGCTACCATATAACTCTAAACATGTTACAAAATGATAGCGGCACTTTTGATGTGCTTTTTGAACTTTGCCGCAGTTCGATTGATACAAAATAATAGAAATTAAAATCGAAAACGCTAAAATACGTTTTAGTAAAAGCAAATATAATGTATACCATATAAACTGAATAGGTTAGCTGAAACTCATCACAAAAATTTAGTGTGATATCTACTCATAGATGGCGGTCAAAGCATAAATAATGACTAAATTCATTCACATTCAAATAATTGATATTGAGTAAAGAAAACTGTAACTTGCGCCTGACTGATCCGTGTTTGTTTACCTCACTCATAGACTGTAGTATTTTATAATTCTGTGACGTATGTTTCATGCACCAAATGTCACTCGTGATTCTCTCTTTTTCTATCGAGTTTGCCAAAAAAAAAAAAAAATTGAAACTAATCGACAACATATTTTTCATCGATTTGGATAGTGCAATGTTATTCGCGTGTTGAAAAATTGCATTACAAACTTCAGCATTTACAACATTCAGTTATTTACATTATTTTGCAGTATAATTGTGCATAATATGTCTTCAATTTGAATTTAGTTACATGTTTCATTATTATGTATTACTAAATATTTAGGTTCTCAAAAAGTTATTTAGTAAAATAAATAACTTTTTGAATTTTGGTCTGTTATTGTTGTACAAAGTACGCTGTAACAGCGGTATGAGACGCACTTCATGCCATAGGTATACTCAAAACGCGGAGCGGATTTCATCAAAGCGCCGTACAAAAAAAATCATATCTTTTATATAAATAAAGCAATTTATGTAATTGTTTTACAAAAAACTTCTCCATTCTTTTCTTCACATTTCATACGCTATAAGTATGCATCTATCTATAATAGTTTAAAACTTTTCTCGATGCTGAAGTTTGTAATGCAATTTTTCAACACGCTTTGTTTAAACAATTTCTGAGCTAATTGTTAACAATAATTTTAAGAATAACTTTGCACTATCTGAATCTGCATATGAGATGTAAACACAAAATTTAACAATATTGTTCATCAAAAAAATTAAGATTAAGGGTATCCCGTCGGTTACCGATTTAATAAATTCTTTCCCTACGTATATTAGGAAGTTTTACCAGTATAAACAGAAAACTAGTATAACAAATACTATAAAGTATACCATAGGAGTAATTCATAATTCTGATCTATATCCTCCGACGTAGTCTCAACTTCCTCAGTAATGATTTTGAAATTCGCTGGCAATGCACTAGGTAACAAACAACTAGACACTGATGATCTATAATCCGAAGCCGAAAATTGCATTGAGCAGACAAATTTATGTTTACAAAGCACACCTTTATAGAATGAGTTGCGCGATTTCAACATACGATTAAAACACATTTAATGCTAATTTGTTAACACAAAAAAATGGATAAAATATTTGATTTGTAAAAAAATTTACGTGTGGGCTACCATAACATTAAACTTAACACACACCCCTTAAATATTCTGAATCATAGTAGAGTACTAAATTAGTATGTATTAAGTGCTAATTTTTTCACTTTTTCTGCACATTTTTGCAGTTAATACATACTAATTTAGTACTCTACTATGATTCGGAATATTTAAGGGGTGTGTGTTAGATATAATGTTAAAGTAGCACACACGTAAAAAAAATTTACAAATTAAATATTTTATCAATTTTTTTGTGGTAACAAATTATAGTCTGGAATCTAAAAGCACAAATTCGATCATGGGGTGTGCACTCGATGATATATGGTTTTAAAAATATGCATATTATGTGAAATGATCTTCCGGATCTGAATATAAGGTAGGCCCGTTTGTCCAAGATTGCAAAAAGGCACAAAAAATTATTTCCACATTTTTTTTTGGTATTAAAAATTGTGAAATTTTATGTTTACACCGCTACAGCAGGAGTATTATTCATCTCATTGAAATGATTTTTAAACCAATAAAAAGCTAAATTCTTTTACATTCACACGCTGCAAATTGTTTATCAAAATTCTTAATAATAATTGCTACAGGAATTTTAAAAACTATTATAGATAGATGCATACATAAAATTTAGTTAAAAATGTGCAAAAAAGAATGAAGAAGTTTTTAGTGAAAAAATTACATAGATCGATTCATTTGTGTAAAAGATATGATTTTTTATAACGCGCCTTGTTGTCTTCCGCTGAGCGTATGCTGACTAACATACGACTTTAACAGTAAAGCTGTCTCGCACGCATTAGTTGATCAGTTAAATTTGTAATAACATCTCAGTATTGTTATAATATTAGCTTTTCATTTGATACTACAAATAATGGAACAATCTCGACTTCACATAAAAAGTAAAATAATAAGTACTAATATATTGTAGCTGCCCTATATTACGGCTTTAAATCCAAAAATTCCGAATCCAACTAACTTTGGATGGAATTTAAAAGACAATGTTCTTATACCAAAGTTGATAACTATAAATGCTCGTCCAAATGTATCATCCGAAAATATGTTTTGTAAATGTAAATTTAAAAAATGTACCAAAAATTGCAGGTGTAACAAAGTTGGATTACAGTGTATAATAGGTTGCTATTGTGAGGGTCAATGTCGATAACTTTAAATTTAATATTCAATAAATTTTCCATTTTATGTATAATTTAAAATTATTACGGAAGATAGAATTTATTTATTCATATAATTAGTAATGTGCAGTGGTAAGGCAACTGATCAAATAATGTGTGCGAGACCGTCTTCGTGTTAAAGTCGTACATATGCTCAGCGGAAAACAACAAAGCGCGTTGTTAAAAAAATCATATCTTTTATACAAATGGATCTATTCATGTAATTTTTTCACTAAATACTTCTTCATTGTTTTTTGAACATTTTATACCAACTATGTATGCATCTATCTATAATAGTTTTTAAAATACCTCGATGCTGAAGTTTATAATGCAGTTTTTGTGCGCGGTTTGTTTAAACAATTTCTGTAGCAATTATTATTAAGAATTTTGATAAACGATTTGCAGCGTGTGAACTTGAAAGAATTTAGCTTTTTATTGGTTTAAAAATCATTTCAATGAGATGAAAAATACTCCTGCTGCAGCGGGTAAACATAAAATTTCACAATTTTCAATGTCAAAAAAAAATGTAAAATTAGTTATTTATACAACAAGTAGCAAAATGTAAGTTATTTTTTCACGAGTCGTAAATTTGTCCAACGAGGCGTCAGCCGAGTTGGACAATACGAGAAGTGAAAAAATAACTAATTTGGTCGTGTTGTATACACTATTTTTTGCAATTTTTAATTAAAATAAAAAATATTAAATATTAGTTAATAATCAGATGACAATCGGTTGCTTGATTCAAGCTTAATTTGTTATTAATTAGAGCAAGCATTGATAAAACAATTGAAATCGCCCCTAGGAATGAAAAATCAAACAGCTTCCTTCACATAATTCAAATCGAATAGAAGTGTTTGCTAACTCAAATTTAATGGAAATGTTGCTTATATGTTTCTGTTTAGTTAAATATTCTTACTAATTGTACAATTAATATTGTTAATAAATAAAACATTGCGGTTTTATAACTTTTTGCCACGTTTTTAGCAATTTTTAAAATAATGAAAAAAAGTAAAAGGAGTGAAAAAAAGTAGAAAAAGAGTGAAAAAAAAATCTTTTTTTCACTCTTTTTCTACTTTTTTTCATTATTTTTACTTTTTTTCATTATTTCAAAAATTGCTCAAGACGTGGCAAAATGTTATAAAAAAACATTGTTTTATTTATTAATAAAATTAATTACACAATTAGTAAGATTATTTAACTAAACTGGAACATATAAGCAACACTTCCATTAAATTTGAGTTAGCAAACACTTCTATTCAATTTGAATTATTTGAAGGAAACTGTTTGATTTTTCGTTCCTAGGGGCGATTTCAACTGTTTTATCAATGCTTGCTTCAATTAATAACAAATTAAGCTTGAATCAAGCAACCGATTGTCATCTGATTATTAACTAATATCTAATATTTATTATTTCAATTAAAAATTGCAAAAAATAGTGTATACAACACGAGCAAAATTAGTTATTTTTTCATTCGTCGTATTGTCCAACTCGGCTGACGCCTCGTTGGACAAATTTACGACTCGTGAAAAAATAACTTACATTTTGCTACTTGTTGTATAAATAACTATTTTTCACGCTTTTTTTAGAACAATAAAAAAAAGGCCGTTTCAACATCAAAAATGGCAACTAAAAAGATGTCATTTTGATCGAAAATTGCAAAAATATTTTTTTGCGCTTTTTTGCAATCTTGAAAAAACGGGCCTACTTCATATTCAGATCCGGAAAACATTATTATGCATATTTCTACATATTATGCATATTTTTTAAATCATATATCTACCGAGTGCACAGTTCGACTTTTAAACAGCGTCTTTTCGGAGTCTAGATTCCCGACTATATAGGAATCTCATACAAAAAATGAGACAGAGTATTCTAATTTGTATGTATAAGACCCAGATTGGAATTTCGCTTGGTAGTTAGTCAAATGTCAGATGAACTAGAATCAACGCCATCTAGTTTTGGTAGATAATTTTGGCTAATGGTCCGTAATATTGCGGACCAGAACCACTTGATGATTGTTTTAGCGACCTCTATTGCGCGTTACACCTACCAGTAAATTATAAGCTGGTAGGTGCTAGTAGGTGTAACGCGCAATAGAGGTCGCCCAAACGTTCGTAACACAAGTTTGGGCAGATTTTTATGTAAGGCAGAAATTGATATGGTATACATTATATTTGGTAAAAGCAAACAGGTGTGCTAAGCAGCTAAGGATACCATCGCCACCTTACAGACCCAGAAATTAAACCCTCTTGGCTCTCGAAATGAATAATTCAACGATTCCACTGCAAGCTGCTGCTGCTTCTTTTCGACCCATTTTTCGCTTGCGGATATCGTTTGTTTCTAAGTATCAGAAGCACTAATTTGAAACAAAAACTACTGATGGCCAAGCAAGAGAAGAAACAATATGGTACTTAAAGGGGCTTGTCAAAAATAATCCTATGCTAGCACCTGCATACCTTTAGGGTGATTCTCATTTATTTATTCCATCAAACAATATGTTTAAATTACTCTATTTGTTGAACGAACGGATAAAAGTAAAAGTGCGTGATGCATGCCTTATTGGAAATTGGCGCGCTTGTTGATAGTAATTTAGCCATCCATATAAGAAAAAGGCCATAAAAGTCGGCCCTGATAATAAACAGTAAACATGAACAATATTAAAAGAAGCCGGCAATTGTCCTTTATTGACACAATTAGGGTCACTGTAAACAGAACTGGGTGAAAGTGACGCTGGTCGAAACAGGGGTTGCAAAACTCGGCAATTTAAATTACTACCCCGAAATTTTTGACTATTTTTGAGCATCCCTGCAATTTTGGGCAGAATAAACTCAAGGAAAGTCATGAACTTAAATTTGGATGGACCGGTCTGTAGCACCCTGATGCCGACTTCATATTGTAAGGCATGAAAAAAGGAAACTAATCTTGTTAAATGTAGGTAAACAAACATTTGCTCTGGCCTTTAGTGCTCAAAGGATTAAACGGACCTAGTATTACGAAAAAAGATTAAATGCAAATGTGCTAAAAAAATACTTGGAACTGGACTTTGATTGCTTTAAGTCCAGTTATCGTTTCACAGTATTTCTAATTTAAATTGCTACCAATTTACACGTTAATCTTGTTAAGTTATAGGATTAAATCATTAAACGAAAACGATATTTTCGAAAAGTTTTAAGACTTTCGGGAAAATTCAAATTAGATGTGTAATAAAATTGGATTTTAATTTATTTTTTATGCATACTACTGCATTTTATGTTATTTTACATTTATGAATACCCTTTTTTCGGTAGATATCGTAAAAATGTGTCATAAAAATAAGCAATACAAAAAACTGTAAAAAAGAGTCAAACGGTTCGAAATGATATTTTTTGTAAACAGTTACCGAAAATCGAACGGTTTTATGAAACCCCTTTTAAAAAGCAAATTGAAGGGTTTCAAAAATATTAAGTATTCCTTTTTTACAGGAGTATAAACTATTACGGTACCTGATTTTTTTACTTTATCTATAACTGATAAACGTTTGCGACGGCAGAAAAATAAAATCTATCAACATTTCCCAAGTTGCACTCTACAAGTGCAATATCTATCTCACTAACACCTAATTTTTTCCCAAAGCACCCTTAAGCATCTCTATAAAAGCTTCAACATACGGTTTTTAAAAAGCAACCCCGATAATCCAATTTTTATCTTTTCCTCTTATTCGAACCGTTTTATCAGTTTCTAAAAAGGAAAGCAAACTTGACACATATGAGAGACTTCTGCTACACGATACCATGTAATTAAGTGCATCCAGAAATCTGGCTTTTTTTATTAAAAACGTGTTAATTTTCGACCACTTAAGTTAAAAACATCTACTTAAGCAGTCCAGTGGCTTCTAAAATTATAAGGGCGAAAGAAGGGTCGCATTCTCCAATTAGTTACTTCCGTTTGGCAAAAATTCAAAGTCAATTTGTGAACAGATCCGTCAGTTATTTGATATTGTCGGTTTTGTGCTAATTGGGTCAGAAAACGAAGGAAACTTAATGAAAATGTTTGAAAAATGTATAAGTAATCCAATAATAAGCAAAAGAAAGTAAAATCAGCAGGTAAATTATATGAGGGGGTGCAATATGCTTATAAAACTAAGGCACACGACGATTCAAAGGTTCCGCCAAACGTTTTACCATCGGTAGCCAAAGGAAGACCGGTCTTTTTGCTAGTTATAAATGAATAAATGGCCCTCCCTAATGACAGTAAAATATATACATATAACGAATACAGCTGACCTAAATTGGCAGGCAAGATTGGCCCACTTTATTACCAAGAAATTTAAAACTTTTACTGTTTTCGGTAGGCTTATTTCTCTACTTCTGGATTTTTGCATATCTTTTTCAAAGAACCGACAACCATAATAAAATTTTAGATGCATTAAGCTCAACATTAAGTTTATTTTTTTTCGGTTTAATTCAAGAGGGCCCCACATGGCTGCAAGAGAAGCCAAGGCAAGGCAAGTGGCCGCCGACGTGAGTTGTCAATAAATTATCGCCTCTTGCCATATCTCTCAAACAGAAAAACCTGTAACTCACACTCGATTTCTATCACACCACTCACTCAGTTTCGAATAGTGTGACTATTTATTTTTTTTAAAACTATATCGTCGTTGACATAAAAACACCAGGCAGAGAACTTGCACACTAGATATTATTTTCCAATGTTACTAATAAATAGTGAGCGTATCGAATTTCCAAACAAATTTCTTGATTTATATGTTGGATAAGAAAGCTAGAGCTAATTTCGATAAACAAAGCTATTTTTTTGGACGGAAGATGCCCTTTGGGAATCGGCACGTGAAGCACCTGCTTTATTTACGATTTCCATGTTGTGTGG
Source organism: Cryptophagus acutangulus (assembly GCA_963556235.1). Classification (NCBI taxonomy): domain Eukaryota; kingdom Metazoa; phylum Arthropoda; class Insecta; order Coleoptera; family Cryptophagidae; genus Cryptophagus; species Cryptophagus acutangulus. The sequence goes on along the minus strand of OY744568.1, from coordinate 1,262,427 downwards.
GTGATTTTTAATTAGTAAGGGTCAGTTCATTTAATTATCATATGCAAGCAAGGTGCACACTTCAACGAGAATCCTTTTCAACTTTTTCAGAAACTCCTTATTGATGAAACAAAGTAGTCAGATTAAATATAAAATCGTTTTATAAATATTTTTGAAGTACCTTTAGATAATTTTTCTAATCGGTAATTAAAATAGTTCCAGAGCCATTTAATTATCAAGTACTTTCAAGTAGATTCATCTCGTTAATTGCTAAATTAAATGACTAAGTTCAAAGTAATCGCCTTTGTTTTTATAAATGCTCCGTTTCCTTGACTTAAGCTGCTTTGGTTTAACCCAATATTACTGAGCTTTAACGTGCATTTGCGACGCCATAGAAGTGATGATGATGTGACTAGAATAATAAAGGCGCGCGTATAAAAAGTATAAACGACATCACATGGGGCCATATAATTTTTATCTAATTTATGGGCAGAGTTAACCAAATTATGTACATACAAGTGTACAACTATAAAGATAGAAAAATAATCGTTATGAATATGAAAAACTATTACAGCGAGAGAGCGTGCGATAAAAATTAAACAACTAAATTTATGCATAGCAAAAATGTTTTGCAACAACGGAGGGCCCTAATTACGTGCTTCAATATAAAGCACCAAATAATGTGTATGATAATAAAAAGCCAATTTGCATAGCTTAATGGGTCGTCAAGTATAACAATACAAGTATCTCGAAAATCTGCACAATACAATTATGTAAACTCTTTGAACTGTGCATAAATCTCGTTATAAATGCCAGAGAGAAATTCTCCTCCTCTATTCCACCACCACCCGCCACCGCCGCCGCTCTCTATCTTTTCAATCCATCTCTTCCTGCTTAGACGGTGACATTCACTGCAATTCCAATCGACTCACCAGCACAGAGTGATTGTGTAAAAGATGCTGATCGTGTAGGCGGTACTTTAGCAGCCATTTGCATGCGGAGCGGCAGCCATTACACCTCAGATCAAAGCGAAGCCCTAAAGAGATCTAAATCCGCAATATCAAAACTCCGGTAAATGGATTTGTATCCGGGGACCGGTGAATGAGTTTGCTTGCCTCGCTTCCAAACACACGATTCCGCCGGCGGCATTCCATTCTGTGCTGGCTGGTATATTGCCGCCTGCCCCCGCACAGTTTTTCCAGCTTTCCAAGTTTTATCGATTTTTCATTCGCATCCACTCATTTTAGTATCAACTATTTGCATCCAATGCAATTTTCTTATAATTTGACATAAGTAACTGTCAGTAGTAATTTCCATTATGGCGGCTGGTATAAAAAAAACGGCCAACTAAAGTCAACTAAAAATCTGGTCTCCATATTTGAAGTGTGCTTAGTAAAAGTATTTATGATAAAGTTGTGAGAATTTCGTAAAATCTTCTGTAGAAGCAATTTTATTTGTAAAGTCAAGATAATCTTCTTGCAAAGCATTTATAATGATGTTGACGTAAATATAACATAAAAGCGTCTGTATATTTATATAGTTAGTATAAATAGTAATAATTTTAAAAATTGTTACGGTCCCTTTTGAAAGTGTCGCGTGGAAGAGCCATAAACTCTCTTCGTATTAGATACAGAAGAGAAGAAAAGTAAGAGTAATAAACGAATAAATATTTTGACAAAAGGATAATTCGGGCCAAGGTCAGTGATTCCAAAATTGCCAATAATAAAACTTGTACTTTTCGAAAGAGAAAAAATAAAATACATTTTATGAGCGCTTCTGGACTGGAGCAAGCCAATTTGGATTTATTGTGCGAATATTTTATCAATTTTGATTGTAAAAACAGCCAAAGACTGGATTATGCCGAACATGCGAACAAACATCAATGTAATGGAATTGAAATACAAAAATACACATATTCAAGCCCAAAACAGAAATACTTGTAATAGACTTAATCCTTTTATCTGAACCATATGTTGTTCAACAGCGCTTTGCAATTTGTGATTTGTAATTCTATCACATTTTGCTTTTAATCATCATGAATGATGATCTGAATTAGTAACTAAATTTGAAAGCTAAACTATTTTTATATGGTCGGTTCGCAATTCCATGCGCTTTGTCTCTGTCATATGCAATTTACGACTTGGGTTTGCTGTTATCATCACACACTTGTTATGGATTTTGTCATTACATGTCCCATACAATATGGGGGGGTTTACATTTGATCCCGGCGTGTGGTACTACTTGTCTCTCTAATAAACTGCCAATAAAGGGGTCAATTTATCAGATGGCATTTATACATTACAACATTTTCCATTTAATTAGATTATTATAGTTCAAAGCCTGTCAGCAAAACGATTACATCCCAAATATCTGCATTCTATTTCAATTACAAAATTCAATAGAGAAACTGTACCAAAAACAACCCATCAAGAAAAATTTTGACCTTCGATTCTAATTACACACGTAATAAAGAATGACCCTGATTTTGTACATTTTGACAAATACACCAGTTCAGTTTTGTTGAGTAAACAATAGGTTAACGCTACTTATCCGTGACAGTTCTATAAGAAAAGATTTTTAATGGCCCTGAGAATTGATGGGTCCAGAATTATCTATCTGAGAAGATTCCTACCATTTTAAATGAAAAAGAGCATAATTATGAAATTCAAATAGAAAAAGTAAAACCTGTGGCATTCTGCCCTATTGTTATTTTAAAGAGTCGTCGCATTTCCAAAAACGAAAAAACATAAAATCAGTTGCTATTTTAATGCTTAAAAAAACGATAAAATTTTATAACTCATCCGTCTCGGCCTACTTCTCCTTTATTGAAACCAATAAGGCAACCAAAAACTATTAAAAGAGTCTTTTCAACTGGATTCCGAAATCACACACTCAAATTAAATACTATAATGGCTGGCATTCAAATATTGTAAGTTTTGCCCATAAAGCTACCAACAGGAAAAAGGGAATAAATCCCCTTTGTCAAAAATTAATAAAAAGTAACAAATTGTGAAATAAAAATAAGTTCTGCCTCATTCAATCAATAAAAATTATTAAAACAAATCACCAACTAAAGTTTTACTACCCAGAAGTGGGTATAGGAAACAATTTTTTGGAACACGACCTCATAAAAATTTCAGTTACTGCTCGTAAGTTCCTAATTTTTATTGCAGACACTTTAATGATTTTTTTTCTCTGCTGAACGCCTTCTAGAAATTTTCAAACGGGTCAAAGGCTACAAGTAAATATATAGTCACTCACCAGAAGTGAAAATATGTTTGTTTTTAGAACCAGAACTCTATTAGAAAATTTTGTTTATATGTTTAAGAAAATGTCTTCTAAAATTAAACGTCTTTCATATGCAAAATGTTGCATTAGAAAAGTGGACAATAAACTATTCAGTCTAAAATACGTTTACAACTTTTGAAACAATATGTAATTTTTAATTTAAACTTTGACCCATTTATAGTTTAATGTTGCAATATTCAAACAATAACTATATCGAAACTATTATTTTAAAATTTAAAAGCATGAATATTTCAAAAACTGCGATCTTATCTAACAAATATCATTTATGTAACATTTTAAACAATCTATTAAACAAAAAGGAAATAAAGCCAAATCAATATTTATTGTATGGTTTTTTTTTAGCGCGGCAAACTAAATAAAATTGTTGATGAAAGTTGCAGTAAAGTGAAGTTATTGGCCACCTATAAAATGCAATTTCATATAAAAATGATTGTCTACTATCACGAAATCTGCTTCTGCATGATAATTGTCGATAAATTAAAGTAATATATATTTATAAACATAACCCATGGTACCAAAACATCGACAGCGGCTTGTGAAACATCTAGTATTACATTTCATATACACACACAGCAGGAAATATTCATAAATATATTTCATATAAACCGCTTTTTATTTTCTTTGGCATTATTTAATTGAGAAGGTAAAGGCACTTTAGCTATTTAAGTGAGAAAATCTCATTAAACTAATTGGAAAAACTTGTAAGATAAGAAAACATTTCCTATTTAGCAATGTTTATCTAAATAAATATTTAATTTATGACACACTGAAAATACTACTTTTTAAAATGATAGTACCGGTAAAAGCGCCATCTATGAACTACTAGGAAAAGTTTGTACTTGCAATAAATGTGCCCTCTTAATATTAAAACCCAAAAATTAATTTAAAATCCGTAAATTATTTAAATCGTTCAAAATAAATATTTAAAATATTATTTATATTATCGCGTCTATAAAACAGAAAACTGTACTACCATTTCGTCTACCTGGTACTAAGAAACCTTTACTTAAAGAACTACTTAAGTGAGTGGTACCACATGGAACCTGTTTAAGACCCGCTTTCTTGAGTACCTCGTTTGGTAGATGGCAGCAGTTAATATTTGAACGTAAATATTAGTTATTTATCTAAAGGATGATGATGAGGATGATAATAAATTTTGTAGGAGTATTAAATAATGTGGCTATTGTACGTCATGTTCGGTAAACAAAACATAACTCCTGCAGATTGGCAATCATTGGGGGCTCCTTATTAAGCAGTCGCCAAACTACCACCGCACATGATGATAGAAACGTTTTGATTAAAATGCTTTTATATCCCTTGATATAAAACGGAAATTGACGCTTAATTTTCACATATACTATGTTTTTGTTTACTGTTCTTGTCACCACCAAACTATAAAACAAGCAAAGCGCATTTACGATTATATTGCTGTTTGTTCAACTGATTAGAAAATTTTTGCAAATAATTAACTGCAGACAACTTGGTTCGTTTTTATATATTTTCAAGAATGTCTCATTCATTTTCAGCGTAGCGAATCGATCAAAAAATTTAAAATACTTCGGCGACATTCTTTCAGAAGTAATGATAATTATAAATTAACCGTATCTATACATAAAAGTCCTTTATGACTAAAATTTCTTAATTAAATTTTCAAATTAAATAGTTTCTGTCATAAAACTTCACCATTAGATACAGCAAAACATTCATTGATGTCGTAGTGTGTTATTATCAAAGATTGAAACAATCAAAAGGGGCAAAAAACGTTTTTTGGCAGCCGCCCCCTCAATCTCAAGACGATATTTATCTATATTCCGATTCAATCACAATAATTTTAAATTACAGAGCGGCATCTAATCGGACCATTATAAACAAAACAGTCACTCGAAAAAAGATTCAATTCTTCGATTCAAAGTTCATTAAACGCTCCAAATTGCCTTACATTATTTTGCAGGATTTCAAACGCATATAAATCAAATCCTTTCTGCTTTATATGCGATATAGAAATGCATGTAAGGAAAGAACCAAACAAACACAGAGTGTGGCAACGTTGCAACTGGTACCGGTTCTTGTTTTTTTTTCTCCTTTATTCATCCATAGTACCAAGATCTTGATGTTGGTTGGAAAAGGATACCAAATAGGAGAGTGGCTTCAGCCACGAGAAAGATAGATTGAACTTGCTCGCATTCTTCAGCGTTTCATGACAAAAAGACAATATATCCAAGCGCTTTGATATATCAGTTCATTTCTTCTTTTCTTCAATATACCTTCAGTTTCTTGTCTGATCTGATCGTGTAATTTATATTTCAATCTTATTTATTTTAATGAACCAAACTAGATTTTTTTAAAGCCACACTGAAAGTAATTATTGTGGGAAACTTAATATATCAATTTGCATGTGGGTGGTAGTAGCATTTGGGTGACGAATAGCACCTGCATCCCCAAAATTTTTGGTGTAAATAAATAAATTAGGACAGTCTGATAAGACATCTTGAAATGAACACCATTATAAAATTAAGAAGTAACGGGTGCTAAAAAGCACCTGTAAAGTATCGCGGAAGTTAAGGTGACATACTTTTTACTAATTTTTGGCAGGTGCTAGTAAAGCTGTTACTTTTTTCACTTAAATATTTTGATGTCTAAAAGAATCAATAAATATTTATAAAAGTTCCTTCCTAGGATTCCTAGACGCTACTGAAACTTCTCTAAGGAGTGTCACCAGGACATGCCCACTTGAATTTAATAACACCATCTCGGTGACAATGTAATCGCACCCAGAACAATGGCATCTTCGTCAGCTGCATTCTTCTACATATACACCTTATTTATGTATACAAATAAAATCAAGCGAAATTATATCGTCGTCTGTAGTATTTAGTTAATTCGTCTTAAAGGAGGCTTGGCTCAATTATCTGGCTGCAGTCTGAAGAAAAAAGTCGAACCATTTAGTTTAATTAGTCAAATTAAAAATTATTAAAGTCTGATGTCTGTGCAACAAGTTTTCTTCGGAGGTTTATTATTATTTAATAATCTGACAAGAGTATGTATGTATATGAGTGTGTATCTTGAAGAGGCGGTCTCGTTAGTCCATAAAAAATCCAAAACCTGAAGTGGTCGAGATTGTCGTCTCTAATGAAAAGTAATGGGTATTCTTTTCAACTTATACTAACGAATGGCTTATAATGCCATCCTGGCATGCTTTTTAACTTGAAGCACTCTGTTGAGTCACACCAGTCTTTGTATGTTTTATTAATATTTTATATCAAAGGTTTTTAAAAAATTCTAAAGTTTGTTTTGTATTTTTTTTATTGTTTTTAATTCAATCACAAAAGTAAAAATAATTTCTTCTAAACATACTAAGTAGACTTAGAGCTAATTGATAGGATTTATCAAAGTATAACAATTTGCTTGTGAAAATCGATTTTGAGATCTTACTATTACAAAAGTACTTTCAAAAAGTACGGAATTAATTTGGAGAAAATTTACATTTGAATTAATTGAAATACTAAAATAAAACGCACCTTACATACTAAAGTATTTACAATATTTTGAACTATTTATAATTATTACATATAAATATTGATTAAACTTAAAGTTATACAATAGAAAATTGCGAGCAATGAGTCCCTTTTTAAATAAATTGTACATTATAATTATTTCCATCAGGAAAACTATCTACAAAATAAAAACAAACATTTATATACAATACTTTATCCTAAGAGGAACGAAATCAAAATAAAAATAATCATCCGGCTTCATAATAAAATCGCATCGTAATAAAATTTCCAAAAAAATAATTTAAAGCTGATCAACACCGAAATTCCAAAAATTGCACAAAACAGATCATTTTCTCATAATATCTTCAATAGTAAATCCAGTCTTCTTGGGCGGATTTGGTGGCGGTGCCGGTCTAGCCACCGGCCGTACTTCTTCCTTATTCTTCATCGACAAATCACTCGGTACATTACTATTCGCTGCAGCGGCAATCACCACTTTCGAAGTGCTCGCAATATTCCCAATCAAATTACCATGCATGTACGAAATATCCGGCGGCTTCAAAATCGTCGAAGGAGCCACATTCATCGGCAAACTCAAATTCTGCGCTGTAGTTTGAATACCACTACTCATACGCAGATTCATCGGCGGCGTATGCCGTCCACTACTAAACGCCATCGGCCTATCGGCATCTAAAGCGCGCTTACGAAAACTCCCCAAAAAATTCGGCTCCAGATCGCTTGGCGGTTTTGGCGGTGGCACAACGTGATGCAAATCGCGTCGGATCTGCAACACAGGCAAATGCGATGGCGGCACCACTTCCTCACTTGCAACTGGAGCCGCCACTTCGCCCGCCAATAACTCCAACTGATCCTCTTGTCCAGGATCTATCTCTGGATCTTCATCCTCATCATCGTCGTCGTCTAGATCGTGACGCATATCGTGCCGATCCATCATGGATGGTCGCATCGTATAAGGATTGTTCGAACTGCATGGTTCATGACATTGGGTGCGTTCGGGTGCATCGTCGCGTGCATCCAACGAAGGACTTCGAGGCCGAGGCGACATTCGATCCAAATCACCAGGAGGTGCTGCTCCACCTGGTATAAATCCGTCGCCGAGTCCATCCGCAGGTACATCGCCCACTGCATGAGTTAAGGCGTGACGTCGCAAATCACAGTTGCGTCTAAAGACCTTTCCGCAAGAGTTGCATTCGTAAGGTTTGTGATCGGTGTGGGTCAATAGGTGTGTTTTCAGGTTGGAGCGCTGGTTGAATGATCGACTACACACCGGGCACTTGTGTGGCGATTCTTCCATGTGCAGGATTTTGTGCACGGCCAAAGTGCGCGATTGGCAAAATCCTTTGCCGCATTCGCCACATTTGAAGGGCTTTTCTTTGCTATGAATGTATCTAGAAAAATGGTTGGTTTATTTTTAATTAATGGCGAGTCAGTTATAAATTAAAATAAATGCGCTGAGAAATGGTTTGGTTTTATTTTAATAAGGTAATTAACAAGATTGCAAGAATTTACATAAACACGCCACATGCATGTTTCTCTATATGTGCACACGGTTTTAAACTGGAACTTGAACTCGAGATACAAAAATCCGGCTTCGTGAATTCTTTCTTCATGGACAACCGTATCCTTTAAGCTCATTTTTTATTGCCAGGATTTTTTGCACCTCATGGAATTCTAAATTCCAAAGGAAACAAACGCACTAACTTAAAATTCAGAATGTTACATTAATCATAATTTGAATGTCTACCAATTAATGCTGCATAAAATTAAATGACTATCAACCTTCGCAACAGATAGTTTTTTTTATATTAAAACGTCCATTAGTGTAAAAGTTCTGGTAATTTTTCCACTTAGTGCGAATTTAAAACGCAATCCTTATACGAACGTATATTTAATCTAAGCAAACATAAAACCATGTTTTAATGTTTTAAATAAGTAAAAATAAAGGTGCAGTTCTAAAAATGGAATCTTATAATGTAATCTTATAATTAGTCGACGAACTTTAATAATTTATCCACGTGTACAATGATCCCATTTTCTCTAAAAATCAATAAATCATTTCCAATGCAATATAGATCATCATCGTTATCACATTCTGAATCTTGCTGGTCCAATGATTTATTCATAGCTAGATCTATACAGATCGACATTGATCTATTGTACCATCGATTCCTAATTCATTAATTGCTTCTATCAAAATTAAGGACTGTCAATAATAATTTCTTCGCAGCCTAATATGGTTGGCTTTTGGAAAATGTTTGTGTAAATAGAATGTACGATAGATTTTCTTTAAGGTGTGACTATATTTAATGTTGAGCACATGTTATGTACCTTCAGCCAGCATCTCAAGAGAGCCAAGTCCAAGTTAATCACGACAGGGCCCTGCATTCCGCAGCGTATTAACCGGAGCAATCCGTAATATACGAGCCAAGACTTTATATTTTAAATGCATCTGAGAATGTTGCAGTGGATAAAGTATTTTCATAAATAACATAGGATAGATATTAATTTTTTTTCTTAATCTGAAATATGTATCTGGTTTAATTAATTTCCATTTGTCAAGATATGGCCGGCTTGGAAATTGTCTATAACTTGTAATTGGTTCTCCACTCACTCTATCGTTCGCTTTAATAATAGTGATTAAAAGTGCATATTGCTTATTATAAGATTTAATGATTTTTCTAATTTTAATTGCAAAAAGTGCACATTTATGAAATTTATATTAATATGTTATAAATAAATCATATATTAAATTAAAATATAAACCCCATAATTTCTTATGTATATGTATGTGGTAAATATATGCATAAATCTCGAGATAATATTTTGCTGGAGGGTGCACTGTGTGTCAGTATTAAAAAAAAATGTAATAAAAGGGGCACTTATAACCGGTTATATGCGTACATCATTTATTCCTATATACACGTACATTTTAATCCCATAAAATCTGTATATTAATTTAGCCGCCAGCTAACTTTATAGGATAACTTTTATTTTTTATTATTGCTTTTATTCATCACTTAAAAATCGTATGATCAGAAATTAATTGTAAAATATTTCACATCGTAAAACGTTTTTTTCCCAATAATTATAAACTATCAAACTGTAATTCTTTTATAAGTAGTAGACAATTATTCAAATTCATTACGTGGATGCAAACCAGTAACAACAAGTGCGAGTCCAAATTCAAAAGAGAAACTCAAATTTAAATATATTGTTAATTAATTAGATTCCAATTCAAAATAGATTACAAAACGGAATGCTACATTAATTAAGAGCTCGATTTCCAAAAAACTTTTCGCATGCCCGAAAAAAATATCGGTCATGGATGAATTAATGAATCAATTTACAATTCGCTATAGTAAACTCAAAAAAAAAAGCGTATTACACATTTCAAAGTGCGTCTAAGCTAGACTATGGCATCATACGCCATCCACATCATCCGGTTAGCCTTGGACCATAGTGCGGCCAAAGACCGATCGAAACGATCTCTTCTTCTCTCAAAAAGAAATTTAATCCCGAGCTTTGAAAACGCGCACCTGTTGCTCCGATGCAATGATTTGTAGTACTACTACAATCTGCAGAGTACTGCATATCCTACAGGGTGTTCCACTTTAATCAAACTGGATAAATTTATAGTACTAGTAAATTTAAAAATTTCTGTTTCTATTTTATGGATATTTAGTTATGTCGTATTTATTTAAGTAATATAGACAGTTAATTATAAATGGTTAATGAGACGTGTTTTAATGACCGCCAGTACCACGCTTTTATGCTCTTGTTTAATATTCTAAAATGTCTATTAGCATAATTTGTAAACATGTCGCATTAACATAATATTATTATAAAAAAATCCATCCAACAGAAGTTGCAGTGAGAATATAAAATCGTAATTATGTAAAACATGATATCTGATGTTCTTATCCATCAAATTTCCTGCTACCAGTTCCGGATGTAAACATCCTATTGTGCTACCGAAAACTCACTCACACATGAACAATTTCCCTAACGAGAACAAAGCATCGCATATAATTCCTAATTGTTATTAAAAATTAAGTCAATTTTCACACGTTCAAATGATTTTGAGGCTAGATGGTGGAGAAGGGTTTTTGAAATTGAAAAATAAAATTCAAAAGACTGACAAGACTTTGTAAAAGTCGTCGAACTTGTTTGTATATTTTACTGGTTTGACGCACGAATGGTTTCGAATGATAAAATTCTTATTACAAGTATAGAATATAGGCATAGAATGTTAATAGAAAGGCCACCACAGGAGCGTGCATAATTGTGTGTAAGTAATTACAAGGAATATTATATTCAAACATCAGATTTACGGATGCATTCAGAATCAAAATCGGCCAGTAATTAAGTCTAATTAGATCACACGGTTTGTAACTCTACATTTTTATTAATGATGAATTAATCAGAATTTAATGAGATTCGTAGTGGATTTGAAAAATAATGATAATAATATAGCGTGCAACATGACGCGACTTAAATTCAAAGGAATGCTTTTTAAAATGATGAACTGGCAACTTTTCCAACCGAGAACGAGATCTACAAACACTTTTTGTAATTATTAAATTCTATAGTTGACTTTTTATATTTTAAAATACCAAACTTTGAAAATTATCTGGAACAGTCCTTTCTGATTGGACAAAATTCTACCAGACTACTTGATGTCCGAATGCGTGTCGGTATTATTGATTTTTAATAAGATAAGGGCGCTATTATTTAATGGTTTGGTAAATTGAAATAATTATCCATGCAGGTAGAATTAAATTTCAATAAGATAAATAATTATTTCGCACAAGTTGGCTAAGAAAAAATTAATATGCAAAGCACGTTTTCGTTGAAATTAAAAGAAGACGAAGAAAAAATGGTTATTTTCCAGTTTTTAAATTTACATGCCATAAATAAATAAATGTATATATCAATATAGAGCCAAACCTGTAATTATGACTTTAAATGTAATCAAATTTCGAAGATCTTCGACTCGTTTTATAATATATATCTGTAGTAATAATTATGGAATAAATTGAGCGAGGGCCCCCGATTAAAACCAATTACAAGCTATCAAACATTATTTTTTCTTGTTATTTATGATTAAAATGCCGTCGTCCTTGGATTCCTCCATAACTTTAAGCAAATCGACTTGTGAATTGATCAAAAACTTTTAAATTTTTAGACAAAACTGTACAAAACCAGAAGTCACAAGAACTGTATTTGTATATTCATTACAAAGATAGAGATCTATAGCGAGCTCTTGATGGAAAAATATATTAGCTTTGTTTGGTAGGATCCTTTAATATTTTCTTGGTTTTGATTTTGTTACCTGGTTTTTGTTGTATTACATAAAGAAACTCGAAACCAAAACACGAACCTGTCAAGGAAAGAGGATCGTAGAGGCTCTGCACTCTTTTTTTTCCTCCTTCGCATCTTGTCAGACCTATTGTGTTTATTTTATGATTAATTTTGTTTTTTTAAGCTTGACTTTTGGTATTTTTTCTATTTTGTTATCTAATCAGGGTAAATTGTGTCTTGCTAGAAGAATTTTAAAAGCCTCTTTTATAAAACAAATTGAGAGCGGGTTCGTCGCCTGCGCGCCCGTTAAATTCTCTTATAATTTGAAAGCCTTGATCTTTTCTATTCTATTATTGCCTCAAATACGCCAACATTACTTTGTAACTGTATATATTTTGCAATAAAATTTTGAAATTGATTAAAATTCAAAAACTGGAACATTTTTTTCCCAATTCTAAAAGCAATTCCATGTAATTCAAATAAAGGTCATCACTTTATATTTTATTATTATTACAACCTTGCTTATTGAAATCCATTTACTAAATTTTAATGAAGAGTTTGTTTCTTGTTTGATAGTTTATGTCATTTTGACTTTATAGTATTACAATGTAATGTTGAGGAACAGCATCAGTTGTTGCGGTCCATAGGAAGAGAGAAGCCATGGCGAGAAAACTGGTTTTCTCGATCCATCTTTCTTCTTTATGCTTTGAAATTACTAGAGCACACCGCAGGACATGGTGTTAGAAATAATACAAAAAATGTATGGAAAGATAATAAAGGAAGAAAAGATCTCTACTATACGTAGTACCTATCTACTTGATTATATATGACAGTCCTTATATATTATACCATTACATTATAGTATAGAAATTGTGAGTTGTAATTAAAGTTGGTTTTATATGGTCAAGTATCTGCAGACTTGTGTGTGTGCATGATGGTGTTCGATTTTACGTTCTCTGTGTAGTATAGAGATAATAAAAAATTAAATTACAACATCCGATACAAACTACTAACTTGCACATCTGCTTCATAGCGAAACAATTAATCCTGATATAGCAGCGACAACTAGTTTTATACCCGTGTATTTAAACCGGATGAACATTCTTCAGCAAATCGAATTTATATTTTATAACTATGCATAAATAGCAAAATTAGAATGATTTCATTCCTTATTAATTCCCAACATGGGAGTGGCGGTTTCGAAAATACAAAAATGTCATATTTAAAAATAGTAACGATCCAATTATTCGAACGATATTTCGTAATCAATAAAATAACAGTTTTACAGATTAAATTAATTTGTTTAAATACCAAACCATTTCAACATTTACTTTAATAATAATAAGCAAAAGTGTTGGATTCAATTCCTGCAATCCAGATAAAGAAGATGCTTCAAGAACTTCTAGACTTTAAGTCTTAGGCGCTAAAACTCTACTTTAGATCTTCTAACTCTTAGAGTTGCATAAAATTGTACCAACCCCTTTTGCCTTCCACCAATATTGATAATATTTACCTATGATCTCTTAGATGATCTTGCCTTCTGAACGCTTTCCCGCAAATATCGCACGAATAGGGCCGTTCATCCGTATGCGTCCGCTCATGAATCAACAAATTATAACTTTTAGTAAACTGTCTATTGCAAAATTTGCAAATAAATTGTTTTTTTGGTCGCGAGGCACGTCCGGGTGCCCGTAACAAACGCCTGTCCAAATGCGCGTGCATTTGTGCAGGACCCGGAGGGAAAAGCGCACTACTCCCCGGAAACGAAAAAGTCGTATTAGCCGGACTATTCGGCAAGAAACCGGGATAAGTCTGCGAACCACCCGGCGATTCCAGCATCCCTGGTGGCGGTCCAGGCCGATGCGGCATCATCAAAGCCGCAGCATGTGCCGCCGCCACACAAGCCGCTTCTTCGCGTAAAGCCAACTCCTTTCGCTTATCGGCCATCATGGCCATCAAATCGAAACCCGACGAAGATGACTTCCGCACACCTGACGACGACGATACAAAACTGGTCGATGCACTTTCAGCCGAAGCTTTGTTTGTCGTGGGTTCAGTACGTTCGCGATTTTCAGCAATCAGTAAGGGATGCATTTCGCCCGTATACAACATGGGGTGGATGGTGCGCGAAGGCATCACCGGCACAAATGCAGACGATTCGCGATGGTGGCTCATTGTTGATGGTAATGGTACTTGATGGTGGTACGGTAACTGACCCTCGTAACGGCTACCAGACGAACTCCTGTTGCTGCTGCCAGGCGATGGTAGGGAATAATCGCGACGTGACAGCGACAGGGGCCGTTCTTCGGAAGCCGTCTGAGGTGGAGCTGTTGCGGTCTCGGGCATTCTTTTAGGTTTCCTTTAAGTATATTTACCAATTCAAGCATACAATACACAAATAAAGTTAAGAGTTGTCGTTGTGTTTCCGTTAAAGTCCAAGTACGGTTCTGGTTTGATTCGTGATCTCGAGGAAAGAAACCCGCATACGAATGCAAAATCAAATATTTAAAGTTATATGTGGTTTTATATATTGTAAACTGCGTTTAAACTTTCTCTTAATTCTATAGAGTTATAAAATAATAATTATTGTATTATTAATGGTGTCGACAACATGGCGCATTGTTTGTAATTATTATTTATCTGTAGCGAGTTATAATGGATTTGAAAAAGAAGTTAAGTGCATGCACCATTTTTTGCATTTATTAACTAGTCATTAGATTGGAATAATTATGGAGTAATTATGCATGTGCTGTTTGATTAAGTTCCATTATCGTTTCAACTTGATCTTTATATATAAGAAAATTAATTTATATGCTAATTCATAAAATTAATTTCTTGGGATTGTTTTTCTTGGCAGAAATAACGATAATTACAATTTATATAATATTCATTCGATTACAAGAAATATTGAAAAGAGGTTTTAGTTTTTCTTTGTCATCAAATAAGCTGGACAATTTTTAAAATCAACACTGACTGTGGGGATATTTCGTCTTCACAGAATGTTCAAAGTAAATACAGTGCAAGAATATAATAGTTGAGTAAATATTCCAGTCAAAAGTCAACATGGCTTTCTTGATTCTTCAACAAACAGCGGAGCTTTATATCGATAGATTTTAGATTTACCAACAACCCAAGAAAAATACCAGATCCTTAAACATTTCATGGAAGCCACAGATTTGAATATTCATAAAGAATGATCTAATTACTGACAATAAACGTAATGATTAAATTTATGCACAATGGAAAACCGCAGTTTTTTTATTCAAATGCCGCACGTTTTATTTGTTTTCTAGGAATATTATTGAATTTATGTCAAGTAAATAATATGACGTTATAAATCGTGCTTTATGTATATGTGAGTTGTGATGCAACAGCTTTTTTTTGATGGATACACTTGGTAATCTTAACATCCCTATCACGTACTATTTGCAATACAATAAAATTAAAATGCGCTATTGTTTGAAGTTTGTTTTTTTAGCTTTGCACATTTATCTTTAGGATAAGTAAATCCTAAAGATAAATGTGAAAGATAAAACTGTGAATCTTCTAGGATTATACGTAACTTTCCAGGAAATTATACAGCACTTTGATTTGTGAGACTTTAGGAGTTCCTTTAGAAGACTAAAACATCCCTTCAGTTGTGAAATCTACAAATAATTCTAAAAGTGTCCATTATGCTAATTTGAAACTTTAAAACTACTAAAACCTCTTATGGGATACTTTTCGGTTGCACTCAAAATATCATGAATAGTAATTGAATTCTCAAGGAAAATTAGCTGCACTACTGTTATTGAGTTAGAACAATGTTTTTCACGCATTAAGCCATCATAAAATCTAAGCATTAATTATTCTATTCGACATAATCTTTATAAATGCACCAGATTATCTCATTGTTGATTCAGCCGAAATAAACACAATTTTGGAAATTGTGAAATGAAACAAACATAATAATTTATGGAAATAATAAAGCAGCTGTAAAATAGACAAATATGTGACATGGAAATACGCCCAGTTGCGTAGAAGTAGCAGCGAAATATGCAAATCTCTATAATATATCAAATGACACCATGACATATTGTCTACAACAATATTTATTTATAAATATGCATCGAAATGAACTTTCGCGCGATTTGCATCAAGCCAATTTCAAAAGAGTTCCCCCTTCCCAAAAAGGCGCTTTTTTAAAAACCCTACAAAACCTAATAGAATAGAAGCCAAATCACGCTTTAAAGCTTTAAGTACATCAAGATGGCGTCTTCTGCTGCTGGAATGAACGCCCGCACCCGGACTTATGCACGTGGCAACAATGCAACAACAACTCTTAACTTAAGCCTACTTTTCTCCAATCATCAAGAAAGTGAGTTTAGAAACAAAAAAGTTTCTTACCTAAACAACAGAAGGAATAATCATTTTCAAAACAAAAGGGATTGAGCGCACTAAACTGGCACCATTGTGGTAATAATAATCCATTTGGTCCTTTTACACAAAAATAGTCTAACAAAAGAGAGGTGTTGCAATAAAATAATGAAACAGAAGCGCAACAGGTAGATGATAGCCCATTGGGGGCAAAAAGGGCCAAAACAGGTGCCGAAACAGAAGACACAAAACGTACTACTTTGCTTAAGTCTAGCTTTGGATGGACTAAAGAATAGGGAGTCAGGGAGTCTTGACTCAGGTGGCTAACCTGCTACATGGGCTTGGAAGGGGGGCCCCAAGTGTGTACAGTAGTAGTAGAAGACCTCGCCACTACGGCAGCGGTGGCGTATTCAACAGTCAACTGTTCTATGTTTCGGCCGCCGTAAATGCAAGTGAGTTCGAACCCCCCGCAACCTCCTCCACCACCACCTTCTCCTCGGGGGCCCCCCTTCAAAATCAGAACCTGTATTATTATATTATATGGATGGCTGGCGTTTGGCGGTATATTAATGGGATTTTTTCAGATACACTTTGTCAATTAAATAAATCGGACGTGTTTTTTTATAAGAAGAAGAAGAAGCGTGTGGACTATAAAATCCACCAGTAACGAAACTTAATTGGAAATGGACAAAAAGCGCTTTTTTGAATATTTGCAACATTAACTCTCCACTAATTGCAATTGTTTTTGTATATCGTAAAGTTGCGGTTAAGAAAGTTGCTTCATTTTACATCAAAATAGCTAGAAAAACTAGTTCTAATCATTTTCGATCTAGATTTGTATCCAGTGGTACTTTAACTAATTTAAATTGGACTTTTATTTTGAATATCAAAGTTGGTCTTTTTCTTGGGCTTGGAACGGAATAATCTGAATTCTTTTATATGCAGAATTCGAATCGTAAATGGAAATAATGACAAATAAAAGAGAAAAACCCATTAC
This sequence comes from Cryptophagus acutangulus, assembly GCA_963556235.1. NCBI lineage: Eukaryota > Metazoa > Arthropoda > Insecta > Coleoptera > Cryptophagidae > Cryptophagus > Cryptophagus acutangulus. The sequence goes on along the minus strand of OY744568.1, from coordinate 1,244,970 downwards.
AAAAACAATGGGCTTGGGTACTTATTGAAGACCCTGCAGTTGAATTATTCAAACACATACCTGCACCAATGGTACATTTTTTTTATATATTATTTTGTTTGGTTACATTAGTATTCCCTTGTGTAACTCAGCCTTTCGCTATCTTTGATCTTGTCTACTGCATCTCATAGTACCACACCCACTGAAAATCGTACCTTTCTCTGTCTTGCCCAATAGATTATGTATTTGGAATATAAAATATTTTTGACCTTTTAGTTCTGTTCCTTTTCCAATGTTTTGTATTTTATTTTTCTGTCGTCTATGTTTATAATAATAATAATAAAATATAACCCGTTCGAGTTTCTGTCTCTTATTTTTTTCCTTTATCTCTTCAGTAAATAAACTGCTGTAGGTATACCAAAATAAAAATACTATTTAACGGTAGAATATTGAATGTTTTTATAAATAGCTTAATGGGTTTAAATTGCAAATGAGCAGTAAATTTGCTTCTATAAAAAGTGGGCTACTAATTAACATGCAATTGGCTACCATTTACTAATTCAAGAAAAAAGTAACGCTTACTGAATTTAAAAATGGTAATAAATGTTTTAATTAAATTTAATAATAACAATTTAAATTTGGCGCCTACAATATAATTTAAATTTGAGTTTGCCATCTATAAACTAACTCATAAACTACCGGTAATTCCCCTACGGCCACCTGAATCAAGTTTTTACAGCGACCGGCGCACTGCGATCTACATGGCCATGATTTCCCCGAAAAATTATTCGATTTGACTGCCATCTACGTACAAGTAGCTAAACTTAAGCAAAGAACCCCTAACCCTAACTTCAGAATAGTTGACGTGTTCTTGTCAAAACAGTTGTCAAAGTAACAGAAATGATTTAATCAATAAATATCCAAATTTCTAAATAACTACACAATGGAATACTTTCGTAGCGGTTTAAAATCAGTTTTGGGGGCTCAGCCACCCGGCGCCCAACCAACAGGGGCTGAAACTGTACGTAATCGTCCCAAACACCCCCAAATATGTTACCCCTAACCTCTAAAATAAACAAATGGCATTCCAGATCGAACGTCTCGTAAGTAGAGTCAGTACATCTACATTACTAGAAGACCGAAGGGATGCTTGTCGCGCCCTCAAAGCACTATCAAAAAAGTACCGACTTGAAGTTGGTGCACAAGGCATGGATGTCCTTAAACAGGTTTTAGAACTAGACCGCTCCGACTGTGAAATAATCGGCTATTGTCTCGACACATTATGCAACATTACATCCAAGGAGGTCTTTGAGGAAGAAAACGAATCTAACATTAATATGAACGTGAATGTAGGCGAACAATTCACCGAAATGTTCTTGAAGAACCCCGATAATGTCAGTCTAGTCTTGGGATTTCTTGAAGAGTATGATTTTCGTATACGATGGCCTGCAGTCAAACTACTCACATCATTGCTAGCTAGCAAACCAAAAGACATACAAGACATAATTCTGGTCAGCCCTATGGGTGTTTCTAAATTAATGGACCTACTCGTTGAAAACCGTGAAGTAATTCGAAACGATGCCCTCCTTTTACTCATCAATCTAACGAAATCGAATGCAAACATCCAGAAAATTGTCGCATTCGAAAATGCGTTCGACAAACTATTCGATGTAATTAAAGAAGAAGGTTGGACTGATGGTGGAATCGTAGTAGAAGATTGTCTGTTACTTTTACTAAACCTTTTAAAAAACAACACAAGCAACATAAACTTTTTCAAAGAAGGCTCCTACATTCAAAAACTATCCCCCATGTTTCTCCTGCCAGATAATATCGAGGAAATCGGCTGGAGTGCCCAAAAAGTATCCAACATGCATTGCGTACTGCAACTAGTTCGAACGTTAGTATCGCCAAACAATCCGGTCCAAATTATAACAGCTTGTCAGAAAACCATGCGAAATAACAATCTACTCGAAGCCTTGTGCAGTATTCTAATGGCAAGCGGTGTACCCGCTGACATTCTAACAGAAACCATTAACACAGTTGGAGAAGTAATTCGAGGTAACTTAACAAATCAAGAGTACTTTGCAAACGTACTCGCTCCTTCAAACCCACCACGACCAGCAATCGTGGTACTTCTCATGTCTATGGTGAACGAAAAGCAACCATTTTCTTTACGCTGTGCAGTATTATACTGTTTCGAATGCTTCCTATTCAAAAACGAAATAGGACAAGAACAAGTCGTTCAAACGTTACTTCCAAGTTCAACCGGCCAAACTGCAGTTACAACCGGTCAATTATTATGCGGTGGATTATTCAGTAATGATCATTTAAGTAATTGGTTTGCATCGGTGGCACTTTCGCATACTCTAATTGAAAATCCTGCACAAAAAGAGCAACTTCTACGCGTTCTTCTAGCAACTAATCTCGGCGCACAACCAGTCAGTTTATTGCACCAGTGCGCAGTTTATTTGCAACATACAAGCAAACTCCAAGCCAAAATTGGCGTTTTAATGCTGGCTGCAATGTGGATGTCACATTGTCCAGCCGCAGTGAAAATCTTCCTAAATGTACCGGGTGCCATGGCTTTTCTAACTGCTCAAACTTCAGCTAGCGAGTACGATAACAACGAAGAAATTTTACAGGGACTTTGTGCTTTCGTAATGGGCCTATGCGTTGCATTTAACGACAATTCAGTTGCCAATTATTCCAAAGAGAATTTGTCACAACTGATTGAGAAACGAGTTGGCATTGAAACTTACTGCAAGAAATTGAGTGAAATAACGCGACATGAAGTCTATGCGAAAGCAGCAAAGCAGCCGCAAATTAAAGCGAAACATTCCAGTGAACTTTTGTTAGAGTTCGAATTTTGCAAATTGTTTAAAGCCCTTGAAGGTGTGATTATACAAGCTTTGGGTGTTCAACGAGATCTTTCGAATGGGATTTCCGAGTTGAGTTTGAGTGAGCATGAAAATGCGCTTCTGTTACAGTACAAAGAGTTGATTCGTGATCAGGATAAGAAGCTGCAGGACTTGCAGAAGAAGTACAATCATCTTCAGAAGGATAATGAAGATTTAAATGTATGTATTAAAAATGGTCAAATTCCTCAGAAAAACAGTTGAACTTTTTGTTTCAGAATCAAATAGTAGAACTCCACCAGACAAATTCGCAACTAAATGACCAAAACACATTATTGAAAGCACAATTGTCGACGGGTGCTACAACCACTGCTCAACTAATTCCGGATGCAATACCCAACAATATTATTAGAAGCGAGAAAATGCTAATTGACGAAGATGATGGCAGAGTGAAAGAGCTGGAAGCGAATGTGCTTGAAAAAGATGAGGAATTGGAGCGATTGCGTAAAGATCAAGAAGATCTATTGGAACTGTTGACCGATCAGGATGTGAAATTGAATAGTTTCAAGAATCGATTACGCGAATTGGGTGAAACAATCGATGATGGTGATTCAGATAATAATTCCATGGAATCTGACAATGAGGATTCTTGAAAAAGAAATTGAAGATGTTTGATTTATCAATTTGTTGATTTACTTTTTAAGAATAACCTGTATTTTATTGTGTATTATTATTGCCAATTAATATATTCATATTTATTTCATGAATTATGTGTCTGTCTGCTTGTGTTGCGTCAGTGTCGGTCTGTCTGTCTCTATATCGGTAATTGCTTATGCAACCAACAATACTCACTTCGTGTATCGCAAGTTGCTTATGCAAACTAATGAGCGTACGCTTTAAAACTATTAATTAACAAATTAAGCTCCATTTCTCTTATATAACACTTATTATAGGTATCTTATATAAAAATACATCCTATATTTGGCAATATACAGCCATAACAATCTAACTTTGTCTAAAAAATCGTAATTTGCGCAAGATATTGAACAGGTGCCTCTTAAATGGGAAAAATCAGGTGAGTAATGCACATTAATGAAAAGGGCACCATTGACTACGAAATATCCAGCGCATGTATACAAAGTTGTGCAGGAAAAAAAAATAAATAAAGAAGTCTCCCACCAAAGTTGCACCTGCTAAGCCTGAGTAGTAGTAGGCCGTTTTAGGTCGTCTACTCGATTCTACTACTATATACTTTTAAACTACCATTCTATTTTATTCTGTATATACTACATACACATTTATATACAACACCTCTATTCAACCACCAGTGTGTGTATTTCAGTTCCAGTTCACTTAGACTCACGGATATATGCGTAAATAATTTTTTTAAATGACGGTCTCTCAACGAATCCTCCTCTGTGCTTGATAAATAAATTATTTATTACAAAAGTTCCATCCAAACATTTTGCTAGTTATACGAAATTGTGAAAAATGTAATTCTTATGTAGGGTTACAATTAATTACCCATTTAAATTGAATCGGATGTAAGTACAATTTTAGTAAATTTATTTAAAAAAAAAAAAATTAAGTTGTATATTAATTAATTATTATCAACGAATTTTTGAGCTATCGCACAGAGGATGTGTGATGATAACACATAATTTAATTGGATAAAAAATTTCTCGTATTATGTGTTTGTTATCAAAGACAGAATGTGGATTAGTAGATCGAGTGTCTATCTGATTTTAGAACTCTAGCTAGGTTGGTCTAAAATAATTATTTAAAGTCTATCGACATCAGTGGGTTTTGTGTCCCCTTATATAAATATTAATTACCATTTATAAATTCATATACTAAAATTAAAAATGCACTTTGCTCATATGCAACAATATGCTTGAAGGCAATGCCTTTCACTTTTGTTTTAAACATTAATTAATTTCTGTCTATAGATAAATTTAATGAAAATTATAAACGCTTAACAAAAGGGCGCTCCATTTAAAACTTTAAAACCTCTAAAGTTCAATTAACTCGTTGCAATAATTAGTGTACATTTAAAAGCCTAATGATAATTTTTTTAACTTTCGAGATTATTATTTACATTTACGCTCATCGCTTTTTAATTGCCACGAAATTATCTTGTTTTTTTAAGTTGGTATGCACCTATAAATAAAGAAATTTTTTCACACTGTTCGATAAACACCATGCTTTCAAAATCGCTTTCCTACAATTGATTGCAAAAATTTTCTTTTGGCAGCCTTGAATTGTACAAACGAAATTACATAACAAATTTTAAAAGTATCATCAATCTAATAGCCGATTTCCTGAATTATTCGAGGATGTCCAAATAACACCCCCAAGGCCCACAATGCTAAAAGACTTCCTTTATTTAAATTCCGAAGGATGATTTTAAATAATAAAGTGTGCAAATGCAAATGGGATCGATGAAATCGAGCGGAATTTCTCTTTTTCTGATGTCAATCAAATAATTACTTTTGATGGTACAAAATATACTTAATCTTTTAGCATGTTGAGGATACTTAGTACACATTCCATTTTGTTATACATGTAATTTCATGCTGTACGAGTTTTGGTGTACAATTATTTTTGTCACATGTACGGAATTTTTAATAGAGCGTGCCAAGTATAACGGATCTTCTCCAAGACGGTTTTATATATTGTTTGCATTTAACAAGTGGAACCAACAATTACGGTATAGAAAATATATTCAAATCAAACAATCAAATCTTCTTGCATATCTTGATGGTCAATCAATTAAAAATGAACGCGCAAAGAGAGCGAAATACGAAGAAATCGTGAATTATATGTATGCAGGTGAGCGAGCGCGTTTCAAAACTGCAATGCCAAAGTCGATGGTCAAATGCTATGCGAATTCATAAATTTATAGGAAAAATCATTGAGAATAAAATAGGTTGTTCACCCACTAAATGAATTTCATTATGGTATTTTCGTTAAACTAGAAAACTAAGACATTTTAAAAACGATTTCAATTTCATATGGCCTAGAAATTGTAAACTGGATTAACAAAGAAACAAGGTTATTTAAATATTACTTATTGGGTCTGATATGAACTTGATTAAACAAGTATCGGAATTTTTATTTGCACCTTTAATCTTTACATCAAAAATTTAATTGCCAAAATGAGTAACTTCTAAGAAGATGTTAAAATCATGCACGATCCTCAACATTTTCGTTCTTTAATCATGGTCATCTACTTTTGAAGGTTCTCAATATGCACAAGTGCAGAATATACAAAATAAGTTTCAGGTACAGTTAAAATTAACTGTGTTAACATTGTTAAGACAATAGAAACAAAAAATCCAATTACTAGATCAAATGAAAAATTGTGTGTATTTGTAGTACGCACGTTCTGAAATATTGCTACGTTTCCTACGTTTATGACAATTTCGTAAAATCAATACATGGTCCCAAATAAATAAGGGTTGTTTGTATTTACCATAAATGCGACAGTTTTCTATTATAATTCAAATTTTCTGCTACATTTTCTACGCTAGTTTTACTTTATGCAAATTAGTGATGCATGAAATGCACTATTTTTGGGATGTGCATCAATAAATTTGATTGAGAAAGGAATCCTTCTAGATTATGATTTTCTACAGTTATAATATATTCGTTTTTTCCATAACGGGATTGTGATTTTCACGAAATTTCCCAGATTTATTTTTATATATGGATTTGTGACGTCTATTACGGTTTTGCTTTTGCGACAATTTTAGATTAATGACTCAAAAAGAGCAGTTAATTTTTTATTTCTAAAATACTAATCTGATTTAATGATCGTCTGCATTAATTTCCCATTACATTCTGTGTCACTACATTTTGAGTTAGAAATTATTTAAGCAAATTAGTAACACCTGACTGATTTAAATGAATGAAAACCAAATCGCTTTGATGAGTCATGGAAAAGATTCAAATTGAAACAATTCCCATTCAAATTTTGAAACGCAACCAAAATACGTCAATATCAATATTAAAACAATAATGATTATGAAAAACAACCATCTGTCTTCATCATTGTCGATCTAATAAGAATAAATTACGTTTTAAGTCAATCAAAATAAAACGAAATGAAAATATGTTTATACCGATAGAGTTGTGAGTTTAGTAGATCATGTGAAAAATTCTGCGTGCTCAGATTTTAATTAGAACCTTGAGGTTCACTTTATTTCCTTAATTTGCAACTGTTTTAATGGAATAATTATTAATAAAGGAGTTTCCACGCAAACAAAATTCTCGCCGATAAAAAGCATTTCATCATCATCGTAATGAAAAGAATTATTGTTTGCTTTTCATTTTTAATTCCTTTAACTTTTATTGTTTGAATAATAATTTCAATAACTGTTAATAAAAAAACGAATATAATAAGAGAGAATAATAAAAAAGTGGAAGCAGTTATTTTATTTATGTGCATATAAATCAGTAATTAAAATTAATTTACTTGATGTCGATATACTTAATAATTTCTTAGGTGTGTCTCTCTATCTATCTATTTCTACGATTTCAAAATATAAAATCCTTACGATACTAATTATTGGATTTTCTGTGTGGCGCGGTAAAAGTTTAAAGGCAAAATGTAAAATAAAGGTCTGTTTGAAACAACTGTGGCGTACATGATGAGGATTTTCAAGTGAATTGCAAATATATATGCTACATTTATATATTTTATTCATTGCATAAATTGCGCGCTATATAAATATATGGGAGCGTTTCGAAACGTTGAATGAACTTATTTATTCAAAACAAGCCTTACAGAAATTGCATATCATTTTTTAAAACAAAAAGAAGCTCGAAGAAAGATGCTCCTTATTTAAAACCGAACCAATTTATTACGAAATTTTATATTACCACATAAAGCTTATATTCTTGTTGCACATGCTCTTATTTTACCATCAAGGTAATAAATAATTCCTCTACAAATTATTTATGGTGTCAATGAAATAATTGAAACTCCTTTAACCCAATTAAAATATAAAATCAACAACCCTTTTCAAAATATTTTGAAAACGAATCCTCAGGTAGACACTCCTGAAAGCTCTTTCGAATAGTTCAATATGTTTACGCAATGAAGAATCGAAACAGTTAATTGGGCTATCCAACAGCATTATGTAAATGGGCGTAGATTTGTTCTACCCGGACTTGACAAACTCGTAAAACTCTCGCTTTCAATTTAAATGCAAGAACCGGATCCTCCGGCCTAAAAGCAGACGACAAACTTGGTTTGTTGAGAAACAAAAGACAAAAGAATAGACGAAGCAATTGATCGGGTTACAAACAAATTCACTTAGAATAGGAATTATTTAACAATATGTTAAATGGAAAAGCCAAGTTAAAGACCTTGAGTGAAAGCATTTCTTAATATACAAAGCGACGATATAAATTGTAAAATTCTTTTTCTTTCAGTGAGTATGTTGGAGCCAACATTGAAGAGATATGTTGCTCACTTTCCTTTGTATCCTTGACTCTTGCCTTGAATTTTTACGGTGTATCACACCGTGTATAATTAATGACATATTATACACTGCAATACGAAATGCATATCCGGGTGAAACCCGGGACCAATGCCCCTACAACGAAATATTCCAGAAGATGTCGAAATTTGCGACCCTGAGAACCAGATCGAATATCACGTTTACCTAAAAAATCTAGGTAGAAGTTTGAGTTTCCCAAATATTTGCACGTATTTTTTATTTAGAAAATGTCAACAATACGAATTTGCATATTTTACGGTACGAAAAAACAGGATGCATATTATTCTTGCACTTCCTCAGAAAAATAAAATGATTGTTTGATTAAATTTAGTGGGACACACTATATAAATCTGCAGTAAGCGGAACTGCAATTACCATATTTTTATTACCCCATTCATAAAATGCTTTTGCAGTTTTAGCACGTGCAAAATTAAGTAAAAGCATCACCGCCGATTAGGGCCGCTACTTTTATAGAAAATCTTAATTCCCTATTGTTTGATTCAATTCCGAGAAAATCAGCAGATGAATATGTTTATAAAACAAAGTCTTGATAATTAACACCCACTTGTAGCACATATTATATTAATTACTAATCAAATAGAAAGTTATTTAGTAATAAATACGCACCATGCATCGATACATGCAAATTGAAACCGCAGAATAGCAAAAAAACACGACTAAAAATCCTTAAAATCCTTTCGCATCAGTTACATTTTAGAAAGCAAATAATTCCAGTTAATATGAAAAATAATCCAATCAAAACGATTCATACAAATCAACAAAATAATCTCCACACAAAGGTCTTAAATTATTCCACACAACTGCACTTTCGGCAGTAAAAAGTTCCAGCAATAATAAATTTGAATAAGAATAAACCACCTCCGACAGGAACAGCAAAAGGGATCGGTTTTTGGGGTTGAAACCCATTTTCCCAATCCACTATATAAAGCAATGTGCAGTTTTCGTTTTGAGCTGAGTCAGTCAGTCGTCGTAGTTTTCGTATGAACGGTCAATGAAAATCCCATATTTCGCTTCACGTGACAAACAAGCTTATTCTCTCCACTCTGTGCTGAAAGTCAGGCTTTAATCTCTTTGGTTTCCTTCAAGAAAACGTAGTATATTGAGCTTCAGCCGCCAGTAGTGCACGAGCATCCGAATCGAGAAAAAGCTCCGAGAAAACGCATCGAGTCAGAAGAGTGACAGTGCTTTTCGATTTGAACAATTGTTACTGTGTTGTGGATATTTTTTTCAAAAGAAACCCTTTCGTAAGTAAATTATTTTTGAATTTTTTGGAGCGTGTTTTTTAAATTTCTAAAAATTATCAAAATTGATTAATAAAGCAAACATTTATTATTTACTATTTCGTAATTTTAGTTAATGATGATGATGCTGCGAAGATAATTTGACAATTTTTTTATTTACACATAAACAATTAATTAATTTATTTCGCAACTTATTTAATATTTTTTATTTATAATTGGTAATAATTTCGACACTTTTTAGTATCTATGGCAAATGGGTTTTAAAGAATTAGTAATACAGATCATTATTTCATTAAAACTATGACTAAACTTGATTCGAAAACCGCATCTTGAAATTAATTTCGACCTTTTTAATAAAAGCTCCTTATTTTATTTATTGTATAATTAAAATGTAGCACTTTAATTGAATTGAGACAAAAGCTAAACCGCACAAAATTTTCATTGTTAGTCTTATTTTTATGATCCGGCCATTAAACTTTTAATAAATAAAAATAAACCACTTGGTTTTGTAAACAGTACAATAAATTATAATTATTCTATAGCTTCTGGCTTCCATCAAGCAACCGCATTATCATCCCAAATTATATTCGAATTTATATTACGACGTATTTGACTATATACTTGATGGACAATAAGATTTTAATTAATTATTTTTAAGATTATTCTTATTATTGACATTGGCAATTTTTAATCAGTACATAATATGTATATAAGATTATTTACTTTAATAATATAATTTATTAGATCCATAAATTATCATATTTCAAATAAAATGTGTAGTGCACTATCAATTCTCACTCTTATCAATTGTTTTTAATTGAAATTGTAAATTATCGGAGCGTTTTTCATTAATAAATGTGGGAATCCACACAAAATAGTCACAAGCGGATTAATTAAAAAATAAAATAGATCAGTATTACAACAATGACTAGGTGCTAACTCTATGGGAATTTTTCATTGCCAAATAGAAAACGAAAGAGTTCCTTCATTACCATTAAATGACCTTTAAAATGTATTTACTAGTTTGAATTATTAAAAAAAAAATAATCATAACACAAAATTAGTAACAACATCCAATCATTCACCATATTACAAGTACATAGATAAAAGCAAATGCGAAACCAATTTAATGGGCTAGATAAAGACAGTGCACAAGCACTCTAAAGAAAAGTACGTCTACAATCATATTACATAGGTCACGACTGGACCTTTGCCAAATGGAAATTTTTCCACTTGAAATCACTCACTAAACCACACACAGACAGACCAGACCTAAATAAAGAACCAACCAAAGCGAAATAATTCCACTAACAACAATTATTTTTCAATTGCAGGAAGAAAACGCAGCAGATGTTTTGAAAACCCAGTGAAAATGACTTGATCCATCAAAGTGAACAAATTATGCATTTTAGTGCGACAAATCGAACGCTCTTCTAAATAAATCTACAAATCAAATCGCGATAATTAAATAAGACAATGGAATCTGTGTGTTTTGCATCATTATTAATTTTATTTTGTGTCTGTTCCGCATTTTGTTTCCCTTCGCGACCTTTAAACGAACGCTCGCCCGAATTGGCATGGCAAGCCTGGTTACTTGTTGACGACCAAAATCAAAACAAACAACAACACGACGCTGATGGCGTCTTACGTCGTCGCATCACCCCGAAATCCGTCTTCATAGCGCCCACATTCAGCCCGGATTCCTTGCCACCCTGTGCGGATGGATACAGATCCGATCCGATGGGACGATGCATCAAAATAATCAAAATCGACGAAGCAGCTCAACTCGAATTTCTCCTACAGAAACTCAACGAGAAATTCGGCGATAATGAGAAGCTCGATAATGATTACGATTACGAGGAAGAAGAACAAACGCCTGGACCGTTCCAAGTGAACATCCCGTTAAGTGGCGGAGATAATGAGGATAAGGGTGACGAACTGGAGACTGACATTGCAATTGTTGTTGCACCAACTAATGCCAACTTTGAAATGAGCGGCAATGCTTTCAAGTTGGATAAACGTGATGAACAAAGCCAGAAGGACGATAAAGATGACCTAGATGTATCTGGTACGAAGAACACTTTGGTGCAACTTGGTAGTGTGGAAACAACTACAGAAGACATTAGTAGTACCACTGGTTTGGACAGCACGACTTATAGTAGCACTACTGCAGACGATAGTACTGATGAGACTACTACAATGAATTGGGAAAGTACCACTTTTGAAGATGCTGAAGAAACTACAACTGATTTTTCCACAACTACTGAAGAAGAAGAAGTACCATCAACAACATTACCTCCTCAAGAAGAAACCACTCTACTACCAACACCCCAACAACTCTCAGCCACTACACCAGAACTACCAATCACAACGCCAAATCTACACAAACCATTTCGGTTTCCTTTAGATGAAAAAGTCGAACCACCTACTTTGCTGGACATTGTCAGGTTTCCGGATTCTTTTGATCGAATACCGAATGATTTGACGCTACCACACCACCAAAGTCCCAGTACTCGTGATACTTCTAAACAGTATGCACAGTTTTTCAATAATAAAGATACCGGCGCGATTTTCAAACAAGATGAAACCGAATCGAGTAGTCAGAAGTTTAATCATAGAAGTCGCGATCGTCATAATAGTATGTTTCTGTTGCCTCCCAGATGGAGTCAGTCTAGTCCCCAGAAACCCCTAGTGTTAAGATTCTCCCGAAAACACGCCTATGTCGATACGCAACAATTCAAACATCCGGATTTTTACAGATCCGTGCAATCTGATGACTTATCGTACATTTTCGGTTATAAACATAGACAGAGACAGTTCAATAATAATAATAATAGATAAAAATCTTGAGGATAATTATTGATCCTTAATTATATAAATGTGATTCTTTTAGTGTATTTTTTGTATATAGTAATTTTAGGAGATAGAATTTAGTTGAATATCACATCAAGCATAACAGTACAATATATTTTATAAAGTATTTTTTAAAAATTAATTAATGAAAAAATGTTATTTATTTTTTTATACATTTACGCGCTATAATTTCTTTTGTTTAATTAAATTCAACTTGAGAATGCATTCGATGTGCATTCACACAACACAGAATAATTAAAATTAATTGGGCACCGCATTAAAAATTTATTTGAGTGGGTCAAAGTTTAACCACCATGATTCTACATTTAATTAAACAAAATCAAAACAATTGTTATTATTATTTTTGTATACCTCAAAATTCATGCAGTATTAATCTTTATACATTATTATTATTATACAGGGTGATTATTATTTTTAAATAAATATCTTTTCTACAAAAACTGAAACTGTAAATATTTATTTTTGTAATAATTTAATTTTAATTATCGAAAAAAGAAAAAAAATTAAATCGTGTTTCTTTGTGTCCATATAATTAAGTCTTTTTTGATGTGATTAGAATCGTTTCAATAGTTTTTCTAGCGAGGTAAATAACCTTAACAATTATATCTTATCACATATGTACAAATAAAAGTGTAAAAGTCAATTATACCATTATGAAAATATTTAGTCAAATTTTTTCCTCCCATTTATATCATTCTAATGCTAGTTTGTAATTATTATAAAATATTTATTATCTCCTCTATTTTGTTATTGTATTCGTGCCAGTATGCCATTATATTAATAAATAAATCAACAAAGTTGTTCCAGATTTTGCGATTTTTATTCAAAACGATTAATCTTTCGAAAAGGGTGTAAAAATGCAATAAATTAATTGATTGTTGCAGGAGCTTTTTGAAAGTGCACAATAAACAGGTGAATGTCAGCACCAAGCACAAATGTTACGCACCAGTCTGATTATTCTAAGGTTACTTTTAAATATATATATTTATAGTCCTTGAATGAAAAGAACTTGTATCGTGTATACTTTTGGCGCCGCCTTGATATGCCATCGTTCCCGCAATGACATAACATCTTGCAGGATTTATTTATGACAAAGTGTCTACACATCTTTTCCTGCGATACTTAATAACATATTGGCATCGGTGCTTCAAACCATTTAATTACTTCTATTTATATATAAATCTAATTTAAAATAATGAGAAACTTTAGAGATATTTATATAAGGCGCCAGGAAGCAGGCAATAATTTGCGGTGTGTGTGCAACCACTGATTCTGATCGTCTACGATCAATAGTTGATCAATAAAGTATAATTTAAAACAACCTAATTAACATTTAAGTTACGATAAAAAAATCAAGAATGCTTTTCCGCTACGATAAATAACTCGAAATTACCTAATCAGCCATCTTGTCATACCATTAGAATTTTTTAAAGAAAATGCCCGACAGGAAATTAAATTTGACATTGGGACTTTTGGCTCCATCTATGCAAATTTTACTACACTACTCTATTTACCGATAAATTAGCTGTCAAAGTCGGAGGTTATGTTATGATAAATAATTTGTTATTTATAAAATGTGAATGATTAAACAAGCATATAGGAAAAAATACAAAATATTGACATGAACTTGGGTCCAGGCAACGCATATGGCAACGGATTATTATATGCAGGCTTCAATCAGGATCAAGGTAAATGAATCGAACTGCATTGAAATTGCGTTTTAAACTGAGATGAACTTTCCCACAGGATGTTTTGCATGTGCTACAACAACAGGTTTCCGAATTTATAGTTGCGATCCATTAAAGGAGAAAGAAAGACAGAACTTTGACAATGGTGGACTTAGTTACGTGGAAATGCTATTCCGATGCAATTATCTGGCATTGGTTGGCGGCGGTTCAAAACCGCTATATCCGCCAAATAGGGTAATGGTATGGGATGACCTAAAGAAGAGTACCCCAATATACCTTGAATTCAATGCACGTGTATTGGGGGTTCGACTACGACGGGATCGAATTGTTGTAGTCTTGGGTAATAGAAATTAAGAAGAAAAAATCGAGGAAAAAATGCAAAATGACGATGATTAATTTTCAGAGGGAGTCATAAAAGTCTACACATTCACACAAAGTCCACAACAGCTCCACGTTTTCGAAACGAGTCAAAGCAACAAAGGCCTGTGCGAATTGTGCCCAAATAGCAACAATTCGGTGCTTGCATTTCCCGGCCGAAAAATCGGACACGTTCAACTAGTGGATTTGGCCAACACTGAAAAGCCACCACTCGATATAATAGCACACGAAGCAAACATATTTTGTATTTCGTTAAATTTACAAGGGACCAGATTGGCAACGGCAAGCGAAAAGGGTACATTAATTCGCGTTTTCGATACGGTTTCAGGGCAAAAAATTGCAGAACTAAGACGCGGTGCTCATCAGGCACAAATTTACTGCATTAATTTTAATCATTCATCCACATCACTTTGTGTGGCTTCGGATCATGGAACTGTGCATATTTTCGCATTGGACGATCCGAAATTGAATCGCCAATCAACGCTTGCGAATGCATCATTTTTGTCCAAATATTTTTCGTCGACTTGGTCGTTTTGTAAGTTTACTGTACCTAATGGGCCACCCTGTATATGCGCCTTTGGGGCTGATAATAATTCAGTTATTGGTGAGAACTATTCAGTTAATTTGGATTTATTATAATAAAGTACAATTTATTTACGTACTTTCACAAATAAAATAAAATGTTTATGAAGCAATAAATCATTTTATTTTATTTATCGATACTTAAATTGCACTTTACTATAAGGATTAGTAATTAATTTAATTTCATTTTCTATTTAGTGATTTGCGCGGATGGATGTTACTACAAATTCACGTTCAATTTAAAAGGTGAATGCATAAAAGAGCATTGTGCCCAATTCCTCGAGATGACCGATGACAACACATAAAATTGTGATTTACTTAATTTGAAAACCTAAATTTAGAGTTAGTTATGTTGCCATTCTGACTAAATAGCACCTTAGCTATGTAAGCAAAACCACTGTGAATTATTAAAGAGTTTCCTTCCTAAGAAATATATTATTGTAATAAAAATCAATGATAGTTGTAAGATTTTATTTTAAAAACCGAGTGATACAAAATTCATTAACAACTTTTATACAATACAATAGAAATTTGATGGCGGTCCAATCCATCTTTAAATTAATTTAATCACAGTCATCATGCTGATTCCAATTCAGCGGTGGCAATCCGTTCCAGATCGTCCAAACTAAGATTGTCCACTTTGGCTTGGAAGCTCCTCATAAATTCTTCGACAATCAATTTGCATTGCTCATCTGTGTAGAACTTCTTCAGATATCTGGTTAGGACGACAGTCATCGTTTCTTGTTTCTTGACTCCTAAGTATAGTTTCGATCCATCCTTGATTTTCGGATAGTGTCCGACTGTTTTGTCATCCTGCAACGCCTTGCCAAACAACACCAACGTTTGATGATTAGCTGGTATGTTTAATTCAGTCTCCACCAGTTTTTTAACCTCGAAAATCGTGGTTGATTCGTTCACTTCCGCAATACTGGTATCACCCTTAAGGCTTTTCACAATGATCTTCATTATGTTGCAGTTTGTGTTCGTTTACGAGGCAGAAGAAATTAAATTGATTTCATTCTATCCAATATTTCAACTATTTTGATAAATTTACTTCAAATGTTTTGCACCGCCCTCTACGATAATTGTAGGGATGACTTTTCGATGATTAGTTTGAGATAATTCCACCAGGGTTTCAATTCACTTTTTATTATAAATTAATTTGCTGACAAAATTTAATTTAATTGACCGACTGATTTACAGAAAGGTACTTAATTAAAGAAAAATTAAGTATAGTAATTAATTGGTAATTTAAAAAATAATATATTTTCCTAAACATTTTAAAATTATTTAGTAAAATACATTATCTGTTTAATTACCAACTAATTACTATAATCTTTCCAAAATACAATCATTCAAATAAATTAAACCGTGTCATTAAATTATAAGTCAAAATAAATGGTATATTTTAAACAGTGGTGGAAAAGTTCACCCTCGCATATAAAAAGCTTTCAAGTGCAGCCAACACAAGAATAAAATCGCGCGCCGCTTTCCGATTATTCAAAAATCCGCAAATATACAATTGCAATAATAGCAAATAAATAATTATACCGAACTACTACTTTTACTTTTGGTACAATAAACCGCTTTATACACACCTTTGTTAAAATATCCAGCTTCAATTAATTATTACTACATCCAAAATTCCATTGACTAAAATTCAACTAGTTAAAATTCAAAATAAATTTTGTTATACTTTGCTAATACCGAGGCTAATACTTACTTAAGCAATAAGTAGCCTAATCTAACACTTCACTCACTATGACCAAAAAGTACTCACAAAACAATGATAAAACCCAACACCATGATATAGATTGACGCTCTGCTTTTAAGCTCTAAGTCACGACATTATAATTATCCATAACTCATTATTAAATTAAAATTAAATTAAATTAAACAAATTTAAACAAGAAATTTAAGATAAGATATTAAATAAATTATAAATCAAGCAAAAATCCATTTTGCGAATGGTCCAATTTATGAAAATTATGAAATTAAATGCTTAACCATATTTCTACAAAAGTTACAAAAGTTTCGGAGGGCCTTCAATTAATTTGATCAAGTTTTATTACGTTCGTGCCTTATAGATCAAAATCCCAGCCCCAAACTATAACATTTATACCCTAATGTAAAAACTCACTCAGAATTTACTCTCTTGCGGAACAGGAGCCAAGACCTGAAACAACGAAAAAGTACCGTTAGTAATTTAATTTAAGTATAATTAAAAATTATAAATAACAAAAATTATAAATTATAAATTTAAAAAAATATATATAAATTATAATTAAAAATATAAACTTACAAGTAAACCCTAGATCCACCACTTTAATCGTCTAGACTGGTCCCACCACTAGTTGGTATTAATTAACGATCGCACTAAAAATATTGAACACTTATTTACGTTACGACTCTACTACTTTTTACAAAAAATATATATCGGGCTTAAATCCGCACTTTTAATTAAATGAAAATATCAAAATAATTATTTTTAATATAACGCGAGCGCGAAGCTGAAAATAATCCTGTAATAAAGATTAGTAATTAACCCTTTACATATTTACAAGTTTTGCAACCGAACAAATTATCTTCGTTCTCTGATTGCAAATTCTCATCAATATGAAATGGTAGTACTTCAACACATTATACCTACAAAATTATGCGTACTTTTTGGTTCATTTACTTCCACTTTTGTTTAGTAAGAAAGCTTTCACGTACCTTGATTCACCCACAGAGCGGAATCCAAGGGCTGAAAATTCAAAAATAATTAGTACACTTGCAACAATATTAATTAAATAATAACTTACGGGTGAATATTAATCCCATTGCCCCATCTACCATATTAAAGTTGAGCGTAAAGCATAATCAAACGATTAATAATATTAATCATATGATTATACTTCATATGATTAATATTATTAATCGTAGAAAAGCCCGATTCAACTCAGTTGGAAATAAGCTATAAAAAATAAGAAAAACTCTTATTAGTTTTGTTTATTTTAAATATATTTACTCACAATTTGTAGATTTATTTGAAAAATACTAAATAGTAGTTATTTCAAACTGAAATGAACCCAGCGGGCCAAGTTATGCCGAATATATCCGAAGATTATTCCGCCGCGGCGAAATATTCAAATATTTGAATAAACGAAATGACAAATATTAAATTATGTCCAAATTTATTTCAAATAGCTACTAATTGTGAGCAAACTAGTGTTCAGAAGGATAATGCAATGTAAAAGGCAATTCACGTACAAAAACCACCCGCAACACAAGATTCAAGCAAATTCTAACCCTACTTTTTATCGCAACGAAAAACAATTTTGAACACATCATGCAAGTGCAGATTTATTTGCAGATGATTAATCGCAATTAATATTAGCAATTAAACGTTAAATTTAATCAGTATTTGTAATAATATTAGTTCAAATGAATGAAAATATGAAGTTGCGCCGTGCGCAGCGAGCGCAAGGGTAGGAATTCAAAGCAAATTTACAATTACAGAAAAAAGTACGAAAATAGTGAGCTCACCCGAAATTTATATACCAAAACACTTGCAAACATTTATATTTTAACTTCCACACTTTTTATTTGAGCCAGAACTAATATTTCACTCAAAATTTACGAATTTTGTGGAGCGCAATTCTGAGCAAACCGCCGCCATATTGCCACTGAATACTATGAGGCGTGCTATTTAAATTTCAAAGGGGGTAATTTTCGTGATAAATATGGTTCATATAAGAAAATGCATAAAACTATAATAAACAATTAGAAAGATATATGAGAAGAAAATAAAAATTACTACCATACGCAATTAAAAGTAAAATGAGCGAATAATAAAAGCAAATAAGTGTATAGAATCGTGCAATGTGCAATTACAGAATAAATGTAATAAAATTGAGAGCTTACTGGTAACTTATGTTCCAAAACACTTGCTGGCCATTATAGTTTAAATATATCACTTTTTATTTGAGTCAGTATCGATATTTTACTCAAAAATTTGAATTTTGCGGAGCACTTTTCGAAGCAAAACGTTCGCCATTTGTAATTCTGAATACTATTGCCAACAAAACAATAATAAAAGAAAATACAAATA
Source organism: Cryptophagus acutangulus (assembly GCA_963556235.1). Classification (NCBI taxonomy): domain Eukaryota; kingdom Metazoa; phylum Arthropoda; class Insecta; order Coleoptera; family Cryptophagidae; genus Cryptophagus; species Cryptophagus acutangulus. Next base: position 1,225,752 of record OY744568.1, on the reverse strand, counting down.
GCGCGCTATTTAAATTCAAAACAATACTTACTTTACATATTGTAAAGACACACAATAAATAATTATTACTGTAAATCTAATTAATATCTAACTTAATTAAAAAAAAAAAATATCCCCTTTATTAGGAGTAAAACTATTTATTCTTAAAACAAACATATTCTATCTGAAAAACAAAAACAATCCCCCGGCAAAATTCTAAGACAAAAAGCCTAACACTGACTTCTGCTCCAATCAAAATCAATTTCGCTCAAATGCAATTGCGATCGGTCATTAAATTAAATAAAATTAGCACTTAATTAAATTTCACAGGGCTTAAAACCACCCCAAATAAAATATATACACCAGCAGTAATAAATCTACCAAAAAGGGCACCAGCCAATATAACACTGACACAAATTCTCATTACTAGTCGCCTGCTGAATCAAACAGGACACTTGCTTATGAATATTAACAGGCTCATTGCCATTAAAATCGTTACCTGTTAACTTATCCCGAACGCGTGCGATAATTTTCACGGCTTTCTTATTCACCTCCGGCTGCGAATTGTCGTACAACGTATCCGCGAATCCCGGCACACTCTTCTTCATCGTGCTCACGCTCAACGAAACACCAATCTGCTCGGGATCCACCAACGACGCGGCCGAAAACGAATCCGCTTCGCTTGTATTCGAGCGAATATGCCTCGTCGTATCCATCAGCCGCCAATTCAACAACGGATCGTACACAAACGCTTCGAGCACCGCCATCAAACTATCCTTATTGCGATGCAACACGGACATAACCGATTCGCAAGTTCCGGTATACGTGCCTTTAATCCCCGTGACTTCCATCGCATGGATCAACATCCGCGTCAAACGGAACGGGATTTTCTCCGGGAATTTCTCGCGGAACATCGCAACTTCGAAGCAATCGCCGAAGTCGATATGCAGGATTTTCCCGCTAAGGCGATCCAGCATTAAATTGGAAGGGTGGCGATCGCCTAGCCCGAGAATGTAGCCGACCATTGACATCACCGCTAGCGAGCGAGTGTAATTCGTACGTCGATCGAACCAGACTTCGGACGACGGGCTTTTCAGCCACAAGAGTTTCGCCAAATCGTCGCCGTTCGTGTGCTCGAGTGCGTGCTCGAACACTTCCACTTTCTGCATGAGGGATAGATGGTCGTAGTTGGGCGCCATTCGTAACATTATGCGATGCTCGATGTTTAGTAGGATTTTTTTCTTTTCGCGGTAGTCGCGGATGAGGGTGTGCAAAGTGTCGCAATGGGGCACCCAGCCGATTAGACCCGAGTTGGTGCTTAGCGGGATGACGGCATAACGTTGGATCGTTAAGTTTCTGCGGAAAGTGTCGGGATCCTTGAGGAGCAAAGTGTTGACGAGGCCGAATAGTTGCATTACGCGTTCGTCTTGCCGCAAATCTTCGTGTCCTTTTAGAAGGAACATGTAGTCTTTTCCGTTACTGCCGCGGATTACCAGCTTGCGAGGGCGCTGCTTGGATGTAATCACCTGTAATAAATATTTGTAACTAAGGAAATTAATTATTTAATTTGATTTACCTCTAAAGATCGGTTAAAGTACGCGATGCGCACTAAGGGTTGACCCGGCGCGTAACTTCCGGGCACTGCCAGCTCCAAATCCTTGCAGTTTAGTAAATTCGGCGAAACATATTGCAATTCCAGTGACGTTAATTGCGGTAGCTGCCGTGAAATGCGGCGGAATACGTGGTAGTACAAATCCCAGGCTTGGTTTAAATCGCGTAAATTGCCAGACACCTACATTTAAACCAACAAAAAATTATTTCCACTAATTTCTAGCGATATTAACTTAAATACAAACCGTGAATCTGGTGCACCAATCATGTGCCTCAGCCAAATCGCGGCCGTAAGCTTGATTGAAACTAATCTCCTTCAAAGTTTCCGGCCCTCGTTCCATCATTTTATGCAACGGTTCCAAAATCGCAAGCATCCCTTCGGTATTCCGCTCGCCAAAGTACAGCCGGGACGCCTCCTCCAACCCCTCATGCCAAATTTCATGCCATAAAATAGCGACGCGGATCAACTCCTCCGAAGCCATAACCACTTGACTGACTAACGTCTTCGAATGTTCGCTCATCGAGTTCAAAATCATTTTAGCGACGGCGCGGCGCGAGTTCGAATTGCTTTTCGTCGCGGCTACAGTTAGCGGGTAGACTAACGATTGCGGATGCGATTTGCCGATGTCGACTAGTAGATAGTTTATCACTTCCGAGACTAGTTTACGTTTGGTGTCGATGCGTGCGATTAGTTGCGGGATTACTTGGAGCCAAGTGTTTTTCTCTACGATGCTTATTCCTTCGGTTATCGCTACTTTGACTTGTTGAGAGTGGTGGCCGTAGTCGAACCAGAGGGTTAACAGACGTAACGTGTCTTGGAGAGAGCTGCCTTTCGATAAACAAATCGACCTATGGGAAAAATATGTTTAATAATTAATTCGGGGTTGAAAACCGCGTCTTACTTAAAGAATCCTTTAACCGCCAGCACAGTATAATCCGTCAGATCGTAACTCTTATCGTTATCCAAACTATTGCGCTCACTACTGTTACTATCTTCGCTATTCTTGAAATTTTCCTTGTTCTTGAAATGTAAGACAGTCTCGAAATTCATATAAGCCCACGAATGCCACGCTTTGTACCATTCCGGATCGTACTGCGTTGCTTGCTGGTACGATTTCAAAATCAACGGGATCGAATCTTCGGTTAAGCCTTCGATATGCTCTTGCCAAGTGCCCAATTTCAAATAGCAACGCGCCAACAATCGCTTCCGCTCATCCGCAGTAATATTCTCGCCCGTTTCGCGTTCGGAATACTCGTTCAAAAAATTGGCGAGTTGCTTGAACGCCAGCGGTTTCTGATCGCTCACCCATAAATGTTTCGCGTAAGCGAAAGTAACGTGCGGTTGCGTGTGCGTTAAGGGTTGATCGGGGTTGTCTTTAGGGTTGTAGCCGAGTAGCATCACTAACGTCTTATGTGAGAGCATCTACAAAAGAATATCAAAATAAATCGACGTATTAAAAATAAAATTCGAACTTACCAAACTTCCGCTCTTCCTACAAAGCGCCGCATACTTCAACCAAGTGTGCAAATCCTCATGCGGCTGCAACACCAACGAATGCACTTGAATAATCCGCTGCCAATCCTCGACCAAGCGTTGCCCCGCTTGCAATCGCTGCCACCACATCGCCTTCAACGTCTGCCGCCGTTCCGGCACCAACTTGTACTGAATAACTTCCTCCAACTCGCTCAAAATCTGCACTTGCACCATCGCGCCATACGCGCGTTCGTACGATTCGCCCACCATCGCCGTCAACTCGGTATCGAGCATATCGCGCGTCATATCGATAAATTCCTGCGCTTTCTTGTACTGCTCCTTATGGATCGCCAGGATAGAGCGATAAAAAGAACCATCATGTGAATCCAGCGGGATAATATTAACAAACCGCTCCATGGAGTCCCAATTGTGAAGTCCGAACGTCGAAACCGCCGCTAGTCGACAAGCCTTTTGCTTGTTATCGTCCGATAGCAAATTGAAGTTTGTTTCGACGACATCGTGCAAAGGGCCCCATTCGCCGAGCGCTTCCAAGCATCGCATTTGCCCCAAACACGCGTCCTGGTCGAACAATTCGTCCTGCTCCAACTTCTCGCAATACAACCCCAACGCCTTATCCCAATTATGCAGCTTCTCATACCAACGCACTTGCACTTCGACATTAATACTACTAAGTGCGTACAGGAGCAATCCTTCAGCCGCTTCTTTCTGCTGCAGCTTATTATTAATCGAAATCAACGCCTCGACTACTTGCCCACCAGCCGCACGACATCGAAACTCCTCCTCTTTATAATGCAGCGCTTTAGCGTACGCGCGACAATGCATCGCATGCTCGCCCAACAAATGCCCATCCAACGGCAACGGCCCCTTATCGCAATGCTCCATAAACTCCGCCAAATTCAGGATAGTTTGCGTGATTTCCGGCACGTCCGGTACAGTCAACGCGCGTTCCAAGCACGTCATCAACTCCTTCTGCATGTTTTCGCTCAGCCCCGTCCAGCAGCTCACAAACGCGGCGTTGAAAAGATCGCGCGGTAGTTGCGAGTAGGTTTGCGCTAACGGCAAACAAGATCGCAGTGCGGGGATTGGCGATTGTTTGAGTAGCTCGATGCTGAAACGGCGCAACCATTCGAGCCAATCGTCTTTGGACACGCGGCGATTTGGCGTCCAAGCTTGTTGTAAATTACTTTCGGAGAATTTTAGGCGTTGGCTCATTGTGGAATCGGTTGGTACGCCGATGTCGCGATTTTTCAGCTTGGATTTGGTGCGCGCGAGCGGGAAATCGCTGTCTTCGGCCATCGTGCTTTCCGTTTGGATTTTCGCGACGAGTACTTCCCATTTCTTGCAGTTGATTTTATGCTTGATTACTACACGTTGCACCATCGGTACGAAAATGCAAAACTTCCGCCCCAATTGGATGACAATCGAACATAAAGTTTCCATCGCGTTCGGCCGCATTTCCGGGCAATTATCAATCGTGCGCACTAACGGCAACACGATCCGCGATATATAATCGGATAGGTCGATAATTTCCGCTAATTGGTCGATAGTTTCAAGCGCCTGCTTCTGCACTTGCGGACACTCTTGCATTTCGAACAGTCGCACGATCGGCGGCAAAATCAAATGCATATAGTCGTCCAAATTGTTTCCAAACTTGTACATCGCTTCCAGTAATTTAATCGTATGCATCTTGTCCTTGGACGCATCGTGATTCAACACGCGCAAAATCTGCGGAATTAAGCGCGGCAAATAGATTTTAAATTCGGCGCCAAGCGCTACTGCAATTTGCTCCAGTAAAAGTATAATCGTGGATTGTATGCTACTATTGGGCGTCCAGAATTCCTGGATCAACTCGCAAATGTCGTCCAAATAATTGCGAATGTGTTGCTTGACGATCGCGATAAGTTGCGCCAATTGCTGGAAGAGGAACTCGCGGAAACTCACATCGCCTGTGCGGACCACATTGATCAAACTGGGCAGGACTTGCGAGATGTACGGCACGCATTTGATTCCCAAGCTTACAAACGTGAACGTAACAGCTTGGACGACCATCGTATGATGTTGCGATAGCGTCGGATCGCGGATGATTCGCATAAGTGTCGCAATAGACATCGCTAGATAGTACTCCTCTAAAGTACTCGAGCTCATATTCACCAGCATTTCGCTGGACGTTAAGTCACCATCACTTTCCGCACTGGACTTGTCGGACATGGCGATCAACATCGGGGCTTCCGGTTGGTAATCGATTTGGCCGCGGTTCATTTTATGCTTGTACGGATCGAGTGCTCCAAGCAACCCCAAAACGCGGATGGTTTCTCGGCGGATGTAAGGCTGCTGCTCCGTTTTCAGCAAGTTTATCAACACGTCTAGTAAAATTGGGTACTGAGTGTAGGGGCTAACTACGTGCCCTATCGCGCCCACTAATTGTCCAAGGGTGCAAAGCGCGGCACCCCGTTTCTCAGGCACACTCGCATCCCCCAATATATCCAGCAATATTTGCATCAACTCCGGCATCCAATGTTGCAGCGTGGAATCGCCGCCGGTCACTTCGGCCAAATCGCCGATCGTCGACAGTACGGACAGTACGACTCCTGGATTCGGTTCGGGTTCCTTAAGTTTCGGCACTAGGATCTTAAGCATCGGTTCCATATACGGTTCGATTAATCGCGTCGAGCTGACAACCAAATGATCCAACATCCGAGCTCCTTGCTCCTTATTTCGACCAGTACCCGAATGCAGCAGCTCCGTTAATAGTTGTACCATAGTTTTGCGCAAGGATGGCATAATGTAAGCGGGATTTTTAACACTTAAGCGGCCCACAATAAATAGCGCCACTTCTCTGATGTCGAATACTTCGTCCTGTAGGGCGACTAACAATGCGCCGAGGTACTCCGATTGCGCTAAATGCCCATCGAACGTCGAATCGAGCGACACCAGTGCGCCATATCGCACACTAGATTCGATATCAGTCAATCCAACGCATATTAATCGATGCAAAACAGTGTCCAGCGTTTTCGAGACGGTATTTGAAGGGTCTTCGATCGGATTGCGAATGGCTTGCCGCAGTAATCTGCAAGTGGTACGCACTGCTTCTAGACGAATGTCCGTTTGTTCGTGTACGAGGTAATAAGTGGCGCAACGTTGGACGAATGGGAGTAAACTTTGCCCATCGAAGTCGAAAGTGCCCAAAGTGTGCAACGCTAGCACGATTATTTGTGTGTCGTTTAGGTCGGAATTGGTGAAAGCCATAATGGTGCCGGTTACTTGGCGCGGCATGCCTTGATGCACCAACGGGCGGTTTAGTAGAATGTGCGAGAGCATTCGCAGTAAGCCGATGTTAATTTTCTCCTTATGTTCCGGCACTTTCTTGGATAATTCGCGGAGACATACTGTGAGGGATGGTGTTAAGCCAGTAGCGAGCATTTGCTCGAGTATATTCGGTATGTCCATTTTTTCGTGCGATTTTAAAGCGTGGCCCAGGAAAGTTATGCATTTGAAGACGCACGAGTCGATTACTGTGCGCTTTTTGCCGATTGTATCGCTGCGTGGTAGCGCGATTTTGATTAGTTCCATTATGCGATCGACGTATGGCTCGATTTCTTCTTCGATAGCGATCGCTATTAGTCCAATAGTTATAAAAGCCTTGGTGCGATCCTTATCCCTGCTCTTCAACACATTAAACAAATGCGCCATAGCGGACGGCAACTGGTTCTTCACAAACGTAGCCTTATCGAAAGCCGCCAATCGCGGTAAAATCTCCATCAAAGTCTGCTGCACGTAATTGTACCGCGAAAACGTCTGATTCAATACATCAACGCAAATGTATTCAAACTTGTCCACTATCAATTGATGGCAAACCAGCGATTCCAAAATAATCGGCTTCTCTTGCGAAAGTGGCGCTAAACTTTGACTCGCTATGGTTTTACGCGATGGGACAGCGTACATAAAAAACTGTCGGTTCAAATTGAACTGGTCGTAGTCAGACGTTTGTTTCGTATCGGTGCTATCGATTAATGTCGTGTATTTACGCTCCCAGTTGGCGTTCGCACAACGAAGCAGCTCGTTCAGGATTAGAAGTGATCCGTGAATTCGTTCGTCTTTGATGCGTTCGCCGCGTTCGACTGATAGAAGTCGGCCCGATTCTTCGTAGCATTGTTTGTACCTAAACAAGTAATTTAGTATTTTATTTAATTACAAAATAAATTAATAATTACCATAAAGGTTTTTGATTTTGCTTGGCAGTTTCTCGCTGCGCCGTCACAATTAAAGCAGCCCGCAAGGCTTCAACTGCCCCTTCGCGAATTGCAGACTTCTGATCTTGCACGCCGAAGAAAATCAGCTCAAAAAATTGCGTGACGTGCTGGTAGAAATAGGTTGGGAGTGAATTAGCCAGTTCTTTAAGCACCAGAACTGCGGCATGTCGTTTGCCCTACGAAATAAACATTAATATTGCAACATTTACTCATTAGACGTTATTTTACTTCAACGCGATCGCCGCCCAGCCATTCAAACGCCCGTTTCACTTCGAATTCGACATATTCGGAAGCTTTCGAGCCGGACGCCACTGCAAGGCGACCCATCGTTTTGGCTACCAATTCCATAACGCCCACATCGTTCGACGGCAACAGATTGCGTAGGTAATTGGCGAAACGCGTTATTCTTGTGGAGACGTTTCCCACATCAGCCCCAATAAGGCAAACTGAAATCGATTCGCATTTAGATTTAAGTAAATCTGAAGGGTTCAGACTTTTATTTACCGATAGCGAGAATTCCGCCCTTTTTCTCGTTGACGTCGTTACTAACCACCATCTCGAATATGTGGTGGTTAAATTCGTCAAGGAAATTGTTGATTTCATCTGCGGTCGCTTCCCTTAGCTCGCTTTTCACATATAGTGATAATTCTTTGGCTGTTTTTAATCGGACACTTTCGTGCCGCGATTTTAGATTGGCGACAAAATTATTCAATGCCGTCATCGACATGATTGCTGGTTGCTTTCAATTGTTACTTCTTGTAATTATTAAACTTACATCCTATGTTTACTTTCTGTGCTTAAAAAAATCACTTATAGGTTATATTATTATGTTGTTCATGAGTGAATCGTTTCATGAACCTAGATGGCGCTCGCGATAATGTTTCGGTACGAATCTAACTATTTTACTGACTAACTAGAATTTTGACCACCAGGGTTCTATTGCACCACAGTTCAAATATAAAATTAATTATTATAAATATATAATCATAATAATTAATTGTTACAAAATTTATATCGAAATGAATATAAACTAATTAATGTCTTTCCAGAAAATATAAAAAACAAATTTTAGTCAAGTAATAAATATAAATTAAACAAGTAACCACTACATGTTTAAAGTTTAGTACAAACTCATATCAGGCTAAATATAAATAAGATGACATCAGAAAAAATTACTACAATGATATGTACTACTCGCAATAATTTTTTTCATCTTATTTATATTAGTCTAATGATAAGTTTGTTCTAAATTTGAAACACATTGCCATTACTTGTGTCTACTACAAATATATCCTTAATAGCTATGACTCCCCCTTTGAGTCAGATGTTGGTTGGATTCAATGGAAGTACATCTCGGCCTCATATACTCTAATATTTGGTTCAGTCTGGCAAGGAAGGCATTTTTGTGGGCATTTTTCTCTCATTCTCTGCTATTGTCCATACAAATTAAAACGATTCCCGCTTTGAAAAGGCCCGGAAAGCGCCATCTAGTATTTGAAACATCCAATAGTAGCTGTAAGGAAAAATTATTAGGGGCAAGAGATTTTTTTTTGTTTAGGGGGATGTGCAAATCATGTTGCATCATCTTTTTCATCCTCTTGGTGTGGTTTTGTTGCGAATTTGTGCGGTGTGCCGTGCAAGAGTTGCAGCTTTAGGCATCCTTTCAAGTTTTTTTTAATTAATTTGATTAAATTTTAATGCATTGTAATGATCGGAGATTTGTTACTTTTCGTTGAGCGGTTGAAAAATTTTCAGGTTTATTTCTGACACCAGCTAATTTTATAGATTTTTAAATTGACTTACTACTTAGTAGCGACGGCAGAATCATTGGCAATTTTGGACGGTTGGAGGATAAGTGAGAGGACAACGTATATTATTCAACTCGCATATAACGGCCAATATGTGGCTCACGCTATACGCTTATTGAATAATATACTATTGATGGGCAGAAGTACATCATCCTACTCAAATATAACGGCCAATATTCACTTTCGTGAACGGGTGGCTCACGCTATACGTTAGTTGAATAATATACTACTACTGATGGACGAAAGATTTTGAATTTATTTATTGGACTTTTGTGAGGGGTTAAACAAAAAATGCTTTGCATCATCTTTTTCATCCTGTTGGTGTGGCTTTGTTGATTTTTGTTGCGAATTTGTGCGGTGTGCCGTGCAAGAGTTGCAGCTTTAGGCATCCTTTCGGGTATAAGGAAAGTGAGAGAGGACAACGTATATTATTCGACTCGCATATAACGGCCAATATGTGGCTCACGCTATACGCTTATTGAATAATATACTATTGATGGGCAGAAGTACATCATCCTACTCAAATATAACGGCCAATATTCACTTTCGTGAACGGGTGGCTCACGCTATACGTTAGTTGAATAATATACTACTACTGATGGACGAAAGATTTTGAATTTATTTATTGGACTTTTGTGAGGGGTTAAACAAAAAATGCTTTGCATCATCTTTTTCATCCTGTTGGTGTGGCTTTGTTGATTTTTGTTGCGAAATTGTGCGGTGTGCCGTGCAAGAGTTGCAGCTTTAGGCATCCTTTCGGGTATAAGGAAAGTGAGAGAGGACAACGTATATTATTCGACTCGCAATAACGGCCAATATGTGGCTCACGCTATACGCTTATTGAATAATATACTATTGATGGGCAGAAGTACATCATCCTACTCAAATATAACGGCCAATATTCACTTTCGTGAACGGGTGGCTCACGCTATACGTTAGTTGAATAATATACTACTACTGATGGGCGAAAGATTTTGAATTTACTTATTGGAATTTTGTGGGAGGTTAAACATGGAATAAAAATGCTTTCTACTTTATTTACACACAAACTCTTTGAGTCTGATGATGGATCCATTGTACTACACACAAATATATGTTTAATAGTTTGAAGTCGAGTGGCGCCAAATACGTAGGCGTGTAGCACTAAAACTGTGGTGCAATAGACTCTGCAGTGCAATATTCTAGTCAGTCAGTAAAATAGTACCCTACTCTCTTCGAAATTTGTTGACATTTTCGGTACAAATAGTTCAAACGCGCACAATAAATAGTACAAATTTCAGAATGGTTCGACAACAGTTCGAATAATTTTAAAATGAGTTTAAAAGTGACATCATTAAATCTGCCGGACGAAATTATAGACCAATTGATCAACTCAGGGACCATTTACGTAAGTGATTTAACACCGGAGCAAAAAACGGATGCTCAAATTACATGTGCCTTAAGAACGCCGGCAACAACTACCGCATATCAGCTGTTCGAAACCGAATTGCAGCTCGGATATTTGTTAACCTACTCCGATGAGGCATTAGACGAACTTTTAAAAAATGAAATCAGACCTACAACCGTGGTCGAATTAACTGGATATCCTGGATCCGGCAAGTCACAAATTTGGTAACGAAAATCCCGGTTAAAAATTGCAAACGTACTTACAGTTTGTTGGTTTTCAGTTTCTTACTATCGATATCTGTGCAATTACCGAAGAGTCTTGGCGGATTTGGCATGGAATCCCTATTCATAAGTACAAACGGTAGCTTTTCTTCCGAAAGAATTAAAGGTATCTACTTGCAGTCTGAAATAAAATGTGGTAAAGTCGATTAATTGCTTGTAGAACTTGCGGGGCATTTCATAACAAAGTACAAAAAGCTCCTGCGGGCCACTGAAATAGTCGAAACTAATGAATTAAGCACTGAATGGATTATGAAACACATTCATGTAATACAAGTGAATGATTTTAATGAACTTGTCGAAGTGGTTGATAGTTTGGATGTATTTTTAACGATAAACAATGCAAGTATTGTCTCAAAAAGTGTGTTAAGTATTAATTTCGTTCGATTTCAGGTGGGCTTAATAATCATTGATAGTTTTACTTATCCACTACGCACAGTGGGAACCGAAAAACGATCACAATTCAAGATTAAAATCTTGCGCGATTTACTCGCACTGTCACAAACGCTCAAGTTCTCTGTAAATAATTGCCATTCAGTCATAACGACTATCTAGTAAAGTAATACATTTCTAGATAGTCATCACAAACGATCTCACAACAAGAATCAGTAGGAATATCGCATATCACACTCCAGCCCTTGCTGAGACATTCTACCACCAAGTCAACACGCGAATATTCTTATCGAAGAAAACTGATCAAATATTTCACGCTAAAGTTCAGAAAAGCTTGTTTGGATGCAAGGAATGTGACTTTGTTTTGTGAATCTTCAGGGTAAGTTCCTAATACTGATTTATTTTGTACAAAAAAAAAACTTAAAGCTACTTAAATATATTACGAAGTGTGATTAATATTGCGTTGATTCAAAGTATTCCCCCCAAACGCTATTTCGTGCAATTCGATTAGCTTTTTATCACAATTGTGCGAATCGCTTTGCATTAGTCTAGCACTCTCGTCAATCTCATAGTTTTCTAAAATCAAATTCATAAGATTACTGCAAAAAATGCGTCCCAGTTGTGCGCTACCTTCAAGATGTCGCTCCAAATTTTCCTTGTTATTAAAAAACTTAAAATCCTCAGTCAAAACCCCCTGAAAAACGTATACTACCTCTTCGCGAGTGTTTAAGAAATACAGTGGCTGTTTGCGCATGGAAAACTCATTTATTAGCGCTGAAATCCCTTTGGCCGCTGTAAAATCAGCGCCGAGGATGAAGCGACAATCGACTACTACTGGTAAATGTTTGGACGAAACCCCTGCTTTTCCCACACTGGTTTTAATGAAATCTACTGCGGGGAAATACAAACTGTTCCCAGGGGTGATTAGGATGTACTCAATTCCGCTGACGGTCTGCGTCCATCAAATTAAAAAAAAAATTACTAATTTTGAGAGAAATTACCTTGATTTGGTCGGTGAAGATTGTAGGCCTTGCCGATGGGTATAGGAGGAAGATTATGTTGATTCCAACTCCCACTAGGATACCATATTCAACGCCGATTAGCAAACAACAGATGAAAGTGGCGCAGGTTGAAATTAAATCCTTTTTACTGGATCGCCACATCGGTTTCACGACTTCGTATTCGATCATAAAAATTACGGCGCTTATTATAACGGCGGCTAGCGAGGCTTTCGGTATGAATGCGAAGTATGGAGTTAGGAAGCTTAATGCTAGAAGCACCATTACTCCTAAAGGCCTCAAAATAATTAGTTTCGTTCAGCAAAAAATTGTTTAAAAATGTTTACCTGTGATTATGCCGCCGAAAGATGTCTGCACGCCACTGGCGTGATTCACAGCCGATCGCGAAAACGAACCAGTGATCGGCATTGACGAGAAGAACGAACCAATTATATTGCAGAGCGATAGCGTGAATAATTCTTGAGTGGCATCGATAATTTGTCCACTAGCTACATGAAAAAAATTAGTAAAAAAATAAAAGAAGCATAAATATTAATTATACCGAAAGCTTTAGCGATCGCAACGTTCCCAAGCACCGCGATAATCGGCACAAGGATTACGGAGCTGCCCAAATCGGACACCATCTCACTGAATTCCACCGTTCGATTGGTTTCAGCGATAAAAGTGCGAAACGGTGGCGGTTGCAAAACCGGCAGACCAGATTTAACGGTTCCCGTTAAACGGAATGGTGAACCCGCTCCGTTGGTTTCGTACAAGTAGGCCATCGTGGAGCAAATAACGACGACGAATGCATTGCGCGATGTGGAAATAAGCCATAACGTTCGGTTTAATAATTTCGTCTTGCATTTTATGTCTTTGAGTTTGCGAAGCAGCATTAAAACGGTGATGCAAATGATGCCGAGTAGGGAATCGGCCAGTCGAGTTTGGTCGATGTTTTGAAACACTTTGGTGATTGTGTCGAGGAATCCCGATGAGGAGATTTTTAAGCCGAGCAGACTTTTTAACTGAGAGGTCGCGATTATTACCGAAGTCGCGGATGTGAAGCCGACCGTTACGGGAATTGATATGAAGTCGATTAGGACGCCTAAATGTAGGACAGCCATCAGCAGTTGTACAACTCCAGATAAGAAGCATAGTAAAATCGCGTAATCGGTATTGCGGCCAATAATTTGCTGGTAGGTCATCAAAGCCATCAAGGCAGTTGGGCCAATGGTGATGTCTTTGCAACTGCCGAAGATTGTGTAGACAAAGCAGCCCACAAAAGCCGAATATAAGCCATACTAAGTAAAATACCATCAATAACAATATAAATTCGCGAAAGGTAAAAAAGTACCTGAGGTTCAAGTCCGGCGAGCGTGGCGTACGCCAAAGCTTGCGGCATTACAGTTAAGCCAACTGTAAACCCGGCGATAATATCGCTGATGAGTTGGTTGCTGGTGTATTTTGGGGCCCATTTCAAAATCGGTATTCGTTCTTTGACTACTTGCATTTTATCTGAAAGGAAACTGATTTATTAGAGAAAGTTCGCACCTCTTTAGATGGTCGTTACTCACCCATATGCTTTCTAAAATTGAATGAAGCTACTTGGTAAACATTTTTGAGCCGAGTGCTGAATGGATTTTGATTCGATTAATTTAAGTTGATTTGCGCGAATTAAATGTTCACGTGGTCACATGTGTCTCTTAAATAGTCTCTGGACCACTTCTTCTAAGTGATAACTGCAATATTCAAAGAGGTGGTTAGATAGGTACTAATAAAATTCGATTGTGCAAATTAATCGACTTAATGGGAAGTTTCATTGAGGATTGTTTATAAAAAGGCATATTTCTTAAGCCTCTGGCTCGAGTAAATGGTGAAACGACCGTGAAATAAATTCTTATAAGAGTGATTTTACAATATCTAATGTAGTATTAACCTACATATTATTTTTATAAATATATGCGATTTGTTTCCTAGGCATTTTTTCGTTGCATAATGTTTATTTACAAATATATATCTCTGCACAACAATACGGTTGAATAACTTTTCAAATTGATTTATTGGAAAAAATACGGCTAAATTAAGGTCAACAATAATTGTTGAGTGACTGTTCAATTCTATTATTTATTTGTAATTTTTTTCGACTTGTTATTACATCAGGTTCAAAAATTATAAGAAAGCGCGCTTTTGTTTAAGCACCCAGTTGACTCAAACTGGTTAGAAACAAACTGGTTGTTTATAAAGATTTTTAATAAAACCAATAGTATTTTCTTACCTATAAAGAAGCTATAAATAATTTCTATGTAAATAAATACCGTTATCCTAGGTCATTGCATTTTTCAGCTAATTATTAATATCTTGTCAAACATATGAATGACTTATTTTAATTAAGTACCTTTATGGGAAATTTATAACAGGTAGTGATTAATTAAAAGAAACCAGAAATTATAGATTCAAACCATATTTATAAATTATAATAGCAGAAATAACCTCAATGTTGACGTGGTTATCAGCTGGAGGTCCTTCTTTGAAGGATGATCCTTCGGCGAATGCGCCGGAGCACAAAGTTGGGGCTAATTGTATATTAAAAATACAATTTATGTACAATATTATTTATATTATATACATAAATAAACTCAAAAGAAAAAACGCTTATAGAGTAGATACATATTTTGAAAATATACATGATCGACTTGAAAATTAAAATAAATAATAATAATAATATACAGAAATCCAACGATGTTTTTTCCTTTCCCAATTTCTTCGATATAATAATTATTGTCCGATGTAAATGCAAAGTGTGAATACATAGATGAGTGAAATTTCAATTTGATCCTTTAACAACGACTTCGTCCACTTTTATAAAAAGAAAAAACGACTGGCAGCATTACATTATCGTCTAATTTAAATAATCATCGAAACTGGATCTTCCAAGTATTCTTTGAAGGCTTTGAGCCATTGTGCTCCTACTGCTCCATCCACTACTCGATGGTCGCAACTTAAAGTCACCGTCAAGAAATTCGCTTCTTTGAAACTACAAAACAAAAATTCAATCCTATCCCAAATTTACTACCCAAGTAAATTACCCTTTTTCCGAACCATCAGCCACAAGTCGCTTAGTAGTCGTACCGATCGCCAGAATACAACTTTGGGGTGGATTGATAATCGCGCAGAAATTGTTAACACCAAACATGCCCAAATTGGAAATGCTTATCGTGCCACCTTGGAATTCCTGCGGCTGCAATTTACCTTCGCGAGCTTTCGCTGCTAAGGCTTTAACATTCTTACTAATTTCCGCAACCCCTTTACTGTCTGCTTCGAAGACTATGGGGGTGATCAATCCACGATCGGTCGAAACGGCTACACTTACGTCTACATTTTTATATTGTCGAATTACTGTGTCTAACCAAGCTGAGTTTGCTTCCGGCACCTAATAATTGCCAAAAATTAATAAATTGCACCCCTATTGCAATATTATGCACCAACCTTCCTCGATGCAAGTGCAGTTGCCTTAATAATAAAATCATTCACACTAAGTTTAACTCCAGACTTCTCCAACTTCTTGTTAAATTGCTCGCGTATTTTCGTCAACTTATCGACATTCGCTTCAACCGAAAGATAATAATGGGGAATGCTTTGTTTCGATTGCAGCAATCTCTTCGCAATCGTTCCTCGAATACCCGTCACTGGAATATCAATAAACGGCGACGTGGATGGCCCTGCCACCGCAGCTGCCGCACTAACTGGTGCGTGACTTGGAGCAGCTCCAGCTGCTGGCACATCGTCCATCGTAATCGAACCGAATATGCCGGTTCCTTTACCTAAACTTACCCAATTAGAAACAAACTTCCAAAATATTACTCATATTAACCTTGTAACCGAATATTTCTCTGTTCAGCCAGTTTCTTCGCCATCGGACTGGCATAAACGCGAGCACCAGCTGCCGCTGGCGCCGCAGGAGCAGCTGATGGAACTGGAGGCGGTGCAACTGGGGCAGATGGAGCCACCACTGGCGCCGCTGCAGCTTTAGGAGCCGCAGCTGGACCGCCATCGTCCTTAAAATCCTTAAAAGCTGCAATATCCGCTTCGTTCTCGACGATAATGCAGACGAGTTTGCCAATTGGAACGTCTTTCGAGCCAGCTGGAATGAGTATTTTGGCCAAGTATCCTTCTTCCGGCGTTTCGAAACCCATCGTCGCTTTGTCGGTTTCGATTTCGGCCAGCAAATCGCCTTCGTTCAATTTGTCGCCCTCTTTCTTCTCCCAGCTAATGATGGTGCCGCTTTCCATTGTCGGCGAGAGTGCGGGTAGTGTGACTCGATTGTGCGAGGGTAAGTCGCTGGAGTAGTGCCGACACAACGTGCTTTGACTTGTTGCCCATTTTTGTAGTACTTGTGCTTCGCCGAATGCACTTATTCTACAATAGGTGGATTTAGGATATACCTTGATGGTTAGTTTTAGGCATACCTGTGGTAGTGTCGACGTTTCGCACATTCTACACTAATGTTACGAAGTGCCTTGGCTCGTACGGATTTCCGCAAGAGCTCTTTGGCCACATCGCTACGCAAGATTACACTTCGAAACATTTTCGTTGACACTTTGATTTAGAATTGTAATTTTTCGGCAATTTGTTGTCTTGTATGTGCAGAGGGCGACCCAGTTGTTCCGACTAGGTCATTTAAAAGTCCTTCACGTTTGTGATCGGTGACGTTATGACGTAACAATCATGCGTTCGGACTTGTCTTCGAATAGGGTATTTTACTCTCGAACTGATAATGTAATCTTTATAATTGTCTATTTATTTAAAGGCATTCAAATCGGTTTGTTTAATAAATTAAGTCAAATTTTGAATTTGAAGTTTAAATATTTTGAAATTTGGCGACTAGATTTATTAATTTGGCGAAATTTAATTTGACTACGTTTAGATTTTTATGTCTAAAAATATAGTTGTCATTCGCAACAGATTTATTCGTTTATTATACAAGATTTATAATTAAATTTTAGATAAGATAATATTGGTAGGCAGCCACTGGTACATGGTAGGTAATCAATTTCGAATCCAACTTCACAATTGTGAAGTTGGTTCATTGAACTTGCGTACCAACTTCACGCTGTTCGATTATTTCTCCGCGAACGCAATCTTGGTTGCATACGTAACGGGGCGCACAATTTAATTAAATAATATACAAGCAACAATACTCTTTGATGATGAAGAAATTGTATAGTTTATGCAAACATAATTTAAGTTTTTAATTACATTTTTAGAAATTTAAATGGCTAATATTTAAAATAAAAATAATTTCAATTATTTTATTTTGCGAAACATAATCGACGATTGTTAATTAATTAAAATATAATTAGTTCAGGTTGACTTTAAATATCAATTGCAATGCAATTAATTAATTCAACTTAAAAAATGCAGTTTCGCATAATTTAATTAATCTAAGTTCAGCTCTAAAGTTTGAACTTTAAGTCGGAAATTCCATTAATTGCAGAAAATTGTATTAAATGTCTGATCACAAGGTCTTAAGTTCAAATTACGTTATTTTAATAGATATTTTATTTCCATATACTTTTATCAGTGATTTATATGAGTGAAATAAAAAGTTTCCCAATTAAACAATGTTTGTTTAAAACAAGCGGTACCGTTAGTTATATTTGTTTAAAATAATTAATAGCATACGTATTTAGCACGAAAGAAAATTATCATTTGGATGTCCAATTTATTTTTCTACTCTTTATATTATTTTTTCGAAATAATAATAATAGTAATAATAATTAATAAATAAAATAATAAATAAAGTGGTCAACCTTCACAGATCTCCAGCAATAATAACATTTTTTTCTATTATGATGAATAAAACCGCATTTATGATAATTGACATAAAAAAAGAAAAGAATTGTTGAATGAAATGAATTCCCACCCTGCCGGAAGGCGTCGTGTGAACTCATTCAAATTCCATAATCCTTATAGTCCGTTTAATTCAGCAAATTGATTGTGTATAACTGATAAAGCCAGAGTGGGGAATATAATAAATGTATTTTTAAAAGGGCAGGCCTCTCCTCTGTCTCTCTGCTAGACTCGAAAATATATTCCATTTATTCAGTAAATTATCAACTGTCTCGCTGTTCGCACCGGGCTTCTTTTCCTACCATCGCGCTAAGCCACATGCTTATCAGTTAAGCCGACTTAAACTACTAACACGATAGAATCGCGTAAAACAAATTGGAAAAAAATATTTGTGCATATTCGGACATATTTCAGCAACTTTCAGGTAATTGTTATTTTTTTTTTAATTATTTATTTGGATGCAGTTATAAAAGGCGCGCTTTTTTGCACGCACGTGTTTCACGCGACCATTTATTATTTAAATTTAGATATAATTTATTTGGAAATCGCAGACATCTGCTCATTGCATTTTCTCTAAAGGGGGTTGCTTAATTGCAGTTTAAATGCATAGTATTGGAAACCCATTTAAAAGCTATTATAGCTTATTTGGCAAATTTATACAATTTCTAATTGATCATTTGACATTTCCATTAGGAAATTGATCGATTCTAGTCGGTTATTATAAACAAGTTAATTGATACCTGCATTTAATTACATAGAAATTCTTCATTGAAAAAACAAGACCATAAAAATATGGTCGCACATTGATAAGCCTTGACATAAATTGTGCGTGGCGTTTTCATTAGATTTTTGCACATTTTTTTCGAAATTAATTCGTCTATTTTTCGAATTGCAGGAATTAGCGCAAAACCTGTAATGGCATCTGCAAGATCAAGGCCAAGAAGATGGACAGGTAGGTTCAATAATTTTTTTTTCAATCTTGCTGATTAAGTTTCTTCAAGTGAAGAAAAAAATACTAGCAGCACAAAACCGGATTTTACAAGATGTTATAAATAACTTCTGTAACGTATTATTTTTGTATTATTGACGGAGGCGCCTCTCAATCGTTTTATCCTTTTATATTAATTTTTTTTGCGATATATTTTTCGCTTCCCTCGATATTGTAATGGAATTGACAAGAAGAATTTATTTGACTTGACGTAAAAACTTGCGAAGCCTTGGCAATTTATCAATATTTACTTGAAGGACACGTGTGATTTTAATTTATGAATTACGACGTTGTAAATAGTCGAAAAAAATATTAAAAATAGTATAGACAAAGGAAAATCTCTAGTGAGATTTAAATTTTGAAAAACAAACAAGATGTGCTAAAATTATAATTTTAAAGTCGCGAGTTTTAAGATAACGCGCGATGTTAAATCCCTAATCTTAATATCGTAAAATTTATTATCGTATTGTTCGTCGCTAATCTAATAGAATTGTCCCAATAAATTTCCAGAAATCCTATCATGCAGACAAGTACTCAACATCATGGTGATCCTCGGATTCATGTTCAATTACATGCTAAGAGTAAATCTAACGATCGCAATCGTGGACATGATTCGAATAGAGCCAATAACGAACAATTCGAATTCGAACAGCACCACTTTGGCACCACAAGGAATCGAACAAACAAGATTCGATTGGAGCCTCCAACAGAAAAACGATATTCTGGGCAGCTTCTTTTGGGGCTACATCCTAACCGAATTGCCTGGTGGTCGAATGGCTGAACTTGTAGGGGCTCGAAAGATCTTCGGGGGTGGGATGCTGGCTGCTAGTGTGTTAACTTTACTAACGCCAGCAGCTTGCTACATGAATTATTATGTGATATTAATTTTAAGGGCGGTTTTGGGTTTCGCATTGGGCGCTACCTGGCCCGCCATTCTTCCAATGGCTGCGAAATGGATCCCTCCGATGGAACGATCGAAATTCATCGCGAATATGATGGCTAGTTCGTTAGGGGCAGCTTTAACTATGTCCGTTTGCGGCTATTTAATCTCATCCATAGGATGGCAAAGTGTCTTTTATGTCACTGGAACTGTCGGTGTCATTTGGTCGGTCTTATGGTTCGTTTTGGTCTTTGATTCGCCAGCTCAACATCCGAGAATTTCGGCCGAAGAGCGAATGGATATTGAAACTCGAATTGCGGAAGTTGATGGGAAGAAGCAAGATAAGCCAAGTGCGGTACCATGGAAGGCGCTTTTCACCTCCATGCCAGTTTGGGCAATTATTGTCACTCATGGATGTTCAGTCTTTTGCTACTTTACAGTCGTGAATCAATTGCCTACTTATATGAAGGACGTTTTGCATTTTAACATCAAGGAAAATGGGCTGCTGAGCAGTTTGCCCTATTTGGGTAAGCGTTTAATTGTGAATTAAATTTAAAAAGTCCAAAGTCATTGTTTCTAAGTTGACGTCAAATATAAATGAATAATTAAATTTTAATAAACACATAAATCCGTTCGACGTTAAACGGTTGCATTTCCCGCTATTATTTTAATTATTGTTGATGAATTAAATCTAGTTTCTTAAATTACGTTATGTAATATGTTTTTCCAATTAAAACTAGGCTCGATTTTTCAATCCAATGCAGAAAACGTGACCAAGTTTTTAATAGTGCTTTAATTGAATTAAAATATTCGCGATTAGTTTGTAAACAAATTAACACGCGACGTATTGAAATACAGGGTGTTTTCCATTCCATTGGACTTTCGAACCCGCTATCTGTATTTTATTATAATAATAAGTTTTCAGAATTCTCTGAAATATTTCCGCTTAATAATAGTACTTTCATTTGATCGCGCAAACATAAATAATTATTACGCATGTTTTTCTTCTTAATTGCAATGCAATTAAACACTTGTATGTACACACATTGATATATCTATTAGTAGCGATAATAATATCTTTGCTTACGTTCGCGATTTGTTTATTTTGTCGCCGCTTTTTAACCGCAACGAAAGCAAATTTGCATCTCAACGTCATCACAAAATATTATGAGATAATTAATAAGAAGGCAAAACTTACCATTAAATCTATTTCAGGAAAATACACAATGGCTGTAATTGCGAGCTACTTCGCCGACAGGCTCCGCAAATCCGGGCGTCTATCCACTACGGCAACCCGGAAGGCCTTCACCACGTTTGCCGTCTTAACTCCTGGTTTTATGATGGTGATCCAAGCATTCTTCGGCCAAAATGCAGCTCTATCCGTATCGGTGTTCACGATTTCGCTCTTCTTTAACGGAGCGGTAACTGCCGGTTACTTATCGAACGGGCTCGACATAGCGCCCAACTTTTCCGGCACGATTTTCGGCCTCGCTAACACTCTGTCTTCGTTTGGTGGCTGGTTGAGCACCAAAGTGGTGACGATTTTGACCAAGGAGAATAGCACGTTTGAGAATTGGCGCTATGTCTTCTGGATTTTGTGTGGATCGTATGCGTTTGGCGCGATCTTCTATCTGATCTTCGGCAGTGGTAAGTTGCAAACGTGGAACAGCAGCGGATTGAACGATGACGAAAAAGTGCAGGAAATGCAACCTTTGAATGAGAAACGAGAGAAAGATGCGATTATTATAAGCAAAGAAAAGGAGATTTTAGCGTAATAAATTATTATTGAAAAGACTTATTGTGATATTTTTTTCGAAACGAAAGAAGTATTTTGTTATTATTGTTCAAAGTATTGTCGTACTTTTTT
This sequence comes from Cryptophagus acutangulus, assembly GCA_963556235.1. NCBI lineage: Eukaryota > Metazoa > Arthropoda > Insecta > Coleoptera > Cryptophagidae > Cryptophagus > Cryptophagus acutangulus. Next base: position 1,203,968 of record OY744568.1, on the reverse strand, counting down.
TAATTTGTGTGTCGTTGTAACGGATGATCTTTAAACTTACGTAGTTCAGACGATAATACAAATGAAAATGTAAAGTCCAATTTTTTTTTCGAAATGATTTTATTTTTTCGCAATGAACTCCGTTATCATTTCTGACTTATTGACTAGATATTTTTGTAAATATTTATACTATTATTGTTATTTTATGAAATTGACCATTTTTGTACGAAATAGAAACCAAAAGATTTTATTTATTTGTTTCATTCCTGCTACATTGCATCTTCTTATCCATAAAAAGTTACGAAATCATTAAACAATATTTATTAGTCAACTTTGAACCAGATAATGAAATTTCCACGCGGTTAGTAACAAATTGCCATCCAAAAGTGAACGTTAAATTAACATGACAATAAAGGTTTTAACAATTCAAATTATTTTTACTACAATTTCATTGGATGGAATTAATTTATTTGATGCAAATAAAAATCGAATAAAACCTGTATGGTTAAAACAATAATAATAAGCACCCGGTAAGGCCATAATTTAATCATAAACGCCTACACTGTCATTTCCATTTTAATTAAATTAAACGTTTGTATCAAGTAATTCAATTAAGTTGTAGTGGAATCAAGATATTTTCGTTTACAGGATGTAAATAATAAACTATATTTGGTTTATAATTTTTTTTTCTGTAAATAATCTGTCTGATTAAGGTCAAATTTCGTTCGTTCATTTATTGTGCAACAGCAGCGGCGTCGACAACGATTGCATTGCACAAATAAAAAAAATATGAAAGATAAAAATACATCGCGTCATTCTGCCACACCAACTATTTACACCAATCGTAAAGCTCGTTTATGGATATAGCTAAGCTAGTATCCAAGTTATAATTACATCGCACAAACATATACTTTTATTTTTAATATCTTACTATTATTATTGCATTTAATAGCGAAAAATTCGTTTAACAAGCAATAAATAATGCACTTTATGGCCTTAATGTGGTATGCGTATGTGAAACGCACCTTTACTTATTTATTATAAATCTTGTCCACAAAGCTACTTAATTATAGCTTTTGTTTTTTCATTGAAAAAAGGAAAAGGAATTAATTATGGACAAGTCAACGAACGACATCAACGCATAATTTTCAAAATTAAATTTTACCTTGTAAAAACCGAAAAGTATTTAATTTTTATCATTGACCTTAAAAGCCGCATTATGTAATTTCGAAAAACCTAGATAACCGCCAGACTTATCATAATTGGGCCACTTTTTAATGACTAATCTATTGAGATCATTAAAATAATTACGAAAAATTGCCACGACTTGGAAATTAACGCATCACATGCTATTAATTAATAATTCCAAGACCAAATTCAAACAACAAAATTAATTAAATTGAGTATATGAAACACAATAACAAAAAAATCGCTGATGTAATTTGCTGAACAAGTTGCATTTTAGATGTTTATCGTGGAATAATATCGATACGATTTCAGAGACGCAAAAAGATAATCAAATTAAGTCGATTAGAATGGATGCAAATAACGCAAAAATTCGTAATTAATGAATATTTATTAAAATGATCGTTTAATATTAATTATTAGATGATGCATAAACGAATTTCATTTCTAGGTACTGAAATTATTGTAAGTAGTTTGTACTTATGGATTGAATTGAAAACGTGTAGCAAGGTAAGGGAGGTAGATATACAAGAAATTACATAAACTGAATTAATTCTAAATAACAATCTTTGGTATACACCTACAAATCAAATCGAAACAGATAACAACGATCTAGAAAATTCTAACATGTAACATAAAAACGCCATTCGATTTCGGAAATATCAATTTGTAAATGGCACTTTTTGCTAAACTTTAAGTAGAGAAAACGTTCCTTTAAGGAAGATGCTTAAAGGAGCGCTCCCTCCACCAGATAAAACTTTATTGTAACTTCAAAAATAGATTTCCTTAAATTAGTCTATTTATTCTATTCAATAGTTAAAAGCTTTACTTTCTTATTGACATGATTTGAGGCCAAAAAACCAAAACGTAACAATTAATAACTCACAACACACCAAATAAATAAAGTAAGTGCTATTCTGCATTTTAAAACCAACTTAAACAGAAGTAATTGAAAACTGTAATCAACACACAGCATCCAAAAGCCTCCAAGCAAAAGATCAACCCCATCAAATTATGAACAGCAAAAGGTGGTGAAATAGAATTATTCAATTTTATTAAATCACTTAACAAAGTGGATTTGATAGACCTAACTCTAAGTTGTCATTCTCACCGATCCTGCGGAATTCTTGTACCACGCAGAATTTTGCTTTGCTAAAAAACATACTTAAGTGCCACTAAATCATCAATGCGCAGCACTACTAACCTGATATTGTTGCTCGCCATCAATCGTACCGATCACCCCAACAATTTGATATTGTCGGGCTTTCATGGCAGCTTCGCTTTTTCGCAAAAGCCGCAAAGCGGGAGCCGAACTACTCGTATCCCCAAATTGGGCCATTTGTTGAGGCGAATGACTCGGGTCTAAGACTAACAGAATTAAACCCCCATCACGATGTACCTCAATTCCCATTATCGTTCGACTATGACCTAAACACCCCACAATTAATTTCGCAACAAACCTGCCCAACTAAATTACCTTGATGCTGCAAATACAAAGGCGGCACAAACTCCCCATCAACCACATTCTCAAAATACCTCAACACCCAATTGAACAACTCGGGATGGGTGCCCCCAGCTCCAGTAGGCCGATGAAAATCGACCAACTGGCACTTGATCCGCAAGAACGACAACAAAGTAACCACCTCAGTAGCCCCAATCCACTTCCTCGTATTAACCAGCCGACAACCGAGTTGCTCCGACCCTTGCACATCAAACCCTTGCGACCACGCTTGTTCGATAAGACCCTGTATACGCGATATACTTGGCACTGAACTTCTGGGCGGCTTCTGACCCTGCCACAGTTTGTACAGCCGATCGTTATACCCTGTATGTGTAAGTAAGCTTGATATCAACATTTGCGTGTTGCGATAGCCGCAACCCCAACCCCGATCCCCATACGAAGAGGCATAGTGGTCCACGCAGGTACAGAGAAAAGTACGCATCACATTCGTGGCGTTCGTACTAATCGCTCGCACTCTAGGAACCTAATCGAACAGAATTAGCTTCACAGCTTATCAATATATTGAAATAGTTACAATGCTTCGAGTTATAGAGCTGCCATCATCCACGCCACAGCTTTCTGCTGCTCGCAAATCCAGGGTGCGCTCGTAATAATCCGCTACGCTCATTTCGCCAGCGTAAACTGCTCGTTGCATATTGGTGACGGATTGTTCGCGAAAATTGCCTTGATTATCCATGCCATATTGTGCTCGCAGCTGCTCGAACTCGCGTTGCTCTCGTTCGCGGAGCGCTGCGCGATCGGCCGGTTGCGGCGAACCGGCCGGGAAGTGAGATTCTACGTGTCTGGCTGCAGCTTCGCTCTAAATATATTTTTCCTTGATATAAAAATCGGGTAAGTAATTGATTGATGGCTTACATTGCTTTCGTTGTCCAAATTTAAACCACAAACAGGACACGAATGCGTTGGGGGGCTAGCTGGCGACAAAACGTCACGATGCTCAATATTCACATGGAGTTCCAAATCGGGCGGGGAGTTAAACGTTTTAACGCACAGTGGACAAGAGAATATTTCGCAAGTGCTTCCACCTAACGAAGGCGATGTCAGATCGAAGTGACTTCTACAATCGAATGAAATTACGAAATAGAAATGGCAACTAGGAGACTACTGAACCTATTAACGTGTTCCTCTAATTCGTTTGGACTTTTGCTGGTGTAATTGCACATCGGACACTGTAATTTGGGAGATGCACTTTTCAACTTCAAATCGAGATTGGATCGCAACGGTGATCCATGACCATGGCTCGAATTCTTAGGACTTAATTCACCACCCCCGTTCACCTTCGGTGATAAATTAATGTTATTTATATTACTTTTACCGCTATGACTAGAATACGACGGAATGTTCCAATTATGGCTGCTTTCGCCATTCAAAGATTTGTACTCGCTGCAAATGAAAACTGTCAATTTTTGCCCTAATCGAGACGACTAGATTGGGAATTGCACGTACCTAGGACTAGGATCATCGATGAAACTAATATTATGCTCCGATTCGGGAGTGAGAAAATCCAAATGCGCTTGGTTCACGTGCAAGATGAGCTCAGCTGGCGAAACAGCTGATAGCTCGCAGAAAGGGCAAACTGCATTTCCGTCAATATGAGCTGTGTGGGTATGTGTTCGAAATTGGTCTTCACTCAAACCCTCCAAGCCGCAAATTTCACAACAATAACTAAACTCGGGCAAAACATTGCTTGCCATTTCTACAATAGAAACAAACAAAAGGAAAATTTGTTATACAACCTCACCGTGATTATTGGAAATTGCAGCGGAATAAATTTCGCTCACTTTTAATTTATTCCAGGTACTTAGTATCGTATAAAGGTGTTTTTTGAATTGTATAATTCAGGAACTTTAAATAAATCCAATGCATTTGACATAGTGTTGACCTACTTTTCCGCAACCCGCATAACAAATCTGCATAATGATTGTCGAAAAGACAAAGACACAACATACAATGGAAATATCAATGAAAGAAAATTGAATTTGTACCAATTCAGGGGTAGATAGCTAGAATGTTGACCCATCTGCATTCATTGAGCGAAACTAGATTTTTTATATACAGGGTGATGCATTTTTGGAAATTTAACTGGATCGATTGAATCCAATTAGACAGTCATGAGAAAACTTCACACCATTCAAAATATTGTTTGAAAAATAATAGGCAACTAAACATACAATTTCTACAAAAGAATAAATTTTTGAAAATGGTATCTAGCGTGTCACGCTAGTAGGAAATGAAAGAGAGACAGAAGATGATGTATTTGCTCTACCGTAGTGTCAAGGAAATTAAGTTGCGCTTGCGTTGATGGAAGAAACGCAAGCGCTTTAAAATCAAAATGGTCCCCTATAAAGTATTCAAAATCTACTAAGGTTCGCGATTAAAAAATATGTATTATATAATTGTTAATATATCTTAATAAATAATCATTAAATAAATAAACGCTCGAGATAAAATTACCGCGAATTAAAATTCAAATGAATCAATTCAAGTGTCAATGACGAACTATCCCGGACTTCCCCGAATGCCAACTTCTATATTTATTCGTTTTCAACTAGAATATATTGTACTTTTACATAAATGATATAGAATGACCTTTCTCACCTCAAAGCAAACATTGTACAAAATACTATAAGCGTTATATCATTCATTTCAGTGTGTTCTAGTGTCTAACATCAATCACCATGGCGAATAAAGATCAACCAATCGCTATCCCAAATTCAATTAAATTCCTATTCGGTGGCTCAGCTGGGTAATTAATATTGAAATAATAGCGAGAAAAATTCCATTAATAAAATATTTTGTAGTATGCTAGCCACCATATTCGTACAACCCCTAGATCTCCTGAAAAATCGAATGCAACTTAGTGGAGTCGGAGGGAAACCAAAAGAATACGCCAATTCCTTTCAAGCCTTTAGGGGCATTATAGTGAAAGAAGGGCCTTTTGCCTTATATAATGGGATATCTGCAGGCCTACTGCGACAAGCGACCTACACGACAACGAGACTAGGAATTTACACCTGGCTTTTCGAAAAGGCCACTGGCACCGATAACAAGCCACCTGGCTTTCTTTTAAAAGCTGGTTTGGGGATGGCTGCTGGAGTTTGCGGGGCTTTCGTTGGAACACCTGCCGAAGTGGCACTAATTCGGATGACTTCGGATGGTCGCTTGCCTTTGAATGAACGACGAAATTACAAAAATGCATTTGAAGCCATTTTTCGCATTTATAGGGAGGAAGGCTTGTTAACCCTTTGGCGAGGTGCTGTGCCAACTATGGGAAGAGCAATGGTAGTGAATGCTGCTCAATTGGCTAGTTATTCGCAAGCGAAACAAATCCTAGTGGATACTGGTTATTTTACTGAAGGTATATTTTTGCATTTTGTCTCTTCGATGATCTCTGGTTTAATTACAACGGCGGCTTCAATGCCTTTGGATATCGCCAAAACTAGAATACAGAATATGAAGACAATTGATGGGAAACCAGAGTATCGGGGACCCTTTGATGTCTTATCGAAAGTGGTGAGAAATGAGGGGATCTTCGCGTTGTGGAAAGGCTTCTCGCCGTATTATTTCCGATTAGGACCACATACGGTTTTGACTTTCATTTTCTTGGAGCAAATGAATGCTCAGTATAAATTATTTGTTGTGGGCAAGCAATTCGAGTAAAATTAGGCTCAATATGGTATTATGTGAATGGATAATATGCTTTTCATTATTGATAAGTTTAGCAAATTTTGCAATAATTTGTAAGTATTTCTAAAAAAAAAAAAAAAAAATGCGCAACACGGAACCTCTAAATCTATTTTTACGCGATCTATTTTTACAGATTTTTATGTTGATGATCTATTAATTATCGTATTTGTAATTATTGTACGTCACAACTGTGATAATGAATTAAATCGTACCAAGCACATTTTTATATTATAGTTTGCACAAATTATTATCGCATGTATATTATTTTATTTTAATATATCAAAATATATATATTTTACGAAACTGTTGTTTGAAACGTTATTTCGTTCGGTCGGTCATTTTCGGTTAAGTCCGTGTACGTTATCGTACCTAAAGGTAGGCAACCAAGCATACGCAATACGTCAACAGATTTATTTACAAAAGAAACTTATAGTTACCATAAATAGTCGTAATTTTGTACTTAAAAATCGGAAATAATATGAAATCACAGAAATGTACACCGCTCAGACTAGACACCTACTTCTAATTTCCTTTAGTATTCTTAACAACACACGCATCCTTAAAATTCGTCACATTCAAACTCCCAAAATAATCGTCATGTAAAAATCGCACAATATCCTCGATTTTACACAAATTAATCTCGCCCCCATCCAATCGAATCAAATCCTTACAAAACGCAATTTGTTTAGTGACATCCTTACCATTCGACAATAATCGGAAATAAATCCCTTTCGGTCCGTTCTGCGACTCCCGATTATCCTGATAGATTTCGAACACGATTCGTGCGGCATATCGCAACAAAAGTGCATCATTATGCAATCCCAAAGCAGTCGTAAGCTGCTCGATCGTATTATCGTGTCCGGAATAGACGACCAAATACGGCCCATTATTCGAAACCATATGGAGCATTTGCTGTACGATATGTCGGATCAGACCGTAAGATCGGAGCAAACACAATCGTTTCCAATACACGTTGCGCCATCTCTGATAATTCACCCAATCTGTGTAGGCAAAAACGCCAGCTACATTCTGTCGCCTAGAAATCAACCAGATGATGCAGATATTCTGATTGGATTCGATCCAAACTTACTTGATGCAATTTAAGGGCGATTCACATGGAAGACTGCTACCATGACATACATAAGTTAAAAGAGCGTCGCGGATCGCATGCGGATCACCTCGCAAAGCTCCTTGCTCAGCTCCGGATGAAAATAGCGATTTTCCAGTCGATTCCGCTAATAAAGCCACCGCTGGATGCGATTTGATAATCGGCGATAAACTGTTCTTGAGCGACCTTAAGTAAAATTACTTAGAAAAGCAAAATTACTGAGCTGAAGCCACTTACTTTGAAAGCTTATCAATAATTGGACATCCACAATCCTTGAAGCAAAAATTAATCGACTGACTCTCAGTGATGCTGATTTTTAGCAACGTTTCGTGCGATATGAATCCATAAAGAAAAGCTAGAGCTGATTGAAAAGTCCTGCGATATCTTGTACTAAAAACCGCAATATCCTGCGGTGCGATGTTTTTCAATTCGGGCCAAATTTGCGTGTAACTCAGTTTCATTAAATGGCCCAAATTCAGCAACTGGCTGATGCCTTGCATCGTCAATTGGCCTAATTGGCATTGCGATGGATGCGTTGGCAAAATAGGAAATCCATGAAAAGCGCCAGGGCCAATCCAGGCCAGTTTGCCACTTATCGTTAAATTGTGCAAATACGCCTGCAAAATAACTGCTGTTCAAACTGCGAGTGATAAGACTTTAAATCCAATTTCTATTTATAATCGCATGCCAAGTTATAAACAAACTACCTTGTAGGCATTTAAAAGTGTCGATTCGTGTGTACCGCAGTTGATTGAATTTATTTTGCGAATATGCTGCAATGGTCCTCGATCACCATGCCTTATCAGAGTCAATAGACCCTTTAGCACCCAGTTTTTCGTTTGCAATAATCCTGCAAATATTCTCGTTTGATAAGTAAACACATCACTCAAACCGAAAAAAAAACAACAATAATAGTGTAGACACATACTTATCTCGAGTGGGATTGTTTTTGATTAAAAACGTGCGCTTTAAGTTGCAACTATGAAAACAACACTCAACTACGAAATAATAAAACCATAAATCAGGCGAAAAAGTGCAAATCTAAAAACAAGGGGTAAGTGTACCTTCGTCGCCTTCGGTAATTTCGTGTGGGAAATTGCAAACGCGGAAAATTCGTCGCGTTTTTATGTCGACTGCCATACTTTGGAACAATTCGGAGCTAATGGCCGGTTCTAGTTGTTTCGGTTTCGGCTCCAAAAATTTGTAGACTCCAGCTACCAGCAGAAGAATCCAAATGCTCATTAACAGATAGCAGTGAAGTGCTTTATTCTGTGAAGTCATACGAACGATATCGAAAATCATGATTGTAGCGCAAACAGTTTTCAATTCCTAAACATATTTGCCGTTTGCATTATTTTTCTTCTTGTTGATGTTTACGTAACCTAAAGATCGGTTTATCAGTTCCTTGATTAGATGCAAAACGGGCTATTTACGTAATCGTTCGACTTGCTCGGCATGTAATTATAACTTTAACTGCATTATATTTTCTATAAATAAATAAAATACTTGTTTACATGTTGCGATGATCTTGAGAGTACGTAGAAAAAGGGGGCGCTACTGCAATTTTTGCATTGCCACCACGTTTACACACCTGCGTTTCATCGATTTTACACTCTTCATTGATTAAACCACGTGGCTTGTTTTAATCAAGTGCAACTTTGAACTTGGCTTATCAACTTCTACGTAAAAGCCCAAATTAAATTGTCAACACAATTTTTTCAAATTACTGCTGTCTTGATATAGTTTGATAGATTTCTTCCAAATTTAGTCTTCGGGCAAATTCGTTTCGATGATGTGAATTCGGTTCGTAATTAATTATATAAACAAACTAATTGATTCGACATGCGCTTCTTGATGCACTCAAATCTTCATTCCTCATTTTTTTCCACATTTCAGTCGACGATATCAATTCGAATCAAGGACAACGTAGCAGAAAACAATCGTACAAACAAATAAATAAAAACAAGCGAACGCCAAGTATGAAGCGTTGCAGAATTGCATTCGAAATTTATGGCAAAATCAGCAAAATCGAAATGTAACTGCAACGACTTTCCTACCTAGCAAAAGTGCAATCGAGTCAACAAACCCATAAAGAAAAATCTAGTGCGCATTTAGAAAAAAAACCGGAAATTCACAGTGCTATTGCCGAAAGGGCCGAAACTTGGTCCAGTTGGTGGTTTGACATTTCGAAATTTTGGGTGTGCAATTGAGAAATTGGGGCGAACAGATACCGGGTAAACAAGACCACGTGATTGCGGCGTGTTTACCGATCGACAGTGGGGGCTTTCGGGCACCAAGTGCCAAGCGAATTTCGACTGTAATGTCAAAATAGTCGAGGCGATTGTTCAGATACGGGGACTTGGTCACGTTCGCACGGATGAAATTCAACAGATTTTCCCGTATCAATATTTTCCAACCCCCATATGGTGGTCGAAACGGCAAGGCGCGCTGGTCATCATTCAAATAGCCAATTTTCGACGCTTTCCTGCTGCGATAGATCGGAGAATAGTTAACGCCGCGACGAGAGTGCGGACTTGTTTTGTCTCTTTGCCGTTTGAGGCACAAAGTTTTTATTTTTTCTGTTGTTGTTTGGGACCTTTAATTACCGACCAGTGAATTATCAATGACATGAGTCAACGGGATACATTTATACACCTAGTAGCTGGAGGGTATGTATTTTGATAAGACGCAGAAAAAGATTCCACCTAACCTTATCAATTTATTATGTAATAATGTATGTAAAATGTTCAATACGCAAACGGAGCGAACAAATATTTGGCGCCTGCTAATTTAATTTGTCAACTATTAATAAATAAATCACATAACTTTGACTTTAACCTGTTTAGATAGATTGTTGCTATTATTATCTAGCAACGTTTGTTTATTTGATAAAACGACTTTTAATTAAAACGCATTTATGCTAATTCCCGGATTCTATTCAATTCACGTTTGTTTTTCCTCTCGTATTTGTCTCCGCACAGCTGAGAGTCCATAGAACCATTAATTTTTTTTGTTTTCTCCTCTCTATTCATTCTAAAAATAGCCTCGCAAATGCAATTTATAAATTACAACTTCAAACTATAACTTGTTTACGTGAAGCCCAAGGTCACATTTATTATCGCTCCACATTTTTATTAATACGCCAAATTTTTCCCAAATCAAACGTTTTGCTATCTTTGGCTTCCGACGAATTAGACTGACCCTCAATGTACCAATTCAGAAATATTGATTCAAAATTAGACCATCATCCATGCCAAAAATATCTTAATGCATTCCAATGCAATGTTAAGAGGATCCGATTGGTCAATATGACAATAACGGACAATAGTAACGAAAATTGCAAAAATCCATGGTAAATTAAATTGGGAACCATACAAAATATTTTTGGAAATCCAAAATTTTCCAAAAAATTTGAGGAAATTCTTCGGAAATTCACATTTTTTCTAATAAATTCCTTCTCATTCCTCATAGGCTGATTTGAAACCATTTCCACGTGTATTATTTTCGAAAATTTTTGTAGAGTTGCTGGCACTTTCGGCGCTATCGTAACATGTCCTTTGGAAGTGGTCAAAACTCGGCAGCAATCATCAAAAAGCGGTTTCAGTGCTACTAGTAGTAATACGGTGCGAAATTTGGCATCTGCTTCAATACCAAATGAATGTCTGACGTCGAAATGCAAATCGGTGCCGACACAGAGGCGTAGGTTATGGACAACTACACGATACAGCCGGCCTCAAGTTGTAGCTCTTTCAGGTTACACCTCAACACCACAGATCAGTACCCTCAGCATTGTGCAATGCATCCGCCACATCGTTCAGCACGAAGGAACCATGGCCCTATTCAAAGGTACCATTCGAAAATCGTTGTTTTTGGCCCGGAAATTAAAGTTGTACTTTTTCAGGACTTGGGCCGAATTTGGTAGGAGTGGCACCGTCGAGGGCTGTGTATTTTTGCACTTATTCGCAAGCGAAATTGTTCTGGAATAGTTTGTTGCCCCCTGATTCGCCGATTGTGCACGTTTGTTCGGCGTCGTGTGCTGGCTTTATGGCGAGCACTCTAACGAATCCGATTTGGTTTGTCAAGACTAGACTTCAGTTGGATTTTAACAAGGAGAATAAAATGACTGCTCGGGAATGTGTTAGGAGGATATATGCGAGTTCCGTACGTATAATTTGATTTATGTGCGATTTTGTAAGATTTGATTCGATGGAAAACGCGACAAATTAATTTAATTCATCTAGATTTTTTTCAAAATTATTTTCAAAGTGTTTGTGCTATTTTATTGTGATTTTTGACTTGTATCGCGATTGTGCTTGCTCAAGAATGCATGATGAACGTTTAATGTAGCGATTTTGTAAGAATTAAATTCGATTAATTGGTCCAAATTAATTTACTTTTTTTCAAAATTATTTTCAAAGTGTTTGTGCTATTTTTTGGCAATTTTTGACTTGCATCGCGATTGTACTGGCTCAAAAATACATGACAAACTTATTATTTCATTTATGTAGCGATTTAACTGCGATTGCGAACGCGCTAAATTAATTTAATTATTTTATTTATTTTCAAAATTATTTTCAAAATGTTACCGCTATTTTTTCGCGATTTTTGACTTGCATCGCGATTGTACTGGCTCAAAAATTAATGACGACCGAATACTTTCAAATATGTAGCGATTTCGTAAGATTGGACTTTGATCGCGAAGGGGGCCAATTAATTTAATTAACCTAGACTTTTCCAAAATTATTTTCAAAATGTTTGTGCGACTTTTTGCGGTGTTTGAACGCGATTGTGGTAATAGTAGGCGAGTTAAATAAGCAAAAGACACTTACATTTGTTTAAAGCCATCTTGAATTCGCCGTTTGGCCCCGTCAAGAATGCCGCTCCGGTTCCAAGTCCACTTTGCTGTTTTTGTCCATTTCCATGTTAGCTTCCATTGAAATCCACCACCTATAGTTGTAAACACACTAATTAAACACAATGAAAGTCATTACCGCACTCAAATCTTTCAAAACTACTCATTTTTGATAATTTTCAAACGACCGAAATTCAATGGCAGCTAGTACTACTAACGCCCCCCCAATTAGCGATCACTTTGGAAACTAAATATTTGACACAGGTACTGCTGTGATTGGTCGAAAATGAAGGACGAACATATAATTCCATCTCGAATATTCTCGATTCCCCGCGATTTTCCTCAGAGCAATTAAATCGTATGATTATCAAAATTTTGATTTTACTTTTCGCGAATTTCCAACCGATACTTGTAATAGCTAGCTAAATTAGCAGATGTGTACTTACATTTATTGCAGGCCATTTTCACTTTGCCGTTTGCGCTCCTCAATGATGTAGCCGGCCGGCCGGCCAACTTCAAATGCTTGTTTTGTCCATCCACTTGTTAGCCCCCATTAAATTCAACCACCAAAAGTTCCACGCACACTATTTAAACGCGATACAACACAATTTAGCACTCAAATCGTTCTAATTGCACCTTTTTCAAAGTGTTTTAATTGTTCAGTACACAATGGCCGCTTTGCTTAAACCGCGGTTTAACTCTACAGCTTGCTTGAACTGGTACCGACTGCGCATTGCGCAGAAAGTGGTACCAAATTTCCGAATAAAAAGTTACTAACTTTTACTTGCATTCCTTTGTGGATCAAAGTGATCATAAAATTTTAAATCGGTTGGTCTCATCAAAAATAATTATTTCAAAATGTACATACATTATTTAGGCACAACCTGCCACAAGGATGGCTCGATTCTTTCCAAATTAACACGTAAAAATCACTGCAAAGCCACCAATGCCAAAACGGCCTCGATTCAAGCGCGCACTGTCATTCACTACCAGGAGTACCACTTTTTCAAAGCTAAAATTTCCTTCTGGAATACTATAGACTGTACCGGGTGGTCTAATATACCGGGCGACCCAATAATTACATGAATTAACATCAATTTAAATCCCAATTTATTTTTAAGGGTGTTTTGGGCTTCTACAAAGGAATAAGTGCTTCGTACATGGGCATCTCCGAAACAATCGTGCACTTTGTGATATACGAAGCTATAAAAGCGGAATTAATGGCACATAGAGGTCGAAATCCAGACGAACGTAGTTCTAAGGATTTCCTCGAATTTATGATGGCTGGTGCTATTTCGAAAACAGTGGCTTCGTGCATCGCCTATCCACATGAGGTGGCTCGGACACGCTTACGCGAAGAAGGCACTAAATATACGGGTTTCTGGCAAACGTTAATGTTGGTGTTTAAGGAAGAAGGAATGCGAGGGATCTATCGAGGACTTAGCACCCAATTGGTGAGGCAGATTCCTAACACTGCTATTATGATGTCGACCTATGAGGCTGTGGTTTACATTTTAACGACGAAATTGAATACGGATTTTTATGGGAAAGAAGCGGAACATTGAATTTGTGTGTGCCAATAAACATTTTAAATTTTTTTGTAGATATTATATCAATCATAAATCGCTCTTGGATTATTAAAAGCACAATTTTTTGTTCCTATATTACTACAAATTATTTATTACATTTGGTTTTCCATTCGAATTATTATTATTGTTAATTTTTCTTTTTTAGACTACTATATACAGGGTAAAATTTATGATTTTTTTTTTGTCAAATGGAAAGCTTTTGTAATTGTCTTATAGATCTGTGTTATTTTTGTCTTTAATTGTAAATAGATTTATTATACGAAATTGTTAGTTTACTTTCTATTTGTCTATCTACTTGAAATCAGCGCTCTTATAGCCAATCAGTGAATCCCATTCTAATTTTATGTCCTGTTAATTGTACATTAATATTTTAGAAAATACCAACGGCAGTTTACTACTATAATTTCAAAATAAAACTGGTGTACATATTTTCTCAGTATTAATATTATTTTTGTTATAAATAAAAATGAGTGTTAAACATTTTTGTAAATCGTTTTAGAATATATATTATTGTAAATGCTGTAAATATAGCTGTAATATGAAATATACCCTTATTTAAATTAAATAGCATTTTATTTTTGTTCAAAATGTAGAAAAGGACAGAAATAGTGCCAAAAATAAGTAAATAAGTATCTTGTGGATAGGCAACCAAGAATACATTGTCTAATACGCTACCTTACCGACGGAGGTCAGCCTCAGCCAGCGCAATTTGTCAAATGTCAAAATATTAATCCAAAATGGCGTTTGTCTAATTGTATAGTGTCGCAAAGCAAGCAAATCCCGAATTCCTTTGCATTTACCGATGTTTACGTCCAACCGACCAGCGACTATTCTCATTTATTTTAGGCAGTTATCAATCAGCCCTTAAAATCCGTGGTACGTAAGTAAATTAGCTCAGTAAGCCGAGTGACTCCCGAACAATCGCAAATAGATGCAAGAAACGTCGCCAGAGTGACATTGTGGTGTGTGCCTTTTTAGAAACCATGTCCGAACAGGGCGACGTCCTCCAGCCCAGCAGTCCGGCCGCCGAACGCGACAAGACGCCGTCACGGGCCATCGTACTCGAAACGGAACTCTCCACACTCACTCCACCCGAATGGACGGTGCGGTGGCGTCAACAGGAGTCCTACGTGCTCGTCCTGGAACGAAAACTAAACCAGCAAGAAGGTACTTAGTTACACAGTTTTGTTAAAAGTAATGCTAATTCTCTATCTATCATGTATCTTAATTGAGTGCAGTGTTAGTGTAATTCTTGTGCTGAAATTATATGCCGTGTGTGCAGTGGCCAACACAAAAGTTCGCCAATTTATATCGTTCGTGGTCATTGCAGGCGATTTGACGGAGCTACGACAGACCAGTGAGAAGACGAAATTGCAGCTGGCCGAGTCGCAGCAAAGGGAAAGGGTGCTGGTGCGCCGTTTGACTGCCAAGGAGCAGGAGAGCCAAGACTACGTGGTCAGTAAATTGTGGAAGGCAAATTAAAATGTTCTTAACTTTGTGTGCTCAAGTGTTTCTATTTTTTTGACGCTTTTGAGAAGGATTCATTAGGCTCAAGTGCAAAAACACGCATCACGATATTTTAGTGGTACTAACTTTGGTAACTCTTTTGACTATGTTGCGGTTTAAGGTGGGTGATTGAATTTGCAGTAGGAAAATGATAAAATTGTAAACAGTCGTCGCGGCCAGAATCAGAGCGGATTGTTTGTGATTAAAGGTTTTGATGCTGGTCGAGGCCGTATATTTGATTTCGTAATTTAAGGCTTTGTTGTGCTCTTTGTTACGACAAAGTTAAGAACATTTTGAGCGTATTTGTTCAGTTTTGTAATTGTTACAATATATTGTAAACCAAATCTATAACATTGTAGTGTAATGTAAAAGAAATTGTACTAAACATGCGAGAGTTGACTATTTTATAGCATTGTTGTCTTATAAAGTCAAACGAAATTGTAATTGGAAAGAAAACGTAAATGGGTCTTTCCAATAAATCGCGGTGTAAATTTATTGGGGCCCAAATGTACAGTTGCCAATAAATTTACCCCCTTAACGGATCGAACTAACAGACTTTTCTGCTTTAGTGTCAACTGAACGAGCTGAAAAGTGCCCAAGCATCCACCACATCGTCGCTCCGCACTGCGTTGCTGGATCCAGCAGTGAACAGCATCTTGCAGCAACTCCGATCCGAACTGCAAGCCACCAGACTCAAACTCGAAGACACGCAAAACGAGCTATCGGCTTGGAAATTCACACCCGATTCAAATACAGGTAAACGTCTGATGGCGAAATGTCGTCTGCTTTATCAAGAAAACGAGGAACTGGGCAAAATAACGAGTTCCGGCCGCATTGCGAAACTGGAGAGCGATTTGGCGCTGCAGAAGAAGTTCTCTGAAGAGGTGCGACAAAGTCAGAACGAGTTGGACTCGTTCCTGGCGGATTTGGACGAGGATGTCGAAGGCATGCAGAGCACGATCCTGTTTCTGCAGGAGGAATTGAAGAAGGCGAAGGATAATGCGGCGGTGCTACAGAAAGAAATCAGTACATTAAAATTGGCGAATGGCAACAATGTCGCTCGTGCGAATGGTGACTCGAATAGTGTGTGTGAACCAGAACGGACCGACTCCGAACCGGAGATGGAACGAACTCGCGTGAAACGTGTTCGAAGGAGTTCCGTACTCAGTATCGATTACAATGAGGATGATACACTTGTTATTAATACGAACGGTGATGTGGCGATGACGTCCGATCCGGAATAATCATGAAGTTCTAATGTGGTAATTCATTATATTTTTTTTAATTAGGAACCGATTTTCTCTTTGCCTTTTTTTGGGCCTTTTGAAAAAGGTACACATTGTGCGGGGATAGATTCTTTGCAGTACTACTAACTAGTAATTATTGTGCGTCCATAAATTGGAAATTCAAATCGATTGGAATTTATTCAATTTACACTACTACTATTGATTGATTGAAATTATAAACTGACGAACAGTATACTAAATATTTGTATATAGATAGAAATATTGTAGGTTCTATTGTGGTTATATGAGACATGTGAATTTATTTTTATTCTTACCATGATTTTCGTGCTGTTATTGAGAAGATTAATTGTACCGAGATGGTGTATTCGATTTGCGGTGCGGTTTTATTGCCCTTTTCGAATGCGATTCGCGTTGTTTTTTTTATGGCTGCAGTGCAGCTTTATGCAGATTTTTATTAAGTAACATTTTTCCACAGCTCTTCTTTGAGAACGAATTACAATTATATTGATTGAGTGAGACGAGCTGTTCGCCTTTAAGATTATCTTTTGTACAAATTGCTATAATTTTCATTTAAGTCACACATACTTTTTTATTTAAAGCGAATGTTTTTTAACGTTGTATAAATAAAATTAAAAGATTTTATGTTTATTAACTTTTGTCAAGTTGAAAGCGTTTACAATAATATATTATTAAATAAAGTTTTCTCATTTTAATAGGGTTTTCATTCAACAGATTTGAATTTGCCGGTTTAATTCGAATTATCTCGTCGGGCCCAAGTATTGCTGGTTGCATATCAAATTCTAGCCAGTCGACCATCTTTGTTTTTCCGGAACGGTTGAAGCTTACCGGAATTTGTTTGGTGAAGTGCAGTGCTTGTTTTAACGAAGAAAACTACATAAACTAATTATAAACACTAATTAGTACACCCACTAATTGCAGTAGCAATTGAAAAACCGCTCGAAAATGTAAGTAAACATTGTTTTGTACACATAACCTAAAATTACAAAGTGTTCATAATCGTTTAGGGCGAAACCAGGTTCAGATCCAGAACACGACGACAAAGATAAGAAAAAGGAACGTAGCCGAGACAAGAAAAAGCGCAGTGCATCGGGTTCTAGTAGCAGCGACAGCAGTCGAAGGTATTTATCATTTCATCCCTCATCTATCACACATCCAACAAAACTCATTTTAGTTCTGCTGATAGCAGCTCATCCAGCTCCCGCTCTTCAAGCAGCTCCAGTTCCGGTTCGAGTTCGCGATCCAGCAGTTCCTCATCGGACTCATCAAGCTCTAGTAGCGACACTGGTCGATCACGACCGAAACGCAGATCGCGTTCAACGAACAAACGATCGAGCAAAAGCCGCGATCGCAAGGACAAGGGGAAAGATAAGGACAAAAAGGACGAGAAGAATGATAGCAAAAAAGACGATAAGGACGCGAATAATAAGAAGGATTCGTCGCCGTCCAAGGATGACAAGAATCATGGACGGCTACGTTCTAGGTAAGTAAAAGATTTCTCAGTAAATTTACCACGTGCTTTATTTCCATTAAAGAATGCTAATTTATTTACTTATTGACAGATCGCGATCCGATAGACAGAAGCGCCGCCGGCGCTCACCAACTCCTCGCCCAACCAAAATCCACATCGGTCGCTTGACTCGCACGGTTAACAAAGAGCACATTCAAGAGATTTTCGGCACATACGGCATAATAAAACACGTTGAATTCCCACGCGATCATGTCCATCAGCATTTAGGCCGCGCGTATTGCTACGTCGAATTCAGCACGGCTGACGAGGCAGAAAATGCAATGAAACATATGGATGGAGGCCAGATTGACGGCCAAGAAATTACCGCGGCTCCAGTTTTGATCCCAAAACCGCGACCGATGCCGATTCGTCGTTCGCCGCCGCCAATGATGCGTCGCATGCCGATGCATCGGCGTCGTACTCCGCCACGGTTTAGACGTCGATCGCCGATGCGACCGCCGCTTAGGAGGCGGCCCCATTCGCGTAGTCCTCCACCCAGAAGGCGCAAGCATAACAGTCGGTCGAGTAGCAGCTCTTCGCGGTAAATTTATATTTTAATTTTAAGTTAGCGGACGACGCATATAATTAATAAATGAATCAATTTTGCTCCACGTTTTGTCGAATAATCTCTGCCATTTTGTAGAGATTGTCGTACGTGGAAGGGTAATCTTGAAGAATTAACATCAATTCGACTTTGTTTAGTTTGTAGATTTCGGCGGAACTTAATGCAACGGCAGTAGTAATTCGTACTTCGTTGCTGAACACTTCCATGTCCCCGAAACTAGCGCCGTCTTTTAGTACAGCGACCTAGAAATAATATTCATACAGTTATAAGAATTGTAATCTAGAAATTTGAATTTCTTTTCAACCCTTATGATTTTTAATTTTTATAATTTTATTTTTCAATGTTTTACTTACCGTTTTGCCTAATTTATTATAAAGTACTACAGTTCCAACATTAATGAAGTAGATACTTTGACTGGCATAATCCTCTTGATAAATAACATCGTGCGTTAGAAAATAATGGCAACGAAGTAGAGGAATTATTTTTGAATGTGTTTCTTCCGGAAGAAACTTGAAATATTTCAGTTTTTTAATTATAGTGACTAGGCAGTAATGATGCACTTCCTAAAAATTATTAATTATTAATTTGACTTGCTAAATTAATTAACTAAGTACTTGTTGCAATTTTGGCGATAATGATTCAAGAACATAAGACTCGCGGTAATAGCGATCAAAAAAGCGAAACGCGTAATATTCTTCAATACGATTTCGTAATCGTAGTGGCAATTGTTTAAATTGCACGTATTCCTCAAATTGTTTCATTGTTTTGGCTTCCACGCGTAAACCGTTTGATTTCAACGTCCAGATTTGATAAATTTGAACTGTAAAATTTATTTAAAGTTCTTGTACGTAATAAATTAAATTACGAGTTACCAATCATAAAAATGTGCAATGCAAATCCACAGATAGTCAAAATCGCTTCAAAGAAAGCGATGAATAAATGCGGATCACTTTCCTCATCCCAGCCAGAATTTAAAAGTAAAACCGTTCCTTTCATTATATTTGTCAGTTTTGTGTTATTTCTTGGCGGCATGTCGCTCCATAATTGTACGTTGAAAACCAAACAGGACGACCAGCAAATAATTACGATAAAAATGATGATCATTTGGATCATTTTGTGAGTGTAAGCCGACATTCCTACATACTAGAAATTATATAAAGGTAAGTAAATTGAATTAGTAAAATATATCTTCACCTTGCGAAATTGATTAAGTGTCACCATCCAACAATTCCAGCGAACAATCTTCAAACTATTCAAATATTTGAAGTTATAATTCACATGTGGAAAGAAGAAGCAAACAATTGGTTTGAACAGTTCAGGAAGAAGAGATAGGACGTCGAAGATGAGGTAAGAGGTTGCATATCGACTAGAAATAAATATTTTGACTGAAAATATTGCTATGGAGTATTTTTAATTTTTACTAAATTATTTTCCGCCGCGATAAAATCACTCGACTTTGCTTTTTGCTGAGAAATCCCGTGCAGACAGTCAGAATCATGTTGGTCAGGTAAAAGATGTCGAGGAGCACGTTCATTGAAAAATAGCGTTGGCAAATTTTGTCCCTCGACACAAAAGTAATTGGAAGTTTAATGAAGAAAATTGAATAAATTATGAACATGAAATTGTCCCAATGCAAGCTGAAAAAAATTAATTATGATCTTTATTAGCACTAGTTTAATTAAAGACGTTTACTTAAACATGCTGAATGGATGGATGATCCAATAATAATGGATCAAGTTCCTTGCTTCCTCTTGGCGAAGTGCATACGAGCTTTTTATGTAAATTTTCGTGTTCGGATGATTACTTCCAATTAGGAATTTACCCTTAGCACATCGACGCCATTCAATAAATAGCCCACTATCGATGAACTTGGATAAAATATCCTGTTTTTGTTCAGAGAGGGTACAGATATGGTTCTTTAGTAAGGGTTTGACCGAAAAGAATCGGGCTGACTTTCTTGGTATTGACATATTTTTGGCAGATTGGAGGATAAAAAAATGGCAGTTGTTTTATTAATTATTTATTAATAGAACTTAATAGAATTTAGTAGAATTAACAGCAACAATTATGTTATTCCAGATATTTATTATAAATACTACTAAATAATTCTTACATTACAAAATTATTAAAATTATTGTTAGTATTACAAAAATTCTATATTATATTTATATTAATGAATCTACAGTCGCTACATTTTGGTTCCATGATCACTATTATAAAAATTACTATAAAATTACTAGTTATAATAATTTTTGTTTTTTAAATGGTTCCCACTGTTTTAAATTCTTTTCAATCTACTCTACGATAACAATAATATTTATTAAAAACTAACATCTATGTCTAATATTGTTCAAAACAAAATTAAGACACATATTGATATAGAATTTAGGTTGTTATGATTTGTTTCTATATTTCATTTTGATATTTTCGAAAATCAATTTGGATATGCATGCAACACGAAAGAAAACTCCTTTCCAAAATAGTATCACAATAATTATTATTACGAGAAAAAATTATATTTAAAATAAGAAATATTGCTATGTGAGAAACGTACAAAAAGAGAATCGAACAAAGATAGTGCGAAGCTCAAGAAATCCAATCCAATAAGCAATAAAAATCAATCAAGAACCATGAATTGCCGAGAGATTTGGCAAGATCTCAGGGAGGATTATAAATATTTATGGTGGAATCAGTTTTTTTGATTAAAATTTATTGAATTAAAAGACGTCAGGTAGTGGTTGTCGAGGTCCAGGAGGACGATAGTCGTTAATCTCATCGCTGGCAACCACAGGTGAACATTGAAAGGGTGAACACGACACCCTGGCACCTTCTCCACAAACACACTCGATACAATTGCCAGTATCGTGCGGCAATTTATCGCCTATTTTGTATTCTTTGCCTGCAACAACCCAGTTGAACAATTTAAATCGATAAATAACTAGTAATAGTTACCCATAACTATGCAATTTTTGTTGGCGGCAACTATTTCCGAACTGGTGGCGGAATTCTCCGTGCTGCTGAAATCCTCCTCGTTATTATTGGTTTCGGTCTCGAGGCTCATCATTGTCGACGAAGAAGAATCGACCGCTAAGCTATCCGTATTATTAGTTGCAACCGTTTCCATTACAACCACGTTAATCGTCGAGGAAAGATTGAGTTGTTGCTGTTGTTGCGTTGTGAGGCCCGTTGCTTGCTCAAGCACGCTCAACGTACCCACATCACTTTTCGTGAAAGAAGCTGAAGCTGGCCGAGCCGATGTTGATGATGTTTGCACAGGATTAGTTACTGGAAGCAAATTTAAAGAGGGATTCGGAATATTTCGATTTTCGAAAATAGTTACAGCATGCGGAAAATGGTCCTCGATCCCGGCAAGGACTTTCCTTTTCGGGCGGGCAATCCTGCCACCAGCAGAACATTTCGCCGTCCAGGCAGAGGCAGAATTCGCACTGGTCCGCACGGTAAATCTGTAACGAACATTAAACAGGCTATTTAATTAATTGGCCTCTCAACGGGAGAATTTAGAATTTCAATTAACTTGTTTGGAGCCCTTTTCTTCGCCCAAAATGTGGCGATGGGGCCTCGCGAATTAAATTATGATTTATTTGTAGGGTCTACACAAAGTGGTTGTTTTATTAATTTTTTTTAATGGGAAATATTTTAGTTACAAATATTTTTCGTTAATTAATTTTTGAAACATTTAATAAACGTAATAGGTATCAATAGTATAATTTATTTTAATTAATTTGCATTGGATTAATAATAATAGCTTTACATTATTCATTCTGGTAAATGTTTTTTAATAATTATAACTACATTTACCAATTTATAATCCGTATTGCATTATTATTAATTAACCATTCAATATTTGTTAAAATTGATTGTGAAAATTTGTGTTAAATGGTTCTGATATTAGATTTTAATTTTCTCTATGCAGAAATTTTCTTGTCTACATTTCTTTACTTGACTTCGAATTTTATTTCAATCTAAATGTTGAGTTTTAGAAATTCCATTTTCATTTTTAAGCTGCAGTTGAAATAACAAACCGAGGAACAATATATGAATTTAATTACAACCCGCATTTTATTGACTAAAAAATGCACTAGCTATAATTTGAATACATATTTGTAATCCATTTACGAATCAATAAATTCATTTAAATTTTCAACTCAAACATAAACACAATTTCAACGAGTTGACATCAAAATAAAATATTTACTGCCACTTTTTAATATATGAACAATTGATTAATTAATCAAACATTAAATTGCTTGGAAATTATATAGTATAGCAAAGCAATATTTAATATATCGCGCAAAAGTAATTAATTTTGAAATTAGTGAATTATAATACTAGATTTTGTTTACATTGGTATAAAAACGCAGAGCAAGGATTTCCTCTAATTTTTCCACTTTTTCTAATTAAAGTTGATTGTAGAAAGCATCCCCGCATCCACACACTTCCCCATTAATTGCACTAGGTACATTTATATTTTTGCCACCCCTTTGCTACATCATTAAAACTCACTCAGAGAGCGAGCGCAACAAAATTCTTTCTAATTTGTTAAAAATCGCTCTAAAACAATTTCGTAAAGTAGTAGAAAGCAGCAGACATTAAAACTGCAAATAATTACCAGTGCATTGCAGTGCGAAGCTGAAACAACCCTCTTCGCTAAATCTTAAATCCCGACCAATAAATTTAACTAGAGCAAAGATAAGTGGAAATAGTTGAAAGTTGAGAGGGCGAAATGTGGCTTTGCTAGTACCGAGCAAGTGTATCTAGTAAAAATCCGATTGATGGCTTGTCCAAAACCTTTTACTGTGCTCATTAATCATCGAGCTACAACTGAGATATATTACATTTAGAAATGTGAGTGTCTTTGGAACCGGAAGAATAATAGTTAAGGCCAGGCTTGGACCCAATTTTTGATTTTACTTTCAGTTTTCTGAACAACTATGTGATTTATATGTAATTCATAAGGGATAAGAGCTTCGGGGAAACCCCGATTTTACCTACTTCTCTCTTCTTATTCTCTTCCTATTTATAGAAATGAGGATCCGGTTCCGTTTATAGTACATTGTACACAGAATTCAATTAATTGCACTCGAGATTTATGCATCTGCCTGTTATTATGCTAATTTAAATTAAATATTACACTTCAGAAAGTGGTACAAATTTTTTAATTACAATAAATTAAAGATAACACAAGTTTTTGTAATTTTTTAATTAAATTTGTATTTACATAATTAATATAAATTTGCGGGAATAAAAATAATGACAAATTTATTTTGCAATAGAAAACTTATTTTCTGATGAGGGTCCCAAAACTTCTAATTTAATTTCAACTAAAATAAATAAGGCCTTAAATTAATTGCTTTAAAGCCCTAAAAAAATATCCACATTTTAATAGGGTAATCCTTTCATAAGAAAATAATTAATTTGAAAGTTTAACGCACGTTTTGCATTCGTTAATTTTCACCGAACAAATTTAAGCGACGACAGTCTATGGGACAAATTAGAAAAAGTATTTTTGCGTAAAGTTACATGAAAGACGACGACGATGCGATAGAGAAAGCCCCTCAAGCATTTTTATACCCGTTTTGTCGCGTCTTGTACGACTCATTAGAGTAATTAGAAGGAGGTGCATGCCAGAATTTTAATCAGCCACCACTGTATGATTTTTTTTTGCTCAACCGGATCTGCATTGAAAGATAGCGCTATTCCCCAATTTTTTGATGAGTTTTGCATTTTATTTGCTGTGTCAATAATTGCTTAGCCATGATTGATTGGAAAATTTAATAATTAAATTTAATTTGATTGAAATTTTAACGATTATTGCGAAAAAAACAGGGACAGAAACAAAGAAAAGAAATGTATATCAGTGCGAAGCGCGTTTTATCTAACAAATAACTTGTAATTAATTTTATCAAGTAATCGGATGCCTGCAGTCATTAATTATTCGCGGAAAGCGCGAATTTCACAGCTCGATATCGAACGCGCCGAAAGCATCATTTTCATATTTATTTTTTGGCAAAAATCTGTGTAGAAAATTTTCATAATTTTTTCATTAGACATCCTTTTTCACAGCTGCTTGAAAACGGTTGTGGGATTTAATCGTCTTTCTCCTGCAGCATGCTTTGCAAATATTCAGTCCATCAGAACGATGGAAATTCGCTTTTCCTTTTTTATGTCTGCTGGTGGAGTAATCCAAACTGCTGGCCGAGCAGTTTATAACAAAACGCAAAGCAATCCATCTTTATATACTTTATTCTTTCCTCTTTTTTCCCTTATGTGGCTTTTATAAGGGTTTATTTGATAAATATTGCTATTGCATCCATTAAAAAATTACTTCGTAAACTAGTTGATGCTTGGCTGCAAATCGCCTCGGTAAACTTTAGTTTTGCATAATTTACAAGCGCAGTTTGCGGGTCAACCCTTATTGTTTTAATTTAATTATAATGTGTAGAGAATTTCCCAGTTGAAAAATTGCAGTGCTGATGATTATTATCCTGGCATTCCTACCTAGCCGGTATTATACTGGGACAAAACAAGGAATCTCATTGAAGGCTGAAATCCGTTGAATATTCATGTTAAAGTGATTTCTTATGCCCGGGTGCGGATTGGATTAGCCAGACCATTTGTTTGTGTGCTACATTTACGGCTACAATGCTAAATACCACACCAAACAAACCTCAATTTTGTTGTTATACTCTTAGTAGTTAAAAATAATCCCTCCCTTAAATTAAGATTATTAGAAATGCACTTATACTTAAGTTTAAGCGTTTATATACATAGTGGACTAATTAAAATTTACAAAACAGACGATATAATAATTTAAATGGAATTATCTTCGATGAGGCGTGGCTTAGTAATTTTCTAACCAATGGCAGTGCAGAGTTTTCCATCAGCGCTGCGACTAACTGCTTCCATTGGTTGAAAATTAGGTCAGCCACGCCTCAGACTCCACTTTAAGTTCTGATATTTCGAATATTTGTGGAATAGTAAAACAATTAATTTCTACCCCAATAATTCCCAACTTAAATAGTTAAGAAGCTTAAAATTTTAAACTATTGTGTTGGATATAAAGTTGCATAATTCAGCGTTAAGAGTAGAATAGAGCCGCAGCCGAGCGCAGTTTGAAAAGATCATGTTTAAGGACTATCAATCCTAATTTGAATGGTGAAGCATTTCCTCTTCTTCCATAGTATTATTTGTCGCCAAGTGTGAATGCCTAATGCTTGAATTTCCGAGCTAGCGTAGTACGTGCCAAATATTGAAATATTCAAGAGGATTGTGTGTATGTGTGTGTGATTTAAACAGACGGCGGCGGCGGCGGCTGCAAGGACCGTCCCTCATTCGTTACGCCTGGAATCTCCTTAATCCACTTTTAGGATCTTCTATGAGATATATTTTCTAGAAGAATATTTCCTCTATAAACATAAATCGCATTCGATTCACAATTGAACTTTAGGGTGGCTGTAATATTTTTGCAGAAATAATTGCAGCAAAGGTTGAGCACCTATACTTAAGATTAAACACGGATCGTTTTGTTCTAAGGCGAATTAATGAGGTGTACATCACACTGTTATGGTAGAGTTAGTGTGCATCGATTAAATCCCTAATGGCTTTATTCGGGATATAAAAGAAGAGCTTAATGGCTTAAGATTGTATTAATGTTTATCTTTGTTTGTGCTAATTTTATTAGATTATTTATGAGCCAGTCGATAAAATCCAGAATGTTGAGGTTGTGCAAACCTGGAGAACAATCGAAACGAAAAAGGGAATATAATTGAAACACAGAACTCCCACTTGAATTCTTATTTAATATATCCAAGCTCGAGTGGAACGTCACACTTAGAGTCGAAAATCATCCTTATGATCAGCACATGATCAAATTTTCTCTCAACGGCTCTAGATTGAATTGAATTGTATTTCAATGGCTTTTCTTTTTTGATATAACATGTTGTTGGATTTGCTTTTGTTTTATATGAGTTCGCAACTGGGAAAAAAAATTACAATGGTTTATAGTGCAGATCCTAGTAAAGGATTTAATCAAATTATGATACCCTGACATTGATTATTTACTTGATAAAACTTTTAATTTTCCTCTTTCGAGTGACCAATTGAATTTAGGAGTTTAATCAGACGTAGCAATTTGATTATTCCACGTTAAAGTGATTATTTCCCTCATTTACACTTAAAAAATATTTACCCCCTAGATTAATTTAAGATATCTAGTCCCTAGTGGCTTTTAGATGTGGCAAAATAACATTCTGCATAATTACAGTATGCTTGTTAGTTGATATCTCATCAAGCATTGTGTACGCTTGTTCTCACACGTCTAATCATAATGAATGCCTCATATATATCCAGGTGCTCTGTGATCATAAACTTTACCACCTATTTTATAATTATAAGCTTTGCTAATTACATCATCAACGTGCTTGATTACAGATCAAAGCTACATATGTTGCATTCTTAATTTTTCGGGACTCTTATAAAGATATCTTTGTAATTATTTCGAGTTTTCTTTGTCGTTTATTGAGAAATGCATTTAGAATGTGGAGATGAGGCTTCATTTTAATGATGTAAGACTAATTTGTTGACCCTTGTCAAAGCAACTCTCAAGACCTTTTCGCCTTGTGCAAACGGACCGAAAACTAAATCTATCACTGTAGTAGCTATAAATGGTATTAGCTGTAAAATGCTTATAGTTGAAGCGATACTATGTCTTAAGTTGTTTGAACCCACATCCCACTAATTACAACCCCTGCTTTTCAAGATAAATTACCAAAGAACCATTACCGAGATTCTATTTTTTAATCTGGGGGAAATAATCGGTAAAAGACCTACCTGTTGGCCATGCGTGTATTCAATACCCGCAACCAAACATGTCGCCGCCGAACTCAGTCTTTCCAACCCATGGGTGGTAATATCGTCGTCTATTAACGCTTGTTCTTCTTCATCGTCTTCGATGCTGTTCGATAAGTCGAGGGATACGGGCACTGCAACAAAAAAATGCAACTTGTAATTAAATCGAACCTAATTGATTTTATTCGACGACGACATTCGTCGTCGTCTGACATGTCGTTGAAATTAGCAAATTTGCAATTACAATCAACCCCCTATGTGGCTTAACAAATTTATGTATGCTCTTCTCTTGCATCTAAAGCGAAAGTTTTCCCTTGTAGGCTACTAAGGTAGTTAGCCAATTCCATCACGTATAATATCCCTATGCAAATTTGAATCAATTCAGCCACTTGAGATGGTTTTGTGTTTATAATATTACCATCATCCAGGCAGGCTATGCTGCGGTAATTAGGAATTCCAAACTTGTTCTCCCGGAATTCCCATTATCATCGAAAAATCCGCTTTGATCTCAAAACGACGCAATTATAACCTCAAACTTTCCCACAAATAAAAATCGAGTAGGCTGCTGTCAAAAATTATCGTCAGTCGTCCAAATTCGTGGTAAATTCGACGATCAATCAGTCCTGAAAAGGTAAATGTGCCCATTTTGTCAGTTGTTTCTTATTCTAAAATTTGCAGGACGGATTTTTAATGCATAAATGAATTTTTGGAAACTGAAATTCACAGCGAAACCGAACGATAATCAGCGAAAAGATATTGCAGGTAAAAACGATGTCGATGAAAATATCCTTTATGGTTCAAAATTCGTCCAAATTTTCTAAACTGCTTCAATATTTTCGGTAATTCCCTTTTAGAATCACGTACTAATAATACAATGCATTCAAGAACCTCGTCTACATCCGCTGTGCTAATGGTTGGGCCAAATTTTAGGGTCGGCAAGAAAATTGGTAGTGGAAATTTCGGCGAGTTGCGATTAGGGAAGAATCTCTTCAATAACGAACATGTCGCTATCAAATTGGAGCCGATTAAGTCCAAAGCGCCTCAGTTGCATTTGGAGTACCGGTTTTACAAAATGATTGGCACACATGAAGGTACTTTTCGGCTTCGTAAGTCCCCGCAATGCATCGCTAGTTTTCTTGTAGGTTTTCCTAAAGTGTACCATTTGGGCACTTGTGGCGGTCGCTATAACGCTATGGTCCTAGAACTTCTAGGACCTAGCCTGGAAGACTTGTTCACACTGTGCAATCGCCGTTTTCGCCTCAAAACCGTTCTTTTGATTGCCGACCAACTGCTGACTCGTATCGAGTACGTGCATAGCAAAAAATTGATTTTTCGAGACGTTAAACCTGAAAATTTCTTGATTGGACGGTCGAGGACCAAGAAGAATAATATTGTCCATATGATTGATTTTGGGCTTGCTAAGGAGTACATTGATAGTGAGACGAACAAGCATATTGCCTATCGGTAAGAAACATTGTTAGGCCCCAAATTTCCTCATCTATTCTAAATATTCTTAGCGAACACAAGTCGCTGACTGGAACTGCTCGTTACATGAGCATCAATACCCATATGGGTCGCGAGCAATCCCGTCGGGATGACCTCGAGGCTTTGGGTCACATGTTTATGTACTTTTTGCGTGGCTCATTGCCTTGGCAAGGCCTGAAAGCCGACACGCTGAAAGAACGCTATCAGAAAATTGGCGAAACGAAACGTTCGACTCCCGTTGAGAGTCTGTGCGAAGGGCATCCTGAAGAGATGGCCACTTATTTGACTTATGTACGTCGATTGGAGTTTTTCGAAATGCCCGATTATGAGTATTTGAGGAAAATGTTTCGCGATTTGTTTCACAAAAGGGGTTACAATGATGATGGGGTTTTTGATTGGTCTGGTGAGTTGTAATTCGTATTGAAAGGATTTTTGTTGTTAACTTTGTTGTTAGATAAATTGGCACGGAAATCCAGTGCAAGGATTAACGAGCATTAATGCAGGATTGGTTATTATTTTGCTATTTTTTCGATGATGTAAGTTTTAAGTTGCATATTTTATGACGAATAGTGGAATAATATTAATCCTGTATTTTGTTTGTCATAAAATATGCGCGTTAATTATTTTAAAACTTATCGTCCTTTTCTCTTGTAGAAGAATCGACCTCTCAATCGAACGCGTCTAGTCAACTGTGATAAATTTGAAGTTCATTCATTGTAATATATATTGTTATCAATAAGAAATTTAATTAAAATATTAATTAAATTGTATTTCGTTGAAAGTCAAACAATATGCACCAACTTTTGTTTTAATCTATAACGCACATAGTATTTAGTTTCGACAGACTATTTTTTTTTCGATTCGAACAATGCAGATATAAAACAAATATTATATTTTATATTGAAATGAATTCCATTGCGTTCGATCCGAATTCCTCTAGTTGCAGATGTTAACAAAACGACATTCCTGCTGAAGATTCTTGGAATGCCAGACGCATATTTTCTTTATTGCTCGTTCCATACTATAGTACTACATGTACGATTTTTTTCCCGATGCCGAATTAAAATTTATGAAGTGTGCTGCTCCATCATAGCACGTCTTTTGTACCACTTTTCTATGCGATGCATGAATTGAATAGATTTTATGGTAGCCAGATATCTCAGTGAACATGATTTATGGTCATGCATCACTCATTCATAACTCGAAATTTAAATTTACTTTCAGCGCTTTGTTTTATGCAGATTTCTTTCTTGCATAGCGAAAGAAAGAAATGTGTTTTATTAAATTAGAAGTTTTTTCGATTTCAGTAGGAAAGCTGAAATTAATTGGCAAGAAGCGAATTATGCAGGTGCAAGTTTGATTTCTGCCATTGTTGAATATGTAAAGAAACGAGGGAAAAAAGATACATTTCTACATTACATAGCTCCATCGAGACTCCAGGGTAAATGTATAGAGCTCCATTAGGGCGTGTAATACTTATACTGGAAGAATATCAAGTAAGCTCATGTAGACGAGGCGTGCTGCCATTAGTCGATGTATCGAATAGGGTGGCTGCATCCTCTTCAAATCATGCTTTGAAAACGTAATTTCCAACTCTTATTTATATAAAATCATAATTTAATGGGGAAGTCGACAAAAAAATATATAAAGTATTTTTTTAAAAAATCCAGCAGGTTTTAGTTTTCTAAAACTTTTAGATTTTTCTAAAAATTTATTGTCTTTATAACTTCAAACATAATTAGAAACAATTTTTTACGCCTCCCTTATTATTCTAATAATTTACTAGAACGACGTTGCAAAATTGGAAGTAATTTAGTCGGCAAGCACCCCTTGATTAAGATTCTTGCTTAAGTGATATTCACTCGACATTTTATTAAAATGCATCCATCAAGGCTCTGCTAGTGGCAATAACGAACTGAATGCTGATTTTTTTTAAATCGCTCTAATTGTTTTGGAAATTTCTTGTGTCCATAAATAATTCAAGTTCCATAAACCGCCAGATAAAGTTCAGTACAAGTTTTCCCCGAGTGCATTTTGTGTGAAGCTTGGCCCAAGTCCAACGCTCGCACTTATGAACCCCAAGCAACACTTCTTACCCACCACCACCATGGTTCGTCATTTGTTTGCTGCATAGAGTGTGGGGGCGGCAATCTACCATTCTCTTGACATAGAAAAAAAATTCGCAAAGCTTTGTTTATATTAATTAGTAAGCGAGCGAATGTGAATAGGAAACTTCTACAATTTAATTTAATCCGGTAGTAAAATTTGCTTTTTAAATGTGTTTACCGATAATTCAAGCGCGAGTTAAGAACAAGCTAAAGCTGTTTGTTTTATAGATTACCTATCTTAATATAATATTTGGACAAACATTTTATTTAAATTCAGGTATGCGCTTTTAAAGTTTGTTTATTCAACTAAAGCTACATTTTACCACTTTTGCGCTATCATAATAAATTTGCCTTATTTAAATAGCCTGATGGCATTTAAATTATATAATTAATATTAATTTTGCTCTATTTCTCTATTAAACGGGATAATTAATAAATCCCATAGTTGATTTTGAATATGTTTTCGACATAAGTGTACCTTTTGATGGATGCTGTTGGTGTAGCCCAGTTCAGCTGTACATGATAAATGATTGTTGTAAATTGCCTATATTATAATAGCAGATGGTGTAGATGGGCATGAATTGTGCGAATCGATCGAAATGGAAATTAAAAGAGGATTAGTTCTTAATTTTTTTGTGATTGGCAAAAATGTAAGAATTGTAAAGCTGGTCGATAGAAATGGGAAATTAATTCCTCTAGTCCATAGATTCGCATTGTGATTGGTCTGGAGCTAATAATCGGAGCAAATGTAATTTAAATGGTGGAAATAACGCGGTGCTAAATCACGGCTTGGTCAATATCCGTTCAGTAGAGAGGCCAAAAGAGATACCAGGGAGAAATGTGGTTCACTATTATACATACGGGGTGAGTTATATCTCTTCGGAAAAGTTTCGTTTTGTACAAATAACTTGTTCCTTGTAATTTCAACTGAAAACTGGACTCGTTTGTCGTTTAACACGTTTTATATTGGTCGCTTTCCTTTCTCTGCATCAACGCGATAAAGTTCCTCTATGCCGTGTCCTCTAATCATTTGTTATCATAAAATTTATATCTGCCTCGACACATGACACATAATACACTCAACAAACCATCTAGAAAAACGAGCTTTTTGTCTGTCCTTTGTGTACATTGATGATGTTTGATCATGTCTCAACATACCCGCTTTTCACTCAAATAACCACCCCGGTGTTCTATTTTTTTTATTCAATTAATTATTTAGAGAAGAATTTTGATTTTATAAAACATTTCGGATAATAAGGCGAATTATAGACCTTTTATAGCAAACCGGATTTATTTTGACTTAGAGAATATTTTATTATAGGTAAAATATTTTACGTATTTGAAAGCTTTCTAAAGTATTTTTATTTTTATTATTAACTAAAAGCTTTTTGTTTGTTTAAAGCGCACAATTAACAAACATTACGTTTTAAAAATGTGGAAACAATTTTTTTAAAAATTTTGGTGGAGGAGCCAGTAGCAGTATTCCCGGCTCCTCCACCAAAATTTCAAAAAAATGCGCGCGCTTTTTAAAAACCGCCCGGATTATCTAATAAATTTTTTCCATTTGCACATTTTTCAAAAGGCATTGTAGTTAGTTGTGTGCCATAGACAAACAAGAAGTTTCCGGTTAATATTATAATACATGTTCGCATAAATGTATTATCCTGCAGCACAGACAGAAAATTTCAATTCGTAGAGGAAAATCCCTGCAGCAATTCATCCTTCAACGAACATAAACTTTCGACATGCGTAACATCAAAACTAATAAATAATCCGTTCGAGATAATGACACACACACATTCTGATTCGATTAAATCCTGCTCGGAAAAAAATATATGAGCGATAAATATCGTATCCCGATAGAAACAATTTGTAATTTTTCGTTATAAATGAGAAGAGTTATCTCTGGCACGTAATCCGCGGATATCTAGGCAACAGATTTCATCCCCTAGCCACACATACACATGCAAGGGCTTATAGATATACTCACAAGGGGTTTTGACTTGTAATGGAATTCGCTAGTTTAATAAGACATTGTATACCACCTGAGCTTCTTCCTGCTGTCTAAATACACGAGCTTTGCGATATATCCTTTTAAGAAAATGCTAATTCAACATTTGCATTCAATGCGCCAAGGAGTTGCGATACTTTCATCCTTTTGCAAAATTTTGACAATACTTACACTTAAACGTCATTTTGACCGTCAATCACATTGCATGTTAGTTGATTAAAATCTCTCGTAATTTGATAGAGGACTAGATTGACAGGTGAGCTGTCAACCACCAATTTTTTGACAAGTAATTTTGTGCATGTTGACAAATCATAGAGGAAACGGTTTGGAATATGGAAGTAATTTGATAATTTCGCATGTGTTGTCTCGTTATTAAAATAACTTTTGAAATTTTCATATAAAGTAAATGTGACGGACAGGAAAATCGATAGGTTTTCAATGTTCATTCCTATAATCTTCCGAAAATTTTAATAACCTTCTACCTTCATTTTCATTAAGGCGATCAAAAAATGTGAAACTAACATTAATTGGATGGGAAAAGTGTGCGTGCAACTTTTGCCATAGCGTTTCATATTTAATTGCTTCTTTGTTTCCAGAACATTACATCACAATTTAATGAATTATTTATCGATATAATGAAACTTAATTTAATCACAAGAATTTTCGGACATTTTTATTTAATACCAACTTTATTCGGATGTCAATTTAGAAGTTTTAAACTTAAATAACGAACATTAAATAAAGTTTGCAACTCTACATAAAGCTCGGCGGATTAAAATCGCTTTTTTAATGTCTTAATATGCATTATAAATTCATTTATTAATTTTGAAGCAAACGTCACTCGTTAGGTGTCTGGTACTATGTTTTTAAAAAATTCTGGGACACTTTTATGTACACTTTTTGAAGGAACTTTCTTGTTGCAATATTTATTGACTTTGTGAACGTTTACCTCGTGTGGAATTGTTAGCACCTGGCATAGTTGTAGTGATCGTTTAAGTAACTAGAAGACGGAAGAGCTTAGTTGGCACATAGTTTGGACAGTTAGTCAGACAAAACGTCAAACTTTACAAGCTTTCTGTTATCATTTCGGTTTGGAAAGTTTTAAGCAAACCTCCCTTATAGATAGAACATTTCCTATATTATATTATTTACTCTCGTCGTCTAGATCGCAATGATTGCGTTCGTCTGTCACCAAAACGATACAATGCTCCTGTATCTCCCTCAATGCCGCGATTATATAGTTGGTTGAATCTGTTCGCTTTTGTCTTGGGGAAGAAATTAATTGTCCGACCGATTCGATTGTATCCCTCTATATCAGGTTGCTGGCACACAAACGGCCCTCTATATCTATTCGCTACCAGATATGTTTGCATTCATTCATTCCATTCGCCTATCTAAATTCCGGACGCAGAAACGAAACGACGTTTTTTTTTTTCAACTGGAATGTTTTAATTTAGATTTTCACTGTCTAATTAAACCCATTTTAACTGGTGACGTGCTTGCAACTGGTGCTAAACTCGAATTATTGCGCCGTTATGTTGCAAAAAATTGAATTACGCGCGCTTTATTTGACAGGATGGCTGACATATTGCATACCGAGTGATCATTACAAAAATGAAGCGTCTAATTCATTTTTATTCGACACTATAAACGTCAAAGATGATGCATTTTGCGCTATTGAACAATGTTGAAGTGAATTTATAGCGACATGTATTGATGGTTAAAAATGAGACATGATGCACTATTGCAGCAATAAGATACGAGAATCGTTTTAAAAGTCAGACGTGTCTTGTTCATATCGTCAAATCTCAAACTTCAAAGAATCAACAGACACAAAGCCAAGTGCATTCAAGATCAGACAAATATTTCTCATATGCGAGGCTCGAGACCATCAACATCACTTAATTAAACTCGAGCAGTTTATTCATTATTAACGTCCAAAAAATCTAACGTTAAATGACTGTTTAAGTCGTTATTCATACTTAATAAGCGCACGCTTGTAACGGTTCCGTTTGGTGCTGCCAACTTAAGATGTTAAACTTGGCGCGAAACTATTTGAATTTAAAAATCATTCTTCGTAACGTTTCGTTTGTATTTTCAATAAATTAATTTAATTGGAAAGAAAAACTAATAAAAAATGAGAGTAAATACAAATATTGCTGTTTGGCGTGCAACGAACATTTCGTTGTTATCTTTTTTGTGTCCAAACTCGACTCTCTCATTTATACAAGCAAACTAAGGTATATATGGTCCATTTCTCATTCGGATCGCAAAACAACAAATGAAAAGTGCAAACATTATTCTTCGAAATCGATACATCAGCATTTGAAAAGAATAAAAATACAAATTGAAATTCATCTCGTTGATTAAAATCCATTTAGAAATGAACTACATTTATTGGTACACATTTTCCTATCGAATTTGTGCTATTTTGCAATTTGAGATATGGGGGATGAAAACGATATTATGGTCACGTGCGTTGACTTCTGTAAGGATCATTATGTAGGAACGTCTTGCATTTTGAGCAGGTGTTCACTCTAGCGACATCCACTTGAATGGATACGCCAATTACGGGGGCAAATCCCGCTTAGCCGCCCCTTATCCCCAAATCCGGATTGTCTTATTTCGAGCCAACTTTTAATAATATTACTACTTTGATAAACACACTGCGAGTACACAATTGTTTCGGTGCAAAACTGTCTGGAAGCATAATCCTGAAATTTATGGCTTTGAAAGTCTCATGTGTGTGTCTACGCACCCTAAGGACTTTCATCCCCTCATTTTGCCAAACACCCGTAAAAACTAGACGAGTGATTTACTTTTTTATTAAATTCAACCTTTAAGGTAACATTTGCAAGAGTCATTTAGTGGGTCGAAAGGTTCTATTATAGAACTCTATGCTAAATGCCGTGTTCTACAAGTCGACGACGTCACTTGGTTATTAGATTTTGACATTTAGATCTCGCTTTGGCCTCAACAATGGGGCGCAAAACGATGTTCGCTCTTCAATTTCCTCCATTCTTGTATTTCGTTCGCGATTTTGAATTTTTGAATTGTTAATTTGCTGTGCAGATTTTTCAACTTGAGTTATCCCGTTACAATTATTGATCATTAAATTATTAGCATATCATGTGAAACTAGAAATATAATGCATTTAGCTGCATCATGCGGGTTTTGCTGATATATGCATGATGATCTTCTATTATCCCAGTTGCTGATATGAAATGCATCAATTAGAGCCTATCGCTAGTTATATATTAAATTTGTGTGATGTGCTTGATTTCGAAAAAATTACGACGATAATAATTAATGCTGTTGACATTTTTCAACTCGACATTAGCCCCATTTAAGTACATTTGCATTTTTATGATGTGGATTAAAAGCTAGGGGACGCAAAACCATTTATTCGTCATACGTTTTTTTCTCCTCTAGTAATGGTTAAGATTTTTCGAAACGCATAGGCGAAAACAATGCACCAACATGCAATCAATAGATTTATTTTATTTTCGGTGGTATTTTTCTGTATTGATGTACTGGAAATAAAACGCGATGGTGAAAAACTCATTTTCCGATAGACGTATTTGATACTCAATCACATGTGTATAGGCAAAACTGAAAATTCGATTCAGACGCCAGTGTTTAGGTTAGTTTAGATTTTTATAAAGACTCTTTATGTGGCTGGTGAAATAATTTCCGACTTTGATGTCAAAGTCATTTATCATTTTGAAATGTATTGATTGCTACGCTTTGATAAATGATAACTATTTAATATTCGTCAAAGTAACCTTTTTGCTAATTAAACTTAATTTAAATACAGTTTGCTACGAGTTGTAGTTAATTAAGTCGCAACTCATACATTTAATTAAATCATAACTTTATATTTTGACCAAGCTTCCATGTCATGGATGAAAATATATGGAAAAATTGC
The DNA here is from genome assembly GCA_963556235.1 of Cryptophagus acutangulus. Taxonomy (NCBI): domain Eukaryota; kingdom Metazoa; phylum Arthropoda; class Insecta; order Coleoptera; family Cryptophagidae; genus Cryptophagus; species Cryptophagus acutangulus. Next base: position 1,166,800 of record OY744568.1, on the reverse strand, counting down.
TTTTCTGCAAAGTAGACCATCCAGAATGCACTAATAACTAATAGAATATCTGCAGAAAGCTCAGGTGGGTTTACCAGAGAGCTTTTGGCATTTATGTTGCCTGTCTAATGACACTTTCGAGATAGTTTTCTCAGATTGCAAATTTATGACCGCATGGGAATCAATGCGAAATCAATAAGTCGCTAAATTACTATTTTCCAAACGATTATTTCCTACGCTTGTATTGTTACTTATATAAACCAATCTAGCGAAATTGAGACAAATTGCTCCAATAGTTCAAAAGATATTAGTATTTTTGTGGGCTTTTCTGCAAAGCGAATAGAATAATGCGGAATGAAAGCGATTCGTTTGATCAATACCTATTTAAACGTTTGTTCGCTTTATTTAAATTAAATTCGCTCTCAAACTAATTTTCTTTTAGCTTACAGCGCGAGGAATTAAAGTTGGCTGTGACGTCACAGCCAACAATGATTCCACAAGCAATTTATATTGTCAATCTCTTCGATTTTTCAGTTTGTCTATTTTTTGTGAGGTCAGAGTCAGACGTCACATAAAATTCCCTCAATGTCACCACAGTGATTTTCTGCATTGACTTGGTAGCCAACCATGCAGAACTTATATCTATCAGAAAATATGATGGCTATTCTGCTTTTTGATTTGGACGAATGGCGTCGATAAAAATAAATAAAAATCTAGTCGATGTTTAAACGAAATAATGGAATTAGTTGATTCCATTGAATGTTACAAATAGCTTATACACGCTTGATTTAAACATAGTCATATTTGAACAGTCCCTATAATTTATTACACACAACTCGGATTTAATTAAAATGGATTTTTGATGGAAAAAATTAATTTCCAACGCAAGTTAATAATTAGTTTATAGTTTGGGCGATTTCTTAGTGCCATCACCAACCATTCAATTTAATTCCGTCAAAGAGGATTTCCCAGCTGAAGGCTGAAGTTTGGGGAAGTTGTTACTTCCATTATTGTCTAATTAACCACATCAACTATTTTGAATGCATAATTTTCCATTTTAGCGAACAAGCTGCAGTTAAACTGTCCAACTATTTTTTTTCTTGTGCAAAATAAATTGTTTTGTTGCGCAAATAATGTTTTGCCTACCTGGTAAGAAGGAGGCTTCTTCGGCAAAGCAAAGTCAACATCTAATTGTGGCCCCTTTAACATAAATCCATTTGGTGCAATGCCGCGTTTATTTTTCCACAAACTTGGCTCGTTTTTCGCTCCCCTTTTGCCTCACATTCAGCCCTTAATCTGCCATCATCTCACAGATATGTATATTTCAGACGTTCTGTTTGTACTCTAATATATTTCTTCTTGTCATGTAACTTTACTATTACAAACACAAAAGTAGCAATTTTATTTAGTACTATAGTTTGGCAAAAGTTTCAGGACTAAATCAATTTCGCTGAAAAGCTAAATGACTTTGTAAAAGTCGAATTTGAAAGTTTTGAAAGTATATGTACGCGCGTTGATTAAAAACTCTGTCTTATATATTTAATATTTAGTAAAGTTTTGCATCTCGCGGATAATTATCTAATGTACGTTGTATGGAAGTGGATTTTCAGTTTAAAAAGTAAATGTGCATTAGTGGAAAATGCTTTTGCAATGAAAAATAAACAAGAACCGCATCATGTAGCTGCAGGTTTTGTTGTAAGCCCTTCAACCGCAATTGCAGTAGTTATTAGTCCATATACAAGTAATTCGGATATTAATCTTCTTATGTGTGGAACGTACTATTTAATTTGGAACCAACTCCCACAGGACAGTTTATTTAGTGGATATCAGCAGGTAGCGGGCTTAAAGGACCACATCATCTCTATAACACCCTTTGATACTTTACATCTTATAATCGCCGCACCATCCTTTTGTAGATATATCAGGAACTAATTAAATTTCGGGAATTATTAACACTACTATGCTTTTCATTTTCGTTGTATTGGTCCATCATGTTTTAATCAAACAATTGATTTGATTATTTGGTTCATATAATTTGTTTAATTGTTAGTCGATGCTCTGATGTAATTATTTCGATCGTAATTAAATTGAAAATCATAATATGCAACTGTTATTCTATTACAATGCAAATTACAATGTTTCGCGAATTTTAAAATCGTTTTAATAGTGGTTCATGGAATAGTAAGCATTATTAGTGATTGGTGTCCAATGCATTTGAAAACATTTATTTATCTAAATTTAGTACCAAATTTAATTTAGTCCAAGCGACTAAAACTCCTTTAGAAAAGCTCTCAAGCTCTAAATTCAATTTTCTAAAAATTGCGCTGAATTCGTTTTAATTTTAAAGGCATATATTTAGACCCCTTTCAGCAAAATATGTTTCCCACCGAAATTTCCAGCCAAACAACCGCGATCCGAAAAGCGCATCAAAATTCGCCGTATAGCATTCGAATAAAATAATTTTATGATTCGTGTAGAGAATTAAATTCTGCATTAAATTTATAATATGGATTAAACTAATCCCCTCACATATTTATAGCGAGCAAATAAACTCGTTATTTGTGTATATAAAACGTCAGCCAGAAATGCTTGTAGCCAACTGGTAACTTAATAATTGCAAAATTTATGTGCTCCAGACACACAATAAGGAAATTCCTTTCCTACTAATATATATTGCTGCTATAAGTAAATTTAAAACGCATACATATATTATTTTAGGTCCACACTTCTCCGTATAATAAATACACACTACACAAAAAGTGGAGATGAAAATACACACACACCCTCTTCTGATCCGGCAGAGCGGGTGCTTATTGAATCTATCAGAATTTGCAGCATTTCAATTTTCAATTTGGTATTGAAGATAATTTATTATTTCTTCATATCGCATATAGAAAAGAATGCTCGTGAAATTTCTATCCCCGCAAATCGAATTGCGCATTTTTTTTTTCGTAGTAATAAATTTCGGAAAGTTTTAATTGCCCCGAAGGGTTTAATCTTGTTATATCCACACATTAGAGGATTTTGTATGCGGAAGGAAAACATGCACCACTGATATGAATAATATAGTGGACGATGGCAAACTTACCATGGAGAGGAGAATATAATTAAGTATTGCACTTAAAATTTTATTTATAGGAAAAACATTTATTTTGCACTATAGAATTAAAAGCTCAATAAGTTGCATCGAAAGCACTTTGCTGAGGAAAAAGCGCCTTTTGGCAAAAATGATATATTGGCTGGTACGTGCATTTAAAAGCGCGGTGGCAAAAGCATAATTAATAATATAATTGCTATTTCAGAGTAAAGGCTTTAGCTAAATCGAGGTGGTTAATTGTATGTCTGCAAGGCACCTGTTCTACACGGTGCACAGGACTACAATATACGAGCTTTAATAAACATAAATTGCTCCTTTGGGATACTTTAAAATATGCAAAGCTCGATGAATTAAAACCCCATCGCAAAAAGTTAATTACAAAATTGATTCGCTCATAAATGGGCTATGAAATAGTTTCATCAAGCGACTAGTTTATTATTCGTATCAGTGTTTGCATGTTTTCCTTCCGCATACAAAATCTATTAATGGCTCCAGAATTGTTATCTATGAAATTGTGCTATCCCGAAAAACCAAAATGCAATATCCGCCTTGGAATATTATTCATCCAGGAAAAAATCCGGTTAAATTCGAATTTGATAGGTCACTGTTTTCTTTTTCGCATATATAAGGAAGCTTTCTTCTTAGATGCAAAAATATTATTTTCGGGATAGGAAATTGCATTGTTTCAAATAATATTTGAGCCGACGAACAATTCAATTAGATTTTGAGCGAAGATGCTAATTAGTGGCAAAAAGCGTTCAATGTAACTTGAGGTTTTGTATTTATTCAATATAAAGGCAAAACCAGCCACAGTTGGCACTAATTAAAACTTTCGACTCGATCATTATCCTTTCGGTTCATTTTTTTTTGTGCTTGCACGTTGAAAAATCATTTTATTAAAAATTTCCCGAATTTTTGCCGTCCCTGCAAAGTTCTCGAACTCCAATTAATGAATTTTAAAACTGTACATTTCAAAGGGTGCGTTTGTGAACTTTTAAACTGTACCGAATGATTTTTAGTAGGTAGGGCAGCTATCTCTTAGCACCCCGTATTTTTAATGGAATTATTAAACAGAAAACTCTAGTTTTCAAAGCAATTATCTTTTTCATGCGTTATCTCAATGTTTTCCTTATTAAATAACGTCTTAATTAAATTTTGTTGCTTTGTTGACTTTCTTTTATACAAAGGATAATTATGGTATTTTTAAAAAATAAATAGTTATGTAAAATAAACCCTTACCAGCTTTGACAGTTCGGGCGAAAAAGCCAAAAGCGAGCACCAATAAAACCGACATAAACTTCATCTTTAGTTTTGTCCTCGCAAAAAATAAAGTTACAAATTTTATTATGCACACAAAATAAAACTTTCTTATATACGCGATAGTAAAAACTAAAATTTACACAAAAAATTGAATTTGCGAAGCGCGAGACGAAGAATAGGCAAAATTTTATCGATGATGATATCTTTTGGTGGTAGGGGATATATTTGTTGAATGTAAACGTGCCTTCCTGACCGAGGAAATGCACCGCACTGAAACACTCTCCTGCAAAACTACACTACTGAAAACTCTAACAGGTGCCTTTCGGGAATCGAGTGAAACAAATGACGGTGATGACAAAGGACTTGCGCAAAAAACCACTTTTGGCACAGTCTTTTCGGTCGCAGAGGGATGCGATCATCGTTCTACCGCAAAAACGAACAAAAATCCGGCAAAAAACAATAAATAATGAGCGAGACGCTAAATATTAGCGAAATTAGTCTGATAATTTCAAATTGCGCGCCATTGTATAGAGACAGACTGATTGGCAATATGGACGATCAAAATCAAACAGCGACATCTGCGATCTTGCTTTTGAATTATCGCTATGGTTTCCAATATGGCGTCTTTTTGAAGAATAGAACTGTCAAATCAAGTCAAGATGATTGATATAGATTTGGATGATCATGATTTCGCAACGGTAACTAAACCGCAATCAGTAATATATTTTATACAACAGTTTGCGATTAAAGAATCAAGAAATGGTTCAACATGTGTGCTCCTTGAAAAATGTGCAAAGGATTAACAATATTGTCGAAGCGCGAACAAAACCTGGATGCTTCTATTATTTAAGGAAATGGTTCAGACATTTTACAATGGCGTCTGCAAAAGACCCATTAAGCCAAGTTTATTTGAAATCCATAACGGATGTGAATGTGGATCGCAAAAACCATTATGTGGATCACTTTTGGACGATTCATCCTTGCAGCAAAGCGGCGTAAGTTCATACAGTTTCAAATTTGGGGATTGATTTTGGCTTTTAAGGGTGGCGATTCAAATCCATTACATTTTGTGTTACACTCTTGCAACTGTGCTTTATCCAATGTCGGTGACTACTGGTTCTTATTGTGTCTACGTGATTAAATTGGTTTTGGATTGTATGTTTTGGCTGCACATTGTTGTCTCCTTTTTTCTGGGGTATATTGACGATGAGAAGACGATCGTGCTGGATAATAAGAAGATCTTCAAGTACTGTCATCCAACTGTGACTTAAGTTGCTAACTTATTGTTGTAGGAGATATTTTTTCCGTTATTTCCTTATAGAAGCGATTTCTTCCATACATTTCAAAATTTGGAACTATTTCCGAAAACCGGAACGGATTTTCTACAGCTTCCTGTCTTGCTTAAAGATCTTCAGATATTCGCATTTTTATGCTTGCACTATCTATATTAGCATGGTTAGTTTCACAACCATTCTTCATGAAGAAACCATTTAGTTACCAACATTTTAGAGATTTAATATATCAAGAAGGAAGACAATTTTATATCGCATTGTTCTGGTAACGATATCGTTCGTTACCTGGAATGCGGCATTGCTGCTGGTAATAGCCACTTTCCACTCTAATATTGTAGAATGGGAAGTGACGGAAAATGCAAGGTTTCACCAGTTTTGTCGCGCGTTCTTCGAAGTGACCACTTTGATGGTCAGTTCTGATCGGACTATTGCAGAGACGAATTCAGATTGGGATATTATTCTTGCATTGAATATATATTTTTCCATCTTAGCTGCATTGAAATATTACATTATTTTTGGTAATGATTATTAATAGTTAATTAATTTTGACTAAAAGTGAATTATGCAGCTTTATTCTGGCGTATGACTATGTACTACAAAGGAGGCCAAGCAGTTTATCGATCAATGTTAAGAGAGCTGGATAAATATTGTGAACAAAAACAATTACCAAATCATTTGAAGAAGCGTCTGAAAAATTATCTGACATTTCGTTTTGACCAGTCGTTCTATAAAGAGAAACTGATTAATATTGTTCTGACGCCGCATTTGAAAAGAGTAACAGATACATTTGAATTTTGCCGCGTCAAATTCCTAATCATATTTTAATTTGATGCCAAAATTTAGGAAATTGCTGAGCATGTTGGTTTGATTTATTTGAAAGAAGTTCGGCTGTTCCGAATATTACCTACGAATATTTTGGTACTTTTGGCCCAAAAGGTGATAATGGGAGTTTATGTAGAAAAGGAGATTCTATTGGAAAAACGCAAAGATATTGTGTTTATTATTGCCAGAGGGACTTGTGCTGCTTATTCCACTGAAGGCAAAGAAGTAAATCTAATAAATTCTTCCAGCGTTTTTCCAAAAATAGATATATTTCTTAGATTTGCCATATGGTGGACCAAAATTACTTTGGCGAGCTGAATCTAATCCTTAACACTGAATTTCTATCCGCCCAAGTGGTGAGTCTTACTTCTTGCCAATTGTACTACTTGCTTCGTACCGATTTTGACGAAATAATGAGTGAGTACCCAGTTTATCTGGAGCGTGTAAAAAAAAGCGCGAAAAAAATGATGCAGAAGAATCAAATGTACATGATGGAGTTGGGGGTTAATGTAATTCTGCCACAATGTTATATTGAAAAAATAGAGTCGCCTGTGAGTTTCCCTAAAGCACAACCAAACATGGATATCGATGAGGGTTAATAAAATACGTTCATTTAATTGTAGAATTAATTTAATAAAATACATATAAATTACTTTATGCAGTCATTTCGAAATTACACAATAATAATAATACGGAATAGATATAAATATATTTAAAAAGTAGTTACAAAAATCATAAATATATACAATATTTCTCTTAAGCAAGAAAATTGGTTAAAACTATACAAGACAAAAAAATATTTACATACACGCGATAAATAGTACGACTACGACAATTCCAACAGTTCAACAATATTTGGAATAACTCACCAAAATAACTAGCAAGAAGACGAAGATTCATCAGACTCTTTGGCATCTGTATCATCAACATCCTCGAAGTCGAGATGCAAAATTTTGGGCCGCAACAAAGCAACCCGATTATACTTGGGACTCTGGTACTTCTTGCGGATGGCTGTATGCTTCTTCAAAGGCGACTCTTCGAAAGTCTTGTGTTGGCGCTGAACGACTGGACTCAGCTGCTTGAAGCTGTACCCACTCGATTGCTCCAACTCCACGGTCCAGGCATCTGGTTGATCCAGAGTGTGCCGAGCTAGAGCTATGGAGGAAGCTGCCAGTTTTGACGGCAACTGTTGCAGGTAATCTTTGCCTTCTAGGAGAACCAGCTCGCTGAGGTACTAAACTTCAAAAATTAGCTTCAAATATCCAGAAGAAGATTCTTTAAACTTACCATCGCCAAATGCATCGTTTTGTCATCCACTTTGTTCTCAACGCAAATTTGCTGGATGAAGTTGTAAATCGTGGGACTCTGCATGCGGAATTTCAGCACCTTCAGGATCAGTTGCTCCATTTTGATGACTTGTCTGGTAGTGAAAGCGTCGCCGGTTAAGTAGGACCATTCTTTTGGTTCTACTGGATAGATTTCCTCCATTTTGCCCGCCAAAAGCATAGCAGCTGCTCCTACTAGTTGGAATTTATTTCGCACCACCGAAATTCGGCTCAGGAACAGATCGATGTAGTTGACGCTCAGGTGGATGGTTTGGTTGCACAAGTCGTACTCATCAGCAACGCTGACTAACCAGTCAACCAAGATGCTTCTGGTTTCCCAGGATAAGTCTGCTTGTTTGGTCATAAAGTCTACACGAGTTTTGGGGGCGGATAGTTCAAGCTGGGTTAAATATTTCCAAATATCCTAAGCAATTTAAATTTAAAAATTAAGGCAACTAAGCGGAGGACCAAATTTTGGGTAGTACTGTACCTCTCTATATTCATTGGAATATAAAAGACTCATTGGAAAATTGTCGCGTTCCTTTTTGGGCCTTTTCTCAAAAGGATTGTTTAAAGTGCTGAGATTAGAGGCTATTACTGGTCTAGCTGGCAGTACTGGTAGTACTGGTTCTATTTTATCTTCTTTAGCCAGAACGTTCTTATGTATCTGCAGTAAATTATTATTGAAACTTTTACAAGAGAGTTTGATTTTTTTGCTTACTTTTGCATTTTGATTGAGATGAACATTCTCTTTTTCGATTTTTATTTTTTTCGTTTGATTGCTGCACGATGGTTGTGGTTGGCGAACTTGTAGAGCAAGTTTGGTCGGCTTATTTTTGGGGATTCCCACATTGCTATCAAATACTTTGGTCTTTTTTAATTGCCCGTTAATTTGGTTTTTCACGTCTTCGTGTATTTGAAATGCCATTTTATCAATTGCAATTATAGACACACAAACGTACAACACTGATACAAAAATGGACTAGTCAAAGGTGTGGACTAGTACACTATTTAGTTTTTTCTTGGTTTTTTTGAGGAATTTTACAGTCAGTATTTTTTTACTTTTTTTAATGTGAAGTACGCCGACTGGATTTATTTTAATGTTATGAAAGTAAAAACAAAAATATATTTAAATTTCTTTATAACAATCCGGTGACCCATTTATATAATTAATAATTAATTAATGTATTTAAGAACTGTTAATTAATACCATTTAAGTCGGCCATTATTAATTTAAATTTGCCGCTTCCTAGTACTTCAAAAGTCGGCCATTACAAGTTGCTACACACGTGACCTCTATCCAATAGCAGCAGTACTAAAGTGTAAATGTACTTCCGCCATTTTAATTTGCAAGATGTTTGTCAGCGGTTAATGTTGATCTAAAGTTTACGGTTATAATTGAAATTAATAATGTAAAAAGTCGATAAAATAGTTAGTGTAAACAAACAGTGCATTTCCCTTCTAATTGCATTGCAATAGAAAATGTCAGTCCACTACAAATTTAAATCAGCCCTCGAGTACGACACCGTTACCTTCGATGGTCTGCACATTTCAGTGAAAGACTTGAAAAATGCAATAGTGCAACAGAAACGCATCGGAAAGAACACGGATTTTGATCTGCAAGTCACCAATGCCCAGACGAAAGAAGGTAAATAAATCAATAAATTAAGCACACTAACAACATGTCTAACCGCTGCGAAATGGATTCTAGTGTACGACGATGATAATGCATTGATAGCGAAGAATACATCATTGCTAATCGCTAGAATACCCACATCGGTTAGTAGCAAGCAGAAAAACTGGGAGGGCTATGGCGGCGATTCCACACCGCCGGCTAAATTGGACGAAGGGGGCCCCATTGCGAAAGCCACGGATTTATCCAGTCTGGATGCACCGGAAGATGATAAAATTAGTGCTATGATGTCGCAATCTACTCAGGATTACGACCCGAGCAAGTAAGCATTTATTTATTAAACGTTTTCTAATGATAACAAAAGTGCGCACTTATTGCGAACTAAGTACTCTATATCGCAATGAAAAACGCTATATAATTAATTGTTTTCTTAAGTTACATGAAAATACGAGGGGCTAACCAAATGGGCGCTGTGCCCCCCAACTATCGCTGCTACAAATGCCACCAAACCGGCCACTGGATTAAAGATTGCCCACTTGGACAAGGATCGGTGAGTTTCTAATTTTGCTTTAAAACAATTATAATAATATGTTTATTTAGTGAAAAACTCTGGATTCTACTAAATTTATTTATATTAAAATATGTTTAAACACTGACATTAGACTGTAAATTAAATATAAAATCCATTTGTAATATTTAATTAGGAACCGATTGAAATTAAGAAAAGCACAGGAATCCCGCGTAGTTTTATGGTGCCAGTCGAAGGCCCGCAAGTGCCAGGTGCTATGATGACCCCGAACGGTTCTTATGCGGTGCCAGTATTAGACCACCAGGCTTACACGCAAAAGGGGCCAGTAACGGCGCCGATAATTGAAGTGAAAGCCGATATTCCGGAAGATTTGCTTTGCTCGATTTGCTCCGATTTATTAACGGACGCTGTTATGATTCCATGCTGTGGAAACTCGTTCTGTGATGAATGTATACGTAGTTGTTTGCTGGAATCGGACGAGCATGAATGTCCCGATTGCCATGAGAAGGAAATCTTACCGATTACTTTGATTCCGAATAGGTGTGTAATTTATTTGAATTTGCGAGATTGGTTTTTATATTGTGTGGTAATTTCTAAAGGTTTCTGCGTAATTCGGTGACGAACTTCAAGAGCACTACCGGTTATGTAAAAAAGCCGGTGTTTAGACAGTATACGAATTACCATGAGCAGAAGAAATCTGCTGAAAAAGCTGTGGAGCCAACCAAAGAGTCATCGCCGGGGCCAGGTCAAGGTGAGAATGGCGAGAAGGCGAAAAGTGAGGCAGAGGAACGGACAATTATTAGTGAGGCCGATTCGACCGAGTCTAAAAGCGATATTTTGAAAGTAAGAGCTTGCATTTATTTATTGATCCTTATAAAATATTTAATTCTTAATTTATAGGACGCGGACGCAATGGTTAAAAAATCAGACGAAAAAGCACCCGAGTTGAATGCAGTGGCGGACGAAGGACCGCCAGGTGTTTCCCCTAAACGCTCGCCAAAATCACCGAAGCATACCTCAACAAATTCGCATTCGTCATCCCGCGAACGTAAGTTATTAGCATCCCAAATAAATAATTAACAATCTAATAATTAAATAAAAAATTACAGGCAGCAGTAAACCATCCAAAAGTCGTTCAACTCGCGACCAATCGCCGCCTAAAAAATCGCACCGAAGCCATAGCAGACGTTCGCCCAATTTTCATCGCGAATCTACTCGAGATCAAGAAGATCGACCTGGTACCCCAACAGTCGACGAACCAGGCGTTAATTATCGGCCCCAACCTGCAAGAACCCCGTACAACACTGGACCACCTGGTACAATGCCGCACATGCTTGGAATCCCCACTATGCAAGGACCGCCACCACAAACTAATATACCGCCGATTTACAACCAAAACCCGCAAGCCATGGGTAATAATTACCCGCCAACACACGGCCCGCCGCCTAACTTCCGATTGCCACCGCCTGGAACGGCGCCACCTGCTTACAACATGCCGCCAGGGTACGTATATTTATTTAAACACCTTGCAACTTTGTTAATATATTGTTTAGGAATTATTCGATGCCACCATCTCGCCCAGTCTTCGATTCGGGGCGGCCACCAATCACTGGACCGCCTCCAGGGTACCCGGGACATTTCGCCGGGAATTCGCGATCGCATCATGGCCGGGACTATAATCGGCGAGGGATAAGGGACCGCACACCGCCAGGGTAAATTTAATTTTTTGTATTATGTAACACAATATTTATATTATTATGTTTAGTATAATTGACGATCCACTAGCGGCATTCAACCGAATGATCCGCGAGAAAGACGAACGCGATCGCCGCATCAAACAATCCCGCAATCGTCGCAGTTACAGTCGTAGTCGCAGCCGAAGTCGCAGCTTCAGCAGATCGCCACGTCGTCTTCGCAGCCGTTCGCCTCGTCGCCGTCAATCTCGCAGCCGCAGTCGCTCGTTCTCATTGAGTCGGTAAGTTTGCCCTGCTTGAATTGATATGAATACTATTTTAAAGGCGCCTAAGAAATGAGTAACTAGCAAAAATAAATTAGTGAAAGGAAATATTGTAGGTCTCGTTCACGATCGTACTCGGGTGGCAGTTTGCGGGGATCACCCTACAGGCAATTGTCACCATTATCGAGACGATCACCGCCGCCTATGCTGCCTCGTAGGGGACCGTCGCGCTATAGGTCACCCATCAGGTCGCCGCCCAGGTTAGTCTCGAATTGTTTTTCATGCAAACTTTTCTAGTTGTCCTTGTAGCATGTCGTTTGGTAGGATTTGATTTTTTTCCTGTTTGGTGCGATCGAAGCGATTTTCGATTCATTTTTCTTGATGGCGGTTTTGTTCTTTGTTGCAGACATCATCGAGGGGCGGAAAGAGGTGGCGGCGGTCGAGATCATCGCGATTTCGATCATGCTAGGGATTATGGCAGGGATGATGGACGTGGCTACAATCGGGAGAAGGAGAATCATAGAGGCCGAGACGATCGCGATAAGTATTTTGATCGGTTTGATGATAGACGTGGACCGCAGCAGATGCCGGCTTGGAATCAGCATCAGCAAAGGATGCAGCAGGATGTGTCGGTTGGTTATTATCCCGATATGCAGCAGCAGCAGCAACAACAGCAGCAGAGTTACCAAAATAACAGGTACTATTCCTATTTCTTTCCTGTTGTCTTTTTGATGATTTGTAGCTATTATAAGTGTTTAGAATTATTTTTATATTCGTTGTATTTGAGTAGAAGTGGGCTAGAAGTTTGTATGTGATTTAGTACTTAAGTAACTTTGATTTAAAGCGGTGCTGCTACATTTTATTCAAGTGAAAGAAAACTAACTTTGCTCATATTTTTTGAAATTGTAAGAATTTTAGCGTTATGGCCAAAAGATATTACGTTTATTAATTATTTTCTTAGTGGAACTTCGTCTTTAAAAATTGTTTTGTATGGTTTTATAATTTTATGCCGAGTAATAAATGCTATGTAAATTTATTCGGTATAAGATAATTAATTAATGGACTACTAGAATTAATTCTTTTGACCATAAGCTCCATAATCGATGTACTTTGGTATTTAACAAATTTTTTATCACTAACCCTATTGCGATATATTTTTTTATTTGTTCTAAAATAATATTTTTCTACAAAAAAAATGTTTTGTGACTTCGAATTGATGGACAATCTTAACACTTATTTTTAGTTTTCATAATTAGTTATTAATATATTATTTGAAGCATACGACAGCGCACTCTTAACATAATTACTACTTTAAACCACGCACTACTGTGATAGCAATACTAAATTTCAGTGATCGTATTTATTCTTGACTGATTATTTTTAAGCAAAGTGAATTTCAAAGACTGTAGATTTTTTTGTGATTTTACTGTAAACTTATCTGTGATACATTTGCCAATGTACTATGTTACTAGTTAGATTCAAACCGCATTCAACAATTGAATTGATGTATCTCTTTCATTTAACTTGTAATTTGTAATAAAATTCTTAAAAAGGTGTACTTTTTTCTTTATTGAAAAACAGTTTTACTGCTTTAAATTTAGTTATGTTTTAGGTGGTCATCTAGAAGTCGTCAGCTTCCTAGAAGGTAGTACCCGAAGAACATCAACGAGCAAACAAAAGCTAAATTTACAATTACAGATTTTAGTTACAAGAATTTTAATTGAAAATCAAATCTGTATCATTTTTACTTACTCATCGTGACTAATTCTTAATGCGAGTGTATTTATTGACATGTGATTTTATTTCTTTTGATAGATATCCACCACATCGCGACTATCCACAGCCATACATGAACAAAAACGAGCATCTGCAACCCATTATGCCGCAACAAGGATTAGGATTAGGTCTGCCACCCACGCGTCGTTTCGACGACATTGCACCCCCTGGTGTCGAAGAGCCACCAATTCCCGGTCTCGAGAATATATCGCCGCGTTTCGATCACTTCCTCGAAAATCCAATGATGGCGATGTTCGAAGAGCCGCCAATAAGCGATCGAGACAAGGAGAAGGACACAGGTGAGCAGCGTAAACGACGTCATGACAAAGAGCGTCGCAGTAAATCACCGGATCGAGTGCATAGAAATCCGTCGCCTAAGCCAAAATCGCGCGATCATGATAGTCCCGATAAGCACAAGCGCAAGAAGAAAGACCATTCGGATCATGAAGATCACGAGACGAAGAAGAAGGATCATTCTGAGGACGAGAAGACGAAGAAGTCGAAGGATAAGAAGAAGCGTAAAGAGAAGAAGGATTCTGATCGGAAGAAGAAGAAGGATAGGAAAGAGCGACATAAGAAAGACGATAAAGATAAAGATAAGGAGAAGGAAAAAGATCGTAAAGCGAAAGAGGAAGCTAAGCCAGCGAGTATTGAACCAATACCGCTACAAGAAGATGAGAAAATTGAGGAGAAAGTCGAAGTTAAAGCGAAGGTACCGACTCCGAAATTGTACGACGATATTCCAAGCGACGATGTGGATAATAAAATAGTCGAAACTTATGTAAAACCCGTAGAAGAACCACCACAAACAACCAGCTCTAATATAACCGAAAGCGAAGTTAAGGAACCGTATAATAGACTGGACGACGACGAAGAGGAAAATAATATTCTCGAGCTACATTCAACCGATATCGATCTGAAAGTGGAGCTGGACAAACACGAAGTTCTACTACCAATGCCTGAGAAGTCCAAATGGGAAGTCGAAGAAGAAGCATCGGCGCATTCCAGTCCGAAGGACTTTATGAGGCTCGACTTCAAATCGGATAAGAGCGGTAAGGTTACTAACGAAGTACTCAAACGAGCGGAAAATGCAATTTTTGCTAAAGCAATTAATGCAATTCGTCCGATTGAAATTAAGAAAATCAGCACTGATCGCGCCAAGTTGTATTCAGGCGAGCGCGAAATCGAATTGGTCGAAAGTGAGCCGAAGAAACCGGAAGTACCAGAACCAGCTATCAATGTAGTACCCACTGTACGCGTTCCCATCAAAGAGCGACTAGGTATTAAAGTAGAGGATGATCGTAGTTTGTCTCCATTTAGTAAGCGCGGGGATGCTGGACGGAACTATGAGCGGCGGGTTGAAGTCGATGAGAGGAAACATCGGCGATCCCGCTCGAAAAAATGCGAAGAACCCAGTCGGGATAAGTCTAAAAGCCATCATCGTAGTGAAACGAAACATACTTCTAGTACGAGTACAAGAGATGACCAGCATCGATCGAGGGATCACAAATCATCTCGCACTACCAAATCTTCCAGCACTACTACGACTACTACATCTCATTCCAAGGATAAAGATAAGGACAAAGAGATGAAAGAGCGTTCGAGTAATAAAGACAAGTCGAGTAAGTCGCGTAGCGTTGATGAGCGATCTCGCGGTAGTAAAAGGTCGCGTTCTCGGAGCGATAATGATAAGCATAAGCGACGGGATAAGAAGCAGAAGAAAGAGAGTAAGCCGAAGAAGACTAGTACCAAAACTGAGGAAGAAAAGGTGAAAGTGGATGTGAAAGTGCCAAGCGAGAAGAGCAACAAGCCCATTTTAGATGAGTCGCATTTTGAGCCGGATTATGATCTTGAGTCCGAACCGGAAAAGGAAGTGGAGAAGAAAGTTGAGGTGGCGGCTGTGAAGAAGGTGGAAACTAAAGAGAAGGAGCGAAGTTCAAGTTCAGATTCGTCGAGTTCATCGTCATCGGATGAAGATCGC
Organism: Cryptophagus acutangulus; assembly: GCA_963556235.1. Lineage (NCBI taxonomy): Eukaryota > Metazoa > Arthropoda > Insecta > Coleoptera > Cryptophagidae > Cryptophagus > Cryptophagus acutangulus. Next base: position 1,151,149 of record OY744568.1, on the reverse strand, counting down.
AAGAAGAAGAAACACAAGAAGCACAGGAAGAAGAAGCGAAGAGGTTCGAGTTCGAGCAGTTCGGATTCGGATAGCGATTCGACGGATGAGGATCGCGAGATGAAGCGCAAGAAACATAAAAAGAAGCAGAAGAAGAAGAAGCGGTCCAAGCATAAGTAACGTAACATTTTTATCTAATAAGTTGGCATTCGAAAAGATTTAGTTTTTTTTTTAATTTTTGACTTGATTTGTAATTTATTGGTCAAGCTTAATTTTTGTATATATTTAGATCTTTACTAAAGTATAGTAAACAAATATTGTGTATATTATGTTTAAATGGAATTAAATAACATACTACCAATTGAAAATAGTCGTTAATAATTATGATTTTTTTGGATTTTTTTTTGTTAAAAATTCTCAATCAATTCAATATTTTCAAAAAACCTACAAATAATTCTAGTGGATAAAAGAATTACTAATCTTTTCGAAATACATTTGGCGCGCTTTCGAGCTGCCATCTACACTACACTAGTCGAACTATAAATGTTGGACTAGTAGGAATTACTATAGTTAAATGTAATAAAATGTTTCCTTTCTAGTTTGAAAACGAAGAAACCGACCTTAAGAACAAAGCAGCCTAGTAAGAAGATTTCTTCTAAACCAAAAGGATCAAAAAAGATGAATCACATTAAGAAGATTCCTTCAAACTCAAAAGTATCAAAAAAGATGAAATTATTAGCCCCATTATTAAAGGTTGGTAAATTATCATCAGGGTTGTAATTAAAAAAATAATTATATTATTTGTTTTTTCAGAAAATGTCTAAACGTAATAATTAGTCCTTTGGATCTCAGCTAAACCTCTTCATGTCGGATTCTTCACACTCACAAGATTTTTGGAAATCCATTTCGGATTTAAAATATGGTGAGTGCTTTTTATTTTATTGTGATTTTATTTTATTGTAAATTTCTCCATTTCGTTCGACTATACAAACATTTAACTTTTCTTTCGACGCCACAAAAAAATCTGGCCCTCTAATGCTCAATATTTAAACATGCAACTTGCGCCGCGCGGCAGTATCAGCTACCGCTCGCCCACCGGAGTCGGCCTATATTAATTTTATTTATTAATACTCGCGATGATGCACCAAAGATTTTTTTAGATGGTCGCAATGAGTTTTTTATTTCCAAAATATTTCCAAATTAACAATCAATATACTCTTGAAAACTTCTATCAGCTCCCACTCTAACATTCGTAACTAACTCTTCAAAAATCGACTTGCAATCGCAAACTACACAATAATTAACATTCCAAACTGGTTGCAACCCCGTCTGCACCAACCCTGGCAAATCCCTGATTTTCGTATTAGCTGGCTTCTTTGAATCCATCTCCTTAAACATGTCTCTCATCTCCGCTGGATCCAAATCCGCAGCTTCTTGATCCTTAAACTCATAACTGACAGTCCATCTGCAGGGATACTTTCCTCCTGTACTCTCAGCCACCAAATCAACCACTTGGAGGGCATCCAAGCAAACGTCTTCGAAGATACGCAAAGCGGCATCATGACTAGCCCATTCGGCGCAAGGAACATTATTGTTTGCTAATAGAAAAAAGATTCAAATAGTGCAACAAGAAAATAGGAAAATAATATTACAGTCTGCTGCAATTCGATCGAAAGTGCCATCTTTGGACTTGCCCCAAGTTGCATCAAAATTAAAGGAGGATTCTAGACCAGGCTCTTCAATATCAATTAAATGGGGCTTCATTTTGAAGGATTCCTGAAGTTCTAATAGAACAACTCGATTGGTGAACTCGCAACCCGTGATGCTTTTGAAGAGCTCGTCAATCGTTAGCAAATCTGGGATGCCCTTCTTACTAAAGAACTAGAATCAAAAGATTACTAAACTATAATCTAAAGAAAATGTTCCAATTACATTAATAACATTTTGGCAGTCTCTGTGAAGGAAATGAAAGGCGTTTTCATGGCTTGGCTCCACCGACTGGCTAACATCAATGAAATAGCATTGCTTATCATGCCAGAGAATATTGTACTCCGACAGATCAGCGTGGATCAAATTGGCATGAGAGTACATTTTCTTCATTGCATCCACCACCTAGTAGATCAACCAAGAAAAATTACAGGAATAATTCAAAAGCGGGAATATAGACCTGTTCATATGCAAGAAGACACTCAGCATCAGTTAGCTCCGCATCCTTCAATTTCGGAGCAGCTCGATGATTCAATCCAATAAAAGACATCACCAAAACGTGGTTCTTCAATTGCAAGACGTCAGGGCATTGCACCTGAGCTCTTTTCAACCGCATTAAATTCGCCATTTCTTTTTCGGCCCACATATAGATGGATTTCCTGCTGGTAATTTTACCAAGACGACCTTTAAAGCGATGATCGTCATTGATATATTTTCCGCGCTGTTTGAATTCGGATAGCGCCGTTTTGAACACTTTGAGGACGCATTCTTTTGGAACTTTAGGCTTTTTGGGATCATCCAGCATGTATTGTACGTTGCCTTCAGCGTGAAGAATAACGGCTTCCTTGCCTATGCTGATGACTCCGTGGACTTTTTCCAATAGTTGACTATAGTTGGAAGGAAACAAAAAATATTAAATGTCTTCCTTAAAGAAGAATCTTCGGAGAAGTCATCATACCTATTGATCATCTTATAAAGGAGCAATCGGGTAAACTGATCCATCCCGAACTCAGCAGTGGCTTGCTCTTCCTTCCGGTCAACTCTTCGCTTCCTGGACCGATTGCAATTGGAATGCTGCTTCAAACTATTGAACACTTCATTCGACAACTTTAAATCGAAACCTTCGCCGTCTCCCGTATGGAACTCCGGAGGAAACGACAACAGCTTACACGCATTCTTCAATCCGTTCACAACTCCATCATGCAACGTCAACACATCGGATTGTGCTTTAACACCAGAAACTGGCGTGGATTTGAGTTGTTTCTGCACCGCATCAAACCGATCCCAATCCTTCCGATCGCGGATGTCTTCAATCTCCTCTTCTTCACTATCGCTTTGAAAGTCGAAGCTCTGTGGCGCCCTTCGATAATTTTCGAAGGATACCGACACTTTCGATGAGCCGTTGTATTTTTCTTCGGTACGTTTGAGTAGATCGTCGTGTTCTTTGTCGAATTGCATTTGCAGCATTTGTGCGATTAATGCGTCGTTTTGTTCAGTACTTTCGTCAGCGAGTGCTTGAAGGACTTCTTCGGGTAGCTCTGGAATGGCGTCACTTACTTCTTCTTCGGAACAGGAGGATCGGTTCTGTTTGCGAATTTCCTTGTCTTGTATTTCACGAGCCACTTCTTCGTTCATTATTTCGTCCAGATTCACTGGCGCTGGTTGAGCGATTTTATTCCAAGGAGATGTGGTCGACATTGTTACTTACCGGTCTAAACTAATATCACAATTGATGTATCTGAGATAATTCGGGTTGTATTTAAGGAGGTCTGATTGAGTAATGTTGGGCAATATTTTGCTTGTTATTTAGATTGTGAAATGGAATGGAATGATTGGAATGTCAGAATTAAGATGGCAGATTCCGGTACTATGCCAATATTTTCAAAAAGTTTTCGTTAAAAAAATTTAAAATTATTGCCGCCAAGCTGGTGATTTAACTAGTAGATGGCAGCATCAGCAATTTAGTTTCAAATTTGCTATGGCGATGGCTTGGATAATTTTCGTTGAGTTGGTAATAATTAATTATGTGCTAAGAATTATTTAAAATCTAAAATATTAGTTCCTTAGTGGAGGAAAAAAAATTCTATTAGTTGAAAATCATAAGTTCTTCAACAGTTTCTTCTAATAATAAATTAAACAACCAAATATAATTAAATGCATATTTTTATTTTAACTAATAATAATAAATTCAGTCAGGTACAAAATATACAACAATTTATCTCTAATAATTAATTAATCAATATTATTTATTTAAAAATCTTTCTAACAATTATCATAATATTTATATATCACAAGATTAAAGCTAATCTATAGAATTAAATCTATTTCACATTTATATAATAATAAAAAATTAACAAAAACACTACAAAAGTTCGCACATCATCAAAAAAATAAAATAAAGGAAGACAATTCGATAATAAAGCTTTCATCATCCAAAAATTAGAAGACTTCACCAAGGGCGCCACATCGAAGCCATCTCATTACAATTTGCACCCTTAACAACAATTTCACTGTTATTTGGTGGCGAGATTGGCGGGGTATAACTAGGGTGAGGATAGGAAATCGTGTCCAATTGCCGGACACAAGCGCCCAAATGCTGAATCAATTTCCTCCCCGAATTCGGATCGATCACTTCTGAGGGTGTCGTAATGAAATGTGTCACTTCTTGGGCACATTGTGTGAATCCAGCACGAAAGCGGTCCGCATAACTTTGCTCTTGTGGCACAATCAATTGATGTTGTCGCTTCAAACTGTGCAAATGTCGCACTGTCAACTCCAGAATATCAGCCTTCTCCAATTTGGACACATTTTCACCCTCACTTTGTAAAGCTGTGACCATCAACTCCTTCAATTCGTCCAAGCACCGATTGATGCGAGCGCGACGTTTCCGCTCCAGCATCGGTTTCATCACTTTGCGGTACTGATAGGTACGCGAAATTGGTTCCTCACTGTATTCACTGTTCACCATGTATTGGGGGGTTGGTGCCATTTCGAAAAACACTTTTTATAAAATAATCGGAAAGAATAAGATGCGATTTTTCTTCGACTTTACTGAGACACTGTCTGAGCTGCGAATGATGTTGAAACAGCGCTGCATTTTAGTTTTATAGTTTCAGGTTCCGGGGTACTACACGTGGGTAGTGGGGAGTCCTTTTCATTCATGGGAATGTGTAGTTCAAAAGCTGTTGCAGCCCCTTCTTTTTCGGCCTTCTCGCTCGCTCGCTCTTTTCTTGGCTTTTTATTTTTATTGTTGGGGTAGTGAGTGAGAGGGTCGTTTCTTCTTTTGTATGTCATTATATGGGTTGTGCTGCACGCCAGGCATGCCGAACCATGGGAAAATATTTTTTTCCTATTGTTCTCCAATTTCATTTCGTTTATTTCGAGGAGGAACAAGAGGCTCCTTTATTTTTTCTTGTCGCTAAAGTGTGACCAAAGTTCTTTTCAAAAGGAAAAAAAATATGGTAATCTTAGCAAATTTCTTCCTTCAGTAAAATTTGGTAATGAAGAAAAATTAATTTCTGATTGAGTTATTTTATGAGGAACAAAGACGCCTTTTCTTCTTCTTGATTCTTAAAGTGTGATAAATCTTAGTCTTTAGTAGAAAAATCCAAAGTTTGATTGCTTTCTAAAAGAAATTAGATAATCTTCATCTAAAACCTTCTCATGTAAAGGGCGTCCTCCAAAAATTGGGTGATTTGAGAGTCTTCTAAAGGAGTCTTCTAATTTAAAAGGTTTTAAATTGATGAGAAAATATTTGGTAATGAAGAAAATAGTTTCCCACATTGGTACAACAATCATGAGTCAGTTTTTTGTGCTTCTTAAGATTCCGATTTGCCGTTCCTAGATCCGAACCGGCAATTATCCTATTTCAGTGGAAAGAGTCAGCGCGTCCGTGTCTGGGCAATTAGTGATGAAAGAAGAGAGGAAGTGGTCATCTTCTCTTGATGCAACTTGTAGAAGCAAACCACACAATTTACACGATGCTGTAGGTAATTTTTTTCAGCGTTTCTCACGGTAGTATATCGGTTTATTTTTATATGTTCGCTTAGCAGGCGATATTGGTGCAGGAGGAAAAAAATGCGACCTTCTTCTTTATACATAGTCACGAAACGTTTTCGAAATAATTACAAATCGTAAAGCAAAATGAAAAGTCGGGATGATTTTCTTCATCGAGTCGAGAGAGAAGTTCGAATGAAAACAATCGACAGGAAATTAATTAATTAAAATAATGAAATGTTTGTATAAAAGAAGGAGAATTTATCAATATTAGTAGACGATGGAATTATATACAAGAGATCGTGAAATCAAAATATCGAACCAGTTCTCACGATATTGTGTGTAGAATATTTTATTGGTAACGATATTGTGTGGAAGATAAGCAGCTTCCTTAATTTTATTCGCCAAGTTCAGTTATTAATCGGTTCTGCTTACGAAGCTTATGCAATTTTGATTAGAAAATATATCAATATTCATAAGCTTAATCAATAATTCAGCTTACATTTTAAATAAGCCTTTTCCTATGTACTTTACGAGTTTATTCAAAGGCATTTTGAAACGTGATCTATATAAAAGATTCATCTCGTCGGCGTAGGTAATTATTTATATTTTATACAAAGCTGCAACTAAAGCAACAATTGAGATTTGCGTTACGTAATTAAGTATTTATTGAACTAGTACAATAAGGGCATTATTATGGAACGCATGTAATTTGTGGGAAATAAGTTACGTATTCGCACAAGTGCGATAATAATTCATTATACATTTGTTATTAAATATAAAAGTACGTTAATAAAAAAAAGCAACCCTAAAGAGACATTCTCATAGTACACGGTCGGTCGGTCGCAAGTCCGGCCCGCGCCAATATCGTGCCCATCGGGCGCTCTTTATGCAAAGGAAACAAAACACCGGCAGCAGCAGCGGCAGCAGGAGCAGGAGCCTAGCACACGGCTAAACTGGGGCCCTCTCGTACGAGCCAATAACACACAAACCCTCTCGTGGGACGTCTAGTTTCGCTACGTTCCCACGAAACAGATCACAGATGCCTATGCATGCAGTGAGTGAGACGGTTAGAGGGCACCTGGCCTAACAAGGACGAAGAAACCAGTCAGTGTGTGCTTTGGACTTTTACTAGTCAAGGCAATTTTTACACACGTACGACAATACAATTATTACCGGATGATAATAATAGTAGGTAAATATTGGATGGAGAGCGGTCGCTTCTGGTTTCATATGCTTTATACAGGTGAATTTTACGAAATTAATTATCAGACATATTTAAATAGCGATTAGTCGCTACGGGATTTTTTTAAATCGTTGGTGGAATTTTTTTTACATTTTGTTTAATTACAAATGGATTTTTTGCACATTTTTTTGCTAAAGTACATATTAACTTTTGAGTTTAAATAAACGTAGAATAAATATTTAAAATCCAATTTAGTTTGCTTGTTTAAATTTTAATAAAGGATCTCGCTTGTTTAAGTAAAGCAAATAAATTAAATTCCATATAATTAGTGCTCACATATTATTTTTTGTAAATTATAATTAACCCCCTGCCACGATTTAATTGATCCGTTAATCGTCGACTGTCGTTAATCGCTAGCAAGCTGAAATCTCGACGTAAAACTTTCATCTATCCAGTTTTTTTAATTGTCGGTGAATTGTAATAACTTTATATAAGATATGTTTTACGGAAACGAATATTTTTTACCATCATCAATCGTAAATTACGTAGTAGTTAAACTGCAGTTGAAAAACTGGATTGGAAAGGGCAAAACATTTCAAATGGTAATTAACTGGCATCAGACATTAGGAGGAAAAAAAGTAAGAGCACATATTATGCAGGCAAAGCAAACACCAGTTTTTCCACCATTAGGCTGTGGCGTGTGACGACGCCGGTTTTTCCCCGACTTGAGTGATGAATTGAAGAAGAAGAAGAAGAGATTTGAGATATTAAAGATATTGGAATGGAAGTTGAAGAAAATTGAGGAAATTTGAACTTTAGCCTTCCCCAATAAGACAATAAAGGGTTTTCTATCGACCAAAACCAAAAATCCATTAGGAATACCCAATAATAAATCAAGCAGCGTAATAAAATTGAATCTGAAGAACTGATTTGATGCTGAGCTATAATAATAAAATAAATATACATGTAACAATAAATCATGTGGCTCGTATTTTATTATGGGTCTCTCTGACCGGCAGTGATTGTAAATTGGTGGATAATTGTGGGAGACTGTTCGTGCACCGGACACCATTCAATCAGTTAACGGAAGCGGTAATCAAGGCGGCTACGGCCAGAGCCACGGCCTCTGCTTGGATTCTCACGATGCACGAGCCCCCCACGCCTACCATCGACGACGACGCTATTATTATTATTTTATAATATCCCCCTCATCATCCGAATCATTACATTATACCACGATCCGATCACTAATTGCTAATTATGCGCGGCGCACTTTTTGTTCTCTTGCAGATTCGAAAAATGTGGGCGCGCTACCATCAGCAGTTTTTCTGCTTAGATTTGACTTTTTTTTTATTCCTGCGAGCGTGTGAACGAATGGATCGTCTAACCGAATTCTTGTAATAATATTTATAAGCAGAACTTGTTGTAATAATAACAAGTTCCAATGATTAGAAGGATCCACAAAAGGAGGAAATAAAAAACAATGTTGTTAGAAAGTCGATATATAATAGTAGGCGCGATGCATTTAAAATGCATTAAACAAAAACAAAAATGCATCATCGTGTAAGTGTATACTTGTACATTTTGCGCTTTATAAGAGTTCTGATTGCTTGAAGAGGTGGCTGTGTATAATTGGACTTCCGGTGAACCGTGGGAATACTTAGCAGGTGCTACTATGTTTCTTCTGGCTTGCTTGTACAATTCTTTTTTCTTCTTCTTCTTGTTCTTCATCTTCTTCTTCTACGACCAATTTGGTAATGTGACAAACAATGATAGTTAAAATATATTTGTTGTATTGCAGGACTTTCTTGCTGGATCCATTTCCCGGCTTCTAGAAGGTTTTCAGTTGGACAATTTACGAATTCTTCCAAAAGCGCCATTATAATTAGCAACGTTCTGTATATTTGCTTATGTAATTAGCATCACTTTGTATATTTGTATAATTTGTTAATAAATAAAAGTTTACGTCAAAAATCCTTTTTTCTTTCAAAAAGGTCCGAAATTTGCAACAGGGGAAACTTTGAAATATTGGGCATTGGTGGTACTCTATCTTTACCCAATATGTAAGATCTCTTAACCCGCTAATACTTCCCTAAATAGCCGCCCAAAAGTAAAAATTAAAAGGCAAAATTACTAATCTAGTACAGAAGTCAACAGAACATTAACACCACCTTTACCAATCATAATAACAAGAGAGCGCAACAAGTTCCTGGAAGCTCAACTAGTGTGGTTAAAAAGAGATGGAAAATGAAGAGAAGAGATCATAGACGTGACGTGCGTTGGGCTTGTGTAGGCCATAAGCACGAAAAGGGGGGACGAAGGAGGGTAAGGGCACCATCGTGGCGTGGCGCGTTGTATTTGGGAAGCTCAGCAACTCTTCGTTCCCACGCTTCTGTGATGGCATGTGCGGGGTTTGGCGGGGCCAACGGGGTCTATCTGAGGCTACTACCGCGTGCGACCAGCACCTGCCGCTCTAAACACGTGCTAACACTGTTAAGAAGAAGGAGGAGTTTCATTGCATGTATACAATGTAGTGGACAGGGTCGGACTTTTCACTATTTTATTTTGTTAGCACTTTTACTCGTTTTTTACTGGGGCTAAAAAATTCTAACATACAAAACTCATATGGTATTGGATAGATGACTATATTCCTTGGAGGATTTTGAAACGTTTGATGGATTATTGTCGGATTTTGGCAATTTACTTGAAGGCGTTTAAAGTTAGCCTAGTCCGGTCCTGCCATTTAGAAGAAAAGGTTGAATAACTGCATACTAAATGCATAATGACTGTCGGACTGGCCCATTGTTTACAAATTAAGCTATAATAATTTTATATTTAGCTATTCTCATCTAGTAGACGATGACTACATGATGCTATGTCTGGAAAGCCTTGCGGCCTTCCAAGGACGTGTCTATAATAATTTTAATTATATAATAAAACTTTAATTTTTTGGTTCGCTAGAACTGCATGGTCTCCCAATTTATCGCTCGGTTGCATTTTCGAAAACTGAATGAACTAGAATATAATGAGCGAACGGACATGTCCAATTTAACAATTGAATGAGTCAATCAAACGTCAAACAAATAAATAAAACTCGCTTACCCTGATTGACCAAATCAGAGAATCCCTTCTCTTCCATTACAGTAGAAAAGAAAAATTCAATCAGTACCACAAATTCATCTAACGACACCCTTATGCCTTATTAAAATAAATGCATAAAGGAATCTCAATTTGAAAGAGGACCCCTATTCTTTGCGTAACATAACAGCACATCCTCTCTCTATTCCGCATTGTTAACTGGAAATCTGCCGTTTTTCCCACGACTTTTTGCACCCTTGTTCAAGTTCGACCCTCACTAAGCTTAATTTCTGATTATTCTAATGTAAGATAATAGAATATGGCACGTGGATAGTTAGGGTGACCAGATTTTGTCATTTACTTCCTGGTTCCGGTATTCTGATTGGTGCACGAATGAAATTAGGGGTTGATTATTTATTATAAAAGATATGATTGCGGGTTACTGTGATTTAGTTTGCGAAAAATCGGGCTAGTGATTGTGTCGATGGTTTAGTGATGTGCACAATTTTGGATTACTATTTAGTTCAGCAGGAATTTTAATTGGAGCGCGCGATTTATATTTTGCCATTTAAAAAATAAATATCTGGATAGAATGTTCGTCATATATTTTGATGCACTTATATTTTATAAACAATTTTAATTGCGCCTCTGTCCTCGCATAGCTTTTGCATTTTTCCCATTTTTATACTCAATTTTCCTGAGCACATGCTCGATTATATTTATTTCCATTGCAACACTCCGCGCAAGCCGTAAAACTGAAGATATTGTAAGCAATTTTAATTAAAATTTAAATGGTATTTTAATTACAAGTTTATTGGGTTTTTGAAATCATAAAACATTTGTCCTTCTAGTAGAGGAAATTAAATCCTGAGTAATTTTTTGGAGATAAAATTACCTCGAATAATAACGAAATAGCTCACATAATCAAATTATGGGTTCAATTAAGTTAGGTAAGCCATAGATTGGTATTAATCAAACGTGAATTTGCAAAATATGATTTTTTCTTTGCCGTTCACTTCTCCTCTGAAGTATAATTATAGGAAAGACGTGGTTCTGCCATACACATGTATGCATATAATTGTCCATGTAATTTGTCTTGAGCTCGCTCCACTTGAAATTGAGTAGGTGGTGTAAATCACGATTACCCGATTGTAATCAGAAACACTCTGCAGTCTAACCTCGCGTGTTCCAACTTAATAATAATCAAACACTTTCATATATAAATATGAATTTTCCTTCTTAATTTTTGTTGCATTCTTACATAATAATTACAATGCTGAGAGAAACTCTAATTATCCATCCATCATGATGCAGGATCGCAACCAAATCAGATCCTTAGAAGACACCCTGATGCATGAAAGTCACCCTGAAGGCGATTAATTTTATATCGCGCATCCTACACGCGGGATGAAAAAGCAACCGTGAGAATATTCAACAGGTGCTCACTTGTAGAGTCATTTATATTTATATACACAAAAAGATAAAGTATACAAGAAGGTATATAAGGACACACAATTAAGCTACCGAATTACGATGGTTCGATTTCTTTCCTTCAACTCCTAATCGACTGTGTCATTATCGCATTAGCTTTATTTAAATCATATATTGAAAAGCAAATTCGAAATTGTATCGCTAATTATCATGTTTTAGTATTAATCCATCGAAAAAAAATAGAATTTTAATATAAGGGCAGTTTTTAATACCTAGTAGTGTAATGAATAATTTAATTCGCATAAATTTCAAAATCTAAGCACGATTTCCTGTGTGTGTTTTATTTATTTATTTTTTTCTCTTAAATATACCGATATATATATATGTATTATGGTACAGAGGGTACACCTGCTCGATTTTCCCACGAATGAATCCAGTTTGAGGATGCTGGTTGGCGGCGCCCAGTGCAAAATGCCCCGCAATGTCTCTACTTCGAATATTAATGAAGCCCAAAATGCACTAATTTGTTAATTAATTCACTATTCTTTTTCAATTTTAATTGATTCAGATGCTTATCAATTGACCGTTATCCGCAATCACCATGTCGTGCTTGATTAAAGAACAACCAGACTATTTTTTTTTTACTAAAGTATACCGCGATATAATTAATTTAAAATTCTTCAATAATAAATAATCACTTTCCTTTAGATAATAAAAATATCTACCATAGATTGAGATTTTACCCCATTCCCGCCATATAATCTTCTAATTTTCTAAATAATTTCATTTCCACTAATCAACCCTTTTTACCATCGAATACATTCGACAATTTAATTACCTGTATTAATTACTATACTTACTCCAAAAAAATCAAAAAAATAATTGCTTCATTATCCCAAATTAACCCACTAACCTCTTTATAGTGGTCAAAAGTCCGAGCCCCTATAAAACCGAATTACAATAATTTGACCAAAAATTCAAGGCAAATTAACCCATTAACCCCATAAAGGACGACCGTTATAATTATAAAAAAAAGATGCCCATCATGTATAACAGCATAAATGACACCCACCCTCTTCACTCCTCAAACTCAACAACATCTCCCATTCCAACCATATTCAGATTGAAATTTTTTTGCTCTCTCTCAGTCATTCGTTTTTACAATTACTACCACTATACGTGTGTGTATCGTATATTTGTGCCACCCTTCTTTCACGTGTGCAAAGCATAAGCCAGGTGCGTGCTTGGGTGTGGGAACTCGGCTCCAACACAGTTTCCCAGGCTTTGGCCTGCTTGATGATGATGATGAGCCACCTGCTTCCCCAGAAGATCTGCGTGCATGGCGCGAATTGCTCCCCCCCGCACCCTTACGTATTATTTTCCCTGCTTTTCTGTATATTCAAGCTGGACCCGAAAAATAAAAAAGGGTATGAGTGTACGACCCCTATTTTTACGTGTGCTTGTCGTGTGTACTTACTACTGTACAGGTATTTATATTATTGACAGATGGGGTTTACTTTTTGCATACCTAATTATGGAGATGTAGGAAGGGTTGAAGTGTACAATAGGAGGACACCTGTTGCTCTATAAATGAAAGTGAAATTTATGTCGAGGATTAATTTTACGATTTTACAAGGAATTATAAACTTAGACCTTTTATATTAATTATGCAAGATTTTTTTTGGATTGTCAAACTTTCCTTGTGCAATATCAAAATAAATTTGAACGTATCGAATTTGTTATTTCCAGTCGCCTGATTTCAAATACAAATGGGGGTGATTTTTTCCCGGGCCTCACTTTAAATCTCAATATACGGTATATTATGGGGGATCGTTCCCACATAAATACAAAAGAAATTAACCTGTTTGAAGCTTTTACTTTTTTTTTCTTCATTTTCCTACACTTCTATTATGTTATTATTGTGTAACTCTGTGGCACCTGTGTGCAACTCTCACTAGTCCCCATCAACTTCTCAACCACCCCTATAATTCGGATTTATTATTATCATTATTATTTATATACCTCTACACACACAAACAAAAGGAAAAAAAAATAGAAACGAGAACGTTACGTTACTACGTTTTTGATTTGTGATTTTTTATTTAAATATTTAACTACCTGTGTTTCGGTTTCATTTATTGCTTGGGTGGGTGGGTTTTTTTCCGCTTTTTTCCACTATGGGAATAAAATAAAATTTTATTTGATTTCTATGCAGACTGGTGGTACAAATTACCAACGGACTTTTTATTATACTATTATAACGACGATAAAAATGGAAATGGAGAATATTTTGCGCTGGATTTAAATATATAAAAGACGCATTTTTAAATTTAACAGGTCGTTATGGCAAAATTTGAACATCCAATTAAATCAATTGGTTGTTAATAAAAAACTTGAATCAAAATCAAACAATCGTTAATCAAAATTCAACCAATCATCGTTACCCTTCGCCTTCGCCATAATAAAAAGTTCTAATTATTTCCAATTCATTGACCACTCATCCATTCATTCATCGACTAAATCGCAAAAAAGCAACTTTGAAAAGCAAAAGTTCGTTACAAGATTATACAATGAAGCAGAATAAGAAGAAAAAGAAACTTAACGGGCAAAGAGCGAGAGACTCCGGCTCATATAGGAATTTTTTCCTTCTTCTTAGTCTTTTTGGTACATGGATGGAAATAAACAAGTACAAGAAGATGGTATCACACAGAGGCATATACAAAAAGGCCGATAGTTGCGTACGCTGGGCGCGTGTAAAGCGCGCGCTAAAGAGGCACATGCGCTTGGTGCCTGATGCACCTATGCACCTATAAAAACCGGAGGGCTCTGCCGAGAAAGACACACTCCACTCGAGTTTGCCATCGAGTTTACTACATCAAACGTGCTAACCGAAAAAATCTTTCGTTTTTCTGACGTTTGATCAGCTGATTTTTGTTTACTTTCGCCAAAAACCATGTGCCTGCGTAAATCCAGCGACTCCACCAAAATGAAGACACCTTCGAAGTCTTCACCGTGGCGCCGACATGTGGTAAGTCTCAGTTCATAACAAATATAATTTATTTATACATTAAAACATTTTTTAAAAATTACTTTCAAGTTTAAAAATTTCGACACTTTATCTAATGGTTTGTTAATTCTTGTTACAGCAGTCTGGCCAACACCAATCGCAACCAATCACAAAGCCGAGATTGTCTCGCAAAATAATATCAAGTGCTCGTGTCAATCTGAACGCCTATTGGTCCAAGTTTGAACAAATGTCAAAGTGTACGGCAATTGTCACTTTTGATCCAGCAATCACCGTTAAGCGTTCTTTGACAGCCGGTACCTTGATGATCATTGATAATGAGATCAATGAGAACTTGGCCAATGAAATGAAAGAATTGGCCAATTAATTTTGCACTGCATTTTTAATAATTGTGAAGTGCATCTACATATTCGATCCGATAATCAACAATGGGTAATTAATTTAAATGATTTAGTTTTAGTTTCGCTTTTAATTTAGGTAGGTTTTGATTTTTTAATAATTAGGCGATAATTTTAGGTTTCTTTTTAAATTTTGTCTTCCAGTTTGCTATTTTTATTTGTGTTTGGTGCAATATTAATTCTAATTAATGCAATCGTGATTTATTTGTGTGATATTTGGTAGATTAAGATGAAAGAGCAGAGTTTATTTAATTTAACTTCAATGTGATATTAGTCTTAGGTAGAAAGCTTTAATTAAATATACCTACTTATAGTGTATATTAAGATTTAGACACCGTAAAATTTTGCTCAAGCTTTAAAATTTAAATGCTTTAATTACTTAATAAAAGTTTAAATTTGCGCTTTTCAAAAAAAAAATAAAAAACTATCAAAAAATATTAAAGAAATCGCGAATTTAAGTTTAAGAATGCTTGCTTGCTTTAAATAGATTAGTTTGCTTTAATTAATTGTGTGATATTTCGAAAGCTTTAAAATCGTAGGATTAGATTATTATTTTCTTTTTTTTATTTGCGAAAAAGCTCCGCAATTATTTTCGAAAATTCGGGCTATGCTTTTTCCCAGAATAGGCCGAATGTGTCAATTTTATTTTTAATTTAATTATCAATTTTTTTGCATGCCTAATTATTGATAGTATTTTAATTTGTTTGATTTAAACATAAATGCACGTAGCTTTTTTTTCTGTCATTATATTGATTTAAGATGCACATTTTTCTATTAGTTTCCTTTTATCTTATTTTCGTTTTTTGTTTGTGTAATTTTTTGAAAAATAATTTTGAAAAAAAAGCTCAGCAAGCTATGTGATAGGTGTAATTTGATTTTTTTATTTTGATTAATTTTGTAAATACATTATTTCCTCCTGTGATATCAGCTGACATGATTTGATCTAATTGTTTGTTTAATTATTTTTGAAATTTAGTTAAGTATGTTTGTATTTTAAGGACTTAATTTTATAGGATTTTTTTTGATTTTGTTTGTATAAACTTTTGAAAATGTTTGAAATCTGAGCACTTCCAATATGTCTTTCGCTAGTTTTTAAGGTATACTATTTCGTTGGTCTCTTAATTTACGATTAATTTTGAATTAATTTCTAGTTTGTAAGCTTATTAGTTAGTTTGACTATTAAATTAATTTTTGTATGAAAATTATTTTGTATACTACAAGTTTGTTCTTTGAGAAGTAAATAAATACTTAAATTTTACCTATATGTCTTTTTTTTATACTTTAGCAAATTATATTTTTGATAAAATTTATTCTTAGACAAAAATATGAAACATTTGTCCTTGTTT
Organism: Cryptophagus acutangulus; assembly: GCA_963556235.1. Classification (NCBI taxonomy): domain Eukaryota; kingdom Metazoa; phylum Arthropoda; class Insecta; order Coleoptera; family Cryptophagidae; genus Cryptophagus; species Cryptophagus acutangulus. Next base: position 1,135,003 of record OY744568.1, on the reverse strand, counting down.
AACAACTTCCTATCCTTTACTGATCTATTAAGATATAGAAAAACAGATTAATCCGGTACTAAAGCGGTATTTAGCGGTTTCAAACGCAATCAATCGAGAAACCGAGGATAATTTATAATAGAATAATTTTAAAGATTTATATAATAAAATATATTTAAAAGATAAAATAAAATTGCTTCCAAGAAATCTATATTTTTGATGATAAATTAGAAAATATTTACTATTCTATAGAATAAACCTTGAAAAAAATTAAATAGATTTCTTTCACCTCAAAATCTATCAAAAATGGGGCAAATTATTCATCCCTTTAGGCACTACATTATTTTTTTTATAATTAATACCCGCATTTTTTATATAGTATTTGATTTCAGCACACTTTGTTAGGCACTTAAAATAAATCAACCCCTATCTGAAATCACTAATTTCTCCCTAAGGGTGTTTGTTAAATATACTAAACAAACGTTATCGCTCCGCTTATCTAATCGAATCTAATCGGCCTACTTAATTTTCTAATAAAGTAATCTCGAAATGAAATCCGCAAACTAAACAAAAGTTGCAAATAAAATAAAAAAATCGCCCTATTCTTGTAATTATTGCAAAAGCCATAAATACACAAAACAACAATACCCGCAAGGCTCAAGTTTGTATATACAATATAAGGGAGGCATAATAAGGCCTTCGAGATATGTATATAACAATTGGTTAACCATTTTCGAAAATCTTTTGTAAGATCACGTGTTAGAATATTATCGTCGCTTAGACTGTGCTTTCCCCTATTCGAACTGCTATGTATAAGCACAGTCTAATCTAAATCCAAGTGCTAAGCGTATTTATGTGCGTAAAATGTATTTAAAAGCTTTTGTCAAGCACACCATGAAACTAAGATATCGTTTTAGCCTATTTATACATGGATATATTTGTAGTTAAAAGCAAGGAAAAAAATACGTTAAGTTTATACAAAAGCGTACACCGAAAATTACTTAAACAGACAACAATTGGTTTATTGTTAAAGCGGTAGTCAATATTTTACCTCATCTAGTCGTTTTTTTGTTCGAATATATAAGAAGATTTGTCTCCTTTAAAATGAGACAAGATAATTCTACTCAAAAAGTGGAAAGCTCATCCCCCATACTGATTTAGCCCCATTTATATTAGCACCACATGTAAAGGGAAATTATTTAGACGTGCCAAATAAAGAGACCAGAAGATGTCAAACATGCAGACAAAACAAATGGAAACATTTCGCAGATTTGTATTCTTCTAGAAAATTCTAAAGCAGCTGCGTGATTTTTTTAGAAAATTTCTATAAAGAAGAGAAGGATTTCTTGATTTGGTCAACACTTTTTAGTCCTAAAAACATTTGCAAATCCTAAAAACCCGTGAATTTTTGTATGCTTCCATAGTTTTCCAAAATTTTGGACTAACAACATTCTTTTAATATTTTTTGGCGTCTAAAAATACAAAATCTGCTTAGTTTCCAATTCACACAAATGTTTGACAAGCCATATGCTTGTTCCCTAATTTTCTAAGAACCTCGACTTCTTTCTAGTTGACAAAAACATTTTGCAGAACACACACAGATTTCCAAAATTGGCTAGACAAATAAAAGTGCACACTCCTTTTGTATATAAAGTTGTTGGACCACCAGTCAAGTAATGTTTATATTTGTTTGGCATTGTGAGGCGACAGTGTTTGCTCTATTATTTTTGTATGCTCTATATTGAATAGGAAATCGAAGAAATGACAACTTCGTATGGGGTAATCGAACACAAAAAGCTGCAAGGTGATTTTCGTTAACGATTTTGTTACGTACTGTTTGCTGCTGGACAAAAAAAGAGTGCGGATGGACAAATTGAGGACCAAAACTTGGGTGGCACCAAAATAATTTCTAAAACTAGATAGCAATTTTGATTAAGTTTTAGAAAAGTATCTCAAAAATTAGAAAGCGATTAGATATCTCAACATCTAACAATATTTATTACCCTCAATAAAAAATCCTATTTCCCAATAATTAAAACTATTAGAGAAAGTAACTAAATAAACAATAAAAAAGTCAATTTCCCATAAACGAAAAGGCATAAAATTAAGTTCCATTTAAGTGCCATCATATATCTATATCAAGAGATCAGATAATAAAATTAACTTGTAATCTAGCTTATCTCAATCTCCGCCGCATGTAGTTTAATTAAGATAAGAGATGAACCGACCAGATTGAGAAGCTCATCAGAGATGGTGATGTGATAGTTTTTTCGGGCATAAGAACGACCTGTCACTACACACACAAAACAGCCCTCACTAGACAATTGAATGTAATCCCAGCAGAAGTAAGAAATCTTATCGAAGATCAGTCGGAGATAAAAGCCCGTTATTAATAAATAATCTGTACGCAGCATCTGGTTGATCGTTATCATTTTTTTTCTTCTAAAAGATCTATAATACAAGAATCGTTATCAGAGAAATCTAGGATGTTGAATAAAAATCGAAAAGAATAAGTTCTTTTGGCCACCGACAGCTAACCAAACATTGGCCGTGTCTTCTATTCAGAATAGAAGAATTTTGGCTCGGGCTCTTCGCCTTTGTTGCAGCCTCACAAAATCTGTCTCAAGATAAAAATCTCTTACAATTTCGAAACTGGTTCCAAATAGATATATGTGTGTGTGGGGTTTTATGATCATTTAACCATGAAGAAATTATGCCCTTTATAAAAATATAATATAACACATTCTTAAATCGTTGTGTTCGTGCCTTTCGAATTTCTGGCCTCAAATTCAATTCAATAGAATCCAAAATTTTGCAGTTTTATTATTATTATGATGGAAAATGGATTCACAGTTGGTAATTCTTGTAGTTTGAGGGGGTGGTGTGGCGTCTATTATGGATTTGCAAATTTACGCTCCCCTGATTTTCAATGTTGATTTGTTAGTTTATCGTTCAGATTAATGGAGTTTTTACTTTGTGGATAATCATGCATGGATGAAATAATTGCAAATAATATTGTAAAACGGTTGTTGCTTTTCACAAAGCGCCTTTTAAATATCTTCATTATTCAAAATAAATTCTTCATGTAAATTAAATTTTTTCGTTCTTTTATTTTAATTTTGTGAAAGCTTTATTGTTGATGAATAAAAGATCAATCAACAGAGTATTTAATAAAATTATTATTACCCGCATAAAATGTTTAATTATCCTAAAAAAAAATTAACATATTACGGAATTTCTCGAGGAATGTTAAAGATTATTATTTTATGACTAAAGCAGAAAATAACCGAAAAAATTCAATAGAATGCCCCAATCCATCTTGCTTTAATTAAAAGTCTATAGAAATCCAAAAAATCCCGACAATTTAAAAATCGCACGTGCATAAAGCATCCGCAAAACATAAAAACGAAGGAAATTCGCCACGCTAAAATCCCCCTTTCAAATTTCCACCCTCAAACTCAACAAACAACCCAAATCCAAAAACGCCATAAATATCACCCTAGAAGATTTAACCTAGACGACAATTTACAAAAAACCTTATAAAGGCCAAGAAGCTGAAAATAAATAATAATGACTATTGAAAATTGCCACTGTTGCGCATCGAATCTAGAAACTTATTCTTCATCTTTGGTTACTTTTTTCCTTTGACAGACAGACTTTTAGTGAAACGTCGACCAGCTGGTTTCGCTTAATTTCGCTCCAAGTTAAAAACCGCGAAAAATACTTTGTCACACTTTGGGATCCTGCATTGTTGTTCCTGTATATGGCGTGCTAACACGAAAAATTCTGATTCGCACCGGAAAATTTACAAACTTAAATACGTGTTGCCTTTCTATTCTGTACAGTACATTCCAATTTCACACAAAATCGCCAGCCAAAATTATTTACCTAAACGCTAATCAATTCGTATTCTTAAAGAGGAATTTAAAATTGGCCCAAAAGCAATTTAGTTGGTTTTTTGTATGTTTTTTCGAGCGTCATCAGATAAAACAGTTGGATAGAAAGCAGAATCAAAAAACATGCATAGGAAGTGCCAATTATGAGCTAAGTAAGTCATTAGGACCGTCAACAAATGATGCTCAGTTGGTTTGTTAAGTGTGCTTTTAACGCAGATTAGGTGCAGATTATAATTAACAAATAGAGAGAGGTCTCCAGTTCGTCCCCAAAAAACCACCTCTTCTGATCCGGCCTACTTAAAACCAATAGAAAACCCATATGTGTTTACTAATATTTACCACATGGCCAACTAAAGATATCTCAAAGAAACGACGACTTTTCGAAAATCCTCAACTACGCCCATAATGTGTCCAAACGATCCTTAATTATACCAAATTTCTGCCCGTTTGACTAAGTGTCTTTCTATGTTTGTATAGATCGTGTTACATTTTTTCCATAAATCCAAAGATATATAAAGAATCGTCTGCCAAACAAAAAATATTAAGTTACATTTTTATAAAGTTGAAAGTAAAAACACGTGTTGCAATATAAACACGTGTCAGAATTCTAGGCACCAGCGTAAATGATAAACGAGCCATTTAAACAAACACCACATACCATCATCGCTCAAAAGAACAAGAGCACCCTCTGTTTTATCAGATCCTTTTTGGTTTTTGGAAAAACGATCAAGCGGCGGATATTTCGACAAGGCGACACATCCATATGTTCCGGAATTGGACAGTTTTTTTGGGGCTTAAGTGGTCACCCAATTAAAATATTTATACTTGCGCTTGTTATTTTTCTAAAAATATTTGCGTTTTGCCAAAATAGCAACCACGTGTTGACTTTTTTCCACTCTTAATGCATATTTCCGGCTCTTGATGAACATGACAATTATTTATGGTGTGTTAAAAGTGGCGCTTTTTGATTCGAGAATCGATAATTGAGGATGTGCATGGAGGTCCACATTTTTCGGCTCCTCTTATTTTAAGAGAGTTTTTATGGCAATATTATGACCTCTTGTGCAAACCGGAAATTTTGGACGAAATATCGTTACTCCTAGAGAATTGATAATAGGAATTATTCGGTGGTTGAAAAACGTAATTTCGAAACTACTTAGCCAAAATTTTCTGCTAATACGCTACGCCGACAAACGCGTCGAAAATTGATTTTCGGAAACCCTTATACCTCAAACAATTGACGAAAAGCCCATACAATCAAAGCTGTGCATACACAATAAAAATGTGAACAATAAATGAAAGCGCCTTCCTGATTAAACAGAAAAGCCAGAAATGCACGCTCAATTAAGGACATAACAAACCGTCGGAGACGTCAAAAAGGCATCTTATAGTTTCTTTCTTCGACTACAAAAAAAGCCGACAAAATGCATATTAGAATATGCGGCGATTCGATTTGCTTCAATGACAAAATATCATACAGAAGGGCCGTTTGGTTTCTCTTTCATCTAGAAATGTATTTAATTTCGAAAAGTCCCTTTTGGCTGGCCCGGTCAATAACAACAAGAAAGAGCGACAAACGCACTAAGTATTTCTTTCAATTCTAGAACACGTGCGTTATACTAAGATGAATACACCCCCATCACGGATTTAATTACTGATCTATGCTGGGTGCCATTTAATTCTCAACTTATCACTAGAGTAGAACAAATAACGTCTTACAAAGTAAGAGAAGCCAAACAAAAAAATATAAAATGGGCTCCTGCAAATTAATTCATGAAGAAACAAAAGCATCAAGATATTTAATTAATTTTTTCTTCACCAAAGGATTTTTTATTGAAGGAAAAAAATTCTAGTGGTGATATGGATCAAATAAAATCTTGAAAGCTTCATTACCCTGTACCAACAAAAATAAATCCTAAAATAAACACTGCGCCATATAGAAAAAAACTATTTTCTTTCTTATAATGATCCCATACAGAAGAATCCTTAATCTTAACAAGGAGCTGCTACATATATTTATAAAATCCTTGTGTATTAGCTAGGTCCCTTTTGACAAAATAACGATGTATGTGTTTAGTATAGCGTAAAGTGATTTGCTTATTTATTATGTTATTCTTTAGCCCTCACAATGGCTCTTTTATTGAGCCCTATGGCTAGATAATGGGGCTGTTTTGAGGCTGATCTACTGGTAAACCTTAGTGGGCGCTTTCTGGGTAGTTGCAAGATTAAAAAGCGTGTAATATTGTTTCATGCCTAGTTGTTTCTAATGCTAGTTACATTTCCATTTGCCTTTTTTTACATCGGCTTATTTGTTGATTCAAATTTGAATTTTACTGGCCGTATAAAAATTACTCATATCTGCACGTGTGTAAATCCGGTCAATTTTGTTATTCCCAAAAAGAGGAATAAAGGAAGAATAAAATAGCGGAAGGGCCGATTTTGTAACTCGACACTTTTCTCTTTAGCACTTGAGCCAAAAAATTGCATACTACGAATCTTCTCAACCATTAAGCCACTTTCAATTGTGCAATGATATTATTTACAGAAAAATATTTATAAATATAATGGAGACACAATATAATAAAATTACACACGGATGAAAAGATTCGAAAAAAATTTGTCAAAACTATCAGATCAAATTTCTTCTGCTCAGATAAACTTTTTATTCTTTAAAAAATATTAATCCCTGGTATAGAAATATAAATATCGCACACGAAAAATATTATGTTACTGCACAAGACGAAGATATAATAAATAAACCATCACTGATTGTGTGTGTATACAAAGTTGAAAGATAAACATGTGTCATCTGGTGGATGTCAAGAAATTTCGTTAAAATATAGATAAGAAGAAGAGATGCAGTCTAGCGTAGATCTGCAATCGCATTTTAATAATAAACGAATCTATTATTCAAAGTCAGGTAGAAAATTGAGAAAACAAAATATACATATTAGAATGCACTTAAGTGCAAATATTTTCCATCTACTTATATTAGATAAAATTGGACAAATATTTGAATAGGACCCCGATCTGTTGTTTACCCATAAACACACACACGATAAAAATCTTATTCTTCAAGATGCTGGATGAGTTTGTTGTGCAAATGTTTGTGCAAAAATTCACTCACTGATTGAACGATTATCGAAAATGGATTTCTGTTAAAAGTGTTTCAGATTCTAGGGGCCGATTATGGATTACCTAAGAGGCTCTTTTGCTTATTTTTATGTGCACTTATTACAACTCAATGCACTTTGATTCAACTACTCAAGTTGCAGATTAAATAATTAATAAATTATTTTAGTTCTAAAACTCAAAATTATTTTGAGGTACCATGACGCAGCAAAAGCTTCCATGAAATTTCGCTTACAAAAAATAGTAAAAAATCGTTAAACTTCAAGTATTTGAATAGCCCATTGAAAAATCAAAACCATTTCCGATTTGGTTAAGCAAAAGCCTCTAGTACTATTTACTGTTCTCTTTTCTTGTCTTCTACGTCCATTCTTTGCATTTTTAATTCAAGATTGCAAATACAAAAACGCACACGTGTTGACAAACCGATAGGGCATAATTTATCACTATTATCGTCCTAAATTGTACACATATATTCCAAAAGCAAATCGAAAAGAATTGAAAATGTATTTTTCTTTAACACTGCGTATGAAAGAGAATTTTGAAAACCACACCGACCAAACGGCCCTTTCCATTTATAGGTGTTGTATTTGGCTTTCTTAAAGAATCTGCCCAGATTTGCCTCCGGTCCAACCTTTTGTCATTGCTTAAAACCAATTCAAATACAATTCTCGAAACTTATATGTGACTTTTTTCACTGTGATCAATGTATCGCATTGAAATCGAAACGCATTTGAAAAGTCATTGAAATTTTGGTAAAGGGCCTCAAGATATTCAACGAGCGTGTCATATTGGGCCCTGTGACAATCGATTCGGCAAACGTGTTTAGTGGAAAACCAATATTGAACATTTGGCTAAATGGCCACAAATTACTGACTGATCCTTGAACCAATATTTGAAATTAGTTGAAGAGGCGGAAAATCATTTATAAACCCGTTCAGAATAATTGGAGTTAAAGGTGTAATCAACCCTCATGTATATTTATTATTTTATAGGGCTAAATATTGGTCGTTAAAAAATCTCTAACAATTTATAATTGGAAACAATTATTTAAATGGCATGGTGATAAAGTATTCGAGTGACTTAATCGTAGAGGAAAATTGTGAATTAGTGGCAAAAAGACCAAACCCGCCCCTATAAAAGCAGAACGTCAAGACGCCCTTAGAACACAATAAAATACGCAACACCACCACTAAAAATTACCGATGTAGCCGCCATAATAATCCAACCCATAAACTCGAAAACCTCACCTCAGAAACCACCCTTCGGTGCGGTTTTCGCCTAGCAAGGCAAAGTTTACCTCCCTCTAACCTTTCTACCCTTGCAGAGAGTCATCTATTATTTGGCTAATCGCCATCGTCATCATCAATAGTCGGCGCGTATATTTAGATTAACAAGTGAAGCAGAAATCGTTTCCTAATATCCTCCCTATATACGGTACCTGTCAGAAATACTATAATAACATTACGAACAAAAGCACCCCTCAGATAAAAAAGGCCAACTTTATACCTGCCCATCAAAATCCTCAAACAGGACCCATAGCAGTACAGAATCTCCTCGTTCCTCACACACAAAAAATCCCATTACTTTCGATCCGACTCTACCATCATCGTTTTGTGCACGTGTTCAAATTGACGTGACAGTAAAATATTTTGGCCCATTAAATAATTATTTCTACATTTTAATGGGCTTCTAAATAAAAATCAGTAGGTGGCTTGGGAAATCGTATTTTATATTAGCTCGTTTTTAAATTAAATAACACGTGCATCTTTCAGTTTTTGAAAGGAAATTATTTTTCGAAATTATTCGAATAATCTTCCGTAACCCTCATAATTTATTTGGACCTTGTAGGGCTACGGTATTTTTTTTAAAGGGCTCTTTAAATCTTGTCTAACCAATTGTTGCCTGTTATGACTCATCTTAATGTTAATTATTGAGGAAAAATCTTCTTAAAACCTCATATTTAATTTTTAAAAAAAGTTGCATGCTGTTATGACTCACAAATCCTGCAACTCTTTTGCAAATATAATTATAGGTGCTATAGTTTTGCAAACAAAGATTGTGCATGACTCATTCCTCGACCATAAATTAACTATATAATTGCATATTTTAATTACTTTGTTCATTTTATTAATTATAATAAAATATAATTAGCAATTGCGGTCAATTTAGAGAGCGTTTACCGCACCACACTTTACTTGAAAATTTATTTGTTTTAGCAAATTTTCTACACGTTCGTTTTAAACCAGTTCAAACATGTTGTAGTACTATTACGTATCAACAACAATGGAACTTGGCTTTTGAAAGTACAAATCAATGCGTAAAGGTATCCCTAAGACGTGCTGAAGAAATGCAAACAAAACCTTTAGAATCAATATTTTTCTGTGTCAACTGTATTTTTTACCTCACTATTGAACTTTTGCACAACTTGTCGTGGGAGCCGACAAGTTTGAACGTGTTGCACATGCAACAAGTCGCAACTTGTTGCACATAATTATATTAATTTTCGTCCTAAAACATCTGTGATTTGCATATATGAATCAAATACTTTAATCAATATAAAAGGCGTTACATACACACCCAAAAAGATGCAGCTAAAGATTAAGCTCTATTCATTACCAACGTAAAAAAAATAAAGGATAATGATTTTTTTTGTAGCCCCGTCCAAGGCAAGCAATAAAATTCGAATAAAAGCGCTCGTTGATTACAATATTTTTTTGTCCCACAAAGAGTTATAATGCAGCAGGAAAGATACAATTTAATGTAATCTGTGGATGTTCTGGTAAGAATCTTATAAGACCGTAGAGAAGAGAAGTGATTACCTGCCTATGCATATAATAATAATAAAAAAAAAACACTCGCATGTTTTCCTTATAAGGCAGACATTTTTAAAGATCCCTCCTGATGGTGTTGCACCTGCTGCTGCTGATGCACCTCGTGATGCACTCTTCTACGAGACATATATGACCACGAGCACTGATTTACTAAGCGTGGAATAATTATAAAATTAAAATTTACTTCAAGTCAATATTAAATATTTTTCTTATAGGAAAATAATTTCTAAACGGTTATTTAAGCGGTAAATAATAAAGTGCAACCCTTTACCTAATCGCCCCAAAAATCCGGATAAAGGCAACGCAACAAGTGCGCCTTTTCAAAAATATTTCAACCCTTTACACTTTACTATTATTATATTTATAATAAAATCACTTTGCTTTTCGGCGATGATAATGATTGCTAAAGGGGCCACAAATTTATTATGTGCACCCCTTCATCCGTTTGCTACACGCCGCCAAATTTCGTTCTTTACAAAAAGGGGGTAAATTCCTGAAAGCGTGGTGAACAATAAAATGTGTGTGTTAAACACCGCCTGAATGTTGTACAACAGAAATCTGATATACATTGAATATTTTTTTATTGATGATAAAATATTATTGTTAGAGGGTAATAATAATAATAGAAAAAGTTCAGAAAGATCCTTTAAAAATAGAATAAGCGAAGTGGGTTTTGTTAGCTAAGTTCTCTCATAATTGGGGTGTCAAGTTACTTTCGGAGGCTGAAATGAAATAAATATCAAGTTTCTCGTTGTTTATAATTGGTGTTAATTTAATCTAATCTTTTTTGGACCAATTAAAATTTAGGGGAACACTTGATTGAATTTTTTAATCAGCAATATTGATAGTAAATTTAAGTTAGCTAATTGAAGGGTTTCTTAATCCTGCAAAGAATTTTGCTTATTTTCGAAAAATGACGACAATAAAAACCGTTTGTAATCCTTGCACGCAATTGACGGACAGGATCTGGAACTGTTATTATCGAAAATTGTAAGAAAAAAAGGATTTTATGCAAAAATAACTCCAATAACAAAATTCCTCACATTACACAAAAGCACAGGTACAAAATTCTTAAACATATAAAATCAACCCTTATACATGAAAAACTGACCATGCTTAAGCGGACCTGAACGAGTGTATCAAGTGTGCTGCATATAAAGGGGATGCAAAATAAAATCGAAAAACGAGGTGAAAAGGGTCAAAAAATAGGAATCCCTGAACAATAATCGAGGGTGGTTTTCCATTATTATTTGAAGCGAAAATCTTTGACAAATAAAAAAAAAACACCCCCTACACACACATCTACGCATACCATCTGCTTTGATAGTGTGGGAACCAAGTTCTACTTGCAATTCTCACGATCCCCACACTACACCCTGTATGTATCTATATATGAGGAAGTTTCGTCTTTGTCATACACGTGTTGCTGGAAATGCGGGCGTTTCGCTCGCCGAAAAACGCACACCTGTCCCTATACGTAGCCTCGATAGGCCGAGAGGGTTTCTTTCTCCAATCAGCCCCACTTTTCCGAACTAAAGGGCCACTGCCAGACTATAAATAGCTGCCAGGGCACTTTGGAAATCATTCACTCACTTCCTTCGTGTCTTAACACATCTATCCTCAACATTTTGACTATCAAATCAAAAATGAACTGCAACTACGTGATCGACAACAGCATCAACGACAACAAACTCAACACGATGAAATCATCGAAGAAGATCCATCAAATCAAGAAGCTGATCAAGCCTCTTTTGGCGCTACTCAAGAAGAACGAGAAGAACAACACCTACAAGAAGTCTCCACAACCATCATTCTACAACGATGAGGACTGCTACAGTTGTACCAGTTCGGAAATTGAAGACAACAATGCCAACGAACGACTTGAAAACGAAATTTTCGAAGACATTGACTCACATTGCACCGAAGAAGAGTTCAACACTTGCGTGCCAGTTTTCAATGATGGCAGCATGGACTTTATGGAAGTTAATCGGGGCCAGAAATTCATCCCGGTCAATTTTGCGCGCACTCAAGCCGGCACTTTCTTTTGGACTTCGATAGTTGGCAATGCGGACAATGATATTGACAACACTGGCGATTCGAATCCAATCACACATTATCAATCTGCCGAGAAGCAAGTGGCTTCAATCAGCGACCGATGGGCTCAAGCTTAAATTTTTTTCGAAGAACTGCTAACAAGTGATAGCCAAATGTGCCTGATTAATTTTTGTAATTGATAATGTGATGAGAATTTGCTCAACTATTTTTAATATGTATTGTGATATTTTTTTTGTATAGTTTTAAATATTTTCATGACAATTTTTGATATATTTTATTGTTAACGAAATAATTGTGATGAAAGCTTTAATTAATATTAATATGTCTTCCATTAATTAAGAGAATATTATTTTTTTAATAAAAACTATTTTAAACTTATTTTATTTCTGTCTTTTACTAAATCCGAAAATCTTTAGACATTCCAATGCAAAGATTATTTGAAAAACTACCTGGTTTTGTGGGGGCTGAAAAGGGATACGTTGGGTAACTACCTGCTAAATTTGTGTGGGGTAAAGAAGATTACTATGTGTAGTTCAATGCAAACAACAAGTGGCTCTCAAACAAGCCACTAAAGCTTGCAAATCTTCACAAATTTTAGAAAATATTTGAAAATTAATAAACATTCTATCTTTTGCTTTACATATTTCACTTGTATAACGAAAAACGTTTAACAATTTAATTTAAGTTTTAAAAAAGATCCTTTATTTTGATTTCTAAGCAATTTCCCTAACAATTCCAATACACCTGACACTAAATCTAAAATATGCAGAACCGCACTAAAATTTATAACAACCCCTATTCGTAATACAATAGAGTACCTGTAGCTGGCATTTCATTTTCATCCCCCTAATATAAAATTCCTAGACACCCCTGCAATATAAATCCCGTCTAGCAGGTAGATTTTGCGTTTGTTTTATATTATACAAATTTTTAAATGCATCAACCTGTGCTGCAATTTTCCCACACTTTGAATAGCGTCGAATGTTAAGGCACATAATAAACAAAAATCCATCAACAAAGACACCCTCTTCGAAATAGATTTCTAGTTGATTCAAATTTAACGAAGCATCAAGGAAATTGTGCGACTTGAAAGTATCTAATTAATTCAGTGAAAGACTCAATTCAAATTAAATTTGTGAAAAGGCTCATTTATAAAACCTGTGCATTGTTTAATCACCGCTACAGTCATCAATTATAATGTTACGGGACAAGAAGATTAAAAAAAATACTGAAATCCCATCCCTCTTCAAGCTTTTCGTCTCTTTCATTATGAAATGTTGCTGAAGAGATAAAGGAAGATAGCAAGAGGGCAGGTCATTTGGAGGAGCTTTTTCAAAGGCCTCAGGCAATTCACGTGCACACACATTGATGATGAACGGACGAGATTCTTGTACCGGTATATTGGGGTGTAAAAAAAGGCATCTAAGAGGACGCTAAGTGAGGTGGGCGGGCACACACACATACACTGGACAGGATGTGAATGATTAGATACGGTCCTTTTTCCTTTTTTCGAAATCTACCTAAATTCCTAATTTATTTTCCTCACAACACAATAAAATGCATGCGGAAACATGAGAGTGCTATTAAGTGACGTTCGATGTTAACAAAAACAATGACGAGCAAACGCAATTAAATTACAAATGAATTTAATATTACAACCTTGCCCTGAATACATGCGCCAGCCAACCCCCAACCAAATTGACCTGCTATGACTGTACAGGTCAGGTCAGAGCCATGACCTAGCCTTGTCACTGCAAGGGGTTGCAAAAGGACAAACCATGAACTTTTGCGCCCTCGAAGCTCAAGTGCGTGCGGATGCGTGCCTTGTTTTTGACCTACTTTACCCCCTCGAGTGTTGCGTATAAACCACCGTCAAGAGCAAGGGTAGCATTATGGATTTTTTCAGGAAATCTCACGCTACTTCATTTACTTTGGTGACTAAAAATAAAACAGGAAAATGTTTGAAACATGTGTTTAAAGATAGTTTCCCACCCTAAATACGTCGCTAGTTGATTTTTCGCGCCAATTATAGTCGAGGGGGTGCTTTTTTTGGGTTGTAATAGACTAATGGAGATATCTAGCTAGGGGGTTAATTTTTACAGCGTTATCTTCAATATTTTTTGTATTTTTAAAATAATTGTTTCCAACCCCATAAGGTTCAAAGCCATAAGGTAAAAAAGGGATGAGAAAATGTGAAGATAATCCTGAAAAGAAGATGCAGATAGAAGAGAGAGAAGAAGAGTCGTACGCTGTACACGAGAACAGCTCGCTTCAAGTCCTTGTGGAACACGTGTTTTTCGAATCGTGGGAAGAAAGGCAGATGTGCTTATATCAATTCAAAAAGTGAATCACGCATATCTGTTTATAAAACGCATTTATTATCCCTTTTTTTTTCGCCCGAACCGTTTGCTTGCATAAAGCTGCTGCTGCTCCAATCTTGTTGTGACTTGTCCAAGAATTGACTTGTTTTTTATGCACTTTTATTACTGAACTAATTTGGGCCATATTTCCTTCCCAACCCAATTAAACCGAACAACTAGAATATTAGCATAAGACAAAAATTAATTAATGCATCAATTAAATTATTATCATTATGCTGCGGATTTCTTAATCTCATCGATAAATCTACACGAAATCACTTTCCATTTTAGGTCTGCTTTCTAATAATACATTAAATTATGTGCAAGTTAAAAAATTAGCTTGCTTGCAGATATTTGCATTTTTTTCTCTGTTTTATTAAAGTTTAATAAGGTAGACGAGTGACAGAGCAGCGTGACGACCTCCAACCTTTCACAGTGTGTATGCCCTGAAGTCAGCACGGGTCATTACATACATTCTATGAGAATCTTTTACACAACACTTTAGTTAGAACTACCTTAATCAGCATTTACTTGACGTTCGAAAGTGTACGTTACGTAATTAAAATTTTATTACGAACGAAAATGACTTGGCACGGATGATGCACTTGCACACACTTAATTCAATATTGATTTTGAAACCTTGCATAGGCAACGCAACACGTGCACTTCCTGTTTATTCATATAGAAAAAAGCAAATTAAAATGAACATTATGATATTGGTATACGTTTTCAATATTAAATATCGACGAAATCAAGTTTCGCAATACTAACGGTCAGTTTCTTCTTTCTTCTTTTTTAAATCGATCTAATATTTCACCTTGATCAAATTTCGTAAGAGAGACAATAATACATCGTATAGTATAGGCATCCCATTCAGCACCAGATTAATCAAGTGATCTTCAGCAGATTGAATGTGGAGGCTGTAGAAGAAGAAGAAGAAGAATGGAAGAGAAGAGTTCCCGTGCCCAGCACGCGTGTAGATACACCGAGTACTTGATTACAGAGAGGCAGGCCGTGGCCGCATACCGAAGACCTGAAGCGTGTCCGACGTTCAACTTGTTTCCCACGGTTTATCCGTGGCCTCCTCTGACCCCTCAACAGTCTTTCTCTTTCTGACAACAATCAACAACAACAACTATCGAGCAGGAGTAGCAGCAGCCAGCCCAGCGCACATGACTTGGTTACACTCGATGTGTTTTATTATTAACCATTCACAAGTAATAACATTTCAGACCTGACTACTAAACGAACACGCGATCACAATATTTTCCAAAGGAATTTACAAAAAGGGTTCTTCAAAAGGTCAGGAAATATTGAGATATCTTGATGCTAGAAGATCTTTTCTGGGGGTTTTTGAGAAGATCTTTAAAGATCTCCCAAGAAATATTGGTAAATCTTATGGAATCTTCTAAAAAGTTCAAATAAATATCAAGGATTTGGAAGAATTTGTGCTAATTGTGTCTAGAAACGCAATGTGGTGAAGCCCTTTGACTTGTTCCACGCAGAATTAATAAAATCTGTTATATTTTTGAACATGTTATAACCTGAGGTGATTTGGTCGACCATCAAAAGTGGCAGATTGAAATGGAAAAAGAGATTGAGGCGCAATTCCAAAAAAGGCAATTTGCAAATTGGCTTTATAGGCACCTATAGCAAAATCGGGGCCTAATAAGCATAAGGTATTATTATACATTGTATAAATTATACGCGTTATCTGTCTTGTTTTATCTGACATGCTAAGCTATTTGCTATCTTTATCTGACACTTCCTCAAGTCTGTGGGAAAATCAAGCAGGTGTCCCTCTTTGGCTTCTCTCAGCATACATGATGTATAAATATAACAGATTTTTATAACCCTGATTTTTAAATGCAACTCAACCAACTCATTTGCACAACTCAGAAAAAAGGCAACCACATCAAATAAGCAAAATCAATCAGTAATTATTTGTGTATTATAATAATTAAAACGAATCAAGCAAGCCTTTGGACTTTCACTGACTGACTACTTCTTATTATATCTATTAAGAGCTTCCGGTGATCAAAAAGAACAACATCATCACCATCGAGTGGAGGAGCCAGGATGAAATTTATACACGGTCAACTGGAGTCACGACATTCTCACGACAGCTAGTCCTCTCATAAATCCAGCTTCCGTTCGCGATTTTGCAATCATTATCATCATTATCCGTACTATAATACGCTTTTATTATTAATATATAGTTATTGGCAATCGAATTACTTTTAATGCACGTCTTTTGCCATAAAGATCCAATAAGTTGCTGTGACGCAATTTGAGCAACCAATTGGAACCATTAGTTTGAAGCCATGACAACGATAACGCGTTTCAATTGGTTCCTCGTGTTACGTCACATCAACTTGTTGAATCTAAAAACGCGCGCCGGAAATGAATTAATTAGTAAAAGTATAGTAATTTTATTAATTAATCAATTCAATTATGGTCTAATTTAGTTATATAACAATCTGGGAAAAACTATAACAAACGTTTTATTATTATTTTTCTGCGCTAAATTGAACGAAATAAAAAGCATAGTTAATTCAAAATTCAGCGAAGCATATAAGTACAAGTTGGTTATTTTCAGTTTCATAGTTCCACTTGCCTGCATTTTCTCACATACATTTTAATTATAATCCTAATAAATAATTATCACGCACATACTTAAACGCATATGCATAAACTAGCTATAAAAACGCGAAATCTTAATAGAAAGTTTTATGCGAGCGAAAAGATGAGGGTCTGTTTTTGCCCAATTACCATCTAATAAATAATCATTAATGTAGATCAATTAGCTTCGATCAAATAAAGGAGATCATTTTTCCAACCCTAATTATACATTTTTTATTTAATCACATCCAGGTGCATATGTGCATTTAGAAAGAGAAATGCATCACACACTTTCCTCCGTTCCGAAAGGGGGTTCAAGGGCTGCTGATCTTTAGAAAGTAAATTGAAGAACAAGATTTCCGAAGCACCCCTATATAAGCGTTCCCACGGTGTGGACGCACCGTTGGCCATATGTCGTTCGTACGCCGCACACAAGGGCCCAAAAATGCATATATAGGGTAAAGGCTCGCCTCATATTAAAGGTGTTTCATACTGACTGCAATCGTGGGAAAAAATACTGCACAGGATGATCGAGCCTTTTCGAACATTCCGCAACTGTATCGTCTTTCCTCTTTACATTTCTACATGGATAGGACAAGGATCGCATTTTGGAATATTTATGTATGCTATGGATAATGGACACACGACAATTGTTCCCGGACTTTTTTGTCGTCGGAAGTGTGGACGGAACGTGAGCAATGGGGGTTTCGAGGAAATCCTTATTTTGTTGCAATTTAATAAAAATATTGCAATATTTTTAAAAATTCTAGATGATCGCGCGATAATATTTTTCAATTTCTTATCGGTGTACTTTGTGTAACGAGATTATTAGTATATTTAAATGGGAAAAAATGGCTAGACTTGTTAATTAGTATTGATTTTGTCGGTACAAGGATACTTGAGTGCTTTTAGAATTTGATCTGCACGAACTTCAGAGTGCAATACTATAATTGGATTTAATTTTTTTTGAGTAAATTATTGTATTACCTAATAAATATATTGCGCAAATAATTCATACTGGAAAATTTAAAATATAAATAATTGCTTTATATAAATATTTAACTATTTATCATTCTTTTGTATTATAATAGTTTTTTTAAGTTAATGTGGGTTAAGTTGAGTTAGGTTGTAATTATAAATTAAAATCAGGCTAAATATTTAAAAAATAAACAAATTGTCACAGATAAAAATTTGATTCAATATTTTTTTACTCTAAAAAAGTGAGTACTATGCATTTAAAAATTTTGTATGCTTAATTAATCTTGCTCCAAGTGTTGTGTAAATTAAAACCATTAATTTTCCACCTGTACTATAGACTTTGTATTTTTACAAATTTTTATAAAGTCCTACATTATATTTTTTCTATTGATAAGATAAAGTCACACCATTTTGAGCGACCTACCATATAATTATCAAATTATCCATTAAACGAAATCGTTCAACCTTTGATCGTCTACTGACTAACTAACCAACTCATAATTAAATGGATAAGCAAAGAAGTGTAAACAAATGAATGCATACAAAATATCAAGCAGGGCGAAGAAGATATACATAAAGGAGAGTGTGGCTATTGATTTGTTTGTAGTAAATGTAGATTATTATTATGTGTAGCACGATCAAAGAAACTGGTCTGTGTGAGTAAGCAGTAGGTCGTGGTATTATAATCACAGTGAGTTAGTTGTTCACGATTTAAACACGACCCGGTGCATGGGGGGACAAAGAGGGGCCCGGGCGCGCCACAAACTACCGTGGGAACGTTCGCCGAGCACGTGCTATCACTTTATTAAAAGGGCACCCATTCTTCGATTCTCTGCTTGCAGTCACAATTTATTTTGCCTCTTTTTCTGATTTTCTTCCTTTCTTCTTCATTTTTATCATCGCACTCTTGACTCATTGGAGTCAAAAACAACCCCTAATCAGTAAACGCCACCCTGGGGGTCTATATTATAATTTGTCTTTAAAAGAACCACTTAAGTAGCCTTAACTTTGTTAATTTTATGTAAAAATAATATTTTATGCAAAATAAACTTTTCCTGTTGTTATCAAAAGTCGTGTAATAGGAGCGTAATATTTAGTAAGCATAATTGCAAAGGCACATGCGAGCGCAATTCAATCCCTGTGGAAATAACGTGATTGTAAAAAAATAGCGACAAAGAAAAAAAATCGGAACAAATCCAATAGACATAGATCGGTGTTAAAATCGAACACGCACCTCGCACGAGCTAAAAAGACGTCGTCGAGTTTGCCCATCATCATCACCATCATTCAACCCCAGCGCAGCACAATTCCTAGCCAAAGTGAGAGGAGCGCAATGCCGAAGGAGCGAGAGCACGATAGTAGAGGCAGCTGCACGCGCTCTAGTGTCACAGGTGGTCAAAGTGTGGGAACGAGCTGGCTTCTGAGTTTCCCACGATCCAAAGCTGAAGCATTGCCCGATACACACACATCCACACACCTGGGGCCCCTATAAAAGCTCCGACCCTACCACTCCACAAGCCATTCCGAGTCTCGCACTCTACCAGTCAACAGCTCTCCCAAACTATTCCTCTTCTTGTGTTTTATAAATTCTTGTGCGCACCAATATGTCTTACGAAATGTTAGCAAACGGTGGTGGTGCTTCGGTTGAGGAACCACAACCAATGTCGCGCACTTATCAATATCGCAAAGTGATGAAGCCGATGTTGGAGCGCAAACGGCGCGCTCGCATCAATCGCTGTCTCGACGAACTGAAGGAGTTGATGGTCACAGCGCTGCAAAGTGAGGGTGAAAATGTGTCCAAATTGGAGAAGGCTGATATCTTGGAGTTGACAGTGAAGCATTTGCATAAATTGCGCCGCCAACAACGTCTCTCCACCAATCCAGTGATCGATGCCGACCGATTCCGCGCTGGATACACACATTGTGCTAATGAAGTGTCCCGATGCTTGGCATCGACGCCTGGCGTCGATGTGCATCTGGGAACCAAATTGATGACACATTTGGGCCATCGATTGAACGAGATGGATAAAGTGTCACCGCTAGTGATCCAAGTGACATCACCATACACACCACCAGGTTCACCAAATCCAGAGAATATGAGCAGTTTCTATTCGATGCCGCTCACGCCAGCATCTTCGACTTCTTCGCGCCATGCTCCATCGCCAGCTCAATCTTCACCCCAGCCGATGGATTGCTCCACTGCTGGGCTGTTGAAAGTTGCTGCAGCTAAAGCGCAAAAAGTTGAGCCAGTCTGGCGACCATGGTAAACCAACAAGACAATTCTCTCAAAGATGCTTTAATTAGAATTTAATTTTGTTAAGAGCAAACGATCTCTTAGTTTTATTGTAAGCTTTAAATTTGTATAAAAAAATTAGCATAATGTGATATTGTATATCAAGGTGGAACCTGTGATTTTTTTCTCTCTCAGAATTTGAGGCAATAATAATTAATAATAATGTGCCTTTCTTTTGTAAGATTTATATGTTTATAAATATTGTGTATTGCATATTTTAATTGTATAAAAATAACTGTGATACAATTTTTTCTAATTGTTTAATAAATATTAAACAAATGTTGTCTTCATAAATAAATATGAATTGTTATATAATTTTTGTCGTTTTCATTCTATATTAATTCAAACCCAACAAGAAAATCCCGCTCAAATTTTAATGCGCCTCAAAAAGTCCAATAAGACTTGATAAATAAAGATCTCACCACATTTGAAGATATTTTAAAGTGGTGTAGTCAATAAATTAATTATATTAAAAAAATGAGTCATTTTATAAGCCGAGGTAATAATCAAACCCTCCAAATATCTCAAAAGTCCAATAAGATTTTATGTCGCCCAATTTGATACCAAATTTCCCGCCTAACGCAACGTTTAAAAGTTTAAAACTCCTATTAATTCTTCTATTAAATATAATGTGCAAAATCAAACCTTTTAATTAATATAATAGCATTATAAATTATAGATAAAGCATAGAGCATCAAGGAATATTTTTTAATAAATAAAAAGAACAATTAGATTGTAATTTATAATTTAAATAAATATTTAAATGTTAAACTGATCTAAAGTTCAACAGTTGTGTTGTATTATAATATTTGAATATTGACTTTTAAATTTATAAAATATTTTAAGCCCTTCAGCGACTTCTAGCGGATCACTATCGAATTAAAAATACTAAAGACAATTTACTATATAATTTTACATCGCCCTGTATCTGTAGAAAATAGATACAAAAAGCGCCATCTATTGGAATATATATGAAAGTAAACTAGCCGCCAATTATAATCAAAGAACACTATTTAAAATATTTTAATATTTATGCAACTTTTGATGCAGCAGGCAATTGCAGTTGTATATATTAGATCTTTATTGTTAATAAGTACAATCGACTATTGACTTTCGTCTTTCTATCCGCATTTGTATTAATGCAAGATATTTAATAAAATTAAAATGCATACGCAAGGTTAAAAATGCATTCTTTATTATTTATAATTAATAAAGTACAAAGTATGCATCTCCACAAATAAATATTTGTGAAGATTTATTCGTAAACTGTGGTCTTCTTCAATGAAAAATTTAACTCCATGGTTTGAGTGGTCTTTGACGATGTTTTTTTCCCTTTATTCCCCTTCCTCCTTTTAGGCTTTTTCGTTTTAATTATATTTATCGCAGCAGTACTTACAGCTTCCTCTTCATCATTAGCAGTAACTTCTTTGAATGAAACAGGTATAATTAAATCATCATAATATGCTACGTTTAAAACACCGGATGGGGATTCTATTTTTTTACTAGACGTAATATTAATTTCTCGTAAAGCAGGTATAATTAATGAATCATCATTCACATTAACGGTAAATGGATTCGTATCATCCAAATACTTATCATCCCTTAATGCACTAATAAATCCAGTCACAGCTTTTCTTGATGAAGATATAATTGGTGAAGTAGCGGTTCCTGTTGAAGCGGACGTTTCAGTGTTAGTGATGGCTTCTAAATTTGCTGGAATTGTTACATACTGATCATCGTTACTAGGAACAGTTGTTGTGGGTACTAAATGAGAAGAAGCTTCCTCTAGATCAATAATAGATACAAAAGTATCTGCTTTTGTAGATTTTTCCAAATCAAAATCAGATCGATGTGGTGAAATGAAACTTTGGAATTTACCACTTCGCACTTCTGGTTCACTTGGAATTAAATCAAGAGATTCCATTCCTGATCCTAATCCTGATCCCGATCCCTCATCGACTTCTTCAGAAATAGCTACTGGATCTATAGATATTGATCTAGCAGATGTGTCTTCCAACTCTGAGTCTGATCCACTGCCAAAAACATCTACAATCTCGTCGTTGCTAATTTCTGGTGATTTAGTTGTGAGTTCTTTAGTAGATGATTCCACAAAAATATCCAAAGTTGTCGTCCTTTCCGTTGATAATAAACCAGCATCATAAAATTCAGTTGATATTATTTGTGTAGAACTTTCCAATTTAGGAGTAGGCGTAACCGAAAATACAATTTCTTCTTCTGTGGTTGATTTTCTTGGTGATATTGAAGTGTCAGTTACTAATTTTGCTACTGGTTCGTCAGGTTCCATTCCTGAGCCATCTGCATAATCATCATCATCCTCCAACGTTGCTGTATTTGTTGATATCGATGGAGCTGATGTTTCTTCCCAGTTTGCACCTGATCCACTCTCAGCAAAATCTTCGTCGTCGCTATTTATTATCCATGGTTTAGTTGTGACTATTTCAGCATCTAAATCTGAATCAATATCCAAAGTTTCCATTTTGGAATTAGCTGTACGCATAACAAAATTGTCATCTTCTGTGGTTGTTTCTTGAGTTGAAATTGATGGAGTTACTACATCGACAGATTCTATTCCTGATCCAGCTTTTAAATCTTCATCATCAAAAGATTCGTCTATGTCATCTGAACCTGATTCAAAGTCATAATTATCTTCATCTTCTTCAGATGATGTTGGTGTCGTTGCTTCCACTTCATTTGTAGTAATAGTAGATGATTCTAGTTCTGTAGTGAACGTCATAAAAGTAAAATCGGTCTCAGTAGTCATTGCTTGTGTTGACGATATTGTAGATTCTGTGGACGTATCTAACGGTATTGTTGAAATATATTTATTAGTAACAAAATCACTGCCTGTTTCAGATCCAGAAACTGTAGATGGTAAACTGGATATTTCTGTAACAGCATCTGTTTCTGACATCCCTGATCCAATTTCATTGTCATCATCATCTTCATCCCGGTCTATTGGTTTATATTTCAATATTAAATCGATCCTTCTATATTTATTTATATTCACCTGCTGTTCCTGGTAAGAGTGGCAAACAAATCTTGTGAGTGAAACACTCTTGCTTACAACACTTGTAATATTTAGGGCATTGACAATTATAATCGCATTCGAAAATGAAGGAAATATTGAACGAAAATGGGACACCTCCGCATTTAAACAGGCTCAATGCACATTGGCCCTGTCGATCTAAAATTTGTATTCTAAGTAAATGTTTTACTATAAGCGCTTTTTGATTTACCTGGACAATTATTGTGACTTCCACGGGCATAATTTTTGGGTGGTTCTAATTTTACTACTGCTTGGATACTATGCAACGTACATAGGACCAAAACAATTATTGCAAGCATCTTGCAATGTGAGACCAACACGACAATAAAGATTTTTGATTGAAACATATAAATTTTATATTTTATCCGAGACCTTGCCAAATTGATAACAAATACAATGACAACAATTATTCCCGAACGAAATAAATATTGATTCAAAAAACTTACTTTATGGATGTATAGAAAACTAAATAAAGATATCATCAAAATAATGTTTACGCAAATGTGTGTTTAAATAACTAAAATAAATATCAGATTGCATAATTTCTTTATTGCCTTTAAAATCTGCAGATGACACTATCTTCCTAATATATAAAAAAGCCTAACTTAGAATTATTTGCCCCACAAAGAGAAGCCGCTTTTGGGTTCCGGTTCAGGGTCAGATTCGGGTTCGGGGTCAGATTCAGGTTCAGGATCGGAGTCGGGGTAGATTCCGTTGTAATCACGAGTAGTCTCTTCACTCTCAGTCTCATCCATTTCCTGAGAATCTTCAAATAAATTATCTGGTTCTTCAGAATCCGACTTTGTTACATTTCTATGAGGTACTGACACCGCATCATTTTTAGGATCATATCCCTCTTCCGTGGTTTCTTCTTCAGTTGTAGTTTCCTCCTCAGGAGTAGTTTCTTCTTCTGTAGTCGTTTCTTCCTCTTCAGTGGTAGGTTCTTCTTCAGTCGTAGTTTCTTCCTCGGTGGTAGTTTCCTCTTCGGTCGTAGTTTCTTCCTCTTCCGTCGTAGTTTCTTCCTCCTCAGTGGTAGTTTCTTCTTCAGTATCAGTCGTTTCAGCTTCAGGTCGCGTTACAATTTCCACTTCATTTTTGGGATTATTTAGCACGGGTTTTTCACATGCCATTGGCAGACAAACTTTGTGCGAAAAACATGATGCAGAACAACACTTGTATATCGATGGACATTGCCAGTCAAATTCGCATTCAAATATTAATGTTTCACTTCGTGGTAAAGCCTGTTTGCAATTAAATAATTGCGAGTCACAATATCCTTTTCGTTCTATTATAAAAACATATATGTTTCCAAATAAATATACTACGATAGAAAAATATCTCAAAATAGTAATTACCAACAGTACGACGAATGTTCGATCTTCTATTCGACTTAGGCGATTTTAAATCAGAAGGATACGAAATTGCATTTAAGCTTTGAAAGGCACAAACAATTAGGAAACAGTAGCGGAATATCATTTCGCATAAGGTACATCTATTAAACTATATTGCAATAATGCCATTTGAGCTGATTTTATTTGAAAATTGTGTCAACAATGATAAAAAATACAAGGTAAACAATTGTAAGACATGGAGTGATGTTTAGATTCAATATTTGACTTCTGAAAAGATTATTCTTCATGGGAAAAAAGGAATTTAATTTAATAATGTGTCTCCTGACATGATACTACGATTTTCATAGAACGTAATCGGCGTATAAATTTTGAATTTATAGTTTTTAAAAGTTATGGTATTTTAAGTTCTTTTTTATATCCTATTGATTATAAAATCAGCATATGACGTGCTGATATTGTTATTAAAATATTTAACTTTATTGGTTTTGGTTTGGATAATTTTAATTTGGTATCAAAAATGTTTTTCTTAGAAGAAAAGGAAGCATTATAAAAAATTTCCAAAAGTTATCATTTGAGGGGCAAAAATTGTATTCAGAATATTATAAAAAAATTGTTATGATAGCTATCATGGATCAATAACAGAAATTGAATAGAATCGAACTATATGGGTCATCTAATTCCATAAAACTAACAAAAACTTTTCATTAATCGCTACGAAAAGTAAAACAAAGAGCTCCATAAAAAATATGTAAAAGCTTTCCATATTTATAGTGTCATATCATGGATTTAGTCATGTTCACAGAATATTGTGCAGACAAGCCAGTCAAAAAACATACTGCTACATCACTCTCAATTATTTTTTGTTCAAATTTTTTTAACGTGGATTTTGAAAATCACATTAGATTTAGTTCGCATTCAGAAAATGGGAAACAAAAAGTTAATCTTCGAGATGTCTACAGGCGTGTGCATGGAAAAAAGCGTGTAGCTTCAATAATGAGTTCATTCTAGTGTAAATGGTGCAGAAACAAGAAGATAGACAGACATACAACTGCATTAAATTATTTTATAAGAAGTTAGCTGTAATTTTTAATGAGACTAATGCCTCTTGTTGAAAGCTATTTTGAATAATAATAAAATTGATCCATTAGACATAATATTTATATTGCGCATTAGAATCAATTAATTGTCTTGAACTATTGATTTATTCGTGTTTTCGTTTTAATTACAGTGCTATAAGATTAATCTGAAAAGTAAAGCACAAACAACTGGTTAATATTTGGCCAAAACCCTCATAAAATTATGATTATTTTTAGAGAAAGTGTTTTGTCTTGATGATATATAGTGGGTTGTTTTCAGGAAAATGTATGCGCGCACCGAACCACCACCAAAAGTTTTCAGCAAACTGAACAACTTCATTCATCTTTCCTTCGGATAATTTCAGTAGTATTTACGCGCGCGTTTTCGACTCTTCAACACTGAAGAATATCATCATGTTAGTGGGTGGTTTTTGCATATAAGAAACTTTCAATTTTAATCTAAACGGTAAGTTTTGAAAAAGATATCGGAGAAATATAAAAATGACTAATGTATGCGATAAAAGTTTTTCAATATGTATTATGAATTTTCGTTTAACTTTCAAATTCAATTTAAATTGAAGCTTATCTACTATAAAATGAATTTAAAGCCATGGATTGGATTTAATGCTAATAGCAATGACAATGTTATAGCAGTATTGATATCCCATTAATAGTGAATTTTATAAACAAAAATGTATAAATTATTCAATATCCCATTGAAAGTCTGTCAGGTTGATATTAATGCAACAAATTTAAATATCCACTTTGAACTAATGCAAATCCAATTAATTAAACCATCACAAATAAACGAGCATTTGATTAGTTATTATGAAAACATGCATATCTATGATATTCTGAAAATTTCAAAAGCTCTTTTAATTTGAAAGCATTACTACATCAATTACACTTGGACATATTTTGTTTTGAAACTTTATCAAACTGCAAAAATATAAATTCTTCGAAACTTTATTTAATTGGCAAACTTCTTTAAATAGTTAATTCAATGGCAGTTTTATCCGTTTGTTGAACAAAAAATTGTGAAACTTTTTAAATCTATTTACACCAATAAACAGGAAACCGAACTTTTGATGTCAGAAGTCTAAAAAGCGAAATAATCTAAATTAAAACTTTGGAAAAGTGTGCTCTTTATGTAAAACGAAAATAATTTCATAGTCTTCCGGAGTAGTTCTTCGTCAATTCAAATTAAAAAAAATATATAGACGCCTGCATTAAGGCTCATAAATTAGATAATATAATTATAGTTAAAAGCTGTTTACACTAAAATATGCATACTGCAATTTGTGGCATATTTGGTAACAGCTGAATTGAGTAAATTTAATTATGATCAGCTAAACTTCATGTTTTCAAGAAGACCAAGAGGAATATGCGGCGGTCTCTGGTGCATATTCACTTTGCACCCAAAAAGGGTTGCATTAAGGAGATCCTGCACTTTAAAACTTGATGCAAATAAAATTTTAAAGTCGAATATATTTTAATTTCAACAATAATATTTGTTACAATTTTTATATATTTTTTGAATAATTTTTTTAAAATCTAAATTCCCACTAAAATCATCAAATAAAATTTTATAAACAAACACCACGCCATATTCGCTCAATTGACTAATTTACCTTAAAAAAAGACCGATTTATCTAAATCTATTGGAATTAATTCAATTTTGAATGCATCTAGCGCACTAGTGAGTTCTCCACACCACCAAATAATCCGTTTAATTCCGTACATTCACTTCACGTATTATTACAAATAGCACATATTTGAATTCAATTTTTTCCAAAAATAAAATGAAAGCTCTTCATTCCATAGTTGAATGCAGCGCCCGTTAAATGAAAGTAGTTCGTCTTTTTGTTATTGGACATTCAAATCATCGATATTGCGACTTTACATTCAAAAGAGAATGCATTCGAAAAGAATTGCAAGCATTGCATTCAAAATGGGATAAAATACCTTCCGAATTGAAGAAACTATTTTCAATTTGGTTCAATTATTATTATTATTCAGATAGCTTGTTGTCTTTATGGCTCTATAATTTTGCCAATTATTTCAAGGGTTCTTTATATAATAGGAGAAGCGACAATTTGGATTCTGAATTAAAATCCAATCGAAATTTCCCGGTAAATTGCTAATTTTATCGTCTATTATAGATTTTCCAGACCAGACCGTTTTATAGAAGTAAATTCTACAGGTCATTAAGTGGAAGTAATTGAACAAGATAAATGATAAATTACAAGCCATTATTTTCTTCTAAATATAATATCCTCTGGAAGCAATATATTATATTAATATATACTGCGATAAAATATTTAAACTGGTTTATATACATAATATATGATGATAGCAAAGTGAATTATAATTTTCATCGTAATTCATGGCAAATGAGCCTATATGGAAATTAATTGCGCCAAAAACTCACCACGAATCTAATTAAAATTATAAAATTAGCAGCAATTCCAATTAAAATTTCCTATTATTGAAAACTTTAACCGCCCGATTAGATCGCAATCTTAAAACTTTCGCATCCACCAATTTTTTATCGCACGTCAAAATTAATTAACCACACATTAAGCGATTCGCTTTTCATCTCCCGTGCATAATTAAATTGTAAACAATTTAAACTTTTGATGGAAAAAAATATGCAATTTCCGGTAAATCAAAAGCATAAATAAATCCAATTTGCCAACACGACACTAATATAATATATATCCAACAAGTAAGCGCCTTATCTTTTATTTGTTGACTGGATTTGTTTTAGAAACAAGATGCAAAAGCAGCGCTCTTTTTACCCGAGAGCTTTTAAAAAAGGTGTGTAAATTACGTCAAGTTCGGGGGCACAATATTAAAAAGCACAATTCTATTTTGTCCGAAAAGGATGAGAATAATTTCATTTGCATATAAAACACATTTTTTAAACAAGCATTTCGCAAATTCTATGTCATTTACATATTTCTTTCAGAAATCTACTTAACGCAAATAATATGTACTGTCATAATATATGTATGATTTTTTTTAGAGAATATAATATAAAAAATTAAAAGGTCTAGTGTGGCAAAAGTAATATTTCAGCAAAATAATAAAAAACGTAGTTCGTAAAGGGGACTTTTGAGGCTGATGTCGTAAAAAGTAATGCTTAATCATAAAATATCGAAGGCTTGTGTATTATAAATAATAAATGTGCTAAATTTATAACATAAGACGAATTTTTGGTGTATATTTTTTTTATTAAACTAAATAATTTACCTCTAAACATTTATTGACTCAAGTCCTTTTCATAATTTTTGCGCTACGCAAATTCAAATTTTGCATAAATGTAAGTTTGTTTATACAAAACGACTACAACTTTTTGCGGTGTAAAACTTGTATATTTTATTTTGCACGTTTATTGCAACAAAAATAAACAAACATTCTAAGTAATTATGTACGATATGCATATTGAGCGCGCCAAGAAAAACAAGACAAGATACGAGGATGAAAGATATTATAATATCAGAACTTAATAAGTTGGTAATTAATTGGACGTCAGCTGGTGCAATAAATTCACAATAACAACTTGCAGTTTGCTATTACATACGAAGCTTAATATGACATGAAGCTTTCACGAAAGAAACCTCTCACGAAAGATAAATTCTATCATTTCTTCACATCGATTAAACTTTCTATCGAAATTACCCATCATATTAAGTTTCCGAACACAAAAAAACGTATTTTATTTTTGGTTTCATTTTATCTGGTGGTATATTTCATGGAGGCCTCTCCAGAGAGTCATATGCTGTTATTATGATTAAATCTTATGCAGGACAAATGGGAGTCGATCCTTTTGCTTTTAGTATTTCAGCTCCGCACACATTTTACAAATGCTTGAAACAATCTGTTTAAATTATGGCAATTTTTCATCGACCCATTCAATATTATCTCAAGTTTCAAATTATTCCAAACCATTATATGAACGCATGAAAGTTATGTGAACTTTGGTGAATTTATTACACTCGTGTAACTCAATTTGATTTAGAATGTAGTACTAAATTTTTTTCGTGTGAGTTTTAAATTAACTAATCCGTCTACAATTGGAGCCCACACTTTTTCCTTTCCTCGTTTTATTTTCGGAATAATAAAATATGGAAATAAATTTCAATTTTCTATATTCGCATATTTCTGTAGTGACAACGCATAGCAAATTACAAAATATATCTCACACAGAAATCTTTTATTCGAATGCGAAAGGGGGAGAAGCATTCAATATTAATTAAAAATATTTTGTCAAAAAATAAATTGATCATTGACCAACTTCTCATCAATAGAAAATTATGGATATTCGTGGAAATAATTATTAAATCATAAATTTGGATTTCATTTTGGCTTTATGTATTATTTGTATGCATATTGTTACTTTAATTAATTACACTCCTGAAAAGGGTACAAATTATTTCTATGCAAATAAATAATACAAAGACGAAACATTTAAAATTATTTGCAATATTTTAAATAAACATATTTAATGTAAAAATATTTTCACAACTTTCCATCACTTTAGCTCAAATTAAATTAAGTTACAGCTAAATATAAGAAATATGCTAAAAAAATAAATAAGCTCGAGTCTTCACCCTCGAATTTTGTTATCAAAAACTTTCTACAAAAAATTGCAATAAATGTATAATTAGCTCACATTATGATGCAAATTATATTCGTGATTATTATATTAATTATATATTCGTCACCCTCTACTTAGTCCTGAGCTTTAACATGCATGTCTCCATATTAAGCTTTATAACTTGATCGCTTTGTTGCAAATTTTCTTAAAAATATTCATTAAACTTCGTCGTAAAATTGCTAATTAACATACAATCGTAAAATTGCCATCTATTTTCAAATTTGCAGAAAACAAATGCGAATTGAACTTGATTTAAATTCAAAGCATGAGCTTTAGTTGGATAAAGTTGGTAATTCGGTCAAAATATAAGATGCTTTTGTAGTACATAGCTTTTTCATCCCCGATCTAATTTTGATTGATACATTTAGTCCAGTTGCCTTGCCATTGAGATACCCTAAAAATGAGAAAATTTTCACACCAAAATTTTATGATTGATATTCATGTTTTTTGGGTCGCTGATCATGAATATGATGGTTAAAAAAATGTAGACCCATGGCGTTCGAAGTTATGGGCCTTTTTTGACCCAAAAATGGCCATTTTTTCGATTTTTTTGCGTTTTTGTCGATTTAAAAAAAATCCACACAATTTATCGACTAAGCAGTGGTAAGCAAAGTTGTAGAGAAATAAAAAATGCGTCGAATGGCAACAAGTAGAAATCTCTGAGTTACTCGGGGCCTTATATAAGGCCCATTTTGTGCAATTTTTTGGGTAACATAAAAATTGAATTTTTGAATACCATTTTTTTTCCAAAAACTTAAAATTTGTCCAAATGATAGTATTTTATGTGTACTTTTGAACCCAATTTTGTGTTTTTCTTTATCTATTTTTTTGACGCCATAATCCGCCATCTTGGAAAAAATGGTTTTTCTATGATTACTTTGGTAATAACGGGTCGATTGACTCAAACCAAAATGCAAATTGAAGAGTTTGAGGTGATCTATAACATATTCGAATTTCAACCACTTTCAAAAAAAAATGGAGAAATGAGACCATTTTGAAAAAACCTTGTCCCAAAAAAAATATTTTTTTTTCAGATTAGAATACTCGTATTAAATTGAAATTTTATATCCAAGTAGAGGACACTTTACCGAGTTTTTTAAGCCCTTTTTCGTCTTTTTTGGATATATAGAACCTGAGATATCAGTTGATGTAGGTTTGGGTCTGTGGCGGACCTAATTTTGACCCTAACCTAAAAATTCAAAAATGTTTTTACAGAGGATGCTTGTGACTATCTAATCTCAAAACGTCGTATTTCCAAGTATCTTACAAAAAAAAATAGCGCTAGTTGAAAAAACAAAAACGGCACTGAGCGCGTTTACACCGAGCATTTATACCGCGGACTAAGCACTCTCCATCTCACTTCCACTTGTTATTGAAAGTGCTCATTGCGCGTTTATACGTTCGGTGTAAACGTGTTTAATTTCAGAACTGAATTTAATATAAAACCAAATGATAATAATTTTTTATTATTTAAAACTACCAACCAAATTAAAAACTAAACTAAAATTAAAAACTAAAATAAACTAAAAATTAAAAAAAAAATTAAAATAAAATAAATAAAATATATTGAAAAAAATAAAAAAAATTCATTAATATATATATTCATTATATATTTTTTTTCATTTCGAAAGTGATTTTGAAAATGATATCGATAATATCAACAATGATCATATCACGTCAACATTTTTGTATGAAAGTGATGAAGAGAGTGAAAAAATGACATCATCAGACTCGACAATGACGGATAATGAAGACACAATAACCCCTAAAAAACGAAAAATATAAATATTATATAGTATGTTATTTTTTTTCCACTTAATTTTAGTTGTAGTTTAATTTTTAGTTTATTTTAGTTTTTAATTTTAGTGTAGTTTTTAAATTGGTTGGTAGTTTTAAATAATAAAAAATTATTATCATTTGGTTTTATATTAAATTCAGTTCTGAAATTAAACACGTTTACACCGAACGTATAAACGCGCAATGAGCACTTTCAATAACAAGTGGAAGTGAGATGGAGAGTGCGTAGTCCGCGGTATAAATGCTCGGTGTAAACGCGCTCAGTCCCGTTTCTGTTTTTTCAACTCGCGCTATTTTTTTTGTAAAATACTTGGGAATACGACGTTTTGAGATTAGATAGCCACAAGCATCCTATGTAAAAACATTTTTGAATTTTTAGGTTAGGGTCAAAATTAGGTCCGCCACAGACCCAAACCTACATCAACTGATATCTCAGGTTCTATATATCCAAAAAAGACGGACAAGGGCTTAAAATACTTGTTAAAGTGTCCTCTACTTGGATATAAAAATTCAATTTCATACGAGTATTCTAATCTAAGAAAAAATATTTTTTCTGGGGCAAGGTTTTTTCAAAATGGTCTCATTTCTCCATTTTTTTTTCAAAGTGGTTGGAATTTGAATATGTTATAGATGACCTCAAACTCTTCAATTTGCATTTTGGTTTGAGTCAATCGACCCGTTGTTACCAAAGTTATCATAGAAAAACCATTTTTTCCAAGATGGCGGATTATGGCGTCAAAAAAATAGATAAACAAAAAAACAAAATTGGGTTCAAAAGTACACATAAAATACTATCATTTGGGCAAATTTTAAGTTTTTGGAAAAAAAAATGGTATTCAAAAATTCAATTTTTGTGTTACCCAAAAAATTGCACAAAATGGGCCTTATATAAGGCCCCGAGTAACTCAGAGATTTCTACTTGTTGCCATTCGGCGCACTTTTTATTTCTCTACAACTTTGTTTACTACTGTTTAGTCGATAAATTGTGTGGTTTTTGTTTAAATCGACAAAAACGCAAAAAAATCGAAAAAATGGCTATTTTTGGGTCAAAAAAGGCCCATAACTCCGAACGCCATGGGTCTACATTTTTTTAACCATCATATTCATGAACAGCGACCCAAAAAACATAAATATCAATCATAAAATTTTGGTGTGAAAATTTTTCCAATCCAAATGGCAGGGCAACTGGACTAATTGCTCATGTTTCTATTATGTGATCCCTTCCTATTGTCTCTTGTTCATCCCCTGTCCAGACACAACCACCGTTACTTGCCACAAAAAAATTTAATAAGCTTAACTCTTCACATTCAGCTGACTCGAACATAAATCAATAATTTATTTTTGCAAATAAATACACCTTGAATTTTATTATACACATTTTAAAAGAGGTTGAGATAACATTGTTTAGTATACACATACTAATTTTATCGTATTTATTTAATAACATCTCTGCAAGTGTATCATGTATACTAATTAATACGACAAATATTAGTCGAAGTCGTTTTGAAAAATTAAACTGCCACATACCGAACACTCTTTCATGTTTTTTTTTTCGTATTCGACACAACAAAGTGCATGTTCATTTTTATAAACAGCAGTGGTGCTACTAGAGTTTCAGTGTTTCGTTAATTAATTAAATAAAGCAAATCCATATATTAATTAGCGTTTGGTGAGTCCTAACAAACTATTATTAGCGCTTTTTGAAATAAATTTAATGTCCTGCATGATATTTAAAAACAAATATTTAAATTCAATTCAATTCGTTTTAACAAACAAATATCGAAAGGATAAAAATTAGTAGTTAAGCAATTTGAGCTAGTTTCCACTAAATTGCCTTCAAATTGAGCTGCAGGCTATTTGATAAAGCTGTATTTGCAATTTTGCTCAACAACTATTTCCAATTAATTACTTGAACTTAAAAGCGCACTCTGGTTTAGCCAAAAAAAATCTTGTCCCAACGAAACTATTTTTTTTACTACCAAATAAATCGAGAGATATATTTATTGAAATCTATCATGCGATTGAATTTCAAATAGTGCAGCACGTGTCATTTTTATTTTAGAAATGTGTATAAAAAGAAAATCTGTTGTTGGGTGCTAAAAGATCTTGTTTACAATTTTAACGATGGCTTCTGTTGGCAATGCGATTTATAGCTAGCAGGACTATATGTAAATCGGAAAATATATTGCATTCGCGATAAGCCATCAAATAGCACCCTTATAAAAATTGGATGAAAATTTTAAGGGGGTATTAAAAAATCTACTTAAATGGATTTTGATAGCGCCATACATTAAAGTCTATAAGAATTTTGTATGTATGCAAATAGACATTGTTATCGAAGGTAAATAATATTATTAATAACTAAATAACGTGAAACCTTGAAGAAAATATTCTTAGTGGGTCAAAATAAATCCAGGCGACATCGGAGAAGTTCTAAAGTAAATTAATTTAATTTATAATTAGGTAAACTAAGCTTCTGGGTGGTCATTTTTCGTTTTCAACAAACTAAAGAGCCAACAAAAGTTGGCTATAAATAATATTTAAGCATAAACAAGTTGTTATTGTTTCAATATTATACGAAATTTTCTATAAATAGCATATTATAATTTACATGTCATCGGGATACCTTATTTTTTATCCAATTTCCAAAGCTTGTACTCTAATTACTATAACAGCATCCCTTTTTGTTATTTAGCATGTAGTATATGGAAATTTCGTTCAATAATGCTAAAGGTACTAGAGCCTGTAGTTGACAATTTGCAATTATAGTAGTATGGCGTGTCGTATGCATATATCAAATCAAATAGACACTTCAAACGTGAAACACTAATATTGATCAGACGATTTTATTTTCCTTGCATCAGTTGTGAGATGAGGGAATAATGGAAAAAACCTCGCAACCTTCTCCAATTACCATTTAACATTAATTAAAACTGAAATTTAGAGCTTGCTACTAGCACTTTAGACAGATGTAGTATCAACTTAAATTCAAATCCAATTAAAGTTATGTGATTAAAATAATTTTATTGCATTTTTCTAGCGGGCGTTATGGAAGATTAAAAATAAAGATAGATCCCGAGAAAAGCATCACTTCAGGCAAATGGGCTTCGGTTTCATTTCATTAATATCCTAAGTGAATGGTATAAAATCGAAAAATCTATTTTCTACTGATTACACAACTCAAATATCAAGTTAAAACGCATTGATCAAAACTACCATTTAAATTTTGTCTGATCCAATTTTTTTGAAGCTTAAATAATTATGTTTCACATTATGACACGCATCATCTCGTCGGCTTTTCATCAAATTGATAGAAAGCAAATTAAATACTCACATGCATATGCATAATGATCGATTTTTTTATTAACTCGGACACATGTATTCAAAATATAATAAACTGACAATTTAATCTAACACGCATTACCATAATTGCAATTTATTGAAAGTAAAATTTATTAAATCTTGAACAATTAATTAAATTACAATACTATTATCAAAATAGTAGTAAAAAAGGATAGAGACAAAATTCGACCAATTAGATCACTGAATTTAATAATCCGACCAATCTAATTGACCAAACTATTCTCTGTCCTCTTCTACTAGTTTGATCAATTTGCCTTTGTCCCTTTAATAGAAATATTACGAAAATTAAATATTTGACTGGCACAACTATCTAAACATTTATAGAAGACCATTGTTGTATACATTATACACACAGAGGGATAATTGACAGTCATATATTTCTGCCAGTATTGTTCGTCTCGGTCTATACAGTGTGTTATAGCAAGAAAATCAAAATATCCATATCGTTAAGTTTTGTGTAGCGGATTTCACACCCTGTAGTGTTCAGGGTAGTTGAGCTTGTTATCTAATTGGTTTAATGCACTGCACAATGTACTTCAACACTTGAGCTATTGTTATTGGCAAAATATGGCATGGCATTGCTTGGTCTGATAAACTATTATTAACGTTAATTAGTACCAGAAATTTAATTATATTTCAAAAACAATGAACGTTTTTTCGCAAAAACAATCTAATAAGTGCTAAGACGTTTGGTAAACAATTCCGAAAAATTGATTAACCATTATTTATTAATTATAATATATGCTCTAATATAATAAGTGATAAACACTCTCTATTTGCCAACTAGCTTAGCACTTTGAAAAATTATAATAAATTATTCAAATGCATGCAATTCACTTTGTGAAGAACAAGTGAAACTATTTGGAAACAAACAGTCATTCACTAAATCAAACATATTTCATTAAATGTGTGATTAAAATACTTTGCAACCCCATCTAATTTATCACACTCTCTTTACGAAAATTCCACCCCCAGCAGTGCTGCGAATTTCAACAAACAAATGGCAGATTTAATTGACAACATATCAAGTTGCAATTATAAAAATACACAATTAATTCGATCGGATTTATGTATCAATCGAATGTCAGGACGAATTTCTAGAAACTGTTCCTGTTGAACATAGTCGTCTGACATTTAAAGTTTCTACCCTACATTAACGAGCATATTTCCAGTGTAATGATAATAATTTCCGGTTCCTATAACTTCCGATCCTCAAACACATACATTTTCATCAACTGTATTTATTTATTTAATTTAATTGTTTTGTTTTAACGAAATATATTCCGCACGCAATATTTACTAGAAGCCTACATTTAAATAATTGAAGTCACATTTTTATCTATTCAAATTTTTCTTTCAGCGAGTTTTATTTAATGAGCACGAATTTTTAAGGGTTCATTTTTAACGTACATTATATTGTCGTATACCAAAAATGCTGAATCCCATTTCACTGCAGGCAAATACACACCACTCACATTCAGCCTAATTTCATCATATATCATAATAAAAAAATTACGCCAGTAACATTACACTCGAATAAAAATTGAATATCAATAACTTGTAAAATATAAATATTTTCCAAAATATGCGGTAAAGTAATTTAAAAATATATTCTGCGACTAATAATCTGTACCCGGAATAATGATGTTTGATTCAATTTCAATCCCAATGGAAATGTAAAAGCATCAGTCAATATTAATTATTTATCAACAATGCTGAAAATATTGTTTCAAAAGAAAACTATGCAAATACCACTTTAACACTAAACGAAAAATTATTAGATCAATCCATCCTACATGAAATAGAGCTTTGAACTATTTAAAGCCAAATTGAAATTGACGTTTTTTTACATCAAAATGCCATTTCAAGTTACATGGTGCAATGCGTTTCAAATACACCTTTAACAATACGACTTTAAATAATGCAACGTATTACATTGTTCTCTGAAAAGTGCCCTAGATGCAACTTTTAAATTTATGGCGAAGTCGCCGCAGCTATTAGCGCTTTATAGCAAAATTTTCATGTAAAATGAAAAACAATACCAACAAAAATAAATAGCTTTTAACAAAATACAATGGAAATTAATAAAAAAAACTAAAATAATTCCAAATGTAATCGCGAATATGATTTATAATTCAAAAACTAATTTGAATGAAATCTCTCGACTCGCATATGTGCATCAATCACACTGCAATATCGCAGTATGTGATTTGTAAAGGCCACAAGGCAATTTTAGATCTAACCAATACCCTGGTCATTAATAATTCATAATTTTATTAACCAAATTACGAAATCTCGATTTTCTTTTGTATAGTATTTATAAATAAAGAGAACTACGGCTCCGCCGTTTCGCTTATCGTTGGAACTTGGAGCCAGCGCAAACAAAAGCGTGTATACAAGAAGAATTTATGCATTTAATTTTTATAAGTGGGACAAAGTGAGGTCGGAAAACGAATGTGAAGTTGGAAAATGGCGGAGACAATTTAGTAGTGGCATGTGTAAACAAACGTGTTGATCCTTATACAACATGTTGGATATTAGTTGCAGCTGGAGCCTTCCAGCAGTCTTCCCCAAACCAAACAATTCATTTTATTCCTTCGAAAACACCAAATCATAGTTGAGTTAAATTAGAAAGCTTTGACTAATTCAAGTTAATTAATTGCACGCATTCGCGGCGGGAAAAACTTTTGACTTTTTAATTAAAAACTTTTAAAATAAATTCGATTCAGCGGATCCATCCAAGAATATCCACCATAATTCATATTTGAATAATATGTGAACAATTTTTTATAGACGATTAAATAACGTAATAAATTCCTGAAATCTCAGACCCTTAAATTTAATCGAAAAGCTTGCAATACAAACTTTCAATAAAAATCGAACATAAAAGAAAATTCAATATAATGTTGATTAAAGTATATAAAATTAAATTTCCAAACTAAACGAAAAATAATGAGGAAAATCCAATTGTTACTAAATAAAAGCAAAAAGACCAATTTGTGTCACCGCGACTAGTTAAATTCACTGGAGGATTCGACTTTGTACATTATTATCTTATACCACAACATAATTTCCTTTCCAGGAATTTTATTTATTCGGCAACAGATTAAACGAAACGATGCTGCTATTTTTTTTAAAATCCATCTACGTAGAATGTAATTCTTTGAAGCACTTTAAAATATCTGCAGCTAACAAAAGAAACTCTAAAAGCACAACAAAGACCCTATTTGTTCTTCTAATAGATTAAAGCGCGAAAACTTAATTATGACATTCGAATGAAATAGTAGCCGAATAGAATGTGATGATAATCCAAGAAAGAGACGCGGATAACGCATAAAAGCCAACTTGATTTACTATTTAAATTACAAGGAGGGAGTCTGCGATGATTAATTAAAATTCATCACGTCTTAGAACATATCAAACAATGTAGCATTATAAAATTATTATTTCATCAAATGGTTTATTATTTTTCAATCAATTTTTAGTTTCAGATCGCCGCAAGAGGATAAATGATGAGAGCCATCAACCAACAAGGCTTATCGCAACAGTAAGCAAAATGAACTTTACCATCCTACAAAACTTTACCAACTTTGACCAAAATGAAACGGAACTCGCCGTGGAAGCTTATAAACCCTACAATCAACGACCGGAAACTTATATAGTGCCCGTAGTATTTTTCCTGATTTTCCTAGTGGGCGTTTTGGGCAATGGTACCCTCGTTGTGATTTTTTTACGACATCGGAACATGCGAAATGTGCCAAACACGTAATTTAATTCCACCCCTTCGACAACAAAAAATTAATACTTTGCTTTAGGTACATTTTATCGTTAGCTTTAGCCGACCTCTTGGTGCTAATTACAAGCGTGCCATTCACATCATTGGTCTACACATTAGAGTCTTGGCCATGGGGCCAGCTTATCTGCAAACTTTCCGAAACAGCCAAAGACATTTCTATAGGAGTCTCGGTTTTCACCCTGACTGCACTTTCAGCTGACCGATTTTTCGCCATTGTAGACCCGCTCAAGAGATTCCACACAAGCAGTAAGTTCTTCTTTGTTCATGCTATCTGCACTAGCTTCCAACAGCAAGGGTAATTTACTGGTGTTTTTTTCCTACCCTTCTGTCCTGGTTTCCATTTGATAAATGTAAATAATATCCAACAAATTTTGTATCGAAATATATGGAGCACGGAATTTCAAAAGAAATTCAATCAGCAATGCAATAAAGCGTCAACTATTGTTGTAGGAAAATGACAACTTTGTTATTTATTTGGAAAAGCGTAAACAGGATATAACTGATGTTTGTCAATAGAGAATTAATATTTTACTTTTAAGTTCCGAAAAAATATGGGGTAGTTAAGATAAAAAATCCACAGGAAATTATTTTAGTAGACGAGAAGTTTGCTTCAAGGCAAGTAGAGGCTTTAGATTTCAGAAGTCTACCTTCATCAATTTCTTAAAAACCGCTAAAGAAACTAAATTATCCTGTTTAGAAATATGCTTATATCCTTTTTAGTCTCATAAAAACAATTTCTCTTTGAACTATCTTTACCTCATATTGGATATTCTAAACTTAGACTTGATTAGCATCCCTTATAAAGGATTATTTAAATATGCAAAAATAAATTACAAAGTTTTACAAAGATACATAAAACTAATGAAAGTATCACCACTCCAGGACAAAATCATGTCGTGTATCAAATAAAACAAACAAAAAAGTCACAAAAGCGGCTAATTTTGCCCTTATTCCTGTTCGTTCAGCATCAAATAAATGAAAATCCTCCCGGAATGATACACTTTCAATAATGAATGCTACTGGGCATACCAATTTGCAAGAGATGTTTTTTGCAGGTGGTGGAAGAAAAGCAACACGGATAACTCTCTGTATAGCCGTTTCAATTTGGATATTGTCGATAATTTGTTCGATGCCTTCCCTAATTGGATCATATATTAAAGAGTTTGGAAATAGTAGCACCGATCTTCATTTTGTGGTCTGTTATCCATTTCCTGACGAATGGTTCAAATACGGCTACCCCAAAATGCTTGTAATGGCTCGTTTTTTAATCTTATACATTATCCCTCTCATGATTATCGGCATTTTTTATCTTGGCATGGCGATATATCTGATTTTGAGCACACGAAATGTTCCAGGCGAAATGCAAGGCATGCAAAGACAGGTAACATTTTTTTGAAAGTCCCAAAAATTATAATATAACTTGTGTTTTGCAGATTAAAGCCAGGAAAAAGGTGGCAGTGACGGTTCTTCTGTTCGTGCTGGTGTTTGCTGTTTGTTTTCTGCCTTTGCACGCGTTTATGTTGTTTTTCTATTTTTATCCGAACGCTGAAAGTGAGTACAATGATTTCTGGCATTATTTTCGAATCCTCGGATTTTGTTTATGCTACTTAAACTCTTGCGCTAATCCAGTCGCACTTTATTTCGTCAGTGGAGCTTTTAGGAAACATTTTAACAGGTAAGCAATCCTTTGATGCTATTTATTTAATTTAATATCGTGCACGCTTTTTAATGAATAAAAAGCATAGCTAATTTTTTATTTTGATTCAGATTGCAATCGCGTGTACTAAAATTGATCATTTCCCGTAAAACGCGTGTATCAAAGCAAACATTATCATAAAACTAAAAGGAGTGTTTAAAAATAAATTACAGATAGGGTGTTGTTTATAATATGCAATGCAGCGAAACGAGTGCACGATAAGAATAAGAGAATTTTCTGCAAAATCATATAAAAATGAACCAGACATCCTTCCAATTTTATTTGCAAATATACCAAACGTTAATTTATAAAACGTTCAAAATAAATTTACCTTTTAAATAAAGAAAGCCTGAAGAGAATTTGCATGTGTGTGGGAGATTCAACTATAAATAATAAAACAAAAACACCCCCCAAGGACTATTTAGAAAATTAGAATTATAATAATTAAAAAAAGCAGAGATGGCTCACATGTTTCCGTATAAAGAGGATAAACACACAGGGGATGCATTTTATTATACAGTCTAGTCGCGCAGATATTTATTCAAAATACCCCTATTGTGAATTTCAATACGTAAAAAATTTAAATAAAATATGTGTCGAGGGCAATGTGGAAGAAAGAATATTTATTTATGAAACATCCCATTATACGCGTTATAGAAAGTTATTCCGGTATTTCTAAGCACTTGACTTGAAGCCAGCGCTTGATTCAAGTCGTCCATTGGCGCACGAGCGCAAATTTCTTTTTGGGTATTTTTTAAAATCATGATAAATACAGCAATAATTTCGATTTCAGACATTTACTTTGCATCAAACCATCGCACTCTCGATGCAACACTTGCCAGGGCCAACACGCCACTTCAATGTCTTTGGTTTCAACCAAACGAAACCAGTCAATTTGCAACAGGAAAACGCGTAATATGTCATCAATACATCGTCGACAGGATCCTGTAGTGACCCAGGAAACGTCCATTACTCTATTGGGTAATGGCAATACCCATCACGTATGTAGTAAAATATAAACTTTCCACCAAATTGACTTATTAAATAGTGATAAAGTTAATCATTGAAATAAAAACGCTATCTATTGATTTTCGCGTGCAGAGTTCTTTTTTAAGATTGCTTCGCTTCCGGATAAATGGAAGTGGACAATGTTTGTGATTTATTTAAAGCGACAGTTTGTGAGCATAAAATGTCATGTGTTTTTTTACAGATGATATAAAACGTTTACGTAATCAAATAAAAATGTCAGGTACGTTTGCGATTGCAAGCAGAACGTTGAGAATAAATATTATATGTGTATTATTGTTGCCAAACAAAATTATATGTTTTTATATTATAAATGTGTGTAATTTGTTGTTATTTTTGTATTAAATAAATTATATATTAAATGTTGAATTATTAAAATAGGGAAACATTACACTTACAAA
The DNA here is from genome assembly GCA_963556235.1 of Cryptophagus acutangulus. Taxonomy (NCBI): domain Eukaryota; kingdom Metazoa; phylum Arthropoda; class Insecta; order Coleoptera; family Cryptophagidae; genus Cryptophagus; species Cryptophagus acutangulus. The sequence continues at coordinate 1,092,620 of OY744568.1, read as the reverse complement.
AACAAAAAAGGATGTCAGTGACAGCGGGATGGTTGCATTAATTACAATCGCTATTATTAACCATCCTTGATAGTCTAATATAATGCATATATGTATACATATTTAATTACATGTTCAGAAAACAAATTAAGTCCATTATGTAAATATTTGAAATACTCTAATGTATGTAAATAAATTAATAAAACCATTTAGAGCCTATTTTTATCACCACCACCACCGCCTCCGCCAAAATCCTAATTGATAACTCAAATTACGCGTTCGTCATGATGAACCGAATGGCTGATTTTCAGGTTTCCCCCATGATACTGAAACTTATTTTCGTCGCGCAGAATAAAAAGTTTTCGCACTTAAATGCTGATTTCAAATGTCAAGTCGATGTCAATCCCATAAGGCGATATTATAAATGATATGCTTTCAAATTGAAAACCTAAAGACGTGCGTTAAATATAAAAAATATATTTATTGCATTCTTAATCAATATTATGACGTTATGCGATAACAAATAAAGCATCAATCTCAATTTTGCATTTCGAGCTTAAACACAGATCAAGAGATATGAAATATATATTCCAGCCACATTTATCTCTTTCCCGGAGCTGAAAATTTGATTAATATACACATCGCTAGACCGAGTTGAAAACTAATTGATATTATGTTGGAAATAATTTTCCATCTTGGTGATGAAAAATAGCAGTCTGAATCAGACAGATTCACCACATTTTATTTCGCGTATGATTTAACATGTACAAATAAATAAAACCTAGTCTAAATTATGTGTCGCTCTGCAGGAGTAACGTAATCAAAAATGTAAAAAAATCCAACGCAATATTACAATATGTTTCGTTTCAGCAGGAACCTTCGAAAATTGACGTTGAAAGTATTGATCATCTCAATTTGGAGTATATATTCAAGTATTAGAGACTACTTACAGTGATTTACATTTAGCATATCAATTATATTTTAAAAGCTTTTCCTCTCAAGTGCTTGATTTAACGCAAGCGCTTGATTCAAGTCAAAGCCAAAGCTTATTATTTTTTTAGAAATGACAAGAATATGTAGATTCCCGTAAGAACAAAACACACTGTACCATTAAACATATTCGAAGGATAAAATATGGAACGAAATATTTGAATATTTTCAATATAAAGCTGCTGCATGTGTTCAGATTCGCTTTCGTTATCCTTGTCTTTGTGTTTGAGTTCCAACTCAATACGAGTAGTTTGTACGTACATATAAATTTAATGTGCTTTCAAAAGCAAAAATAATTCTAATGATGTGGAATGAAACGGGCAAATGGATAGCGAACTCTAAAAATCAAAGGAGCATAGAAATTAAAACATCTACCCACTAGGTGTATTTTGTAAAGTCGCGAATTACAAATAAGTTCTTTTACGTTAATTTCCGTTGAGAAAATAATCCGTTTGAATCCGGCATTTAATTATATGAATTCAGTGGCATATAGACAAACTTTCTGCGATTTAGGAGATAAAACGCTTGTGTTTAACATTCCGGTGCGGAAATCTTCTCGTTTCCCTCATTTTCTATATGTTACGCTCTATAAAATTGGATGAAAATTGTATAGTATAGGAAATTGTAGTGATTCTGTTGCAACAACATCGTTTAGAACACATTAAGATGGAAAAAATGAAAGGTCCAGCAGCGCACGTATTTAATATCAGTTTAAGTAGATTTAAATTGTTGTCATTACCATGTACGAAGCAAACATAATAAGCTTTTAAAATTCGTTTTACTTTTTCGCGAAATTCTCCTTTATTATATCTAAAAGCTAATCAAAAGAATTAAATTTCAAAAAATTGTCAAAAGCCATCAGAGCAATTTCCGGTCGGCATAATGGAATCTTATTTCATCATCATAATCGCTAATTTGGAAAGTAAAGCTGATTTAAGGATTACAATAATTACATTCAGTCTTAATTTCGTATTTATAGCAAAGCCCTACGAAGATCATTTCGAACAACCAATCAATTAAATATATTTACGATTTTTGTCCAAAAAAAGTGTGGTTTTAGGCGACTTTATAAAAGCTCAGTGCGACGCTTTATTTAATGCAAAAGACATACAAGGGAGCCGAAATAAAGATTTATCTGCAAGCAGGATTCATTAGACCCACAAGAAGCCTTAAGTAGGATCTTTAAAATTTACGAGAGATTACCTCTTGTTCACTATTCGCATGATACTTGTATTTGAATGCAGGATTCTCTCCTTTAATATTATATTAATTTAAAGCGGGTGCGCTTTTTTATTTTAAACGGTGTGTTTTAAAAAAAAATGTTAAGAAAAAGCTTTGAAATATTTTCCTTTGCTCCTTCTGTCGACGAAAGCTTTGCTTTAGAAGGAAGAAGCTTTACGAACTAATTATAATTAATTATTAATACCACTATGATAACATATTGAGGATTAAATTCCCATTTACTAATAGCAATTAATGTTTTGCGTGTGGAAATTCGACAAAACTTTTCCATTCCAATTATACTTATAACGTATATGTAAAGTTAAATTCAAAGATGAAACTTATCTTATAATATGCATATAAATTAATTTGTACTTACAACAAAGCATAATATGAAATAATTAGTCCCACAAAACCACGATCCGGGTTCGTCTTTATAATAATCATACATACAGTCAGATTATTTATAATTAGCCCTTTACAGAAGAGATATTAACCAATAAGCATTAAAATATTAATATTTATTTTCAACTAATCAAAAACGAAATTAATTGGAAGCAACTGCAAATTCTGCATCTGTGTAGTATCTCGAGAATTATTTCGAGAATACTTGTGCTGTACAAACATAAATAATTGGCAAAGGAGTGTTTAAGAGGTTTCGAATTACAACACTGAACAATTTAACAAATTATGCGGAAAATAATTTCAATTAGAACGTCGTTCAACATGCAAATAGAGGAGAAAATGCTGGAAAACCTAATTGTTCCTGATTTTGCTTTGGTTGGTGCATTTGTTTGTTGATAGAGTGGCAAATTACTTGGATTACAAATCCTTACCTTCTGTAAAGCAAATAATAAAGTCAACAATACAAACGGGAAAACTCTGTTGCTTTACAAAACAAGAACAATACAAGTGGTATTAAAGAAAAGTTGAAGGAATCATCGATTGGGGAAGTGCTTGAAGACAACACAAAGCGAAAAGTAGCATATTTAATAAAATAAAACCGAAATAAATTTAAAATAGTTGAGTAATGAAGTATTACTCAACACTAGAGAATAATATCTATCAAGAAATAATTTAAAACGCAGTCAATAGTACAATATTGAGCCTCATTAACGAAACACCTTGCCGTTTGTAAAAAATAGTTTACCTGTGCAAGTGGGGCAGAAAAAAAGCTTCCCAGGGTATTTTTCTCGTGAGAAACAACCCTTCGCTTAACTCCATATATTGTTATATGTTTTGGGATTGGCCACATATAGAAAAGTATTATTATGCTATAAAAGTCTTAAGAAAAAGGAAAAAAACGCATTCACATAGAAAAATCCTGTGACCTAAAAACTAATAGAGTAATAAGAAGAAAAATTAGATTTCGGCTCGAAAAGTAAACTTCAAAGAAGTAAAAGAAAACAATAAGTGCAAAGTGAATACAGAATAATAAAAACCAAGCAAAATTATTTGAGTGCACCTGCTTTTTATGGTCCGTTGGACAATTAGTACTCGAACCAACACTTTATAATTATTGCACTCGCATTGAATGCAGATGCTAAACAATTCCGCATCCATTTCAATAAAATTTCTTTTGTCAGTTTATTGTTACAGCAACAATGTTTTTTGTTGGATTATTTAACAAAATATTTACGCAACATCCGAATGGAATAATAAATCGCCGATTTCCAAGCAAATTGATTAATTAATACACTTCTCAACGCAGTTTGCCTCAACATTCAATTAATCAAAGAAAAATCTTCAATTTAATTATACAGAGTGTTCATATAACGCTTAGCTAAGCACTTTTTTGTGCAGCAAAGTTAATTTGTGCCTGTGTGTGTAAAATAAATAGTTACCCAAGTTGTAAAAGTTGAGCAGTATTAAACGACCCATAAAAAAGTTCGCAAAAGATTTCTGCTTCCTTTTGAGTCGATCTCCTTAAACCCAGAAGGATTTAATTTACGACGCTCATCAAAAATAATTAGTGCTTGAAGATAAATTTAGCATGAGGGCAATTGAAATTGAAATTGACATTGTCAAGTCAGTTTGGCATAATCTTAAGAACGAACGTTTAATCAGAGATTTTATATAAATTCAATCTTGCTGGGCGGAATAATTAATAGTTTAATTAAACAGTTGGCATATTTTAAATCAAATTTAATAAAACACGAGCTAGAGTTTTAATATAGAATTAATTACAATTTTTAAAAATTGCGTATAACTAAAATTTAGGCTTTCAACGCCGCACTAATGAGTCACTACACTAAATTTAATTTCAATTTAATTAGCATGAAAGTAAATGAATAGTCTGGTATATATGAACATCTGTAAATTATAATTTTCAGACTGAGTGAAGCGCATTATCAACGCCATTCAAAGCAAACAGATTTTTTTGCAACATCCACAAATTTTCTTTTTGAGAACAAGCAAAAAATTCAAAGCTATACATCAATAATACACTCGTAGCTGTTTCAGCTTTCAGTATTATATGAAAAGGAAAACCAACAAATATTAGCATTATCTGACCGTGACATGACATGACATGCTCGCACGTTTTGGACATTCGGCTTTCGTTCGTTATAAATTGCCCAAAACCTTTGAAATGAAGTGGTAAAAGATAAATATAAAGCCTTATTTACATAACCACGTAACATTTCCGAATTATACAGTATTTCGGATCGAATTTAAACCGATGACAGAGAATAATTGACTACGCGAAAAAATCGCGCAGCTTTGGGAATTTTTTGCAGAAGGATAATTTGAAGATTATACGATCCCGATTTTTTATATCATTTATCACATAAAAGATACACTTCAACACTTTGCCTTAGCACAAATAATGATCAGGGAATTATTTTGCAATAATAAGGTCGTTTAGTGCAAGAATAGCATTCAATTCAACCCCTAATATCCTGCGCCCGGAAGCACGACATTTTCATTGAACAAATATAGTCAGGAAGACGAAGAAAACGTCCATTAAATTGAACAGGCACTTAATAGTTGAATGCTAATTGTATAGTAATAGAAAAACATCGTTACGTTATAAACGGCCATTTAACTGAATTATAATTATTACCATTATTTATCGGCATGTAAATCTTTCAATTAGCAAATAAATTTATAATACATAGATAATCTCATTGCTGGTTTGAAAATTGCAAATGTTGTATATTTTGGCAAATAATATTTATGTTGCATATTTGATCGATGAAAATGCGTCATCGTGCTAAGCGTACAGAATAGAATACAAAGTAGAAAAGGCCGAGAGAATAGTGTAGAACGTTATGCCAAAATGTAGTTGACGACATTTTTCGCATTCCTTCTACTCATACTCCATTATATAATTTAGCTGAAAGAATTCTCTTGCCAAAATTGTATAACTTCCCCTGTACAAAGGAACCCAGGTAGGATGCGATTTCTGAGAAACTAAAATAATTTTCTCAAAAACTACTAAACAAATATTGAAAACAGAATATTACGCTCCGCCAAAATTAAACCAGTTATCAATAAATAAATGTAGATATGAAGATATTTTCTTTTGAAAAATTTACGTGAGAAATTCATTGCAGCATGTGGTAAATTTATGAATCAAGTTTCATAGTAAATGTACCGAGGGTTGGAAGATCACGCGCCCAAAGCTACAAAACCCCTCAAAATTTAGACCTCGCAAATTGATTACCGACAAAAATAAACTAGCAATTTATCCTAACATAATTAAACCGCAGATATGTGAAGATATTATGCAAATTTTGTCCAAAATAATTGACAATCAAAAATGAGACACCCTGTATGGATTTAAGAGCCACGTGCCACGCCATCTGCTCCACCGGAACCTCTCTTTGTATTTAAGTATACTTGGGCAGATGTTCCGTAAAAAGAGTGAGACCCCATTGCGCTATAGCCCTTATAAACACACACCCTACAAGTTTGAACGGAAAGCGATGAGAAATCTCTGAATTTAAATTTCAAGCATTCAAACTTTTGATAAGAAGCTATTTATTCACATCAAAACCATCGCGTTTAAGCGAATTGTTTTCGAAATTAGGAGTCATTTTAATGAATGAGCGCTAAGGTACAATTCTAAACCTTGAAATTCACAACTGCTATTCTCGCATTCTATGAATTAAACGGATATACGAACGGAAAGTGTCAGTTGCACCAAGAAATATTCTTCCACCACCAAAAAATAACTTAAAGGGCTAAATATTTGAAGAAGAAGTCTCAAATTTATGGATCTATACTTTAGTGGATCGATTTTAAACAATAGAACGCAACACGCTAGACGCGAAACGCCAGGCGCAAAACGCAACACGCGCAACGCTGCGTTCTCTTAAATTCATAATCCATCCAATAAATTGTAGATTGTTGTTATTTGTTGGATTTTTATACAAGTTGTGGGGCAAACGATGCACATCCCATTAAAAATCACCCATCTGTAGGTAGCAGGCTGCATGAAAGGAAGAAGGTTTACCCATGGCAGTCGGCACCCAGACATGCCTACCGGTGCAACCGGCATTTACTGATGGTCGTGGGTTCTCAAAGGATGTGTGTGTGAAAAATGTGCTAAAAAATATTGTCCTTCGCTCAAAATTACATCCCTGGATTAAATCATTATTTATTCTACATCAAGGTAATTAAATGGAATAATTTAGAAAAAAATTTAAAATGCAGCGCGCATTAGTAATTATTTGTGGTGACAATCCCAGAATCTGGAATGCACTACTACAGTGGCTCCGGTTTAACGATCCAATAAAGGAAATTATTTTATGCCATGGTCAAATGTAACTCATTTATTTCGTGTATATTTGTTGAAACAGCGGATGTTCAAATTTAATTAAAAACATTTTTTATATAAGATTTTGTTAATTATATCATTTAGTTCTCAAGGCTCTAAATTAAAACCAGTTTATTTATTATATCTACAGAAAAAACCTAATAATGGCACCTCCACAATTCCTATTAGCAACTTTATTCTTCGCACTAAGTGCATCATCCCTTAGCCTTAGCGTTCACGAAGAGGATTTAGTCGAGGAATACGTAAAGCATATCGGACAAGTTAATAATTTCGATAATAATGACAATAAGGAGACTAGACAAGTTCGAAATAAGCGAGAAATTTTCAATGAAGTAAGTCAATGGACGCACTCTGAAACGCTGGATGGCGAAGGAGCGGTTGTCCTGCGGTGGCAACCACGACATCAGGAAATTTTGTTTCGGGTTGAAGCCAGAACAAGGGGTTATATTGGCATTGGATTTAGTCCTGACGGTGGCATGGAGAACGCTGATATTGTTATGGGCTGGGTGGATGATAAAGGCACAAAGGCTTATCTGATGGTAAGTTAATTAAATGTAGAAACTTTACAGCAATACAACACCAACTCGAATTGAAAATAAGATAAACTGCTAATCGCATTCGATTATAGTGTAGTAGTATTTTTATATTAAAATATAAGTTGAGTTACATCCTGGAAATCATGATACGGTTCGTTGTCTCACTGTAGCTAACAAATGACGTTAAAACCTGACAGACTGTGTCGAACAGAAAAAGAAAAGCTGCAGAAAAATGTACGAGACAAAAACTAGTTTGACTCACTATGTTATTGATAGTGCAACAACGAAAATTTCGGGAAACAAAAATAACGTAAAGTTCGTTGACAAATTATTGGAGAATGAAAGGGAAACCGGACGCTCTCAATCTTCAGCGGAAGTCGTGCTGCTGGGTTTGAGGAAGGATGTTGTAAAAGCTGACCGGTACAGGCTAAATATTACAGGGCTTGCAAAATTTTTATCTAATTGATTGAAAATAAATTTTTAAATTATTGCAAAACCCTTTCATCAATACACAAGGGTATTGCTTTCGCAATAATACTCGTTTTAAACCAATATTTGCAGCAGTTTTAATGATGGTAAATGTTTTACTTTGAAAGATGTTGTTTGTATTTTATGGGTTTTTTGTCAATCGAATTTGCGGTAAAGAAAAATTTAATTTTGGATTGATCAATTGCGGTTTTATTATTTTCCACTACATTGCACAATCGTCGTGTGAAAATGCATATACACATACAGGGCGATTTCTAAAATAATGCGTTTCTGGTTCAAGGAATTATTTTCCTACTTTAAATATTATTTATAACAAAAAAAAAATTAACAATAACATTAAAATGCGATTGTTTAAAGATCATAGAGTTCAATTAAAATTTTAAAATTCAGGATAAACAGTATTGTTTGTTCGTATTTTGAATATCAATTGCATTATTAAGCAATAAACATCGAGCATGTGTGGTTGTATAAAATATAAAGCGCGTGTTGTGCGCGGTTTCAATTATTCATTATTTCTCAATAAAGCGATCTTGCTTTTTATTTATTTTTCATTAAGTTATTTAAAAATACAATTTCATTCACATAGAGAAACGTGCCGAAATGGTATAAAAAACCAAAGCGAAAGAACGTTATTGCCATATAAACTCGCTTTTATTTCTTTTTAAGCTACAAATATATTGTAACATGAGAGCTCTTATTGGTTCGCTCCTTTATATTGCGAATTTAACGTAACTATCATAGATATGCGCTTTTTATCGGGATAATCCCGCTAAATCCAAAAGAATGGAATTGTTCTTGAGCTGAAAGTAATAAATTAATTGCAATTTGCACATTTCTATAATAGTTAGTACTAGACGGGATAAGCAAGTTTAATTACGTGGATAATTATATTTAATTAGTCTCCCACTCAAGATTAATTATGAGAAACTTTTATAGGCGTCAGCAATTTATTTTATGCATTTTTAAATGACTAATGTAAGATTGATCGCATTTTCTCAATAGCATTATTTGAATTTCACTCCATTATACCACAAAACCGATCTTGCAAAAACAATTACTGACTGCCAACAACAACAACAACATGTTGCGATTTAATTAAAATACGCGTTATTTAAATAAGGCCTCCTAATTTTTTATTTTTAATTAAAAACCGCTTTATTTAATTAATTAAAAATTATCAGGACTGTCATGGAACATCAAGAAGCGAAGGTAACATCCCAGTTCGCGACGAAATGGACAATTACACCCTGATACGCGGTATCCAAAACGACACTCACACCATCATCGAATTCCGACGTGTCCTGGACACCTGTGATCCGAACGACTATGTTTTAACGGTATTTTATTAAAAATCTAAAATATTATATCTAGTATTAATTCAAATAATTTACATCTAGAGCGATACCGTGCGCGTAATTTGGGCAATGCACGAAAACGACCCCAAACACTCCTCCGACATGTCCTACCATGGAGAACAGCGCGGAGTGCAAAGCCTCCACTTGCTAGGACCTCCACCTCAAAAACGGACGACGTTAAACACGCGACATTGGGATGTGACACTCAAAAACTTTCGCACCAATAGTGCCATGAATACTATGTATTGGTGCAAGGTGTTCAAAGCTCCGACTTTGAACGATAAGCACCATATAATCGGCTATGAGCCACTGATTGGAAGAAGACATCAGAAAATTGTCCATCACATGATTATGCACGAATGCGAATTGGATGGAGCGGCCAATATGAAAGTGTGGGACAGCTACGCGAATGAGGACGGAAGACTTTGCTACGACAATATGCCGTTGGAATGGGAGAAGTGTTTGACTCCTTTGGTGGCTTGGGCTGTTGGATCTAAAGGAGAAAACTTCCCGAATCATGTCGGACTGCCGCTTGGCGGGAAAAAGCAGACCTACTACATGTTAGAAGTCCACTTTGATAATCCTACAATGAAGAGTGCGATGGATACCTCAGGATTGCGTTTGCACTACTCGAGTAGCTTACGAGAAAACGAGGGAGGTATTCTAATAACGGGCGTTGCACCCTCCACGCTGCATTTCATCCCGCCTTATCAGGAAGAGTACAAAACGGCAGGATATTGCAGTTTGGGATGCACAAAAGAAGTATTCCCCAAAGATGGAATCAATGTAGTGTCTGTGATGCTTCATAGTCATTTAGCGGGACGTAAATTGAAACTGCGCCATTTGCGCGGCGGTAAGGAGTTACCGCCCTTAGCCGAAGACAATCACTACGATTTCAATTATCAGCAATCGCGGTTGCTGTCGCAGGATACAAAAATCCTTCCGGGAGATGGATTGATTACTGAGTGCACGTATTCGACCCTCAAGCGTACCAAACCCACCCTGGGGGGATACTCGACCACTGAAGAGATGTGTTTGTCATTTGTCTTACATTATCCACGCACTCAACTGGCAGGATGCTATTCCATTCCGCCCGTACAATACTTTTTCAAGAATTTGGGTGTTAAAGAGTTTTACGGGAAAAATATGACTGAGATTGAGAAGATGTTGTTGGAAGGAGCGAAAACGGATGCGGAGAAGGAGCATCTCGTTACATCTTCCACATCCACACCGAAACCTTTCATAAATAAGCCTGGCGATGAATTATCGCTCGAGGCGAACTTGCGGGCCATTAAAGCACTTAAAAATGCGAAAGAGTACAGCATTGATGGAGAAGATACAATCAATGACCAGAATATATTTGATCAATTGACCATCAAGCTTCCGACTGAGTTCCAAAACAAAACATTCACCGCGCATTTACAAAGCATTCCATACAACGAAACCATTCTCACCAAGAAAATCGAAGAGTGTTTTTATAAGGGCTTACATTTAACATTTTGTAGGAAACGCGATGACAGTTTAGCCATTGTAAGTGACATTAGAAATGATTTATAAATTCGGTTGTGTTATAATTATATTATTTTTTGCAGAAGGAAAACATTGAAAGCTTGCCAAGTTTTCAAGAATACGACAAAGAAAATAATATTCAGTGCAGTTACAAGTCGAAACGTTCGTCTTCTGCATCTTTAAGAGTAATTCCGAGGCTTGTTTTTATTGCACTTTTAATAGGGACCTCAATTGTATTATAGATCATTTTCTATTTGGATTATTTTTTATTATTGTTTGTCTACTCATTTTTCTAATTTATTTTTACTCCACTTTGTAAATACTCTTTCATTGTTAAAAACCAAATATTTATATTTTTAGCGTACCATTATCGATGCTGTGAATTTATTTATAATGTTATATATTTTTGTATAAGGCTCTTACATTAAGGCTAATTAGAAATGTACTTATTATTTATTTTAAAATATATAAACCCAAATTAATTTGCCATCCGCCATCTATAAAGTGTTAATACTGTTGCCTACTAGCCAAAGCAGTTTTCTGCTTTCATCAACCAGACTTGGCGCCTTCAATTATAGTTTTGAAAGCGACATTTAACGTTTTATCCCAAGCTTTAACAGCGTCTGCCGGCATTATAGCCGAAAATGTATCAATCAAAACATCCTTCAATTCCCAATAAGCATTTTCAGTAACACCTCTGGGTTTGTGCGAAACACCCTGCTTTTTCAGCAACTCCACTAGCAATTCAGCGTCAGGCAAATGATCAATAATTGCTGAAAAGCCGTACATCAAATTATTACAGTGAGCTTGAAAGCGCTTGTTTTCAGGCAGGACATCTAGTGGTATGTTTTTGAAGGGGAATAAGTCCTGATATTGGGGGTGTTTTGTAAACAAACTAGAAAAATAGGCTTTAAATAAAAAAAATTGATGAAAGAAGCTTGTTTAGCTACTTAATAAAAATAGTAATTCCTGATTTGGTGGCATTTTTTTGAAGTGGTACCCAAGTGGATTGGACCAAATGGACATCTCTATTTGTTAGTCCTGTTATAGGATCAGAATCATCAGTACGGCCCTGATTACCACCCATTTTGCTTCTAAAATAATATGTTTGTAAAATATATTTCTAGAAAGCAAAGCGGGGTAGGTACTATGTCGAATACAAACAAAAATCTTTAATAATTATTTAATTTCGTATTTAGTTGTTAGTAGTTAAAAGAAATAAGTGCAATACATAAACGTTATTAACGTAACTCTAAAAAAAAGATCATGGTGTTAACGATTTAATTGCAATGGGGAAAGCAACATCGAGCGTTTTCTCCCAAGCGTCCAAAGCGGGTTTTGACATAAATGTGCCAAAAATTTCGAGCATAACCAGTTTCAAGTCCTAAAATCATTATCATTCAAAATACACCCAATTTAACCCTTGCGCTATTAAACCTACCCAGAAATTTTCTGCAGATATTTTTCTGGGCTTATGAGATTCACCTAATTTCGTCAAAATAGTTATCAATAATTCAGGCTCATTCAATTTGTCTATCAGAGCCGAAACGCCGTAAATAACACTGTTACAATGAGCCTGAAAGCGTTTATTGGTTGGTAGATCTTTCAGTGGAATATCCGCAAATGGGAAAAGATTGATACTGTCGGGGAACTTTTCGAAATACCTATAAAACAATACGAATCGATTGTGTGCTGATATTTTCGCAATTATCTGCCATCGACAAGTAATTCTTACAATAGGAGCAAAGCTACTCCGTTATCGGTTGGATTTTTTCGTACAATGTCCCAGGTGGAAGTCACCAAATAACGGTCGCGCGATGTTAGTCCTGTTACAGGATCAGGATCATCTGTGCGACCGGTGCTTCCACTTAAATAACTAATTATTGTTCCCATTTTATTTATTTATATTTGATTCGACTAAAAACAAAACTGTTAATTCATCGCAATCCAACTTACCATTTAAAAGAGGAAGTTTGTTAGTTTGGAAATTATTTCACTTATTAAAATCCCGATTTTAGTATTTTATGGCATCTTATAAGAAATGATACACAAAAAATAGGACGCGGATGATTTAATTAATTTATTTGATTGCAAATGCGATACGAAAAATTCTTTCCGAACTTTTTAGAAAAAAGCTACTTAAAGAAAGTTCGAAATTAAATAATAAAATGGTAGACTACAAGAAATTTGCACACAATGCGAATAAAGAATAATTAAATCTGCACAAAGAAGACTAATAAATATTTTAGTGCGTAAACAGAATGGCAATAAATGTAGTAAAAAAAATTGATGTAAATACGTATTTTATGTGTTATTTTTTCGACATTAATTTATTCAGGTCACAGTAAAATAAATCTTTGAAACATAATTAACGATAATTTACTTTACATTGAAAATCGCAGAATGAATTTACAATTATTTTGCTGATTTCCAAATTGAAAGCGAGGGAAGAGCTTCTTGTGCGTGCGTCTTCAATCATTTAAAATTTAAATAAATAATAATAATAATATCGAACTTTCGAAATAATCATAAATTTTACTAATGCTGATTGATACTGAGCTGAGAAAAGGCAATTAAGGCGAATTGAACTTTGACATGAGATGGTGATAATGCAAAAATATATTTTCTTTGTAATATATCTTTAATTTGAGATATTAAAAAGATCAAGGTCGATTTAATTCACGTAATATTTTATTTCGCTCTATTATATGCATAAGAAAAGAAAGTAATAAAATCTTAATTCCCCATAATTTGCTATCCAAAGAAAGACGACAATTTAAATTGGATGCAATAGAAAATGAAAACAATTTTAATAAATCCGATTAGAATCTACACGGACGACTAATTGCCATCAATACTATTCATTAAATTTATTAACAATAAAATGTTTGTATGCTAATTATATGCAAAACGACCGGTCGCGCTATGGTTTGTAAATAATAATTAATGCGTGTTTAAAATAATAATAAAAAGATGCCATAAAACGTCGCAAAAGTTAAATATATTATTTTACCTACCAATAATGTATAAAATATATTTGAATTAAATATTCCAGCAAATAATCTAATTTTTGTGTATATTTCTTTGTTGTCGCACTGAATTAGATTGTTGGCAACACAAACAAACGAAAAGTTTGTTGTTTGTTGGGAAAAAAAAGTTTTTGTTGCTGTTCGAATGGCCTGAGCAGAGGAACTAACTAAACTAGATAGATATGAACTTTACGTATTACGTTTTGAGGCACTACAACTGCGAGAGAGTGAAATCGTCTACGACGACGTCGTCGTAGACAGTCGACGTGGTGATCAGCCAGCCACCCATCAACTTATCTCCTCCGTCAGGGACAAAGATCACTTTAATTGATAGAAATAATAATATAGAAACAATACAACACACACATGGATGGCTGGATGCTTGATTGCTTTACAAGAATAAATCCCATTTTAATTATCCTACTACAGGTTTTATAATTAAAACTCCAATTAACTATTAATTTACGTTGAATTGCAGGGTTTCATATTAATATGTTTGTATAATTAAATCATTATTTGTTTTGTAGTGAGTTTAATTCAATTAAAATGCAAAATATATGCGGATTTGTTTAATTAGGAAAAATGTCGCATAGTAATAATTATTGATGTTTGCTAGCAAATCGATATCATAATCGAATAATCGTGTTGAATTACCGCGAAATTATTATTAGTCTAATAATAAATTTAAGTATCTATTGAGATAAGGTTAAAAAATATGTTTTTGTTTATTTTGATCTCAAAAATTGTTCTATAATTAGCCAGATTAGAAATCGAGTATTTAAATAAATATGTCAGGCTGTCCTTAAGGTACTAATTCTTAAGAGGGCCCTTAAGATTAAATGTATTAAAATTGCATAATTCTATTAAAAGTTAACATGGTACCGCCGCAGCCACCAAAAATGAAAAGCGTTGTCATAATCTTAAGATCCTATGATTCATTATTTTTTAGTTATTAAAATTTTTTTCGCATATTTTTTATTCCCTGCTTTGAAGCCGTTTTAAATTTGCGTTCTTGGCAAGCTTATTAATACTTAAATAGATATTTCAACAACTGCATTTAATAACAATAATAAAATATTTTGTATTGATCATAAAATAATATACTAACATCCTCTAAAAAATATCGTCTAGCTCTAGATATTTATTTTCTCAAGTATTTTATTCATATAAATAAAAAGTAGCTCAAATGATATGCAACCAGATATTAAATAATTTTTTGATTAACGATGACGCAATTAAATAAAACCTTGATATTCATATGAGTGTGCAATAAAAACAAATTCATTTATGGCATTAAAATATCAAATTACCCAACAAAAAACTACAATGGAATTTATAATAAAATAGATTTCAATTTTGTTAGTTAGTTTCCGCATTGATTATTTAAATTTCCTTTTATTAAACAAACCAATCGCAGAAAAGTGTCAGCTAGACTTAAAAGTAATCGCAAAATAAATATTAATAGACTTTTCTGATAACGTGATAAAGAACTTCTCAAAATTAGCCGAAAAATTATCTAAAAATAAAATCAAAACGGTAACACAAACCTGAAGTTCAACACGGGGACAAATTGTACACGTATTTGCGATAGTATGACAAATATATAATTAACTTTTGCTATGATTATTAAAAAATTTACTGCTTTTTCCGTACGTAAATAACAAACAATTCCATATGCAATAAATAAAAGTACGTGGTTCAACTAAAAACTATCATCTAAAAATAAAATGTATCTAAGTTTGGTTTTGTGAAGTAAATTATTGGTTAAACCAGCATGTGGAAGCAATTTAATAATAATATTCAGCTTAATAATGAGACTATAATTGAAACCGTCATCATTTTAATTGATATAACTGAACATCAATAAATTTATTCGGTATGCACAATGCGAAAGCACATATCAACTATTGTTTAGACTAAGAAAAAAACAAATAAATCCAACGGTAGAACAATATGCTTAATGATTTAATAAACATGATAAAAATGTGATGCAAATATTTAACTTCCTACAGTGATTTAACATTTTAATTAGTCCTCGTGTTAATTATTTTAAATGCCGCCGCATTAATCCGCTCCGCAACAAAGAAGTAAAAGTACCACCACAACTATGGCAACTTCATCATCCACTACGTCATCATCAACAACCATCAGTACCAAAAAGGTGGCATTCAAGTCGAAAATGTGCCAAATTTTTCCCTGCATTCTCGGTAAGTACCACTTTCATTAAAACTACCGCAAGTTCAACCATTCTTTTACCCAAATCTAGCAAGCTGCATGTGCGTACCTTTTGGTCTAATGCTAGGCTGGCCATGTATAACGTATCCTAACCTTCTTCAGCCATCGTCATCGATTCCCATAACAATCGACCAAAGTGCGATGATAGCGGGATTCCTCATGATCGGCAATTCTATTACCACGCCATTATCTTCCAGTACTCTCCTAAGTGCCAAAAATGGAATTATAACAAGTATGGTCCTCATGATCGCCGGTTGGATCGTCATGTGGCAAGCCAAAGATATTTACTGGCTACTAGGCAGTCGGTTTCTTGTGGGTGCAGGTCATGGTTTCGGTATGGGGCAACTCAAGTACTACATCCGACAGATGTGCGATGATCAACGTACTACCACCATGATCAACTATATCAATCTCTACATGCTTTTCGGGATCATCCTCATTTTCTCTTTCGGTAGCTATGTTACCTTCGAAAAATCCTCAATGATTGCCATCATACTTAGCGTGCTCATTTTATTTCTGACGATTTTTTTACCATCAACGCCGCGCGAATTGGTCGAAAATAAGAAACTTAAAACGGCGAAAGAGTTGCTGGTGTTTCTGAAGCCGGATGTGAATTCGGATGATGAGATCGCGAAGATCCAGATGAATATCTATTCGCAGAATAGCGATATTTCGCTAATCGCTTTGCTGAAAGACGCTAATTTGCGTGGGAATTTTATGCGTTGGACCGCTGTAATATTTTTTCAGCAATTTACAGGCGCGCCAGCTACTATTATTTATACGCAAATGTTATTGCAAGAGTTATCTTGTCCGTATCCCATCTACTTTGCTATTTTATACGCGATAGTATTTTTTATTTGCAATTTTATCGGCATACACATTGCACATAAATATAACAAAAAATCGCTGCTTCTCTTATCGAACATCGCAATAATTTTAATACTAATAGTTCAAATTATTTCGTTAGTTTTTAATCTCAATGACACCTTGTGGACTTATTGGTCAACAATGTTGCTATTTTTATTCATTATATTTCACACGATCGGTTTGGGAAATGTTCCTAGTACGCTGATTAAGAATTTCTTCCCGGAAAATTGCATAAAAGTTTGCACTCACTTCTTTATGATATTCTTTTCGCTATTGGCGTTGACCATTACGAAAATATTCCAAGTACTATTTGATCAATATGAAATTTATGTGCCTTTCTGTTTGTTTTTGGCGATCAGTATTTTATCTTGTGGTTATATCGCGATTTTCATTCCCAAAAAATTAAGAACTTATAAATAAATGGACAATGTTATCGAAATAAATTAATTATTTACTGTGTAAGTAATCTTGTAAAATTTAAAATGCAAATACGTAATTAAATAGATTTAGAAAATGTAATTAATTTTCGTCCAACCAAAAATTAACGCGAATATGTTTGTTTATAGTTTCGCATGAAATTTATTTGTGAATGCCATAAAAATCATCACATGCCACTTTAACTTAACTAATATTTGTTTACTTAGTTAATATACTCAATAGGGTTTACAATAAACACAATAAATGTGAGATGATAATTAGTTGAATAAATATACTTTTACTTATTTCAATTTGCCAACTGAAATTATTGCAACTCATCTCGTAAAATGATGCAACAATTTTAATTGATGAAAATATTACTTAATTGTTAAATTATTATAAAGCAATAAAATACTAATTGTCTTTTGTTTTATTTAAAAATAAATGAGCATCACGACCTTTCTGACGTTTCTATATTCTCAAATAAATCTGAGAGACGTTTGAGAAGAATCTGCAAGTATTTATAAAGTTTCCCGAAATAACATCGACTGGAGTGACAAAAATACGAGATGCATTCAGACTTATCTGCACATTTGCACACCGAAAAGTGCAACAAACTCATCGATATGTTACACAACTGCCACAAAGAGCATCGTTTCCTGCAATTTATTGGATATTGCAATGAAATCAACCACCAAATGGGGCAATGCTTAAAAGCGGAGAGGATTGAGAGACGCAATAAAAATTTTGAAAAATCCAAAGAGTGGAAACGAAGAATGCGCGAGGATAAAAATGAACAGAAGTAATTTGTAATATTGTTTTAAAATTAAATGCATTAAATTTCTATGCACATTTGTGTTTATTTTAAAGGCGTGTGTATCCCGTTCACCTCTAAAGGACACTTAGACCCAAATTGGACCTAAATCCGTTGGTTAATTAATTATTAATGAGAGCGTGTGAATAAATGAAGGACGAACATTGAATTATAATGTTCGACGATATAAAACCTTCTGATAAAAAAATTTGTCAGTAATTTTGGGTCGAGAAGACCATTTATTTTGCAAGAAGTAATTTATTATCTTTTGGTACCAACAACTTAGTTTAGAAACCAGCAAGAATTGGTCTTTAAAAATAGGTTGTTCTCATTTCAGTTAACAAAGTTTCAAAAATTAATTACCTAGTAGCATGCAAACCGATTAGAATAAAACCAACCCTTAGTCACGACATAATATACAGTGTTTCGAAATTAGGGATTCAAATTAAAGATTTGCCGCCGTGCGCGCCATTTATCACTCCCGTGAACTTTCGAAGATGGCGCTGGTGGTGTACGGCCAGCGCCATCTAAAAACGCGCACAAGAATGACATCTGTCTCAATAAAAGGGCGCCAATCTTTAATTTAAATCAATATTTTCAAGTTTACTCGATTTTTGAGAAATAAAAATAGAGGACCATCCAAAAACACCCTGTATAATTAATCATTAAGCAAATTATTTTCCCCACGTAATATCCCCATCAATTGCGACACTATAGACTTCTTAATTAAAAATTGACTTGCACAAAACGTGCAAGGATATTTTAATTACTCATCAATCACTTGATGAATATAAAGTAATTAAATAATAGACAAAAAAGCGACGTAATAATATTTTATTCAATGTAAAGCATTGGCGTACTGAAATTCAGGACTATTCTCATATTCGCACATATCCAAAGCAATCTCACAGCTCTCCTTAACAACCCGCTTAGGATCCCGTAAGTAATGATTCAACACATGCATACAATCCTCAGTCGCGATAGCCCCCAAAGCTTCAGCACACTCATGTCGCACCATCTCATTTTCGTTCTCATCCTGCAACGCTTGGACCAAATAAGGCACACTATGTCCATCCTGCATTTGCCCCAAAACAAACGCGATTTCATGCCGAAACAAAGCACTACCAGCTTTCAACCCTGCACTTAACGCCAACACTGCTTCCTTCGATTGATTATTCCGCAAGGAAAACATCGCGCGATATCGCTCGTACAAATCGGGGCTGGTCAACAAAATCGCCCTCAACTCATCCACGGATTTCGGTTCCGTGGGTGGCGCTGGATCCACGGAATTGTACGGACTCTTCGTGAGGTTCTCATTCGTTTGCGTATGCAACCATTGTATTCGCTTCAAAGCCAACTGGCAGGTTTCCGCCACTTCGACCACATCGTCGTTCTCGTACTTTCGGAGGATTTCTTCGCTTTGCAGACTGCCAATCGCTCCGAGAGCTTCGGCGGCTTCGTGACGGACCATGGGCTCCTGCGTGACATCCTTCAGGATTTTGATGAGAACAGGAATTGCAATGGGGTCTTGCATCTGGCCCAAGCAATAAGCTAGCTCGTGTTTGAGCAATGCCGATTTGTCCACAAAGCATCTTGCGATGCATTTGATCGCCAGTGGTCCTCCGATGTTTCTCAAAGTGAATAACGCACGGAAACGTTCTTTTAACGGTCTGGAATTGTCGTTCAGTAGTAGACCGATGGATTTTATTTGGTTTTCTGTAGCGTTTACCATGATGTTGATTTATTTTTAATACGATTGTCACTTGTATGATTTCTAACTGGACGCCTCGTGCGCCATAGTTGTTTCTCCGTCCTTTTCTATCAACACAAGTTAAACAAAGAAAACAAGCAAAATGGCTACTGCGACTGATGCAAATTTATTGAGGTTAGGATAAAATTTGTAAACAAATTTCGGAAAACCATGTCAGGACCGGACGAAGTGAAATCGTTAAGCCCCGAATTGGCGATGGAGATTCTGAATAAGATCTTGGAAGAATTGCAAAAGCCCGAGAATGTGAAGAAGCTGGATGAAGCTCGGGACAATATCGGAAACGAGATGATGAAGATGATGCAGTATTTGTTCCCGATTGTGATGAAGATTGAGATGCAAGTGATTAAAGAATTTGGGTTTCGAGAAGGTCGCGAAGGCAGTATTAAGTTCGCTATGATTATCAGAGCGTTAGAAGATGAAGATGCCGAAGTTGCCCGATTACATTCGCTAATCAAAGCCTACTATTTACCACCGCTTGATATAAGTACCCTGCAAGATACTTCGACTACCACGACAAAAACCCCGGTTCCTACTTAGTATTATGTGCGACAACCGTCTAGAAAAATTCATATTTATTCTATTAATACAATAATAAAACTGTCTTAGAAAACTAGCTTAAAATATAAAAATACATATTTGTATCAATCAACCTGTGTTATTTAACATTATTATAAGTATTTTTAAAAAAACCTGAGTTTCTTTGGCCTAATAACATCTACACTACCATTTCGTCTCTATATATATGAAAAATACAAGTCTGCGTTATAATTACTCAACTCTTTGTACTCTGCATTTATTCCATGTACCTGATTGTTAGAATTATTTGGGAATACTTATCACTGAACAACTAAAAATGAATAAAATACGAACGGACTATTGTCGGGCACTGCGTTCAGTTTCGATTAAGCATTCTCTGACCAGAATTCGTGCATGTACAATGCCCCTTTTTAATCGTTCCGCCGAACTTCGACTTCCCGCATACGTTGGTCGAACTTCCCTACCCAACTCTTCAATTACACCCAATAATTGTGCGTATTTCGATAAACCTGATTGACTCGTTGTCGAACTGTTTGAACCATTATTCGAATTGTTATTATTGTTATTTACGGCAGGAGCATTTGATGAAGACTTTGTGGGAGTCATTGGAATTGCGGTGACTGTTACGTCACTCAATTTTGATTCGACTGCTTGGATATCGACAGTTTCCATTGTTTTATATTGTGTACTAGTAATAAATAGTTTTGTAAACAAATGTAAGTTGTATAACCTCAAAATTATCATACTTACAAATTTGATTATGTAAAAATAAAATTATTGGAGCGCAAGCTTTGTAAAATATTTGTAAATATTGGAAATCCAAGTAAAATAATAAATAATAATAATAAAATTAATTGTTTAAAAAAAATTTGTTCAATTTTGATGTTTGGTCACTGGGTGACACCTGGTGTCAGTTGTACAAACTTAAACATACAAGGGGTTTCCCTTATTTTCATGAGTAACCGTGATCTTTTCCACCACAGTTAAAAAATACAAGAGTGGCTTTAAATATTTAAATGTATGCAACGCGAGATAGAATAGAAGCATAATAAAGCACCATCTAGTATTTGGACCATCCAATAGTAGCTGTAAGGAAAAATTATTAAGGGCAAGAGTTTTTTTTTAGGGGATGTGCAAATCATGTTGCATCATCTTTTCTAGCCTGTTGGTGTGGCTTTGTTGATTGTTTTTGCGAATTTGTGCGGTGTGCCGTGCAAGAGTTGCAGCCTTAGGCATCCTTTCGAGTATGAAGGTTAGAGATAACCTTCTAACCTTCATACTTTCGAGTATGAATGAAAGTGAAGACAAAGTATATTATTCTACTCGCATATAACGGCCAATATGTGGCTCACGCTATACGTTAGTTGAATAATATACTATTATTGAACAAAGTATATTAATCTACTCGCATATAACGGCCAATATGTGGCTCACGTTATACGTTAGTTGAATAATATACTATTATTCATGGGCAAAAGATGTTTGTGGCTTTGTTGATTTTTTTGCGAATTTGTGCGGTGTGCCGTGCAAGAGTTGCAGCTTTAGGCAACATTTCAGGTATAATGAAAGTGAGGACAAAATACATTATTCTACTCGCATATAACGGCCAATATTCACTTTCGTGAACGGGTGGCTCACGCTATACGTTAGTTTAATAATGTACTATTATTGAACAAAGTATATTAATCTACTCGCATATAACGGCCAATATGTGGCTCACGTTATACGTTAGTTGAATAATATACTATTATTCATTGGCAAAAGATGTTTGTGGTGTTGTTGATTTTTTTTTGCGAATTTGTGCGGTGTGCCGTGCAAGAGTTGCAGCTTTAGGCAATATTTCAGGTATAATGAAAGTGAGGACAAAATACATTATTCTACTCGCATATAACGGCCAATATTCACTTTCGTGAACGGGTGGCTCACGCTATACGTTAGTTTAATAATGTACTATTATTGAACAAAGTATATTAATCTACTCGCATATAACGGCCAATATGTGGCTCACGTTATACGTTAATTGAATAATATACTATTATTCATGGGCAAAAGATGTTTGTGGTGTTGTTGATTTTTTTTTTGCGAATTTGTGCGGTGTGCCGTGCAAGAGTTGCAGCTTTAGGCAATATTTCAGGTATAATGAAAGTGAGGACAAAATACATTATTCTACTCGCATATAACGGCCAATATTCACTTTCGTGAACGGGTGGCTCACGCTATACGTTAGTTTAATAATGTACTATTATTGAACAAAGTATATTAATCTACTCGCATATAACGGCCAATATGTGGCTCACGTTATACGTTAGTTGAATAATATACTATTATTCATGAGCAAAAGATGTTTTATGTTTATAATTACTACGGGCCAGGGTAACAAATACACGTCCGGATTGTTCAATTCAATTAGTTTAATTCATTTATGTAGATGCCAAATATTTACAGTCGTCATGTTTTTATTACAGCCGAAACGTTGATTTTTTTTTTGCGAAGTTGTGCGGTGTGCCGTGCAAGAGTTGCAGCTTTAGGCATCCTTTTAGGTATAATGAAAGTGAGGACAAAAGTATATTATTCTACTCGCATATAACGGCCAATATTCACTTTCGTAAACGGGTGGCTCACGCTATACGTTAGTTTAATAATTAATTTTGGTTTCTCAAAATAGGTCCAAAAAGATATCAGTCACAAGCCAGGTGATTATGTTTCTATTCTATCTCGTATTGCAAGGGATAGAGTAATTTGTCCCTGCGCAAAATTCGGTTGGAAAACAATAAAGTAACACATGATGTTTGCCTAACATGACGTTTGTCTTGACGTTTGCCTAACTTTATGCAAATATGTCTAGTGCGCACAGTCAGGCTATTTCGCGTCCATTATAACCACCGGTGGTTATTCGAAAAATTATGATCCCGGTCAAAAAAAAATCCACCTACCTATTTAGGATGACTTCTATTGCTGACTTGGAAGAAGAAGGAAAAGTTTTCGGGAAGATCCATTGCAAAGAAACGATGTTCTGCAAAAAAGAGAATATTTTTAGTACTAAATTCAGCACCTTTATAAAAGTATAATTTTAATTGTGGTGGAATGAACCCAGGTTGAAAAATTCTAAGTCAGTCAATCAGAATATGTAATTCCCCCACAAGCGTATCTGAAGTTAGTCACATAAAAGGAAACTAGTAAACATGGCTGGAAGTCGCTTAGAAAAAATCGGAACAATCTTTTCCAGGTAGATAATTTATAAATTATATAATATAACAATATTTCAATAGTTCTTTTATAGAACAACAGGACTAATAAAAGCAGGGGCGGTGCAATGGCAAGATCGACCCCTTTGGTACGATATTTACGAAGCATTTCCTCCAAAAGTAGAGCCAAGATTTGATCGCCCAGCACCAAATAGTCGTTTGCAAAAGATCTTCTACAAAGAAGATAAAATTAGAGCGTAATAAATTCATTAACTCTCCTTTTCGTCTAGTAACAGAAATCTTTACAGTATATTCCATCGAAATAACAAGCAAATAGGGACTGTGAACTTTTTCGCTCCAAAGAGCAAAACAATGACTCAAAGATTTATAGAAAACTACAGGAAAATTGCTAAAACATATGAGGGAAAATCAATAACTGAAGCACAACTTTATATGGAAACCATAGACCTTATGAGACAAGAACGCGAATCACGAGTTAAGGAACCAGCAGATGAGGATGAACCTATAAGTTTCAGTCAGGCCTTCAAAGAAGCACAAAATAAACCTGCAGATATTAATATAAATGTCAAAGATATTTTTAAAGATTAATTAAATTGTTTAGAATAATAGAATTGTAGATATTAAAACGCACGTGTTTTATTTCATTTTAAATTTAGCGCTTTTAATTAGAATTTTTGCCGGTGAGGGCTAAAGGGTGGGGGGTGTAGGCCTAATAAATAACTTAAGTGAGGTTAGAAAATATTTGCCAAACAAATTGTTTACAACGTTTAAAGTTATGGATTCAGAACTGCAAACTTTCGTAAGCCTTATTAATTAATTTAAATTATACATTTAATTAATAATTAATTTTTTCAGTTAATTCCGGATGAATTAAGCCGCCGAGCAGGCATCGCCGCAACTTGCTGCCCAATCAACGAAACAACAGTTTTCCCTTACGAAAAAAAGACTATAAAACAGAAAGATGTGCCCAGCAAGTTCGCATCAAATGATCCCACTATAATCCACCAACTGCGACAAGACTGCATTTTATTCCAACCGATTCTTCGCAAGCTAGTAAACGAATCGAATGCAGTCTTCCTAAACATGCAACGTCTAATAACTAGCGAGAAATCGACTGAAATGAAGGACGATCTTCTATCCTTAAGTAGGCAATATCGCTCGACCATTCGAGCTTGCTTAGAAAACCTACAAGACGAAATCCAATCGAAAAACAAACCAAACGATCCAAATCACATTCAATCCCTACAAGATTACGTTACGATATTCTACTCAGTCGAATGCATTTGGCATTTATGCGAAATACTATTCGTGGATGTAATACCGGGCAATGTAGTGCTACCGCTACTACTCGAATGGATTCGATTCCATTTCCCGAAACACGAGCGAAATGCTGCTACAATGCTTGCGGGGGATTTAGTGGGCTTGGAATCGAATTCGGAGTATTGGAGCACGGTTTTTGGGGCGCTTTTACAGGGGCGGGTCAAAGTTGTTCGGGGATTATTGCGATTGCATTCGGCTTCGGACAGTCATTTGTTTAAATTGGCTGATCAGATTTTGAGAGCTATGCCTACTTATAGTGTAAGACGGTTAAATTAATTTTGTAGGAAGTAATTAATTAAGGGATTTTAAAGATTTCGAGCGGAATGTCTGTAACCGAATTCAACATGCAGTGGCGACAGTGGACTGTCGACGTGCAATCGAAAATCGATGCACAATCTTTCACCCCTCATCAACAATTGAGTCTCATAATGCGAGTAAGTGTTAATAAAATAGTAGGTAGTAATTCTAATTAAAATATTAGTTGATTGTAGGCGAGGAAGCGGCCTGGGCTGAAATTCAGAGCCAATGTGAAACTTGGTACGAATTATTGGCCGGCTGGCTCTTTTATACGGAACCAACAGTGAAATCGTTCGAACTGGGCGAATTCGCAAAGCGATGCATTTCGAAAATGCGTCTGGAAAATCATATGAAGCATTTGGATCGCGCTTTATTAGCGGCCTTGGAATTTGATGTTTTACAGGTAACTGTAATTTGATTTATATGTTGCTGCTGTTCATTCGCTTGGAAATATTATAACAAGGCTTGCGAAAATTTAAAAGTGGGAAATGATGAACTCTTTGCCATGATTACAATGATTATTATAAAGGTGACGTAATTCTGATCCCCAAAATTATTATAAATTAATTAAATTCGTCAGTCAGTTATTTTTTACAATTATGTCCAGTTAATTAAATAATTATTTTCATATAGATAATTAAAGAAATCCAAGATATGTCCGAAAACGGCTGGTTCGTCACTCACCTAACCGATCTTTTATACCATTCTGGCCGATTATCGAACATTGAAAGCGAAATCGAAAACTTGTACGTATTTAATTTAAATCAACGAACATAATTACTAAAATAAAATTATAGTTCTGCCCAAAAACTGCACGAAAGCTTCATTCTCGACTACGGAATCCTATTGATGGGCCACCACTCCTTATGGCAAGTGGGCTTAAGCTACTTGGACTACTGTCCGAATGATGGTTTACAAACAATCGAATTACTACTACCACGAATTCACCTACAAACCGAAGCTAAAACCTTGAAAGTTATACGAGAAGCGAACCTACGCGATTTAACTGCAGTTGCACAAACTATATGCAAAGTACAAGGAATGCGGTCCTTAAATCGCGGCCGACTAGGCAACGCGTTGACTTGGGCGTTAAAATCGCAAGATGGGCCGTTTATTTCGTATTTGGCTGACAAATTCCTGAAGGATTACACTAAAACCGGGAAGTTCGAAGATTCGGATCTATTGAACAATCTTGGCGCTAGCATGTTGGCAAGTGATCGATTAATTTTCCTGGGAAAGTATTACGAATTCCATAAGCTTTATGAAGAGCGCGAATATCGCGAAGCAGCCAGTTTGTTGATCAGCTTGTTGGGGTCGAAAATCATTCCGAAATAGTACGTTCATTTAAACAGTATTTAAATTGCAAATTATATTCTTGTATTTTCGTCTAGCTTTTGGTATATTCTACTAATTGAAACCATCCCACTGCTGGAAAGCGAAGAATTGGTATTTACTTCGAACGATACCTTCTCGATAATGCATTGTCTGGAAGAAAAGGAGGACTTGCCCGAATTGAAAGACCACTTGGACATCATTCGCTTGGCAGCTGCCAGAAATCTATCTCGTGCACTCACATACGAAGCTCAATTATAAGATCATTTGAATAAACCATTTATTAACATATCAACCGTTTTATTTGCAATTCTCTACAGCTTCCCCAATACTGCCGCAAGGCTTACAATCAACATTTAAAAGACAACCCTTATTATCATAGCGACAAATAATCGAAAAGAATTCATCCTTCAACATGAAATCGAACCAGTATCGAGTGCTGGGCCACATATTTTCTAAAGGTACTTTATTAAAGTTGTACCAAGAAATTGGATCCATTTCGTCGCTGGTTTCCATGATTCCAGTGTAATCCGTGCAAGTAAAAACATGCACTATACTAACGGCTATTTCATTTTCAACCAAATATTTGCAAACGCCAATATGCTTCAAATTCACTGCAACCAAGTTGCTTTCTTCGAACAGCTCTCGCTTGGCACAATTCGAAATGGTTTTATCATCGTCTTCAAATTTGCCACCAAAACCATTCCACAGTCCGGCGCCCAGTCCACGTGTTTTGTAGCCCAACAACACGTGGTTATCATTTTTAACGAAAATTAAGGAGTATTGCATGGAGTATTCCATTTTTGCAACCGTTCACACTTTGTTTAAAAAGATAAACAGTTTTTCAGTTGTATTCTTGGTTGCCTATCGTTAGCAACGGTAAATTAATAAAATATTATATTTATTAATTGATTCTTTCTCGATATAATTATTACTGTTATTAAATACGGTTATAATACTTTTGCACTCGTTTTATAACGTCAAATAGAATAATAGAGATCTGTCAAAATTCGGAACGTAGCTTTTGTTTGCTGTTTGAAGTAGTAAACGTCAAAAAGCCTCAATTTTTATGCATTGTGTCAAATTAGAATAAGAAGTAGAGTTCGGCCCGATCGGGAATGCGTCACCCCTGATTGGAATGCGAATTAAAAATCCGTCAATTAATTTGTGAGAAAAGATATCGAACAAATCGCCGAGGAAAATCCTAATGAAAAACATTGTGTCGCCATGTTGGTATCGTGCACTATTAGTGAAAATATTGAAAGTGTAGTGTCATCACATTCACAATTATTAGAAATTTAATTTATTATTGCTGTTATAGACGTTTTATTTATCAGTTCCACTATTGTTTTTGCGATTCCACAACCATTCACAAATTCAAAACAAATTTCCTGGACGGGGAAAAACATTTTACAACAATTTCTATTGCAACCCACTTATTGTCAATTTAGCCAATTCTTTTACCAAATAGGTGAGCTGCTCATTATCTAATCAACAAACATTAATTTCGATCGATTGATGGCTTTCAATATGAAGCTGCAATGCTCATTCGATGTGGATTTAAGATTGGGGCGTATATGTTTTTGTTTTCTTGTATTAGTTACGATGTGTCAAAATTGTTTGTAGTTTATTTTTAATCAGTCTAAAGCCAAAGCTAATATTTAACAATGCCACAATGATCCGGCTTTAATAAAAAACGTCATGATGATGGCTTTTCGTTATAATAATGTTTCAGTCTGGAATAAACAGTCGAACGCTTTCTGTCTGTCTGTATGCTGCGGATGTTTAAATTGTAGATAAATAGTTAAATAAGTACGTATAACGTCATGAAACATGTGACTCAACTTGGAATTCTATTGATTTGTAATTATTATATTAGATTAGAAAACACGATACTAAAAATATAAACACTAGCCTACTAACTCAATTATAACATCAAATATTTTTCGCAGAAGAGTGCACTCACAATTTGGATTTTCCTTAATTAACTATTTACAAACAACGAAACGAAACAACAATCAAAGTAAGTCGTCAAATGCTATTTTTCAAATTAAATGTGCTTTAGTTAGCTAGCTTAATTACCATGTAAGCCAAGGGCTAATTTATTGGGGAAAATGTATAAATTTATGTGGAATTCCAAAATAATTTTAAGGGAATTCCTAAGGCCTTAGAAATTCACAAAAAATTTCGCCAAATAAATTTTCCCCCATAAATTTCCCCCTAAATTGTTTAATAAACCCCTTGAATTTCTAGATGCGTCGCGGTTCGCACGATATGCAAGTGAACGTAGCCGGCCTTCGTCGCAATCTGAAGAACTTTGCTCACAACTACTCGGATGCCCAGAAAAAAGTGCGAGAGGCTACCTCCAATGACCATTGGGGCCCCAGTAGCACTCTAATGTCGGAAATTGCCGATTTAACATATAACGTAGTGGCCTTTAGCGAAATAATGCAAATGGTATGGAAACGATTAAATGACCATGGCCGCAATTGGCGTCACGTTTACAAAGCCTTAGTCCTGTTAGAATATCTGATTAAAACCGGCTCGGAAAAAGTCGGCCAACAATGCAAAGAGAATATTTTCGCCATACAAACATTGAAAGACTTCCAGTACTTGGAAGAGGGCAAAGACCAAGGGCAGAACGTTCGCGAAAAGGCAAAACAATTAGCGAATTTGCTAAAAGACGACGAGCGATTAAAGAATGAACGAGCGAGAGCTTTGAAGGCGAAAGAGCGATTCGCGCAAACGGCGAGCGGATTCGGGAGCGATGGGGGCCTAGACACACCGAGCAGTCCCAAGTATCCCGCATTCCGCGGCGATTGGAACAGTCGAGACGCAAGTAAGTTGATTCCAAGGGGGAAAAATAGAATATTTGTTAGGTGTTTAATGAACATTTTAGCGGATTTGCCACGCGAAATTGAAATAGCCCGACCACAAACTGCAGGCGAGGAAGAATTGCAGCTGCAGCTGGCGCTGGCCATGTCGCGGGAGGAGGCCGAACAAGAAGAACAGAAGCGGAAGTCGGACGATGTGAGATTGCAATTGGCGCTAAGCCAAAGCCAACAAGATTTCAAGTAATTTGAATATTTTTGGGTTAAATTTTGTATTAATTTCGTTAATTAAAGGGTCAATCAAGACAAAGTCGTACATCAGCCAAGCCACATGGTGGACTTGCTGGACGTAAACTTGGGGGGCGATTCTACTCCCGTGGATGCTTGGGGCATGCCCCAACCCCCAAGGCCACAAGTAAGTCAAAAATTGCAATTTAAAACACAACCCCGAACAC
The DNA here is from genome assembly GCA_963556235.1 of Cryptophagus acutangulus. Classification (NCBI taxonomy): domain Eukaryota; kingdom Metazoa; phylum Arthropoda; class Insecta; order Coleoptera; family Cryptophagidae; genus Cryptophagus; species Cryptophagus acutangulus. The sequence goes on along the minus strand of OY744568.1, from coordinate 1,062,647 downwards.
AAATGTATCCAAAATTTGATTAATAAATGAACTGACACCTGTCAAAGAATTGGCACCCGCGAAAAAAATGACACCTGTCAAAAATTGACAGCTTACACACAAAAATCGCGCAAATACAGACAAATTCTTGTCATCCGACAAATAAATAATGCAAAAACTTGACTCACCAGTCTTCCCCATGGCAAGCCAACTCGCCGACGGGGGCCACATCCGCTGATCCGTGGCAGCCCGCCAACCATGCTCCGCCGCCATCACGAGCCGATCCTTGGGGCATACCGCCCGGTCCACAAAGCAATTCGTCGCCCATTAACAATCACCGCCATGATCCATGGTCGCCCACCAGTCAGGGCTCCTCTTCCGACTTGGACGATTTCGATGTGATTACAAATCGAAATCGAACTGGTTCGCCACACACAAATGGAGCTAGTGATCCATTCGAGTTGCATTTACTTGGTGAGGCACTGCCCAGTTCGGGGCCAAGTGCCTCAACAGGGGCAACGAAAAAGACGCCGCAAAGTTTTCTCGGCGAAAACTCCGCACTCGTCAATCTCGATAACCTCGTTACCGCAAGTAAGTGTCTGGAAGTGAATATTTGCATTTGTACAGGTTTTCAGGGGGTTTGGAGGCTGTTTTAACTTACTCTAATTAGATGAGTCGTTAGAGAAGCTTGATGTCGTGGAACTTTCTGGCGCGCTTTGAGAAAAGTGAAGTTGGCAACTGTATTACCGACACTGGTCAGACGTACTTTGTCACTTAGCGCAGGGCGCTTTCCACAGGTGGAAAACGGTTTAATTTGCACCAATGCTATTTATATTGAAAATTAAAGGGCACTATGTTAATTTTTCAATATAAATAATTAATTTGAACATAAATAATTAATTTGGGCTTGAAAATTTGGTTTTTAGGCTAATAAAAAATGTTTTGTCACGTGCAAGTTCCAAATGCGCGCGCGCTCATTTAAATTTTGAATATATAATTTTAATTAATTGTTTGCGGCATTAATTTGTTAATTAATTGTTTTTTTAGGCAAACCATCAAACTCCCCACTGACAGCAAACCCATTCTCCGAGCAATCAGCACCATCAAGGCCTGTATTTAATGCTGCCACCCCCAAACCCTCAATCAACGAAATGAAACAGCAATCTTACGCCCCTTTTAATAGCAACACTAATAACACTTTGCAATTAGCATCCGCACCTTCTCAACCGCAAATTGGGTTCACCGCAAACGCATACGCTTTAAATTCCAATAATGGAAACGCTTTTGGGGCGCCCCCGCAACAAGATCCATGGGCACCAGTGCCCCCTAGTGGTGGCAACCAAATGGTGGCTCCATGGATGAAGAGCAGTGAACAAGCAAACCCCTTTTTGTCTTAACACCCCAAACTTTCGCTGGATGAAAGTGTTTGGGTGAGTTAATTTATTTTTGAGTTTTTGGAAAATTTTGATTAATGATTTGTTGGTTGCAGGAATTTTGTAATTTTTTAACAAGCAAATATACATTGTAAAAACAGATATTCTAGTAATATATAAATATATTTAAATGAAAAAGAGATATAAAATGGTGCAAGATTAACTAATACTTATTTATTATTCCTGATTATGTTGGAATCAAATTTTTGATGTTATTAATTATTAAGGTAATTAAATTTTGAAGTGGTACTATTTTTTCTATTGTAACATGCTTTCGTAGAGTATGCAGATGCATTAAGTATAAATATATTATAAACATTGAGAATCAATTGTGATTTTTTATAAATACCAATTAAATTAAAATTTAAATTGAATTGTGCTCATTAATTATTTATTTCGTTTTGATTTTGTGAAAATGAGAAACATATCTGACTTCAATTTGAAAAAGAAATCCGTCACATTGTTCCATATTGAAACAAAATTGCATAGACTGAAGATATGAATTAAATGTTAACGTAATTGTAAAAAAAATTCAACCAGCAGTATTTTTAATTTTTTCACCCTTATTAAGTTGTCAAGATTTTAAGCAATGGGTTTGTCCCAAAACAAAATTGTTAGTATATTTAATTCGCTAATTAGAGAGGAAATATATTGGATACAAAATAAAATATTTAATTAATTCTATGCAGACTAAATAAAATTTATAGTGGAATGTTAAAAATAGTAGACTATTCTAAATACAATAATTAATTTTTGGGACAGCCCCATTACCAGTAATTAATATATTTAAATTGTATATAATAAAATATATAATTTAGTTCAGTAAAATAATGTAAATAGTATTAAAAGCGAGTGACTAGAAGTGGAATTATTCTGCAATAAAATTCAAAATAACACCAAATCTAGCTCACCAATATTTTTTTATGTATAAACAAATAATTAGCATTGTATAAATTATATTATTGAATTATAATTAATAAAATCGATTTGTTTATTCCGAACTAAATTTTAAATTTCGACACACACAATAAATGATCATAAAACGAACATGTGCCTATAATCACATTGTAATCATCATCTTTCGAAAATAAACTTACTTGATACTGATCGCAAAAGGACCAATCAGCTCCATAGGCTATATTCTGGTGCTCCGTATAACTGGCAATTAATTCCATTTGCTCGCCCGCTTTAATTATATGTACTCCGCCCAACATACAAGCCGCTAGTAAATATTCCTGCGAAAAATTAACGTCCCATTTTAAGCGCCATAAAGGACCAGGCATTTTGAGCGCATTTAAGGGTTGCTTGAATTTTCGCACGTCCCATAATCTCACATGTTCATCGTAACTAAATTTATTATAATAAATATTAATTGAAACTTTGCTGCTTTAATTAATTACCTGCCCGTCGCTATTATATTTTCCTTGGACTTATTTGAATGGATGGATGTGACTCCGGCTTCGTGGGTTCGGTTTTTGGCAATTGGATCATCGCCTACGCGTTGATCGAATTTTAATAAAATACTATCATCACCCCCTTAATAAAAATAATTATTAGAAACCAAATTAATTAAATCAAACTCAAAATACCACTAAAAATGATGTTCGCGTCCCAATAATAAAACGCGGAAATCCATGCTTCATAATCGTGCCCTTTCCAACTCCGCACCAACGTAATTTTACCATTTGCGTACCCAAATAAATTTAAATTCCCTTTAGAATCGCTGGTAATAATTTGCGGCTCTTGCGATTCGTATTTCCCCGTCGACCAGTCTAATGAAAGCAAAAGAGTTTCGCTCGTGTCTAACTCGCTTGTTTGCAAAGCGATTTTGTCTACTAATTCTAATTTTAAATCGCATTCATTCAGTTTGTAAACGTACAAGTAGCTTTTTGCGTCGACCACTCCAAGAAGTGCGGCATTTGCGATTTTGTTGGGGCACCACTTCTGATCCAAAATTGCGTTTGTTTCGATTTGTTGCAGTAGTTTCAAACCGGGTTCGGGGGATATTTGGAAGAGGAGGACCCTGCCTACACGATTCGTTGTCTCGGAAGCTGGAATTTTAGGTATTGTTACTTACAGTAATCAGTAATTTGAAAAGTTGATGTAACTTACAAGTTTCTTCGTTTTCTTTTAACTGGTAGTTGGCACATGCAAATATGGTCTGAAACGGCTCGTGAGGGCACCATTCGACTGAATCTGCACTGTATTCTGTATCATACTTGAATATCGTCGGCTTTTCACTTATTTTCAAATCCATTTCAAATATTGTGAGGTTATGTCGATCACCTTGACTTGACAACTGGGAGCGTTTTCCATTCGTAATATAAGAATGCAAATTAATAATTCTTTTTCGGCTTTAATCTTAAGATATTATTAATTAAACATAATATATTTATATAATATGAGAATCAAGTAATAATTAGCACACGAATTAATAATAGAATATTATTTCAAATTAAATACATTAGATGTTAATGTTGGCCACCCTGGCGACCTTTATTTCCAATTCTTGACAGCCGGGTTTGTTATTGTCCGCATTAAAATAGTGTTTCTAGTGTTAATATAAAGTGTTTCGACGAAAGAACAGTACGCCTCTATAATATAAATTACGGGTAATAATTCCAAATATATTTTACCATTGCGCCCCGTTTAATAACAATTGCATTTCTAGGTTAAGTAACCACAACACTACACATTACGGTTGGCAGTCTTTTGTTTGTTTTCTATTGAACGAGTTTCAAAAATGACTACAGAAAGTGTCGATATTAATACTCTGCAGGAAAAGCTAGCACTCTGCAAGAAAATGTGCATCAATCTGCAAAGCGAAGACCGCAAGTTACGCAGGCAAGTCTACATTGATTTAGAACTCATTATAAACCACAAAGAATCGAGTTGCGACGATTTGCGTCAAATTTTCACCGATATACATATGCATGTGTTAAATGGCTTGCGGGATCGAAACGAGAAAGTCCGCGAGAAGGCCATCGAATTCATAACATACTTGTACATTCAAACTTTGCCATTGAACGATTATTATCTAACATATATATTCCCGATTCTGGTTGAGCGACTAGGCTCGCCCGAGATAATCGAGGAATCCGAGGAAATCCGATTGCAACTGCTTGAATTCTTAGAGAAATTAATCGCAAATTACTCAAACACCCCGCAATTAAAGCCATTCCTCAACGATGCTGTAACAATCCTCGGCGAGACATGCAAAGACAAACATCCGAAGATTAAAGAATTGACGTGCACCGTGATCGCAAATCTCGCTCAAGCTTTGCCCGAAGACTTCCATCTACTCGCCGAAACTTTGATAAAGCCCCTTATCAAATCCTGCTTCAATCATCAACGCTTTAAAGTGCGAGTGAGCGCCATCTACACGGTCGGGACACTTATTAAACACAGCACGTCTCACAACGCGATCGACAACGCCGTGGGCCCCCTGGCCGAAAAACTCTTCGACCAGATTCCGTTGGTTCGCCGGGCCGTCGCTGAGGTAGGTGCCGATTTACTTTTAAATTATCGCGATCGCTATTCGTATTTTCACAAAATTTTGCCGCTAATTTTAACCGGTTTAAATGACGAGGTTTACGAAACGCGCTTCGAAGCCGAACAATTGTGGCATAAAGTCGGGGCGCAATATTTGCGAGAAAACGAGAAAGATTTAAAAAATCAGATTAATTATTTAGAACAAAAACCGCTCAAGTATTATTTAGATAATATGTCGCGGCCGAATTTAGGGTGTCGCGTTTTGGTTCAAAGAAATGTCGGTAAATTGGCTAGTGCGCTTAGTAACGAGTTGGCGAGTTGGCAAAGCGATGTGCAATTTCGCTGTAGCCAAATTTTGTGTAGTATTGCTTTGCATTGCGAGGAACAATTAACGCAACATTTGCAGAGTTTGTTGCCGGCCATGTATACGGCTGCTAGAGTCGAGGATTCGCGAATCGTCGAGAATATTAGACAAGCCGCGAATATTATCGGGTTGTTTGTGCGGTTTGAGACTTGGGGTAAATTGGTGCTACCAGTGGTAGACCATGAGGGTCATTTAATTGTGCTAGCGGAATTAATTTCCGGTACTCCGCAAGAATTTATTGCGGCGCATTTGGAAGAGATTGCTGACATTTTGGCGCAGGAGCAAGTTTGCTTCAGTTGGAAGGAATCGTATCAAAAGGCGCTTTACAATTGCGTGATGAACTTGGCGAGGAAGTATGACATAAATCGGAGTAATGATAATTTGGTTTGCCATTTGTTTAAAATCACTTTGGCGATAGTCTCACTGAAAAGTGATGAGTACTGCGAGCTAACACCAAGTGCCTTGGATGCCTTGGCGAATGCGACTTGCGAAAGTAAAGATTGTCAGGAGTTGTGGTTGAAGTACTCCACAACAGTGCTCCTTGATATTCGCAAAGATGATATTGCGTCTTGGACAATGGTTTCCGATGGCTTCCATATCTTCATTACGGTTCTAATGGAGATTGGTGAAGGCTTTGGGGAGAATTTGAAAATATTGCATGAGATTTTGCGGGAAGTTTTGGATACCCAGCGAAATGCTGACGTGCGTTTGAAGATTTTCTGGGCGCTATCTTCGAGTTTCAAGCATAAGGGTTTGCTGTTTAAGCGGGCGAATCCCGAAGATCTTGAGGATTTTTTGGAGAAGTTGATTCGGGATGTATTTGTCCCGTCTTTGATCTGGCATCCTGGATCCTCAGCGGAAGCTATTCGCACTATGGCTGCTTCTTGTCTTCGCTATGCGCTTGTGATCGAAGAAGAGTTTCAGTTATTCAAAAATCCAGCCAGTTTGATGGAAGTGTTCAATGAGTTGCTGCCGCTTTTGCTGTCGCTCATGGAGGATCCTTCGTTTCGCAGTCGCAATTGTAGCCTGGATGTTTTGATGCTCCTAAAGGAGCATTGCCTTAAGCAGAAAGTTTGGAGCTTAGACTATTTGGTTCGCATTTATCCCGGTTAGTTGAAATATTTTTTGTAGCCTTTAGGATTATAATGAATGGATTTATTTAGAAATTCTTAAACGTCTGGATGATCCTGTGGAACAAGTTCGTCTGGAAGCTTTGCAGGCTTGCACTTGCATCTTCTCTCACACACCCCCCGAATTTAAAACCTCTAATTATAAAGCGCATCATGATTTAATTATTGATACTTTGTTGACGCACTTTGACGATGAAGATGAAGATGTGCAGAGTTTGGTGTCTGGTAAATTCTCTTGGTTAGTTATTTAGAAATTTTGAGTTATTTTGGAATTTTGTTCAGATATTTTGGTCGTGTTCTCAATGGTCAGTTTGAGCGAAGTGGTGAAGAAGTTGGAGCGTCATGAGCCGCTCTTGAGGAACAAGGATCTCTGCAGGAAACTGCTGAATAAATTTGGTTAATTTGTTTTTGAATTTTTTTATGTTTATAAAGCGTTGAATATTTTTTTGTTTATGTGTTGTTGTTTGATTAATTTCTTTCTACGTTTGTATTGCAAAAATACAATGTGGAAAATAAATAGAACGTGGTACTAAAAAATGCGACTTTAATTAGTTCCCTTTAAATAGAAAAGATGCGCATAAATCTCCGATAAATACGAAAACAATCATAATTGTTTCTTAATTTCCTAATTGCATCATAAGATGCATAAATGCATTGATGACCTAATGGCATACTCAAGGCTATTACCGCGCAAACAATTTCCTTTAAAGTTTTTTCGCGTCCGCAGCAGCTCAAAAAACAACTAGACTGCTTTACCTACATTTGAAGCGCAACGCTCAAAAATTCGAAATAGATGTTAACGACACAGCTTGACCTTCTTGTTGCAAGAAAAATGTGCACCTAGTTTATGCAGTTAAGTGAAATATAAGGAAGTTTAGGTGTTAGTGTAGATGCGTGTTTGATCCAGTCTTCTTCAAAATGTTTCGCATCATCGTCGCTATTTTGATTATCTACTTTTCGTCAGCAACCGCCAATGGTAACCAATTAGTAATACTATTATTAAAAATAAAAGCAATTAATTATAGTGGATTGCGATAAATTGGGCATCTTGCTCTACGAAGACATGGATTGCAAGCCGCAGTACGCGGGCAACAATTTATGTCCCACCAAATACGACTGCAAAGGACTCCTTAAATCGAACAGCACCTGCTACTATAAAGGAAAAGCCTTTAAACTGAACGAAGAAGTGTCTTCGGATTTTACAGCACCCACTTGCGACTTGGGCTGCTTCTGCAGCCACAAGAAGAAGCAGTAAGTAGAAGCTCCATCCAGCACAATAGAAACTAAATTGGATTTTAGGATACATTTCAAATGTGCCGCCTTGGATTGTCCTGAATGGGGTACCAGTTATCCTAAAGACGGATGCTACCGGAAGTACTCCTTGGACGCTTGTTGCTCCGTTCGAGAAACTTGCCGTAATAATTAGCGCTTCTAGCAAAACTGATTAATATAGAAAATTTTATTGAAGCACCTTTTGATAACTCAACCAAATGCGTGTTTGAAGGACGAGAGTACAAGGAAGGCGAGAACTTCTTGCCGAAGAACTCGTGCCATCGATGCGTTTGCCAGCCAGGATTTGCAGGTAAAATAGAGGCCCCTTTTTGCCGACGTCGCGCTTGCAATGTGCAAATTAAACATCAGTGGAAGATCCAGCAAAATTGCGCTCCTGTTTATTTCCAAAGGCAATATAGGACTAATGAGATGCTGTGTTGTCCTAATACTTGGATTTGCGGTAGCTATTTGATTGTAACTATTTTTCTTGGAATTATTTTGGGTTGGGTGGTTTTAGCGGATGGAAGCGAAAAAATTGAAGGAAAACCAATTTCCGGAGGAGTTTGTCGATTTGGTAACAGGACTTTGAAGGTGGGGGAAGGATTTTCCAAAACGGTGAAGCAAGTGAAGAGTATGAAGATCAATTGCGAGTGCAAGGTGCCTCCTTTACTCACCTGTCTTACTGACATTATTTAATATTGTTAACTGTCACTCAATGAGGAAATAAATATTTAATAAAATAATCTAGTAGCCTGGGAGATTCCTAAAAATCTAGTCGCCTTATCCCCAAATTAATTGACAGTAGCGAATATTTTTGTGTGTGATTTGGATGCCAAATAGAAACTCCCAAAGCAAATATGAAGATTTTTTTGGCAACGCTCTTTTCCAAGATAACGGAGTTAGGTCTACTTAAAGGGAACGAGATTCGTTGTGATAAGTTATTTAGTTGCGTATTTTGGTGTTTTTCATTCAATATTTTATAAAATGTCCCATATTGCAGCTGAATACCTGGATTGGCGTCTGAGGCGTATAGTGGTTCGAGTGCATGGTAAAGAACTTTAAAAATATTTTTTACGCCAAACTATTTCTAAAATTTTTTAGGAAAACACGCTTATGCTTTGGCGTTGTTGAATACGCCACTTCGGGTGATCATTCATATTACCCAATGCCCTGACACTGGAGTAATACTGTTTAGGACACTCGAAGTGGTTTTTTTGTACAGAAAATTCAGTTATATGTTCCCGCGAACAATTAGGTATAAATCCGCCGATGAGAGCGAGATTAGAGTGCTTTATGACTGCTATAAGAGAGCTATGGAAGGCAAGAGAGAAGAGAGCTCCGGGGATTCTGTTGATTTTGCTACATTTGTGCCAGACACATTTGATGGAATGTTTGGTGATGGGGACAGTTAAATGAATGAAGGAGTTTTTAATAAAATATACTTTTATTATTAATTAATATACTCTACATATACATATTATTCAACAAAATTTAAAATATATATTCAATCTCAATATAAAATTAAAGAAATCTATTTGTTTTAAAATACTTAATTAACTGAATGAAAATACATAAACGAAAAGAAGTTAACATGGTTACACTAAACTAGACGATGCCGCATTATTGCAATCGCCATCAATTTGTCCAGACAAACTAGGCGAATTGCCTTTGGAGCTGCCATAAACTTTGGTCGAATATCCAGAATCGTTGTTAGTGTCGCGATCCACGTTATTATCGAGCAGTCGCGCACTAGCCTCAAACGCTCCATCGAGCATCCGCGCGGACGCTCCATCAAGCAGTGCACTTTTGTTATTGCTATCGTATACTTTCGAACTATCCAAAACCCGCAACTTTGCCAACCGCGAATTCAAACTGTGCTCGTAGTACTTGCGATTGGGCAGGTCGTTTTCAAAAAAATGATGCTCCATGTATCTCAGTTCGGGTTGGTATCGCGGCTCGCGACTACTACTACTACTCGCTTGATTATATCGAATACTTGATTCTTGGATTTGTACTATTGGTTCAATATATCTTGTATTGGAGTCGATTAGAGAGCTTTGCGATTGAACTGTGGGACTATAAACGCCACTCCGACTACGTGGTTGCGTTTCGTTTGGAAAGTTCTCGTAATTTGGAGCAGCCACTAAGTCAGTAGCTAGATTGGAGTCCCCCATTGGTCCTCTATGTTGCATCATCCGCATTGGACTGTCTTCATCATCACTGCTTTCACTGTTGTTACCATTATTGGAGTTGGACTGCTGCTGGATGCGGGCCACTAGCTCTTTCACGCTTGGTCTCTGGTCGCTTTGGTCGGGAGGATCCAACTCATCCATGCTCCTAGTGGCCTGTAAAGGCGCCTTCTCAATCTTATCCAGCATCTCCAAGCTTCGGGATCGAGGCATTGGTTGCTCCATCATCTCCCGGGTGCTACTAGCAAGCACTCGCTCGGACCTCCTTCCATTAATCCCACGATTTAGCTTCTGCTCCAAACCAGCAACTCTTTGTCCTAAGCGCACTTGAGCTCGCTGCAACTCCCGCTTATCCTTCTCCAGTCTTGCTTCTAGATGGCGGAATAAAGGAGCGCAGTAGCAAGTGTAGCCAACACCTACAGGACCTTTGCAGATGTTCCCTGCCAAGTCCAGGAAGTATTGCTCGCCGCGTTTTAGTGGTTCTTGCGGGAGGGAGTCTAGACGTGGCGATGGGAAAGCTTCAGGATCTGGGTAGTAATGGCAACCGTACGGGGACCAATGCTTAGGCTTCTGAGCGCTATCTGGAACATCTATAAGAAGAATGAGTGTTTTGATTAGAAGGACTACTAAGTACTGACCTTTAGTCGTGGTGGTCGTCGTAGTGGTGACCTTAGCATCAAAGCGCACCTTGCTTTTGCTCCTCTTCTTCGAAGACCGATTCTTCTTATCCCGTCTGCTGGACACACAATCATCAAGGATCGCTAATATTTCACTCAAATCCTTTCGGAGCGCAATATCCCTAGCAGTCTCATTCTGCTTGTTGCTCACACTTTTATCACACCCGGCTTCAAGTAATATCCTGGTTAGCTTACGACGGCCCATAGCCGCTGCTATGTGCAACGCCGTATCACCATTTTTATTCTGTTCAGACACTTTACACTGAGCGGATATGAGAATTCGCGTCACTCCAGCATGACCGTAACGCGCTGCGGTATGGAGCGAGGTGTCTCCGTAATTATTCTGGATATCCGGGTTGCAACCGGCGAGTAACAACTCGCGACACGCTTGATTGTGTCCATTTTGGCAGCAAAGATGAAGAGCTGTGAAGCCTCCGGCGTTGCATTTGGCTAAAGTTGCTCCGGCTGCTGCTAGAAGACGCACGGAGCGAGCGTAGCCTTTCCAGGCGGCTTCATGGAGCGCACTGTTTCCATGCTACGAATATACTTTAGTCAATAATTCTTCTAGGAATTAAGAGATACTTACAACAGTGTCTTGTCGGTCTACTTCAGCACCACGTGCCAAAAGTAGTCGGAGCACCTCTTCATGGCCGTCAGCAGCTGCTCGTTGCAGAGCAGTGCAACCAGCTCCATCGGGGGAATCGACTTCTCGGGGGGCAGCTACATTGAGTAGAAGTCGAACGACCGCAACGTGACCGCCGCTGGCTGATAGATGAAGAGCGGATCGGCCAGCTTCGTCCCGTGAGAAGCGGACACAACGGGCTGCACCCAGGTAACGTTGACATGCCGCCACATCTCCAGCACTTGCCGCCGCTCTCAGCGCCGTTGCACCGCTCCCGGTACTGCTTCCGCTCATCCAGAGCCATCCGACATCCTACCTGGAAATATTGAAGAAAGTTTGGAGTTTTTGAATAGTTTAAAGGGTTTTAAGACACTTTTTCGTTACAACTATTATTTTGGCGCTTCTTCAAGTGCATCATTGTTTCGAAACTTGGAAGCTGCAACTGCATCAATTTTTTTTGGCAAGCGAAACATTTTGTTATCTTAAAATTGCAATTATAAGTTTAAATAATGCTGCAAATTGTTTTCTATTCTTATTTTGTTGTGTAAAGGGCGTTTTTTATGCAATAAAATTTATGTGGCGACAATGGTTTGCCAAAAGCGCATCAGCTACGACAATAATAAAATTTTGAGTGAAGATTTTTGCCAAAAATGCGGCAATAGAAATAATAAAGATAAAATAATTTTATTATAGGTAGCCGAACTATTTTTGTATTATTACTTATAAAATTTGTATACACTATTAACAAATGTGATTTAATTGCATGCCAACAAAAGAAAATCCATATATTTTGGAATGTGTTGGCTTTAATTGTTTCTGTGCTCTATTTTTATGTGTTCTGTTTTTAATATTACCAGAATTTTCAATTAGAAATTAATCTTTTCCGGCTTTACCACTGACAGAGATTAGTGAATTGTTTTGGAAAGTTTATCGCCAAACTTTTTGGCGCTCTAAATTTAGCACCGCAATTTATCTTCTTTCATTCGGTGTTGACATAATCCCACATCAAAATCACGAGTACGTCAAAAATCATCTAGATGAGGCCTTTTTGCAGCATTACGTAATGAGTTTGCGCTTTGTGAAAGTAGCAATAGATTTATTTATTACGCGTAGAGGTAAAAAGTGGGTTAATTTGAGTCCAAAAAGAAAAACTGCAACTCCTTATAAACGGAATAATTGTTTTATAACTCTATTAGAGGATGAAGACATAATACAATGAATGAAATCGTCTTGTACTTACGGTTTTGGTTTTTGTTCGCTTAAATTTCTAACTGTTTTTAATTGTTGGGAAGGAAATGCTGCTCAGGATTTTTTGCACTTAAAATGCCATTGCATAAATAATTGTGCCATTTTATATGGGATATTTTTGTTTGGCACACCTGAGGATATCCAATCCATTGATCAATGTAATTGAGATTACAATTATTTTCTATTCGAATCCAGGTCATCATCTATGTCGTCTTTTGATTCAATTCACTGCGAACGCTTTTAGATGACAAATATGTGGTTGCAATTTTTTTTAATTTAATTCTATTTGCAATTTATGTAAGTACAAGATCTTATTTCAGTGTGTAGGCTTTGACATGCACAATAAAACAAACTTGAAATGCAGTTTGATTTACAATTTACGTTTACTCTAAATGCGCGCAGTTTATAAAAGCCTCGGATTTTCTTGCTTTCAATCCATTTTCATTTTGTTTATATGATTGGTCGCTTTTTACAGAATTATTTATGCAATAAAAATTAAATTAAAAATATAAATAGCTTTAGTGGACCCATTTTTAGTTTTAATAGCGCGTTCTAATTTAATTCGGCGTACAAATAGTTTGACTGCACTTTACTAGAATAGTATAGTAAACAATTTAATTATTTTTTTGTTGAAGTAAATTAAATCTGCTTCCAAAAATATGTAATTACATTAACGTTGTTTATTTAGACGTAAAATAATTTTTGAAAGGCAAAAGATTTCACTTAGCATGATAGTGATAAACTGAAATAGAGTAGACATTGTTTTAGTTTCAGCTTGTCTATTTTTAAATAGCCTTATAACAAAACAAAATAAATAAATTAGCGGCAAATAATTATTTGCATTAGACGTCTTTTTTTGATTTGAACTCATTATTTAAATAGCGCGAATGGAAACTAATGTAAATTTGCATTTTCGCTAATTTAAATAAATTGCACGATTAAAAGAAATTTATAATATAAATATGCATGCATGTGGTTGTTTGTTTATAAGATCGCCAAGTTCATCCTATTATAAATATTGTAATAATAAATTAAATAAATTGTTCTGCAGCTTTTACTGCATGCACTACAAGCATTCTTTATAAAGATGTTGACCTTTTACATAACATTTTATTTAAATGGCAAATAAATAACTGACTTATATAATATTATAATAAAATGATAGTACACCTTATTTTTCGCGTTACAAAATAATTTATAGCCTCGTAAACTATTTCGCTAGTAATAAAGAAAACGCTTATTTATTGCAGAATCATAAATACTTCAAATAAAATGCGCCAACTAAACAAAAAAAAAATACTCTAATAGGTACTTTAAATACGAAAGAGTCAAAAGTCTCGTGAGAATTAAACATTGCACCGTTAAAGAGCATTGTTTGGTCCAAATTGGACGTCAAAATTTGTGACGACCATCTCAGATTAGCTTTTTTCGGTTTATTTAATTAGAGAATAGCAGGAATTTTTATTATATTCAAATTTTAATAGCACCATGTGTGTTATATATATCTTCCTTACATATGTAATGCTAAAGCGTGAAGGTATTTGCTGATTATAATAATTACATGTACACAATGGGCCTTCTCTTCACTTCTTCATAGCCACGAAGTAGAATGCAAATTATTTCACATTCAAACGGATTTATTTTTAAAAATAAGAATATTCTTGAAACTATTTTAAAACCGGCTATAGAAGTCAAATTTCTATTTTTTATAATTATTTTTAATAATAATTTCCCAAGTAGGTAGTTACAAATTGAATAAACATTCCATAATGAAATTGTCTCGCATATTTAAATTTGTGAAAGACAAGCGCCAGGCCCCCCATCAAGCTTCTCTAATGTAATAATCATATTCAAATTGTTAAAGGTGTTCCAACAATTTTGGTACACATAAACATAAATAACAATATTGAATAATAAATCGCTAATATTTTTGCGTTTGTATAGAGAGACCATAAATTTTAATTTTATTGTCCACTTCAGACTTGAAAGATGTACCAATAATAATTTGTTATTCATTGCCTAACTAAATTTGAATAAAAAAATAGTCGCCTACACATAGTGCATGATTCACTAAGTAAAGTAACAAAATCCAAAATAGAAAAAAAAATTCGCTAAGCTCATTTTTCAGCGGAAATCGCGAAGCAAAAAGTACGGTGTCTCGATGCATTTCTAGAAATCCCAATAAATTCAATAAAATTCGGCTTAATTGTTAATAAATCGTTGTGTTGTTTAATAGTACATTAAATTAGCTTCTGAAAATATTTACTCTTAAGTTTTCTAAGAAGCATTTTTGTTGATAAATTAATGTGTTACTATTACGAAGAATATTTATGAGACTTTGTATAAATAAATAAAAATTGCAGCACGCAAAATTTATGATTTTCTCGCGTCTCTACAGTTTTAACTTTGATTCTCTGAATGTCTGAAAGCAAAAATAATTTTTACGAGCCCAAAGAATCCTTTTGCAATGCATATGGAACTACTATGACGAGTGAAAGCGGTAAATTATATATGTAAAATATTCTGACATAGATTCATATATGTAGTTAAATAAATTATTTTTAAACATCCTGCATATTGGAGGCAGCGAAGCGTGTAAAAAACAAACAAATATATTTTTTAAAAAATATGCGATTTATAAACTAACGAGGACAATTTCCAGTGGAAAACTATAAATTTAATTATAATAATAATTCGTATGATTAGTGATAGTAGGCCAAATACGGATTAGATTAATTATCCACAATAATTTATGATTAAAATACGAGAAAGTGTCGATAAATCACCTTTAAATGTCTCTAAATTGCATTATCTAGTCAATTTTTATAAATAGGACCACTTTGACCATGGGACCTGCTCCTCCTAATGATGTGGTAAAAACTTGTTGCATATTCGCTAATTTTAGAATTAACTACCCATAATATATCTTCCATACAAAATATTATAATAGTTTAGTACATTTTTAGGTCATTGTCATTTCTAATAATATCATAGTCGCATTTGCTGACCATCAAAAGCAGCTTAAGTCATACGTTTTGCGCTTAAACGAAAGAAATATTACGATTTAATTGCCTGACTAGTTTTTCTTTCAAAATTAATGATCCAAGTCGTTTGTGAAAATACGTGTTAATTGTTGGAATTTCTATTATTTAAGCCGCAACGTAATTTGGTTTTGATTTGCGTTATGCAAATAGAAATTAGACAATGGCCCATTCAATTAAAAAACAACTACTTTTGTTTCGTTGTTTGTCTAACGATTATATCATGATCATTTGAAATTAATACGAATTTTTTTTGGGGAATATTTTGGAAAATAAACATAGTTGAGATGTTGCTGAAAGTTATTGCTTATAGACAATATAGCAATTTTCGCATTAATAAAATCATAATTTCAAACGAAACCGATTTTTGTAAACAAAAATCTCATTTTATTCGTGATTTTAATTTTTAACGTCTTAAATATTTAGACAAACTCAATCATTTTTAGTACTTCAGAGGAAAAAAACATTACACAATAATATTTTGAATTGCTCATACTTTATTTTATTATCGTTGGATCAGAGCGCGGTGACAAAATACTTTTCTCTTCTTATTTAATTTAATTGTTAAACTGGACAAACGACATGCTTTTCCATATGGAAGAATTTCGAATAATTATTCAATTAACATATCGGTTTGTTGAAGAATATTTCCGTGGTATTTGGTTTGCTTCGGAATCGAATGTCTTTATCGTACTACGAGTTTCTCTAATAAAAATTTAAGCGCTATTAATTTCTCGTTAAGAATTATTATTAATTTGAATAAGAAAAGAAGAGAAGCATCGACAGATGCGGATGGAAATTACTCCGATCTGGGTTAACTGCTTCTTAATTCCAAGTTCGTATAAATAAAGAAATTGACATTATTTTTTATTTAACACCAGCACTAATTGTAATCGTAATTAGTCCGATTGTGGCTAATTAATTAGATGTAAATTATTTTATTAATATAATTATTAATTGTGGTCATTTATTATTGCACTTAGTTTTGTAATTCAACTTGAACTAATTTATTGATGTTTTTGCCTTCCAGTCAAAAACCATAAATTATTAATTAAAATTACTTAAGTGATTCTGAACGATTCTTATGATTTTTCGTTTTAATTATGGACTGCGACTAATCGAAATAAGGTCATCTTTGGAATTTTTGTTATAAGAATTTCGAGTAGAAAGTTGATTAGCATTAGGACAAAGCGGTTTTTCAGCAAAGTCATTTTGGATTTCGATTTTTTTCAGTTGGTTCTCATTAAAAGGAATTAATTAATCTAGTTATTACTGTAAATACATTTTATAGCATTATTTATTGCACAAGAATTATTTATAATAATATTATTAATAAGAAAAAATTGTATTAAGTACCTTTAGCTATTTTATTATGAAAATTATTTCTTACTGTTACTTTTCGACTTTTAGCGAAAATAATTTTAAATAATTGTCAATAAATCCTTTGCATAATTATGCAACTATTTAAAATAGAACAATCGAGCGTTATTCTTGATTTATTGCATTAGACAAGTTCAAGTGCATTTTATTTACGATGTGAAGCTATTGTGCAAAATTAAATAATATTTATTACACATGCTAAATTTAATTAGCGATTAAAATCCATCTAATTTTTACAAATTAATTTTATTTCCAATTATGCTAAGCAATAAATTAATTATACAAGCGTCTTCCTATGTTATTTAAAAAATGTAAAATTTATGTGGGATTTTTTAGCAACATTAACAGCATTGAATAAAATAAATTATAGATTGATGCATGCGATATAATTCCATTGAAATGATTTTTATAGAAAGTTGGTACTAGGTAAATGGAATAAATTTCTCCAATAACAAATTCAGTGAAAAGGAACAAGGAAAAACGTTATTAAATTCAAATTAGATTGCAAATAATAACTAGTAGAAAAGAGAAAAAATCAATTTCCTATAGAGAATTCGAATAATCGAATCCCGAGCAACTATTGCAACAATTTCACTCGCAAGTCGCAACGCAAGCAAGCAACAATTTTTTTTACCTCTTCTACATTCCTTTCTTTCCTTCCTCTTGCAAGATGATACTCTGATTTAATTTCCTTTTTAATTAGCACAATTTTCCAAAAAATACATCACATATTAAATATTCGCACCCCTTCACTCAACTAGTATTCATAAATTATTTAAATAATTATCACTAGCACTGGAATCGAAATAATGCTCGATGAACAACAAAACTATTATTATTTCAAAGCACAAGTGCGAGAATGCGAATGTATAAATAAATTATTGAAACATAAATGTTCGCGTAATTTTAGCGACCGGAATTGAGCTTTTTAGAGCCACTAGGCACCAAATTTCAGTCACGTTTGAATCACAGGTAAAATGCAGGTAACGCCATTGCTTAAGCCAACAGAGGTACAGTTGACCATCAAGCACTAAAGATAAACTACAACCTGGCATTCACCTGCATTGGGGAGAAGCTAGATTCTGCTGCTGCCGCTGCTGCTTGTCGACGAAGTCGGCATCGAGCAGGAGCAGGCGGGCCCGACCACCGTTTATTCTCTCCTCGTCTAGATTTATTTTTAGTTTTTCCGTATTGTAGTAATCCGCAATGTTTTTCGGCAATTTTGCTCATTTAATTTGGTGCATTACATTGTTCAAATTAATGCGAATCATTCAAATATGTTGCAGGAATGAAAGTTATGCAACTAGATATACATTCTGTTATATAACTTAGGCTAGGGGGTCCTATAGCCTTTTTTCTAGTCAAAAATTTACTATATTTTTCGCAAAAAGAAAAAGTTTAGGGTAGCAGAAATGCGATTCGCGATAGTTTAGCAGGAATGTAAATCAGAGACCGTGTAGGTATGCAACCAGTAATACATTGTGTACATTCCTACTGTGGGTTTCAAGCGCGCTTTTTTAAAATTGGCTGAGCAGTGGAAGGGATGAAAAGAAAAAGATTTTGCTTGAAGACTTTTACTTATATTATTTTTATTATAATCGTACATCGAGTAACTTAAAATTACCTGGACATTCACAGCAAAACTTAGAAATTACAATAAAACATCCTACTTATCATTATTCTGTCCAGGCCACTACAAAATTGCATTTTTTCCTCAAGAATAATTATATATTAATAAACCGGGATAAACATCGCTTTGTCTTTGTTATTTATTTATCTTTTCTTTGTGGGCCATTAAACAAAACGAAATTCCATCATACAAAAAATAAAAAACAAATGCAAAAATTCAAATTTTTGTTCATGTTTATTAAATACAATTATGCAGCAGAGAAATTATTATTAAAAAAGAGATATTATTTAGGTTTCTTTTTGTTGACGAAAGAAAAAAAAAGAAGTTGATTCGTTTTTAATCTAATTAATGAACACTTGGTATGCAAAATGTATTATTATTTTCCTCTGAAATTTATTTATTATAAGAAACAATCTAAAACTAACACAAATACCACATTTACATACACTCGCCACATTCTCTATTTACGTGTTTTTATCAATATTTATATAACTCACAGAGTACCATTTTGAATGGTCCACTCCCAAACTCTAAACGTTCTCTCAGTATTATTATTTTTTGAAATCCAATCCATCATCATATCGTTTTTTATTATTTATACAACAAAGAAAATTTTACTACAAAAAAATACCTAAAAATTATATGTATATGTATCAATAATAAATTCTAATCTCATCGGAGCAGTCATTTGCCTTAGTTCATAGACATAAATTATGGTGTGTAACTGGCACTTAACTAAATATATATTTACAAAAATAAATCTAACATTCTTACGTACAATGTATATTATTTTTATCTTGGTGTAATGCCTGAGCACTTACTTTGCTATTTGCATAATATATTATTACGTTCAAAAAGAAAAATGGCAAAATTCTGTTCCTCAGAAGCCACAGAGAAATCAGTGCGTCCTCATCGGAAGTCATTCGAGTACAAGATCATTCGAGTTGGTTTGTATGGAACTTGCTTGCGAACTTATTCATTTATATTCAAGTTAAAACAGATCCTGCTGCTAGATTTTTTTTTTGAGTCAGTCGTACAATGTTCCACGTTTTGTAATATTGAAAAGCGCGTCCGAAATTTTGATCATTCTCCTTCATCAAATATACATATTAATTACTATTAGAAAAAAAAATAATTGAAAGTATTAATATTTACAAACTATAATACAAAAAACAAATCTTCGATCTTGTGTTTGAGTAGTGTGTGACAAAAATCAATTTTGGTTCATGTTCCTCTAAATTAAAACAAAAAAGTAAATTACTAAGAAAAGACAGAACATTATAAATATAATTGTTTTAAAACTATCAATCAGTAAAGCTATAATCAGGAAGCCGTGCTGAGTACAAGTTTTTTTTTTGTTATATATAAGGATTTTTTTTTGTTTTGTTTTAGAAGACTGAAAAGTTAGTTACAACTATTTACACCATATGGCATTGTTCTCATTTTCTTCTTCTCTTCCCCAACAAACGAAATCAAGCAGAGCATGACTTGTCGATGAGATCAACAAGGAAGATTCATTATTTATTCATTTTTGTCTAGTAAGTAGTAGAGATTCTCAAAAAAATGCTTTGGCAAGGGCGGAGGTGCACCAGCACCCAACCACCCACTCACCACCAAACAAATTCCAAAATCATCAATTGTCCACATTAGTATTAATGTAACGTTCACAAAATAACACACCGTAGAAAATTTCGACCAAAACAAAACAACTAGTCCATTTTTGCGCTTCTTCTGTGTGACTTTCTCATCAATCAATTGAAGACAAATCATAAAATGTGTTTTACATTATTATTTGTTTTTTGCTTGGTATTTTTGCGTTGTCTAATTTAAATTTTTTTTTGCGTTATTATTTTTTTTTGGTTACTTCTTTTTTCCTGCTTGGGCTGGTTGTTGTTGTTGTTATTAAACATATGTCAATAATACACTGCACTACAACACAAATTTATGATATTATCTTCGGTCTCTGTACAGAAGGTAAGTCTGTAAGGCTTGAGGCAGTTGCAGACTCATTACTTTTTCTTCTAAATGTTGCTTGCCAAGACGCTGTCGTATCACACGTCGGCATAAGTCCATCAAAGGTAAAGGCTCGGCTGCAAACAAATTCACATGTAAAACTAATTGTTCCCCCACCCCACAAAAAATCGACTTTCTGAAGGATTACCGCACTTATTGCTCGAATCCTTCAGTTCAGTCAACAGCCACCCAAAAAAAAGTCCAATCAAAGTGTACTTACGGTCAAGTCCGCCAATGTAGCGCATAGTGATTTCGCAGTGTCCCCAAACCGCACTGACAATAGGATACAATTTCCTGCCTTTAAGTCCCCTAAATGCAACGCCCAAATACTGGCCATCAACTACAAAACTAAGAGTACCCTCGTCCATATCTAATACAACTAAAAATTTATCGGGCACTATAAAAGTCTCATCTGGTTTCAATAGGGCTGGATATGTGACTCCCGGGCAATTCTTCGAATCGTGATACAGTTTATTTCGGCCTACAACAATTACATTCAGTTAGATTTGATGTCTTCCGACTCGGTGTGGGAATGTTTATACTTGTACCTAAATCCCAGCCCCAAGAGGTTTCCGTACTACCAACCAGACTCTGATAACCGACCGAATGTAGGGGCGCTTCAGCTGTAGCGACACCGACGACCGCGTGCGTCCCTCTTTGTCGCGTCGACCAACACACCTCCCAGCAGTGCATACCCTTGGTGAAGCCCACCTTGCCCCTTATACAGTCCGTACTTTGGGCGACTGGGTGTCTGTGAAACGTCAATTTGTCATCTTCCTTCACGAAGATGTTGAGAGAGCGATCGTCCTGATTCCAGCTGTGCTTCAACTGGGTTTCTCTGAGTGCTGGCGGCATGTCCAAGAGCATGTCCAATCGGGGTGGACGTGCAAAATCCTGCACAATAACAAATACATATTTTTAATAACAATTCCCCTTCGAGGTCTTTACCCAATTTGCCCAAAACAATCCCGTGGGCGTTTTGATATACATTTTGAGGGTATTTAGTATCTTTTCTAACAAGAACATGCGAACTGACGTTTGGCACTATTGTTAGGTTAGTGTTTTGACAGATTTTTGACAGCTTTTTAGGAAGAAGAAGCAAAGAAGTTTTTTGGGAAAATAATATGGAATGATAATTACCTGTGCCAATTCTCGTGGAATGACTGGTTTGTAAGGGGCGGCAGCATCGCGATTGACGGCCTTAACTCCTGATACCTTCTGGCCCATGCTCATGCCCCGGGCCCTGCGTCGGGCCGTCTTGCACGGCACCACGGCCGCTTTGTATGCACGCCTCACCTCGCACAATCTACCACCACTGCCCCCGCCGCCTCCGTTGCTACCAACCACACCACTTCTCACTGTGCTGCTGCGGATGCCGCTCTTATATCTGCAAAAAACAATCATAAATCCTTAATAATCATCTACAGGAGCACCCTCATACAGGCAAAAGCGTGGCGGAAGACAAAACATGTAAAAACCTGGGTACTTTGGAACAGGTACAAACATGACTCTATTTTGATGTCGCTATTGACGTATCTAGCGCAAAACAAAAGTTTTAGATAGTGCGATCCATTGAACTATCTCTCATCGACGAAACATGTTTAGCAGAAAAAATAAAAGGAAACTGATATGTTCAAGGTAATTTTTCGAAAAGTCAACGACACTTGAAAAGATTTGAATTTAAAACCGTACGTTCAAGTAAAAGTAAAACATGCGCGCCAAACCGCACTACAAGAAAAAGAACCGGCAAATTTTGAAACATAATCAAGGCCAGGGATCGTAACAAAGCAATCATTGCACACACCATGAAATTATCATCATCAACTACAGGAAAATTGGTTTGGTCTTGATGTGGGTCTTTTGGTAGAGACCATAAACTCCCACTTCTGCAGCCAGTCCTTTGTAATTTGCTCGCAAATGGCAATGCAAAAATTTTGACCGACCGCGACGTCACAAGTGCAAGTGTACTTGATAGAAGAAGTAAAAGCTCTCTAGATGTTAATACGTAACCATGATCTTGACCTTGTAATTTATGATCTAATCATACATATTATATTGAATACGAAGAACGCGGGGAATCCGCGAAGAAACCTCTCACTTCTATTCTATTATTATAATGCGTCATCAATTTACTATTCCTCGTACAAGCTATGGCGGCGCTGAATTGGAATTTTCTGCACAAATGCGAGTCTCAAAAAAAGAAGGTTCGTTGGTCAACAATGCGAAGTGAAATAAAGTTCCATTGCCACATCGGACCAACTGCAAGAAAGACTGTTGCAGCAACAGCACACACGGCTTTCTATAAAATAATAAAACAAAATGCAATTGTTTTGTTGTTGAAACTGGCGTAAATAGCCGCGCCAATGTCTACAATGTGAGTATTTTCTGAAAGGATGTCTTATGCCAAGTTCTAAAACTAAAACCACATTCAAATAAATCTTTCCGAACTCCGAACAGCATTAGTTCGTTCATCCATTTGGATTTTTGCGCGCCAGACGAATGCTAAAGTAAAAGTTTCTCTCTAAAGCATTTAATTAGAATTACACCTAAAATGGACACGATAATTATATCAAAAACATTTGAAATAACAAGGTTATATAATTGTATTTACAATTAACAAAAGAATAAATTATTTATCGTAACACTATTTTCATAAAGACAAAGCAATTGTGTAACAAGTATTTGCAGTCTTTTTTTTTGCTGGAAGACACCCAACCCAAAACGAAATAAAGATTGGAAGCACTAGTGGATTCGATTTGGTCTCTACTTGAAAGGATTCAGTATCAACAACACTGAGAAGTTCACTGCTACCTCATCAGAAAAACATCAAGTAATTTGAGTCTTTAGATTTATGGAACAACTCCTTGAAATCAATATATCAATTCAAGGGCTCTTCAGGAAAAGGTTTACATCAAAATACCATTAGAGGAATTAATTGCTGAGAAGATTATCAATGGAACTAGGAGTCTAAAGATGATACTAAGTGCCAAAAAGATGACCAAAGGAGGAAAGAGAGTTTCTGAAGATTTACCGAGATTTCTGAAGATTTCTTAGAAGTTCCAAGAAGTTCTAAAGATGTATTGGGGTTTTTAAAGATCTCCAAAGATTTGAAGATACTTTTAAAGCTTCCCAACCAAATGAATACAGAGTTTCCAATACATTTACACTAGAAGTCATGAATCTTATTGGATTCTTCCTGATCTAAAAGTTGACAACTTCTTTAGAAAAACAGGATTTTGCTTCTGTTGAGATACCAAGAAAGTAAAAATCATGCTCTGTTAATTAATTAAAGTTCCATTTAGGATAAAAATCGATTTCCAGGAGCAATTATGACCAGAGCCATTTATGCAAATGAGTTTTGAAAAAACAGCCCCACCTAGACACGATTGATTTATAATAAATTAATCACTAAATTCCAGAAAAGATATATGAGACCTGATTTTGCGTCAGCGGTATTTCTCATAGTTTTTATCGATTTGAATGCGTCCTATTCAAATACAGAAAAAAGTAGAACACGCATAATTCTAAATTTATAATTCCTACCCAAATTAAATAGTATACGTTGTGTGCTGTGTGTGTGTTTGCAAATAATTATATGACTGACAACAATAAATAGAAACTGAATTTGAAAATTAATGTGCAAATAATTGCGTGGTCTTGAAAGTTGAAACAATTTTTGCAATTTACTTATTGCAAATGTTTGTCAATAATAAAAATAAAAGGTTATAATGTTACAAAACATTCTCTCCAACTATATAACAATTAAAATCTATTTAAATAAATAATATAAATGCACATAATATATCAAACTTGCATTCTAAAACATATGTTGGGAGAATGATGACTTCCTGCTGACAATATTTGAATACCAATTCAACCTTCGCCAAACGTTATTTTTTTCCCGCTTCCCCAACAAGTCAATCAATAGGAATCTAAGGTCTTTTAATCAAAATCACCCGGTATATTTTCAATACCATGTGTTTGCAAAAGTTTCGCCATACATTATAGTAGTATAGTAACCAACCAAACGACGAAACGTTAAGCAATAATTGAATTATTAAGAAAGACCTTCCTCCACATTTATATGCTGAACAAATAGACGAATTTCGTAAACGCGTATTAATATTGGAATATAAAGATTCTTTCAGCGGAAAAAAATCCTGCGAAAAAAATTCTACTGCCAACAAGGACAAAATAAAGCAGTATCTCATCAAATACTATTGAGAATAAATATTAGAAACGACTTTTGACAAAATTTCTGGCATTTCGCAACACAATATTTAAATAATAATCGTATAGATTCATTAGCAACTTACTTTCGCCGAGCTATCTCCATAATTGCAAAATCGCTTTCAACCACAATTATTAATCCAAAAGATGTCACAAATTGCAGTTTTTTTTGGTTTTTTGACACTACGTACTACTAGATCGAAAATATTCGGTTAGATCATGGTACCCACGGTTTCACTATGACAACCACGACCAACGTGAGCGAACTAGTACCGACGAGGACGAGCAACTTTATCGGACGGACAAGCACGTGTAGTTCGAAAGAACAAAGAGAGTGTTTGGAATTGAAATGGAAAAGGCGCCGGATTCGAAATGTGATCTTGCTTGGCCAGCAGACACACGCAATCTACTATTTTAATAATACGCGCGAATGCGAAAAAAAAAGAGCGGTACTAAATTAAAAGTCAGGAACTAAAAATTGTGCGCTCGCATAAAGGTACTTTCTACTCCAATTGAGAAATTTGTTGCACAAACACCACTCATTTCGTTTTCATTGATTAGAATTGCGATTTAATTTTTCGTATTAAATTTAATATCATTTTACTTTCGATTGTTTATGCATGCAATAATTTGTAACGAATTTGCACAGCAATTTCTACAAAGTTTCCCCATTACGCAGGAAAAAAAATATATGTCCTGCTAAATATCGTTTCGTTTCCACAATTGTGCGGTAAACTTATGATTTAATTATAAAATACTGTTAGTACTATTATACAGCGTGTCCCACGGTATGGAACAAATACTTTATAATTCCATTGTCCATTCTTTAAACATGAAGGAAGAAACGTGCATAGAATGTTTTTTGTTTGTGGTAAAGCCTTCCTAATCCAAATCTATGGTTCAATTTAAATTAGATGAACCAGCATTGAAAACAACGACGAGTAATACTATTTTTGATGCTAAGCTTATTGAAATAGATTCTATTGATTCAACGAGAATTTACATAATTTATTTGGTATTTCCAAAGTATTTCGGGAATTATAATAAACCACTTTCATATTCATGTGCTTCCAATATTGTGCCACAATTCAAAACAAGTGAGACTAAAAATTGAAGAATATCGAAAGATCCACCTTATATTATCTAAATCCTTACGGAACGACTCTAGAACTACCCCCACCATAAAAGATTTGTTAAAGAAAATGGTTTAAAATCACTAAAAACACTTCTAACTAGCAGAATAACTCATGAAAATGGTCAGATCCTCTTTTAATGTCTCAGATTTTACTGGAAGAACTCTAAAAGTAACTTTAAAAATTTCTAAATCATCAGACCATCACGATCTGAACCACAAAACTAATGCATTTTGAAAATGAAACACGTGTGACATAAATATAGTTATAAACCGTTTCAGTATAACCATATGGTTCTAAAATTGAACCATAATTATAAATAAAAGTTTGTTTTGAAAAACCATGTAGGTACACCTGCTGAACACACATACATGCTTAATTACCAAGTTATTATAATAGCAGCATGTGATTTTAGCAGCAACAATATACTTGTAGACTGCAAACTAAAATACTCACATTATTAATTAGCCATTGCACTTTAATTAAATATGTTGAATGCTGAAAGCAGACTGTTGGAAGGAAAACACACACACATTTTCTACACTCCCCTTAAATTCGTTCGTTCAGCAGACACATGAATCATAGTAGTATGATGGAGAATAGAAAAAAGGCCCTATCCCTAAAACTGACCCTTATGATGATGATGGCTTCCCTAGCTAGAGCTACCCCTAGCTAAAACGACACAAATCCAAACAGCTGACTGAGAAAACACAAAAACCAACCAACTCAAAGGACACATAAATCTCATCTCATTCAATTTTTTTCTTTATTTTTGGGACCCAGTGTCTGGTAGTGGGAGCAGGTTTAATTTTGCTGGGAATTTTGGATTAGGTTTTGAATAATCCTCAACCAGGTAAACTTATAGCAAATTATATTGTTGTCAGGTACATGTGTAAAGGTGCAATTGGGGTCAGCTACCTTTAATTCAACAAATTAAATGCACCAGATATTTATGGAAAGCCATTATGCAGATTCAGTACCATTTTATGGCTTGCGATCGATCTCGCTGAAAGGCGAAATTTTTGAATCAATGCAAAATATAAGGTTTGCAACGAAAAAATAAGAAAGCAATTTATTTTATGTAATTTTTTTGCATTACGTGGTGCAATGATTGTCATGCAATTAGAATGCATTTCTAAGGAAATTTATTACAATTTACACTGAAATATCCAGGAATAAATAATGCTAATGATTGCAATAACAAATTACTTCGCGCAACTAACTCGTAATAATCTAGACTAGAATAGAAATTATTTATTATTACTTTCGAAAATATTTCGTCCCTTGAAGACTAATTGGAAGGATCTAAAACTTCTACAAGATTGACAATAATTTTGAATATTGATCCCCAATTAGTTAACTCCCCAGGAGGAAGATCTCTTTGTCCCCTTTAACAATTACCCCCCAAATGGAAAAGCTGCTAGATCTTTATGTATGTTAAATAAATATGGTTTCTCGGTGATGTAAAAAAATTCTACCTACTCTTATCAAATAGAAACTGCTTTCAGTCAAGGTTACAGAACACTGTTCACTTTGAATGCAACCGAAAAACTTTACATCAGTGCTGTACCTTTCATAGTCTTTCAGACCCAAAATTTTTCATTGGGGGTCTCTCACACGGACTCCACGAAGCACAGAGGAGAAAAAGAACCAGCGACTGTGCTTTGTTCCGAAAACAAAAAAATGAAAGTATCGAATTTGATTCGATAATTAGTGGGATTGATAAGTTCGGGACAAAGATAATTTTTTAACTGGTCGACCTTTAAAACTAGACCGAAATTGTTTGATTAGTACCATAGAAGTAGTTTCCTTTGTTCCGAAAATGATATTTAATTCGAAAATGCAACTTACGAGTCAGTATACGGACAAATTTTCATCTTATTCCACAATTTCCAAAAGTAACAACTTTTCCTCAGCCTTCGTTTCAGGAAAATCAATTGGAGCACGTTGAAAACCTGGTCGCTTTTAGTTCGCTCTTTCAACAATTTACGCCACATTATTTAACAAAAGCATCATCATCAAACAGCACAACAAATAATTATCAACAAACTAAAATTGTTTAAACAAAAATTCAACAAACAAATACTAGTAACAACAAGTAGTTCTATTAAAGCCAAGCAATTTTATGAAGTTGTTATGAAGAGAGAACTGGTTGGATTGTATGGTAAAATAATTATGGTCGCCAGTGAGCGACGACGACGACCCAAAGGCAACTAAAACTCGTAGCCCTGCTACCCTCAAAAACACGCACAACTTCATCATCAAACCTTCCTTCCCAAAAACTTTTGCCGCAAGAATACTAATGGTCTTAACACAAAGTTTGGGTCTTGGGTATCTCGGTGTTACCGACCGACCGACCCTTGAGGCAGAGGGGTTCGCTTTCAGCCTTTGCCTCGCTCGAAATTTCAGAACCGACGTCATCCTTTCTGTCTCCGCTCCAAAGCCAAACAAATAGCTTCAGATCTAAACTGAGCATAGCGGCGATCAATGCCAAATCTACTTAATTTTCTCTATAGTCTGCTTCAAGCTAAATAATCGCAAATAAAATTACTGACAGACAGTGCAGAGGAGGGTAGTGCTAATAAACTTTTGCTCCCTCAGTAGCAAGGCGTATACCCTTATGGCAAACAATGTACGGAGTTCTTTCTCCTTTTTCGCTCGATCAATAGAATCAATTTTAGAATTCAGATTTATTGCTGGAAGGAAGAAAATTTCAGATAACTCTCGACTCCAGAAGATATCTTCTCGAAAATAGAAGATATCAAAGAGCAGTTGTTGCTTCCAGTAGGAATTATTTTCCCTATTGAGGATAAAAGCAATCAGTTCGCGTAATTTAATCACTTTCGAATGAAAATTAATTTCTGTTTGTTTTTTGTATTTTTATAGCAGTTTTAGTATTGTAACCATTTGATTATAGGCCAAGGTACACGTATAGTGTAAGGTTGTGTTATGCTGTTTCATAATTCAGCAGAATTGTGAAAATGTGTGAGCGAGCGCGCATTTGTTGTACTTACATAAATTTTAGCGCTCTTTATTGTGACCTAGATAGTATATATATTTAACAAAAAATAGAGCTTGTGAAAAATTAACCCTATAGCCAGGAAAAATAATTAAAAAGCTCATTAGTAGAACCCCTTTTTCGAATAATCTAACTAAGCTCTAGGTAAACCAATATACCTGCAAGAATGTGAAATATTTCCGAGGAGTTGCATTTTTCAACCCTTTATACTAGCAAGAGAGACTTTTCTTTCCCATGAACATTTCTATGGCCAAAACCGGTTTTCCAAACCTTCGCGACTATTTAAAATAAATCGTTAGAAATTAAGATGCGCCCTTCATGTATTTTATTTTGCTGTTACAAGATAACGGTAATGCAAATTTTTCCCTTAAAGGAAAATTGAATTTCCAATAAGACAGGTTCAAGAATGATGACTTATAATGTATTGCGAAACAAAACAAACACATTATGTGAGTAATAAAATCGAAAATAACCGTTTTCGTACCGGAAATTGACATATATGCGAGTGAGAGACCCGCATGCCTCACCGGAAGAAGCTTAAATTCTTAAATATTTTCCATTGATCAAACAAAAAAGGAGACAATAACCTCGGCTCTATTTTTGATCCATTATGTGCTATAGTCTGATTGAATTTATTTTCAATCCTACCAGCAGAATTTTCGTTATTGTAAACTGTAATATACTCACAAAAACGCATCTGAGACGAAAATCTTGTGTACATACCTGCAACAAAAAGAAATATTAATTATTGTTCAAGTTTGAAGCAATTAAAACTATAAAGATCTTAACAACGTTTTGTTCTTGCAGTCAAATTATGCAATTATACACACAACAAAGTTAAGAATACAATTAATTATTCTCTTTCTCTCTTTTTCAAATTACATCTAATCACCGAATGTAATTAATCAATCCTTCTTCTTATAACCTCGTTAATAGCCCAGACGGAATTCAAAGCTCTTATCAAAAACCTTTTAACAGATGCTTATCGACAATAATGTATAAGATGCAACCTTGACACAACAAACAAGTCATACACGTCCATTTATTTAGGATGTTTGTTTAGATGATGAGGAGGAGATGATGAAGAAAAAAAGAAACGAAACGACTTGGTAACAGAAGAACAAAACCGAATCGAGATTCGAGATAATGGTGGTTATATCTCCTCTCTACCATATGCCCGTAAAAAAGCCATTTTAAAGGGTGCATTTTTATCTAATGTGTGTGGAACAATATTATAGAACCAGTATCGGAAAACGACAGATGTTGTACGTTTCTACGCTCAAATGTTTTACTACTACAAATATGCAGAATGTTGAAACATTACTCTACATTTGTAAAACCATAATTCCAATTAATTCTATTAAATTGCGGAGATTTTTCTTCATAATTACGCCACATAACGGTTGGAGTTCGAAAGCGTTCCCTTGTAGAGTGGAAGGGGAAGGAGTCAGCCATAAAGGACGCCAAGAACTCTCAATGTTTTCGAAGATATAGCAATATTTCATAAAGTCCCATCATTAAAACATCTCAATAAAGGATCTGATGGGAGTTCTTTGTTGGAAAAAATAATTTAATTGCAGATCTCCTTAAAAAATCGTTATTCATTCATTCAATGTTGCAGTTGGAATGAAAAAACAAGGAAAGATTAGCATATTTTATCTATTATTGAGCATCCATCACCTGCGCTCCCCTACTAATAATAAAACCGCAAAAATCTTGATTAATTAGTATTCGAGTCACGTGTGAGTGTAAAATCGAATGTTAAAAATACTACAGCAAAAGAAACCGTTTATGTTCAGAGTTGTTGCCACTCACTCGAGTTTGTGGGAGACAGGAAACGATTTCAAAATTGAAAATGTGTGCAGTGCTTTCTAAAAATAGTAGTCAAACACTATGGTGCATCTTTTCGACTTTACTTGGATAAAACGTCGACTAATTAACTGTAGTTTGAATTAAAATGCACTTATACAAGCAATAAGAAAACAAGGACAACGAAAATAAAACTTTCTGAACTTGACACAAATCGTATTTTTACAAGCATTACGTACATTACAGAAAATCATTGTTTATTACTATTATCATTGTTATTAGGAGTGTATTTGCGACATTTGTTGAAAGAAAACTGCACGACAATAATAACTTCCAGACTTATATAGAAATGATGCATTTCGTAAATTTAAAACAGATGTCGCACATAAAATTATCAAATCGCTCTCTTTTTCGGCTGAAACACGCCTATCAGACCAGTGGAGTGCATTTACTGCAAAAATTCGATGGCCACCTGTAAAATAAAAGCAAAGCGACAAAATTTTACTTTTAGAAAAACTGAACAAAAGACTGAATCGAACAATTCGCTTTATAGGTAAAAGGAGCTTTCTCTGCCTGCTAGACTGTGGGTTCCTCTTAATGCACACCAGCTGCACTGGTCGTCTGAAATTCGAAAATAATCGAACATGGAAAAATGTAAACTGTAGCAAAATATTTTGCGATTATTTTCAGATAATTTCCAAAGAATGTTGCCTGCGTTGAAGTGAGAACAGACGCTTCTCACACGGATGCCGTTCTTTTTTGTTTTGTTACCGGAAAGTCTTTGCGGTGTTGGTTTTCAAGGTATAATGGAAGGAAGGTAGTATCGAGTCGTTCGTTGGTGATTATTTCAAGCAGGTCTCTTTGTGTTTATTCGAAAAAAAACTTTATTGTTTATGAGCAGCACTTATGAGGATTCGAAAACGCTAAACGTCGAGAGCCGCTTGTTTTTCGAATGACCTTTCCACTGCTACTTGAAGCCACTAATTATTAACTGAAATTGGACAGGTGTAAAAATATTACAAAATACGCTATTTTTAAAAGAAAATGTAAATTTTAGCAACGAATACGCAAGATGTCAGCAACCAAAGTAAAATGGTCAACATGAATAAGGATTCGCTTAAATTTGAGGACTGGTAGGGGAAGCGTAGCAGGACCATTGGCCAGTGCTCTAGTAACCCGTCCATTTGAGGCATCAATTGCGCACTCGGACTTAAGTCACTTGTGCAGTGGCGTTGGATTTTTTTACAGATAGCAGTTCGAAGCGTGTGATACGTTGTTGTGCACGCCAATGCCTAATACCTATGATTCTAGCCAATAAGAGAGCCTTAAAAGCCGAACATACGAACTTTATCAGACATTCGCGATGACATAACGAAGAAATATAAATAATGAATTGATTGGCAACATTGAAGCACGATTATCATAAACAATTAAATTATGAGATATGTAATAATCCTGTTACAAAACAATAAAATCAGCTGATTATACACCTATACGTTTTCCATCTCTACTATACAAGTAGTTATTTCTATTTAATAACGATTCGCAAGGACGATTCTCTCTATAGACATCTGTTCGAGTACTAAGTACAAAATATTAACACATAATTTGTAATTGTGTTGTTTGTTTATTTATTTATTTATTTACACGTCATTCACCAGAACGCCAATTAAAACAAGTTTAATTAACTATCATTCAGCTATCGTTGCAAAAACATTTTTCTATGCCGTCCATTGATTTACTTCATGGCAAAATAATGCAAATGTGAGACGACAAATGCATCTGCAATCTAGGCAGGCATTGCACGTGTATGTGTGTGTCGATATATTGTATTATTATTATTGAGAAAATCATAATTGCTTTTGCTTCGCCTTGACGCAACCATAATTATTTCCTACTTAAACGACAGAAACATTTCTATTGCAACGACTGTTCGCTCAAATTTAAATGTTATTAACCTTCAATTGGTTGTTTAATTCAATTTTCAAACAGATCTTGACATTTTCGTGCGTCTATAGCTTAGCTCAGCTATAGAACTCAAAGAGTTGACCTCAAAAATACCGATTGATTACCAAACGACGCTAATTATCAACTATTAAACGGCTCGCTATGCTCTATATCTAATCACCTGTGAGCCATTTAAATTTCAAATGTGATGTAACGAGGTGAATTAAAATAATTCGCACCTGGACACTTTGATATTAAAATTCAATTTTCGACCATAGAATTTGTATGGAAAAACGCAGGCAGATTGCTTTGCGTCAAGTACATTCACTTTTTATTGAAATTTTATATCATCTGATGTCAGCACATTATTTTCATGCACCATAAAAATCCGAATAGCATTGATGCAATTATCATCACTATTCTTATTACTTTTACCCAGATTGGAATGAAATACTGACACAGCCGCGCTAAACTATTCAAAATTGCATCAATGCAGCGCAGCTCCTTTTCATATGCTGAAAATTTTCATTATATGCTGGTTGCAATCTTTCAAGGCCTATATGTTGGCTGGTTGTATATGTGTTATTTAAATACAAGTATAAAGAACAGAAGAAAAAAAATAAATAAACCAGCTCTGTGTGTGTATACAACATGTATTTATAAATAAATTTAATGAATATGTCTCCCACATCACATCATCTATATATAAATTCTGCATTAAGCCTTTCACATATTGGAAGAATGAAGAATTCCAAAACAAAGGCTAAAATCACGTTGTTGGCATCTGCATCAAGAAAAGTTGTGCCTCCATACGAAACCAACAACATCACAAGGCAAGCAAGCGAGAATAAAAACCAAAGCAAGCTATGTTTTCAGTCCCGACGATATCCATTTTTTTTCTTCTTCTTCTTCTTAAAGTTCTCCTCCTCTTCTTCTCTGCTGCTGGCTGCTGCTGGTGAGTAGTTCTCTTCGTCGTTTGTTGTGCATGGATCCGACCAGACGTGCAGACAAACTTGAAGTGAGGCAGCAGTGCAGTCGAAAAATGCAGCTGGCATTCAGTAAAAACAGCACGTTAAGTGACTACTTGTCAGGACCAATGTGCTTTTAGTTGGAATCAGGTTAAAAGCAAGCGGACCAACCATCCATCCATACTGAACAAACTGAGGAGATGACTCTCGACTCGGTTCGAATAAATGCCAAGTGTAGGAGCGATTCACAGAATCTCAATTTCACTCTGATCTGACACACCATATGCTGCTCCTTCCTTCCATTGATAATACAATTTTCGTCGAGACTTGAGTGTTTTCCCATTGATTTCTATTTGATCGATTATTAATCTGTTGGCTATGCTCCTTCGTCTAGAGAAAAGTAGTCGTTAGAGAAGCATACTGGATGCCAAATAATAGTTGCTTCCATACGTGCATTGTTTCATTCTCCAACCAAACGATAAATCACTAGACCAAAAGGATTTACATTTTCTGAAGTCTCTTCTTCTTCTTCAAGTTTTGGTAACTGTCCATAAAAGCAATCGATTAATATTAGATGGAGTAAGCGTTCATAAATCCACGATAAGTCTTCCTTTGTTAGCTACACCTTGGAGATTTTTCTCTCTACTCCTGCCTAAAGCTCGAGCTTATCTATCTCAAAGATGCAAATTCATCCTTCCTATGCATATTAGTCATGATTGGATGTTGTAGAAGTAGACGTTCCATTGTTGTGTTTGTTTGCCATCCAATATTGTCTAGTTCAGTAAGCGATATATAGGAATGCTTGTCGAAATAATTGGTTCGGAAAAAAGCCCATCAAATTTTGCATATGAGAGACAGGAGAGAAAAAAATGATTGCTGATTGATAAGGATTGGTATTTAAACAAGTGGCACAGACCGGGGATGCTATGGATTGGAATCCCTCCCCCGAAAATAAAATGATTACTTTTACATGGCGCTTGATTTGGAACGTAATCAATTTTTGCTTGTTGGTCGAATTGAATTTTCGACCAAACACTGTCTATTTCCGATAAAATACATAATAAGAGAGCTGTACTATTGTAGATTGAATATTTCTAGCGTATGACATAGCGAGAAATCCCCCAGCTTATGTGATTATAATTGTTTTGCAGGCTGGTTCTGCAAACAATGGACAATGTTGAATTATACAACGAAGACTGATTGTTCGGGGCCGTTCTCTGTGTCGTCGTCGTTGTTGAGCTTGCACAGATACGACTTCACAGGAAGCAAAATGGAAACTGTCTTATTAGCAGGTTTCACTCTATATATAAATAAGTTGTATTGGTGAACAATCAAGCAACAATCCCTTTTTTGGGCAGCCATCCTCCTTCAGCCTCTATAGAATCTGTCAAAAGATTATTGAAACACTTTCTCCTTTTCGTTTTGTTTTGAAAATTCTGGTCTGGTCGATATATAAATCACAGCTTGCATAATCAATAAAATTCCCATTGGTTGTTTGATTTGTTGCTTCATCAAGAGCTATAATATCAAGTGAATGTTTCTGATCTTAGTAGACTGCCTTTATCAGTTACGAGATATTCGAATGGCATAACTGCAGGATTAAAGAGTCTAATAATGATAAATGGTCAGTGACAGAAACACTGGTACAATTGTCGCATACAAACATCTAAATGGACAATGTTAATGACATCTGCGGCATCAGCAATTATAATATGAGAGGAGCTGCTCAGCTGCTGCTGGATCATGAAGTTCATTGGATTGGATTTCTCGTCTTTAAACCAATATTTTCCTTTCTTTTCTTTATTACACAATTCTTCCATTTTCCATCACACATAATTATTCAATTAGCAACAGTCAAACAAAAGAAGTAAGACAAAAGAATATAATAAGGTCACGTCCATGATAAATATACAAAAAGCCATACGACCAACGGAAGTCAAGCAATAGTCAAATTTCCTTTGTCAACAGATACCATAATGTTCACTTTTAATTATCTACAATTACATTTATTGTTAATAATCATACTATATCAATAATAATGGGTCCGTTTAGTCATTGCAACAAATTACTCATAGTTTAAATTAAACATTAACAAAGTGACTCAACCTGTATTGCCAATTCAATACTAAATAAAAATCCCGAAGGAGTATTCATAAGCGAAACACGCACTAGCAATTTTGGCCAAATTCTTGGAAATCGTTAAAAAATTGATGGATCTAGACGAAATTTGAGGAAAGTTCGTAAAGTTCAGCCGTTATTGAAGGATTTTGACCCGATTTTGACTAATTTTGGTACATTTTTCGTGTTGTCATCGCAAATTTTAGATCTGGCATCTATTCTACCCAGCATTCTTCACTCTATAAAGCATTTTTTGGCCCAAATGACTGCCCTTTTCGTTTTATTGCACCATAGCATCATTATTATAAGCAGAACGAGAACAATAGCAGAAATTAGCGCTTAAAAGTTTAATTATATAGATTTGGCTTGTTTGAAAGTTGAAATAAAATTTTAGCCAAGGTCTTTGCATGATTTTTGTTTCGTTTTTTTCTTGCATCGCGCTACAAAAACCCACAACGAAGCCGCACACGAATAAATCGCGATACATTTCGACGAAAAAATGCAAATGTAAACAATGTAAAATAGTGCATGATTTAAATTATGCTAATTTTCGTGCTTTTAAGCAAACAAGAAATTTTGCAACCGTCATAAAAAAAAACTTGTCACAAGAAAACAATTTTTATTATTATTATATTTCCTTTTTCATTCCACAAATAAATTTGAATGTATATAAACTTGCAAGGTTAACACGCAGATTATTTGATATGTTAAATAAATAAATTTTTATCAACTATAGACACACAACTGCGTTGAAAACTGGCAAGTACAAACAAAGCTGGGCTTTTTCGAAAAAACCGACTCCGCTCAAGTCTTCGACACACCCTCAAAATTTTCTGTGGTCGATAATAAATTCATTACTCGATTGCAACAAAGTGAATTTCATTTTCGCACAACTGTTCCAACGTCCACTTTCTACCAGCCTAATTTCGCGACCGTTGGGCGGTAAATTTTTTTTTGTCGAGCGACCGGATGTTCCGGCACTGCGAGCATCTGCGACATAATTCGCTGAAAATCCGCCAGGATAATCAAAATTCGCACCGCAACACCCTCGTAGCCATTAAAACGACGCAAAAACAAAACATATTTCTACAAACAAATTGCCCACTACAACCCCATACCTTGTTTCCATAGTAAAAGGGTATGAAGATGGTTGAAAAATAGCGACACTATTCCAAAATCCGACATACGGAGTCACAGTTTGACCTTGTCCTATTGTCAAAAAGCACTGTTGATTCCACACTAAGCGTCCGAAAAATTTACTATTCAAATTCAGACCGGCCGAATTATTCAAAACACTGGTGGTTGCAGTTAGAACACTATTATTAGGCAGCCAACAAAGTCCAAACAAGGGAGAAGTTATCATGTCCGCTGCTCGCCAGCACTGACTACTCTTCGGTTCTCACACAAACATCGACATTCTACGTCGCGACGCCATTGGTTGGAGCGGGGAAAACGAACCATTCCGAACACTCACGCTCTCGCGATTTGCGCGCGAACCTTCAAATGCCCCTTTTTGCTCAACTAGCAACAATTCACGTTGATATTTAGATTGTTGCTAACGTTACTTTAATTTGAACGGACCGAAAACCAGGCGAAATTCGGCTTGTCGGGAAAAATCTTGGAGCGTACGCCGAGAACGCGCGTCGTTACTTGGTTCAGTAGTGTGGAGTTCTTTGGGGGTAGAATAGGGCCTTTGCTATTGGTGCACGCTTCGTAATGACCAAAACCAATAGTATACAGTATTGATCCTGTTGAAGTTTCAGGCGACTGTATGCTTTAAACGTGTCGACGTTGCGGCACGTTTTCCAGCATCGTTTGGCCTGTAATCCTTTTCAGGACTCCAGGAAACTTTACGGTTGCGGTGTTCATGAAATGTCTGAACTGCTGGATATACGCGCAGCTATACTAGCCTTTATAAATATGTGTTATTTCGTGTCTCAATGAGACCAGAAAAAGTCTAAATTTATAAATAAATAGAAGGTTTTGTCGACCAATTAGTGTAATTAGGCACAACACAGTCGGAAGACTGACTAGCTTCTAGTTTTCTGAGAAAATTTCACTCCAGATGAGACGCTTTTCTTCTATCTTGTTTCAAAACTCCTTAAGAAAATTGTTTTCCCCCTTGGAAACCCAATCAAAAGACGACTTGAATTGGTTTTCTTACTTTCGGAACCCGTTCACTTCCCAAATTCGTCGACTATTTCCACGAAATTCGTTTATTAGCATCAATTAAGTGAGAGTGAATTAGTTAATAAAGCATAAGCGTCACTTTATTACAATCTAGACAAAGTACAAGACCAAGTGAGAGTTTATAATAAAGCAGGCAAAAGTTTCGAAACTGACTATCATTTCTGTATATATCGGATCAGACAATCTAAATATAATTTATTTGAACAACAGAAACCCGATCAATTAACGCAATTATTTCAAGTTTACCACCAAAAATAGCACATAAATGACCTTCCTAGCCGTTTCGCAAACAAAGAGAATTACATAAGTGTCTTCAATTATTTTCGTACACCAGGGTCACGACACCTTCATGGATTTCAATTACTTTGGCTTAATTTAACGTGCAATAATTAAAAATTGTCCATTCCATTTTACGTGTTCAAAATTCATGACATACGGACGATGGTTTGGTAGTATCATATCGATTTGAGTTCTTTTGTTGTTAAATTTGAATATTAGTTTCAATTTTTCAACCGGTTTTACATGAAATGGCAATAACGATGGATATAAAATGTTAACATCCGATAGCAACAACTGTTTTCCACATTGAATTTCAAACTGATCGTTTCCTGTGTGAATATACAGTTTGTACAAGAAACTTTAAGCAACAAAGACGAGTTGATTTAATTGATATTGAGGCGAATAATTAAAACGTGAACGTTTGCGCAGTTCAAGCTTTGTGCCACAAAAATATTACTAGTTCTTTGCGGGGATTCCCCCACTCACTGTTCCAATATTCTGTGTTGTTATTGCAAAAACTTACTTGTGTGCACTGGCACTAGTACTATAATGGCAATTTCACTGAAGAAAAATGATTAATTATGCATAGTTTTTAGTGGACTATAAATTAACCGATCGTAATTAGAGAGACTAAGTTGTAACCCTTGTACTATGCTGGCGTTTGATGATTTATTATTAATAATAGTTCATGCAAACAGTACAGTGATAACTCTGCAAGGACTCAGGACACTGTCTGATTATCCTTCAGCTTTGATGGCAAACCTATCCCACAAAGCAATAAATTACATCAGTGAGCTAAATAATAAATGTTTCCATTAAAGCCACAAATATTAAGTAATGTTTCATATACTAGCAGACTCACCACCAAAAAAAAGAATAAAAATAAATGGGGAACTGTATACATGGTTCATCAATCCTGCTTGTAAAAATCACGACATAAAATTTGCGTTAAAACAGGACGACATGTATAAAAAAAAGCAAAGTAAAAAGTAGAATAAAAATTCCAGTAATTTGCAATCAACTGATGACTGTTGTATATGTAGTAGGCAATATAGTAGAGGGTGTGGTGTCACTGCACCCACCCTCGTTCGTTCTATACTCACAATGCCCGAACAAAATTGTAGAAATGCCCTATAGGAAGGAACACGTGCACCAACAAAACTCTTTAACTCCACTGAAGCATGCCAATAATTTTTCTTTATTATTTAAACAACGCTTGCATTGTTAAGACCAAATCGTTTTTATTTAAAACACAAAAAAATTAAGATGCAAGCGCATACAAAACATGTTTCTACTTTGATAAATTTGTTTAATCTCATTCATCACATTTAGAAATTAGGGTTGCAACAATTGGGGGGCATTACCCCATGTGATATGTGGGTTACAAAAAAGCACAAGTTCATCGAACTCCGCTTTGGTTTTAGATTTTCGAAAAAATGCTTTATATCAGAAAAATTTGGGTTGGTGGAGGAAAACCGTAAATCTATCGAGGGTTGAATGTAATTATAAACGTTCCACCCTTTGATAATTTATATAGCTGGTGCACTTTGAATATAAAAATGAAGAAGATATTCATGCACAAAATGTGAAAATACAATATTGAGCGTTATAAACAAAGTGTTGGATTAAATAAAGCCTGATGCGCTTTTAATTTAATCCACTTCCTTCTAATAGATAGAACATCTATATTGATCTATTCGATGCAATATCCTGAAATGCATTTATTATCTCTCTAATGTTGAATATTGCCATGCGCACCAACTAATTCCAACTAATAATAGACAAACAATGAAAAACTTTGCCATTATCATCATGCATTCTCGAAAATCATTACACCCTGATGCTTGTTACAAAATTCAATCAATTTTCTTCTTACCTTATTATTTTCTCCTCGCTCCTTATCCATCATTCCCAAATAGAATCTGCAAAGAAACAAAAATCGTCCGATTAGACATCAATTTAATTTTTTTAGAAGGGAGAAAATTTTAGAGCAACAACGCATTCCTCTTGGTATCGATTTTCTCGGCCGAGGAGCGTAATGATCTGTTTTACAGCCTGCATTTTCAGGGACAGCTGTTTTTCTTTATCTCAGCCACTATAATACTAATTCTTGAAACCGATAATTTTGTTTACTTCACGCTCAGTCAGACT
Organism: Cryptophagus acutangulus; assembly: GCA_963556235.1. Lineage (NCBI taxonomy): Eukaryota > Metazoa > Arthropoda > Insecta > Coleoptera > Cryptophagidae > Cryptophagus > Cryptophagus acutangulus. Next base: position 1,022,333 of record OY744568.1, on the reverse strand, counting down.
CCAAAATTAAAAAGATGAAAAACTCTAATCAATTTTCCACGCACACGAAAAAAAAATGCTTCCCATCAAAATGGTTCGAACAAAAGAAAACTGGTTGGTGTATAAAGAAAGTTGCTATCTAAAGCCTTTTTCGTATAGTTCAAAAATTAGATCCCACAAACTAAATAAATCTGATGATACGATTAGCTGCATTCGCTACATAAACTTCTTCTTCAGCAAATCGAAAGAGAATAAAATGAAAATAAAACTTTCATTCATTTTATTTGTTCGTCCGCTGTTCATTCACATGATTAGAGAAGATTTTTCTATATAAAGTAATAATACAGCGACATGGCAAAAGTAAATTTTCGTTCTATACCTGTATGTTTTTCAAATTTTAGTCTGTTTGGAAAATAGGGGCTGAAATCTAAGAGCTTCGTCTTCCAACAGATGGTCGGAGATCTATCGAAGAATGCACCTCTATAGCAAGCTCTCTGTATATTATTATTATTACATATATAGACAAGGTGAAAAATATACAATGCCAGGTATATTTGTTGTAATTAATGATTTTTTAAACTGGCTGTATAATATTGAAAGTTTTCTACCTAGTACATGTATGAACTTTAATTAAAATAATTCAATAATTTGGTTATGCATCAAAAAACACCCTCTAAAAATTAATTAGTACAGAGAGCAACAAAATATGGGGAAGAGAAACAAAAAAATAAACCAACTTGAATAACACATGTCATTTAAAATATGAAATTGGTGTGTTTTAATCATTTACGTGATGAATAATACAATCCAAGCTGTCTAGCTTTACGAGAGATAATAAAATTTACTAAGTAACAAAATCAGGGCTGAAAATAGAAATCCATTACACAATTAAATCTTTTTATTTTCGTAATGTTCTACTAGCTAGCTAAAATAATAGTTTTTGACATCACAAAAAGTTTCAATCATTAATAACAGACTACAGTACATTTAAAGAGCTCTTAAAAACAGGGACCAATTTTAGTACAGGAATAAAAACCTAATCAATAATTCTGGTGAGAATTATGGCCGTAATTAAAGTAGGTGCAAAAAACGTCCATAAAATGCTAGTAGAAGTTACAATTTACATATAAAGGCAGCCATTAGATGGACGCTACGTCTACGACAACATGGCTGAGGCTTGGCTTCGTTTTAGTGTCTCGCGATAAAATTTCTTCGGACAATAAACACGCTGCAGTTTCTAAAATATTAACAATAATTGGCAAAGGATTCGTTTTTGGTTTGGGCAAGTCATAAATTTTTGGCAACAGTGAATTGTTATTACAAGGAATAAAACAATATTGGCCGTCCTTCAACTTCAATAAAATGCTTTTATATTTTCTTTGGTGTGTGTGGCAGAGTGTATAATAAGTACAGCACATTCCAAAAACATTGATCCTCAAATCTACTATGAGAAGTCCCTTCTAAAAGTGCAGGTTCAATGGCACTGATGCAGCAGTCGACTTGGATGTTTTTGTATGATGGTTACTTTATTTGTCTGGCCCACTCCACCAGGTATACTGGTGAACGTTGACCGCTCCCAAGGTTAATTTTACCTGTGCCTTGGGTCTGTCTGACTTAGGTCTACTCTCCGAGGAAACGAAAAAAAATATACAGGGTGTGAAAAAAGTCTTCAAATCAAAATCCAAGGTCTGACCCATTCAAATTGCAAATGACACGAATAGTAGTTGAACAAAGTAACCTTTAGGGTAGTTGTGCAATTTCGCTTTTTTCGAACAAGAACGAAAAATCAAGCAACCATTCAGAAAATTGGTAGTGTTGATTTTTAATAAAGCTCTAATAATTTTGAAACGTGTATTAAATACCATCCAGCCTTTCACTTAAGCAAGCCAAGCCAAGAAAGGTCAAATAATAGAGCGAAATGGTAACGACCATTTCAGGGTTAAACAAACAGTTACGAAAAATTCAAATTTCCTAATTTATTGATATGATTTTCGTTTAAAATTGATGGGTACTTTGTTATTATTATTTCAGAGTGTACATGCATGGAAAAGCTTGACACTGAGTGTGGGTTGTGCTGTTATATATGACAGTAATGGGAAATGATGATCAAGTCTAAAATAAAAGGTATTAAAAATTAAATCTATCCCTCGTTTCAGATGGGGTTGCTGGCATATTCTGTACAAGGGTTGGTTGGTTGGCATTGCACAGCAGATTATTCGACGCTCCTGCTGCTGCTGCTACTGCCGAATCGATAGCCAGTTTTGGTTTGCCATGAACGCACTTATACATATATATATCAGTCGTAACCCACAAACTGAAAAATTTCAACCCCCAAAAAAATGTATGAAACTGGCAATCAGAAGAGACGACATTTACCACCCAAAAAGATAATAAGAAACTAAATCTTTTAGCGCAAACTAAAGCCATTAACGCTTAATCACCAATTAATATGTAATCTGAAATTACATTTTAATTACTTAAGGCAGCTAATGCGATTTGGCCGCACAGAATTAAATTCAAACTAGTCTGAGCTTTGATCCATCTAGTGGAGGAAGCTTGAACCTTCTAAAAATCTCCCACTAGGTAGTAAAATTAGTTGAGTTAGACACGTGCAGATGTCGCTATTAAGCTTTACAGAAACCTTTATGGATTTTTGAATATGTAATTTGATAATCAATACATTATTCAAATATATTCAGATGCAGTGCTTTAAGTGCACTTTTCGAGTTGATTACATAAGTTTTTGTATTGCCTTATAGTCAGGTACAGCCTTGCGCTCTTAAAATTCATTTTTCTGTCGTTTTTCTCAAGGTTTCAAACACGAAATGCTGTCGGGTCAGTATGTCAATTGATTTACTCAAGCGGCCTTGCTAAATTGTTTAAATTAAAAGTGTTGCACTTGCAAGTCTCATTATTTATGTCTAACTTTTGCAAAGACTATTTTTGAGCTATCCGGAGATAATTATGCGCAGAATTATATGAATTTCAAGGTGTACATAAGAAAAATGCGGTAATATTTTAATGTCACTGCAAAACAAAATTCAACACTTGCATACTTTCCAAACCTTGAAATATATCTTTAAAAAGAACAAAAACTGTGTAGCAAGTCAATATTATTGCCCAATTTAAAAATGTTTTTGGTTACCACTAAAAGACGTGATGCAATTGGATTCTAGTTGGATTCTCGCATATACGAATCAATCAATATATATTTTTATACTTAATTAGCATGTTTTTTAAAACAAACAATATGTCATGGACAAATTGTCCTATTTTTCCAATGATAACTACAGCTAAACAATAAATTGTCAAAATACTCACTCGTCATGTTCAGGTTTCTCACTCTATGCGTGCAAAGTGTCCTGCAAAAAGCAAGAAAAAAATTATTATTATCTGAAATGCTAATTTTGTAATCAAGGTTCGCCTAGCTTTTTTCCTTGTAGTTTAGTTAGTATTCCATAGCAAATTAACTAGGCTATTAAGTATATTCCAAAATCAAGGCTAGATCGATGAAATAATACTAAGCAGATTCATGAAAAGTTTAACATAATAACCATACTACCTAACACCAGGATGCTACTGCATAATGATCGTAATTAACCAAAAAAACTATTAAGTGAAAGTCTGCATTATGACATTTTGTTACTTTTACATTGATTGAAAACTAAGTACCTATAGACGAATTGACATAAGACTTGAAGACATTAATTTTTTGAGAAATTATAATACGAGCTTTCATGGGATTCCCCCAATACTGCTGCTATAGTTTCAAGACCTGTACATATTTTCCAACAAAGCGTTCTTAATAAAAGACGTTTAAATAAAGATTATAAATTATGATAACCGTTTGAAATGAATAAACAAAAAACGATGACGGTAAACAATAATAACGGAGCATCAACCTGTATGTAAAATTTCTATAAAATAATATTGATCTGTAAATGAGCGTTTTCGTGCGTTAATAATTCGCCAATAAGCGAATATTTAAACTTCTACATGCATTAACGTTTTACTTTTAATTTTGTATTGTAAACATACCTATTTATGTTAAGTGGAATGAAATTTAACATTTGTTTATTGTTTATTTATCGATTTATCCAATAACTCAATGCAAGTCCTTTAAAACGACGTAGGTACGTTATTGTTTATACCGCTATACTAATTTGAAGCAAAAATAGATTGAATAATGCGTAATTCACTTCCAATATCTTAACAATGAACTACTATATTGACTCAGTTTTTGTACATACTTAACATAAGTAGGATAATAATAACATGCATTTTATCTGGAAGGAAACCAACGTCTGTCTCATATGCTATTGATATAAAAATCATAAAAGAATTATTTGCTCCTTAGTTTATATGGCCTTTTATCTGTAGATAAACTTATTATATTTTTATGTGTGTACACTGCACACTTATTGAATGACTTTGATTTTCTGAATAATAAACCAGCTAAATGAGCGGAATAATAATAGCTCTTGCAGCAGGAAAAAGATTCTTGTTTCGCTGCTGTCGTCTTGTGTGGTCGTCCAATAAATGACCGCGAGATAGTACAAAACAACCCCATTAAAAATCGTATTATGCTGGTGGTGGTACATAATGCACGACTCTGGAACTGAATCTAGCTCGGCTGCGAAGTCTAGACCACTTTCACAAATTGCACCCCCATCGCAGCCTTCATCGTTCATGATGAAATCCTCGCGACTTTCAGCCCAGCAAACGCACCTGTTTTGGTACTTGATTACCAAAACGTTCATAATTATTAATAAATATTCGAGCGTACGACACTGCGAAGGTCAAGTCTAGCTCGAGGTTCAATTAATTGATAAATTTGTAAAGGTCCATGGACCTTGGCGAAAAAAAAAGACTGTTACCAAATAGCAAAGCTTCCTTCCCATTTGATACGAAGACGGTGGAGACGGAGGACGCGAATAGAAATTGATGTGCCTCGCGTTGGTGATTAAAAGGCGAACGAACGATTGCATTACAGGTTAATGAATGAACTTGATGATCGGACGGTTAGGTCATTCTTTTTGCCTTCTTTATTTTATGTGTGCAAACTGCAAAGCAAGTGTGCTACACAGGATGTCTTGCTTGAATCCATAATTAATGGTGCCTTGTTTATGAATGTTTCAGCAGTTTGCTTTTCTTTTTTAAAATTATTGCTTTTGTTTTTCGAATTTATTTTACATTGAAAAGGTGTTTTTGCACCTATAGTAAAAGGTGTCAAGGTAATTAATGTGCCATTATAAATTAATTGAAGAAGACTATAGTATAGAAAAAAAATTGAAACGAAGGATATCAAAGATCAAGGGAGTACCTAACTAAGTAACCAAATAGTACCAGTTTATTTATGAAATCCCAAGATTACCAATAAAAATTAACACAATCTCTCGTGGTCTCTGACCTTGAGTATATTTTATGTTTACGTCTAGATCGTCTAATGTTCAATAGATAACTAATATTTAAATATTTCAATATATTTATAGAAAAGCGCATTTATATTTTCGAGTATCTTTTATATAGGATGGGTACGTTGTAGATTCCAGCCTTCTTCGGGTAGCTTACTCAAGGTCAAAGACCACGACAGATTGGGTTTGCTAAACCCCGGATTACCAATACCATGGAGACTAGTCTCTCGGATTTGCGCTTCCTCGCAATCTTCCAAGATGCCAATTTATAAATATTTTTGTTTTAGCCATCAAGAGTGTACTATGTATAAAATTTGAATGGGTTTATAGAGCGTTACAGGATCAGTTTATCCTGATTTACAATATAATCTGATAAGCATTATTAATGGTCAACTTATTTCCAACCAACCAGTTATTACAACCAATATTTTTTTGTTGCAGCAAATTATACGTCTATCAGATTTGTTTATAATAATTCTATGGGAGAATATTGTTGTAAAATTATTTTAAAAATATAAATACGTCATTTTCCAGCATCTGCTCTCAAGTAAATTGAATTACTTATTTTAATACTTTAGATTTTATTAAAATCTGGGTTTATGATGAATAAAAAATATGCAATAATAAAAATACAGTCCATTCAACAAGACAAGTCGTCGAATCAGCTGTGTGGAACAAATCTCCTCACATAGGTACATAAAATTGTTATTGTTCTAAAAATAATGTTGTTGATTGGAGAGAAGGTTCAACAATACGAAATACCTGTTTGAATCATGACTAATTAAATCACTGCGATTAAGATTATGAAAAATTATGTTAAAATTCCAATTAATGACTGGTAAATTACCGATAAATTTCTGAATAAGCTACTATAATAGCATCTATCTGGAAATACAACAAACATGAATGTTTGTTTATACGATTAAATTAATGCAGTGAAAAATCTAATCTCTGAACGTCATATACACAAGAAAAATGAAAATAAAAGCAAAATGTTGAAACCGAGATAAGAGACAAACCCAAACAATAATTTTCCTCCACAACAATCGCCCAAAAAATACAAAATCTCCCATTTGGCCCCCAAAAGCTCCGTAAAGCTCGTCAACGATTTTTGAAAGTACTGTTAATTAAATTAGTGTTGGCTTGGAAAAAATGGCTGCAGTCTATGCATATTTAACCCCCGCATTGAATGCATAAACAAAAAACCGACCTACCCCATGCAATGTCAATACAATATACAAAAGCGCCCCCAACCACTCTTCAATAGTTTTCCTATTTTAACCCCATATTTTGCGTATTGCCCTAAAACCCTTTAAAATTACGACCGAAATCTACTCACCCTGGTCGTTTTAAATGTTCAATTTATAAATAAATCATCAAACTTCTAGCTTAAGCTGCAAGCTCTTCTCTATTTTTAAGCACAAGAACAACAACACTGCACAATGAGAACAACAAAACAACACACTCACACTTTTGGGCCGCAACTAGAGTGCTTTTTTTTTCGATCGCTAATTTTCTAGCACAATTAACGCAACAACATTGTTATTTTCGTTTCGTCGTGGAAGAAGAATGGTGGACAATGTTTCATCGAAAAAACACATAAACAAAACGCAACTGTGCGCTTGTAATGGGAATTGAAACAGAATTTGTGTTGTCAACTATGTGTGGGCCCCAGCAAAATGCATTTGCTGTCATGTGACCAAGGTTTAAATGCAGTTTACTGCAGCTGCACTTGCAATAGTGCAACCATTCATTCCTAGATGTCGCTTGCACAATTTTAAAAATATATGCAGCCTTCTGCAGCTGGAATTTTGATAGTGCAGCTAGCCATTCATAGATGGCGATAAAAAAAATATTATTAAAATAACACAACGCTGAGTCTGTTTAATTAATAATATTAATATTTGTAATAATAATAATAATAACAATAATAATTTTTAATAGATTATTTTGTTTTTAATTGTGTAATTAAAATTAAACTTTAGTGTTGCTATTAATTAATAGAATGCAGCACCATCTCCATTTGTATAAAAACTTTATAATGATTATATAATTATAACAAAATTATTGGAACAACAATATGTTTCAATGCATACTTTTCCAAAAATATAATAATAACGAGCAATATATTTAAGGAAAATCACTTTTGACCTATATTAATTAAAATGCGTCACTATCATTAACGCGAATATTTTAAAAATGATTATTTGTAATCAGTTTTGAGAAGGAATAAGGAGATTTTCGATAGAAAAGTGCAAAGCACACGCAAACGAACGGAAGATTAGCGTTGTCCGTGTGTCGTTGTGACACGCACTTCCGACATAATTGTAACGGAAAAACCACCCCAATTCGCTTACCACTTAAGGGTGGTTTATGTGTGACGACTACTTAAAACGTCGCATCAAGAAACCTGTCTATCTTTCACATTTTTATGTTTCTGGAATATGATTTACGAAAGAAAACGTTATTATATAGAATAACTTGTCAGATGGATTTGTTAAAGTGCTTTTGAAATAGCAAATGCCTTTATTGTTTTATGTAAAGTAGGTTATATAAGTCAGTCGAATAGAAAATCAGATTTAATTTTGCTAAATATTTGGATTTAATTTATTTGTGAAATTAAATTAATTGCACCCCTATTTAAAAGTAATACAAAAGAGCGAAATAAAGCAGATTGACTAGAGGATTTAGACTAAAGGATTCTACAAGCTGCGGTGTCCGAGTGGTTAAGGAGATGGACTTGAAATCCATTGGGCTCTGCCCGCACAGGTTCGAATCCTGTCCGCAGCGATTTCTTTTTTTAAAATTTTTGCACCACTTAATAATTGTTAATCATTATCTCAAACAACATACGTTATTAGTTTTTTTAATAGCCCTATGCAATAATATGCAAATAAGGGAATAATATGCCATTTACAAGATATACGAACGATGTATAAAAGGTAATTTTAGTGCATGACCTTATTATTCATATAAAATGACATGTTAAGATTATGGTATAAAATATTCGCAATAATTCAGTGTTCGTGATGATCGTACACGAGATCAATCAGGACGCGAAGCAAGCAGGCCGTCAAACATTAAATACCCATATAGAATCACGCAACTACTTATAATACTTATAAAACAAACCACAAAAAATAGCAACATTATAATGCAAAGCCATTTAAATTCAATTTTCTAGGCATATTATTGCGGAAGTCCGCAAAAAATCACTCATAAATCCCCAACTGACACTAATTGACTTAAGTAATGTCAAATTAGTGCCCATTTGCGCCACATATAATTTTGGCGGCGTTCAACTTCCAAGGGTAATCAATAAGGCGCTGAAAGCATAAAGAGCGCTTTTGACTTAAGTAACGTCAAATTAGTTACAATTTGCGACAGAATTCAATTTTGGCGTCCAGATTTCAGGAAAATAAAATAGCGCAGTGCAGATGAGGGAGTTTATTATAGTATAATATGAGAAGAGGAGAAGTAACATGCAGACGACGAGTTTGGTAATAAAACGAAACCTTTTGACATCATAACTCTGCCATCATAAAACATGACATTAAAAATACGGTCTAATATTTCAGGCCCTTTCTGCAATCGACCAATTTAACTCAGCAACAACTGGCAGGCTTTTGAATCGGGTGCTTTAGCTTGACTCGTTGGATTTTTCTTTTGTAGGATATGAACGGTGAGGTTCATCGGAGCGCATAGTGCATTTTAACCTCTTATCCACTTACAGATACTTATATAAACCTCTCACCACCCTCATCGCGGCAGCATTTCCATTTTTATATGCGATACATGCATATATGGACAGACATACATGCCCCAAATCGATCATCATTGCCCTTAATTATCATAATTTCATTACCATTTGAACGTACACCGAAAAATAAACAATAGGTAATTTAATTAAGGCTAAACTAATGATGATCCCAGCCCTCTTCTTGACACAAAACGCTTGTTTAACACATAAACTCCAAACGCATACATAATTCATTGATCGCATTTTAATTGGACTGCAAACATTCTACGTGTCTATGCAATGTTGATATTTCGATGTAAACATCATTTTTTTCAATAAAACTGAATTATATCGCAGGAAATTATTCAATATATAATATCCACAAAAACATCATCATTAAAATAATTATTTATAAACAATATAAAGTTATGAGCGCCGTCATATTTTTATGTAAATAAATTATTTTACTTTTCCTAGAGGATAGAGAATTTGTTTGGTCGCAGAGTTTTATATTATTTTACTAGAAAACTGATTTTTTACTGCAAAAGCAGGACATCATCGCGAGAGACGAGCGGTGGCAAAAAGCTCTTCCATATCTGAAAGCTGCTGGTTTCCTTGGAAACCGAGGTCGCGGAGTCTTCAGTCTGGTGACGTCACCTAACATTGATTTCAGTTTTTTCCTTTTTCATATACAGCACACTCCTGAAAATAATACTACAGAGCTTTTTCTTAAAGCTCTTCTTATAAACTGACTCAGATTTCTTTTAATTTTCCTTCCAAATGTACATAGAAAAACAAATACGTATTCCATCAATTTAAAATTTATCTTTAGAGAATGGTGCAGACATGTTGTTGAAACCATTTTGTGATACCGAATAGGCGTGGTGATGCGCTACTATCTGTGCTCATCCCACTAATAATATTCGTTGTATCTTTAGGAACGAATCACGAACATTCCTTTAGAACACATGCGCTTTTAGCAGGAACATCGCACTATGTATTCAGGATTTCATTTCATTGTATTTATTCGTCGATATTTACTCAGTGCTAGTTTTATTGCTTATTCCCTGCAGGACTGCGTCGATGGAATGGAATGCGATCAGGAAGCTGATTCTTTTTTATTATTATTTATACGCAGCATGCTTAGTTTTAGTCTAATCAATTAAGCTCGGCATGGTTCCGATAAATTTGTAACAGAAAAATAGCAGCTGCCAAATTTCTTCCCTTAAAGTTTAAAGGGCAAATTATACGGAGTGTTAATCTTCATAAATTAGCATTTTTTTCTTAAAATATTGATTGCCAGGCAAATTGAGCCATATGTTTATATGTGGGGGTGTCCTTATAGACCCACAAAAGATCTAAAACTTGCAACATGGTTGGATTTAGTTAAATTTAGATAAGAGATCTTCTTGTTGGTTGTATTTTGTCTATAAGAATCTCAATTCTTCAATAAGATCTAAATCCATACCAATTGGTAGTCTATGACTACCCGAAAACGAAAAATGAGCAATTTTAGATATTCCATTTAAAGAATCTTGTAAAGCAGATAAAGACCACCCTGTATCCTTCCAGTTAAATCTCCAATTGCAGAAACGAAGGAAATAAGAGAAAAAGAGATTTGCAAAACAGCCATCTACTTGTACATACATGCATGACTGTATAAATGGATAAGTCAAGAACGCTCTTGGTATATTTAGACACAAAGGCATGTCTAAATTGAATCTCGTCTCGTTTATATACTCAGTCACATAGAGCATGTAAATGTATACGTATATAAAGTGACGATGACGACGACCGTGCACTTCGATACGCTCTGGCTTGACGATCGCAGCTACATCACGTTCTCAATTTATGTTTGCCCTCTTTTAATTTCCAACAACCTATATGCAGAGAGAAGAATATAATAAACTCTTTGTTGATTTGCGTTTAGCTATAAAACTTGATGGCACTTAACGAAAGCCAGTTCCATCCGCTAATTTGAATGGTGTGCAAAAGTTGGATATGTAGGAAAGTTGATGCTGATGGTGGTAAGTTTGACAATATTTTTTATAGCGTCGCACACCGCCGCACATACCGATATAGAAATGTGCGACCATAACTCATACAGGGACAACAGTTATACGAGATCCTGGTGAAAACCTGGTGAATTTATGACCGCAATAGAGGCAAACGCCATCTGCACATACTACTACGAATAAAACTGCAACATGCGGACATCACCAAAAACGACCAAATTTAATATATGTCTGAGTCCTGCTTTATGGCATCTCCCTTTTCCTGCTCTAATAACAATATTGCAGTAATTTGCCGTTAAATGTCGTGCAAGGACCAAAAAAAGAAATAGTTGAACAACACTTTAGATGGTGGCAATGTCACGACAAAGGGCGTGGATGGCGGTCATCAGTCATAACTATGTAGATATAGTGTGTGTGTCCTTTTATGAGGGCTTTTTTGAAATCGCGTGACGCACCCTCTATCTCAGCAAATTATACATATACATAAACGGGTCAACCGTTATTTGTCACATATCCGTGATTTTCATAACGCATTATTCCACCACGACCCTCTAAATCACCCCTTTAATTTATGAAATCATATATATAGTTTCTCTGATAAAGTGGCTTATTTTGTCATTTACTTTTTTATCACCACGATCTAACTCTAGTAATTAACTTTGGGAACTTTTTTTATTATAGTCATCACTCAGAAAAGTGTTTGTATGTACAAAATTTTATAAAGAAGAGGGGATACCAGGTCTAGAAGCAAGATTCAGAAAGTGATATAATAAGAGATTAAGGAACTTAAAAAATCAAGGATCTTGGAATAAGATTTTGGTCTTATTTAGGTTGCTTCCTAAATCTTCAGATGGAACGAGGACATCTAAAGTTCGGATTTGCATCCAAATGGAAAATCCTCCCAAATATTTAGTAGACAAAGTATTTAAAGTTGGTTCAATAAATCTTGCATGAATACCAAGAATTATTTGAAAGTATAAAACAAGAAATATTGTGCTTTAAAGCTTTTTTCTTTCATTTGCAGGAGAAACTTATTGTAATTTTGGTTTGACGCGTGTCATAATTTTCTCATAGTGCGCAAATGCTAAAGTCATTCTTCCGTGTCCAGTTTATTATCGCGGGTCGTTATCGTGACCACATCGTCCACTGTCCACTCCAACTCGGCATCCATAAGGGGGGTAGATGACAGATAAGAAAGCCCATAATATAACCCCGTGCATCATATTTCTATGTTATATGTCGTGATTTTTAATCGACTCGATTTACATAATAGATTATATAGAGCGATCCTTATGGCATACCTTTATTAGGGTTGATTCTACATGTTGTTATCAGCTATGATCGTACAAGTAGAAGTCAGGAGTCAATTCTTTTCATGACATTTTTACTGTCTCGCAATATTATGCACATATTATTGTTGACGTAGGTTTATGGATAAAAAAACTGGAGGGTGGCTTTTGAGTAATTATAGTTACGAAGAATAGAATAGAAGGCAATGTATATAAACCGAAAATTATCTGACCATAAAATATGGAAATGAAGAAAATGTCACGGCATGGCTTGTGCATATCAATAATATTCTTAGTTCTGTTAGATTCAAACCACCCTGTAGCAAAATACGCATTAAAATCAGTACACCATCGCAATTTCCTTGCACACACTCACATGTTTTATAGCATGAAGTTTCGTATTATATTGTACATGTTATGTATGGATGCCAACATAAATCAGTGACATTTCCATGCTGGAAGTGACCTCGCCAGTTCGTGTGTTTCCAGATAAGGAAGTTAACGCAAACCGACAGAAGCTTTGAGAAAATAGGTCCGTTATCTCACGAGTTTATATCGACTCCACCTTTTTCAGCCCTTTTTTTCCTGAATTCCAATTTAAAACCCTCACAGCATTCCCATAAATATAAAACTGTAGAAACGACGACTTTTTGTTTAACGAAAATTGCCCTGCAAATTTATTAGACAAATTCACTGTAAAGAAGTTTTAAATTGCCTTCATCATATAGGTCCTTATAAATGCTCACTAGCCGGAAAAGCCAAGATCCAATCCTGAGAAGCTCAATTTATCGACTCTGCAGTTTTGTTCGCGCTTTAAGATATTCCAAAGCTTTTTCTTGTGCTACGTATCACAAAGATACATGAGACATATATATGAAGTTGTTTACTACCAGTAATTTGTCAGCATGGTTTCCTTTGTTTTCAAAAGCCTGACAAGCAGGAAGACTGTTCTTTAGTAAGGGCTGGCAGCAATTGTAAAGTGGTGACGCTCGTTACTATGTTAATGTTAATCGAGCCACTGCTATACGCAAAGCATAATTTTATTCCTTACACTTGTGTTTATCTACTTCATTAATCGACGAAGCATTTGTTATGCCATATATGAAGAAATTTATTATTAGAGCGATGATGTGAACTGTGGAGACAACAACAAGTTTGTTCATAGGAAGATGCAGACTTGAAGCAACTTTAACAGATTTTTCGCTTCTACGTTTAAAAGAACCTAAATAAATTGAAGATATTTGAGTTCAAAGAGATGATTAGTATTGCAAATTAAAAGACCAAGAAGTGTTTTATAGCCTTCCATAAAAATTTATGTAAACTACTATCGACCAAGCGGTTTTTTAATGATGCAATTATGATCCGTTGACTGACGAAAAAAGTAAATTTGTAACTATTTGATGTAGAAAAAGAAACAAAAGTAAAAGTTTTGTTTGCATGTACAGGGCGTGCAGATAAATGAAACAATGAACCATCAAGACAGCAATGCAAATTAATAAACTTGCAAACCGCAAGCATCTGTTTGCGTGGCGTTGTGGGTAAACATGCAGCAGCAGGCCAAACATAGCCGGCAAAATAAACAAATTACATATGCATCAATCCAGAATGGGCCACATGAGTACATAGCCTGCAGGTTAGCAGAGAACGAACAGAGGAGAAGGATAAATGTCTATATATGAGAATCCGGGAGAATACCCGGACTATCCCGGAATATCGACCGTGATGCTCTTATCTACCCACCACTGGCGTGGCATCACAGGAGGCGTGCCCATGCGCAAATATTTGCGCACCAACAAAAGAAAAACCATCGACGTACGCGAACTCAAAGCCACGAAATCGGGCAGGTGAGCAGGACAAGGATAAAGCGATTGGCGCGGCCGTCTTTGATCGGGTCGCTGTGTAACCGCGATCAAAATCAAAAATTACAGCACAGTCGCCTCGAAGAAGTGATAAAACATGACAGCGAACCGCGGCCTCTGATTGGTCTAAACGTGCATGGAAAAAGACGATCGTGATTCTTATTGTCTCCGTCCAAAAGCCTTCTTGTCTTGGTTTGGTCTTGTCGGATGTGAAAGTTCATGATATGAAGACGGTTGCGAATTTTACTGTGATTTAATTTTAATTCAAACTAACTAGACTTAATAATAATAATGCGGTCGAAATCTGTTGCTCGAAGATTAACAGCTCAGGGTAAGTCCTTTCAATTCAATTATTTTTGTGCTCAACATTTTGGATCTAGTCTAAAATTAGCAATGAATGATGACCTCAATTTTTACGAGTAACGATAAAAGCTGCGCTATTTTCATGTAGAAACAGATTATGTATGATGTGCCAGCAGGAGCTTCTATAGGCTAGCAGGATGCGCTGAAAAGACACACCCCGCTCTTCTTGTCACTCCCTTTTCAGGCTCTCCCTAGTCCCCAAAGAGATAATAGGAGAAGCAAACAGATAAAGAGGAAGAGAGTTATCTCAGGATTTTCCTGCAGACTCTTATCTGATTTGGTGCGAGGCGTGGTTTCCACTTTTCGCATTTTTGAATCCTTGAAGTGGTTTGTTTTTATGATATTTTACTTAGAAGTCAAAATTAGATGATAAAAGAAAACAATTGAACACCTTGAGTTTTATTGGAAAATATTATCAAGTCATTTTAAGTACCGAAACGTTTATGCATTGAAACAACACATTTTCCTAGTCTATTATTATTTTATAGGAAAAAAATTATTGCAATCTCTGCATCAGGTTGTGAGACGTAATTTATGAACTCATTATTGGCTTGCTGTACTTTTGATAATGCAAATCGAATTGTTGCTATCAGTACCAGTGCACATTTATGGTGTTTACAAATTGAGAAAATTGCAGGATATACTTTATGGCGAAAAAATCGCACGTAATTTGTTATCAGTCAGTGGATACTGTGCATTTTCAATTTTATGATCAATTGATTTCTTTTTGTTGAGGAAATATAACAATAGAGTCGTTAAATTTAGTTAAATTGTTTTTAAATTTAGTTAGTATGGTTAATTGCTGTCATAACTTTATATAAAGCGTTCAGCGCATTTTTTTTCTAAAACCAATTTCAATAAAAATGTTTGTCCCATTGAGGAACGAATTAATTTTAAAGAGCAGGATGTCCATTGAAAGACATGATATACTACAAGAAGAATCTTGAGCCGTGTAAAATAATACGAAATGAAAATAAAGAAGAATTAAGTGAGGGTGCGTATCTGTCTAGATATCAAAGTACATTTATAAAAATCGTATTTAGATTTATAGAAATCCCGACGGACCAACAGGAAATGTGCTAAACCAGGCGGATTGTTTACGTTTTGTTCATCCCCAGTGGCCGGATGAGATAGCGAGCTTCTTTTTCTCCAGCATTGTCTATAACTTCCATTCCATCAAATCCAAAGATTAAATTTCATCTCAATTATTCCAAAACTGTTTTCATTTCAAGCACCATCAGTCAATGGGAAATTAGATTTTTAAAACATACATCAAGAGGGTCTCTTTTTTTCGGTCATGTATACACAATAAATATTTCAAGATCTAGTACATAGCCCTAAAACAAAGATTTAACTTTGTAGAAGCTTTTCTTTCTTTAGAAATAAATGTATATCGTCAGCAATCAAAAATCGACCGTTAAATCTTTGTGCCTTTTAATTACTCGCAGATGAAGAAGGAGAAAAAAGTCTCCCCTAATTTAATATTGTTCAACACTAGTAAGTGATTTACTGATTTTCCCAGAAGAGGTATTGTCTGACTCCTTGAATTCGAACTATTTGATGTTATAGTTCGAGATATTTCTAATGTTCATCCAGATCCAGAGAGAGTGTGGAGTAAAACGTGAGCTTTGTACATGTAGAACAATGGAAGATCATTTGCTGCAAATCATAAATTGCAAATGTACGTTTTGAGTTACAGTGTCAAGAGTTTGCAATTAGGCACACAGGTGTTCATTTCTATTCTCCAAGTCAGTAACAGGAAACTTATCAATACTCATTAACATCATGCTACTAATTCATGACTGTGCTAAATTTTGGCTTGTGAAGAAGGGCTCTTGGTGTACATAAGTGTAATGGAATAAAAAATGGTCTCTGTGGTGCTAGAGGCGTGAAAAGCACAAGCGGTCGAGCTTTAGCAAAGAAATTAAGTAAAACCTTTAAGACGACACGCAATCTGGCCATCGCACGCGAGTTCCGCCATGTTTGTCCTTTGTGTCGCCGATAAGATTGTCCGGTGGTCGCATGTCTTGTGATTTAATACCTCAATATATATAGATATATACAATATGCAGTAGCCCCTCTTTTATTACTATTACATGTTCGCATCCTTTGTATATGCGCCTTTTTTGCAAAAAGGATTTGATCGAAAAATTTGTTTTTTTACTGCCAGCATTTCTATGAGATGTAAAATCGACTCGAGCTTTTTTACATTTCGACTTACAAGAAGCAATGAATTGTTGTTTGCTTCTGTTTCTCTGTTTATTACCATTCCAAGAGCTCTTTGTTTCCTTTTACAATTCTATGCCCACATACTGAGTGTTTTAGCATTCTTTGATTATTACATCGTAAACGATAAAACCACCAACCACAATACCATAAAATGATAGAAAATAATCAAAGCTTTGATGATTTATATGATATGTAGTTTGCTCCAAGATATCGCTAGTGCGAAAATTGAAATTAATTCCAATAGGTCATAAATTGATTGATGTATCGTCACTAAAATCGATAGCACTGCAAAATGAAAAGGAACTCGTATGAAAATTAATAGCATAAATGAATGACCAAAGAGTCGTCTAAATTAATTAACCTGCTTTCCTAGTAGCTTTCAAACGATTTTAGAAGGTTTCCCCATAATTGCAATCAGATCTATTTGATGAGATACAAAGCGAAGCCTCTTTCAATCAAACTCAACTTGTACGTGGGAATTTTTAAAAAAGATGTTGTATGTCTGTCTGAAGCACTTTCGATAAAAGCATTTTATAATTATCAGGCAGAATGCTCAGTTTTTTTAATTATATCATCATTATGATAACGACTATAACTTTTCAAGTGTTGTGTTGTTTGAAATAAAAAAGAACATTTTTCCATATTCTATTTATAACCACTTGGTCAAAAAAGACAAAACTCTGCAGTAAAACCGATCGTAAAATTTGAGAGCAGGAGCCAAAACATTGACTGATAATTGTCTTTTCGTGTTCGAAACATAAATAATCCAGATTTATTTTGGCGTTTCGAAATAGTGATGACCTCTTCGATTTTAACACAATTTATATTAAAAATGTTTCCAAAGATTTACAAAGTAAATGTAGCGCACACTGTGTAGAACAATTATTGAGGGTAGCATTTGTGGCACCCTTATACACTAAATGTGTATACGCTACAATGAACTTCTTCAATATGATGCTTAATAGCAGATCATCACATATGTTTTTGATTAATGAACTTCACATACATGTGTTTACTCTGGGCTCTTAATGTCTTTATGACAATTTTTAGTCTTTAAAGTCGATTACTTTATGGTACAGTCTAGTAAACACTTTAAAAAATTGAGAAATATTGGACTTACATGAAAAATACTGGCAGTTCTTCCGGGAAGTCTGAAGATATCACTTGGGAAGCACTTGCAGATGTATTAATATTCGGTAATATCTGGAAGAGATCGAAAATTTGCTTTAGTTTGATGATTATTACCTCTGACAGAACTTGGTTATGTAATTCGGAAACGAGCTGGACATATGGCGTAACATGCGGATGGCATTTGAACTACACTAACTTAGGCGGTAAATTTAAATATACGGCCAAGCTTTCGATTGTTTTTTGACAATTCAAGACATTTTAAGAAATGCACTGTCATAATCCTTTAAGAATGGCTATTTTTGCCCATACATGTGCCAGATACCCAACTAAAAAGCCAGCTAGCACTAAGTTGAAAGTTTCTAATTCCGATAAAAGCTCGGAACGTGATAAGGATGCAATAATAGTGAGTACATTGTTGTATATAAATATCGTCCTGATGGCAAAGGCATTGGGATTTATATTAAAGTTCAAAGTGTTGCGGTTGAAATCCCCGCGTGTCACAAACAGAGTCACCAAACCGTGGTGGCTCACAAAGCGTCCAAAGTTAACTTGCAATTCAACTGTCCAAACGTGTGCATATATACATGTATATTGACGACCGACCAATGGTCACTTTATAAACTTTCAATTGACTGTCACGATAGTTGAAAAGCGTGTTTTGTTGCGATTGTATTGCAACAGGGCGCCAGATATATTTGCAACAATAGCTATTTATGCAACCAGTTAGGAAATGCATTTTTTTGTGTAACGAGCGGATTTCTGCGGGACGAGCGCAGCGAGTTCTGCAAAATAACGCGAGTTACACAAAATAGCATTTCCTAACATGTTGCATACAAGATTTTTTCTAATTTTTACAAGAACCTTCTCAAAAATAGTATATTATACACCAAGGGTGTGAAGTAGATTTTCTAGCGCGAGCACAGGTTCATATCCCGAGATGCGCAGCATCGAGGGATATGATAGTGCGAGCGCTAGAAAATTTTTCACAACCGTGGTGTATATACTATTTTTTGCACTACTAGCACGTCTAGTCCGCAGCGCCATTGACAGTTGACAGAAGAGTAAATTCAATTGTCGTAATAGATTGTTTGATTTTGTTTAAATTGAAATTTAAATTGAATTTCTATTAAACCGCTATTAAAACTGTTCGAATATCACAATTATTTATCATTAATATAATTTTGCAACTTCCAGAACCAAAAAAGTGCGCACTAAATGTACCATTGGAAAACGCCCAGTGAAATTGTAATTGATAGTTACATAAGTTTTAAAAATTAATTTTACTAATTTACACAACAATTTCATTGCTTAAATAGTATCAGATAAATTACCTACAACATAGTGATTCTTTCTGTATAACTTTCTTTTTAAATTCTGCTACGGTATTATCAGAAATTCGAATTATGTGTTTATTTACCCCGGGGTTGTGAAACGAAATTTCACAACCTCTCACCGGCATAGGTAGTGAAATTAAACTTCTCAGTCTGTTAATCAATATCATAAAGTCGTGTTCTATAGCTAGTAGTGTAAAAAGAGTTTTTTAAACTTATGATATTAATAATTTAGTGAATTTTATCAAAACAAGTAGGCTTTATTCGGAACTTTTCATCACCAGTTGTGAAATATTTTTCATTACATCACCAGTTGCGTAAAATGTGCCGTTTGCCAACTACAATCGATTTTGAAAAGTCACATTTTACATGCCAAAATTAGAAAAATTAGGTTTATATCACTGAAATTGACATTCTGTTTTTTAGTTGTAAATAAACGCAGTTCTATTATTCAAAACTCTATATTTGTAAAATGTGAAATGTTTGACAGGCGTTTCGGCATAGTTTATATGTTGCATATGAAAGCATACGTATTACAACATTTTGATTGTTTGCCAAAATGTATTGTGCAAAATAGTTTAATTAATATTGTATATGGCGGATGGCAAAGCGGGGCGATTAACAGGTTCAATGCCATTACTTTATCAGAATAGATATTAAATTAGTAGAAATTGCTCTGCAAGCTAGATTGAAGTATAAGTCGGTGTAATTAGTTCTTCAACGAGACTTCGTCACGCGATCACGTCAACTTTTCTCTCTAGGACGATCGGTATATGCCATCCGGACTGCTTGGTACTTGTACCCCTAACTAAAGTTTCCCTTAATGGCATCAATAGAAATATAGATATAAAATTTAATCAAGTGTGAAATTGAAGGAATTACGAAAAACTACATCTAGAAACCCACGCCATAAATTATTAGAAAAACCAATTAAAATTATTCCAGAAAAAAAATCAATAAAACTTGGTTTACGATGCTAAAGCAATTCGGATTTTTCGAAAAGCTCAAATTACAAATTTAACACCCTGGTGTTAATCCCTCCTAATCCCGGCATTATTGATTCTTAAAGTTTTTGGCGACTTGTTTGGCGGCATGGAATTAAACCACTGCGTGTTTTACAACACTTAACAGTGATTATGTCAACTAGAACCGCAAACAGTATCGAATTACAAAGACAAGATGGATATTAATTTGTACAGCATGGAGGAGAAGTGGGACATGCATCAATTGCTTTTTATTTACCAGCAAATACCATCAAGAAGCGCCGTTGTTTGTGTTGGACTTGGATTTCGGACACCTGGATCTGTTAAAAAAATATCCACAGCTGAAGATTAACCAATTTATCCAAGCCCATCCAACAAAGTCAATTGAGCTTTTCCAAAAAGTTAGGAAATTGATATTGTGAGCCTTCCCCAAATTAAAATATCACACCATAAGAAAACGCTTCTATAAGGAGGATAATTTCCTAGCTGATAAATCAAAGGCTCGTAGAGGAAGTCTAATGAACATTAATTTAATTTAATCAAGCTATCTGCAACCATAATCTCCGAAATCCCTGTATTGGTTGATTTATGTGGAAAGCGACCGAATATGCGTGTATATCTCACAGTAGTCCTTTTATTGTGTGTGTTAACAAAACTGACGACACGCATATATGTTTTATAGATTAGGGGTGTACATTGTAGTTGTACATCCAGGGGGTGCTCAGGAAGATCCTCGCCTATCTAACATCTCTATTGAACCATCAACACCTGGCTATATTTATACATGGGTTAAAACACAATGGATGGCATGTTACCCAAACAGGATGACTTTTTCAGCGTCAATGTACAAATCTCATCCTTAAATCGACCATAATGTATTACACTCACATTTACGATCCGAAATTATCATATTTTCGGCAGGATTTTTATTGCGCTTCTATTATCGGATTATTTAGCTCCTGCTGTTGAGGCTCTTAGCCTTGCACTTTGCTCCCCGTCGCGAAGACTCATGATAAAGCAGATAAAATAAGCCCCTCAATATTACATAAGTGTTTTAGATGACTGTGCAACAGATATGTGGAGTCTCTTATTAAACTCCAAGGATAATACTAAACGGCTTTTTGATGTTGTTATAAATGGAAGCAAAAGAAAAATCGTTGTTGATTGAATAGGGATGAAAAACGAGCAGACAGACAGGATAAGAGTTGGCCCCGGAAATGGGACTGTCAGGAGCCGGAAGAGGCGCGGAACTAGCTCTTATATAGTCTGTCTGTTTGGAAGACACGCGTGCCAGGATTTCCAATTTAACAAAAGGAAATCGCTAGATTACTTCAACATGAGCCGCACAATCATAATTACATTAGAATTAAACTGCAGCTTTTCGACATATCCCATTACCTGCCAGATGCAAGAAGAAGCAACAAAATCAAAAGTGTTTGTCTGACCAAATATTTTGCAACACTTTGTACGCACTTTGTAATTGTTTTGGTTTCCCCTTGACAACCTCACAGGGTGTACTAAAGTGTTTCAAATAAACTTTGCGAGGAAAGATTGTCTCGAATCTTCAACTTGGCCGACTTTGGTTTGGTGCTATGGTTAATTTATGTGGCTTCAGATAAAGATAATTGAATTTTCATTGAAGCAAAACTTTAGACTTGCAGCGCGGCGCGTTTTATTAATTATTCACATCAGAATAAGGACGAAAGAAGCGGAAAAACAACCAGATATCATAATTTGCTGTACTAAAGTAAGTGTGCGATATTAAATACGAGACAAGCGAATTGGGTCGTATCTTCAAGCCAATTTTAATTAGAACGGGCTGTCACCAATCGTCATATTGTGCTGCACGCCTTTTGTCTTTGGCTTTTAGGGCGTCAGGATCTTATTTTGGCCCATTAACATAATCAACAATTAGGTCTTAAATTGGAGCGATTTTAATTTTGCTTAACTTATTAACATCATATCTTTCGTCGGCGCCTTTGTTTTTTAACAAGGGCGCTTTTAATTAAGCTGTTTTACCAATAGGGTGCCGAAATTTTAATGTTTTTTATGATCTTCACAACTAGTTTACGATTATTAATTAAATAGATAACTGAATTCATATGCAACTTAATTGAATTAAAATCACAGCCATCATTAATCATTCGTACTATAGAAAAAGTGAAATAAAAAGGATGAAGACATCAGCACCCCGATGCAATGAGCTTTACAATATAGCTGCATCTCTTTCAATTGCATTGTCGTGCCAGTAGGTTTATCTCTATTTTTCTTTGGGATTGTGATAAAGCCAAAGCAGATGTCACATACACCCAGCAAATATTCCTTTTGAAATCCGTGAACTAACATTAGAGCGCGTGCTAGCTTAAACGGTATCTATTAAAAGTCTGGGCAACATCATCAAAAGGGATTAGCTGTCCAATGCATTATTCACAATGGATTGAATAAAATTCGTGCGACTATTCGTTTTGGTAATACGTGAAGATTATATGGCAAATTATGGGTGAATATTATTACATTAGTTATGAATTATTATTCGTAACGAGATTTCAGCAATAATTTATTCTAGACGGTGTGTGTGAAATTAACACCGCATCATAGGATGTTTTAGTTTTTCAAATGAAATTTGCCCATCGAATCGAAATATATTTATTAATATTCATGATGCAGCTACTTAAGAAGAGGGAAGAAGATAATCTCGCTGCTCTGTGCCCCTTTTGAATATTTTTTTTAAATTGAAATATGATTTGAATATCAATCAATATCATTTATTTATTCATTAAAGGATCAATGCAAATGTCGTTTGAATTGTCTTGAAAGTAAAACCAAACCAGTTATTTTGTCCTCTGGTACAATGCACCGTTTATTTTAAGTGCAAGAAAGATTCGCTATTTGCATAATGAAAATAGAAATGATATTTTCTCAAACCTATAAATATTAAGTGATATATTCTGATGACAAAAGCTGCACATAACCGTCAACGTTCAATATAATAATATATAGAAAATGCCTCCACTTCTCTTTCGAATGAAAGGCGTGAATGTGAATTTATAATTAGCAAAACGTCGATACATGTTGTATTTAGTCCGCCTTATCTACATAAGAAACCATACCTACATATTTCCATGGTAATTTATATTTATATGGAAAGCTGCTTTCTAGCTGCAATCAATAAGTTCACTTCTTCAAAAACAACATAAACAAAATTAATTCGTCGAGGCAATTTTATTGCAACTGCTGGGGGTTTCTATAGACAACTTCGATCCTATCTAAATTACCCAACAAGCACCCTACTAATCAGCAGTTATAGTCAGTTGTTAGACACTTCCTCAAACCATCACGAAACGTCGATGGAAACTACTTAGACTTCAAGTTTTTATTACCATTCAACTATGAAGGAAGAGAAAAATGTTGGCCAATTTTAGAATTAATTTACCTAATGCCCAAATTAGAAATACAGACTGAATTTAAATTGCCCAATCTAATTTAAAAATATTGGGAGCATTCTGATAGCAATTTAAGTTGACGTCTATGGAGTATAGAAAGAGATATGATTTTGACACGATTCCAGTGGTAATTTGGAGAATAAGAGGCACGTGTCTGAGGGCATTACGCCAAAAACCGAGTTTTACTTCCCGTCATTTCACACAGGATGCCAAATTGTTTGATGGATATAATAACGCAATACACACCCCTGCATGTCTACTAACCGAACGTCAAAGGGATTAACAACGCGCTATGGCAAACTTTCCTAGCACT
Organism: Cryptophagus acutangulus; assembly: GCA_963556235.1. Taxonomy (NCBI): domain Eukaryota; kingdom Metazoa; phylum Arthropoda; class Insecta; order Coleoptera; family Cryptophagidae; genus Cryptophagus; species Cryptophagus acutangulus. Next base: position 998,245 of record OY744568.1, on the reverse strand, counting down.
CACATTTATTGTGCTGAAAAATGATAAATATTTCGATATTTATATGATGACTAAAAAGGATCTCATCGGCTGAGAAACAAAAGAAAGAGCTATCCCAGCCTTCATATTCGGTGATAACGAAAGTGTGGGAACGAATTGAGAGGAATCTCTTTATCAGCAATGAGCACTTGTCATGTGTGTCGTCTTCTGCTCCATAAAATAGATGCCTTGTTGCATGTTTATGTTACGTGAGAGATAGGCTTTTCCAAACTATAATATTCATATAGTCGGCTATTGAATGCGGTTTCGAAAGCACAAAAATCTATAAAGTTCAATCAGAATTGCTGTGAAATTATTACCAATAGGTAAGAACATTTCAATTTTTTTAAATGCAATTTTCACATCAATAAGGATTCATTTAGCAATTGACTTTAATTATATTTTTATAGAGGTTTCTGTTTATTATGTATTTTATTGGAAATTATTCAGCTATAAAAAATTGATGATATTATTTAAGTTCAACACAATAGAATTAATTTTGCAAAATGTGACTCAATATCTAAAGCCAACTTAGTTGTTTCATCTAGAGTTCTAGACTATCCCAACGCTACTTAAGTTGAGCTATGCCTGGTCTACAAATATTCATCTCGAGCTTATCTAAACTCTTCTATCAGTTTTTGACTAGGAAAATCAAATAACAAAAATTTCATTCATGTATTTGTACAACTGAAATTCAAGAGTGATTTAAAACTAACATCTGTACCCTCTGTTGGGTATTATAAAGAGATTAAATCTTCATAAATACAAATGCAATTGCATTCAAATAATAGACTACTTGCAATTGTTCCAAATAAAATAATAACACTTATGAAATCATGTTAGTTTTTTTATTTGTTTCGAACTCGCTTTTGTTTTAGTTCATTTAGGTTTCAAGTGATTCTGTGAACAGGACAGATGCACGTTCGTATCGTACTGAAAAATGGATCGTTGCACTTTCGTAGGAAAAATAAATAAATAGATAAAATTTGAATATTTGTAAACATTTTTCTTAGAAATCGCACGTGCGTTAATTCAACATGAATCAGTCCAATTCATCTGATCAGAAAATCGAACGAATGAGCATAAATCTTGTAAGCAATTTCAAACATCAAGATTTTAATGTAAACAGAAAAATCGTAAATGTTATGCTATCTTTCTTAAAATTCATTGGCGTTTGGCTCATATAACAAACTAAACTAAAAATGTTGATCAAAATTGATTTGGAACGTGACTTTAAGCAAATTCCATCATGACCATCGATATATTCTCTTCTCCTGCTGGAACTCGAAAACGATAAAACAAAACAGCTTCTCGCCTTCGCTCATAAATGAACGGATAACGAATTCATTTTTGTTCAGCAGCAGCATAAAAAAAAAGGATGCAATTTCAAGATACTCGTGATTGATTTGTTTGTGCATGAATGGAAATTGTTTCATTATTGTGCAATAATTGGAAAATCATTGATTAAACTGCAGGCAGCACGTGTACGCGAGGCATATTATAGCAACTTAAAGCCCCAAAGTTGTGCTAAAAAACATCAGGGGCGACTATTCGCTTATACAAAGCCGCACGACGGTTTCAAAAACTCCCTCAATTATTAACAATTTGCGATCCACTCTACTAACCGCTCCCGATTACTAGAGTGCCTCTCATCAAGTGCGGCGGCAGACAAATGAACGTTCGTTCGTTCGCCCTGCTGCAATTTTTAGCTTCAAGTGTAGTAGGTTTATTTTATTTAACTACTAGTAGACTAATGAATTTCGCTTATGGCATTGTCACTATTTGCACCCTCGACATGTCAGATCAAAAGACAAATGATAGAAATCCATTAGAGCCATCGCGCTCCTCGTAAATATCATAAACTGCAATCGAATTTTTTCGCGCGTCTACTCTAAGAGACATAGATTATTTATAAGGCGACGATGAGTAACATATGTTTAATAAAATCACTTGTTGTTAATTTATCACATGTAACATCTTTGACTTATGACCTAGAAGCGTTTAGAAACACGTTACTGACACCCCCGAGGGAAAATGTGTGTGTATGTTCTTGCACTTTCGTGAGGGGTGTGAAACTTAATGGCAAATTCACGACGGCTCACACGATTTTACGTTTCAATGTATAATTGTCGTGCGATGCTGACAGTTTGATTTATTTCGTCTTTGTATCATTTTGCCCCGAAATTGACCAATTCGGGACTATCTAACATTGGGAGCCATCTAAAACTATTTAGTATTTTAAATAATAAATATTTTAAAAGATTCTCCGATTATAATTATTTTCTTCTAGCGAAATATCTGGCTCAGACTGATTATATCCTTCCAATTAATTAATTTGTTTAGATAAGTTGTTCGGTTGAGGAAAAAGAGTTGAGGAACGTCAACGCTGCCTTGATTAAAAAAAAAAGAAACGTATATTTAGAATTGATAACGTCGAAAAAAAAATTGAAATTCGAATTGATTACGTTATCACTTCCGGTATCCGTGTGATCATTTCAAAAAACCGGATACACAAAGGATGTACTAATGACTTGAGAGACACTTTCTTGCGGTTTGATAAATGAAAATAATTCTAATTAACCACACGAGATAAAATAAATGATACGCATTTAGTTTGAATTTCTCCTCTAGAATAGATTTGATTCAAGATTTCATCCCCTAAATTGACTGACTGCCCTTTAATGTATAATAGTCCGGCCTGGGGGCTAGTTTATACAGAATGCGTATGTGTGTGTGATAACGTTTGCAATATGGTCTAGTTTGTGTATACGAAAATTGAATTATTAATTCACTTCAAATTACAGCATAGGCTTTCCAGATACAAAGCATGCACAATAATTTATTAACAGACATATAGTCTAATGATTGCTTAACTAATGAAAATCACACACCCTTCTTTTCTTAAATATTACGGTTTAAGTCAATAAACATGTTGCTTATCAGAAACTTTTTGGAAAAATATTATAGACGATTATTATATGATAAGCCATTTAAACTATTTTTCTAGATTAATGGCTTAAGTCTAAAACTGTCAGATCTAATTGATGTCTCTTAATTGAAGATAAAATGAAAAACAACTGATCCACAAGTAGATGATCCTATTTTATTTTAGAAATGGACTTGCGCTCTACCGTAAGGGAGGTATCATAATGGTACTTTTGGAAAGTGACATAACTTAGCTCTCCTCCTAAGCAAATTTAAAAAACACAATCATAGGATTGCTAGATATCCTTATATTTTCTCAAAAATACCTTTAGATCACTAATAACGTCTTAAATACTAAAGATTTGTGCCCTAGATGAAGTATCTCTCTAAGCATTAAGCTACAGCATTTCTAAAGTTAATTTACTTAGATAATTTGTGCTCAGATACCATCTGTTGATTAAAATTAATCGTTATAGAAGTAGTAGTACTAAGTACAAAAGGCAAAAAGGGGCCTCTTGTTAATAATTTGTATCGTGATGAGATATATGAAGCAGCGCGAGCTGTCACACGCAAAGCAAGTGACAAAAGAGGAGAATGAAAAGAGAAGAGGCGGTGTGGGTGGCTTTTATATAGATGTCTACATCTCTCTCTCGGATTCTGTTGCACATTGAGCCTAAACACTGGTTTAAAATTGAAGTTTTGGCCTTCTGCGATGGAAACATACGAATTATTAGCGACGCCTGACTCTGCCAGTGAGAGAGGTCCTAACATAAAGCCCCCGCGCGCTATTTTAATATTAAATTGAATTTACGATGTGTATTTTCTAACACTTTGATGCTACGGTATCCTGCGGATTTTATAATTATACGGATTTTGTGGCTTTCGTCTGTTTTTGAAAGCTTCCAACAACATCCTTGTCAAAAATTCCAATTGCTTTTCATTTTATATACGAACAACACTCGCACATTTTTTTTGTTCCCATTTAAACAAAGAAAACGCGCTTTACGATTTGCTATTATTGAAACTTTATCGGATTTTTGATAAAGGGTGCGACACGATTTCGGAGCGATTGCAAAATGACCAGATTTAAATGCAATAGTCCTCGAAAAAGTTTAAAACGCATTTAGATAAGACATGGCCATCCATTTCAGTTTGGTCCATTGTTGGATCAAATCTACTAAGATTCATCACCACATATACATTTCTACGCACTCTATTCACAGGAGCTATAAACTTTAAAGTCACTCTATAAGGGCTACTTTCAATTTCAATCCGACAAAGCCCATTTTACCGGAAAAAAATTATTCGTTAAATATTTTGCATAAGTTTCAATGAAAAAATACGGTTTTAGATGGAAAAAACTTGGAAAAGTATCAAATTTCTTGAAAATTTCCTGAATTATTATTCAAATCTTCCAGGATAGATATTATACCTGATCTTGAAGGAAGAAGTCACAGTGACTTTTTGACATGCAAATTGCTTATGAATAGACTCTTAAAAAGCGATGTGTAACAATAATGTCATGGCTATTGTTCTTTTTTTTCATTTTTCTTGTACCCTAACTTAAAGCCTCTCTGTATATGTATGTTTGTATCATTTTGGTTGGCCATATAAATCTAAATTTACTTTCAACATATAGACAACGATGTAAATGCCATGGACAAAAATGGTATGAATTCGGGCTCCCCCTTTAAAGCTCCATACGCACACATATGTTAAATGTAGAAATGGGGTTATCACTGCTTGTGTGGATATATTATTCAAGGCTAATATGAGTTTTTTTTTATTTATGACAACATTTATTAATGTCGTGTACAAGGCCGAAGAAATGTACATAAGTGAGATTTATATGCACTTTTTGTGAAATGAAAGTTTGTATCAAGATATCCAAAATATATTCATCTTAGAAGAAGAAAATGATCACTGAAAGCTTAAAGCTCTGACGAGTTGGAAGAGTCAGTTGGAGATCTAAAGACGGTTATGCGCGTCCCTTTCTTGAAGGACAATGATTTAGAAGAATGACACAAGTAATAATGAAAATCAAGAGGTTATAAAATCAAAAAAGCACCTCTTGAGACATCAATACGTTAAACAAAAATAAAATCCAGTACATTGATGAAATGAAATCCAGTACAAAAGTGCAGACAATGCACACAGTAGGCGCACTCTAGTCCAACATATTATTAGTGGCCTCCCTTGATGAATTGGAGGCATAAAGGTGCGCGGAAGTCTTTTCATTCATTCGGGTATGAAAAATGTTATAAGAAAGCACTGTGATCAGATCAGAGTCATTTCGTACATGTTTTGCGGCCTCCAAATACAATAATGCAAGACTATTTCCAGGTGGGGGGTGCAACTAGTCATTATATTATTTTTGGTGCATTTAATAACGAACTTTAACGCTATTTTTCCCATGGTAATTAATTTTTTGATACTTTTTAAGGAAATTTCTGGATTTCTGGACAATAGGCTCGTAATTGCATCAAGATATCTAGGAAAAGTAGCTTTTTTACATTGAAAGGGGTAAAAAATGGTTGGAAATATACCATTTTACCTGTTGGCGCAAAGAGATCCTTACCTGATCTTGTCATGGTGTGCAAAAAGTGAAGGGTTTCTACCATTATTATTTAAAAGCGGTTACACGGTGGTTACATCCACATTTTATATCATTTTAACAAGATTTCCCTAAAATCTAACCCTTACCTCAAGGGGTTGCCTCCTAAATTCAGTAACTAACCGTGTGAAATTCTAATTTTTTACCAGTTTCTCGGATTCTTATAAAAGAATTATTTTCACTTCGAGTGGCTTTTGATTAGTTTTATTTATATTTTCACCCCATTTTGGCGTCAAAGGCGTGATGATACGCTAAATTTTTACCACAATACCGAAAATTAAGATCCCAAAAACGGGTTTCTGGTTAAAAATCTATTAATCAAGAGGTAAAGTGGTGAGAAACATTTGGCTTCCAACTTATCAAAAATTAAAATCCACACTTCCTGAAAATCTAACTGATTTTTATGACCTTTTTATTGTCTCTAGGAATGAATGAGTCCATTGAACAATGCCTATAAATCCCATTGTCTAAATCGAGTAATTAATCTGTCGATTAAAAAGCTTGGCTATTATCGAGTGAGGAATAAAAGCAGCAGGCATTTAAAAAAAAAATGAAAACAAAATCCAATTGAGCCATCAACGTCAATAAGATAAAACATCAACCACATATGCATAGAACCGAACTTTGAGAGATAGATCCGGGTTTTCTAGTTTGAGTAGTGGGGGGTTTATCCTGTGGGATAGCCCTGCCCATTTGCCCCACCTTAAACACGCCCTATGACAGGGAAGTCCCAGATCCTGGAACATCCTGAAAGCCAGTATAGATTTAGATATCGAACGCATTGCGTTATATGACATAGATCTAGAGCTTTTAGAACTTCTAAGGCGAAACTGTTACGCAATTGCCATTTTTATCAAATCTACAAAATTAATCAGTGAATTGAATTTTATTTGTGCTTAATTTGTGTATCGGATTTTGGTCACAGTGGGTGCACGTTTCGAATTTATTTATGCAGACTTTGTGACGCTTTGATGCTTCATCAGACAATTATGACAGGTTAGTGTGGATCCAGATTACTTTAGATAGTCAGAAATTTTCTTGGAGGATACCACAAAGGAAATTCCATTAAATTCAAATCGCAATTTACCACCAGATAGTATTTTAACTAATTATCAGCAGCTTGCATAATTGTTAGCTTTTGAGAAAGCCTATCCAAAAAAATTCCGCGAAGCCAACAAAATATTACGTGACATCTACGGTAATAAACTAATTGACTGAGTTTCGTAGTACAATGAAAACATGGTCATCCATTCATTCATATCTATTCTCTTGCTGCTGGAAGAGCGACAAATAAAGAATTGAAACTTGTATGGATGGCGATGATGGCTTTTGAGAATCCGTCGAAGAATTTGTTTTGTATATAGAGAAAACCACGCACGCACATCTTTCATGCTTTTTATAAAACCAAAAGATCCTCATAGTCTAAATATAAAATACTTAATCAATTCCTAGAAATCGCTGTGTTCTTATTCCAATAGCAATATTTATGTAGGCATCTCTATCACACATAATATTGATAAATTATTAAGTAAATAATCAATCGCAAACTTATCACAAATTCTTATTCAAAAAAATCAGGTATTAAGCACTTATTGATAGATATATTCTGTTATGCAACAAGTTGAATGATTTGTTGTTGGTTTAGTTTGACAAGTAGTACCAATAGTACAACTTTGTTTTATTTTGGATCTATGGAAGTTGGAACTAACCTATCACAATTCGAATTGGACAACTTCAGCAGGACTAAACAATATATGTTATTGTTATCTTAAGTTGGTCCAACGACCCGCCACTGTAATCGCGAGATCGTGCTCAATGCGCTAAAGTTCTATTAAAAATCACTTGCTAAATAAACACAGTGGAACATAATATATCGCATTTCGCATTCAGATTTTAATGTCTGCAGAAAATAAAGGAATAACGATGCTGAGGTCTGTTAGAGTTGGATTCTTCTCATCTCGTTTGCCCATTTATTTTCCGTATAATATCTATTTGAAGATAATAAAAGTAATCAGGTCTGAAAATTGCCGAAACATGAGAACAGCGGCTTCTCTAGGATTGCTCTTGCTAATCCTATACAAACAGGGCGGCTAAAGTTGCACAAAAAGATCGGCATCAAATAAACCTTTTTGCCTTTTTGCTCTTATCGATATCTAATAATAATCATCATCAGCACAAAATCACAAAGGCCAAAATGCAAACAAATCATAAAACCTATATTTTCTTGCTCGTTTCTCAAATGAAAATCCATTTTTCCAGAAGGTAGTGAAGATGAATTAGAAGTGTCCAGTCAAAGTTTGCACGAAGACGAACAGCATTCGATGGACAAGGCAATGGTACCATCAGCCACGTTTAACAACAACGACGAAATGTTACTCTCGTCATCGGAAACAACGCCAACGAAACTCTCCCTGAAATCGCCATACGAACTTTTCGATCATACGGCAAAGTTGGAACAAATGTACATGCACGTTCGCGAAGATGTGCTAGCCAGTGCAATCGTACCGAGCGAATTGGAGGTTCGAGAGCAAGGTGTCTTTGCGAGGGTGGCCTTGACAAAAGGGATACGTTATGGTCCTTTTCAGGGAAAGTGGGCCAGCCGACCTGAAGATATGCGATTCGCGTGGGAGGTAAATATAATTAGTTTATATCTTTCTTTTTTTGTGTAGAAATAATGTAAATATATAAATGTACGGTTATTGTGGATTTAAGTAGGGTGAGAAAAATTGGCTGTATTTGTGTAAAGTATACATTCACGTATTATTACCAAAAATAAGGGCGACATAATCCCAAATATTCAGTGGGGTGTGAAATTGGAACATATTAATGAATTTTATTTCAACGAATTTTGCCAAATTCTCTGACAATAGTATCTGATATATTTGTGATTCGTACATCAAGCTAAAAGTAAGAGATTTCCTAATAAAATAACAAGTAAATAAATGATTACGATTAATCATTGAGGAAGCAACTACTTGAATGAAGTCTGAAAAGTATTTACTTAATTGATAATTCATCAATATGACACGCATTTTTATGATTTTATCCTCAATCAATGATATATATATATTAAGCAACCGTTAAACCACAAAATCTCTAGCAAAACCCTAATTTTTGGGCCAATAATAGGAATATATTATTACATTGTGTTTATGTATAGCACCGAATTTCCTGAGATTATATTGATCTTCTCAGTGATTTTCTATTGAAAAGGGGTTTTTAAATGTATCTGTCAATCATTTCAACACCTGGTGCAGACATACATTTTGCGAACACTTTGACAAACAAATTCCATTATTGCAGATATTTTTTTAAGTGCGAAAGTTGTTTTTTTATCAATAAGTTTTTATCTTCCATTGATAATTTCATCGGCAAATATATATAATAGATAAACGGTGAAATAACCGCTTCTATTTTGAAGTTGGTTGTTGATGTAGAAAGTTTATTTGGTTAGACTACTGGAACATATGTATTATGGTGAGTCTTTTTTTTTCGCTTTCGTTTCTAATCAAACATTGTAATTTATGCAAATTTTATGTAACTCGAGCTCCAAATCAATTTTGGCGAATTTGAGTTTGATCGACAGATGTAACCGTTACGCAATTGCGAAAACCAAGAGAGAAATCGAAGATCAGTAAACATGTTTGAATACACAAACATTGCCTTTCTTTAAAAAGTAGCCAGTTGATTTTTATGATAAGTTGATTGTTGGAACATGTGACACATTTTGTGACATGTTTTGTACTTCCAATTATAATATAATAAAGACATATAAACTCACCCTTGTTCACATCTTGACCTGAGCTACCAGTCTATAAAATACGCTCTCCACTGTCCTGGTTGAGCTTCTTTATTTTTTTTCAATTGTCCTTATTATACGGTTTGTGATTTGGACCATGACTGAAAAATAAAAGAAAACTGGAATTACATAACTGAAAAAATACCAGAAAAGGATCAAGGCTTTTCAATTTTATATTTTCCCTTCAAGATATCTTCAAACCAAATAATTGCTATCACAGATAAGATAGATCTCTCAAATTAAATGATTTCTAATTTAATTGACGCGTAAAATATCTAAAATTATGTAACCAAATGGAAGAACATTTAATAGTAAAAAGGAGCAAAAGGATATTAGTTGGAGAATGATTAAGAACTTGTCTTCTTCCTTAATATTCGAATATGAAAGTGTAAAACAAGGGGTTGGTAAATTGCCATCAACGAAGGGGGATGGATGCAAGTAATAATCAAAGTGTCGCAGTGGTTATTAGCTCGTATATCAACAGACAGCTGCCAATGATGGCAGTTTGACCTTTGTCTGTAAGGACCTCTAGCACATACAAGCCTCATCAACTCGGAAGCGACTTGTTATCAGTCACATAATGTACTTCTTACTCTATACACACACGTCTTATATACGATCAATTATCTGCTTCTTGTTTTGACATTCGGGAAATAACTTTTAGATAACTTGCCGAGATTGAGAAGGCTTGTTTTTGGTGTGGAAATTCGGTCATTTATTATATTTAGAGGTTGTATTATAAATGGTATGGCAAAGCAGCAGGGAAATCTGCAGCGGATTTTCAAAAATGTTTCACAACCAATTAACTTTTGTCTAACCGACAATCATTTTTCCCCGGCAAGATATTGAAGATTGATAAATCAAATTGGTCTTGACCTTTATGTGATTGCGCTACAAATGTTATTGGTCTTGGAGCTTGTCCCCATGTCCATTTCGGCCATCTGCTGTTTGACTTTCAGCGCATTAAAAATAACTCGATAAAAAGTTCAGTAGCTGATACTTGCATTCGATGGCCGAACACGTGATGGCTTTTCTCCAAAGAATTCTAAAAGATTCCGTGATATTTTCACACCCTTAGCTTGACATCGGCTTAGGATGTTTGAAAGAGATACCTTTGATTGTTATCTTTACTACCTACATTCTACTGATGATGATGGTCAGAAAAAAATTGATGTATATGTATACAAATCTAATAATGGACCAGAATTCTTGTGCACAATGCTTCGGAAATGTGGACAATTGATGACCACTACCATAAAACTGCATCTTTGACACATTTTACAAGACAATTTATCAAAATCATCAATTCCCAAAGATAACGGAATTGATAATTTCATATACAACTGCACTTGAAGATCTTTTGGAAAGTAGGCTTGTTAGGTACCAAAAATGCTGGAAGAATTGGGGCTTTAGTAATCGGGTTATTAACAGTCGAACGCGTTCTGGTATCGGAAGCTTCTTTTCTATATATTTATTGATCGGTCCTATTGAAAGTCTAAGGTGTCAAAAAGCAGTGGACCAGCTAGACTAGTTGGCACTTCTAAGAGTGCCAACTAATTGAATCATTGACAGCTGAGCTGAAGTGATGCATCTGTTAGTTTGGGGTGCATTAGTAATAGTTGACCCAAATGGAGACACTGATTGATTCTTCTTTTTATTTTATTTTTTCTCATTGCATATACAATTGTGATTCTAATCAGATAAGACTCAGCCAATTTTCGCAAGTTGTTTTGGAACAAATAAACAGATAAGGCTTAAGGATGTTCATTGATAAAAAGATCTCCGAGTTGTCGGTAAAAATGCTTTGGAGATGGGCTACCGTTTTGAAAATTGATTTATTTATGGTAGACTTGGTGCCTATTTATGGGCACTTTTCATTCAAACTGGTCACACTATGAGAAGATAGTGAATAGAGAGACGTTTATGGATGCGGGGAATAAGTGATCATAGGATGGTTGACACCTCCGAAAAAGGGACCGCCCGTTGCTTCTAAAGTGACGTCTACATGGTAAAGCTCTATGCTGAGGGCTTAGACATGCTTCCAATCCCCTGTTCTTTTGTTCGCTTAATCTACACACACACACATCTATATATATACATAATATTCACCATTACTATTACCATTCTTCAGCTTCTCTAGATTTTTATTTAAAAAACCGAATTTTTCTCATCTAAAAAAAGCTCCTTGCGAGAAGGGCCTTTGGAGTGGGGAAAGGATTGATGTACTACTGATGGTGGAGGGCCACATTGAAAATGATATATTTAACCCTTGAATGATATAAATGAGGGGCCAAAAAAACACTATGCAGCACGTTGGACGGTCATCATCATTAATAATTACAATTTTACCAAATGCACCATCTGCATATCCCAAAATATATAAATGTTGAGATTTTAGATAGGCAAATTTGTTTTTTGTGTTGGAAATTAATTTCGTGAAATATGTCAGAGTCATAATATTTGAATATTTAAACGCATGTGACAAAGTAGAGGTAATTGAAGAGTGTCGTGACAAAAATGCAAAATTCGTTCATAATTTGTGGGGTTTTATGCGATAACTTTTTCGAAAACTTTTCTGATATTTTTAACTTTAAATCCCCTTGCGGGCCCTTTTATGTTTGCCAAACTTTTGGCGAAGCGTGTAAAACTCTATACAAATAAGCTTTTACAATTTTTTTTCTCCTTTAACCCAAACTTATTAATTATTTCTCTTCTGCTGTTCTTTTTCCTTGCTTTTCGCTCGACGTTATAATATTAAATTACCGAGGAAATCGCGCGCGAAAAGAATTCAACGCAACACGCGGAAATCATGTGGAAAACTCTTGCAGCTGACTTTCTCCTCCAACTTGTAAGCATCCTTGCACATTGATGACTTATTGCCTTTTTCCTTATGTTTTAATATTCTTTTCTTGCTTCATTCTTCTTCTAAGCGCGCGCCATCTTTCGTCAAGCACTTCGTATTTACCTGCCAAGTGCAGGTGACTGAGCGCAGGTAAATTTTACCTTCACCAGCGTTCAATCAGATGGCGCACTGTTTGAGTTTAGGTTACATTAATAATTTTTGGCGGGCAGGCCGTAAAAATTATAACCTTATCTAACCCATTTGTCACAATCGCAATTTAAAATTTATCAGAAGATATAAATCGTGGCGTTGCTTATCAAAAAGCAATTTGATAGAAGAATTAGAAGTAAAAATGTAAAAGTGGAAGCTTTTAGATGCGGGGAAGTAAGTTGTATTGGATGTCATAAATATTGTGGGGTAAGATACGAAGCAGAACGTCTTGACGTGCGCTTCGAGTCCCGGGTGCTCCGGGGAAGTGATAATTGATAATACATTTGTAATATATAAGCCTACTTAGATTCAATTTTTATGTAGTTGTTCAGCTTGGCTGAGTTTCAGTTTAAAATCAATAAAATATAATACCTACTCTACTGCACTATGTGGCAAAAAGTTTTATTTCTTTTGCATCAATTTAGACTAGAATTGGTTCTTGGTTGTGCAAACAGGATGGAGTAATTTTCTAGCTTGGTAGATGACGTGCAGAAACAAATGAACTATATATTATACATAATATATCGATAAGAGTTTAAACACTTTCCAATAATTGTACTTTCTAGAACCATATTTTATATCGCGGCGTTTTGTTTTTCTATCAAATCGATTTGAATTATTTAATTGCTTTTGCATTAATTGACAATCCACTATATACGTCTTCGATTTTAATTGCTTTGATTAGCATTTTACGGTTAGATTTAATGGGAAGAGGAAAATGCGCGCGTTCAAACGCGCAAGTTTCCCTTTTATGCTCTTAATCTCTATCATCACCTTCAACGATGAAGAAACTGAGCTGCAGAGGATGTCTAATGACTGGATTAAGGATCAGACCATTAGGGGTTTTGAGGGCGGCTGCTTCCGACAATTAGAACGCACCCTTACACTATATAGAATAGCAACCGCACGCCCCCTTCTTTCACCCCTTAACATGACCAAACTTTAATTGGTGACATATACAATTATTGCGAATAAAACAACAATTTTTCCACAAACATTAGATCAATCAAAATCATTCAATCTTTTTGGCCTTTCAGGTTGTGGCTGGATCTAGAGTGCGGGGTTGGTTGGATGGATCTACGGAGCATCAAAACTGGTTGAAACTGATCAACAGCAGTCCTAGCAAATCCTCCTCGATTAATATGCGATATTATTTGCATGGTGGACAAGTAAGTATTTTTTATCGTTTTTGAGCAAAGTTACTTAAGTAAGTTTGTATAAAATATTGATTACACTTGGATCCTGTTATGGTAAAGTAAAATCACCCACACACACACATACACACACTGATATGAATTTTTTATCGGAATTTTGATGAGCAAGGGATTAGATTTATAAATAAACCATGTTTCATTATTGATTTATTCAATTTGTACAAATATACTGAAGATATAAACAATGAATTTATCAAAATAAATAATTTTTTTGGCTAATTTCAGTTGTGGTACGAAACTGCAAGCGATATAAGTGAAGGAACTGAATTGGTCCTGTGCGAAAAGGAGCCGTTGAATTTACAAGAAATGTTTGGAGACTCGACTTCAGCTGATGAGCGATCAGATCGAGAAACAGGTAAATTAATTATAACGTCAATTTTTCTATGTAATGTCGGAATAAAAAACAGATTTCCTGTTTAAACGATAAATCACCCTCATATGTATGGATAGATTTGCGGCAATTAGTATGTCAAGTCAAGTCAAAAGTTCACTCTCTGATGGAGAGCATATGCCGGATATGGTCAGCGTCTTCCGGTCATGTACAAACATGTCCTATAACATCGAAATGGGTTACAAATATAAAAAACAGCTAGTGGAAAATCGAATCACAATAATAATTGTTCGCGTGCTTCAAAAATTAATTTGCCACACGCTATTATTGTCGATGTGCTGAACGATTTCAATAGCATAGAGCCGAAGAAAAGACACAAGGCGAGTTAAGTCAAGCGCAATCCTTACTTATACTTCGACATCATATAAATCGTCTTATTCATAGCTCACTGGATCTTGTCAATGGAATCACGATATCATAGCCAACGGTTACTTTGATTATACTGCACTTCCGCCATTCCAAACTGCGGAAACTAATAACCACAACTTTTAATGTTTGCAATATTCCTTAATTAACTGTGCTATTTCAAAAAGAACGAAAAGCTTTACCCTTTAGCTTTAGTTTTTCCAAAAATATTAAATTCCCTACATGTTTGAAAAAAATCGTGCAAAATCTGTTGACGGTTAGGTCAAAAAGTCAGGTGCGTATTTAACCGTATTTAAACATCTGTTCAACCCCTAATTTCTGAATTATGCATCGGATTTGAAAAAACTACTAAAACAAGATCCGTACCATTAAAACAATGGAACGCCATATGGCACGAGTGCATTAAAAGTGGCTATCTCTGACTGTTATCGGTTTGGGTGTAGTAGATTCTTGATTCGGTGTGATATATTTTCATTGAGATTGAAAGACAATATGAAAAATGATTTTTGCTAATCCTATAAAACCTCAACGATCTAATCTGGTGTGTACATCTCAATTTCAAATGACTCGAAATAAGCCATTATGTTCAGTCAAAAGTCGCAACCCTCATAGATATGTTATGCACAGTTAAGGGTTTTTAGAGGGTGATTTTATAGTATAATTTTTTTCCTGAGCTGTTTTTCGAAAAGGGTGCACAATGTACCGAGAGAGTGTATATGATATCAGTTTAAAATGTTTGCCAAATGCACAGCTGGGATTAATCGGATTTATTACGCAACGCATTGACGTTCGTCACCTTTTGTTGCACGGTAGGGCTGTACGCCTCTATCACATATTTATATGCTTTTGTTGTTAATGGCTCTTGCCGAAAATACACATGTAAGAGGCGTGTGCGTTAAATTTTAATCATTTTTTATTATGGGGAACAACTTTTCGCGCCCCAATTTAAAGCATCTAGAAAATTATTATCGAAACAGCTTAATTATTTCGGTTTCACACCCACTAAACCGTGGTAGAAACAATCGGACCAAAGAAAAGTTCTCACAAGCCAAATTAAATTATAACGTTTATTAATTCCATATGGGTGCCTTATGGATGGTACCTTACTGCATATCTTTCAATCAGCACCTGTTTTTTAGACTACAAGTCTTTCGACCAGAACACCAAAGCAACTCTTGCAGAACCTTCCAAACGTTTGCTTCGATGGCATGCTATCTCAACGAAATTGCAATTTTTGAATAATTATGGCACTGGCTGGGATGAAAACAAGAACATCAATCATACAGTTACCACCCAAATACAATAGCATCTAACCCCATTACATAATAGTAACTTTTATCGCATCACTAATATGATTCGCTTAGCCATCATGCAGCAGCATCTGCACCAGAATCGTTTTACTATAATAATCAAAATATGACCATAAATAATGTTTGACAGGACAAAAATTGTTTATGACAACTCCATCAGAAAAGCATGCAAGAAGAAGGGTTACTCTACACAATAGCCACGACTAATCCTGGGGTAGGCGCTGACACGAATTTTGTCACGTGCCTTTTGTGTATTGTTTCGCTGATTCTCCATCAATATCTCACTATAAGACATAATATTTTTTCATGCAGAGTGAAATATAAGCCAATTTATTTAAACAATTTTATACGCGGAATCGGGCCAAGAAAACCGTTTCTTTTTTCTGTATAAATCAAGCATTGGGGGGTGAAAAATCACAAAAAATCAACGGAAACCTCCCACTGCTTCCAATTACGGATCGTATTGCGTCCTTATCATATGAAAATACCCCACCCTCACTAGTATATGTGACACAAAAACGGGGTTAACAAAATCATGTCAGTCTATCTGCACTCAACCCCTAGTTCTATCACTTTCACTCAAGCAGGACGAAAAAGGACGAAAAATAATTCAACTCTGACCCGCCAATGGGGTTGCAGGTGAAAATAGGTGCATATGCATGTGTGTGTATGGTGACTTATTACTATTTTGTTTAGTCTAATTTGAGTACCTGTGGATTGAAGTGCTTACTTAATTTTTTTACTTATTCTATCAAGGTAAATTTTTTGGATCAATTAATTTATAAGTAAATAGTACGATAACTGATAGCTTATATTCATTAATCAATTTATATTATCAATTCTAGATATATTTATTTATTTAATATTCTGAGAGACAAGATAAAAAATTTCCCAGTAATTATTAGGCAAATAATAATTTATATCTGATTTTGAATATTTTAATTCGCGTGAATATCAAAGATAATTTATTTATCTATTAGATAATGTGGCTAAAAAAATATTTTTCAATATTTTGCAGCGTCCCAACATAGTGGTACCGTCGATGACCACGAAGACGATGAAGAAGACGATTCAGAGATTAGATGTTGCGTGTGCGACCACCCTTTCGTCGATGTAGACAAGTGAGTTTTCATTAATAATGTAAATAATCCGCATATGAAGCGAATAGACTTAATTAGTCATTTATTTTTATCGCGACAGTTTATCACTTTTGGAAATATGTTCTGTGACAATAAACGTGACGAGACACGTGATGCTACTGGCTATTGTCCAATTTATTATTTATGCCTTTATTAAATCTTTATTAGGTTTACTTTCGCTGTATTTATACGTTCTCTATCTACATGTTTGTCAAATAAGGCGCAACATATAGTTGTATTAAATTTTCAGTGGACAAGTACACATTAAATGTCCATATCGTTTTCATTAATCACGAAAAAACGTATAAAAAACCATAAAGAATATGTTTCCTTTTTGATTTCCATTTCAGTATATGTGTGAAGTTCGCCAGGTGTGTTGTTGATGCACTCACACTGCGTGCGATCAATTTATTATTTATTAATCCAATTGATAATCAATCATAAACTAGCTTTAACGTAAATATATATTTTCGACCGAAGAAAAAAATTCATTTACACTTGGCAAGAAAGCTAGCGTGTCAAAGTTATCTTAGAGCCAAAACCAATATGCCATAAAATAGAATGGAACTAATTGAATTTCTTCTTCAACAGATTAGACGATCATTTGATATCAAAGCACAAATATCACCGTGACGAATACCGTTGCGATTTGTGTCCGAAAACCTATTCGCATCGCCCCTGTCTAATCAAGCATCGAGCAGTGGTTCATGGCGAGCAAAGAAAATACCATTGCGAGAATTGTCCGAAAGTCTTCAGCGATCCTAGCAATCTTCAGCGTCACATAAGGACGCATCACGTAGGAGCGCGTTCCCACGCTTGTCCTGAATGCGGAAAAACGTTTGCGACGTCATCTGGTCTCAAACAACATACGCACATTCACTCTTCTGTGAAGCCGTTCCAGTGCGAAGTTTGCTTTAAGGTAATATTTACATCCCCCAATTCAAGTATTGTACCTAATTGGATTTTCTTTCTTTCAAGTAGTCTTACACACAGTTTTCGAATTTGTGTCGCCATAAACGCATGCACGCCGATTGTCGGATGCAAATCAAGTGCGTCAAGTGTGGCCAGTCCTTCTCCACCGTCACTTCCCTATCGAAGCATAAGCGATTTTGTGATTCAACCAGTCCCAGTACACCCACGCATTCGTCAACACCACAATTGGGTCTCAACCAAATGGGCAGTAATAATCCGTTTCCCATTTTTAGACCAACAGCTTGCGCTTTTTCCCTCTTCCCACCACAGTTTCCTGCCTATTCCCACATGTTTCCCACTCCAGCGAGTCCTTATATGAACACCTTCTTGATGAACCATTTCTCCAAAGTTAAGGAAGATTTGCAAGAGAATCAGCAAGCGAAGAGCATGCGGTTGAGAAGTCCTGATCGAACTCTTCTGCCGGCTAAAGAGCGCTTCACACCACCTCGAATCCCAGCGATTGCGCCGCCGATTAAAGTCAGTCCGCCGACTGGCGAAGAAGCGAATTTAACACCATCACCAGCCAGACCAACGGGTAACAATATCTTGTCGCATCCGCGCGAACAGCTGGTAAAGAACCACATATCAGAAGATGAGGATGAAGACGATAATTTTCCGAAAGATTTAAGCAAGCAGATTGAAAGTACTCGACCGCAATCCGTGTCGAGTAATGAAGACACGCATGGAGATCAACCTTTAGACTTGACATGCAAGAAACGGAAGCGATCGCCAGTGAAATTGACCACCACACTTCCCGAAATTGTACCATTAATGGTGAAGAAAGAGGAAACGATTGACGTTGTTGAAATTGAAGAGGAAAAGAAACCGTTACTGGAGAAGATTTCTTTAACACCACCATCACCTCAAATGGTGTGTCCGCGTCCAATTCATCCAATGATGCTCGATATGTACCGGAATAGTTTCCATAATTACCAAACGCAGCAAAATAACGAACGGTTCATGCAACCCTCGTTCGCTCCGCATAGATTTCCCTTTTTAAATTCGCTCACTCCGCAACGGAACTACGATTTACTGCGTCCAGGTTTACAGAACTTCAACGCAGTTGGTAAGCCTTACCATGAAGTCATGCAACATCCATCTAATCATGGCAAAATCAAGGACCGTTACGCCTGCAAGTTCTGCGGAAAAGTGTTTCCGCGTTCCGCTAATTTAACTCGTCATTTGCGCACGCACACTGGAGAACAGCCTTATAAATGCAGATATTGTGAACGCTCCTTTAGCATATCGAGCAATCTTCAGCGACATGTGAGGAACATCCATAATAAGGAAAAGCCATTCAAATGTCCGTTGTGTGAAAGATGTTTTGGACAACAGACTAACTTGGATCGGCATTTGAAGAAGCATGAAGCTGATGATGGTACCGGAGGTGTGGCGGTGGCAGATTCACCAGGAAGTAGTAACGAGAATGAAAGGGACGATGCGTATTTCGATGAGATTCGCAGTTTTATGGGGAAAGTAACGAATGGACCTGAATTTTACAATCAAACTCGATTGTACACGCCACCGTCTCATCATGATATTGATGTGGTCGGCAAGGACGATGATAATGACTCTGAGGCGTATTCTGATCCACCTGAAGACTTTTCATCGCACTCGAAAAGTAAACAGAATAACAAAGAAGAGATTCTGAATAATAACGATCAGACAATAGAAATTACAACTTAGTGATATTAAGGACGATTTATAGAAAAATGCAATTGAACGCTTTTTCTTTTGATAAGCGGTAAGAGTAAAAGTTGACTCAATCATCTGTGTTATACTATTATATTATATAAAAATTGATTTTATTAATTAAGGTTATTTATTGTAAATATTGTAATGTTTTTATTTGGGTCGCAAAATTTTTCCAAGTTCCTACACTTTGCCACTTTGTATTATTATGAATTATTGCTAATCAGCGCACACAATCTTACTTCTTGTTCTCTCGTACATAAAAAGCACTCTTTTTACTTTATTCGTACTTGTAAATATTAATCGATATTATATAAATATTATAAATATTTGTGTGACGATATAAATATATTATAATAATAATAATACATAGTTGTTTCTTTTTTTTTCGTTTTAATTTGTAATTTGTAAATAGTAGAATTATTTGTTATTTGTGAAAGCATGATCAATTAGGACAAATTTATCCTTTTTTTTTTATCTAAAATTGAGATTTATAATTACTTTTTAGGACATTCAACACAAAATGGAGCCAAAGTTTAATTTTATTTTGTACAAAATTATTATTCATATAGCATTGGACGTACTAGGGTTTAGTTTATATTTATAAATATCGTTTTTCTATTGTCAATAATGATATGGCACTCAAATACATACAGAATTAGCATACATTGACACTGATTGTATTATAATCCAATAAACATTTAATACAGTGATGCATTTTGTTTCATTAATTCCCAATTTATTTAAAAAAAAAATGTCATCTACCCTTAAATTAATTAATGAAGACAATAGAACATAATATCAAAAAATATTTTTACAAGAAATCTACCAAAAAATTGATTGGCTAATATTAATGTTAATTAGCGAACGGAGATTTGAAAATATTCGAAATTTAATTTTTTTCTAAATATTTAAATTAGGCGCATTGGTAAAATAATCTACTTAACTCAAAATAGAGTGACTCCCTCCCTTAATGTAAAGCCGTTCTTCAACCATAGTTCGGCTCTTCGAATCTAGATAGAGCCACCTGACCTACAGCGACCGCATTCAAAAAAGCCCGCAAACTCGCCAAATTTTGAAATAAAAGCTTTTCTGAATAGAAATCATGCATTATAGTAGTTTTATTGAAATTAGACTGATATTTCAAGGGTAAATAAAATGGTAATTCGATGTTCTTTCGTAATCCTTGCATGGACAAACAAAGAGATAAAATTGTGGTACAGAAGAGAAAAAAAGAGGTAACGGTGGTACTCTTGGTACCGTATATAAATGATGAATAGATTGTTGTGTTTGCGGTTACGCACGCGGGTGGGGGTGGGTGTAGTCACTTTCACTGCAGTAGCCAGATAGCGCTCCACTTGCGTCACCAAGGACAAGTGACTATCACGCCCAGCGCACTCTAGATACCGTTTCATCAGGACGTCGTTCATTATATTTGAACGAGAGAAAGAAATACGGCATGCAGATCGAACCGACTGATCTGATATTATTATATTATATTCTTATACCAAGTATGACCTCGTTTCTAATCATATTTTAATTTTCGATGCTATTGCTCAAGTCTACGCCCGATTTCGCAACAAACTTATTGCAGCAGGAAGTGATAAGTCCTGAGATGCTCTGCAGATGCTGCGCATCTCAGGAATTAATTCCTGAGATGATGCTCAGAGAGGCTGAGCTCATCTTTGCGAAAAATCGCTGTTCAATGCGTTTTCTTCAAAGTTATTTGGTATTTAAACAGAATGTTAGATTGCGGTGTATCGGGCGTGGATCTTTTCAGATGCATAGCGAGAGTGAAGGGTCATAATGTAGGTCAGATGTTGGCACGCGAGCACCACGAGTCTCAAGCACGCGAATATTTTCAAATCTCCGTTCAAAACTTTTGTGGATGTCATAATTTCATATATTTGTACGTTACACGTCTCTGGTATTGCTAAAATAATTAGTGCCAGTTAATTGATACATACATAATACTTCACAATCGGAAATGGGGGGCCGGTGGGGCCCGTCGGTATTTGGAAAGTGGTACTTACTAATTACGATGAAAAGTTTCGTCCAATTTTTGATTGCAACCACTTCCCCATGCACTTGTACCGCACTTGCACTACTTTTTAACTATGCCCCACCGATATTAATTATCAAAATCTTAGAAAAAGTACCCCTAATTACATAACCTGTCGTTTTTTTTTAGTTTTAGGGAGAAACTAAACAATGAAGTTGCATGCGCCCTCCGCGATCTACTTATTGCTCCCGTTCTCAAAAGTTTTTTCAAATGTTCCAAATAAATAAAATTACACTTTAAAATATTAAAACAATTGATGAAATAGTATACTATATTGTAATTAAACAAAATGTAACTGTTTTTATAATTTAATTAATGCTGTGTGCCTTAAAATAAATTAATTTGCACACCTACAAACATTTTTGGAACCGCTGACATGAGATGCGCTAATTGCGCCACCTGCGATTAACTTTGTCCTTTTCCATGGAGGCCGCTGAATCGAGGAGACGTGAAAGAAAATTCGGGAGCATTTTTTCGTATTTTTACTAGTAAATAATAGTGCTGCAAGTAAGAAATTATGAAAATATTGATGTAACAACGATGGAGAATTGAATTTCGGCAGATTCCATGCCGAGGTAAGCAAAATTACGATTTTTTCTCCACTTTTGTGTTAGCATTCCACAGCGGCCCCGCTGCGGAAAAATGGCGACTAATTTTCGTGATTTTTGCCTACAGAATAATTTATTTCATATAAGTACGATTAATTTTGTTACAACTAATTGATATGTTTGTTAATTTAAAATTGCATAAATCATTTGACCGATTAAACGATTAGACGAATTTTAATCTTATAAATTAGAATTAGAATCCGCCATTGCAAAAAAAATGAAGGAAAATGGTCGGGGTTGCTGCCCTGAAAATGTTCATTCCTGCAGTTTTTGCTAAACAGCCCCAATAAATAATTAAAATTACACATTAAAGTAGGTAGTAATATAAATAATTAAAAAAATATATATAATAATAGTACTTATATATAATACATACAATATTTTTATATGTAAATCTTATTGTAATTTAATTACCCAGTTAATTACAAATGTGTCTCTAAATATATACACATATGAACATCTACACACATTTTCAGGATCTCTGGTGGAATTAAGATGCGCGAATGACTGTCAGTCTATCACAACAAACTTCATTCATATTAGAAACTAGTACCGTGAAAATGTAAACAAGGACCGCTTTTTGGTGTTTTTGCTAATTAATAACAGAGCCACAAGCTACAAATTATGGAAATGTGCATCTAGAATTGAATATAATTAAGTTTGGCAGGATTCATCCGGCGGTGAGTACCTTTTCAATTTTTGCCCCAACATAACCAAAAAGCTCGCCGAGAACATGTCTAGAGTAATTTATTGCGCCCAATATTCATCCTATTATAGGTAATAGAGCTGTTTAGTAGGTTTTAAATATTCTAAATGGTCTTAGCTTTTTAATCTTAAGAACGGCATAATGCGAATTAATCAAGAAAATTGCTTGTCAGAATAAATTAGATTCCGCCAATAGAAAAAAGTAAATTGCTTTTAATCCATTCAGGTAAATAAATAAATAACACAGGTAGCAAATTTATTCATATTTTATTCTATGCTTTATGCAATAAATGAAATCGTAAATATTGATAGCTTAATCCTAGTTTATGCGAAGCGCTAAGCAAATTTTTCGAATTGGTCTATAGACTAGAGATAAATCAATGCATTCGTAATTGTAAGCTGGTTGAGGTAGGTTGAATTGGAAGGCAACGAGCCAGAGACTGACCGGCGAGTGACATTGCGACCAAGCGGTGCCATGTAGTTTACCTCTGGAGAGGCCCCAGCAGCGACCGGAGCCCCGAGTTCCGGCACTTTCACTGGGTGTGGCAGTGGTCGAGATGGCGCAACTTAACGATGTGTATTTATGTTCGATCACCTCCGATATAGCTAAGTCTACTTAAACAGTGCCCCTCTCGACCGCTGAAACCGCGGGCTCTCCACGTAGCACTCTTTGTCTCGCTCTTGCTCCTCTTGGTCCATGGTGTCCCTTTTGCCACACAGTCACGATCTGACCGGTAATTATTCAGTTAGGAAACGGCCGTCTTTTGTTTTTCGCTCTATGCGGATTTATTAGCCATGAAGTCTCTCTCTGCAGTTGCCACATGAGTTATCGATAATCAGAATAATAGCTAAATGCTATTCTCATTTTATTATTAGTGGTACTTTGAGTTCTTCTGGTAGCATTTTCAACATTTTAGCGATTTCCTTTTAAGGCGACCGAAAAACTACGGTGCCTCGATGACTCTTTCATAAAATACTTACTAAATCAAGTAATTTTGTCAATTTTTTGATAAAACCGGAATTTCAATGCTAAATTAAATTTTAATTTAAAGTGGTTTTATTGATCTGATACACTTTTGCATTTATTATAAATAATTAATCAAAATTCAACATCAACGAGTATAAATTGCTTAATAAATTACTGATTATTCTCTGTCTCTGGATTGCCCAACTTAAAGCTAATAAATATGCATTAAATTGATCGTTAAATTAAAACTATTATAGTATGCAATTTTTTACATTTTTATTATAGCCAAAAATAATTATTTATGCATAATTAAAATTGTGATATTGCTGAAAGCTATTAAATGAGTTAAAACCGTAAATATTTTGAATCATTTAAGGGGGCTTAATTAAAAAAAAAATGATTTATAATATTGCCAAAATTTTATTATATTTTATTCATGCAAAATATTTATTACAATAAAAAGTTTACGGTTTTTTTAATGTCTGGATATGAGTTTGACCTTTCTTCAGCAGACGCAAGTTCAAATCGTTGAAGCTTTTTAAGATCGTTCCAAATTTATCGAAAACGTTTGATTTAAAATCTATTTTATGTGCTAATAATTTTGCTAAACATTTAATAATACGATCTGTGAACAATTAACTTTCAAAGTGACTTGAAAGATTATACAACAATAATACTAGTACAAATAAAAATTAGTCGATAACATACTTTGATAACAAATGAAGAAATGTTAAAAATGAGTGGCTGCTGTTGGACAGGTGAGACAATAAAACCATTGAATTAAATTGCATTGAACAAAAGTTTGAAAAATCATAATAGGCTTTCATTAAAATAAAGAAATGTTATCAGATTTTGCACAACATCAGCTTTAGTAAAGTTTCGTTTCTATTCTTATCGAAAAGGCAAACTACATAACCATATTAGTTAACAATCAGCTAATATTTTAGCAATTTAAGTAACTTTGCTTTGTCGAATTTTAAATACAATTGAATTCTAATCCAGACCGTTCACTTATGATTTGAGTCGGAGGTGTGAAGATTTGCATGTCCATAACTTACTTACCACTGACTCGATTTGTATTTATCGCAGCCCCCGTAAATCTATAACTTAAGTGTAATAACCAGAGTTACTTCATCACACACAGAGTGTTCGAAGCTCTGTGTAATTAAAAGGTGTGGTTATAAAAGGTGACCTCATTTTTTTTCTTCTTGTTGAACTACCGCGGCTGCTGCTGTTGCAGATACGCCACACAGCTTCTGATCTATGCTGATTGATGCAGCTAAATGTTTCGTACACTTTGTTCTTGGGTCAAGTGTAATCGAATGCTTAATGCTTATAAGGAAAAACGCTCATTATCTGTTTCTTGGCTCCGATGGTGCAAAAATCCCATTTCGTTATAAACAAGATTGTCGTTGAAAGATATGAAATTTTGATCATGAATTCAATTAAAGTTTCAATTAAAATCAGTCTTACTGACTTATCGGAATCACGTTTTGCGATTTTATTAAACTGAATTATTTCTTTTTTCCGGCCAATTTTAGAAACTTTTTACTGGTTTACACAATAAATAAAATTTAAAAAACGGGTTTCAACTTAACTACAAATTAATTAAGAGATAAACTTCATCAGTTATGTATGGATTCAGATATTTCTATAAAGTGGATCGAGTATAGTGTTAAATGTCTCTGTTTTCGTTAACCTTTTCGACTATTCTTATGGGAACACACATTAAATTTGTCAATTTACTTAGTAAACTCGTTTTTACAATACATGACATTTTACTAATAACAATAAAAACGATTTTTATGTTTGAATCAATCAATTTCACAACTTCTTGTAGTCTGTTTTCATTCGATCGTAAAAAATGTTGGCTTTCCAAATTTATTTATAAGAAAAAATACCGCATTTCAATTGATAGTAATATAGTCGTAGTAATCCACGTTTCATAGAAAAATTAGCGAAGCATTGAAAACTTTCACGTTCTTTTAAATTGATTTACTCGCTTATCTGAAGGTTAATAAAAAATATTTTCTTATAAGAATGCCTCTTAGATAAATAGCAAATTTTGATTGGATGAGCTTTTCCAATAAATTGAATGTACAGTAATAAATGTGGAAAAAAAAAGGAGTTCAGGCGGTTGATGGTGTGCAATAACTCATATGGGAGGATGGTTGGGCGGCGTACACATAGTGGTATGCTATTAATGAGCTTGAGGCCGTAGAACATTGCAATTGCAATGTACGGTGCAGCAGGGCAATAACCGTATCAGCCTTAGCCACCTACACATACATATAAACATGTAACTCTCTTATGTTGCTGTATATAAAATGTATAGTGACCACTGGCTGTTCGCTCTGTTTTAAATGAGCATAATTTCAATTGGATTTTCACTTGCACACATACACTGAGATAGAAAAATCCGGCTTTATTCCATGCTATTTAAACCAAGCAGAGATAAGTATGTAATATACTACAACAATACGTATTGATTTATACTCTAGAAAAACTATTAAGGCTATTGTTGTAACACCCAGTTGCAATATATGGCATCTAAACATATCATGCATATTTGGATCTTGTTTTCTAATCTAAATGAAATTTATTGCCAATTAATAAAAATAGAGACATTATTTATATTTGTGTGTTTACCAAAGCAAAATCTACAATTACAAATATAAGAAAGCTAAAAATCTATTGCGTAAAACTCTATCATAGAATCGATTAACCACAGTCTAACAAAATAATGAAACACCGCAAAAAATCAACAATGCCATATTTAGATAGCACTTTGTTTCACTTGAATCGACATTTTTGGACCACCTTGTATAACCACATTAAAAAATAGGATTTTTAAAACGCCATCCTCTACAATTATGAGACCTATAGCGAATAAGATTTATACCGTTAAGCGTTTTAATTGATAGCGACATGAATGCTCAGCAACGGCCTACTCTATATTAGAGGCCAGTATGTGGGTGGTCTTTTGTTTTCTTCTCATCACCCTTGTATATGTGTGTGTGTGTGTATGTTTGTTTGCGACTGACGACAATATAACAACATTTATGAACATTGTCTTCCTAACAAGTCTTATTGCGATGCACGATTGATTTCCATGCTTGTTACTTTTCTCAATTCATTCAAATCGAAATTGTCTGAAATGATTAACTGAAGATGTGCTAGATAATGAAATCGCAACAAATCTAGCTTGATTTTGATAAGAAGATATTGAATATGGATAGATTAACGCTACCTGTGATAAAGCATTGATAAAAATTAGCTAGTTTTTTAGTAAAAATAATAAAAAATTAAAAAACTGGAGCCATTAATGCTCGTTTTGTTAAAAACCTTCGGCGCCTGCCTATTCATTCCGAAAAAGAATGGAATAAATTTGTAAAAAAGCGATTAAATGTTTCCCACATCAACAATTCAATATATTGACAGTCTACAAATGTTAATCGCATTTTTTGATTGAACTGCGTAATTTATTGAGCTAATTAAATAAAAATTTGCCAAGAAATTTGCAAAAACTTGGGATTTACATAAGAATTTGTTCAAGGAAACTATTTGCAGCCGAAAAAAAAATCGTACAATTATATGACCATATAAATTTCTATAAAAACCAGAAATTTAAAACTGGCTGATCTTCATAAAAGTGATGGCCAAAGGCGCGAATTATACAGGGCGTTACCAGTGAATGTCATCTGGTTAACTTTAACCGGTTAGATGAGAACATTTTTACTTTATGTGCGTACAAAGTGATTATGATATAATATTATTAATATGAGTACCATAATAAAACAAAACAAATTCTAAGACAAAAAAAGGAGTCGAATGTAGTGCCAATTTTTATTAATTAGTTTAATTTATGAGTTGTAAATTGGGGTCAAAAGTAAAATCGATAGAAGAAAAATCAGGAAGCATTATAGATCATTAACCCGCCGTTAAAATGTCGTTATACATTATTAACTTATAATTTATGTATTTAATTAAACTAGTATAATTGAAACTAACAATGCAAAAAATATAATAGCAATTATTACATAAGTGTTTGTTATGGTTGAAATTTCAGCAAAAATTAAATTAAAGGAAACTGAAAAAATCGCGATGGAAAAAATGATTTGAACTTTTCTACCTTGGCACAGATTTTCAATCAAATCAATTGTCCAATAAACCAATAAGTCGATCTATTGTTGGTCTCGCATTAACTAACTCCTGCTACTATTGTATTGAAAATCGCGTTTCAATTTCAATATCAAATCACATTTTCTCTTGAATACTTTAGGCATGTCGTCACAATCGAACTAATATCGATCTAAATAATTCGTACAAAAGAACAATTTATTAATATCGGCATTAATAATCATTCGCGAATTAAAACTAAAACAGGTCAAGATTAAAGTTATGACTAATAATTTTTGATCGCTAAAATTAATTTCTATAATTGTTATTAATTATTATTTTTTTGCAACTTATAATAAAGCCAGCACGCTCCTACACATTTTATTAAGTCGAATCCGAAATATCAACAAGTTCCAAGGCGATTTTTTTAAAAATCAAGGTCTTCTTTGCCATCATTCAATTTTATCGAAATTTCGCCACGCCCGACTGAAATATGTGATAACAAAGATGTATTAAAAAAATCGTTAACAAATAATGCGCGACTGAATCCGTGTTACATCGCAAGGTCGTGTTTCACTTTTAAAAAAAATAATAATAAGGTTATAGATTAATTCGGCTATCGCGTAATCTTTTTTTATTATTCATCCAATAAAAGAGCCCGCTCAGCATCCGCAGGAGCTGTAGAGAAAGAAAACCGCCAATCGACATTGAATTAAACTATAGTAAAAACTATCTGCAATTTTATAACTATAATAATCTTTGACGACATCAATGTACAAGCCACAAACATTATTTTTGTTGTTAGATTAAAGGTGTGTGCTAGTTTTTTTCTATTTATTTCAAATCGTTTCCCCACAATGATATAACAAAATCAAGTAGCTGTATAAAGCAATTGTTATTGTTAATAATATTATTAATAATAGAATCAATTTTGTAATATTGCGGTTTTATTCTTTCTTTACATCTTCTTGCCAGCTTCGATTTAATTGCAAATTTATTTTTAACACTCGCGGCTAACTGATTGATTTACTTCAAAGTGACTTAAGTAACTAGAAATTTGTTATCATCAGAAGAGGATTAGTTTATTTAGAACCTAAAGTTTTTCTCATAATTTTCTCTAAGCTGACTTAAGTAGACCTTCTCAATGAAGATAGTTTCTTCTTAAGATGTAAAATCAGTTAGGTACCAAGAAAATCAAAAAGATCCTGGATTTTTGAAATCCTTGTTAGGGAGTTGCAAAAATGATGCGATTGTATGCATATGAGAAGGAAGGGTTGGAAAAATAATTGGTGTCGAAATAAATAGAGAGACTTAAGATGCCGCAGCAAGATAGGCTTGCTGACACTAAGTGAGTCGCGGTTTTGTGCTAAATAAGACATTTATATCGGTGAATTATAAAAAGCTTATTTCTATGGTGCATAGTAATTCTCCTCCTGTATACAAGTGACGTGCGCCTCTTTTGTATTGGCTGCATCTGTACGTCAAAGACTCTTTAACAATCGCTCTATAACTTACACTTGCAAATTTTTCGCAAAAAAGAAAACACATTCTATTTAATCCGGCATTTTGCACATTTTTTCCCCTTTTTTCCCAAACCATAGAAATTATCTAGCATATTACTTAACTTAAGCTCAGTATTTTGATTGTTTTCAACCTACTTTCTATCTGTCCGATCGATTTTTCTGAATAATTGAACATTGTTTCTATTATTGAGTTTCGATTAATGCATACAATTATGACACTAACGTCTCACAATGATGGAGTTTATCAGATTAATTATCAGAAACCCACTGAACAGTAACAAGTCAATTTACAAAAGTCATGTTTTGATGACTTAAGTAGATTATTTTATAATTGAAAGAAATTACATTTTTCCTGAAGTCACATTAAATTCATTTTCTCTGCATTATGACCGGATTTTTTTCGAAAAAAGCTTCTTTGGGTTATCGAATATCATGATAAAGAGCAATAAAGGATAAGATGGCTAATAAATTAAGTACAAAAAGTGCCAAGTCGATTTTGCAAAGGTCTCACATAAATCTGGACCATTCAGTGTCCCATCAACAATGTTGATGTGAGAAGTGGAACAGGTTAACAGATGCAGCTACTCTATATAAATGCACTTTTATTATCAACTCTATATATATAAATTTATAGTATATAGTTATATAAATTCCAATATCGATCTGATTGAATAAATTTCAGGCAATATGTCAAGCAGCCTCCTATCTTTAGTTATGCGTGTCTTTATTTAGTAACATTATGGGCTCATATTTCTTGTAATATAACCTTTAGCCGGTTGTTGCTTTATTTATGGCTTATTGAATACATAGTTATGAATAGTGACTTACTGGATTTTATTACCGTTTTCTGCGTGGCAATACAATCAGATATGCAAAAGAAAAACTCGAGATTTTCCTAGAATTAATTTATTATGCTTTAAATTAAATTACCTGAAAAATGCGTGGCGAAATTTTATAATTTATTTATGCTTGCATAAATTTTTTGGTAAAACATTTCTTTAACAGATGATTTTTTTTGTTAAATATTATTTATTATTTAAAAATAATAATAATTATAATAATAATAATAGGGGGTGAACGTCACGTGACTATTTTCCAACCCCCACCCAGCCACGCATGAGTAGTTGTAGCGCATCTTCTATTGTTTAGTATTAGTCGTGTATATTTAAAGTGATCTGTGCATTATTAATTTGCGTAAATTTGGTAAGATTATTTATTGTATTACACACATTCAAGTTATTATAATGTTATTGTTTAATGTATAATGCCTTTTTACAAATAATTATGCACTGCATGTTATTTGGTTTGGTTGATTTATAAACAATTAGTTTGTTTAACTTTTGGTAACATTTGCTACTAAATTACATTCAGCAATGATAAAATTTACCAGTGATTTAAATGCAGAACACTTTGCTCTATTATTTATAGTGTTTATATTTAATTATTGAGTTCATTTAAATTAAATATAATATTCAATTACATGTGTAAGCTGTATCATCCTGCGCTTTCCCCCCCCTGCATTTTTTCGCCGCCTTATCAGTAGATCTTTATCTACTACCCACACAGTAAATAACTTCGCCATTTAGTAGCGCATCTTTTATTGATAACTCTGCATTATTTATTGTAATCTGTGCATTATTATTGTTTGGTAAGATTATTTAATATTTTACGCTTTCCCAAGTAATTTTATAGAAGCTATAAATTGTCTTCGTTCAAATAATTGCATTTCATTAACAATAATATGAATTTGGCAACATAACCTTTCTTTTTTTAGCATTGCATTTTATTTTATTCAATTTATTTACATAAATGAAGTTTATCAATGCATTTAACAAAACCCTTTGCTTTTATTTAACAAATGTATTCATTTAAACTAAATTATATTCAACCAAATTTGATGCTTGAATTCCACCCACGCATTATGCAAATTCTTGCGAATTCCATTTGCGCATCTATTATAATTGTTTTATTAGCATATAATTAAAGTGTTTTATACTTGATAATTATAAATAAATATATAAATGTAAGGGTGGTCGATGCAAGTCTGTTGTTAAACAAATATTACATTTGCTCATATTGCTGTACAAAAACAATTTATAAGTATTTTTCTTTGATTGTTACAGACTTTTGGCAAGATTCAGCGGCCTCTTGAGCATCTATCCAAGACGAATACCGCGGATTATAGAAAATTCATCCGTACGTATATTCATCAGCGTAGGGAAATTAACAACATATCTAATATTTTGTTAATTAATTGCAGCTTTTGACGACAGATCGCAAAGGGGATGAATAAAGGTTAGTTGCATGCTTTCTTTAACCGAAACTTGACCAAAAGCGAAACCACTGTATTTATTTGTGTATCAACTTTTTATGAGAGCATTGCAATACGAATTAGACATCTTTCTAATTCGTATGTTGTTGTTTCTTTTTATGTTGCATAACTCATAGAAAGTTTGAGCTAATGGACTAATGGCTCTTTCAGGTTGCTTTTCAGGAGTGCGCGATAATAATAGACTTTTTTAAAAATAGGATGTTCTAACTTTGCTTTAATATCAAAGTGCGCGAATTAAACTCGAACTTATTTTTGTTAAAGTAGTAAATAGTGTTTTTCAGTAAATTATTAGTGCGTTTTTTAATAAATAATTGTGATGGGTCCAGTTTTGACGAACGGCCCGTGGATTAAGGGTTTACTCGTAAGTTAAATTAAACTAATAAATAGAATTCATTAGTCTAATATTTTATTTCTTATTGTTACAGGCCTTGGCTGCCGCTGCGTCAAGGGGGTAAATTCTGAGTGAGTTTTTAACTTAGGGTATTGCATGTTGGTGTTGGGTTTTATTTTATTCGCTTTTGGTCACACGCGATTATTTTTTGCGCCAAACTTAAATAATTCAACTATAATTGATTAAAACGGATAAATTCAATTAAAATGCGGTAAATAAATTAATACGGACAAGCTACTTGAACCAGTTTCTAATTCTAATTAGATTACAAGATAAGACTAGACGACTGACGAAGTAAAATATAAATGTTGTTCTTCATTGCCATATTATAGTCATAAGGAACAAATTTACAATCGTTGTTAGGTTTTTCGAGTGGATAGATTAATCTATTTCTATTTCGCATAATAAGTGGACTCCACCCATATTAGTTGTTCATCTGTCACCGTCCTCCCTTGTCAGGGTTAACTAGATCAAATTAGGCGAGAGCGGCATTCAGATGTGCCTACTTTGCATATTTAACATTGGTTTGTTGGCGTAACTTACGATTATACAACCACGTCAATCCAGTTTGTGGCTTTAGCTAAGCCAAAGTAAAAAATTAAAATAACACCCGGTATATTAATATATTTATATCTGATAAAGTAAAAGTCATCTTGCAATAGGCGATAATAAATTGTTTGCATTATATATTAATTGCTATAATTATGGATTAATTTTTGCTTGTATACGCTACATTAATGCAGTTTAATTTTCATAATTAATTTCATAAAAGATTTGTTAGAATTCTATTTCATGGTCATAAATAAATTTGAAAAAAGATGTCGAGGAAATGACGCTTTAGCTAAGGTTGTATAGATCATGATTTCGAAACTTGCAATACACAAGGCAATAAATTAATTAATTTTTTATTCAAAAATGGAATTGAAATCCCATTTTTTAACATAAAAATTCAAAAAATTATATATAAAGTCAATGGAATAAATTGCTCATTTAAATATACATCATATTATTATGTGTACTAAAATACCGTGTGCAATGTTGACGGTAACGGGACCCAAGGCCCTGGCCACGCCGAGCCCTAGGGCTCCAGCAGCCACTTTCCTCTCTCGCAAGGCCGCCGCCGATACAGATTGTTCGCTCTTCACTTTGATTCGAGGCGTTGTTTACAGTGTCCTCCAAATCGTTAACTATCCCAGATAAATTCAATTCAAAATAGATTTCTATACATGGCCAGCATTAGAATTTGGTTCTAAAATTTTAAAATGTTGGATAGAATTTTTCTGATCTAATCTTATCTAAACGTACGTTTTTAAATTCAACAGGTTGATGTGACAGAATTTTAACAACCAATTGAAACGATATTTGGTGGTCTTGGGTTTTCCACAAAATCGTTTTGAAGGGTTGTTCAAATTCCACAACACCAACCTGTTGAATTTAAAAGCTGGATTATGTTGGATTAAGTATACTTAAATGAAAATAATTAAATTAAGCTAAAGTATTATAAACAAAGTACCTTAACATAACTTAGCCTTATTATAAAACTGCCCTAAGTACATTCAATACTATTATTATCGTTATAATTAAGGTCAATTTTAATATAGTTGCGATAGGTTAGGTAACGAAAAAAATGTCTCAGTTAATTATGCTTAATAATGCACATTTTGTCGAATTCCAATTTGGATGGTGATTTATAAAAGCCACATACATCTTAAAAGCACCTTCTTCGTCATGGCAATCGTGTTGACATTGACACATGCACACACGCAACCAAACTATGTAATTACCGATTTATCATTGTTTCGAAAAAGAGATTGTTGCATTTTTTCACTTATCTGGAAAGCTTCTTTTTTATTTTTTCAGTCAGTTGGATTATAAATTGTATATACGGAAAAAATAGCCTTGCAAGTAAAAGTGCACATATTTTTTATGCCAATTAGCATTTTTTTGTCGGTGCAAAGTAAATTGTTGGAATTTATTGTATGGGGGGGTGCAGTTTCGTCTGTAATAATAAATTAAAGATTTTGCAACCAGCAAATTCTTCCTTACAATACTTTAAATAATGCGGTTAAATGGAAAATTATTTAATAGTTTATAGAAATCCACATGATAAAATAAGATGCAGTAAATGTTATTAATTCCATAAATAATATTAGTAGTAATTATTTGGCAGATTATCAAGTTATAAATGTTTATGCTCATTTCACTAATAACTATTTTCATTTTATCTTTAATTAACTTGTATATACTTTGTTAAATAAAATTGAAGGAAGAGTGTTAAATTTAAATGTATCAGGGTGTTAAGCCCAAGCGAAATTATCATAAATTATTTCAGGTGTTATGAAACTTGACAGAAACTAAAAATAATGTAAAATGCAAATTGCCTTTCATGCGGTTCTTGTACAAGCGCTGCTCACTTTAACTTATCTCAAATGCAATCTGTAATTAACACAAAGCAGAAACTCGCTCAAATCCCTCTACATAATAAGAAATAATGTGTTTTCCTCAGCAGTATGTATAACTGTAACCATTTAAAATAATAGTTGGTTGATTTTATCACAATTGGTTTTTTGTCACTGTTTATGTAAAAGCGAGGTAAAAAAATAAAATTATTGGCAAGAAAATTCATCAACCTCTTCAGAAATGGGTCAGTTAATTATTACCTGTCAGTTGGTATTGTTGACACGTAAACTCTTCTTTAGTAGAATTAATTTTTAACGCGCCGCGCCTTGTAATTTGTTTTCAATTATTCATTTTTTAAATTGGAAAATTTACGAATAAATTAAAAATAAACCACCACAAATTTGTGGGAATATTTAATGAGGCACCAGCTCTTAAAATTGAGAAATTTTTATGCGCAAATCGCCGTAATTACATGTATTTACGTGGGCCTTTTTTCGACAATAATTTATAATTTAATTTATTATCATATATCTACTTTGATTTAGTAATTTATTGTTAAGTACATGTATTCAATTATAATTACTTTTAATGCTAAGTGTTTGTACTTAAACTTTCCATTTAATTAGGAAGCTCGTTAATGTTGGATTATTTTGTTAGTTGGCATCGAGGCACCGTAGTTTTCATAAAATCTTTTTCCTTTATTAATTTAATATAAAACTGAAATAAAATGATTAAAGATTAAGTAAATAGATTGCAATAATCTATTTTGCAATGATTTTTTCAGTTTTATATTTTAATTAATTAAGTTAATTTGATGTTTAGAACATTTATCATTCAATTAAATTACAGTAATTTTAAGTGCTGGTGTTATATTTAAACTTTCCATTCTATAGTTTATAATAATTGATTATTATTATTTATATATGCCAATTTGTCAAAAATACCCAACAATCATATAAATCTAATATTGATATAGGAAATAATGTATTTTGTGCATAAATTAAATTTCACTGAAATTTAAAAACGTTCCATATTTATCATTGAATTATAATTTGATTAAAATATTACATTATTGTCTAGAAATTAAAATGCAAATGTTTTGTTCTAAACAGTTTTCCATTTTTGATTAATTACTATCAACAAATGTCTAGAGCGATGGTAATACCATGATTGATTGCCTATTTAAATTGTATTAGCTACCAATTAAAGATCTTTTCACTTAATTTGCATGCAACTATGAGTTATTCAATCTTCAATTAGAAACAATAAAGAATCTCTTGAGTTGTTTGTCTATGCAAACATAGGCACACATGTTTGATAGAATATTTCCTGCACAACAAAATCAAAAAACAATTAACAGGTAAAAGTCGCAAAGACTTGACCAGGCAGGCAATAATTATATTATATGAAAATAATTCAAAATAATTAATTATGAATTACGTTTTTCTGTTTCCTGTAACATTATAACATATTAATAATATTATTGGCAGTGCAAAACTGTGACAGTAATTAATGAGTATAGTGTTCGGAAATTGAATAATTTTATCAAATCTATTGCAAACAAATAATGTGTACAAATATTACTTAAACCGTTAAGAAAGATGTTGGCTGCAACACAATGGATAATTCGCGTTTTAAAGAAAAGGCAAAAAAAAATGTTACGGTACTCTTTCTTGCGCTTTCAAAGTAAAAATCGTAACTAACTATAACAGCATCTATTATTCCATCGATATTGTAAAACTCACTTTTCAACAATATGTATTCGTAAACCAATAACAAGCATAAACTAATTGTAACACAGTGTAACGTTCCCACGTTTTTTATCCTCGCCTAATAAGATTGTTAACTTTCCTATAATTGCAGTTAACAAAAAGCAATTAAACGACCTGCTTCGATTCTTGTAAATATCTGCACAAAACATACATAGTACACAAAGATAAATAATCCATAGGTTCGTTAATAGCAATTTTATTGCAAAATTTGATCGATAATAATATTATTAATTGATTACTTTCAACACACCTGCTAGATTTATAATATGACTCGCGTAAATGTCAACTTATTGGTGGCTATTAAATGTCATAAACTTAATTTAATATATCCTACGAAACAAAAAAAGCTCATGCTTCAATTTTACGATCTTGTTCTGGAAACTTCAATCTCCAGACCGCTTGCTTGACAGGAAAATTTTTCTTTACAAATCAAGAAATTTCTCGATGAGATGATTAAACCTGCTTTTAATTAGTTAAAAGTGTCAAGATCACAAACTGAAAGACATCAGACAAAAATAAAAAAAAAGAGCGAGAATTATTCGATGCAATTTGCAGGAAGAAAGGATGACTGGTTTAAATTGTTTCACAAAAGCTAAAATGTTGATGGTAAATTATAGGTTGAATCAGTGTAATTAATTTGGCCACGATTTTAAGTAATTTCAAAACACGCCTGGACCCCAATAATGAAACAAGTAATGAGCATGCACGAATTCATCGTGACAATCATTCTATTCAGAATTATCTCTTACACTTTTAATACAAAAGAAATTAAGAAAGAACTTTCGTCAACCTTTTTTTTCTCGTCTTTTTTATTTATCTTGCACTAAAATCTGCGCAAATTAAATTAATTATGGTAGAAGAAGCTTTCGGAAATGTTAACAGTTGATTTAAATTTCGAAATGCACAAGGATAATTTTTCCTTAAAAGAATCTGTCTTGTTTCCGGTCTTTGGGAATATTGTGGTTTGCATAATAGGATTAATAATTGCATCAACATTATGATTAATAATTTTGCAAACTAGGTTTTTGCATATGAGGGAAAAAATGAAAGACATTGGTTTGATGTGTGAGAAAGGGAAGGTCGTTTCGTAAGAACAAGGTCGTTGTGGCTTTACATCAAACTGAAAATTTACAGTTGCATTTGTACAGATCGGAAATTTTTTATTGCTATACGAGTCCTTATATAAAAAATATGCAAATTAATTAAAACAATGGATTTTTCTCAACCACTAAATGATTTATTGCTAATACGTACAATCTATTTAACATCTATTATAATTTAATTAAAATATTCCCAGGCATTAGAAAAACATGTTTCAACTTTAAAAAAAAACCGCGAGATTGGATTTCTAATAGCCAATCGATTATTAATATTATTTATAACCGCCTCTCTATTAATATTTTTGTATTGTCTTTTATGTGTGTGCATTAATGGATCTGTTAGGATTTATAACGTAATCTTTGTCAACTTCACAAGGCAATTATCAAAGATAACTGACACCAAGGCCAATATTAGAATAATTATTGCTAAATACTATGAGAAAAATACTTCATGTATAATATTCTTATATAACACTGCATTTTTATTGATAAAGGAGCAAAATCTTATAGCGTTATCCTTTTTGAATTAAATAGGACATAGGGTCCTCTAATTGCAAATATTGCATTTTTAGATAAAAATGTCATTTATTTATTTATTTTAATTTCATAATTTGTTTAATATATCATAATTCATCCAGTACACCATGACATATGCTTTCATGGAATAAGATATACCAGTTATCATATTATATGGTCATAAAATTATCATTGAAAGACGAGTTCTTTTTAAAAATATTGCAAATTTTTTACATTTCTTGGACCAAACTTGACAAAATATGACATATAGACACTTTTAAGCGATCGTCCTGAAAAATCGTAGACTAGAAAGAAATATTTGCATAAATTATTCAGTATGGGTGTTAGGCAAGCAAAAGCATATGCTATTTGTGTTGATATAGAATATAATTTACGATTTTGCATTTTAATTTATGCCTACCCCCTTTGGTGTTGCTAATGCACGTTCATTTGAAATGTTTGGCTACAATACGAGGCAGGATTAGAATGTAGGATGAATGTGCCCTAGTTGATGGCAGGGGCCGCGCCTTCAGGCCACTCTTCGGCCGACCGCACGCTCGCGCTCCGTATGCTCTTATCTATTCTCAACAAACTTGTATATATTTGAACTGTATGTGTATATATTATGTTGTTGTATCTGCATACATACAGATGGAACATAACATGACCACGCCCGACTACCGACCTACAAGATTTGCATTTTTTCTAATTTTTTTCAGTCCATTTTTTCAATTCAGTTTTTTCTGTCCCGTTTTTTCTGTCCAAAACTGTAGGATCCTAGAGTTTTCTTGTTGAACGATTCATTAGTGAGTGCATTTAGAAAGATAAACGATGATAATGGTTTTAATTAATGGGGTAATTAGTATGCAAGGCAATAAAATTAAATATTAATTACATAATCTACTATTTATCATAGCAGACAGTAAAATATATCTACTTGATTTTTATTTTTATGCAATTTAATCAAACTGTAAGCGGGGAAAAACATAAATGTGTGAAGATTTTTTGCTTGTTATCACATGCACCGACTAAGAGTTAGATAAATGGCATTATTACATAATTTAAAGGAATTCAGCATCGCGGCTCGTTTCCATATGTATAAATAAATAACTGTAAAATTAATAACATTCAACTTTGCTACATAAACCATAATTGGCGCGATGTTAATTCATATTGTTTTGCATTTTTCCACCGACATTTTTCTATTATTAATATTGTATTGGCAAACGTCCTTGCTGCAAACTAAGAATCATGTATGCTTGAACTTTAAATAATAAAAATTGAACTAGTTCTTGACTAGTTTGTTATTAGATTGTATACAAAATAAGGTTTAATAAATTCAAATACAGTAATACAGAAATTATTATTGTTATTGCAATATTAGTTAGATTTGCATTTTAGAAAAAATATCCTATGCATATAAAATAATATATATTACTTTGTTCTTGGTCGTATATGCCTTGTCATTAATTTGTTATACAAATTATTTATTTGTTTATTGCTTGTATCTCAATGTATGATTTATGAACATTAAAATCATAATTGAGCTATTAATTATACTAGTTTTCAAGTTTTACTGCAACAGAATACTATGCGTTTCATGGAACATCTGTTAGAGATTTTGTTCTTAAGCTTAACATTATGAACAATAAATACTAATTAATTCAATCCAAAAAAGGTGCTACATATTTTCCAGTAAATTTGTTAGGGTCGCTTCTCATTTCCTTAAATTTTAAGCTTCTCGAGAGTCGAGCTTTTGATCCTTAAGACGGAATTCTTTTGCAAAAAGCTATTTAATTAAATAATTGAGAGTAGTTGATCGAGTCCTCATTTTTTAAAAATGCTAGAGCAGATGGCTAAACATTAACTTGTCACCCCGTATACATATAAGAAGAAACTTGGTCCGACATGCACATTATAGTTCATCTAAGCATAACGAAGGTGGCTGAGTATTTATTAAGAGTCTTGAAGCCGAACAAGAAAAGAAAAAGAAAATAGAATCGAAAAAATGTGGCAAAATTGAAAACCAACAGCCTTTCTAACTTATACTAGAATATGTAAATTATCTTGTTAGCTTGGCGATAAGATAATAGTGCGGAAGAGTGTTTAATCATACGTTGAATAGGATAAAATTGTGGGGAAATCGGCGTTTTTGTGCGTGCTTGCCTGCACTAGAATAATTGGAGCACAAAATGCAGCTCGTATCATAAATCCTCTGTATATTAAACGGCAAAAACGACCAATTATTCTTTGACTACTTTATTACCGTTTCGACTACTGTGCGAAATTACATGAATTATGTTCAACTGGCAATTATTATTCTATTAAGTTTTTGAACAATGCTCCATTGACTCCAATTTATCTATGTATTCGATAATTATGAACGCGTTCATTTAATATAAATTATGAAACCAATCTTTAAAAACAAAACATTTCATTTATTTTGTGCCTTTGGTGCAAACTGAAAGAAACTCGGCACATAGCACCTTTACTGGCCAATTTGCATTCTAATTAAACGAAACTATCTGAAAAGGCGCTGAAAGTAACAAGTGATTTCTAAATTTCAGACCAGGGGGCAAACAATATTTTGCGCTGTCAAATTGCATGTTTTCAATTTTTTTCATTTTACTAGTTAACAAACACACGGAGGGTTTAAAGTGAAAGCCATCAACTTGTTATAGAATTGCAATTATAATTTATTTAGCCCATAAAAATATTTATAAATTTTAGCATCGAATTTGTTGCAAAAACTGGTATTTCTGTTTGCATATAAAATTTTTACGAGCAGCGTTGCTGAAGAGCAAGGCTTTTTTAATTCTTTTATGAAATTTATAACAGCAATTACGTAAACATGAAAGATGTCTTCAAGACTAACTGTATATTTAAATAAAAGTATTTATATGTATAATTGTGCTTTATATGCGATGGCATAAATAACTGAGACATTTATTTTGACCTTTACTTATTGCTTTTTGCGAAGAGAATTCGAAAGCCCAGGCCTTCTTAACCATCAACAATCAACTGTAATTAAACTCTGTTTTCTACAATGCTCGAATCCATTGCATAACGTCATTTTAAATTTATTTTTATATTGTATAATCATTTTCATTCGTTACTCATCCTACAAAACAAAATTTATTTTGCAATCAACAGGAATGAGTTGAATAGGGGTTGTTCGCGAGCATTCGCTTGTGTCCCCAGAGTATTAAATAGGAAGCAAAAAAATTGAGCCAATAAGCCCAAAAGGATAATGCTAGTTGTCGCTTTATTGGCAATATTTAATCCAAGTATAGAAGAAGAAAGTCCATTTTTAGGCATTTTCTGATCTGGTTTCAATGCAGAGTCTAATTGCAGTTAGATATGGTGGACGGTTAACAATAACGCCTTTTTTGTCACTTTGCCTTTATTTATTTTATGTTGCAAAAAGTCTATTAAACGATAAATCAAAGCTCATAATGTTTTGATCTTTCAATTAAAAGTATACACAAGAGTAATTTAAACAATTCGGTTAAGTAGGATCGATGCAGATTCGCCTGCTTTATGATTACGCTAATAAATCGTGAATATAAGGAGGGTCACCACCGTGAGCGCATTTGTATTGCCAGAATGGTTGACCCTTTGAACTGCACCGCCACAGCCTTGACTTCTATTAACTATTAAGATTTTATAGTGTGATAGGATCTAGGAATTTCAGAAAATTTTGCAATTTAATTATTGCATTTTAATTGGCTTAGATGCAATTTAAATTACTTTTTATTTAGCTGAAAGTCACGCATTTGCTATTTTTAATTCATCCATAAATTTATTTACTTGGAAGTTGGAAAAAAACGCGCTCGCATTTACAGTTGAGTTTATTAATAATAAATTTATTTTCTTTTTACAATCATTCATTTATTTCTACATAGATGATGAGTAGCAAAATAATGTTATGCATATCTGGTTGTGTATGTAAATCATTTGTAAATAAGTAACTGTTAATTTCTGAGAAACATATCGTATAAAAATCAAGAACAGTAACAGCACGTTTGTTATGCCTTGCTTTTTTGTTCGGAGCACGCAGATATACCGCCTGTCCCATCGAATAGAGCGAATTGAATGAAAGGCTTTTTTGCTCCACATTCTCTTATTATTTTGCATCAAATATGCATTCAAAAGTTACACAATCAATTTAGTAATTAGTTAATTAATGCAAATTGCTTGGTATTTTTGCTGCGTTATGCATTTGTAGAATTTTTTTAGGTTTCTAAGAACACCGATCAATTTAATTAGTTGCTAGTGTTGAGCTAATGGTGGTTGTTTTTTACCTTCCTGCAATTTCATCCACATGTATACATTTGTAGAAGGCATAAAATCGCAGGCGGAATTTGCATACATGATCTGCAAGAAGAGAGCAAAATGCATTTGGTGTCCACATAGCCTAGTAGTAAATATCGTAGGCAGGAACAAGATAGGTTATAAAATACGTAGGTTGGCAAGACTGCAATATAAATGTCTCATAAGTTGCAATTATCCTCGCTTTATATCCGTCCTCCCATTGTGCACTGTCGCCAACCTTGCTAGTTCCATAACTAATGCCTTTAGGCTCTCATTTTTGTGTATGCATGAATGTGAGTGTGTGTGTGTGTGAATGTGAATTATTGGACATTGCATTTATTAACCACTTTTTCCCCTTAACGACAGAGCCTCGTTTGCATTAGGAGACGCTCAAAGGACGTGACTTAACTATATACCGACGGTTAATAAATAAAACCGCGAATTCATTTGGTATTCTGATATGCTTTTTACACAAAAATAGTTTAAACAACCTAATAGGGGTACTTTAAAAGCTCAATTCTCAAAAAATCACTCAACATCTTTCTTTGGTCAAACATACACCAAGCAAAAACTTTTAAGGCAAAAGAGTGTGTGCGCTCTTTGAAGTGCTGCTTTTAATAAGGAAGAATTTATTTCTTACCAAAAGTCACGTTTTTTCTAAAAATAATGATGCAGATGTTCTCTGCTATTTTTTTTTTAAATTCCACGACTTTTTCTTCATGCTTTTATGATGTTGTACTGGTCAAATGTAGTTAAATTAGTTAGAAGCATGGTTAGATTAAATTAAGTCCATCAAAGCCAAAAGCCATCTTTTGTATGGATACTGCTGCATTTTTTTAAACGCTTTGTAGAAAAAAATATCTTAGAGCAAATCATTGATAGAAGTTGTTGCTCAGTATATATTTAGTATACATTAGGGGAAGTACCCACCACGTCAAAGAATGAAAGCTCACGCAAAAGCTCCCAATTTATTTATTCTTAAATGATATCCTTAAAGGATCTCCGGACAAAAAAGCATTGCATACAAATTTTGTTACTACACCTTAAACTTGTTATATAATTTGATGTTTTCAACTTATTTAAGATAAAAAACCTTTAAGAGAAACCGTACTAATTAACCACCAGGTACAGGAAAAATGTAATCTCAACAACCATCTAAATATACGATATAGTTAAAAGAAGGACATTGGTAGAGAGAGAAAAAAGTGTCTACAGTAATAAATTAAAATTGAATTTGAATAGCAATTAGTACAAAGCTTGGTACAGATATATATAACGAAATTTGAATGAAGAAAATATTTCTAATGGCATAACAAAGCAACGATAACTAATCTAGTTAAAATAAAAGTTACATATAATA
The DNA here is from genome assembly GCA_963556235.1 of Cryptophagus acutangulus. Classification (NCBI taxonomy): domain Eukaryota; kingdom Metazoa; phylum Arthropoda; class Insecta; order Coleoptera; family Cryptophagidae; genus Cryptophagus; species Cryptophagus acutangulus. Next base: position 954,584 of record OY744568.1, on the reverse strand, counting down.
CCCAATACATTTGCACATACACACAATCTCGATTGTTGTGTAACGCGGTGAAAGGAAGGGCAGCATCTCCGAAAGGAGCCCCGCCTTGGCCTAAGGCTACAGCCCCCGCAGAGAGCTACTCCACGCTGAAAATGCCGCGCAGATCCCCCCTTTTTGCTTTACTAAGCAAGTTGCCTACTTGATTTCTTCTTTCGATTATTATTTATTGTTGTTACATTATGTCCACTTTGGAATTGGTTCAGCCAGATGATATGCGGAAGCCCCCAACAAATCTCGATTTATGATGACTTTTGTTGATTTTAATTTGATTTATTTTAATCTAAATTTACGGCGCTTTAATTACCTATAAATGTGTCATAATTTAAAGGATTTCATTGAAATGTAATAATTAAATTTAGTTTTTGATCAGCTGCTCATCAAGTTCAAGTAGGTCAGACTTAAATATTGTACAGGGCCATTTAATTTGATTTAATGATACCTGAAGTCGATTAAATCATTGCATCATCAGAGAAAATGTCGAAAAAATGATGCTTCACATCCGAAGAGATGTAAATGTAAAAATTGCTCTCAATTAAATTGGGTTCATAACATGCGGAGTATGGACATTGATCAATCGCTTAAGAGCATATAATTTAAGTTGTTCATCAATTATATTTATATTATTCATTGATTGTATTAGAAGCTTCTGTTAAACAAATTCGATTCATTAATAAAGTTCGATATCTTGAAATCAAAAATTAAACCAAGCTTAAGAGAAAGTACAAGTAAATGTATATTTCAGATTAAATTATATGTATGGTACGTTAATTATAAATAAATAATTAACAAAAAAGTGTAATAATATATGCAAGGATGGAAACAATGTTAATTAACAAATTAGACTTGATTAATATTTGTAGTTAATATTTATACATGATGATGCAGATTTTTTTGTATTGCTTGCACTGAAGAAACAATACCAAGTGTATGATGATCGAAGTGTGTATGTCGAAATAAGTAAAACAATATGAAAGTAAAACTTAAAAGATGCTTTGCTGATCGTATCGTGATCGAACCCCTACAGCTTTGAACAAACCGAATTGTAAAAGAAATGGTCATTACCATTATATTGAAATGCTTACATCAAATCTGATGGTAAAACGTGTTACAATCGAAATGTACACTCTGTTCTTTCATTTTACAATTCTCTATTTTTTTTCAATAGATTGATTACAAAATTGATCGATTTTTTGCAATAGTAGTTTTCTTTAATTAATATGCATACATTTTTCGGAGAAAATTTCGAAACTCGGGTATGCTAATTAAAATTTGGCTATACCTACAAAGATTAATGATACAATTTTTAAGTATGTGTATGTACTTATTAAAAAACCACATATATGCCTATATCGAACAATATCAGTATACATAATCGTTTCTGATTTTTAATTTTAATGATCTTGGCTTGGACCTTTCAAAAAAATCAATCTATAATTGTTTAGACTCAATACAATGTAATAGAGGCAGAATGTATCATTAAAACAGTAATACATCATCACATCATTTTCTATGCCACACTCTTTCGTACATTTATTTTAAATTAACAGAAATTCGTTATTAATTTTTGGTTAATTAACAATTTAAGAAAAGTATAGCTGGATTGTAGATAAAACAAATTAGGTAGATTTTGTGTAGGATAAGTTAAATGCACTTAAGTTGACTTAAACTAGGTTTAAGTTATCATAAACTTTAAATTTTAATTTTATTCATTGCATTCTGGAATTTTTATGGCACGATCATGGATAAGATTTAACAAATTGCAGATTATTTGCGACAATGCAACTTTTGAAAGCAGGATATGCAAAATGTCTCGCAATTTTATATATCAGCATTTAATACATATATTTGATCTGAAAGCCAGTAATTTCTATAATTCGCTGCAATTATTAAATCAGAAACCGTTGGTGTTTATTCAATAAATCATGCATGCAACTGTTGTTGCACTGTTACACATAGCACAAACATTTTATCTACATATGTACAAAATTGCAATTTAATATAAATAAAGACCAGTATCGAAACCGAGGAAAAAACAACTGCTGATCACTACAATTAATTTAATAATAGTATATTATAGAAAACCAGTTTAAAAAAATTGCAAAATTATAATTTCAACGCGATATTATAAATTAAGATTAAAAAAGCGATCCTGCTAATCGACATTCATATAAAGCTATTATGCAAGTTTATTGATTAATTGAGAAAAATTCAACAAACCAGTTTGATCATATTTTTTTTCATTTCAATCAAACACACTTCGAATATACACTAAATATCCCTACGATATTCATAAATTAGAAATAGGATTTTTATGTTTTCGACTGCTTGATTTATCATTGCATAAATTAAACGAATCTTTTAATTGGTAGTGTAGAATTGAATATTTATTAAAATTTTGTGATTCAAGTTCTTCTACAACATAAAATTGTCACCTGCGGCTATTATGATCTGCTCTAGTTAGAACAGAACTTTCGATTTTCTTCAAATATGGTCGGATCTGTAGGCGCTGCTCGCTCTATTAGTGAAACTCTTTTCGATTAGGATGCATCATCAGCATCCGCACTCGGATTTTTGGTTGAGTGCCTGCCCCATCTCTTTTTCAAATAAATCAATTTATAAGCAGCGTTATAAATCACAGATAAAACACGTCTTGTTAGCATAGGAAGTATTAGAATTCTTGTATATACGGTGTTAAAGATATCACACTTTGTGGTGTCCAGTTGGATATCGAGGGACAGGTAGTGAAGCAACAACATGAAAATTATAGAGGTGTATGCTAATTAAATGGTTGTCAATGCGAATTTAAATATACTGAAACCTTGTTTTCGAATTTATCATGTAAAATTCAACAGCCTTATTATTAATTCCTGGTATATTAGTACAGGATTTTGCAATCTTTCCTGTTATATCGGTATTTATTTCAAAAGAAGACTTTTTTGTACTTTACTTGTTCTGATTATGAAACAATGATCCAAGTGTGCGAGCCACTTAGAAATTTAAGTAAGCTTTTTGTTAAAACGGTTAAGTGAATTAGCTGTGATAGAAAAACAATGTTTATGTTAATATGGCTTTATTTGAGATAAGCCAGGTGTATATAATGCAAATCTATTGTTTTGTTGCTGTGCTGAACCACCTGCACTAAAAACACGTAGTATTTATTTGAGAAATAATAAAATAAATGACCATATCAATCAAACTGGCTTCTAATAGAATTATTTATTGTACTTTTAGCTCGGCTTTTCCTTTAAGCTATTGTTGTGCCTATAGAAAGAAGGATATACTTATAAAGTCATGTTGTGTGAATCACTCTAAAAGGATAAATGATGTATTTCTTGCCAATGTATACTTATATAAAACTAAATGGATAATATGTTTATGTTTGAAATTATTTGCATTGCATTAGTTTAAATGATAAATCAATTTGACAAAAGTGGAACAAAATGCACACAAACATTATTTACATGTTCAATAATACATTGCCAATAGTGTCAGGAATCAGCCAACATTTATTTTCTATTTCGATGCACTTTAATTTATTTATTGCATCACAATTTTATTACAACTCTCCGATTTTTTTGCATATTTTCTCAGATGACGATTTACTCTTGACTTTCTTTCCTTAATAGTTTAAAAGTTATGACTGATAATACCAAAAATATTTTAATAGATAGAAAATTTCTTGTAGAACTTCTTTGTGGAGCACCCTGTAAACCAGATCAGTAGAATTTAAATTGTAATGAATGAAACGAATGACACATTCATAAATAAGGCATTTTTGCATGAGCATAGACAAAAAAGGGCGTATAAATAATTCCGCAACATAATCCAGAATATGTTTGCAAAGAAGAATTCGTAGGCGGCCATCAAGAGCCCAAGACTAAGACTTACATATAACACACACACACATACACATACCGCCTATATGTATAAGTGCGATGCTCTTTTCATTCACTCACGGATAACCTGATCGTTATTGCCATGTATTTATGTGCATTTTATGTGAATTGCATGACGGATAAAGAGTTATTAAGACCCCAAAACACAATTTAAGCGAAAAGGTCATCTTAAAAATAATGTGAACCTTTACAATGCCGTATAATTTATTTTTTACTTGCACTCTCACAATCTGGTTTGGTCTTACATACAATATAATAATGAGTCATTGTAATGCTCCTTTTTTATCCTCTCAGAGGAAAATTGTGTTCATTTTATTAAATAAATATGAATAAATAGACGATATATGTAGGAGGCATCGAAACGATTTTATTTATCGTTATTGTTTCCATCTAGTAAACTGGTTTTTGCTTATGTAACATAACGCTTTTATATAACATTTGTATCAATGCCATTATTATTAACTAGAGAAGAAAAAAGCAAATTAGGAATCAGGCAGATGGAATTGGCTGCAAGACTTGTCGCTCTAATAGTCCTCCTAACTCCAATGATATTAAATTAATAATTTTATCGGTTATTTTCAAGAACATAATTACACACGCATTACTCAATAGTTTTATGCATGTTGCTTATATCTCAGTTACATTGACTGGACTCGTTTGGATTGGATGGAATGAAGCCATACAAATTAAATTTACGAGATACTAAGGCTTGTGAAACATTCAGATGACTAGATTTTCAAATAATATAATTTAGAACGTTTTCTCCAAACCGCTTCTAGTAATTAATTTATTTATTTATTGCCAACAAAAACGTTAATTACGATATAAACAATCAGATAATTTATGTGCGCGTGTGTTTCTCATCAGGAAATGACACTTTGAACATAAACTTGCAAGCTTTTAAGCTTCTTATTGCAAATAACTCCATAAATAAAAGGCACACGCAACTTAAATAAGCGAAGCTAAATTAAAATTTTTGACTAATTATTTATGACTCTCAGAGATCAGGAAATGATGACACTTTGTAGCATTGTAGTCAAATATTTAGGCTTCTTATTTGAAATAACTCGATAAATAAAATGCATAAATATATAAATAAATAAATGTGTGTATGCAAGGTAAAATTGACCTTTACAAATTCCAAACTAGCCTCTATTTATCAAAAGAGGCGGGGTCGTTATCAAAGCGCTATTCCGTTCAGGAAAAATCATCGCAACGGTATGTGTTGCTGATTATGGTAGAAAAATGCAACATTATTATGTTTCAATAAATTATTAGGCACTGAATCAGGAGTGCCTGGTGTCAGACTGTCACTTATTTAATAATGAATAGGTGCCTTTGGTTGAGCTACCAAAATAGTCAGTCAAGTGTTTGTGCTACCATGGATAATATACTACATATTTGGTATTAAACTAATATTATAGTAGAATTACTTTAATATTATAAATTATTTGCGGTAAGTGATTAGTTTTTTTATTAAAAGGAAACTTAGCAGTTGAATTAAAAAACATTTAATAAACTAAATAATTAATTCAGCTGTTAAAAAAACTCGAAAGGATAATAACAAAATATATTAATATAGACACTTGCGAAGACGATGATATTTTTTAGTTTTCATTTTATTTATTGTTTGTTATTTACTTTTATTTAGTTTATAGTATCATATTTATTTATTGGTGATAAGAGTTTATTTGGTAAACACAATTTTTGTTGATGCATAAAAAAATATTTAATGAAATTAAATTAATAAACCTGGAAAGGATGCCTAAAGCTGCAACTCTTGCACGGCACACCGCACAAATTTGCAAAAAAAAATGATAGCAGATTCAACACGATCTGCACATCCCCCTAAAAAAAAATCTCTTGCCCCTAATAATTTTTCGTTATAGCGTATATTGGATAACTATGGAGGCTGGAATGGAACTAACAATAATAGCTACACAAAAAAATAAGTGATGCAAAAGACAACAAACGGACTATGCAAATGCCTCATAAGATAGCAGAGACAAGAAAAACAAGATTATTATATGCACAAGCCCCAAAAAATGCTCTCTTTGCCAGAATGAACCAAATATCCGAGTAGAGAGTAAGATGCCGAGATGTAGTACAGTGGATCCATCATCAGACTCAAAGAGGGAGTCAAAGTATTTTTGTGTAAATAAAGTAGAAAGCATTTTTATTTCATGTTTAACCTCCCACAAAAGTCCAATAAATAAATTCAAAATCTTTCGCCCTCAATAGTAGTATATTATTCAACTAACGTATAGCGTGAGCCACCCGTTCACGAAAGTGAATACTGGCCGTTATATGCGAGTAGAATAATATACTTCTGCCCATCAATAGTATATTATTCAATAAGCGGATAGCGTGAGCCACCCGTTCACGAAAGTGAATATTGGCCGTTATTTGCGAGTTGAATAATATACGTTGTCCTGTCACTTTCCTTATACCCGAAAGGATGCCTAAAGCTGCAACTCTTGCACGGCACACCACACAAATTCGCAACATAAATCAACAAAGCCACAAAAATCCTTTGCCCATCAATAATAGTATATTATTCAACTAACGTATAATGTGAGCCACCCGTTCACGAAAGTGAATATTGGCCGTTATATGCGAGTAGAATAATATACTTTGTTGAATAATAGTATATTATTCAACTAACGTATAACGTGAGCCACATATTGGCCGTTATATACGAGTAGATTAATATACTTGGTCCTCACTTTCATTTATTATACCCGAAAGGATGCCTAAAGCTGCAACTCTTGCACGGCACACCGCACAAATTCGCAACCAAAATCAACAAAGCCACACCAACAGGCTAACAAGAAGATAACAGATACAACAACACGATCTGCAGAACCCTCTCAAAAAAAATCGTCTCTTGCCCCTAATAATTTTTCCTTACAGCGTATTACTATGGAGGAACGAATGGAATTCTCTTGCCTCAAACATTTTTCTCTGGAGTCCCTAGTAACGGTCTATTGGAGGATGAGCCAAAGAATGAGAGGACGCAAATGACAATAAACCAAATTCAAAGATATGAGAATGAACCAAATTCCTGAGATGTCATTGTATCCAACCGGCATCGAGGAGAGTCTTAGATATTAAGAATTAATTGTAAACTCAATGTAATTAAACAAACCAAATAAATATTTTGACATAATTTAAATTACTTGACTTGATCATCGGCTGATGATAATATATTTAAAATTTATTTAAATATATTTCTTATTTTTCGTTCGGATATTGAAGTTTTCTAAATGATTGCTGTTGTAGGAGGCCCTGACATTTTCAGCAAGATTATTATTTTTTGATATTTGGCAATTCTATTCAGCCACTCATCATCATTATTATTTATTACGACTTTGAACTAGCTTTATTTGCAATTATTTCAGCGATTTGCAAGTAATTGTTGTATGCAACTTTTCTTTTGATTTTGATTGGAATAGTTTTTTTCTTCTTCACTTTTCGATTCACAAAGGCCACTTGTTCAGATTGGCGAAGGCGACGGTGGTGCTCCGTCACCTTCGCCAGATTAAAAATTCCTTAATGGATCAATCTTGGAATTAGAATTGAATAGCATCTTAGAAATTTCACTTGATTTTCTTATATAAGTTGAACTTTGGCTTGAAATGCAACAGTTTTGCGATTAATTAAACCAACATTATCTCTCTATCGTAATTAAAATAACTTTATCCAACGTAGCTTAGAATCATTCAAAATAGGTAGGTTTTACTTAACTCAATCTAATTTTTGATTTCTCTGAAAAAAATTACTTTGGACTACATTCGTATTAGTTGAACTTTGACATAATAATATAGATTTGCTAGCAGGCAAAAGTATATTTAAATGAAGCAATTTAAAAAAGACAATGACAAAAGAAATAATTAACTGCGCTATAGAAATTTTAGGCCAATCAATAATAATCGTATAGGCCAATCAAAGATACATATGATGGAGAGAGAAGCTGCGTAACGTTTAACATATATAGATATAAAAAAATGATTTACGATAAATTATTAGGCACTATTACAAATTCCAACATATGAATGTATAGACACAAGAAACCGACAAAGCATTTTTTTTCATAGGTTGTTTTCTAATCTATAAAACAAAACAATAAATTATCGTATAGCACCATGGCTTGAGATGGCTAGAGGCTGCTGGCGCGCTCTGAAGAGTGTTATTGTGAAAAATAAAAAACACGCATCACAATTATTGTAATCGGATTATTACAAATGAGAAATAGTAGATTGAGGTCGTCATTTATTATTGGTGCACACCCAAGCAAGATGAACTGCACTGGTGTGAGGTCAAATATTTGCAGTCCTTCCAACACACACACATGTTGGAAGGAAGATACCGCAGGGTCAAGTTAGCGTGTGCTATAATAGACTAGATGATCCGGCGGTGGATTCGCGAGCCTTTAGAATTGAAAAGCAGGAATGCAGGAATGGCTATTGCGGCAGGCTGTGGCGGAAGCACACCATGTAGCAGATGTTTCTAATGTATAAATTAAAGCCTAGTTGATTGGCCGTTGCATTTGCATTTTTGCTAAAAAAATATAAAGAAATTGGGTGGATTTAAAAGAGCGTGCGGATAAAACAAGAATTGAATCTACCAAGTCAATAATATACACTTTCACCCGCGCGATTAGGTTATTTATAACAGAAATACTGGCACGCGTTCACAAGAAAGGACTAATTATTTTTAATAGTTCTTATGTAATAATTCTAAGGCCTCTCTCTACGATCTGGTCTGTAGTCAACAGTACGTACTTAACCAATTGCGTGTTTAAATATCAATCTCTAATCATTATACACTTTCATTATTACTATTAGATCTCAAATATCTCATTTTCTATGCATATAAAAATGCGATTAATTCCATTTGTTTACTGTTTAATAATGATTGATCCAACTGCCAATTTGAATTATCAACACTTATTTAGATACTGTAAATATTAGAACTAAAAAGGCAAAATTAATTGAATAATGTTGATTAATTGAGTATTAATTAATTGAAGAAAGAGGAAGAAAGAGGAAGAAAATAAATAATATGAATATTTATAACGGGAAAAGCTTCCAATTAAACACTGAATTAAGTATATTTTCAAATAATTTTTGCAATAATTTAAATAATTTATTAATTTTGGAAAGTTCACAAAATTTTGACTCTATCTCAAGTCATCTTAGCGAATTTTGTTTCTATTGGCATCCCCCCACTTCCCGCGAGCTTTTTGACTCCTGCAAGACCCTGTATGCTACGCTTCGCAGGAGCATAATCTTGAAGGCTATTGTATTAAACGGACATTTACTAGTAGCACTTTAATAATGGTAGCAAAAGTGAGTGAACACACACAGGCGAAATAAAAAAAAAAGTAGCAAGTAGTTTGTTGCGTAGGCCGACCCCGCCTGTTAGAAAGCAATCTTGTCTAGCAGGGTGAACAGTTGAATACCGATCATTCATTGCGGCATACAGCCTCTGACCACATAAATATATCTCAATAAGAATAGGTTTTCTGTTGTTTGTTTGTTTGCTTGTTATGTTGGGAAAGGTTGCAAAAATGCTGCAGCAGAGCTTATATAACATTTCTTTTAGATTTGTCCTTTTACTCCTCAAATCGTAAATCAATTCTATTGATTGAGTTGTTTGAAATGCAAAACCTAAGATTGGCAGATGAGATTAAGTCGGGTTCAAAATTGCGACTGTGGCTCGTTATTTTAACAATCTCTTAAACTGCATTAACACGACCACAGCCCATAGGAAGTACAAGATATTGGCATTCGCTTATATCTAGATACACATCTATTAAATTATACGTTTTAATTACTCGAATGAGTTAATTTTCAATTACTTCTTTTTATTGCTGCACAAAACTACTAAAGTATTTATTTGTTTTTTTTTAAGCAAAACAACTGAAACCATTTGCTAATTATAGTAATTATGATTGTTAATCATATGCAATTGATCGATATCAATCAATTGATTGCCTTGAGGCCATTCTTCTATTTCAAATCAACCTTATAATAAATCATTTTCCATTTTTCCAAGAATGGGAAAATGACCACGAAACGTCACATAGTTGCATTTGATAAAAATATTTGTCTTCAGCCTCTGTCTGTTTAACACTCCTGTTAACAAGAATACGATTTAGCTATAACTATAATTACAGCGTGCACTCGATAAATATTATTTAAATTAGTACGATTATTTACAATGTTGACCAGCGATAAAAAATGGCAAATTGTCGGTTATTAGTATTAGTGTAGTTGTGTAGAACAACTATTTACACGTTTTTAGTTTGAAAACATTATGTACCGTTTAATTGATCAGCATAAACTGGTTTTGATAGATGATTTTCAATTGTTTTGCGGATATCATTTAAGGAAATTTTTAATTGTAAATAAATTAAGATTAAATTCGTTTTGTTTGTTTATAAATATGAATGATTTGCATCATAAGGACATCCTGTATAGAATTCCGCAGTGGTTTTGTATATGTAATTTCACTCCAAATTAGAGAAAACATATCAAATTTATAACGACACAAATACAATTTATTATTATTTTTGCATCTTATTAACATTTATTTAAATAAATATTAATGTTAATAATTACAATGTAATTTCTTTAGTTCCGCTGTAATAAATGCCTACACAAAAAACACCAATACAATTTATTGCGATTATTTCTATAATTAGAATGATAATAGAAAGAATACAATCAATTTTTTATAAATATTTTCAACAATATATTGTTGCTGAAATGATGCTTTGTTGTTATAAAAATCAAAATATGCACAAATGTTAAGATGACTTGAATAATTCAGAAGCAGCTTATTTTAGTACAATAAATTTGACTCGAAATTTGATGAAAAAGAATGATTGACATCCAAAGTCGAATCTTTTTTACGCCAATTATAAATGCTTTATAAAGAAATATTATTTGGATCAAAGAAAATTAGAAGAGTAGATAATTGCCACTTTTTCATAGAGATTTATTTATTGTCTGATTTTGGATAACAAAATGCAAAGACGAAACTTTCTGCAACTTTTGCAATTTTCTAAAGAAAACATTTTCTATTTTGGAAGGATCTTTGAATTATTTTACATACAGTACATTTGATTTAAAATTGTTAGTTTCCTGTTCTACATAGTATATACCAAAGAGTTTAATTTGCGCCCTAAAGTGTGAGTGCAAGTCCTTTCGGTTGCATGCAAAATACAGGAAGGTTGTTAGATTTGTATTTTTTAGTTCGATAGTTTAATGATATGCATTCTATCTTGTAAATGGGTATTATTCACTTAAATAGCTATTATTTGAAATAAGCGCACATTGCTAGGTATCTATACTAGCCTGTAGGCAGCTTGTATGCACTTTTTCAACTTTGTATAAGTATAACAGTATTAAAAGCAATAAGCAAATTGCGCTGCCAACAACAAACAACAAGAAATATCATGTACATATAATTATAATCCTGTATGTGTTTCATTTACGCAGGAATATTATATTGGCATAATTAAAACAAAAGCAAAACCTGATGGCTAGTTATTATACCACGATAATAATAAACTTTCTATTTCGCATGCAGTTGTATACACACATAGAACAGATGAGAGGCAATGTATATATTTCCCGGATTGGTCTAGCATATTATGAGAGGCCCGGACTAATGTAGTGGGGCCCCATAAGTGCTGTCTGTATTCGCCTAACTCAGCGTGTGTGGGAGGCATAATTTACTCAATTATTGGAAGGGAATTCTACTAGTTTATTATTTTACATCTCGAATTAATTAATTTATAATCTAATACTTTTTAGACCACTTCCGATACTTTTTACGAATCTTCTTCATTCATACTCAAAAATATTTTGGTCCATCTTCGATGCTGAGACATTAATTCTGCGGTTGCAAAATGCTTGGAAATTTTTAAATCAATTATAAAAACGCTTCGATTTAAACGGCTTAATTATACACAGCCAATGACGTTTTGTAATCATTAAATATCCATCAAAATCAGGTTTATGCAAAACTGCCAATTAACACATTGTACATTATAAAATTTTGGATTAAATACAGATTGCTTCTGGCAAGAAATCTTTCTTTTTCCTTTTGATTAGTTAATCTAAAAGAGAGAATTACCAATTTTTGAAACGCACATGCATTATTCATTATTATTATTGATTGGTAGATTTTTTATAACTTAAATTCTTACGACACGCATTTTGGATTTTTAATTTAATTAGTGTGTTAAACTAATTGAATCAGAGCGCTTTGTTTTATCTATGGCTAACATAATAAAAATCTAATTTGTGAAACAGATAACAAGCTAATTCGATTCGATTACCGAATAACGCACTTTTTGCAATATCATTTTACTTTCTATTTCAACGGATTATAATACAAATTAATTTTAGGAGATTTTTTTATAGTGTCCACTTTTTATTATATTGAATTTATGATCAAGTTACAAAATTGATTGATTCGAAATATTGCATGTGTATCAGAACGAAATGGAATCAAATATACTTATCACACCGTGGTAACTTAATCAGCCTGTGTGGGTTTCAGTTCAGGGAATTAGGGCATAACGCTATTGATTTGTTAAAGCTGGATGTTGACAATTTATGAGAACAAGTACTTTACATCTCATTTCAAAAATATTCTTGTAGGATTATCCAAATTTTTGCTGCATCGACATTTTAATTGGATTTTACAAACAAATAAATTGAGAAGTCTTGTAATATATTTGTTGCGTAAAAATGTTGCATGAAATTCTTTTGAGCCAAAAGTATATAGAAATAATTTGTTTAGAAATTTTAAAAATTAAAATAACCATGAGGGTTTGTCGCCTCATTACTCATTGAAGTTGTGTGGTCTCCCGGATTGAACGCAAGTTCAGCCGTAGAGCTTTGCAAGTGCAACAACTTTAAACTTTAGCTCATAAAAATTAAAATTAGTTGAATTTTTTTGAAAATTGAATCGAAATTGTGGAGATTTGATACATATCATTTTTTTAAAAGACTGTATATTAAACAAATTGCAAATTAATAGAGCAGGATCGTAATTTTTTTCCAACTCAGCACCAAAGAGATTTATTCGTTGCCTGGCAAGTTATTGACCGACGAAGAGTGCATTTCCGTGAGTTACTGCATATTATAACGCAATTTTTTGCTGCATTATTGTAGAAAAAAGTGTATGATCTCTTTGACTTGACCATATTGAGAATGACACCCGCTGAGCTTGCGGCAGTAGGCTATGGTAGCACTTAACCACTCCTGTCTGATGCTATATTATATTATACAGTGTGCAACTCGTAACCGCTTACAGTTTTGACCTGATCAGAGCACCACTCCTAAAAGCTTCTGAAGTGATGCTGCTGCACCTTCCAACTAAACTAATCCTGTCGTAGCCTTTAAATAACTATATTACTTATTTTTTTGGACTTGGATTGGATGGGGTGTTTTTATTTTCTAAAAAAATTCTTCTAACACTAGTTGTGCAATTTTATTTTTTGGTGTCGTAAATCGAGATTTAGTATCATTCTCAAAGTGTGTTTTGTTGGTCGACTGAGCACAACAGCATACTCAAAGTCCGAGATAATGATAGTAAAAGTGACCACGCCTTGGTTTCGTACATACAACACACACACATACAGAGCTCCAGAGCAGATCGACTGTCAATCTACTTTTATTTATATAAATTGTATTATAATATACAATGAAATTATTGCCGAGTCTATTATTATAATTAGGATTGCAAACAACAATTATATCAGAACAGAATAGTAGTGTCTAGGAAAGAAAGAGAATTTGCTCGCTTTTTTCATGTTTAACTTGACATCTATCTGGTTATTTAGTGAGAGGAAAAGTGAATGAACAATAACAATAATTTTTTATATTTTGTTATTGCATTAGAGAACTATTAGAGAGAGAATTATTTAAATGAATGCATAGTCAAAATGTAGTCAAGTGTATAATATGTTATTTTAATTTGCATTATAATGACTTGTTTTAAAGATAAAACAAATGAATATAATGTCTTGTTAAATGCTTACTGATTGGTAAATTATAGTTTTACTACTTCTTTTTTTGCAATTTGAATTTTACAATGTTGTAATATTTATTTAAAATTAACTTTCTTAAAAAAATTTATTGCAAGTATCTAATTACAACCTAAACCTATATTTTGCAAGTATTGTAGATTTTAATGCAGTAGTAATTTATTAATCTAGCGGTTGAGTTACCACAAATTTATTTTTATAATGAAGAATTTGGTCGAAAATTTGTATTTGAAATATTTAATTATTTATTTATTAATAGAATTCTCAAGAATTGTTCAAAAAAATCAACACTATAAATTACTTTAGATATGATTGAATTTTGCCCAAAAAATTTCAAACTGTTTCTTCAATTTCCTGAAAGTTTTGTGAAAGGAAACAAAATATTTTTCAAATTTAATAATTTATTAAGTATATCTGATTCATACATCCGCTACAATTTTTCTAAAAAAATAACAAGGACAATAGTTAATTGAAAAACCCATAAACCATAATCCTGCTACATACATTAGAATACAAATTAATTACGACTAATCCGGAGCAGTGTGCATTGATTTGAATAAATAAATCTAACAAGTATATATAAATCGAATTGACGACATATTGAAAATCTGATAAGTAATATCCTGCTATTAATACAAGGCTCGCAAAGAGAGACAATCACAGCAGCAGTAAGCAAGCAGAGCAAAAGTTACACCACCCATTAAAAAGAACGAACCAGGAACTGACCATGCTATAACAAAAACTAAACGGTATCAAGAGTCGTTGTTGTTGGGTCCATCTGCAGCAAACACTTTCGATCTCAAGAGACAAGAGCCAGAGAACTGGAGCAGTAATCTTGTATAGAGTGCGGTCTATAAGCCTGCTGGAGATTGAACGCGGTGGACCAGTGCTCTCTCAGCCTCTGCAGGTAATGCACGTGTTTGTGCCTGCCGCGCTGTTGCGACCCACGTGTGTTCGACGAACGTCCTCTTCTTCCTCTGCAGAAATTATGTGTCGCTCAGCGCTTTTTTGAGAATGTCTGTGACTCTTATTTGGTGGTGATTTTACATATTATGGACAGTTTCGATTTAAATTTCACTTGGAAAAAATTGCATAAAGTTGCAAGGGAAATAAGAATAAAAGAGATTAAGTGTGTTACATGGAGTCATTGAAAAGTTGTCCGAAAAAACAACAGGCACTCTTACTTTGTACTTAAAAGTGAAACAGTTCGCAGGTGTTCTAAGATCATCATCGAAGAGAAGGCGTGGTGTGCAAATCTTTACTCTCGTGACTTTAATATCTTTTTAACATTGCAATTAACAATTTTTGTGTGGAAAAGTGCGAAACTTTGTTGCTGAACAAAAATGATGGAATAGCAAAACTTTATTAATTTTGACCGCCACATTTTTAATAATTTTTAATTTGAAAATCTAATCAACTGCTGCGCATTTTTTTTATCGTAGCTGCAATAAAATTAAGGTCAGTATTGTTGTATTTTATAATTCATGAGTAATTTCATGAGTTTGTATTTAAATTGAAGCCTTCAAACCCTTCCTATAAAGGAAGATTTCTCAGAATTCCCACTAAAGCAATTATTTAAATTATTGATTTAAAGAAAGTTTTGTGTGTGCATCACTCGAATTTATTGATTATAAAAGGAAAAATTATGTAGATATTTTGCTTGGTCAACTATGCGAAACTAGATCGTTTTAGATAAAAACAATTTCATGTTTAAAAAATTGCGCCTGAAAGTGTTTCCAATGTTCTGCATGATTAATTGAAATGTTGGTGAAGATTCAACAATTTCTAATTTGTTGCTTTTTTTAAAACGAAATTATTCGGCGATTAATGAAAGTGGAAACTAGAAAAGTAAAAATCAACAATTAAATTAGCTTAAATAATTGTCTATTATATTATATACAACCATAAATTATCAAGGGAATTCAAGCTTCGATTAGCATTTTATCCTTGTTATTATTATTTTAATGTGTGATTAATTAAAACTAATTTAATTTAGAATTATTCAAATTAAATGCAAATATAACAAGACTCGTGGGCAGTATAATATGTTGAGCTTCTTATAAAATGATCTTAACCTTTATAAAAAATTAGATTGAAATTTGAACTCGTTAATTATAATTCTTGTATATTTAAAACAATTAAATACTAATGTTATTTAAATAAAAAATTAAAGGTCAATAGATCGGGATAGAGAAAAAGTTAATTTTGCGTTTGCTATAAGTTAGTCGCGAGGTTCGTCGCTTGATCTGCATTGACATCACTCGCAGCTCCGGCATAAAAAGTGATTGCAAACAATTGCTCATTATTTATTGCAATATTCAAGTCAACTGGTCCGAACTTTTTGCATCATCAATGATGATGGAAAGTTTTTTTTTAACTAAAGGAAGAAAAAATTCGCAGTAGTCGAATAATTATCGATCTTGTACAAATAATTCAGCATTAACAATTTTTCCGCTTGTTTAAACAGAGCTTAACCGATTATTGTAGAAAGCGAGTATCCTTTTGATCAAGTAGGACGGTGTCACAGCCTACGTCGATAAAATTTAGATCTATGTGTCCGCCCGACTGAAAATAATCAATCGAAACTCTTATTTTTTTTTTAAATAGAGTTGTTTGATACAGCTATTTGTACTATGTCTAATTTAATGGAAGAGAAGAATTTTGCTTCGGAGTTTCAACATCATCATCATCACCAATAGCACACACACATCGTGCGCTGATGCTAAGATCAAGATATCGCTCGTTCATAAGTTAGTTGATTGTTGTTGTTGTCGAATTCAACAACAACAGCAACAACAGAAGTTATATATTGATTTTACGAAATGTTTTTTGTGTCTGATTTTTTTGATAAAGTGTACCTACCAGACATGACGAAATAATCAATCAATAGGCTAGTAGTATTTTTTATCAATTTAATTTAATCATCCGAAATGAAGAAAAATAGTCTCGAAAATAGTTCTAAAGATGTGAGTCAATAATTTTTCGTGCAGTCGCCAACTATGGTCATCCTTAATTCATTATGAGATTTCGTGTACATATACATTTAAATGGGTAGTTAAGGTGTGTTTTAATGGTTAGATAGTAGTGGCTTTTTGCTCTATCTAGCGCGTGTTCATTATATATTATAGGACTCTGTCACGTGCGACCTTTCGCCTCTTTTCTCTGACATCATCTTTGAACGTTATCGCGATATATATTTACATGTTTCAAACGGTTGCTGATGATACTCATGCAGATCCATCCTAAATGGGCTCAATACTATTTGCAAGGTTTTTTTTTGAGTAGAAGAGCAACAGGTGGGCGGTGTCTAGATTGGATTTCTATGACGTCAATTGAATCTAGTTAGTTGTGAGAAGAAAACGAGGAAATGTATTTAGGCTTCTCTAGAATCTAGTTGAAGATAGGTACCATATGGAACTTTTCGCATATTTCTTCATAAATCCCAAAGAAGAACTCTTTGAAACCACTTCGAAATCTTCAGAAGTTTGGGATCCTTGAGTTTTCTTATTAAAAAGATTTTTCAAAAGATTCGTCTGGGATAGCCATAGAATTCTATAGAAGTCGTGTTTGTTTTCAAAATTCTATACTGCAATTTTTACGGAAATAATTAGATCCTGCAAAGGATATTTGTTCAGTGTTAGTTGTAGAAATGATTTGTGGTCTAGTCTTCATGTTTGCGTAATTTGCATTTTGCTGTTTCGAGATGTGAAATAAATCAGTGGATATTGGATTATTTTATAGTAAAATTTATGTAAAGAGTGGCAATGAAAGTTCTTTTGTTGCGGAATGCAAATACTAGAGTTGCTTCCTGGTCGCTGCGGTGTGTGTGTGTGTGTATCTTATCTGGGATCACAGATGCAGGTTGTTTAAATGCACTCTGATTTCTGTATCACCAGGAAATACGTTAATATGTTTTTATATAAACAAAATCCAAAAAAAAATTAAAATAATCCTGTTCGTATATAATAATTTATATTTTATATAATAGCAGCAATTGCTCAATAATAGTAATAATAATAATCGAAACCTAAACCGCCTCTTCTAATCGCGCAAACCATTCTATACACGTTCTGCCCTAATTAAAAGTCATAAATCAATACAAGATTATAAACAATAAAATAAGCGGTATTATTGATAGCAACAATTTATAATGCGTTATGCAATGGCATAATTAAAACATTATAAAAGAATCGTATATCTGTAACAAAAATCTTATAATGTAGCGATTACAAAGCTGTGAAAAACAATGAATTAATTTTGAAACGAATCGCTCGCACACGCCACGCTGTTTCTGAAATCACATGCAATTTTGCGATCCTTCGCCTCCTTCGAAGCTGCTGCTTGCTTTAAATCTTTAATGCTGGCTGACCTTAGGCCGCGAATCTCTATAAATGCACAACCTTGCTCCACAAAGGCTATACACATATACACACAATACACACAAGACCCACAACTGTAATATGCTTCGTTAGATGTATTGTTGAATTAATGTTGCGTTATATGCACGTACATACAACAATCGCGAGAATATGCATTGTAGTGTATACTTATTTATTTATTTATTTATTAAAGATAACAACACGAGGAGAGAGGAATTGCTTGCGGTGATTCAGTCTCTTCTTATAATGTTGTGATTCCGTTGCCCAACATTGCTAATGGTTTTCAATTTTAATGCCTAGGCTATTCATAGCCTATATTTAACTGCTCGTTTTTTATTTATTGGACACCCATATTATAATATTATACATTGTACTTAACTAACTAGATTTTCGTTGAGTTTGTGCAACACTAAAATCGTTCTTTAATAACATCATTTACATATTTAGTAATATATGCAAGGATATTTGGTTTGAGGTTTAAGATTTTCCTGCAAGTGACTAATTGAGCTTTGAGCTTTCAATTTTTCCGCTGTAATTCAGCAATAGTTATGCAATTTGAAACAGTTGCTGCTTATGCACTTTTAAATTCAAGGCTTAATTTTAATACAATAGAATGCAGGACAAGAGTTTTTTTGCAAGAAAATTATTTTTAGTTGAATTGACCTAAATTAACAAAGAAAAAGTAATTTCTTTGAGTAAAATTGATTTAAAAATTCAAGCTCGCTAATTTAGCCAAACATTTGAGTTATATTCAAATTAGAGGTAGAAAAGAGATACAGTCGGTGTTTACGATGCATCTGTTCCGAGTGTGACATAGAAAAGAAGAGGCTGGGAGTTAATTAGGTTGATCTATCCGAGCGCAAATCAAAATCATTACTATTTATATACTTCGACAAACTAATGCTAATGTCCGTCAGTTACTTTTCCTAATTAATCCTAATAGCAGCAACTGGGTGGCATGCATGTAAATTTAATAGCGTATCGAACATGCACAAGAAAAAACAGCTATTAACACTTATTAAGGTGAAAAATCAATTAACACTACAAAACTTTTCAAGGATTTAAATAAAACATTTTATTAATTACAATTCAAACGAAATTTTTCGAAATTATGATAATTTATTTCTCCCAAAAAGGATGAAAAACAACTTTCTTCGCTAATTTATCAAACAAGTCCTCTAAGATGATCTAGTTCTATAAATAACAATCATAATTCATAAATATGTTTGACGTTTCCGTTGAACTTGTATCTAGTGTTAATATATTATATAGAAAGTATTTTAATAGTCGTCGATGTTACAGAAAAAAACCGGCTATAAGCATTTTAGAATTAATTACGGATTTATGAATGAAAGTGGCCAAAATTTTATAAAATCACTAATTGTGCATAAATTTTCACTCTTGAAGTGATAAATGGAGTAGGACTTTATCAGATTTGTGTAAGAGTTAATAAATCATTGTCAATTGGTTTTGGTTAATTGTTTGAAAAAACAAAGTCGTCCTGACAGAAGATTAATTGAATTATTTATTTAAACCAACTATTTATAATTGCAGATGCGCTCAGCATGCTTTTGGAATTTCTTGTATACATTTAAGCCGCCTACGACGATTTCAGAAATCATTAAACCATACAACACTACAGATAGACCGATGTTTATTAATATATTAACTATTATATCTAAATTAATGTTAATTTTATGATTTTACTACCGAATAAATTAGACTATAATAGAGGTGCGGTGACAAAATATCTATCGTAGGTGTTAAATAAAAATGCAATTGATTTAATTTTAAATTTATTCATTCAACTTTGCGATGAACAAACTATAAAGATGTCACAAAGTCACGGTTTGATAATGGATTCTATTATATCCACAATGTAAAATTTATGTAAATTAGCTAAATTATAATGTAAAATTAAATTATTCACCATATAATAATTGCTATGTAATGCAATAATTATTATAAACTTGCCTTGCAACTTGATTGATAAAAAAAATTAAATAGTTATAATAATACAAAGAATTAATTTATTTATGCATAAATTATCATCAAAGGATTTGTTGTTCAGGTCAAACTTGAAGAGTTTTTTTCATAACTCATAAATAGAAACTTTCAGGCGTCTTAGCGAAAAATGTCGAAGCACAGATCCTTTTGCTAGTAAGAAAGGATTGCTTAATTTTGAAACAATTTAGTAGATTCTCAAATTTATGGGACGACAGAGATAAATTAAAATTGCAAAAGCATCTGATTGCATTGTAGAATAGTTTGGGTTGCAATATAAAGGCGATAAGAAAATGTTTCTTAATGTTGCAAAAAAAATTTAATTTAAAACGGTATGGAATTTTAATGTCGCTTTTTATCTTATTATCACTAATTACAAGTGTACTTTATGTATTTAGCATAAACAGTACTATATAATGTAGCCATTATCATTTTAAGTATGGGAATATGAAAAGTGAATTACTTAATACAACATGAGAACTAGACTGACATCTGCCATTGTGCTGCTTTTGTTCAAAGACAAATATATGAATACATATGTATAAAAGTTTGAAAATAGAGAGAAAGAGACTTGCAATTTCATTTGAAACTCGAAATATTTAGGTCAAAAAATATTTCGACTATTACTCTATTTCATGGTTTGTTTGCTTCTATGGCAAATTATCGCATCGAAACATAGACTGAAGAGACATGTACAAAACAAACCGGTCATTATTTGTAGTTTTGTGTGAAATTGAAAAATTGTTTATAACAAAACAAAATAAAAGCGAAAAAAACTTTCGCCTTATGGAAGAATATAATTTAAAACATAATTTCAAGTAGGAAGCCAAGTTGATGAACAGTGTATAAAACATATCATGTCAACACATTATTATTTAGAAAGTGTAACTGGATTTTAGTATTTGTCTGTCATCCTTGAATATTTTTGTTACACTTTTATTAATAACGTTTTAATTAATAATTGTTCGTGAAAAATGAATTATATTGAACGCGTAAATGTTGCATTCAATTTATTTATTTCATCTAACGATTAAGTTATCCTGCATGGTCATTAATGTTGTAAGCAAATAAGTGGCGAATAAAGATGGATTTTTAATTAATTATCAGCTAACAAGAAAATTTGCATTCGTTAATTAAGAAATTATAATTTTATTGCGTTTTAATTGCACTTATAGAAAGTGTTTGGTTGCCTACTGAACATTACATTTGCGCTGCAAAATTTTTGTTCAAATGAAATTAAAAAAAAAAACATTAAACTTGTAAAAGTTCATAAATTTTGCAGGATTTCGCAGTAAATAACATTGTTATAGTTCATTCTACTATAAAATAATTTATATGACATTTATTTGCCTTTCGCCAAGTTTTGTTTATTAGAACATTGTAATCATTGCACTACGAATTACGATACTAAAATTATAAATTACCAATAAAAATAGTTTTGCGTAAAAAAATGGAAATTTTTATGCATAACTCTTGAGTCACTTTGAGGATGACTTTTGTTTGCGGTCGACGATTAATTATAAAATATTTTGCAATAATTATAACTAATTTGCTTGCGGTATTATCTATTGATTTTATTATTATTTTACTAAAATCTGAAAGGCACAATTTTATTGGTTTTTTAATGTTCAAGGTACTATACTTAATTAAAATAGTTGAAATTTTAGAATTTAATTGATAAAATTGTAATTAAATCAAGTTCAGAAGCTTCTCACTTAATGAAATAGATATGTGCGTACGTAATCAACCTTGACAAGTCTAAAGAATGTAACCATGATTAGGAACACCCAGTACATCAATGCTAGACTAAATTATCCAAACTAAAACTGAAAAAAAATAATATATTTGGAATATTTCGATTACGCTATCATCCTCTTGCATCTTGCATAATCTGCGATACAATCGAAAATTCCATCATGTACCATTTAACTTGAAATTTAAATATAATTCATCATTTACATATTCCCATTCATTATATTCGTATCTGTTGCATTTATGTGTGTTGAGCTGGGGAAAAAATGCGTAGGCGAATTTCTTACACTATCTAATGAAAAAAAAATCTGTACAACACTAATATACTATTTAACCTTATAACCTTTAAATGGTAATGGCAAATTTTGTTTCTGCCAGGCATTCTCCTATAATAGTCTGTACGTAAGAGATTAACATTTATATTGATTTTCGACATGCAAATTATAGATTACGATAATAGGCATGGCTAGTGGCAATGACTTTTATTTTGGTTCGACATTGCCATTATATTTTGATCAAGCATCTTCATTTTTTATTTTCAATTTAAGTCTAGACAATTAGAAAACAAGACGTACAATCGTTACCAGCGAAAAGTGAACGAAAGCTCTAAAAGCTCAATTTCGAGGTAGATTCTCAGTTAGATCCTTCATTAAATATTGTTCCACTTGCAATTGTTTTAAAATTACAATTGAATTGTCTTTAAGTTGCTTAATATTAGTCCTTCCTACGATGTATAGAATTTTTTTCTAAAGGCGATCAATATCGAAACAAAAACTATTATCTTAAAAAATTCAATTATTTTTCTAACACAATAAGTATAATGTGTGTACAACAATATAACATTTGAAATTAATATCTATTTATATGCAATTTAACACCTTTTGTTCCCGGATTTTTTACCTTTTACTATACATGCTGAACTATAGTGATGATTATTATTATTATTATTAATAATAATATATAAAAAAGCTTATATATATATATGAATTACATAATGTCTGATTACCATATGAACAATGATTTTCGTTCAACCCATAAAACAGCGCGCGTCGACGCCTAAATCAAATGTTAATTTAAACAGTCTAGGATGTCACATTTCAAATGGCCGTATGAATTACATTAACATATAATATGTTATTATTCTTATTTAATAACAATGCGAGGTGTGATTCTGTCCTAACATTCGAGCTTCATGGCCTACTCGATATACATTAAATAAATAAATAAATTTATTAAATCTCTGCAGCATCAAGGACAATACATAATATTTTGTTTGAGTGCTGAAAGAAATTATGAATTCAGGACATCTCCTCTTTGGTTGTAGTCAGATAGATCAGAACGTGCATTTATGTAATAAATAGATCTACAGGTGTACAAGTTGAGGTCAGAGGTTATTAGATCTGTAAAATAGATCTGAAAGAACGCGCGTACCGACGACTGTTTATAATGTAGACTGAATTTACAGGACTAATATCTAGAGCTGTAATGAATCTTGTACGCTCTCTTCTCGTATTTGCAGACGTGTTCAACATTAAAGTGGCTGAGCCACATATTTGCACAATATATAAATAAATAAATATATAGAACCGACGGGTTATTAAATAAATGAGACAAATGCGTTATTTTCAGGTTTAACATTTTGCAATATCAGAGCAGTCGTTGTTTTAACAACATGCTCTACTTCCGTCACCAATATATTTTAATCTATACATTTTATATGACATAAGAAATTTACGAGAAATTACTTTAATTAATGCGCATTAAACTAATTAAATTAATTTGTTTCATTTATTTACGAAACTCATTACTATAACATTTTTTAGAGAATGCTCTCGCATTCTGTCGTATAGGAAATTTAAATTGAATTGCACCAATTTAAATTATTTTAGTTTATTTAGATGCAATAAAATAGTATTGGAATTAAATTAACAAATTTGCATATGAATGGAACTAATAGTAGAACACCCGGTATAGAGCACGATAGATGGATATGTAGTCTAGGCTTTTCTTAAGCTAAGCTAATGGGGCAATAAAAGTCTGCAAGGCAATTCTGGTCTTGTAAATTGTGAACCTACAGTTTGTAAATCCGGTCATATTTACGACTTTGATTGGCACCTTTGAAGAGAAGTTAGAAGTTGGAATTGATAAATGATCACTGTTAGACTTGAATGTAGAACTTTCCCTTGTTGTGTTTGGTTTGCTTGCTTGTATTTACATTTCAGGCGTTGTAATAAAAATGTAACCTGCGATCGAAATAATAATGTTGCTATACAAATTGAATTGCAATGTACAATTTCTTTTTAATTGCATGGTGTATATAGCCGGTTTTTTATTTTTGTATTGATGATTCCATAAATCTATAATTAATCATCGCCGGATTTAATATTGGTTAATTATACTTTTTTATTACAACTTTCTAAATGTTACAAATTGTTCATAATTAATATAAAATGCGCCAATTGGATGATATACACTTGTATAAATTACCATCTCATTTATTTATGAATTAAAAGTTTCAGAAGCCTTCACAAAATATTTGACTAATTGCCATTTAATATGCAGAAATTTTGTTTTACGCCATTTCTTAGCTCCTGAATTTATTTATACCAATTAGTAAGTAATATTGATTGCATTTCTCGTCGGTTTTTCTGATCTAATTTTTTCTTAAGGCGCCTCTGATTTTTTTAAGTTATTATTACCAATTAAAAGGAAACTTGGTATGGGTCGCTGCCCTTAAGGCAGTCTGTTCATTTGTACTTCTTTTTTAATTATTGCGTGAGTAATTTTATGAAACATGTTTTGATTTTTGGATTAATCAATAATTAAAAGGAAACTCGGAGTGGTTGCCTGCCCCCCTTAGGGCAGCCTGATCATTTGTCAAATTATTTCCTCTTTGATTATTGCGAGAGTGAAATTATACAGATTAATAACATCGAACCATAATAAGAAGAAGAAAAAGAAGAAGGAGTGCGGGGTAATTTAAATTAAAGCACTTTCTTGTTAAAGTTATCTAATTAACTAGTTATATGTAGATTGGATAAATAAGGTAGAAATAAAATCTCAGAATGATCGAGCTCTATAAGGAACAAGTAGTATTCTATCGGGCAGAGTGCGTGTGTGTTGATCTACTTTCATACGCAAAGCCATCCTGATCGCATTTCTACCGAAAGAGAAACTGGACGACGACGACGTCAACAACACACAAACGATAACTTGTCCAATAGCCGATGCAAAATCTATGATCTCGTTTTAATTCAATTCACTTTGTGGCAAAAGAAATTGAAAAACTATCTTGCTTGGTCTAAGACCATTGATTGAATAAGGATGCATTTCGAATGACATACGGTATGCATCGATGCTCGTTCAGCGATAATCATCATCGGATATAGAGAGAAGAGAAGCAGAAAAAAACTAGATTAAAATATTTCTACGTTCAGATTAAATGTGGTGACATTACGATGAGAGAAAGCGATCGATTTTGCGTTTTTGAGCTGAACTATTTACGTGGATTTTGTTTAAATCGACTTAATTAAAATTGCATCCGATGATTATAAAACATAGAAACTGCATTAAATGGAGCTTTTTCACTATAGACGAGTTGGAGAAAAATTCTGCTTTGTTGATAACATTTTTTTCTCTTTACTGCACTTCCGCCAATTTATTTTAATTAATCTCTACTTGAAGTAAGATGCTGTTCGAATTAAGATTATATGATATGGTCACTCATGCATTGATTTAAAAAATGCTTTGATATTAATTGCAATGTACGGGAAGTTGGATGAAAGAAAAATTTGGAGATGGTTATCTTATTTGGTGTTAATTGGAATTTATTTTTGCTTTCTGAATTTGATTGCAATTTTTAGTCATTTTTAAGGAGTTTAGATAGATAACATTTAAAATGTAAAAGCGTCATTGCTTCACTTGGCATTAAATTGTTCGAATTAGAGAGACTCGTAGAGACTTTAACGTAAGATCAGGCGACGAACTTTTAATACGGAGTTATTTTTCGGGCTAGATTTTCTATTTGATTTTATTTATGGATTTTAAAGGGGATTTCAATTTTTAGCACCTTGTATAATTAAAACATGAATATTGTAGTATGGTAGTTTGAAGATCTAGTTTGCATGTATAATTATTTCCCGTTTCAATCTTGTCAACCCAGTTTTTACTTAGCCATATTACTTTAGAAATTTATAATTACCAAAGAATTTCATATATTCTACAAAATATTCGTCGTCGACCTTGTATTAATAATTTCGCTGGAAAAAATTACCTATTCTACCCGCATGTTTATTTGAAGAATTTACAAAGCTTGTGGTTGGTATTTGAAAAACTCAAAGGAAAAATGACATTAATTGCATCCAAATATAGATACAACTATTTTTTTTAGTTGATACTGTTATTTGAATAAAATTATTGAATTGAATTTAAAAGCACAATGCAATTTTCACTTTAATTATATTTGTCTATATATGTTTGGCGAATGGGCGAGTTTAGTCAAGAGACAATAGCAAAATCGTCATAGTTTGCTAAAAGCAAATGCAAATTAGCAGCACGTGGTTTAGTCTAATTCTATACAGGTGAACTTCAAAGCAGCACCAGAACAAAAAAATGCAAATTTTATTTATTGCACTTATCCTATTATAACATTACATAGTAACAGGATAATCCATTAGAAAACTCCGCCTCTGGTTTGCCATAGAATCCAATTTCCCTAAACGAGCTATTAAATCTGGCATTTAAAAAATATTAATTATCTATAGTTATA
The DNA here is from genome assembly GCA_963556235.1 of Cryptophagus acutangulus. Lineage (NCBI taxonomy): Eukaryota > Metazoa > Arthropoda > Insecta > Coleoptera > Cryptophagidae > Cryptophagus > Cryptophagus acutangulus. The sequence continues at coordinate 927,677 of OY744568.1, read as the reverse complement.
TATGCGGCTGCATTCATGATGATGGTGATGGAAAGGTCGCACCATCAAGTAGCAGTTACGTGTGTAAGGCAAAGGCAAAAGAAAAAAAATTGGCATCCCTCTGCTTTATAATTAAAACTGAACCTCAACTGAAAACGATTACGTGATTTAATCAAGTAAACTCCGTAATCGCCATCATTTGTTTCACACATCATGACTTACCAGTAAATATGCAGATGCAGCTTAGATGATGATGAAGGAGGAGGACGACGTGGAGAGCATGCAATTTTAAAATTGATCAAGGAAGAAGAATTCTTAATGTTTAAGATGTTGGTTTGGTCGACTGAATCTGAGGAATTTGTTGTTATTCGTGATTAAAACTGGGCGGACTGCATAGCCATTCTATTTGCTCGCCTTCCTGTCATGTGCAACTGTTTCTTCAATTTATTAGAGACGATGTATAGTGTCTATATGTATATACCTGCAGGTCAGATGGTATGAATATCATGCACAATTTCCGTCATCAATTTGTTTATTGCTGCAAAGCTTATCTTGTCAATTCTTTTTCTTCTTCTCCACCATCCCATTTTCAATTGCCAATTTAAATCGCCTATTAAGCATCGCTTTATTCAACCTCCTTATAATTAGCTTTTTGTTTTTGAATATTCAGCCAACTAGAAATTATTTAGTTGCTACTATTTTGAATTCAGCAGGTGGTTGAATTTGAATTACCCTGTTGCATTTTTGGTGAGAGCGCTGGTAACTTTTGCAGTTATTCATCAACGAAATGAATCAACTTTTAATGCAATTAGCAATTACATTTTTCTAGTTAGTTTTATAACAAGCGTAAAAACCACTTGATGATCATCTTAAATACGTGTAATTTATTTAATTAAAATGAGAAAAAATCTGGGAAATTTCTCAGCCATTCTGACTACTCGTATACAGTCAGGCAGCACCCATCTAGACACTTTTTTCTTGGTTCGAATTAATTTACATATGTACTAAGTAGATTTTAATATCTATATTTTAGAGTTTTTTTTTTCGTCGTATATGTTTAATGATTTGTTGAAAACATGTAAACTTGAACTTTTCCCACCAATGCAGAAATGTTACAGTTAGCTCTATCGACTTTCGTATATATGATGAGAAACTAACTGACAGAGTTATTTGTAATTATCGAGCTACTGCAATTTTTTTACCGAGTAAATTACTTATGTAGTAGCAAATAGTTGGTTTATTTGATGGAAAAAAAGGTTATTTGAGGAAGATCTAAATTGTTTAATAAACTGCGGCTATTACTTTTAATGATAGTAATTAGAATGAATGGGAGTATAGTTATAATAATGCAAGTTGAAAACGTCTCCATTATAATAATGCGATTTATACCTCGCTTCGATTAATTGAAATTTTACTTTTTTTGAGAAATGCTTCGATTATTTATTAATTTTACTGAATCCAATTTCACGATTTTCTATAATAAACCGACAATAATTAATTTCGTATATTATAATCGTGCATGCACAATTTCGGCTTCCTGATTTTCTCTCTACATGTAGTGAGAAATTATATTTGCACCGATAGTAATTATTTAGGAACGTACCTGAAAATTCTAATTTTATATTGAATTAGTCACAATCCAAGCACAGGAAAAGCCTAGCGAAAAATTTATAGTATTGTGCAGATAATAAACGTAAAATTAAACCTACACACGTGCGCAACATTTATTTTATTTATTTAATAGTATGGCGTTGAAAGTCTACTTTAAATTTATTAATATAATATTTTATATCTTTATAATTGCTGAAAATATTTATTAAAACGATACATTTTAATGCGAGCTTTTTTCAAATAAAGTTGTTAAAATGTAATCGATTTTTATTGCAATTTTATAGATTGAATAGAATGGAGCACTTGTCGCTTGGAAATATATGAATTGTTAATTTCACATTGAAGGTGTTGTTTTGTTGCTTATTTATTCAGCATTATTATCATATTATTTCCAACCTACACAAAGCAGATGAGACAAGTTGAGTAAATAATACCATGTATTTTATTATAGAGAGAAGAATAATTAAATTAAACACATCCACGTGCTGTATTTCATTTAAATAAAGTGATATTGATTGCTAATGGCTCCCATAGAATACCATATTTGTCATGATGTTTACAATATACTTAAAAAGATTTATTGCGTGTTCTACATATTATACAGTAGTCCAGTTGCCTTGCCATTGAGATACCCTAAAAATGAGAAAATTTTCACACCAAAATTTTATGATTGATATTCATGTTTTTTGGGTCGCTGATCATGAATATGATGGTTAAAAAAATGTAGACCCATGGCGTTCGAAGTTATGGGCCTTTTTGACCCAAAAATGGCCATTTTTTCGATTTTTTTGCGTTTTTGTCGATTTAAAAAAAATCCACACAATTTATCGACTAAGCAGTGGTAAGCAAAGTTGTAGAGAAATAAAAAATGCGTCGAATGGCAACAAGTAGAAATCTCTGAGTTACTCGGGGCCTTATATAAGGCCCCGAGTAACTCAGAGATTTCTACTTGTTGCCATTCGGCGCACTTTTTATTTCTCTACAACTTTGTTTACTACTGTTTAGTCGATAAATTGTGTGGTTTTTGTTTAAATCGACAAAAACGCAAAAAAATCGAAAAAATGGCTATTTTTGGGTCAAAAAAGGCCCATAACTCCGAACGCCATGGGTCTACATTTTTTTAACCATCATATTCATGAACAGCGACCCAAAAAACATAAATATCAATCATAAAATTTTGGTGTGAAAATTTTTCCAATCCAAATGGCAGGGCAACTGGACTACAGGGTGGCTAACCAATTTAATTATTGTTTCAATTTAATTTCAAATTAATTTGCTATGTCTCAATTTTAACGAGTTAATTAAATTCGTGTTTTTTATTTATCTGCACCTAAGATAAAAATTTCGATACAGGATAGGAAGTTGACTGACGTAATAATATTGACACTTTCACAAAAAGGTTTTCGAAAAAGAATACTCTAATAATTTCCAATTTTTTAATAAAATAAATAGTAAAAAAGGGGGGCCGCTGGGGGCAGTCACGATTTTCCACAAAATAATTAATGGAACAAGACAAGCATCGATAGGAGCGCCACATCCATCACGTTAGCAGTGCTACTTGTATATGGAACAGTTTATGTACGAGGAAATTTGATCATGGAGAACTTGTTTGCCATTCATTTGTTTTTTGTTTTGGTCAATTTATACATGTGTGATTAAATCGTTATATAGTGTAAGTAATTATGCGGATAGAAAGCTATTATCGCGAAGAAAAATGACGAAAAAACTGAATTCACATTCAAACGTTAATTAAGTATAAATTAAGTTAATTTTTGTCACACTCTAAACTGTAATTGCGTGTAATTGAAACATAAATTAGAACTTGTATTATTGCAAAAGGCATACCAACAGACAAAAAAGCTAAATGCATGGAATGCACAAGTATAAAACCTCAACAAAAATCAATTTAAGTTTGCTCTAGTTGATACGCAGCTGAGATATTTGCTAGCTGGCCCTCGGGCAAAGAAAGTCCTGCCACTCTAATAATTATGTGATAAACTATGATCACTGTAATAATGACATCTTGTAGTACCACACATTCAATATGTGCCAAAACGAATCAATATAGGTTTTTGAATCAGCTGAAAACCGCGGATTTTCTTTGCCTCCTTTCACTCACTAACCACCAAAAAACCGGTAATAGGAGCTTTAGAACTAAGGTGGAGCTTTAATTATCCATTTTTGTGGTGAATCGATAGATATTGCCATACGTGTACAGTTAGTAGATCTGAAGGTGCAGATAAATAATTCAAGTTGATGAGTTGTGTGAAATTGGATACGAGATAGATATTGATTGAAATGATTGAAGCAAAAGTACAGGAAATTTTTCTAAAAATGTATTTATATTTTTAAGTAAAAATTTATGTGAATAATCGAATATTTAGATTACATATTCATATAAAATTCTCGAACAAAAATTGGTGTAGCTTTTACGAAAGCTCGCTTTTAAATTATGCAATTCAAAATTATCAAATATTTTCAGTAGTTAATTGTGTAACGGTTTCTTCGAGTAAGGATAATAATTGGATGGGATTGTTCTGATTATAAATGAATATTGTTTATTACATAGTTTATATTAAGAGATAATTACTGGAAAAGGTGTAGTTGCAATAATATAACATCAGCATTGAAGCAAGGCAGCACAGAGGGAATATAATTATTTCGTCCGGCTTAATAACACAGTATAGATCCGATTTCATTATATTGATTTCATGTCGGTATGTGAGTTTTTCTCAAAGGCTACCTTGCTGCGAAATCATGAATACTCAAGACGCGCATACATATTACAACAAAACAAGCGAAACGTCTATTGTCGTCATTCTCTGAAATAATAACATTTAAACTTGAATTCCCGAATTTTAATTAAGTATTTCTCAGAGATCCACCGCCAAAGAGCGCCATCCAATTGTTTTTCAAACCGAAAATATTTGAATGCATTGCATTTAATTTTTTTTCCACTGATTGGGAATACACCCTGTATATAGATGTAGAGAAAAGAAAGAGCTAATGACAATTGAATTTGTAAGTGGCTCTCATTCTGTTGCTGCTGCTCCTGCTGCACAATGCCGACATTTGTTTTGTTTTTGAGATGTTTGTCGCGAGGTTTAACTAGATGGAAGTAAAATAGAGTCCACATAGTTAACTGTACAAGAGTTGCGAGTCACAAATCAGCATTTGTTTCAGGCTAATGGTCAGTGGAAATGCGAGGACTTGTTATATATATTTTCTGCTCTGTGTATGTATAGAGAGAAAGTGCTTCCATTTACATCAAAAAGTCGCATCATATGTTATAGATCCATTTATATTTTAACAATGAGAAAGTGGATCTATTACCCGACCGCGACCAACAGAACATGTGCGTTTAGATTAGACGCTTTATATTCGACGCACTCTGTGTGTCTAATCAACTGTAAAGACAAACTATCTCGAAAAAAAGCGATATTTCTTGTAGTTTTTCGAAAATCGAACTGATTGAATTTTTTCTGTGATTGGGAAATCATTTTTTAAATTAATTTTTGTGGTAAACCAAAAATGAATGCACTACATCAGAATACAGTTAATATATATTGCAATGATGATCAATCATTAAAATTACACAAAAACATTTATGATTAGTGTGAAATTGGAAAAAGTTATGATGAGAATTTCTTTCTAAAATGAATTTAGACAAAGTATATTTTTTTAAATAATTTTTACTAGGCGAGCTTTCGTAATGCGACCATTAATTTTATTGCCATAAAATTATTGTTGATTTAGCTAATCCTTTGTGATAATTTTCCTTGAAATAATTGACTCTTCTTCATTGAATGGAACTAAATATTTAAATCTTTGATTGTGTTTGTTATTTATTGTTCTATAATTATTGCATATCACTAGCTGCAATCGGCATACATTTAAATAGCGGCTCATAAAAGCTTTCTTGTATTCCAATAGTGAATACAGTAAGTAAAACCTATTAGAATATTAATAATCGAAACCTGAAGCTATAGAACAAACGAATTCTTTCAGTTAGTTACTCGTAATATATTATACAAATTTCAGACCTATTGTTCTATTCTTTCTGTTGTTTCCACATAGTTGTGCATTAGATTTAAAAGTAGAGGCGAAAAAAAAATGTTGACTTGAAAATAAGGCTTTGCAGCAAATAAGCAATTATTTGTTTGATGGGAAAAAAGTGCATTGAAAAAATGGGCATGTCATAGGACGGTTAGATATTTATGGTTAAACAGATCTGATTTATTCGCGAGTGAGCGACTGAATTGGTTTTTATCCGTTAACAAGAAGAGTCATATGGGGAAAACACTTTTGACGTGTCGGTATTGAGTACATTGGTGGAATCTCATGCACTAATTGACGTGGCTGCCGTATAAGAAAAACCACTAACTTATCGTCTCCTTCATAGGAAACTCAAGTGGCCAGTAAATCTAAAGACGAACCAATAAACACAGTTACGCCTTCTAATTGCTTCGCGTTTTTGCTCTTCTTCCTTCTTTCTATTGCGCTTTCCACAAACGCATCCAACAAAAAAAGCGAATCCTTCGTTTGCAGGATTCAATCTGCGGACTTTAAATTGCTGTTTAGTGTGTTGTTTACGATATTGTTATAGATGTTCAAAGCTGCTGAGCTTTGACGAAGCAGAGAAGCAGAAAAAAATTGCATCGACTTTAATTGCATACGTTGCAGAAAAGTTAAAATGCGATTAAAAATAAATCAGTTTACTATTATTGGAACTTTATTGGAATATTCTCATAACTGATACGATCTAAATTGTAGTCGCCACTTCTTTTTGCCCACATCGATGATCGTTCATTCTTAATTTCATTTTTATCGATCTTCTTTTTTCTGTGTTGCTGTTGCAACAAGTCAATGTCAATCAATAAATAAATCCATTGAACAACGGATAATTATATTTACGAACTAACACAAGCACATAAATATAATTTGTTTATATAATTGCAAAAGGAATTGTTTGTATTAGAATTAGATGAGCCATACGCCACACCTTACAACTAACCTTTTAATCCGATGTTAAAATCAATTTTTACATTGCGTATTTCCATTCAATACAAGAAATAATTAATTTCATTTGATGTTAAAGCAACTTTGTAATTAACTATGTCTAGAATTTTTAGCATTAATTGCACTCGAGTAATTTACAATCAAATGAAACAACAATGTTTTCCAGATCTAATCAAATTTGTTGTTATGTTATGGACTTTTAGAGGAAGTCTTTTTAGTTTTTGGATCAAGGCACAAAAATTTTGAATAGGCCAAGATTTAGAAAGTGGATTTAGGGTCGCTGTTGATATTTAAATGCGTGAGACTAAAATATTAGCATAGTCATCTGAAACAATTGCAATTTTATCTGATTAATTAAATTTCCAGAAAGTACATTGATCGATAATGAGCTGGATTTAGTTTTTAAATTATTTATATGTGAATGGCTTTATTCTAGTCTGAAGACATGTAAACGCGCTGTTTTCAAGACACTATAGTGTTGTTATCTGGCACATTATGTCTCCACTGTCACGTCCAAGAGATATGTGTATATATAGAGAGATGTATATTTCAAGAAGGAAGGCAGGAGAAGCTTTATTTTATTGTAGTCCGCTAAATCTATCTTGATATAAAGAGCGGAAAAGTTGAAGTTGTGGGAACAACAACAAAAACACTCATCCAGATAACGTTTTATTGTATTTCTTCACACTTGACTTGATGATGATATTTTTCCACAAAATTTTCTCATGTTTGGAAAAAACTAGTCCAATCGGTGTAACACACGGAAGTTGCCTATAAATAGTTGGCCTGTCAAGAGCACCCACATATAGTGGCAATCGTGACTGCTACAGACCTACATGGGACAAATTGTCTCCTCTCCGTTAGATCGGAATAAAATATTTGTCAAACGCGATGCGATTGAATGTAAAGCAAATGCAATTCGCGCCCACCACGTGCGTATTTAAATTGGACAAGTTCCAGCTAGATAGATCACACACCAACCTGTTGCATTTAAAAATCCATGTAATTAGACAAGTATGCAATTTGAAATTCTAGCTGAAGTGAAAATGCCATTCTCTCTCGCTACATAAATTTCCCATCTTAGGTAATAGTAAATTATTGATACATATTTTATTGCTAAATATGGAAGTGGACACTCAAGGAGGCAATAGAGCTGTTATGCAAAATTGGACACGACAGTCTCCTCATTAATATTTAATATGCTTTGAACCAAAAATTGCATTCATGTATATGGTGGTTTTGTTTAATGACCAAGTACCGGAAAGTCTATGCACACACAACACATGTAGCGCCATTAAGATTAATTAAGTACAGACCAATTAAACCAATTTGTGCTTCCTATGTCATGAGAAAACTATATAATCGAACTTCTTTTCCAGATTCAACCACATTGCAAATTCCCATGAGTGTGGTGGACACGGGCCTCACTTGGCTCCGGTACTTGCCTCCGCTGCCACTCAATCTTCCTTTAACAATGCGTGAAAAAGACTCGTCTCCTCGCAAAATGCTGGTCGCTTCTGGTGGCCACAGTTCACCAAAACAAGCAGCGGTCTATCCTCTGTCGATTCGTGTGCCACCAGGCGATGATATGCCTTTCGATCTTTCACGTAACACCAGAAGTCCAGGACCACATATGTCTCCTGCTGGACGACCTCCAGCAGGACCACAAGACGGCGATGATCAGCCGCTCGATCTACGAGTGGAGCACAAAAAGCTCTCACTGATGATTATGCGTAGACAAGTTGAAGACGAAAATCGCAACTTGATCTCACCAACGCCTAGTGTTACAAATACGAACAACAGTGATAAAGACGATGTTATAGTTGAAGATAGAAATAGTCCGGTTTTACATAACAATAATAATTCTATACCAAAAACATTCAGTCCTCAATTGCCAGGCTATCCTGGCATGTTGTTCCCTCCACAACCAATTCACCCCATGATGCTCGAGGCTATGTATCGAGCACAAAGTGGTGACAAAGTGCCAAGACTACCAATTCCCTATCCAAACTCACCTCCTGGCTATCCGCAACGGTATCCTTTTTTAAGTCCTACAATGTTAAGTCCGCCGGTTAACCATCAAGTTCCTTTCGATATGCTTCGCACTCCGCCACCACCACCTCAAACGCCAAAAGTCTACGATCCTGCTGGTGGTAAAATGAAGGATCGTTACGCTTGCAAGTTTTGCGGCAAGGTTTTTCCGCGCTCCGCCAACTTGACGCGACATTTACGCACACACACTGGAGAGCAGCCTTACAAATGTCGATACTGTGAACGTTCCTTTAGTATATCTAGTAATTTGCAACGGCATGTGAGGAATATTCACAACAAAGAGAAGCCGTTTAAATGTCCGCTTTGTGAGAGATGTTTTGGTCAACAGACGAATCTAGACCGACATCTGAAAAAGCATGAAGCTGATGGACCGACTATTTTGGACGAACGCAATTTACAAAGACGCAATTTAACTAGTAGAAATTTAAGTGAAGAATCGTACTTTGAAGAAATCCGTTCCTTTATGGGTAAAGTAACTGATGGTCGACTATTGCAACATTTGCAGCCACCTAAACAAATACCCAATTTTCCAAATTTGAATCTGCCGACCAAAATGTTTGACGCCGTTAAAACGAACAATAATAATCAAGAAAAAGCAACGACTACACCGGATGAAAATAAGCGAGACTCTTCCTATTTTTCCGATAAGGACAATTACTCATCCGGATCATCAACGACTTCTGAAACGTCTCACAAGGACGACGACCAGCACAACGATAAACATCAAGAGAAAATTAGTCTTGAAGTTAAATCGGAAAACGAAGATGCATGCAACAATAATAATAGTAACAACAACAATAATAATAATACTTGATACAGGTAGAATTTGTGATAATCCCCTTCTTGAATTTTTGACGGAATTCTTAATTTTTGTAAGTGCAATTAAAGAACAAAATTTCTAGTAAGACTATAGAGACGAAGAAATTTTAATTTGGTTTTTGTAAAAGTGAACTGAATTTAGAAGTGAGAGAATCTATTATTTATATTTAAATAATTGGTTTTTAATAGGTACAAATAATTTAAGTGTTTTGGTGCGATAAATTTTCTTTTATATTGATGAGGATTGATAAAAATTTTGACTTAATGAATTTAGAAGAGTGCAATAATTGGATTTTCAAAGCGACAGTTTATTTTTTCATTTTGTAGAAATAGAATAGCAAAGTGTGTAACGGATGCTGCATTAATCACTGAAAGCGATAAATTTATTTCTTGCATTTTTCCATGTAGCTTGTTGTAATTTGTTGTTGTAAAGATGCACATGTACAAGTCATCTTAATTATCGTGCAAGTAATTAAAAATGTCTCGTTCCGTTGAAAAATTTCTTGCTAGCTAGAAAGAAAAAAGGTGTTTTATGGCGTGAGATAATTCGAAAGTTATTTCTACATGAATTTAGAAAAACATTGTATAATCGGAGGATTTAGATTAAAATATTCCTGTGATTGTAATTTCTAATCAGCAATTTGATTTTTAATCAGTTACATTTATGGCAAATTAATCGCTCTTGTACGGTGGTAATTAACGCAGGTCTTTCTTCAAAACTTCCATCTATTAAGCCGATATGGTCAAGTGTTTCTTCCGCAATGCGAGCTAATAAAATAATTTTGTACCTTTACGGTGGTACATCATTAAATTGTAACAGAAAAGTAAAGTTCCTAGAAGCTAATCTAGAAAAAAAAACGAAAAAATCAGGCCAAATTTCTAATTATAAGCAAATTTTTCATTCGGCTGCTGCTACCTTGCAGGCATTTTAATAAATCCACAGATATCATCTTGACGTACTCTGCTAAATTAATAGTTCAATGAAGACGAGTTTTGTTTGGCTATAAATATAAAAAAAAACTAGGCTTGATTTATTAATATTAGAAAAATTCTCGCCCATCTAAGAGTCTTGCCATATTATTATTATTAAGCGATAAATAACAAACTTGTCGTCTTGTCTATTTTAATGGACACCATTGACGTTCATTGTTATTAGATGGTTTTACCAATAATGGGCAGGTTTACAATGTCAATTCGATTTGAAAAAATATTGAATCTGAAAAGTGCTAGTGCTACTTTTTTTTACCTTCTGTTAATATTCTTGTTTTGGCCTCCTGGATGGAACGAGTTTTATTGGTATCGATGCGATTTATGTTGCATCGCGCGTTGTAGCAACAGATCCTTCGGATGGGAACGGATGTCAGGCATACTTCACAATATTATTGAAGCTAATAAATTTTTAATTGAACATTTTTATTGATTGCAATTTTTTTGGTGGACATCCACATCCATACGACTTTATTAATTAATTTTTGGATAATGAAACTAATGAAAGGCAAAATTAGCAAATAACTTTATTACGATTATGATTTCTTTATTACGAATTTTTTATTACATTATTATTGCTTAAAGTAATTTATTTTTTTATAGTTGGATTAGTTTCTTCATTTGTTTTGCAAATTTATTTTATTCTAGTATTTCTTCTGTTAGTCATCTATTTTTCTCGTACTTTTTCTTCTATTCTTATTCTTGCTTCCACTTTAGCACTTTTGTTTTCAATTATAACTTCTACATTTATTTTATTTTCTCTTTTCTTCTTTTTCTTCTATGACAAACTCTTCATATTTCATCTCTAGATCTGTGTTTAACATTTCTTGCACAATTTTGCAACTCGAATTTAATAGAAATTGATTAAAAATGTTTGAAGAATCTTTTCCTGTTCATCTCTTTCTTCTTCTTGGTATATAAAATCCTTTGGATGATCAACATCATCGTGGCCTAAAGCAGAAACATGTTTCCATTTCAATCGTTTCAATCTATCAAAATAATAATTTGTTTTCAAATAATACCGCAATATAACAAAACATGTTGATTTTTTTCATCAATTTTTACTTGTAATACTTTCTACAATACTATTATTTAAACTAATTAAATAGGCAACTTTACAATTCGATCTTGGCTACACATATTTTTTATTATCATTTAATTGAACTCATTAATATCGATTTGTTAAATAATAATTAATAATAATTTAAAAATGATTTTGCTCGATTTTAGAAAGGACTTTCATTAGATTTGTTTCAAAATCAATTATTGTATTATATAACAATTAGAGAAAAATGCGATTAATTGTACACAGAGATCGAAACATTATGATTTAACGTAAACGCAAGTAGTTGAAATGGCTCAGAAAAAAAAAGGCTATGGTTTAACTTAGAGAACCTTATCGTTGAAGGATCTATAAAGCATATCATTTACGAAGTCAGTTAAAAAGTCGCCTGCAGGCTCTTACGCAGTTAGATCCACCCACTTCCTTACTGCTAGCAGAAACTGAACTAGTTTGAATTTTATTTTGTATACTTATACATACGTATATAAACCTGAGATGACCTCAACACTGAGCAGATGGCTTCGGATGCAGTTATCTTAACTCTTCTGTTGATACATGAGAAAGACTATTTTTATAGCATTAATTAACTAGTAGCTGAACAAACTGCTAATTGCAAATCAGGTGTCATCCTTTTTGGTGGCGTAAAAAGTTAATTGTGCAGGAAAAGGAGCTAGGTGCTAGTTTATTCACGTTAAGTGGATGTTTTCACGCGAAAGAAATGTCTATAATATGAGAACTAGAATTAAATTTATTAGTTTTGTCTCATGCTTCTTTCTTATGTCGTTAAATTTGATTTTAAGTGCGGATTTGTTAGCTTGCTCTAATTTTTTACGCTTTTTTGGTTTATTTGTTTAATGAATTGTTCTTTTTATGCTTCCTCTTTTTTATTTTTGATTATCTCTAATTATTTTGTAATTTTTCTTCTCTATTTACTCTATTTCTAATATTTTAAAAATTTCTCCTTTTTCTTCTGACAAATAATCTTTTTAACTTGATTTTTAACTTTAAAATTTCTTTCACACCCTTATTTACAGGATTTTTAAATTTTACATCAGTATTTGTTCTACCTTTTCACATTTTATTTCTATTTTTCATACTTCTTCTTCAATAACTGCCTTCGAATAATTTTTTATGAGTTTTCAAATTAATATTTAAATTACTACCTAATAATTAGGGCTTCAATTAATTTTCCTTATTGTTCTTTCTTTGTCATAACTATAATTAAATATTTATATAATATTACGATCAATTTGCTTGCATCTATATCTATAGCTAATTACTTGATTAGTATTCCCTTTACTTGTTTCTTGTTCTTACTATAAGAAAGTAACAAAACTATGTTTTTCTTACGAATCTCAACAAGGATTCTTGTCTAAAGTTTATCTTGCATTATTTCCTGAATATAATAATTAAATGTATTTTAATCCTTTTGTAATTACTTACTTATACTGCTTTTTCATTTTCATGGCATTCTTCTTTATCAAATTATAAATTGCTCAACATAATAATGATAATAATAATAATAATAAATGCGTATTCTTCTAGTATCCATATATGGAAGTTAAAATAACGCACGTTCTTTAATAATAATTTTATACATTATAAGATAATATCTAATAAAGTTTCTTCAGTTAATAGCATTAATAAAGCCCAACCTAAAATTTATACACTCTTCTCAACATGCCACTGCAAACAAATTTCAAATCTTCTCTATTTCTACTAATTATTAGATTAAGGCGGCGAATTGATCGCTAGTGCGCTCCATGTACTCTGCATAAGAAACGGACCATCTATTTTTATTAAGTAGATGGTGATTAGGTCTTAATAGGGATTAGGCTTTTTCTTCTGCTACACGATTTCCCCATCACAAATTTATATTGTTACCAATTTGCATAACATGTTTTTTTCGGTTTATTTTATTTCTGCATTCAATATGAAAATAGACAGAGAAGTATCTCAGCCATAGATATGCTAATTAGTTGACCTTAATTTTGTTTTCTGCTATTATTATTTAGGTCTAATAATTTCACTTTTTTTTCTTTAAAATAAAAACTTGCGCGATATTTCTGTGGTTTTGATTTTTATTGTTCATTTATTATTGTATTCTTGCCAGATACAATTACATCACGATTTCGGTTTTGTTGTCGATATTTTATCAAAGTTTCTATTATATCCGGCTTCGAAAAGAAGAAAAAAGCTTCTTGACTTTGTTTATTATTTGTTTCTATTCTATTGTTGCATTGATTTTGAAGACTTTTGCTTTCTCTGCGTTTTTAGTTTAATATTTGATAATAGCTGATTTTTTCGCTTGTGAAATTTAATTATTGGTGCGGAAAATGATTGCTGCAAGAAATCATTTACATTCCTGCCATTAAAGGAAAATATTTTCCAATAAATGTATCAAATATGCCCACTAGGGATTTAAGTCGCAAATAGTTTGCCTATAATAAGATCAATCTTCTTGTATATGAATAATGTATAATTTGATTATATACGAGTAAAGGATTAAATATATTCGAAAGATGTTATCGAACTGGGAGACCCGTTACACACTTATACTATTCTAAACAGCTTCCAATTCTGATTATTATTAATAACAATAACACTTTTACAAGGCTACAGGATGTCAATTTAATTTCCAATTATTGTGAGACTAAGGAATTTCATTTGTTGGATCTCTTCACTTTTGTTCAATACACAAATATTTTCAGATGAGATTAAAAATCAGTATTTAAATAACAATTTGTTCCTTTTTTTCAATAATGATAAAATAGTACTAATAATAATAGAAATCCTTTTTTTATTTTCTAATATATTTAATAATATTTTAACAGTGCACTTAAATATCGTTTTTCTTTCTACTCAACATAATTCCTGCACCGTTTTCTTTGCATAACGTAATTAATTTAATTAATAGAAGCAAAATAAAATTTTAGCGATAAAAAAATTATCAATATTGTTGTGTTCCTATAATTGTAATTTTAATGGTATTTTTATTGTTGTTTAAGTGCAATTGCGTTTTAGTTACCTTTTATTTTGTAATTTTTTGTATAGTAGAAATAACTCTAGTTTTGATTTTAAGATTTTTTTAGTTCTAAATTATTTTGTATCATTTTTCATATTTTATAGGCAGACAAAAAAGACTTAATTTTGTTGTTTTTTTTCTACAATTTAGTTTAATCTCTGTATAAGCCATAATTTAAATAAATAAAACAATGTATTGTCTAGTAATATGTTTTTTCATTTTGTTTGTTTTTTTATTAGTCATACACGTGGTTACCAATTGTATAAATTTTTATAGAAAAAGAAACAATCTTTGTTTTTTTTTAGTCAATGTGTAAATTTGTTTCTTGTAAATACGGGACCAATAAAATAAAAATTTATATATTTTATTGTAAATTTGTTTCATTTTTTTGGTGTATTTTATATCTTGTATAGTTCTCTATATTTTTTAAATGTATTTTTGCATATTAATAAAACAAATTCAATTAAACAATTTTTTTTTTAGTAGGTATTAAATTCCTTACAAATTTAATTTTCTAAAATTTAAAAATTTTATACAAGGAAACCAATTTGTCAATATAATAGCAAATTAAATTACATACTTCAGACAATCATTTGATGGCGTAACTAAATTTTTCAGCATTTTTTCAGCAGAATTTTCCTGCATGCATTTTACTGCATTTTTTTTTCTTTTTTATGTAATGTAGTTGTAGCTTGATTTCGTGATCATGTCTGCAGAATTTTTGCCTATAAGCTATGTTCACGCTACAGTTTGTTTTGTGATGCAAATGTTGAGCTATAAGGAAACACGGCTATTACGTTCACGCCTACTAAATGTGGACTATACATGGACAGCATGTATAAAATATAAAGTTAATCCTTCCACACACAGATTTATCTTTATAGTATGTGGCACTATTTCGTTCTTGAGCAGTTCTAAATTTGGCAACCAAAGTATTATCTCGTTGAATTTATTTAGTTGCCAGGTTTGTCCTGCTGAAGAAGATTGGTGGATAAAGCTTTTGAACATTTGCCGCCCCAGTTAGATTAAGGATTATCTGGGCAGATTAAATTGTTATTTACTTACTGGTGTTTACACGTTGTTTTTTTTTTAATGGCCGGTTCAAAGGTGGCACATGCATCAAGAATATATATTTTTGAATGAAATAATTTTGTAGAAAGTCCGATCCGGATCGTTAAATAATTGTAGCACTCATTAGCCATGCCAATTATCGCTTTTTGAAGCTAAATAAATAATTTGGTAATGAAAGTCGCACAGTTTTTGGGAAATGAGTTGCCTTGAAAGAAAAAGTATGCGTTTTGTCACACGTTGATGTTTTGACCCATAAATTTAACGGGCGCGTTAATTAACATTACCATAAACTAGTTTGACACTTTAGTCGATCAACAGGAAGTTCCCATAGGTCGGAAATTAAATTTATGCTTTTGAATTAATTATTGGTTTTTTGGAGAAATTCGAAATTCTGCCAACAATTTTTTGATAAGTTTCTTATTGAGTAACCTTAACATTTTTAAATAGATTTGATTAGAAAAAAATCGTAGCGGGCGTGTTAATTAATTCTAATACATTAATTTCCTTAAAACTATATCGGAATAGAATTATGAAAAAAATGTATAAATAACAAACTTTAATAATAAAGCATTCAATTAATAGTAAACGATTTTATTAAATGTTAAGGCCAAGCCACCTTCTATATCAGATAAAGCAATCAACGAAAAAAAAAATCGACTTCCAAAGAGAATATCAAGATTCCATTTCCAGCGCATTATACATATAAAATAAAAAGAATATCATATCATATATGTATACATATATATAATAAAGAAAAGTGTATCACCTTGATTGTTGCCACAACAACAGCAGTTCTAATCAAAGACAACGACCACACCTATCAGTAATCAAAGTGCGCTTTGCACGGTGAAACAAAACACCTCAACCAGGTGTCTTTGATTGCCAACATATTTTGTATTAAATGACAGACAACTTGCAAAATGATGTGGCGTCTCATGGCAAACTGTGATCTATCAGGTTTCGTCTTATTGCCATCGGATTGTGACATCCTTGAAAGTGTGGTGGACATATTATATTTATACGAATTAAATTACATATTTCTCTTTATATATGACATGGGACATTGGTCCGACAGTCCGCTAGGGAATTGTCTTCTAGAGGTTTTAGGTTTTATTCCACAGATAAATTAGGAAATTATGTGACTTAACACTTGTTGATCCCACCACTGGTGGGATCCGACAATCCTTTAAAGGGCCCGGTAGTCCTGTATTGCTCCGACTGTCTTCTTAGAATTTTGAGTTGTTTGAGGAATTTTCTGTCGGATTGGTCCAGATGGCCGGAAGACAGATTTTTTCGAATTCGATTCAGCTTATTCATTTCATGAATTATGGTCTAGAAATATTTGTATAATTGCAATTATTCTGCGTTACATAAAATCGCACGAGCAGAGCATTAAAAGCAGTTTGCAAAAGTATTTGTTATATGTTGCAAATGTCATTCTTATATGTCACAACTGGGAGATTTATACTTATTGACTACCATTTTCTGTTATTACGACTAATTAGTTGTTTCTCGTTTTTTAGAGTTCGTTTTTCAATGATTTTTCTTGATACGCAGTTTCCGTATTTGCAAAGGACTATTTTTAATTCCATTTAATTTAGAAAAATAGTTCATAAATTTATTAGTAATAAAATTAAAAGGTATAATTTATAACAATTACTACTCGGTCGGAATGAGCGTTATAATTATTCAACTTTTGATTTATATGGTAAATGTACGGAAATTGTTAAGACATGAATTTTCTTTTTCTTCTCAATGTATGATTTTAATTAGTACTTGTGCTACTACACGTTTTAATTAATTAAATACAACTTATTGAAATTTTGTCAAATTGGACCACCCAAAAGCTGCATGCAGGCAAAATCAAAATTAGTGCCACAAAATCATTTTACTATTATAAGGTTTCGCACTATATTAATTTGATATAAGAATTTGATATTTAAATTTATTGGTGTGTGGCATTAAATAAAAATTGCCTATACATATATGGTTTCGTAAAAAAATATTGATTGCATTATTAAAGATGCTTTTTTTCTCGCGTAAATGAATAGACAAGAGGAAGGCGGTCCAGAGGTGGAATTTTGCGCTTGTACCATGACAGAAAAGGCCATTTTAAAATACACACTTATATCTAATAATAATAAATGTTACAACACCCTCCTGACAACCTTGCTTTTAATCGAAAAAAAAGTCATCATAGCTTTAACGGTAGTAACAATGTGTATATACAGAGTGCATTTAGAAACTACATGCAGCAGTTGAAGGTGTGGCAAGACCTAATATATATCTTTCCAATTGTTAAAAGTAATTGCATTTCATTTGTTATTATTCTTAGATTACGTTGTTTTGTGCGGCAAAAATATAAATTTATTGATAATTTTTACACTAACTTATAATAATTCTTGTACACCAATAAACTAGGTCATTATTTATTTGTGCATTAAACCGTACATCCTGTTGATGCTAATTTATATACGAATTTTAAAGAAAAAAAAAACTCTGCAATATTAATGTAATAATTGTTATAATTTATATAAATCAAGGTAGTCGTAAATGTAATCTAGATGGCTTTCACTCTATTAAATCTCGGACAAAGCTCATCTTAAATTTCGTAAACAAAATTAACTTTAGTATCATAATAATTCCATTTGTCTCAAATTACCTCCAGATTGTCCGATAACTGGACCTCCTACGGGTACCTATAAAAATATATGCACAGCTTTTTTACTGCTTCTTTGTTTCTGCAGGACCGTACCACAAAAAAAAAGCTTTTCATCTTCAGTGATAAAATTTAAGACTCTACTGAAAATATTCACTTATTTGACTATAGGGTGGTAAAAGCTCTCAATTTAATCTTCCGCGTCTATACATCTAGTGTAGAAATCTTTAGTGCTAAAGACAAAATCGCCACAATTTTTTAGACTTTTTTTTCGATTTGTTACAAAATTCCAAGCTCAAAGTGAAAATAAATATTTGTATGGTCGGTTTTTCAGTGGATGTATGACAATGAAGCAGTAAAAAAGTGTCCTCGCCTTTTCTGTAGATATAAATTGCAGAATAGCAGCAACCACAAGAAGAAATCTGCTGAAACCTTAATAGTAAATATAGAGAGCTACTGATGCAATTGCATAGTCACGCGTACTTTTTTGCCCTGCAACTGATGTGGCGCAAAATCGCGAAGGCCGCTCCTATTGTTTTAGCTCATGTTTTGTTAACCGCGGCGAAGAATAAGAAGGTCGTGTTGTCTACCACTTTTTTTTTATTTTTGCTTAATTTTGATTTTGAACAAATTGAATAATAATTTTCTGATTTGCTGATTTATGATTGGCATTTGTAATAGAGATATTGTGTGGGCTGCGCGATATTTACAATAAGGCATATTGTAAATAGAGTAAAAGGTGTTTGCCATTCATGGTTTTATGCCAGGTATTTAGTAGACATTAGCAGGCAGATAATAAATGTAGATGGTCATTAGTTTTAATATCATGAATGCCACCACACACACACACACATACACATTATACAATTCAAATAGTAGATAGATACAATACAAAAGAAAGCATTGCAATTCAAACAAAGTTATGTTGCAATTAGCTTTTTGTTTGCCAGCCATCTAATGTTAACACGATATCTTTATGTTAATAAGGCGTATTATTATACGATATGATCTTATTGTGTACCTAGATAGTTAAATTGTAATTTGCATAGTTTGGATGTTCTCTTTTGTATATTATCATTCTTATTGCTGCTACAAAGGAGCAAAGCGCTCCTGCTATTATTGCTAAGAACTTTGTGTCGTCGTTTGGCCCTACTGGCAGACACGGCGCGCGTCCGAATCACGATCTGCACGTTTTTAACCCGAACCACATTACATGAGACATAAAAACAAATGAAACATGTACTCGATGTTATTATTTTAAATTAACCGCAGAACTTGCAGAACCGTACGTACCCGCTGAAAAAAATTATATAAAAAAAAAGGTGCATTCGGAACCGGCGCCTTCGCCTTAAAATTAACACCTCGCCTGGCCGTGCAGCAAGCAGCAGATGTTGCAGCATAATAAACTTGCACTGGAGTGGAAATAAAACGGGTATGGAATGAGCATGATGTGCATATGGGAAGATCTATGATGTAAATTTATTGTAATTCCTCTAACTACATGTTAGTATAATTAATTTCTAATATATATAGACGCTTTTGTTCAGAAGGCAACTTTCAGCCTTATATACCATACATTGAAATAATCCATACATCATAGGTCGTGATGAATGCCTAACAATGTTTAGTAATTTAACTTTACTAAAGGCGACTCGTGCCGACTTAGATGATTCATATCAATAGGAATAATATTTTGCCTGCAAAATGCTCTTTTGCATTTTCTCTACCGCAACAAATCAAAATTTAAATAATAATACTTAATTGCATGAAAATATCTATAGATATGTAACGGGTTCGGGAAATGAAGGAGTGTTCAAAAAAGAAAATATTCTTTCTGCAAAAATCACTTTTGATATGAAAACACAAATTTTAATAAATAGGAGTTGCGGTTTTTCCCCGACTTTCAAAGTCAATCTCTGTCTGATATAGCGCAGTTGCTGCTTTTTGGAATGCGCGAAGTTCTTCTTCGCTGGGAATAAAGGGTAGGAAGACAAAACATATCTATAAATTGGAATAAATGTTGTCTGAATGACATGGGGTGTGGTTGCATTGCTTCGACCACCCACTCGATAACTTGGCAAACTTTACTTATGGTTTATTAGTACAATAAGTTGAGTCTACTAGATACACTGCATTATTGCTGCAACTATCGTTGACTGCGGATGCAGCCCGTGGCTGGTTTACAATGTTCAACTTAATGCACATAACAACACCCAGTTGTCTATTATGACCAATATTGAAAGAAAAAATGATCGCAGTAATACATTTATAGTAATTAGCACCATCTGAAAAGGGCATCTTGTTTTACTAATTGGCAATATAGTATATTAGCAAACAATTAAAAAATTATACTGTACAACTAATTAATTATTTTTGCTCATTTACCTCTAGATTCATGTCAGCTAATTTATTAGTCTTGTTAGTTTATTTGGTGGTGATGGTAAATAAATACATTCGCGTACATTCTTAGCGTTAATTACACCAACAATTTTATTGGTTTATTTTTGAGACAATTAATTTATCTACTAACTCAAAAAATTAATGGTCCAAATACAAGCAGGTTGCAGTAACGCAGATTTTCTTACAAAAAACGCTAAATAATTATCATTATGTATAATAATAGTGTAATAATTTTAATCTCATAGCCTCCAGCTTGAAAAGTAACACAATACCTAAGTAATAAGTGCAACTGCGTTTGTTTAAACTCGAACTTGTTTCGTACTTTTTTTTTCTATTGTGAAATTGTAACATTGACACTTGAGGAAACAATGGTTTCGAGTGTTGGATAAATTTCATATAATTATATTGTAAAAATAATAAACAATTCCAGCCATTTAATTAAACTAATTATCTAAATAAATGACGTATTATGAATGAATGTCGATGGAATAATGACCATCAATTACGAGATATCTAGTATAACTTGAACAATGAAATCAAATTGCCTTTTACTATAGATAAACCTGGTGTAGAGGCACTTATGGCAAAACAATTGAAATTGCTGCGGGGATTAAAGAGTAGTTTATTATCTAACTTTATATTAATTTATATATAAGTAAAAGTATCATTAACGTAGATTTCAAGTGTGTTTCTTTTTTTTCGTGAAACACCTGACCTTGCTACACCCACTATTCATACAATTAAATTGGCACACTTCTTTTTCTATGTGAATGAAGCACCAATTTACCTAAATTCGAGATGGAGCAATGTTGGTCCATCAGTCACTATACAATTACACACATTAAACTGTTAAATTAACTTTGAAATATTTCTCTATAATGAAGATCACTCAATCATAGGTCGGTCGTTGGATGATAAAAAACGAAATTCGAAACAAAAATGTTGTTTTGGCGCGTGGCCTAAACAATCGTGCCAAGCCAAAGACATGATTCAATATAACTTTGACCCAATTAATGTACCAAGATTCGTGATCTCTAGAAGCCCAGATTAAAAGTGTGATAATTCATTTTTTTTTCTTCTATTTGAACATTTCACAAGCTCTTGCGTGCAGGAATGATTGTTATTAAATTATTTTTAATATCTGCTGTAATTACTAACTTGGTTATTATACAGAAAGCCATCAAAAAAATTAAATTGAATTTTTGATAATTTGATTATTATAATTTAAATGTTCATGGTATAATTATAAGGAAGTCGAAAAACAATTTCTTGAAGATTTCTTCTTGAGCACACCCCTATCAATTAATAAAATTCCTGTAAATTAAATTCGGATTAGATTATTTTTATGAAACATTAACAAATTAATTAATTTAATTTAATGCATTTCTGTAAAGTATTTCTTTTTCTTTTGGTCATTGGAATTTTAACGTCTTCGAAGAGACATTAGAAAAATGATCATTAAATACACTAACAGACTGTTGCAATGGATGGATGGCATCGTTTGATTTATACCTGATCGAGTTCAATTTCCAATTATTGAAATAATTTCAAATGTATTGCACACTGTCGGTGTATAATATGGAGAAGCGTTCTTTCATCGACAAAAAAACTTAACTTGCAATTGAACGTTTTTATTTTGATTTGATGCGAATTGGAACGCCGTTTTAATATCGTTTACCTACATTACCTGAAAATAAGAACAAGTTCCACTAGAAATTTGGCCTTAAAAATTTTACAGTTTTAAATTCAAGGGGTTGGTGTGATGGACTATTAAAACGACTTGTTTGTAACCCTTCGCTATAATAAAGCGTTGCAATTGGTCCATTGCACCAGCCTCTTAAACGAATTAATATTTTTGGCTGAATATTTTTGAAGGAGATTGTGAGAGAACGTTCTGTAAAGAGAAGAGATTCATATAAATGTAATAAAAGTATAAGTTGGCTTGCATTGCCAGTAATTGCACATTTCTTTTCTTTATATGATGCACGTTGTTTTCAGAGGCAGACGCTCTGGTTTAGGAAAAGGCAAGGCCGCTCGGTTTTTTTTCCCATCATCAATGTAATTGTTAAATATTTATTATTTATAAAAATGAAAAATAGTTTTTGATTAATTATTGGTACAGATATTGGCCGATAGGAATTAAAAGCGATTGCAATTGATAATAAATCGTACAATGTGCATATAAGAGCCGAACCACACCTTTCTAGTTGCACAATGCGGTTTCCAAGAGTCTAATAATCTTAAAGTGTGTAGAGAAGTTGAACGAAACAGGTCTAATAATTATATTTAATTCCATAATTCCTTGTAAATAAAGTGCTGTCATCAAACATGACAAGGACTATTATGTTCTTCTTTTCATTTACGTATTCTTTTTTGTTTTGTTGCATCTATCTGAAGCAAAGCATAAAACGCACACTCTAATAGTAAATCAAAATGAATAATCTCTAGCAGGCCTATATATTGAATAAATGCCTCTTTGCCATGCCAGCACAACTAATACTATCATATGTTCACATTTATAAATGCTAGCGAATTTAACTAGCATAACGAATAAGTAGGTGTATTCCTTTTGTAAGTAATGATTCTTCACGCGTGTTTAACAAGACATCTCTCGATGACCTGACCTGCAACTCTCCGGGGCTTGCATATTGCGGTAGAATTTTGCATCTTCATGGCACCACGCCCCAGATGAGCTTCCGCAATCCGTAAGCGACTTATGCTTTTATTATACTAAGCTTGTTGAACGCTTGTAGAAAATCAAAGACTAAAAATATCTATTGATCTTATAACGAGAAAAGTTAATGATTCTTAAAAATAACTCAAAAACACCAAAATATTTAGTAACTCTTGTGAAGATCTAGAGATATTTTAGAGAACTGCAAGAAGTCGACTGATCTTATTTTTCTGGTCCATAAAAAAGACCACTTATTCCAAAATTATCTCAAAACCACCAATAAGTATTCTTTTTCTTTTTGAAAAGTGCATCCAATTATTGGAATAGAGGTTTTAAATTCAAGTCCAAACATGGTTTCGATTTCCAGGTGGCTTTCTCGGTTGCCCTTATCAGCAATTGCTTCTTGATCTTTGATAAAGACCGCATTAAATATACCAATAAAATGTGGTAAAAGGGATATACACAATGTATAATGTATTCAAATGACCGTCGACAGTAGCAGTATTGGCAATCTAAGATCATCTGAGGTCTGCCTTGTACAAGATACTCCACTTTACCATAAGCTACCGTTGCAGATAACGAAGATCCGAGAGCAAAAAAGAGTACGCGAAACAACTAGCGTTGTTCTGTATTTGAATTTTTGTTTTATTTATTGACTTGATTCCACCCCACACGAATCGTGGTAATGTTACAACTAATTGTTGGATGTGTGTATTGGAGCTTAATGCATGTTTTAATGGTTGTTCCGTGGGTGGCATAACAATGATTATTACTTTCTAATGGTAGGCAAGGCTCATCCTAATTAAGTTATCTTTATTAATAACCCATTACTTTTATACAGTTCAGGTTCAACCTACACGCCAAAAACGAACGAGACATGAAATGTTTTCGTTTAAGATCTAAATGTAGATGGACATACCTACCTTTTTGTAAGGAGTTCCATTCATTGTCTTCATTCATGTATTTAAATGAATGCCTTTTTTATTAGATGTTTTTATTATACGGGGTGAAATGAGATTATTAAGATTGTCTTGCAACAAAACGGGAAAGTCTGCATAAATGACAAATAATACATAATCATTTTGTAACTACCACACAGACTGCGGGAGTAGTAAAACGACGATAGTCCCTTATTGTCTTGTTTATTCGAGCGCAAAACTCAACTGATAAAATACTCTCTCAAATTGCACTTTACATTCTCGAAATGTTGTGTAACTCCTATTTGAAAATTACAATTTATACGAAAGTGATGCAGAAAGAGAGCGAGATTACATCGAAAGTTGTTGGGCGCGCACGTGCTTTCTAGTCCATCGACATTGCACTAAAATAACAGTGCAACATGTTTAAATTGTAGCTCCAATTGCAAATTACCTCAAACTACCTCATTCATTCATTATTGCTTCATCGACATTTATTTGCATGCAATTTACCATTCAAAAAAAATACATACTCCTATAGTTGACCAATAAATTTGGATGGTCCACTTTTGACCAACTATTTTACTAGTCTACTATTTGGAAAGTAGTTAATAACTTTATTTAGTCCATCACGAAAGAGTTTTCTGGCAATTATAGAATTGCATTTATACTACTAGAACGAATCTAATAAGACATGCACGTGTGTGTGTGTGTTCTATTGTCTTCTAGTGTCTTTGGGAAAAATGCATCTGCAACTGCACACGTGCCGAACAATTGCTAATCGCTGTTTAATACACACTTGCATTCAATGAATCAAACAGCAATTACACGAATAGTCTCTTCATGTTAAATTTCTTTTGTTTATATGGGCAAAGTTAATTCGCATCAAGTATTTTTACACCTGACATTTATTCGATTTTAATTGAAACGATCCTATTAGATTCAATTAATGCGCTTTATTTATAAATATTACAAAATATTGAGTATTCACTTCCAAGGTACAGACTCCAAATTCCATCTTTGAGTTGGACTTCCATTGCAATCAGTAATTATCAAACCTTCGGTGAACTTCTTTGAATCGCTTACATCCAAACATTTATGGTTTGTTACGTGACGCAATTCGTTAGTCTGAAAAATAATATAATAATTTAATATATAACCACTTGTTGCTTCAAAAATATCTCAAGATCAAATATTTAACAATAAGATAATCGTTTTTTAACAAGGATAATTAAATTCACCTACCTTTTTATCATACTCCCACTTCTGACGCGTATACCCACTACAAGACATAATCCGTACCTTAGATGGTCCCAAAACCACCCTTTCAGGGGCATCCAGACAAATTGAGTCATCCGTCATTATAAATCCTTCAGGAGTCATAACAAACATCTCTACATCAATATCTTCCTCCAAACAAACATCAATTTTAGCAATCCCCATTGGCTGATTAGAAATTCCTTTCCTATCCGGTTTAATCAAACATCTATCTTGCCCAATATTTCTAATCTTCCCAAAAAAGCGATTATCCATCGGGAAAAAATGCTGCGGCCAGATATTCTTCAAATACCACTCAAAGTTCTTGCAATTCAATTTCTCTCTTAATTCCAACCGGGCACTAACATTTTGCTCGTGTTTTACCAATCTGGCAGCTTCATTGAATTTGAAATAGAAATTGGCCCAATCGTCCATCCAAACTAAGGCCACACGTGCCAAATTCGAAAATAAAGTCTTATTAATTCCTCCAGGGAAAGAATAAGGGGAGGATTTTCGAAAAATGTGACCAACGTGTGAGCAAGGTGCTATTTGAATTCGCCCACCACATTGCCACACTCTAAAAGACATTTCCAAGTTCTCTCCACCCCAAACATTCATATTCTCATCATAAGACCCCATTTCGAAGAAGTAGCTCTTATCGATAGCAAAAAGCCCTCCAGCCATCGTTGGCGAATCAAAAGGCTTAGTGGCATCATTTTTCCGAAGTTTCATCTCTTTCCCCCCTAAAGTAAACCATCGGAATTGCAGATTCCAATTGAAAGCCCCCCAATGGAGTTCGAAGCTTTTTACGTAAGCAAATGTGTCGTCGTTAATGATGTCTATGACGGGACAAACGATCGTTTTCCGGTCTTGTTTTATCACAGATAGAAGACTTTCTAACCAGCCGGTAGTGCATTCGCAATGGGCGTCTAGGAATGTTAGAATTTCGCCTTGTGCTAATTGGGCGCCTTTCAAACGCGCTTTTATCAGACCCACGCGTTCCGTACTTCGGAGGACTTTTGTGGTCACTGGGAGGGTTTTGGTGTAGTCGTCTAAGGGTTGTTTTAGGAAATCTAAAATTCATTTATTATTAGAAGACATTTTTTGATGGGGGAATAGTAAACTGACTGACCTCGCTCACTAGCGTCATCGACCAGAATGATCTCCTCCATGAGTTCTTTTGGGGAGCGGTTGATGACGCTCCAAACAGTTCTAAGAAGCGTGGACCAGGCTTCGTTGTGGAATACTATGATAATACTTGTTTTGGGATAGGTGTGAAAGTCTTTGAATAAATTGGTGCATCTGAAATTAAAAGATTTTTGGAAGATTGAAAATAAATTGGATTAAATTTACTTTTTTCTTCTGTAGTCTGGTAGAGAGCGATTAAGCGGTATCCGATCACTAGCTAATAAATTAAAGCGATTTATTTGAAAAAGCTGTTGCATTTCCAAGAGATCCTTGGGCTCAATTACAACCGGATTGCCATTTTTTCCAGCACCTTGTCTAGGATTGAAATTATTTTTGTTGATCATATCATAGGTAGCGTTTGGGATTTTATGGACGGGGTTTCCAATGTAATGGCCTACAACCACTTTAATGCCATGTCTATCTACATATTCTTCTTGATTATTCCTGCCAATTGCTAATTAATTCCAGCTCATTAATACTATAAATTTGAAATGCAAACCTGAATATGTGTTTGGGGTGAATCTTTGGATCGGTGGTCAATTGACTTCTTCTCCATACTACGATAACTATTATTGTTACGAAAAATACAATCACAGGAAGAATTCGTTTACATCTTCTTATAGGTGCTGCTATCATATTCTGAAACAGCATTTTTAGTTTACTAGCTATTAGTAAATGCGAAATAAATTTTTTGATAAATATTGATCTTGAATATTTGACCCAACAAACGAAATTTCTGATAATAAAATTTAAATTTAAATTTTTTGAGTGCAGAAAACTTTAATCCTTATGTATAGTTGGCTTGCATAAGAATAGATGGCGCTAGTCAGCATATTTCGGTCTTAATACAAGCAACCAGTTGGAGCGTAAACTATTTCAACTTCAAATTAGGATACCAAATTTAAACTTGATTCGCAGACACTTCAATTTTATAAAAATTTACCAAAATGTTTTGATAGATTTGTGATTTTTTGGCGCAAATTTCAACTTACCAGCATTTAAATTACAAGAATTATTCACATGTTGACGAAGAATTCAACATCACTACTATTTATATTGTTGTTTGTTTCATTCAGTTTGAAACTGAGGATCTGCTGGTGGCTTTGTGACCATGAACTTCTTGGTACCACCACTCTTAGCAACTTTTCTGCTACGGTTAAGGCTTCTGGTTCTCGATTTTAATGGCCTTTAAGTCTATTTTATGTTCATTTATTTAATAATATTCTAGAAAGCTAATGTATGCTAATTTATTTTTGCTTTCTCTTCTCTCGAGTTACGGGCTAGACTTCAAAATGCAAACATAACCTTACCTAACCTAATTGAAATGAAACGTATAGTCGTATTAATAAACTCTTTATTGATTTATATAAATAGTTCCTAGTTAAAATGAGAAGCTAGGACTAGCTATAACATATACATACAATAGATTTGTCTTTGTACAATTTTACATATACATGGAAGTATAGACGACGTATGAGATTATATTATAATATAAACATAGCATCATATTTTAATATGATATGAATAACATTTGATATTAGTCTTATTACAACAAAAAAATAATCATAAACGTGAACAGTAATTTATTTATTTATTAAATTTTGGCAAAAAGGAAAATGTATCATTTATTTAATAGTAATTTTATTTAAAAATGGCAGTTTAAATTTTGGTCTCTCCACTTAACAGTAATAATAATTATTTGTGTTATCAATATATATTCATAAAAATTTCTGCCAACCTTATTTATTTATTATTAAGCTAGTGTAATTAAAAATTGATTATTTACTTGATTTAAATATTAGTTAATTAACTTTAATATCACAATATAAAATTTCAATGAATTTGATTAACAACAATTTTCCTACGATAGAGACAAAGTTTATTTAATTTGATAATAGTAAGTAATTAATAAATATTAAACAAATTTATTGAACATAATTATTATTTTGTTTATTATATACATGATACAAAAAAAATTATAAAGAATTGAAAAGGCAAAAGGCAGAAAATTTATTTATATGGTTATATTACAGCCCATGAATATTGTGCGCTAATTAAAAATGCACCGACGACTGATTCTCGTCTTATAATAAATAGAATATCTGTACAAAGTAAAATAATGATCGATCAAAAGGCGAGGTGCGGATTTTTGAAAATAGCGCACACTGAAATGGGCACAACTTTGACTAAGTGATTGAACACTTGCTTGGTAATCATACATTTCAGGTAAATTTTTATCGAACTTATAAAATACACAAAAATAAACAATTCTTAAAATAATAATAATATATAATAGAAAAAAAAAATTGAGAAATGCATAAATGTGTGTAGTATACAGAAAAACTTAGAATAAAAATATACATTTTGAGTATTTGGAAATTTATGAAACGCTGTGCAAGAACAAGAAACATTAATAAAGAAAACAAAAGCAGTCTTAATTCTATAACTTTATTGCTTAATTTATTAGAAATATGAAATACGTAATTTTTGGTATAAATAATTGAATTTTGATCATCAAATTGGCAAGGATCATTTTTAAGTACCAATTAAATTTTCAGTCAACTTTCATAAACTTCCTCGTAATTAATATGGGATAAAATTATAAAAACAATTTTTTTTTCATCAGCACCACACTTTGAAACAAAATTAATGGGCAAATTTCTTCTTCGAACAGTGCACTTTTTCTTATAATACATTTTCGGTTTCTTTTTTAAACATGTGGCAGTAGCCGTAGCTGGTTGATTTTCCTCTTTTTTAAAATGTTGGCACATCGAACACGAACGATAAAAACGAAGGCACCGTGCAAACTTCTCCAAGGAAGAAAAATAATAAGAATATAGAAAAAGAGAAAATAAAATTAGTCCTTCACACTAACTAGAACAAGTTGGAATGAACGATTTTATAAAAATTAAAACACAAAAAGATAAACTTAAAATTACAAAGTAACACGTTTTGCGTTACATTTAAAGCACAGCCTGTTCATAATCTTTTTACTTCATCTGTAATTTCTATTTTCTTCCTCTTCATTTTCATTTTCACTGCAGTCAGTCACCACAACAATAACTGTCTCTCTAATTTAATTTAATTAAAATTCCGTTCGAAGTAATAGTGTAAATAATATGCAACTATAATATCTATTTTGAGTTATCACAATTTGTAGATACGTTTTCGATTTGGATTTAGGGTCACTTGGGAGATTTGAAATAGCGCAATACAACGTAACCTAGTATACGAAAGACAAGTAGAAATGCTAATAGGACCATGGTGTTGGCCCACAGAGGAAGGTAAGCTCCTTGAGCCTCTAATATTGAAGACACTGGTATATGGTCTGAATCCGTACAAATGGAAAACTTGGACTGATGTGCACATCTAAGAAAAAAAATACAATATTACAAAATAATTAATTGGATTAATTATTGAAAGAATAAAACAAATTGGTGCATCTAGGATTTGAATCCTGATCCTTTAACGGCCGGGCGGTGATATGGCGCTCAACCGGCTTTCAAGGGTCCTGGGTTCTAATCCCAGTTGCGCCAATTTTTTTTCTTATACTTACAAAATTGGTAGTCCATCACTAAACTCTACAATTTGCATATTCTGGTAGGCATAGTGCACCATCGACATATACCTCATCCAAGTTAACCAAGACGGTATATTGGTTGCAAGGTAACCACCAAATAGTTGCGTTGCCAGCGTGTATAGGGCGCTGATTGTAATGCTCACTTGCATATCCATGCAGCAGGCGCCTATAAAAAAGCCCACACTTTGTGCCACCACTGTATTGAGCAGCAGGAACCCGAGTAAGGTGAAGAAAACCACCAGAGAATGGAACCCTGCAATTAATTTATTTAATATATATTTTTGAAAATATAAATTCTGGGTACTTACCTAACATTGGGTACGATATCAGATGGTAGACCGCAGGTAGAGTGATGGTTAACGGTAATTCGCCTACCATTTTCGCCAAATAGTAGGCCGATAGTCGATAAGCCCCCGATTGCCTTTCTTTGTTGATCACTTCGCGTTCTGGTGGAACTGAAATTCAACTGAATAAATATTTGGCCGCCAAAGAATTTAAATAGGAGCTTACAAGAACTAAGCGCCCCAAAGTGGGCAAACAGCATCCAATAAGTGGTGGAGAAAAACATCCATCCTTGAATATCGTGTAAGGCTTCTTCACGACGTTCCAGTTGGAACCAAAGCAATCCAGCTAATAAGCCTAAACCTATCGTTTGCACCCAGTTAAGTTTTGATAGCATTCGTGGTCTTGCTTCTTGGAAATTGCGCTGAGAAAGGACTTTGAATTGAGTCCAGAAGCTGGTAGGCCAAGAGAAATAGCAATCTGCATCGCTTGCTTCAGAGCTAACTGAGGAGGATGCGTGCGAATGGGTGTCTAGCCATAATCTTCGCACGTCGGGTTCCATTGCGTTTAAAGTGTCCTCTGGAATTAATTTGATTTTTTAAAAAAATTGGGCAAACATTTAAAGTATTATTATTGTGTTAAAAAATAGTGCGCGATAGTTGCAAAATTTATTTAGACACGTAAATTTGTTGATATAGCATATTATTAATTATTTTAGTCTAGTCTGTTTTAATTATTGGCGAGGTATGATTTATTTATGGCATTTTTTTGCTGATGTTGGCTGCTAGAAATTATTTAGTGGCAAGCTGTGATTTGCGGTGTGCGGTTTTAATTTAAGTAATTAATTTGTGATTAAAAGTACCAAAAATAGTGCTAAAGTAAGTACCCGATATTTTTCAAAAGTGAAAATTAAATATTACAAACAATTGGAGTACCTACGTTCTAAGGAAGCATACGCAGCATGTGATGGTAAAATTTTATTCGCATTGTCGCTATATTTATCAGTGATATATAACAAGCAATCGTGGTTCTGTAATTCGATCGGATAATCTTTATTCTTCCTGGCATCTTTGGCTGCCATTATAATTTTTTGTCGCAATTCTTGAGGTCCTTTAACTTGTTCCACTAAAAAAACAAACATTTTCGAGTTAGACCTGAATTTTTGAGACATTTTTGAAAATACTTGCATATAAAATCGGCAGGATTATAGTGAGGCATAATGTTCAGTCCAATACTACTAAAAAAGTCGACTACTTTGCATGTATCACCATAATAAGCAGTCTGTCCGTTGCAAAGAAGCAGAAGTTTATCACAAAGGTGGAATATCTGGGAAGAGGGTTGATGGAGGGTGATGACAACGGTTTTTCCTTCTGATACTGCGTACCGTTTTAGGGTCGTCATTAAACTGTGTGCTGCATGTGAATCCAAACCGGACGTAGGCTCCTGAAAAATCACAAATAATTCAAACATTTTCAAAAAGCTCGATTTTTTTTCAACTTACATCTAAGAGCATTAAAGATGGATTGGTCAGCAATTCACAGGCGATATTGGCACGTTTCTTTTCGCCACCACTCAACCCCCGTTTGATATAATCACCAATTATCGTGTCCTGGCAATTCCCCAGCTCCAATACGTCGATAATATGATCCACATACTGCATCTTCTGCGTATGGCTCATCGTGTCTGGTAATCTAAGTCGCGCTGAATATTCCAACGTCTGTCTTAATGTTAAGTCGGGAAAAAAGATATCCTGCTGAAGGACATAGCAGATTTTCCTCTTCCATCGTTTGCACAAAGGATCACGATTTAGGAAAATTTGACCAGAATCTAATTTTAAGCGACCGCTAAGTGCATTGAGGAGCGTGGTTTTTCCACAACCAGATGGTCCCATGACGGCCAAAATTTGGCCTGGTCGCACCAAACCGTCGACATCCTGCAGGATATGACGCGTGCCAGCGCTTACTGTGATGCCACGGAAGGCGAGATGGACTGGTAAAGGGCGCTGGTCGGTGATCAGGCATGGAAAATGCACTGTGGTTGTGTCTACCCTGAAAAATTCGAAAAAGGCTTAGATTTGATGGAAATATTTCGAGGGGGTGGAATTCGAATAATGTGGTGCGTTGCACTGCGGGGTTATACGAGTTCAGTGAGGTCACGTGTCGACCTCACATCGATCCCTCGACTAGAGAAGTTCTTGCATGGTCTAAAATTTCATGTTACGCAAGCAATTATGCAAAAAACTATTCCGAACTTTGTCTGAGACCATTCTGCCTTCCTTATTGGATGGGTGTTGTTTCGTAAAAGTTTTTATATTAAATTCGGGGAGAGGATTACGTAGAGTTTCTCATTATTTTTCTATTTGGAGGCGTTCTGTGTTTAAATTTGTAATGCAAATTGCTAAAGTTTAATTATGAGGGGATTTAGCTATGAGTTTATTTTTCTTATGAATTATTGTAGGATGCTGCAGTGATTACATTTTATTTTGAGGTAATTTTTTTGGGACATTTAAAAATATCCTGCAAATCAATATTTCTGGTGGAGTTTTCTTCATTTAAGTGAACTTTCTTATTATTTTTCTGTTTGGAGAAGTTTCGTCCTTTGTAATTTTTTTTATGCCAGCTGCTAAAGTTTTTAAAAACGTTATTTATCTTATAAAATATAAATTATTTTAAAGTTTACTCCGACAGTTGCTGATTAAATTACGCGATTCCGAGAATTCCTGAGGGTATTTTTGAAACATATGTCCCTAGGAAGTATTTCTTCAGTAAATCAATATTTCTGGTAATTTTAGTAGAAAAACATTTGACATAGAAAAAAAATCGTGCGTTAAATTGATTTTTTCTTGCATGTTTTCCATTAAGTGGAGGAACGTAATTAGTAATTATGCTATCTAAAAATACGTCCAAGAATTGGTTCAAAGCTATTTGAATAAGTAACCGTATACATTAATATCCAAATGAAACAAGGGTTGGCCACTTTTCTATTGGTTTAAGAATTAGTTGTCTTTTATGAAATTACTTAATTACAAAAATAATTATAATCCTGTACTATTAGAATTTTCTCCCAAATAAGAATATCTTTTCTATTAGAATCACCTTTATCAAATATTATGTTCCTATCAGGAAACGCGTACAACAAAGAATATAAATAAATAAATGATAAATTCGATAATTTAAACCGTCGTGATTTTGGAGAGTTCATCGACCTAATGCAATGCAATGTGCATTATACACTGTTTATTTTTACATTGTGTGTGATGTTGTTATTGTTATCTATATAAATTTTACTATAAGTGTGTCAGACGATATATACATAAATGTTGTTCTAGAAGAAGTGCATTTCGTTTTGTTATAACAAAACGGAGCACAAGGAAAAAAAAAATAGAGGAGACGACCGAAGATAATAACATTATTAATAATAATAATGTGGATGGAGGGTTTTGTTGTTTGAGTGGCATGAAAACAACAGTATATGGTATATATCTCTCCTCAAAGAGAAGGCGTTGTTGTATGGTGCATTAAGTACAATTTTTTTCAACGTCCTGAATACAACTAACCTACTAACCTGGTGGTGTGATGTCAGAGTTGAATAAACTCGGAAAGATTTTTCGACAACAGAGGAACAACATTTCTTTCGATCAGACTTTGTTTATATAAAGAGACTAGAATATCGTAGTAATAGACGTATAAATAAGTATTGCAAAAGGCGACAGCTCAACATGGTCGATCAAGTGGTTTATATTTCATTCGACTCGAATCATTGGCAAACACAGAAACAACATTCTTCTATTTAAATAAACGTTTAATTGGGTTGAGTACATGTTGCTTGCACGCAAATTTATTATCCTATGTATCAACACACGCCCGAATCGATGCACTTTTTCATATGTGTGGGAGTACGAACAGATTTTTCGGTTTTCCGTATAAATTTCGAACCCATTTATATATTACATCATAATCAATCAGCATTTAATTACAATTTTACATAAATTATAAAATAGAAAATACTATTTCGTATTTTGCATCGAGGCACCGTAGTTTTATTATTAAAACTTCATAAGTAAGTGATTTAAAATGCGTCAATGAAAATCATCTTTTATTAGTGGCAACGTTCTAATTTGTAAGTAAATAAGGAATGAAATTAGAAAATGCCTCGTAAAAACAATCTTGGGCTAGTCTTTATAATTATAAGTTACGACTACTAGAACTACGTGCCTTAATCTTGGATGTGTAATGAAAATTTAAGATAGTACTGACTGAGAATTTATTGCAAACACCAATTCTACATAAATTAAAACAGGAAAAGTAAACAAAACAATGATGTAGTAAATAAATAATAAATAAATAAATAAAAGGACTAATACATCTAATTGTCATCTGGCTAATGTAATAATAATCGTATAATTTGGGCATATGTGCAGCTGACGCATAAATAAAAATAGCATACGAGCGATAAATTAAGGCAAAATAAAACTAGAAGAGATCAAATTATTTAACAAGTTTTGCATCTCCATTCCGCACATTTAACTCAAATAAAACCCATTGGGGCATTTTTTATTTATAACCCACAGCTGTAATACGAGTTCATTCCTCTTGGCTTTTTCAAATGAAATGTGACGAAAAAAGCATTTACTCTCAAGTGCAATATACGACATTTGACCCGCGCGAAAAAACAATTTCGGCAAGTGCAATTAAAATGTGTTACACATACATAATATTGAATTTCATCCGAACAATTAACTACTCGTATATATCGAGGAAAAGAGGCATTGAACTCGCTCAGCTCAGCGAGAGAGCAACAAAAGGACTTGTACAATTCCCATAGCTACCCCCATTCTAATTTAAATTTATGTGTTTTGCAATGGAATTCATTGAACTTTTTCCTACTCTGTCAAGGAACTTTTTATTAACAATTTAAATATTGCACACACAATGTTTTGCTCCTCGGAGATTATATGAACTTGTGCCCCCAACCATTACATGGAAATTCTTGCGCTCACTTATTGAACAAGTCAATGTTAAATTGATCTGTTGCATAAGTTAATTAGCACTAATCGAAGTCAACACCAGCTACTTTATTCATAAATCAATATTACTCAAACATCTAATCATGACCACATTTTCGGATTTATACGATGTCGGTCTCTATCGATTAAGGGTCTTTCGAAAACACGTGTCCACAAACGTGATTTACCTAAAATTCGGCACGTTTTTTATTTTATTATTCAACCACAATTGTTTTGCAACAATTTATAAGTATGAGAATTTTTTTAGAACTGTATTACGTGATAGATTTTAGGAAAGCTCTGAAATTTTTAGGATCTCTCGGAAAATTTCTAAAGATTCTAGAAATTTTTGAGAAAGCCAAGCCATTTGGCAGTTTTAACATAATATATAGTAGACAAGAATGTTCGCTAGTTAATTTTCGCTTATTAAATTGAAAACTGTCTAGGAGAATATTTTGCTAGGATAATTGCGTCTTGAAGTTGAATGTAAAATGCAAACAACTAATTAAGTTAGTTTGGTGATGATGAGAGCACTTGTCATCATCGCATGTTCAAGTCAAAAAGTTTTCTAATTGGAATTGCAATTGAAAAATCCATCTTGATGCAATTAAAGTCTAGATGATGGATTCATAGTTGCAATCTTGAGTGGCTATAAAGCCTTCAAATGCAGGACGATATAAATTATTATGAAATCGTTACTACATACAATGTATTAATTTTTTGAAATTAGCACAAAAACAATGCCTAAAAATTACCAAATTAGTTGTTGGATTGACCCAGTGAATGTCTTCGAGTTCAACGACTTTCAAATTGCAATAAATATGTCTATTTTCGGGCTTTTGTTTATTTGCTCTGCGAAAGTGCTACAAGATGATGAATTTGTTTATTCAAATAAAAAAATTGCATCATATAAGATGAAATGGTGCATTTTCTTCGTGGTGCTAGAGACAATGAACTTAGTAGTCGTAGTTTTCGAAAATAAATAATTTTTTTTATACATTGGAAACTAACCAAACGAAATGTCTATGAATATGTGAAGGTAAGTGACCTAGGTCGCTTTTCCAAGCACTAAAATATAAATAGATCGACGATTACAAGAACTTCACACCTTTTATAATGCACCTAAGTGTAGATTAAATAAAGCGACAAAACTAAACAAATATAGCGCCGATGCACCGCCATGAAATCAAATCCTAACCTTAGCTAACCTAGACGCATTTTGCTGATAACAAGGTTGTAAATAATTGAAACCAGTTTGCACATTGCAATAAGAGAGGCTTTAATGCGATAATTAGGCAAGCGCCATAACCAACATAATTTACTAAAGTTGTTTCAATTATCTATCTTGATTTATGATTAAATTATAACCGCACTTGCATATTACATTTCAAATTCCAACTAGATATGCTAATCCGATGATATTATGATTATTTAAGACTATTTTCGTTTCATAAAGAAATAATAACGTATATAATTTCGTATCGCAT
Organism: Cryptophagus acutangulus; assembly: GCA_963556235.1. NCBI lineage: Eukaryota > Metazoa > Arthropoda > Insecta > Coleoptera > Cryptophagidae > Cryptophagus > Cryptophagus acutangulus. The sequence goes on along the minus strand of OY744568.1, from coordinate 890,602 downwards.
GCAAAAGTTTCCTGGTTCAACACACTTTTTGTTTATTTTCTGATGGGTGGATTTATGATGTTTTTCTTGATTTTTTTTTTTTAATAATTCTCTCTCTGTGCTAGTTTTCCGCGATGTTTTGTTCTATTATGTGAGCTTTTCAATATGCTTGCCAAATTGGCATCAACAGATTATTGCCTCAGTTTTATTATAAACTTGTAGATAGATTATTTAAAAACAGAAAAGATTAATGGATATTTTTATTAAATTTTCAATTTTATTATTGAGCTTTAGAACTTTTTGATTACAGTTCGCACATGGATTATTAAAATTATTATTAATTATTTTTAACTAATAAAAAATTAGAAAATCCACTATAATAAAAAAAAATAGCTGCGGGAAAGAGAAAATGAAATGCTACTTGAAAATCTCATCAATATTTAAAATAATTGTTTGTTGAAACGTACTAAATAATTTAATTTGAAGTAAACACAGTACAAAATTTGCATTTATATTAAAACTAAATACATACTAATAAATGCCTTAATTAATAAAAAAGGAAAAGCTCGATGATTAAAAAACGCCAGCAATTCCTTAGCTTCAAAAACGTGTAGATGAAATTCTTGTCATTTCTGGAGCTTTTATTTTCTACAATAATTAACTATTGGTAAATAAAAATTCCGAGGAAATGCGTTTGAGAAGCTCGAGGAAAAGCTCGCTATATGAGAGCGAATTTCCTTCTGACAGTATATCTTTGATTTATTAATTAATAATAAAATTATGTGACTTAGAGCTTAATTAGTAAATGCTTTGATTAAAAAATTTTAAAGCTCGATAATGAAATGACTCGACGAGATTTAGATAAAAATTATTTTTAATAATTTTAAGGCAAATAATTGCGCTCTTTTCAGTGAGCTTTTTTCAGAGCTTTGCCACTATAATTTGTATTTCGTAAAGTAATGATGATAATTCGCATGGCATTAATAAAGTACAGTAAGTTTGATGATTACGCATTTTTTCAGTGTGTCGGTCACATTTGGCCGAAAACTGAAATGTATAATCGAAAAATTAAGCCGTTATGTGCGTGGACCTTGTAGAAATGAACCGTTAAAATGACAACTACAGAATGTTATGCATATAGAACAGCTGGAACTTGTTTCACCGTAAACCTACCTAGAGAATTATTAGATATATATATTTTATATATAGTAGAAGAAGTCGTACTGAAAGTGCGTAAAGGTAATCACAGCTTGAGGCCTGGCGAGCGAGCAGAACTTTTTTGTTTCCCTTCCCATTTGAGAGACGAATGAACAAAAGAGGCACGCACGTGCACGTTTGCGCTGAATTTCTCAATGAGTCAAATCAATTTGAAAGAAAGAAACTAAGTTACATAAAAGCCCATTTTAATCGTAAATAATGAACCTTTAGTTGAGTACGTGCTTAAAATTAAAATTATGCTAATACATAATTTCTTTCGGACTCTGCAAGAGAAAAGTGTTTGTTTTAATGGATGCAGTCGACTTAAGTGCATGAAGTAAACAAATTAAGAAAATAAATTATTCCAATGTATATGACAACAAAAAGATCCTTGCAGATAACTACTATGAATATTTATTGCTGTACAATTTTTTTTTGTACGGACTTCTCTTTTACTTTCACCCATCAGCTATTTTTTTATTTGAGGGAAATTTATGGGACATGATGTATATGTGCGGTTTTAATCGTTGCATCTCACTAATTATACTGATTAAACAATAGGTCATGCAAGTTGAATGACCACAGAGTGATATTATAAATTACTTTTCAAAATATCCACAACAAAAGATTTTTTTCGAAAATAGCAGATCAACAAACCATTACGAAATACTTTTTAAGAAAAAAAAATGCACACATGCATCGCGTACTTTTCTAATATTAGACCGTGAAATGCACTTCTCTTCTTCTTTATATGCGCTTGGTGCGATGAAGAAATAAATAAATACAAGTGAAAAGGAAATATAGTAATAATAATAATCGTAATGAATGACATGTTGCCTAATTCAAACATTTTTTTCCAAATTAGAAATCCACGCAACCCATGGAATTAAATAACCTTCCTACATTAACATAAATAAAATAAAAAAACCATTTAGTATATAAAACCATAACAAAACTACGCATTGGCATAGATTAAACGCGGTTTAACATTCGATTCGTAAAAATAATGAGAATTATTAGAGCATTTCATTCGAAAAATAAAATAGGCCGGAAATTATTAAAATTATAATGAAAAAGGTAATTTATGTGCGGGACAAAAAACACGAATTTTGTATTTTGCAGATGAGCCGACAACTTTTATTAGCACTGTTAAACACATAACGACAAATCGTAAACTCATCATGTTTCACAAACATTAAAAGCCAGTTTTACTCATATTTAAAATTTTAATCCGTAATTTCGTTTCATGCTAAACGAAGTGTTTTATTCGATTTTCATTGCTTTACTTTTAAATACAAGGCTGCAAAATGTTGCAACTATTTTTGCCTATAGAATATTTCCTGTCATTGTTTAAAGGTCCCTCCAGCCGAAATAAATTAATTATTAGTCAACATTTATTCTTCAAATGGCTAAAAGCAAATCAATGTTCTACTAGTCTAAAAAATTAAATTATAAAAAAACTTAACGAGGATGGAGCGAATTCGAAAGTTTAGAACAATTCTCAGAAAAGCTCTATACCGAAAAAATACTAGTAAACTTATGTTGAACATTCAACCTCAAAAAAAAAAAATATTTAAATCTAAAATTAAAAAAAAAATTGGTCTGCTTTGGAAAATGGGAAGCAGAGGGGCACTTCTCCCCCTTGGTGCCCCGCTGCATCCTAGCAGCGCCTTTTAAAAAGAGTCCTTTCTTCTCGAATTGGTAAGATTGTGGGGCTTTGCAGCAGCCCAACGTGTGTGTAGTCGATTATAAATGTCATGGGGGGATCTCGCGCTAACTTTCGCGAGCGGTCGATGAACTGCGGCCCACTTCTCACTCAGTCAGTAAACCGGCGGCTCCATCGACGAGCGCCATCTTGCCACACATCCGAACCCATGATCCCGGCCACAAGCAACAGAGGCCTTCAGGTTTCGCGTTTGCTCATATTATTATTATGGTCGTTTAACCTTCGACGAACGGTATCCAAAAAATTACCTGCGCGACGCAAATTTGCAATTTTAAAGGGGCCGGAAAATTTTGAACACCCTGTATAGGTTTTTGCACTCTGCACAAAGGAATTTTCCTTTTCAATAGATGGAAGGAAATTCTCTGGAGAAATTTGTTCAATAATAAATTTATAATGAAGCCTTTTCGAATCAATAGACTATACTCGTCGATTCTTGAATATTATATACAAAGTGTTATTATATGCGTGACCTATATTTTGTAAGAGTGCTATGGCATTTCATTTTCCAAATTCGTGTTGAATTGCACGTAGGAACTTCAATTGAAATCTATGTATTGGCCAATTCAATTTATTTAGTTTGGCTGAAATTAAAAATACATCTTTGTGTTGCTGAATATATTTTGGTTGGTTTGTCTGAAAGTTCACTGAACTTGCAATGATTTTTTTTGTCGTTATTTTCTTTTGCATTGTTTTTATGTCGCTAAGTGTTTTGTCTACAAAACCAAGTATGTGGTTTTTTAACGCAAAATCATGTTCTTGCAATGTAACAATTTTTATTATGGAATTTAATCAGCGTAATGGTCCAATTAAATTATAATGACAATATCTATCGCAGAAAAAAAAAACTGTTTCACTATAGAGAGCTCTAGTGTATTGAGGAATATTGATCAGAAAGCTTCTTTTGCAGGAAGCTGTCTGGATGCGCGCATTTTTTTAAACTTTTTGCTTGGTAGTTTTTTTTATTAGCGCAAGTACATGAAATGCATTGATTACTTCCCGAATATTAATTGTGCAGCTTGTGTGTGGCTAAAAAGAGAATAGTAAGTACGGTCCTGCGGTTTGAGATCATTGTCCTGCCTGCAGCAGGCGCAAAGTTGGGACTTTCTCTGCTATTGCTGCGACCGCTCTCGCGTCCCTTGTCCATACATTTCATGTATATGTTATCCATATAATGCGTACAAATACACATACTGAGAGGTTTTTACCAGGAAAAATTAGAAAAGCTACCACGAGGCGCGCACCCCTTAATTAATCGAAGCAAATGGTTGAGTAAATGCTGGCTAAACAAGCAGCGACCTAGTAAATTAGTGAATTTATGCAATATTTATTGACACAGTAAATAGTGGCTCAATATTTGTTCTATAAGAAACTTTAATACATATTTGCGTTTGTTTTTGAATGTAAATAGTAATTTTTTTCGTGGCCAAACACCCTGTATAGAGGAAAATAAATCTAGCCTAACGTACTTTGTATGCAAGTCAATTGTTTTTACTAAGAATTTGCCTGGTATTTAACGATGTAATCGGTTTTAGTTTGAACTCCACCTCTGTATATATTATTAAGTTAAGTTAGAGAAAATAAAAATGTGTTTTTATTTTCTAATTTGATTTACGATCCGATTGCATTCAAGTGCATTTTTAACGAAAATTCTCCACATTGCATAAAAACCACTTTGTATATAAATGAATGTTTAAGTAGTATTCAGGTCAAAAGACATAAATGGAAGAAGTTTTTCGAGGTATGAAATTATGTGTGGCATCAACAAATTCCCCCCAATCAATTCAATCTATCTGCCAATAAAATTATTTTTATTATAATGTAATCTGCGAATCTCGTATAACGGTTTGGCCTTTTATTTATTATATTTTTTCTATCGGCATTATTTATTTAAATAGCTTCTTGGTTGGCTCTTATCAACCAACTAGATCAATCGAATATTGAATATTGTATAGAGAAAAATTTGTGAAAGCTTTAAATCGTTATTTTTTATTAATTAATGATATACCGTTCGTTCGATGGTGTTGTGTTACAAAACTTTTTCCAAAGTAGTTCGGGTTGTTCACCTTTTAAATTTTCAATCAAATTGACCAAAAATCGAGAAAGTGTAAACAAATATTTTCATAAATTTGTTATAAAACTTAATCTGCAATCAGCGAGTTCATTGACCAAAACGCGAAAAAAATAAAAACGTTTTTACTGTGTATAGAGAGATAGCAATTTAATTTGTCGACCTTGACATACTATCCAATAATATTGCATTGTTTATATTTATACGTGCTAAGTAAATTCGAGAATTGCAATAGTTAATAATAGTTTGATGCTGGAAAAATTGACACACAAACAATCAATAATAATAACAACAATATGACGACGACGACGACTTTAAATTATTGTTGCATTTCGAATTTAATTTAATTTATTTAATTCAATTTCTTATTGTTTATCATAAATTGCAAATATAAACTATTGCGTTAAAAGGTTATTGATCTCTTTATTGTTTAGAATTAAATTGAACTTTTAAATCTACAGGATGTCCCAGTTCGGAAATACAACTTTTTACACTTGAGAAAAACGAACGACTGACATTTAAATATTTTTGACTTTAAACTTGCGAATTTTCCACTAATTATAATTACGCTCTATTTTAGTTGGGCAAAAATTTAAATAGATTTCCGGAAATAGCAAAATGTCCTTCAACAACCATTTTATGAATGGGTAAATTAGCAATTTGGGTCTGTGGGTCACCTTTATAAGAAAATTTTAGAATTTTTCCGAAAATTTCTAGGTAAAAGTCCTCAAAATTTATTTTGATTCAAAATTTATTAAATTGGGTTTATGGGTTAAAAAATTTCAAAAATGTGGTTTCTAAATAAATATTGAATCACATTACCTTTTAATGGACTAAAATTGCTTGAAGCTGTATTTTATTACCTGCAAAAAACAATAAGTCATTAATATCAGTTTCAAATAGATAGGGCATTAAAAAAAAATGTATAAACTGCCAGTGGTTGCAAAATCTAATCAAGTAAATGCATGTGCATTTATTTGAATGCACATTTATTCCAAAACGCAATCGACAATCTTCTGCAGATAGTATAATATGATAAAAATATAAATAACAAACTTCCGTTGCGTATTTCATGAATAATTCAATCTTGTATAGATACTTTCACGATAATTAATAGTGGCTGAAAATAATGAAAAAATAATGCGTGCACGTCTGGCAGCCAAGAAAAAAATGCTTGCCAATAAAATTGAGTAAAGTGCGTATAGAATTATTCGGACAATGTCCTGAAAAAATTTACAACCATAACGATTGAATTTTGAAAAAAGTTAGACGATTTTAATCTTTTTTCGGCTCTTGCTAAAAAATTGACCCAGTTTATCAAAATCCGCGCGGTCATTGAACCCACATTCTGATATAAATCAGCGTAAAAATCAACAAAGGACTTTTTGGAGGAATTTAAAATAGTTTTGCCAGATAATAGACTAAACGGTGTGTTGTAACACATTTTATCCGGTATATTTATTTAATGATTGTCTAATAATTTTATTTTACTCTGCTTTTTGTGTGTATCGAAGTCGGATAACGCTATTATTTATTTTTTTTGTCAAAAGCAAACAAGGTGCTTTCGGAAACCATAAAAGCGATAGGCATTTTTGTATGAAACCGTTAAATTTCTCTATATTATATGAGGTCAAAGTTAAATTGTTTATTTTTTTCGTCAAAATGAAAAAATAAAGTTTGTTCGAAGCTTAGAAATATTTTGAGAGAGTCCATAATTTTTGAACTTAAATCCTCTAGGAATTTTGAGTTTCCTAAGTACAAAATAATTCGTCGGGCTATTTATTGTGGCATAATTTTGATTGGTAGCGGCTTAAATTAAATAGGTGAAGTAAAGCAGGCGTTCGAGCTATTAGCCAATTAAAATAATTCGAGTTTAGTAATATTATAATTCAAAAAGCTTCATGCACTGGTAAAATCGCAAATTAAATGACAGCAATAGAAATGGTGCAAATTTAAATTTACAAAGCGCTTAAGTTTGTGACACATTTATACGTCGTTTAATTTATTTAATTGTTATTAATATGAAGTATCACAGAAACTTTTTGATATCATTTAAAAATAGATCTGAATTGCAGCCAAGATTGTATAATAATCTCCTTGCAATAAAAAAACAAACAAAATCTTCAAATTTGCATAATTTTTAGCGAGGATTATAATAATGGGCCATAATCAGTGGCGTACTTAAATTGATTTATTGCAAATGTCAACGACATGTTAATTGATAATTTATCAGCTTTTCATTGATAATTATTTGGCCATGAAGTAGAAATTTATTTGGTTGCATTATGTAACTTTTGATTAGTATTTTTTGCAGTGTGCGATTTATTTTTACTTTTGCTAAATAAAAGAAGAATTATTGTTTGTTATATGGAATGGCATATCTTTATATTTATAGCCCATTGACGTTGCGACACTGATATATGTATGCACAGATTCTGTTCGAAAAAACTAGCGAGCCATTTAAATACATATTAGGTATTTATATTTCTTTGAATGTATTTATATTTAAATGAGCACCCAGACACAAAGCTGTAGGTGTTAAAACATTTTTCCGAATATGACCATAAAAATCATAATATCGAATAACAAAACATGTTTTTACGAAAAATTTAACTTTATTTCGTCGGGTAGCGGAAGTTTAAGAGGTCATCTTATGCCTACCTTAATAAAATAAACGTTAACAATCATATAAATCCAATTAAAAAAAAATAAAGATGTATGAACATCAACAACTGCAGGATGTAGTTGCAATGTTTGCTTTAGAAATCTTAGGGAAATTTAATAATATTAACATTGAAAAATATTAAACGTGAAAATGAGGTTATTAGAACAGGAATCTTCTCTTTATGCATATAGCCGGGTGAATGCACCGAGAGATATTTTCAAAAAAAAATTATACACCTTTATGCAAATGCATTCAAACAATCCGAAACTATAAACAATAATATACAAGTTGGTGGGGGTGACAACTGTCAATAAAGTGGATGCCCGCAATGTGACCGCCTAGCATGTTCTAGGTATTCCAATAATTAGTAGTAGTAATAATAATAATAATTTATGAATGAGATGCAAAATGATGGTGGTGGTGGTTGTTAAAGCCGCGATGGGACCTTGAAGATAAAAAATTCCCAGTATTTATTTACATTTGTTGCATTTTGAGTTTGGCGGTTATGGAAATAGGTAGGAAGGCAAGGAGGTGGTGCAGCGGGGTTGATATGGTATTTAGCTATTTCCCTCACGTTCAAATCCCGACCTATCCTAAGTGCTTTTGTGCATGCATGGCACATTCGGGGTGAATACACCAGAGGTCCATTGTCCTGTGACCGGCCGCAGCACACTTCGGATGCCATTCGCGCACTATTTACAACTAATATTATAGACAATAATCCGCAATCATTTTCTATAGACAGACATTCAAAGATTCTTCCACCGGAAATTGCAACAAACGCCACTGGAATTCGATATTAATTGCATTGCACAAACAAGCCATTTTTCTTGTTTCGTAGAGAAAAGCTCAAAATCGATTAGAGATGAGCTGCATTTTCCGCTTGTCAGGGGAATTATTCCGCCAGGATGATATACATCGTTAGAACCAAATATTTTATTAGCGTCAGGTATATTTTACAAGGATTTCTGCGTGTTTTACATCAAACGGCTTTTTTGTTTTTTCGGTAGAGGGTTTCACAAATTTGAACATCACTCAATTTTTTCGGTGCGGTCGATTAAGCAGAAACATGCGCGTGGTCCGATCAAAATAAATATTTTTACATTTATTTTTAAACATCAAGCATAAATAAGTTTTAATATTTTCGTAGAGTAGCTTTTAAAGTAGAAAAAATAGTATATTACACCTGGCAAAGTTCGAACCCTAGCCATGATGCGCTTAGTATTACAACTGTCAGTCGAAATGCCCGCAACGTGACCGCCCAGTTTAACAAAGCCTTTTTACATGCAATAAATGGCTGAACTTAGATAATACTTTAAAGTAGGGCTTTTTATGTTGTGTTAGGGTAGGTTAAAGATCATAATGCACATATTTGTCATCCAGAACGGTATGAATTAGATTGTAGCGCAATTTGAATTACAAATGATGACAATGTTTCACATTCCCAAGGGCATAGCAAAGTGAGAGCATCTTAATAATATATCAACATTTTGTCTTTGCGATTATTATAGCGAGGTCTAAAGCAAATAATTTACATAGCAATGTTTGGAATGCTGCGAAACTATTGCATGTTTCCGGTGAGAAATGTACATTTGAATTCTAATCTAGCACTTGTAAAAGGGATGCAAAATTAATGAATGAATGGATGCATGGACGGTCGGTATACTAACTAAACCAGACTGATTAATTGTTTTCGCTTTCAGAAGAACAAAGTCTTTTTATGTTTATGATAGAGAGAAAAGAAAAGAATCGTTATTGTTATCCTCTGACACACTTAATTTAATAATTTTGCTGAATAAAGATCAAAAAGTTGGGGACCTACAAGATAGTTTGTTGCATAATCGCCATAATAAATTTTAATAGTTGCATATAGAAACGCAAAGTATATTAAGCATTAAATATTATTACGTTTATAATTTATTTGATTTCAGCTTTCATCATATCTATGATTATTATTATTATTACTATTATTATTATTAAAGGTATTCTATGCGGTTGGTTCGTTCTTACTAACCCAGATCGCAGCTTCGAGAGAGAGAATATAAAGTGAAAAATGACCATTATAAAGTAAATGTGCAACTAATTTGTATACAATGTGCCCTAGGAAAAGCATTAATTCAGTTATTTATTAGCATACATTAAATTATCAACAATAATATTTGCTTTGTGTGGGTGTGCCACAAAGATATTCTAATTTAGGATTTCGAAAAATTTGCATTACATTAAATTGAATGCAGCAAAAAATCGATGTAAAACTAGTTTGACATGGTGTGTTTTTGCCAATTTAAAATTATTTAGTCGCATCATTTCAAGTGCCACTAGCTAAATGCAATGCAATTGCCATTGACGTATAATACCTTTATAGCATCAGCAGGACGAAATAAATGCACCAACAGACCCAGTTGCATTTTATATCCAAAGGCAGTAATTACGTCTTTGTTTCTTTATAGTTCAATGAAAATGAGGTCGTTCGAAATTAATACTTGCAATTACACTCTGTGTAAAGGCTCTTTCATCTTTTTACACGCCCATGTTCTAGGCATTCCTTTAATTACTAGGGTCCTCCAAAAAGAGAGAGAGAAAAATGTATTCTGATTCATTGAATATTATGACTGTCAGTTGAAATGCCCGCAGTGTGACCGCCTGCTTATTTTAACTTGGCTCTTTTCAATAAATTTTAACAAATAATTAAAGAGACTTTAGGAAGAATGTTTTGGTGTTCGAAAACGATTTGTCATATTTGATTATCAAAAAGTGTGAAATAAAAAAAAATGCAAACAAGTACAATCGATCATATCAACAAAAGAGCGCAGGTAAAAATTGCATTCCTCAATGTCAAATTAAATGCATGTCTGCAGCAACTTTATTTCATTACAATTATTATTAATTAGCGTATTTTAATAATTTTCTGTGCATATGATTCATAGGTTGGCTTTCTCTTAAATATGCATGACTTTTAAACCGAGTGCAACTTATTTATTATTCCTATGCATTATCTGTAATTAAATTTATTTAACTATATTCGAACGCACCGGAGCATGGATGGCTATGAGCAATTATTGTTATTTGAACCGTAATTTAATTCACTGGCACACCTATTTAAAAATTTATTTATTTATATATTTTATTTAAGACAGTTATCTTTTCGATTTATAATTATACATTTATTCATCATTCTCCCCCCCTCTCGCTTTGAATTTGTTTGTGCAATGTTTAAGGAAGTGTGCAATTAAATCCGACTTGCATTCATTCTTGCAATTTGTATGACTCATAATATTTTTATTTTTAATCTTCTTCTCCATGGTGCTATGGTTCTAAAAGCGAAAACATTCTTGTTGGTCAAGTGACCAGCAAAATGTATATAGAGTTCATCAAGGACACACCAAATGCACTTGCAGTCGACATGCTTCAAAGCATCCAAGGTCCTTTTCAAAAAAATATATATTTTAATTTGCAACAAAAAAATTGATCCTTATTATTATGACATAAATAATGCTTATGTGGTCACTAACATTTAGACATTGAATATTATTATTATTATTTATGAAGATAGATTTCTTGGTGGGTTTTTTATATTTTTTTGCGTTAATTACTCAGAACTAACAAACTAGCGAATCCTGTTTTCGATGCTGAAAAAGCGATAAAAAGTGAAATAGTAACGAAAGAACTGATTCACCATATGTATACCATGTGTGTGGTGTTTCACGCGATAATACTTTTTATACGTTTGTTATTCAGACATACTAGTACCTGCTGCAAATTCTTGGCTATAAATAAAAAGGTAAGGTCAACATCATAGTAAAAAGATTCTATCTTAATTTCTGTGCAATTTGCACGAATTAATCCATATGCAACTAATAGAGGAAACGTTTGAGTTTGCTTGCCTTGCCACCATCAAAATTGCATTTGGCCAAATTGCAGCTCTTTTATTTCGTTTTACTCCTTTTTTTTTCAAACTGCCGAAGCCAAAGAGAGACGAGAGAGTGTAAGAATATAACAAGATTACATTCCTTGTGTATCAGACAACGAAAAAGGAAATAAAAATAGACAGGACCTGCTGCAAAACAATGCTGGACTTTTATTATTTTTAGTTTACATGCGCCTCTCATTCAGGACGACTGATTTTGGCGTGTGTATATGTTTCTTCTCCAATGTGTATGCATGTGTGGGGTTGTAAATTTTCGACTTAATGCCCTCATGTCAACCTTTTTTCTCCGATTGGCTCAACGAAAAAAAAATCCATTCGACCGCAATGAATGAAAATTTTCGAAATCCATTTGGTCATAGATCTGTCTCAAATAATCATACAGGCATTTTTTGCTCCCCCATGCCAAGCAATTTCCAATTTGGTGTAAGGCACATCCTGTGCAGATTTCTCAACGTTTTTTCCCTCGCAACATCATCATCTTTTTAGTTTGAACCTAATCTCTGTTATTAACAAAAATGCATCAGTGCAAAAAAGCTCCTGCGCGCCACACTCGACTGCATCGTCGACATTAGGTTTTCAAAAGCCGGTATGTGCAAAAAATTCGACACTAAAAAAAAGAAAAAGGCAAGAAAAAAAACGAACCAAGCAATATTCATTATATTGACGCCGCGGTTGTGTACATCATCCGTGCAAAAGAAGATGATGCACCTTTGTGTGTTACAATTTACTATAATTTCGGCTACGTTTTTTCCATCAAATTTCTCTCTCAAAACAAATCCATCAAGCCAGAACAACAACAAAGCGGGCGATTTTGTTTTTATTTTTTTATTCGTTAGTTTGATCACTTTATGCATCTACAGGGTGATGCTCCAAAATTTAAAGATATCAATAGAATTCCTAATTTCTTCTAAACTTCTCTAAAAAAAATCTTCTTTAAAAATTATTCCTTAGAAGAATATTTCTTTAGTAACATCCTGAAAGAAGATTTAGGGCGAAAGGAAATAGTTTGAAAAATTCTAGTAAGAAAAGAAATGGTGTTATTTGGGGTTCGTAATAATTTAAAAAAGCTCGCCCTGTAGAGATGCATATGTATTTTTTGTTTTTGCTTAATATCAAGTTGATTGTACAGTGTTTGGACGCGATGGAGAATGCAGGTGCGATAGAGATGGCGGAGGAGCTGAAAACAGGCCGGCTGCATGGTGCACCGCATATGCAATTGTTATGCCAAAATGCATAATCATTCATCTGTTCACTGGGTGCATGTACAGGTCTGCCAAAAAATTTATTCACTTTATAGATTTGTGTTCGGGCGAAAAAAAGCGCTCCGTCCGCATTATCGCGCGCGTTTCGTTAATAGATTAGAATTTACTGGAAAGTTGCAGCTTATTATATTGCATATAATGCACAGTATAATAGATAAGACATTGAACCCTCTCGGCTCTTTACATTTCTAAGCGCGTCACGGCAATAGAGAGAAATATACATAGATGCATATTTACCCGTGACATCTACCAGTTTAATAAACTTAACTACCTCGTAAACCTCTGAATTGCACCAAGCCAGCACATACCACTTTGCATCTTTTTTATTTAGCCATGCAAGCAGGAAAAATCAGCGACAATTCGTTGTTGTTCAGCGTTTTAAATTTGGCGCCCCAATCCGTCCGATAAATCGGAGCGTAACCATGGTAACGCGACAAGTTTGGGATTTGAGGCGCCAAATTTAAAACGTTTGGAGGTATCTATGGCAAAAATGTATGGAAAATTAAAATCCCATGTATAAATTGTTTGCTTGTTTGCGAAATTTATTTACACCTACACATCAGAGTGTCGGTGCAAATTGGTTGGTGCAGAAAATTAGCTTCGAAACCGATAGAAATGTTAATGAAATTTATTGGACATGAATTACATACTTATTAATAATAAGATCGTTAGTGTCCTACGTTTATTGACCAACAAATACCGGCCGGCCGGGCACAAGGTTAGAATACTATACGCACACATCCACCCTTGACCTTTTTCCTCGTCTACTTGATATATATGATCGAAGGTGTTCAGAAGAAATGTTTGCTGTTGAATTAATTTTGTGTACAATGTAGTACCTGAAAGTCTGAAACGGAAAGTGGATTTGGAAAATTGATTAGAAATTATTGATGCTATTAATTATTAATATAGCCTTCTGATATAATAAATTTTAACTAAATGGTTGGCTAACAATTAGTTTTTTGATAGATTTTCAATGCTATTTTCATAATATTACTAATTAGAATTTATTACGGATCAATGCCGTTTGGAATTTATTAAATGAAATGAAGAAGAATAAAAAAGCGTCTAATAAATAATTCAACAATTATGTAAGTGCTTTTGCCAATTTTTTTTTTTGTTTGTTGTCTTTTTAGGTAGTGAATATTAAATTTAAAGCAGCATAAAAGTTTTTTTGTGTTTGCTTTTTTTCTCATAACTAAGTATTTAATTTCACTTCCACTTTCTTTTCGACATTCTCAACATCTGTGTGTGTGTGCACTTGTATAAAACTAGTAAGCGCATTTTTTTGAAAAATTACAGCCGGCTATGAAAATTAATGTCGATTTATTTTGCTGTCCAATTCTAATTAAATTCTGTCTGACGAGGTTTTTCGAGTAAAATTTATATTCCTCATTCAGACGCATTTTTTTCCTACATGATAATAATAATATTAATAGTAGTAATAATGGCATTAATTTAATCCTGAATTATTGTCACCAAGTAGACTTAGTAGACGTGACGTCTGGTATACAGGAAACTAACAAGAATAACATTTAAAATGAGATAGGATGATGAATGGTTTGTACATTCTGCTAAGTAGCTCATTTATACACCTTCGATTTTTATAATCAATTTATTATTGCCCACTCAAAAACTTATGTGACCTAATCCAAATTTTATTTCAAATGACCACCACTAGGAGGAGCGCTTTAAGTTTGCCGGGGGAAACCCCAAACTTGTTAGAGTAGCCATAGCCACCACGTTACCATGGATACTCTAACAATTGTACGCGGCAAGTTTAAAACGCTTCTCCTTGTTATAAAGTAGCCTTACAATTTATTATTATTAATAAACATATAAATATTTTATAAATTAAAATGTTAGCCTTGCATAGTCTCGAAAATAATTTGTATGTCTAATTCATTAATGCTGATTAAAATTATGCATATAAAGATTGTTGCTAAAATGTTCAACGAGTATTGAATAAGTGCGAAATAATTTTGTTACAAAACACACATGCTTGGAATTAAGTAATTTTAGAATATCTAATTATACACGAAGTGAACTGTTTAATTTGAATAAGCCGCATCTGCATTTCGTGATTCCATAAGGATGATGATCTGGAAAAATATGGCATCGCGTATTATATTTTTTTCTTGTGCATTTTATTTTCAACATAGCAAAATGCAACTGCAGCAGCGTGATCAGGACGCAGTGAAGTAATACTGACCCCGTTTGTACATACACAAGCTCTCAGGAAATACGTGTTTTCGATAAAGAGGTTTAATAAATTGTAAATAAATAAGCACTTCAGGATTGTTGATGTCCTGTTTTAATGGTTATAGAGAGGTAATTTATTATCTAAGTTCAAAGAACTCTTTATGTACTAAGCCACATTTATATATATGCATACAAATAATTGCTCATAGATTTTATTTGTTTATCCCATCGAAAAAAAAACGGATAAAATGCGTTAGTCCCAAGTTGTTGGATTATTTTGTAATTTGGGTGCTAGGATTTTTTTTTGACAATATAAATATAAATACACCTAGAACGTGTATTCTGCCAACCTTTAAGGTCAAGTGTTTTCTCAAACGAATTTAAATTCTTACCGCACAAGGTCAAATTAAGATGCAAAAATGGGACATTTGCATAATTTTCACATCAATTTGCCATCAACTTTGATACTATACAATGATTATACCTAAACGTCCACATAATCAAAAGCAAAACGAAAAAACTATTCATTAACAATTAAAAATCTACTATACTATCGAAATAAAAAACGCGAAAGATTTTTTTGCAAATCAATCTAACAAGCAGAAATTCCAGAATTTATTGCATTTATGAACAAGACTGTACTCTTTTATTTAATTGGTAGTAAATGTCCTAGGTTACATTCCTAGATAGAGGAGTGCGACGTGCATCTTCATTTAAGTTTCGACAACCTTTTCCAAGTTGTTTTACATGCAATTTTTATTTGCAAAAAGTTACAGTTACAAAACGAGTAAGATAGGGTTTAATAAATGTGGTGAATAAGGGGGAAATCAAGTACATTTATGCGCAAAGCAAAAACCTACAAGTCAAGGTGCATTCAATGTAAATTCACTGCAGAATTAATGAAAAATAATTGTATGCTAATTTATTTGTTACATTAAAAATCAACAACATTTACTTCAAACAAAATATCAATTTCGATTTCTGTTAATCCTTCATAGAACGAAAAATATTGTTTAGTTATATTTTGTTTATTGTACATTTCATGTTAACATTTGGTTTCAAATTTAAGCCAGTATTTCCCAGATGTCTTAATTAAACTTGTAGGAACCCTAGTGTAATGACCATTTCAGTAAATTTATATTACAGACAATTAAATTAATAGTGATTTTTTAGTAAATGAGAATGGGATTTATTAAAACTTTTATTGATAGTGGTAAAATTTATGCTATGTTGTTAAATGCATGTTTTTTCCCAGATTAGCTGGGAAAAATCTTCGGAGAAATCTGTTTAAAGTATGTATCTTTGAACCCCTGCTTGCACATTTGTGCCAAAATGACCAACCAAATTTGTAAAGACCCGCCTACTAAACGGGTCTATATATTTTGTGATTTTTATGTTTTTCAACAAGTACATTTTGAATCTCGCACAGTTCCAGTGTTAATACTACGCAAGTGGCGAATTCGTGCTTCCCGTTTTGTATACTGACGGTTAGTTGTATCTAAATTTAAAATAAATAAACTCTTAATCAACAACCTTTATCGTGTTGTTATTACTATCAGTGCGGCTGGACCTTGTGATTAATTGCTATCATAAGTGCACCGGTCAATCGCGAAGTCTATGTGGTAACCCTATTAGACAAGTGCGCGAAATTACAAACATTTTATGGTCCTTCGAGCCGGATTTCTAAATCCGAAATAACTTTTTGTGAAGTGAATAACTTTACGGGCATTTCATCTAATTGGCCTTTGCATATCTTGTAAAAAATGCCTGCAACTGCAGCTGCCATTCTCGCAGCCATAACTGCTTTCAAAACCAAAAGGACGTATTTAAAGTCCGAAATTACCAAATTCCGCAAGTGTCTATCGAACCCAGATGAGGTGACCAGCTTTACCGTAAAGGAACGCGTAGGTAGGATTCAAAGTGTGTTCGACAGCTATCGCAAACTAGAAGAAGAAACTATGGGAATTGTGGGCGACAATACCTTCAACGACGAGGATATGGAAACCTGCTTCGATTCTGTGATGAATGCAGTAAACGAATTATTGGCGTCAAAGACACCTGCACCACCGCCTGGCATCAACCGTCAAACCTCCACCGCCTCTAGTAATGGTACTATCGATGGTAATAGTGTCATCTCGGAACGCAGTAGGCTAGGAAATCAGGTAATTTTACCTAAAATAAATTTGCCAGTATTCACCGGTAAATCTAATGAATGGATGTCATTCCATGACACATTCAACTCGCTTATAAGCAGCGATAGTCAAATTAGTGACATTCAAAAATTCCATTATTTGAAATCGTCCGTTACTGGCGATGCAGCACAAACCATTCGCGGTTTGGAAGTTACCAATAATAATTATGCCGTTGCTTGGGCATTACTCAAGGAAACATATGAAAATAAACGTTTGATTGTGCAAGATCACTTTCGTCAACTAGTCAATCTACCCGTCATGACCAAGGATGCTTTAGGACCACTAAGCCTTCTACAAGACGGAGCCGCATTGCACTATAAATGTCTACAAGCGGTTGAGAGGCCAGATGACCAGCGTTATGAAGATCTAGTGGTGTATTTAATCACTAGCAAATTCGACCAAAAGACACGTCGCGATTGGGAGACAACCATAGGACAAAACGAATTTCCTGCCTATAAGCAACTACAGACTTTTATGGCTAATAGTCGAAACGGCTAATTTTTGAAATGGAAAACGCCGCGTTTCCAAGAACGCACGATCGGCCCGCCGGTCGCACTCCACGAACCTCAGCGCTTACTATAACCTCGAGAAATACAGTAACTCGGTGCCCCAAATGCAAGGCCGAGCATTACCTTTTTAAGTGTCCAGCATTTCTGAATTTGTCACCACTAGACAGGTATACTAATGCTCGCGATCTTCATGTGTGTATTAATTGTTTAAAAGGTGGACATCAAACTTCAAGGTGTAACTCGCGTGGGTGTTTTAAGTGTGGAAAGAAGCATCATACAGTGCTTCATTTCGAGAGTTCCGAATCGTTTCCTACAGTAGCTCCGAGGATGGAACCCACTTTTTCAGCCTCGTCGACAGAGCATGTACTTACCAGTCAGAATGCGCAAGCTACGCCAAGTCAGGTGCTTCTATCCACTTGCCAAGTCGACGTCTTGGACAGTCGAGGTCGATGTCATACAGCAAGAGTCTTATTAGACTCTGGATCTCAGGTAAACCTGATAACAAACTCGTTAGTTCGCCGATTACAATTAAAACAGCAAGACATTTTTCTACCCATTACTGGTGTGAATAACGAAGTCATAAATATCAACCACTTAGTCGCAGCATGCATCAAATCAAAAACAAATGATTATTCTGCATACACTAATTTTTACGTGCTGTCTAAGATTACCAATAACATTCCTTCAACACCAATTTCGAGACAAGACTTTCCCTTGCCCAGCAACTTGACACTCGCTGATCCTTATTTTCATGTACCAGGACCAATTGATATATTGATTGGTGCTGAGCTGTTTTATAGCTTATTATGCCAAGGCCAGTTTAAAATTGGTAATTTTACGTTGCAAAAAACCTTGCTGGGTTGGATTGTGTCAGGAAAGGCTACTGCACCCGAAATCACCGCAACCTGTTGCAAAGTTACAATCGAAGATCTGGACAACACAATTAAAAGGTTTTGGGAGGTAGAACACGATTACAGCAGACCTACCTATTCTTTGGAGGAAAAGGCTTGCGAAAAGCATTTTATAGAGAACGTCGAACGGACAGCTGAAGGACGTTTCGTCGTTTCTTTACCCTGGAAAGAAGAGGCTTCCCGACTCGGACAGTCTAAAGATGCTGCCCTACGCCGCTTTCTAGCACTTGAACGGAAGTTCCGTACAAACCAACACTTCTTCAATGAATATTCTGCTTTTTTCGATGAATACCTACGCCTTGGGCACATGAACCTAGCGTCTCAAACAGATTTGGACGACGGTTATTTCTTACCTCACCATGCTGTGGTAAAGGAGTCAAGTTTGACCACGAAGTTAAGAGTTGTTTTTGACGCATCAAGTAAGACCACGAGCGGTACCTCTTTGAACGATTTACTCATGGTTGGACCGACAATTCAAGATGATTTGTTTTCGATCTTACTTCGATTTCGTAAGCACATTTATGTGCTCACTGCCGATATTAGTAAAATGTATCGGCAGATTCTATTGCATCCCAAAGACTGCAAATTTCAACGAATTCTTTGGCGCAATAATCCGAGTGACAGCATTAAAACCTATGAGCTGTCCACGATAACTTATGGAACTGCACCGGCGTCCTTCTTAGCTATTCGATGTTTACAGCAGTTGGCAAAACGAGAAAGTAAGAATTGGCCTAAGGCAGCATCTGTTGTAGTGCGGGATTTTTATGTCGATGATCTGCTTACGGGTTGCGACTCAATTGACGACGCTGTAGAGCTATCCAAGCAAATATCGCAGCTTCTAACCAAAGGAGGATTCGAGCTCCGACAATGGACTAGCAACAACGCTTTTATTCTCAGTCAAATCGAAAATTCTAACTCCGATGAACTAAAGGTTTTGAACTGGGATCAGCCTGGAACTGTAAAGACGTTGGGAGTGCAGTGGAACCCAAGAACTGACTCGATCGAATACGTCGTATCTGCTCCACTATTTGATCAGAGAGTTACAAAACGGTCAATATTGTCCAACATTGCCAAACTGTTCGATCCATTGGGACTCTTGGGCCCAATAATTGTTACCGCAAAAATGATTATGCAAGAACTATGGCAAGTGAAACTGAACTGGGACGAATCGGTTCCACGAGCTTTGCATCTAAAATGGACTAAGTTTCTAGAGGAGTTGAGCCAGCTACAGTGTAAAACCCCTCGTTGTGTCGTAAAAGAAAGTGGGAGCCAGGCAGAGCTGCATGGATTTTGTGACGCAAGTGAAAAGGCGTATGGTGCGTGTATTTATGTTAAGTCGAACTCAGGTACTACTTGTTCTACTGCATTGCTGTGCGCCAAATCCCGAATTGCTCCATTGAAAAATACTTCCTTACCCCGGCTAGAGCTAAGTTCGGCTCTATTGCTGGCACAGCTGGTGCACAAGGTTTGCAGCTGTATAGAAATACCGTTTACAAGCATCCATTTATACTCTGACTCCACGATTTCACTGGCTTGGATAAAGGCCCCATCTAGTAAATGGAAAACTTTCGTAGCTAACCGAGTCAGTCAAATACAAGAGCTAAGTGACACGTCAATGTGGCATCACGTGCTTGGAAAGGAAAACCCAGCTGATGTCATATCTCGAGGTTGTGCCCCAACAGCTCTATCATCAAATCAACTATGGTGGCATGGACCTGAATGGTTGATTTCAGAACCAGTCAATAGTCTAAGTGAGGCTAACTACGAAACCGAATTGGAGGCAAGACCAGTTGAGGTAGTATCACTTTCAACTACCGCTGACAGTCTGGAGTTCTTCAACAGATATTCATCGCTCACCAGATTATACCGAATCACCGCTTTTTGCATACGCTTTATATCAAATTTGAGGTCTAAATGTAACAGACAAGTCGGTCCACTATCGGTCTCTGAGTTACATGATGCTAAGTCACGCTTACTGCTCGCGGCTCAGCATAGTTGTTTTATATCTGAAAGAAAGAAACTAGTAAAATCCAAATTGGTGGATCATACTAGTAGGCTACTTTGTTTAAACCCTTTTATGGATAAAAGCGGTTTGATTCGTGTCGGAGGGCGGCTTAAAAATTCTTTACTGAAATTTGAGCAAAAATTTCCGATCGTACTTCTGCCAACTCATCCCCTTACAAATTTAATAATACGTTATGCCCATCTAATCAGCTTGCATGGTGGTGTCCAAGCAACATTAGCCTCTACTAGGACCGAGTTTTGGATATTAAATGGAAGAAGTGCTGTGAAGAGAATCCTCAGAACATGTATCCCTTGTTTTAAAGCTAAACCGAAAGTAACAGAGCCTATAATGGGTAATTTACCGTCAGCACGATGCACCGCAACTCTTCGTCCATTTATCAAGTCTGGAGTAGATTATTGTGGCCCATTTATCATCAAGGATGGTTCCAGACGCAGTAAGAAATCGCGGAAGGTCTACATAGCGATTTTTGTATGTTTAGCAACTAAAGCAGTGCACATTGAGATTGTGTCCGACCTCACTTCCGAAGCTTACATTGCTGCGTTGCAACGCTTTGTCTCACGCCGAGGATGGATTACGGATCTTTTTTCGGACAACGCCACTAATTTTGTTGGTGCTAATCGCGCTCTGCGAGATTTGTACAAAATGCTACAGTCTGAAGTTACTGCCGCGGATATCCAGAAACAGTTAGCAACTAGAGGCATTTGCTGGCACTTCATTCCCCCTCGATCGCCTCATTTTGGAGGATTATGGGAGGCTGCGGTGAAGTCGATGAAACACCATTTAAGAAGAATATCTGCCAACGCCAACCTGACCTATGAGGAATTGCACACTCTGTTGTGTCAAATTGAGGCGGTACTCAACTCCAGGCCCTTATCGGCTCTATCAGCCGATCCAAACGATTGGTCATTCTTGACTCCAGGTCATTTTCTGATTGGAGATCATTTAACCTCTTTACCAGAACCTAATTTGACAAATTTGCCAATAAACAGGTTATCCAGATGGCAGCACACACAACAAATGAAGCAACATTTTTGGACACGATGGTCTCGTGAATATCTCGGCGAACTGCAGAAGCGCAATAAATGGAAAGGATTATCAGCGGAGTTAACCATTGGTAGGTTAGTACTTATCAAAGAAGAAAACACTCCGCCAAATTTATGGAAACTGGGACGCGTCCTAGAAATTCATCCAGGTAATGATGGCATAACTCGCGCTGTCACCATTATGTTGCCTACCCGAACTACTGCAAAAAGGGCTGTAACAAATCTATGTCCTCTTCCAGTTGAAGAGTGAACATCACCGTTGTATTTATTTATTCGTTGAAAGCCAAGCCTTTCAAGGCGGGCGGCGTGTTAATCCTTCATAGAACGAAAAATATTGTTTAGTTATATTTTGTTTATTGTACATTTCATGTTAACATTTGGTTTCAAATTTAAGCCAGTATTTCCCAGATGTCTTAATTAAACTTGTAGGAACCCTAGTGTAATGACCATTTCAGTAAATTTATATTACAGACAATTAAATTAATAGTGATTTTTTAGTAAATGAGAATGGGATTTATTAAAACTTTTATTGATAGTGGTAAAATTTATGCTATGTTGTTAAATGCATGTTTTTTCCCAGATTAGCTGGGAAAAATCTTCGGAGAAATCTGTTTAAAGTATGTATCTTTGAACCCCTGCTTGCACATTTGTGCCAAAATGACCAACCAAATTTGTAAAGACCCGCCTACTAAACGGGTCTATATATTTTGTGATTTTTATGTTTTTCAACAAGTACATTTTGAATCTCGCACAGTTCCAGTGTTAATACTACGCAAGTGGCGAATTCGTGCTTCCCGTTTTGTATACTGACGGTTAGTTGTATCTAAATTTAAAATAAATAAACTCTTAATCAACAACCTTTATCGTGTTGTTATTACTATCAGTGCGGCTGGACCTTGTGATTAATTGCTATCATAAGTGCACCGGTCAATCGCGAAGTCTATGTGGTAACCCTATTAGACAAGTGCGCGAAATTACAAACAATTTCAAATGAATTGGTGTACAATATTTTTGCATGCAATGTACAATAGGGTAGGGATGCATGCAGGAAGTGTACTTCCTAACATTTAATTTATGTACAAAGTAGGAATGCATGTTTATTATATTTTGCTGAAAAATAAATTTTCTAGCTGCACAATTGCATTTGGTATACATATCGTTGAAATGCCAGTCTACACATATGAATTGCAAAATTATACCGTCCATGTAAAACGACTGGCAACTAACTAACTAGGTGCATAAAATGATATTTGCAAAAGGCAATACTAAAGTAAAGAGAGTAAAGTCTAGAGGCCCTAAAGCAGATCTAAATATGTGCAAAAAGAAGAGCTAGAAAGAGAGCAGACAACAGCAGCAGTCGTCGGGATTTTGCGGTGCTAGATGTCTGTGTATAGAGGCTAGTGTAGTGTTCAATTCACTCTCACTCTCTCTCAGTTCAGTGTGTGTGAGTGTGTGTGTGTGTAAAAGGCCCCCTTTCCGTCCGACACCGTCCGTTCAGTCGCCGCTCGTCGTCGTCGTATAATATCCTTGTGCAGAACTCCTCCTCTCTTTTCACTTTCAGCGGTCGTTGACTCATTTACCTCGCCACACTCCGCATCCTGCAGTCCTGCTGCTCGCTGGCACACATCAACTGCACCGAACGGACGCATCGCGGCCAAATATAACGGCTTGGCTTGTTGCCGTTCATATATATTGCATTGCATTCTGCTCATCCGCCGGGCCGGACGCAAAGCGACCTCGACGAAATTTGGAGTAGCAAACCATCCTCAAGTACCTTTGCATTGTCTACATGCATACAAGGCAATCTTGCCGGAAAATGTACGGCATGCAGTTTAAATGTTTTGTACATTAAATGTAGTACATTACATGCAAATGTTGCCTGTATGCAAGTAGACCTTTATGATATTATATTTCAAGGACATTACATTCACTAATAGTGCATGCAAATGTACTGAACATTAAAATGTTCCGGTCAAATTTAATGTTGTTCGTAAGAACATTTAATTTCGATAGAGTACCTTTAATGTTCAACAGGTGCGAACCCACCGGTTGGATGTAGCGAACATTTAAATGTACAGAACATTTAAATGTCCATGTTTAAATAAAATAAGTGCATTTCATCTAAATTGCCTCACAAGCTGCAATTTACGACTACACCTAGCCAGCAGTCAGTCGTTTACTTTTACTTTCCTTCATCCAATAGTTTTGGATTCCCAACAACATAATGCAACATTTTAGCTAAAGTACATGAAATTACTTTTGCTTTATAACATCATATTGTTTCAGAATGATTGTAATTATATTTGATGCAATCTAACACGCGATATGTCCATTATTTAGTGCACATTTCAAAGCTAGGTCAATTCTGCTTAGATTTTAATTTTTGTTGTTAAATTTAATTCTAGGAATTGCCATTTTTCGTCTTGGAATGTTTCTGGTGGGCAGTTTGACAAATTAATGTGTTACTAATAACTCCAGGGGACAGAGTAGTTTCATTCTGGCGAGCCCAGGATTAATTTTGTCTTTTGTAGCTTATTAATGTTGCGTTCACGACGAAATGGAATGCGTTAATTGCATTTAATGCGAGATATGTGTGAATATCGAGGTGAATATATTGTTTAAGATAGCTTCTTGCTTACTTTAACTATTATATAAGCTGATTGCTCAGCATAAGTGAAGCGTATCATCGGAAATTCTAGGAATGCGCATTCGTACGAAAAAATTTAGATTAGATTGTGAATTTTATTAATTGAACGTTTAATTCTTTTATGGCCGATCGGAATAATACCCATTGCAGTTAGTTGAGAGCACCGTTTAAATGTTTCAAGTCAATGTCAAAAAATGCATATAAATCAGGTTTAAAATCCATCCAAGGTTAATAAAGTATGCATAATCATTATTATATTAAGAGAAAAGATGTGAGCGCGTTCAAGTAAAAATTCGTCGGCTGTTTAATTACTATTTTAATTTTATAATCGTGGTTTGTACTTGTACCACGAACGAACGAATCAATGCCTTATTAATTACTTGCAATGCAAATCAAAGTGATTTATTACAAAGACATTTTAATTACGAAGCTTTTCAATATATCTACAGGGTGTGCCAAAAATGTTTCTCTTTTTTTCAAATCGATTTGATGGCTTTTGAAACAGCTTTCTCGATTCCTCGCCTACACTTTTCAATATAGCATGATTATTTTTTCGAAAAAAAAAAACATCGTGTACGGAATCAATCATTTAAATTAATATAACAGGTTTAATTACAGAGATTTTTGATGCTCTAAAATCAATAAGCACCGTTAGATAAGCACCGTTAACACAAACATTTTTATCACTAGCCAGATTTTGATGAGTCCAAAAAGAAATATTTCCGTTTCACATTCGAAAATCATTTAAGCGTTTTAAGCGAATTAGTGTTCATACAGACATATTTTGCTTAATCTAGTTAGCATTAGAGCGCTAATTAATGGAGGAGAGAAACTTTTCGAGTCGATGCCAATTATAGCTCTTTGTTATTGTTTTACATTATGTAATGGGAATCGCTCTCGGTACATGCTTTGCAACTTAAATGGATTTTGTTCGACTAAAAAAAATATCAATCACGCCCATAGTAATTCATTAATTCGCTAATGAATGGATTATTTTGAAAATTGATTCAAAAATCGTTTAAAAAAATTGTGTGTCGCGTTAAGTTAGTGTAACTTTCAAAAAGGTGACTGAAATAATCACTTTTACTTAGAATTTCCAAACATTGAAGCATTTGTGCAAAATATGCGCATAAAAAATTATCACTTAAGAATGAACTACAATAATTGCTTTGTTATTTCAGATTATGCAATCATCTGAAGTATAATGTTCGAAAATATGTGAAATGTTAGCACCCGTATACTCAATTTCAGTCAGTCATAAGATTGCTATATCGCTCAATTCATAATTAATTAGGTAATTAATTTATTGAAATCGTACGCGATGCTTTTCACTAGTATTAATGTTATTAAATATTTATATATCATTCATTTGTATATATGATAAAGTGCGTTGACCCAATACCACATGTGTGTCAGTTTATCGCAATTATGTATGTACAGGACCGGACTAGATATAATTTATTGAAGGCATAAAAAAGAATTTTCATAGTTTCGTACAAAATTGCAGTTTTAATGGGCAAGAGCGCGCACTGGCACTGCCGTAAATTCGGTACTAGTTGACGTGTTTTGAAATAGTCCAGTGCCTAATAATTTGTACAGCGGACGGTTATTCTCTCAATAAATGTGCAATATTGTGCGGAACTGCGTAAATTTATCACGTTTTCACCATCCAGACTACACAGTGAGTGAAACTGGGCTAAATGCAGATGTTCCTGTAAGTTCAAACTGCGAAACAGAGTCTAAATAGTGATTAAATGCCAGATAATATGTTTAAATTCTTTGTAAATGTAGAGGCACATATATTTAGAAAGTTTATGTGCACAAATAAAACAGTAACTCAGGCGTAATTGTTGTCGATGGCTATTTAAGATAATCCTACTCACCAAGCAACAAAATGTTTCGATAAGACCTACACAAAACATTCCTGCAATATATACCCTACTATAATAATAATAGTTGTGGATAATAAGGAAACAACATTAAATAAACATCGACGAGTCGACTCTTTTATACAGTTTTTTTTTTCTTTCTGCAGTTGTTGAAACTGACACGGTGCTTTTAGAAATGTGATGCTAGCAGATTTGCATAAGTAGAGCTTTAAGCTTATCAAGCGAAGTTTAGAGAGAAAAAATCAACCAAATTACAGGAAGATTTAAAGGGGATTTAAACTAGCAGCATTAATCCTGCTACAAAATAAGAACCAATTTAAAATATTTGAGCCCACAAATGTACAGTTCATTTTTAGAGAAATCATTTGGTTTCAATTAACTAGTTCAAAAAGGTATGTCAAGGTAGTTAGTTGTTTTCGAGAATTCAGGAAGTTTCAATGATTTTTTTTGATTTTATGAGCAACATTTTGAGCTGTTTTTAATTATTTTAATTTCTTGGAGAATTCTTTAAAGATTTTTGAGTAGAATGAGTATTATCATTGATCCCCGTTTAAACCTTGAATATTTAGATAAGAATTATGAAGGTTGATACAAAGATAAATTACACCCAAAATGAAATGTAACTAACTATTTTAGTATTAATACGAAATTTTCCTCCTAGACTTTTTTATCGGTCGAAATTCTCTCTTAGTACCCAAAGCAAATTAATAAACACTTTAATTTACACACTAGTTAGCCATGACGCAAAGAAGAAAAAAACAAAGCCAGTAAAAAAAAGGCGAACAACGAAACCGAAATTAAATGCAACAAAATAAACAAATGTGTTTATTTTGATGGATTGTTTGTTCGACGTTGAGTTTTTTCTTTTCGTTTTATTATATATATTATTATTTTTTTTTTTGGTACGGGTTGGTCATTTTTTGTTCGTATTTAGCAGGACGCAAAATTTAGATTGGTGGCCCCGCAGCAGCATACAAAATATTATGCAGATGACACAGGAATGGTTTTGTTAAGTATGGTCATGGTCATCATTTTATTTCTTTTGAATATGTTTATAAAAGAATACAATGCATTTCTTAAACTGCATGCACTCATCATAATAGCGATTTATTTTTAGATTGTTTTGCACACATGAGAAAAGCAAATCATATTATTATCAACTTGTATAAGAAAATCCTCCATTGCGCTTATTTGATTTATTTTATTTTTTTGGGCTATATTAGGCGAGGCGGCGGCGGCGCGATTTTTCCAAATTCAAATTCGAGCGCTTCGAATTCCTTTAAAAGGGTAATTTGAATGGAAATAGCTCGAGGAATCTGTAATGCAATTAATGTATAAATAAAATTTACCTTTGCGGTTTGGCGACAGGTCGTATCATAGCTGGCCGTTTGTCGTCCTTATTGGGGAGCCTCAAGTAATCTTGGTCTCCCAGTAGAAACAAATCTTTTGAAATAATCATGGCAACAAATCGGCCCACTTTGAACCGCACTAATAATTTTCGCCCCAAATCGCTCAAAAAACAACCTTCACCCCACTGAAATCGAAAAATTGTCAAGAAGGCATATTATTATTAATTCATCCAATAATTAATTTAATAATAGAATTTTTTTGAATATTTTTTGGAAACAATTTAAAGAAACATCGCGATGATGTGTGACGATGAGACTTGGTGTGGAGCACGTGCAATGAACGCGTTGTTTGTTAGAAACAACGTCTCGTCGTCGCAGCCGAACTGAAACTAAAACGGAAAACGGGTGATTGTTGAGTGAACGACGCGAAGTAGAGGCACTTGTCGCTGAGACCGCCCTCACTTGTTCAAACTTCACTATGCATGGCCGAAAAATAGCCCATCGGTGGATAGGCTTTTTGCAAAACACTTGGCTATGGCTACTTTTGAAAAGCGCGCCTGGATTTTAGGTAACTTTTTTCATTTTTTATTAGCGGATAAATTTAAAAATATTGCCCATCTTTAGCGTATCGATTAGTCGCACTTTTGACTTTGAATATTATTTAAATAATGCAATAAAATTGTGTTAATAGAAACGAAAGTGTGAACTAATCAGTATTTTTAAGGAGAATTTGCATGCAAAATTTAGCCATCAATTTTTCAAAATTTGAGCTAATAGATTTCAACACTTTTTCAGAATTGTTTTAAATATTTCTTGTACTCAATTAAAATTTATTATGTTAATTGATTGGATGGAAAGTCTTAATCAAGTTTTTAAGGAAATGACATATATATTTAAAAAAACTGGTTGGATTTAAAGTACAATAAAAATTAGTTCAAATCTATATAATCAATTCAAAGTCCAATTAAACTAGGACTAGTTAAAATATTTAAATATTTCATTCATACAGTTTAGGAATATTGAAATTCGTTAAAGGGCATTGGAAAAAAAATTAATGAAAGCTAATTGAAATGAATCAGTTTTATTTAAAGGTTTTTTATTTTTCGTTGTGCCCGGTTCAATGAACAATAATTAAACTATATAACGACAAGGTCAATCGTAATTTCGATAGATTGTCTTAATTTTTGGGAGTCTATGCCCTGAATAAACAGTATTATTGTCTACGCGCCAAAAACTGTTTAATTTCGCTTTTGATAAAGACGGGAATCATAAAAAAACAATTAAAAATTTAATATATTTGTACACATGAACATTTTGCTAAAGTGTAAAGTAAATAAAAAATATTTGTTGTTTCTAATAAATTACGCGAGTTCATTGCACTTTGCTAACGAAAAATGGATTAAATTCGGCAGATTTTCGCTATATTTCTAATCTGGCCACATTAAATGATAAGCGCAATGTTGATTCAATTTTATGGATGAAACCACAAGAATCAGTTTGCTTTGCGATCACAATCTCAATGAGGATGACATTGAGTTTTCTTGAAAGTATAAAAAATCCTGCTAAATTCACATGTTTAATTTGAGGCCTTTTTTCTGAACTTTTATAAACAATTATAATGTGTACTGTAGATTATGCTATGGAACTTTTGAATAATATAAAAACAAGGTTGCAGCTGTGCGAGTAAAGTAAAAATAAACTTTTGAATAATCCTTGGATTTATTATAAAAAAAAATAACAAAATATTTTAATCGTAATCATCAAACGCGTCCGAATCGAAATCGCCCATTTCTTCACTCGTAATTAAATCCATAATAATTCTATTAAACACCAGACAAATTAATTTCAGCTAAACTTGCCTAAATTCGAGCTCACCTTAACAGTTTGATTTCATCCCCTTCCAGTCGCCAATCGACCAATCCGGGATGCGCAATTTTGTGCTCCAGAAATCCGCTAAGCTTATCCCTCAATTTTTTAATAATCTTGCTGGTACTTTCCGAGCTCTTAAAGCGAATCTTCTTATTAATCGTAATGCAGCTAACATTATTATCGACGATATGTTCAAAATTATCGCCAAAAAATACGATAGGTAGTGGATGGACTAACGTAGCATCGTGTATAAAATTAGCAGTCGATTTCAATTTTAGGTAATATACCAGCAAAGAGGAATCGAAAGAGGTGCAAGAATTTAGCACCGATTTCGGGTGGAACTTTAACTTCTCCCCTTCAGGCGATACAATTCGAACAAATTTTTTCTTAGGTCTACAAACATTCCACATTAATTTTGCTAAAATAATTTTAGGATTTTTTAATTACATCACAACTGCAACGTTCGGGTACAACCCCGCACTGATAACTGCCTTGACCAAACTCAAATTATCCGAATTCAAATTCAGCTCTGCACTCTTCGAATCCAAATTGCCCACGAATTTCATCTCATACAAATAATTCATGAATTGCTTCTTCATGTCTTGCAGCAAATTCAAAGTATTTCTACTCAGGAAGTAGTCATAGCAAAACCCACGCGGATTGCTACTGTTTTCATAGCAATGCAAAGCTTGATGCAAAAGCAAATGATCACTCATCCAACCATTTGATAGCTCAATCTTTTTCTTGTCGGCAATATGTTGTTTGCCTACAGGCATTTGAAAGGCATCCTTAAAATCTAAACTTGCAGCCACCGAGAGGATCGGATCCAAGCAGCTGAACACGGCGCCAAACAGCACCATCTTCCCCATTTGCGGACCAATTGGCAACTTAGCTAAATGGTAGCCGAGTGGCGTCAGATTCTCATCGTCGTCCAACGCATTCAATCGCTTCAACAACTCGAGCGATAAATGCACAGTAGTTGGATCTGGAGCGTCAATCAATCGGCCGAAGAATTCTTCAATTTTGCCCAGCTGCAAAAGCTTGCCGGTAAGAATAACGTCTTCTAAGCGCTTTCGCAAGATTTCCGGTTTTTGATACTGGTCCAGCATCATAAATCGTCCCTTGCTAAATAAATGGAAGCAAATTCCGGGCTGCACTCGGCCAGCTCGTCCTTTACGCTGACTGGCATTCGCTAAAGACACCCATTCGGGTTGCAGCGTTTGAGTGTTAGTCTCTGAATCGAAATTCGACATTTTAATTTTGCCGCAGTCGATTACAAACACAACATCGTCGATTGTAATCGAAGTTTCGGCAATGTTGGTCGAGATAATAATTTTACGTTTGCCCGCAGGTGCCGGTTCGAAAATCTGGCGTTGGTCTACGGTCGGCATTTGGGAGTGTAAGGGGAATAGAAGATATTTATTGCGAGGGAATTCCCCGGATTCTTCAATCATTTGGTGCAGCTTGGAGATACCGCCGAAGCCTGTTAGGAAGACTAGGATCGCACCCTCGTCTTTTTCCTGTTGAGAAATCTCTAGGTGAGTAACTATTTAATTTATTAATTAATTAGTTACTAACCGTAGTGCAGATATTTATTATTAACGCCAAAATTAAGTCTAAATTAATTTCTTCGCTTTTTTGGTTACGCAATTGCATCAAAACTTGTCGGTCGTATTTATTTTCGGCTTCCAATTGTCGAATGTGTGGCTCAATAACGTCGCTAAATTCATTGCGCGCTTGTTTAACATGTTTCAAATGCTTCATCCACGGTTTAACATTCGGTCGTTTAATATTTTCATCGGGAAATGTAAATTTCGTGCGTTGCAGCACATCTTCGAGGAAATACTCCTGCACGGGGTAGGTGAAACCCGGTATATTTATATGCGGCGCATTGTTGTAGTATTTGGAAAAGGCCTCGGAATTTAGAGTGGCACTCATTAGGATCAATTTGAGATCCTTGCGGTGGGTGATTACATGTTTTAAAATTGTGATTAGAAAGTCGGACATTACATCGCGTTCGTGTATCTCATCGAGGATTAAATGTGATACGTTACTTAAAGCTGGGTCGGATTCCATTAGTTTCAAAACCACTCCGGTAGTGCAGAAGCAAATCGAGCCTGCATTGCGTGGCATTGTTCTGAATTCAGTCAAATGGGCAATAATTTAATTTTAGTTACAAATTCGGCCACCGTAAATTTAAATGCTCAATAGCTTAATATAATTTGAACGCTCTATTATTCTAAGTCGAACTTACCTTTCAAGTCGTATTTGATAGCCCACACTTACACCAAGCGATTCGGCACGTTCTTGAGCCACTCGTTCAGCCACGGAAATAGCGCTGATTCTTCGCGGTTGTGTGCATATTATTTTGCAAACTGACCCGTTTTGCTTTTCAATGTAATCGTCCAGTATAAATTGAGCAACTTGTGTTGTTTTACCGCAGCCTGTTTCGCCACTAATTACAACAACTTGATTGTCGTTGATTAGTCGTAATAATTCCTTGCGTTTATCGTATGATGGCAATTTTTGCCGTCTAATTAGCATTTGCTTATATTTGTCGTTTTGTTGTTTAGATAGTAGATTGTTGTAAAGGACTTCGTCTAATCGTGAATCTTTCTCTAATTGCAGCGTGGATTTCAGGATTTTATCGTTGATGTTGCCTTGGATTATTCGCAAGAATTCGCGCTTGAATCGGGAGTCTTTCACGTGATTGTACGCATCATTGTTGGAGTATTCTTGGAACAGATTATGGATTTGCTCCGAGTTTAGTAAGGTTTCGATTGGCTGCTTCTTCGAGTCGGACAGTAGAATTGTCCCCAGCTAAGGAATTATAAGGGTGAGTTTGCTTTGATTTTAATTGGGGGGTTTAATTTAATTACCGGTCGCCTGTTTTGTTGTTCCCGTTGCTGTTGGGAACGTGCATTCCGATAAAACATGCCGATCTCTCTGCCTTTTAAATGTCCTGGATGTTTGAATTGGTCGTTACTGTCGCGTTTGCGGTCAAATCGAGGTCTATCGCTACCTCGGCCTCGTCTTGAACCTCCACGACCTCCTCTACTTGTTCCAGACATTATTATGTGTTGTTGTTTGTTGATATTTTGAGGTTAATGCGGTTAACGTCATTGATTTGTCAGGTAAGCACGTGGGTGCATTTGAACTACTTGTTTTGCTGGTTGCCTATGGAGGTACGAAAATACTTATAACTAATCCGAATATATAAATCTTTATTGTCACAAAAAGCAATCGGCTATGGACTTTCGTATTTCTTTTCTGTTTTAATTAATTAAGGTATTTAATTGAAACTCAATTATAATTGAAACAAATTTTATTTTTGCTGTCTACATAATTCAATAATATCTTTTTCGTCTTGGTTTTCCATGGCATAAAACGCTTTAATAAGTGTCATAACATCTTTTGATTTCTTCGCATTAATCCACACTTTCCCATTAACCCCAATTGCCAACTCAAACGGGAACTTTTTGCCCAACGTCCGCAACAAAGGATTCCCCGGATTCAATAATCTGTGTACTAGTTTTATAGGTAAATTAATTAGAAATCCATCGTTCGACAAAACGCCCAGTTTGCCTGCTTTGAAATACGAATCGATACACACCAATTCCGGTTCCATCTCGCGATGTGCGGACAGTACCTGGGCATAAATCACATCGCCCACATCCACATCGGGCTTCTGCTTCTTCGTGGCTCCTTCAAAGGCCATCATTGAAAGTACCGCAAATTCGGCACTGCCGATATCGAGGCGTAACGAATCGCCGGCCTTCTTGGCAATTATTCCAACCACTAGATCGCCTTGCTTTGGAATGTATCGATTCCTTCGGCTTTCAATCCAATAAGTCGACGGCGATTTGAAGCACAGTTCTCCAGCTTGGGTAACGTTCAATGCATTCAGTCGCTCTTCATTTCGACGTAAACCGGGCCCCAATATTGTCACATTGTTCAATGCAGATAAATGGGCAATTACATCACCGGGCAGGTAATTGCCCATGTATTTTGTTCCGATTGCTGTTTCTGTTGGCATTTTTACGATTACTTGTCGCAGGAATTTTTTGAGGTTATATAAACATGGCCAGCAGGAATGTGGGGCGTTTGAACTATTTTTATTTAGTGACATTTGAATTGTGGTTTGTTATTGTTGTTGAATAATTTGCTACCTTTGCAAATTCTATTTATTTATTGATAAGGATTATTATTTATTAATCATAGTTGACTAGGCACATTAGTAGTGCTGTAGCATCCAGGTTAGCCTTTTGTTTTGAAATTATTGCGTCGTATTGTTTAACAATTTTTGTTTATTTACAGCAAAAACACGTCAAGTCATGGGGATTATTTTCGGTAAGAAGAAGGCAGTGTCGCGAATTACCCAACAAGACAAAGCAGTACTGGTAAGAAAACACCGCATACCCTCAAATTATTATTATTATTAATTTGTTTCTCCTCAGCAATTAAAGCAGCAACGAGACAAACTTAAACAATACCAAAGAAGAATAGAGCTGGCTCTATCGGGCGATAAAGAACTTGCTAAGAAGTTACTAACTAAAGGCCAGAAAGAGTAAGTATAATTTTGCTTTGCCTTTTAACGTATTTATTGTACTTTCTCAACTAGCCGAGCTAAATTACTGCTGCGCAAAAAGCGCTACCAAGAGCAACTCCTGCAGAAAACCGACGGTCAACTGGAAAACCTCGAACGCCTAACGCACGATATCGAATTCGCGCAGGTCGAGCTCCAAGTGGTCGAAGGCTTGAAGCAAGGTAACGATGCGCTGAAAAAGGTGAACGACGCGCTTAACATCAGCGATATCGAAAAGATACTCGACGAAACACGCGAAGGTATCGAAAAGCAAGAGGAAATCAATGCGTTGTTGGTCGGCGGGTTGACTGATGAAGACGAGCAAGCGGTTGAAGATGAACTTGCTGGTATTTTGGAGGAACAAATGCCTACTATTCCTGAAGTAGTGCCTGAACCGATTGGTGATGGAGTGGACGTTTTGGAAAGTGAAGAGGAAGCGGAGAAACCGAGGCCTGCCAAAGCGAAACGGGTTGCAGTGGAAGGGTAGGTTGAGTTTTTTTATTGTTTTCTATGTTTCAATAAACTTGTAACTTTTTATTATAAATTTTGTATAAAGTGAGTAATAGCTACGTCTAACAGAAAAAAATAATTTAAATATTAGGGCGATAAATATTGAACGAATTATGTAATAGTATAAAAAATAGTTAGCGAATTTAATTTAGCAAGCAAACAAGGATCAATTAATCGAGACCCAATTCGGCGGCTTCCTCGGCAGTAAGTTCAGTAGATAAGAATTCGCTGTTTTTCAGATTATCCCTCTGCAAACCATCCTCTTCGATATCCAAATCGTCATCATCGCGATCATAGGCACTGTCTCGGATAGTCTTGCCGCTGCCTTTCGGTTTCCTCGGTTGCATGTCGGGAGGAATTGACAAATCGCCTTCATAATCGATGACGTTATTTTGTGCGAGGCGCCATTCGAGTGTCTCTGTCGAGAAGTCGTCGCGATTGCCCAAATCGGTGAAGCCGACGATTTTATCGATCATCACGCTTTTCTGCACCAATACAATGGACGGAATGGTCTTGATTTTCAAGTTTTCGGCCAGAAACGGACACTTTTCAGCATTCAGCTTGGTAAAACGGGTTTCGATGTGTTTCGGAGCAAGGATTTTCAAGTGCTTGTCGACGATGGCACAACGCTCGGAGGAGTTGGTGTAGAAATGAATGATTGCGTTTTCGCTCTTTTTGATTACCTCGAAAAACATTTTCTCTTCCGGCAATTCTTCGTACTTGCCGTGATCGTTTTTCAGCCATTCTTTCCGTTTTTCTTCCTGCTTACGCAGTTCCTCGACGCGACTCTTTCGGAGCTCTTGCAGATCCTTTACGTCCAAGTTTTCGATCTTCTCGATGGCCGCATCGACTTGTCTTTCAATCGATCGGGTCGCATGCATCAGTTTCTGTTCAAGTGCGTCCATTTTCTCAGATTTTTCGTTTATTGTTGCTAATTTGTGTTTGGTGGATGAAGATTTTGAGATTCTTTCGAAGTATGGTAGGCTATTTTCTGAGAAATTTGCTTTAAATTATGCGGGTGGTCAAAAATGTGTGTTTGACGTTTGATTATTATTTTGACTGAACGTGGGTGGGGTTTTTTCGCTACTTGTCAATGTCAATAGTAGTTCAAATAAACTTGGCGCGATTTCTGAATATTTTACGTGATTAATAATTTATATTCTTTCTTATTATTTTCAGGTATGGTACTATTATCAAGAATCCTTGATCTTGGGAGTTCTGCACAACTTGGGGGAAGATAAAGTCGGTCAATAGATCTATGAATGAAAAGATGAAGACTGAAGAAAGGAAAAGAGAAGGAAATGTGATTTAAACATTGACTGTATTTTTTTGTACTTTTATCATTGAACTAATTACGTTTGCTATTGTTTCACCCTTAAATAATGTATACAGTTTGTATTTGTTAGTCATTATTTATTAAGATATTTTTTAAAAGTGTCAGTGTCAATATCTTCTGTAACACTCTGTATAATTGTATAAATAGATAGGTCTTTTTGCGCTGCTTCCGAAACGGAGCAACACTCTGTATAAATGTCTATGTATAGCTTGTAAATAATTATTTAAAGATATTTGTACAAATGTGATTGTCATTACGCATAGAACACCCTGTATAATTGTACAATTTACGGCTGATTCCTGAATAAAGAATTTTTACTGAATTTTCTGCGTCTTTGTTTTCTTTGAAACACCCTGTATACAGGGTGTTTCATACTTATATCTTTATATCCTTAAATCTTAAATTTTTTCGAAAAAAAATGGACGCGGAACGCGGAAGCGGACGCGGAATAGGTTTCAAAGGGGGTACCCTTCTGTGCATTGCGGACGCGGAAACGGACGCGGAATTAAAATATTTTATGGATTTTTGTTAAAGTTTTGCAAAATTTCTGTCAATTTTGTAAAAAATCTGTAAATTTTTCTTAAAATTGGACGCGGACGCGGAAGCGGACGCGGAATTTGGTTTCAAAGGGGGTACCCTTCTGTGCATTGCGGACGCGGAAGCGGACGCGGAATTAAAATATTTTATGGATTTTTGTTAAAGTTTTGCAAAATTTCTGTCAATTTTGTAAAAATTCTGTAAATTATTCTTAAAATTGGACGCGGATGCGGAAGCGGACGCGGAATTTGGTTTCAAAGGGGGTACCCTTCTGTGCATTGCGGACGCGGAAGCGGACGCGGAATTAAAATATTTTATGGATTTTTGTTAAAGTTTTGCAAAATTTCTGTCAATTTTGTAAAAAATCTGTAAATTTTTCTTAAAATTGGACGCGGACGCGGAATTTGGTTTCAAAGGGGGTACCCTTCTGTGCATTGCGGACGCGGAAGCGGACGCGGAATTAAAATATTTTATGGATTTTTTGCAAAATTAATTGCAGAGAGAAGGGATTTAGCCCTTCTATTATTTATACAGGGTGTGTCAAGAGGACATTTTCTCCAAAATTTTTACTTTGTTTCAAAAACATATTTCACGTAGTTTTTACGCCTGAAAGAGATTTTGGCGGGAAAATTAGACTCAATTGGTGTAATTTAGACGTTTATTTAGTTATACAGGGTGTATCAAAGAAAACAAAGACGCAGAAAATTCAGTAAAAATTATTTATTCAGGAATCAGCAGTAAGATGTACAATTATACAGGGTGTTCTATGCGTAATGACAATCACATTTTTACAAATATCTTTAAATAATTAATTACAAGCTATACATAGGCATTTATACAGAGTGTTACACCTTTTTGAAAACAGTACAAAAGGACCTATCTTTTGATACTAAATTTATACAATTATAAAGTGTTACAGAAGATATTGACACTTCATTGATAAAAAATATCATTGATAAAAAATATCTTAAATAATTAATTACAAGCTTTAGGAACATTTTTATATAGTGTTGCCCAATGGAATTGTTGTGGAATGTCCACTCTCAATGGTCAGTGCATTCTGAAAATTAAAACATGCTGTACTAAAATTTACAAAAATAAAATTGACAATAAAGAAGAATTGAATTATTAATTATTTTTGGTTTACCTTAATTATTAAAAAAAAACAAACTAATCACACGATTGACCTGAAACTTGGTGAATATCTTAATTTAGAGGTGCTTAATCACCATGCTAAATTTCGTAATGATCGGAGAAAAATCGATTTTTTGGTCGAAAAATGAACAAAGACTATAGTCTTTGTTAATTTTCGAATTTTTTCAAAAATTAGATTTATTTGAAATTTGGCATGCTGATTAAGCACCTCGAAATTAAGATATTCAGCAAGTTTCAGGTCAATCGTGCGATTAGTTTTTTTTTTTAAAAAATAATTAAGATGAACCAAAAATGCCAAAAATTTAACTTACTTATTTAAGAAAAAATAAAAAACTACTCACACGATTGACCTGAAACTTGGTGAATATGTTAATCTCCATATGCTTAATCATCATGCTAAATTTCGTAATGATCGGAGAAAAATTGATTTTTTGGTCGAAAAATGAACAAAGACTATAGTCTTTGTTAATTTTCGAATTTTTTCAAAAATTAGATTTATTTGAAATTTGGCATGCTGATTAAGCACCTCGAAATTAAAATATTCAGCAAGTTTCAGGTCAATCCTGCGATTAGTTTTTTTTTTTTTAAATAATTAAGATGAACCAAAAATGCCAAAAATTTAACTTACTTATTTAAGAAAAAATAAAAAACTACTCACACGATTGACCTGAAACTTGGTGAATATGTTAATCTCCATATGCTTAATCATCATGCTAAATTTCGTAATGATCGGAGAAAAATCGATTTTTTGGTCGAAAAATGAACAAAGACTATAGTCTTTGTTAATTTTCGAATTTTTTCAAAAATTAGATTTATTTGAAATTTGGCATGCTGATTAAGCACCTCGAAATTAAAATATTCAGCAAGTTTCAGGTCAATCCTGCGATTAGTTTTTTTTTTTTTAAATAATTAAGATGAACCAAAAATGCCAAAAATTTAACTTACTTATTTAAGAAAAAATAAAAAACTACTCACACGATTGACCTGAAACTTGGTGAATATGTTAATCTCCATATGCTTAATCATCATGCTAAATTTCGTAATGATCGGAGAAAAATCGATTTTTTGGTCGAAAAATGAACAAAGACTATAGTCTTTGTTAATTTTCGAATTTTTTCAAAAATTAGATTTATTTGAAATTTGGCATGCTGATTAAGCACCTCGAAATTAAAATATTCAGCAAGTTTCAGGTCAATCCTGCGATTAGTTTTTTTTTTTTTAAATAATTAAGATGAACCAAAAATGCCAAAAATTTAACTTACTTATTTAAGAAAAAATAAAAAACTACTCACACGATTGACCTGAAACTTGGTGAATATGTTAATCTCCATATGCTTAATCATCATGCTAAATTTCGTAATGATCGGAGAAAAATCGATTTTTTGGTCGAAAAATGAACAAAGACTATAGTCTTTGTTAATTTTCGAATTTTTTCAAAAATTAGATTTATTTGAAATTTGGCATGCTGATTAAGCACCTCGAAATTAAAATATTCAGCAAGTTTCAGGTCAATCCTGCGATTAGTTTTTTTTTTTTTAAATAATTAAGATGAACCAAAAATGCCAAAAATTTAACTTACTTATTTAAGAAAAAATAAAAAACTACTCACACGATTGACCTGAAACTTGGTGAATATGTTAATCTCCATATGCTTAATCATCATGCTTAATTTCGTAATGATCGGAGAAAAATTGATTTTTTGGTCGAAAAATAAACAAAGACTATAGTCTTTGTTAATTTTCGAATTTTTTCAAAAATTAGATTTCCTTGAAATTTGGCATGCTGATTAAGCACCTCAAAATTAAGATATTCAGCAAGTTTCAGGTCAATCCTGCGATTAGTTTTTTTTTAAAAAAATAATTAAGATGAACCAAAAATGCCAAAAATTTAACTTACTTATTTAAGAAAAAATAAAAAACTACTCACACGATTGACCTG
Source organism: Cryptophagus acutangulus (assembly GCA_963556235.1). Lineage (NCBI taxonomy): Eukaryota > Metazoa > Arthropoda > Insecta > Coleoptera > Cryptophagidae > Cryptophagus > Cryptophagus acutangulus. Next base: position 851,079 of record OY744568.1, on the reverse strand, counting down.
AAACTTGGTGAATATGTTAATCTCCATATGCTTAATCATCATGCTAAATTTCGTAATGATCGGAGAAAAAATGATTTTTTGGTCGAAAAATGAACAAAGACTATAGTCTTTGTTAATTTTCGAATTTTTTCAAAAATTAGATTTATTTGAAATTTGGCATGCTGATTAAGCACCTCGAAATTAAGATATTCAGCAAGTTTCAGGTCAATCGTGCGATTAGTTTTTTTTTTTAAAAAATAATTAAGATGAACCAAAAATGCCAAAAATTTAACTTACTTATTTAAGAAAAAATAAAAAACTACTCACACGATTGACCTGAAACTTGGTGAATATGTTAATCTCCATATGCTTAATCATCATGCTAAATTTCGTAATGATCGGAGAAAAATTGATTTTTTGGTCGAAAAATGAACAAAGACTATAGTCTTTGTTAATTTTCGAATTTTTTCAAAAATTAGATTTCCTTGAAAATTGGCATGCTGATTAAGCACCTCGAAATTAAGATATTCAGCAAGTTTCAGGTCAATCCTGCGATTAGTTTTTTTTTAAAAAAATAATTAAGATGAACCAAAAATGCCAAAAATTTAACTTACTTATTTAAGAAAAAATAAAAAACTACTCACACGATTGACCTGAAACTTGGTGAATATGTTAATCTCCATATGCTTAATCATCATGCTAAATTTCGTAATGATCGGAGAAAAAATGATTTTTTGGTCGAAAAATGAACAAAGACTATAGTCTTTGTTAATTTTCGAATTTTTTCAAAAATTAGATTTATTTGAAATTTGGCATGCTGATTAAGCACCTCGAAATTAAGATATTCAGCAAGTTTCAGGTCAATCCTGCGATTAGTTTTTTTTTTTAAAAATAATTAAGATGAACCAAAAATGCCAAAAATTTAACTTACTTATTTAAGAAAAAATAAAAAACTACTCACACGATTGACCTGAAACTTGGTGAATATGTTAATCTCCATATGCTTAATCATCATGCTTAATTTCGTAATGATCGGAGAAAAATTGATTTTTTGGTCGAAAAATGAACAAAGACTATAGTCTTTGGTAATTTTCGAATTTTTTCAAAAATTAGATTTCTTTGAAATTTGGCATGCTGATTAAGCACCTCGAAATTAAGATATTCAGCAAGTTTCAGGTCAATCCTGCGATTAGTTTTTTTTTTAAAAAATAATTAAGATGAACCAAAAATGCCAAAAATTTAACTTACTTATTTAAGAAAAAATAAAAAACTACTCACACGATTGACCTGAAACTTGGTGAATATGTTAATCTCCATATGCTTAATCATCATGCTAAATTTCGTAATGATCGGAGAAAAATCGATTTTTTGGTCGAAAAATGAACAAAGACTATAGTCTTTGTTAATTTTCGAATTTTTTCAAAAATTAGATTTCTTTGAAATTTGGCATGCTGATTAAGCACCTCGAAATTAAAATATTCAGCAAGTTTCAGGTCAATCCTGCGATTAGTTTTTTTTTTAAAAAATAATTAAGATGAACCAAAAATGCCAAAAATTTAACTTACTTATTTACGAAAAAATAAAAAACTACTCACACGATTGACCTGAAACTTGGTGAATATGTTAATTTCGATATGCTTAATCATCATGCTAAATTTCGTAATGATCGGAGAAAAATCGATTTTTTGGTCGAAAAATGAACAAAGACTATAGTCTTTGTTAATTTTCGAGTTTTTTCAAAAAATAGATTTCCTTGAAAATTGGCATGCTGATTAAGCACTTCGAAATTAAGATATTCAGCAAATTTCAGGTCAATCGTGCGATTAGTTTTTTTTTTAAAAAATAATTAAGATGAACCAAAAATGCCAAAAATTTAACTTACTTATTTACGAAAAAATAAAAAACTACTCACACGATTGACCTGAAACTTGGTGAATATGTTAATCTCGATATGCTTAATCATCATGCTAAATTTCGTAATGATCGGAGAAAAATCGATTTTTTGGTCGAAAAATGAACAAAGACCAAAAATGCCAAAAATTTAACTTACTTATTTACGAAAAAATAAAAAACTACTCACACGATTGACCTGAAACTTGGTGAATATGTTAATCTCGATATGCTTAATCATCATGCTAAATTTCGTAATGATCGGAGAAAAATCGATTTTTTGGTCGAAAAATGAACAAAGACTAGAGTCTTTGTTAATTTTCGAATTTTTTCAAAAATTAGATTTCCTTGAAATTTGGCATGCTGATTAAGCACCTCAAAATTAAGATATTCAGCAAGTTTCAGGTGAATCGTGCGATTAGTTTTTTTTTAAAAAAATAATTAAGATGAACCAAAAATGCCAAAAATTTAACTTACTTATTTAAGAAAAAATAAAAAACTACTCACACGATTGACCTGAAACTTGGTGAATATGTTGATCTCGATATGCTTAATCATCATGCTAAATTTCGTAATGATCGGAGAAAAATCGATTTTTTGGTCGAAAAATGAACAAAGACCAAAAATGCCAAAAATTTAACTTACTTATTTACGAAAAAATAAAAAACTACTCACACGATTGACCTGAAACTTGGTGAATATGTTAATCTCGATATGCTTAATCATCATGCTAAATTTCGTAATGATCGGAGAAAAATCGATTTTTTGGTCGAAAAATGAACAAAGACTAGAGTCTTTGTTAATTTTCGAATTTTTTCAAAAATTAGATTTCCTTGAAATTTGGCATGCTGATTAAGCACCTCAAAATTAAGATATTCAGCAAGTTTCAGGTGAATCGTGCGATTAGTTTTTTTTTAAAAAAATAATTAAGATGAACCAAAAATGCCAAAAATTTAACTTACTTATTTAAGAAAAAATAAAAAACTACTCACACGATTGACCTGAAACTTGGTGAATATGTTGATCTCGATATGCTTAATCATCATGCTAAATTTCGTAATGATCGGAGAAAAATCGATTTTTTGGTCGAAAAATGAACAAAGACCAAAAATGCCAAAAATTTAACTTACTTATTTACGAAAAAATAAAAAACTACTCACACGATTGACCTGAAACTTGGTGAATATGTTAATCTCGATATGCTTAATCATCATGCTAAATTTCGTAATGATCGGAGAAAAATCGATTTTTTGGTCGAAAAATGAACAAAGACTATAGTCTTTGTTAATTTTCGAATTTTTTCAAAAATTAGATTTCTTTGAAATTTGGCATGCTGATTAAGCGCCTCGAAATTAAGATATTCAGCAAGTTTCAAGTCAATCGTGCGATTAGTTTTTTTATAAAAAAAATAATTAAGATAAACCAAAAGTGCTAAAAAATTTCTCTCGATATTAAATTAATAAATCTATCTTAACAATCACTTACATTACATTCTTTTAATTTCGCAGGTGTTGATGATGAGATGTTTGGTAAAGTCCGTTATTGTCATCCTCTTCCAATTCAACTCACTGATGTTGCGAAGAAACCCATTAGGAGACAGGAAATCGATCCAGTACAAACTTGAAGAAAACAACCAATTTTCGAAAGGGATCCGGTCGCTCCGAATTGAAAACCGCGTTCTTAATATTATTTTACCGCAATTCCGATTCCTAGGATTTGGATAGGATCATCAAAAATTATTTATATAAAATACATTTATTCAATAAATCTTCTTATACCATAATCAATTAGTGTTATTTATGATATTACAAATATACTTCTACAATAAAATATCTTTTGTACAATAATAATTTAGTACTAAATTAGTTAGTTCTGGAATGTTAGTCCGACAAAAAAATAAATGAATTACGCCAAGAATATAAATACGCTAACTAGAATGTTTACAACAAAAACCCTGTGAATGAAATCATTCTAATGAGAATTCTCCTATTAAACTACTAACAAAGCGCGCTCGCTCACCCGCCACACAACCGTTCACTTCTATGCTATGCGAGCGACTGAACCTCTCAAAGCCTAGCGAACAAGCAAGCAGTAAAAATTGTGTCGTAAAATTTAAAGTTAATTCAGGTATACAAATTTAATTAAATAATTAATTACACTACACTTCACTCGCTCACTTCCGAAAGATGTTATAGATATGTAGCCGCTGCGGTAATAACTATTTCAGATCCATCTTCCAATTTCAAACACGAAGAAACCAAACAGCAAAGAAACTGCCAGAGAATTAATCCAATTCATTCCTGCAAAACAATCAAAATATATTAGTAAACAAATAAATTATACAAATACTAGCTAACTTTTAAAAAACTACTTACTGCAGTCGGTAAGCGGTCCCTTCCAAAGAAAAGTACCATAACAATTGGTCGTCTTAATCTGTAAAGAAAAAACCACTTTAGTTTATTTAAAATATAAACATAATTAATATAAAATGTAGTAGTTATACAATAAGATAATATACTATTATTATTATATTTGAAATAGTTGTTTGACCTACTGTTCACTGTTGTTTGGTTGATAATGTGCGTGTATTTGAACTACGATTCAAAAGGTTGATTTTGCTTCAAATGAACTATTATCGCTCGCTCCAACCGCCCTTATACTTTATTAGGTAAGGATTTAAAAATGAACACAATAAAAATGTAATAAAAAATACTGATAGTATTAGTTTTGAACAAAATAGTTTAAGGATTATTAAATTAAAATAACCTTTTATAATTAATTAAACAAAAATATGATACTTTTAAATAGAACACTCTAAAACAAAGCAAAATCCACCTCATTATCATCTCAAACCAAACGACATGAATAACCCTATCAATAAATACCCTCTACACTAACTAAACAAAAATGTAATAATAGAACAAAATAAAACCAACCATAATTCACCCTGTCTCTTTCTATCTACCATACACTGCATTTATTGGTCGGATTCATTGGCGATCCGAGCGGACATTTAAACGCTTCCGCAAAATCGAAAGAATTCGATAAGGGGCCCAACACTCGAATCGGTCCAGGCGAATGCACACTGGAGCGTACTTTGGTGAGCGCGTCCTCAGGTCGCATCGAACCGCACCAGATCTGAGCATAGTTGAGGAAAAATAGCTGGTCATGAGTCAAATTCAAGCCAGGCAAATCGGGCTCTTCACCGTGCACTGAAACCCATTTTCGGTATGCCTAGAAAATAAATGTTATCCACATATATTATCACAATTATTGTTTATTTACCCTAAATGATTGTTTCAGGCCTCCGTTATCGGCGATATTTTCCCCTTGGGTCATTCGCCCATTGACGTACAGACCAACTTCATCGATTTTGTACCGAGAATATTGATCGATAATGCACTGGGTGCGCTCGCGGAAAGCGCGAATGGTTGCATTGTTCCACCACTGCATCATGTTGCCATCTTTATCAAACTGTCTTCCTGTAATTAATTAAAAAATTAAATAGAAAAATTCGTATTTTATTTATTACGCACCCTTATCATCAAATCCATGCGTAATTTCATGCCCAATCACCACGCCGATTCCTCCATAATTCAACGATTTCGGAAAATGTTGACTATAAAACAAGGGTTGCAAAATACCCGCTGGAAAAACTAGAAATAAAAATGTTATTTCTAGTTAATAAATGTTAATAAATTAAATTACTCACCAATATCATTCTTGTTCGGGTTGTAAAACGCATTGACGACTGCTGGTTCAGTGGACCATTTTTTCTTATCGACTGGCTGCCTCAACTTCTGCAAATTCACTTCAGCATCGAACTTGAGAATGTGCAAAACGTTGATGAGAAACTCGCGCTTCGTTATATTCAACTGCAAGCAAAAAAATTAGTCAAGAAATTGCGCCCACAAAAATCTACTCACCGAAGCATATTCTTTAACGAGCTCATTTTTATCCGTTATCAACTTGGGATAACCAATTCGCTCATTCATAGCGTCCGCTTTCTCCTTAGCGACCGCGCGCGTCTCATTATCCATCCAATGATTCTCCGCAAGCAACTCATTGAACGCCTCGCGAATCGTGTGAATCATTGTCAACGCCGTTTCCTATAAGCAAAATCAATTAATTGACAATTAATTGTAATTAAAAGACTTACTTTGCTTTCATGATTGAAATTGTCGCGAATGAAAAGCGCGCCAACCGCCATGCCAAGCTTCTTATTGGTCCATTCGACACATTGCGACCATCGATGTCTTTCACTCAAAACGCCTTGTAAGATTTTGCGAAACTCCACGCGTTCCTTTTGGTACTCGTCAATCATATGCATCGATAGCGACATTATTAGTCGCCACAGCACGTAATTATGGACAATCCTAAAAGCAATAATTTAATATCGACAATAAATTAAATTATAAATTACCTTCGGTCGGTTTCCGCAAAAATCTTGCCCATTTCCACAAAGTACGACAAACCATACGCCACCACTGGTTCAGTTTCGCTCAACTCCACATCGAGGAAAGCGTTCAAATACTCCAACCAATTAACTTGCGGCACAATTTCCTGTAGTTCTTGCAGCGTCAGCTTTTTGTAGATGACGCTGGTGTCGTGACGGTCTTGTTCCGGAAGTGACGCCTTAAAAACAAATAATATAGTTACGCCGTAATTTAGTAAATTAACATTCTTACATTAGCGAGCCGTCTTTCAAACTCCACCACTGCCTTCAACTCCTCATGAGCGGCGGTTTTATTGGCGCCCAGCACCACCGCTATATTGGTCATATATTTGTGATATGCGGCCATATCGCCTTCACTGCTACTTTTCAAATAGTAGTCGCGACTCGGCAAAGCCAATTGCATTTGGTCCATCTAAAATAAACAGCGCTCTTCATTATAGTGCGGTAAAAAGTGCAACTATTTAATATACAAAGACATAAACGACACGACTACATATCAAAGATATCAAACTACCTTAGTACTAAGTCTTACTTTGTGCGCACCTGGATGATGTTAACTGAGCTGTTTTTATCGTCTGGTCCCACCCATTGTTCAATGAGAACGGCTTCATTGTAGACGCCGCGCACGCGGCCCAAAAGCTTCTCGATGGAAAAGTCCGGTGGATGCCAATCGGGCTGTGTTACTGGCCATCCGCCTAAAGACTGCAGTACTTGACGTAACGGCTGATCGCCTATCTCACGAATTTTAGCTGCAACAAACCCACCAATTAATTTTGCCGTTAAGAAATTAAATTTTGAGTACTTACGAACATCCATGCAGGTGTTGTAGAAAGTCTTCACTTTTCTTGTAGCTTCATTATCATCTAAATTAATTGGTTCTTCTAAAACACCTACAAAACAAATTAATTGTAGCGAAATAATGTTTGACATTTGTTGGTTATGTATACCTTTCAAAATAACTTGAAGTTGATCCGCCATTACCTCGAATGTGCTGATCGAACTTCGATCTTCTGGAATCACATGCTTTTTATTCCATGTTCCACAAGCGTACTGGAAAAAGTCGACACATGGATCCGCATTGTGATCCATGGCGGTCAACAAAGATGACGCTGCAATACATAACAAAAAAATTCAAAAATGCGCGCCAAATTTAAATTTGACACTTACCAGTTCGAACACATTCCTCGGTTAGACAAACTGGTCTTCTAGGATCTGAAACAAATATAATTAATCGATAATAGCTATTGGTATATTAATTTATGATTGGAATCAATGAGAACGACGTAATATACGAATAAACCAATCAAATGCGCCGATATTGCTTAGCAACAAACCAACATTCGTCATTAACAATTAAATAAGCGAAAAAAAGCAAGTAGAACATAGAATTCTTTCTATCTTGAACAAGTTGCGTTATTTTTCCTTTTAGTTATTTTTTTTTCTAAATTCCAAATCGCAATAATAATGACAAATAAAACTAATTAACATAAAATAACAAATTTGATTAATTGTTCCTAGAATAGAAGTTATTTTGTAATTATATTGCACAAGTGAAAAAAAATTGAAATTTGTTGATATAATTAATCATGACATAATTAATTGACTACCAATAATAGAAAGAAATTTAATTGAACGCCGCGCAATTAATTATTAACACCCAATTAATAAACACATCGAAGGAAAATTAGTTTTCAATCGAACTGCAAAGCAATTACCGAAATTCATCAATTATTCGGTAAAAACTAAAAATAGAAACAAATTATAAAATATTTAGGCGGGCTTTCGTCGATACCGAGCGCAAACTAAATTATTCACATGTAATTAACGATAATCTCACCGTAAATGCATCGCTGCCCTTTAGTACCAACAATAATGAGTGTCAAAACGCCGCAGAAAAAAATAAGAGCCAAAACCATCGCCAGTAGGCATTTTTCCTTGGCGCTTTTGTGTTGTGCCGAAGGGGGCGATGGTGGCAGCACCATAGTTTTGGTTCCTCCTAAGTGACTACTAGCGCCTCCGCCAGTTACATGCACCACTGTCGCTGCACCTAAGAGAGATTCGGCTGCACTGGTGGCGCCACCAGCGCCTTTATTATGCCCTTTCAAATAACCATTATTAGTGTCCTTATTATAACTTTTGGATTTTTTCCACGATTGCTGGACTGATGCGCTTTCACTCATTTGAGTGGAAAATTAAATTAGTAGGTACTTCTTTCAATATTATGTCCGGTATTCGGACATAGCAGAAGATAAATGTTTGGTCGATTTGCTTCACTATAATAAAGGGGAAAAATATTATGTCGTATTGCAATAGAGCTAAATTTTTTCAACAATGAACACTAAATTATTAAATTAATTCAACAATAAAGCGAGCACATAATTCACACATAAAATACCCAATTTTATATTTGCGAGTGCATAATTTAAATATATAATTTCGTTAAATTTCAAAGAGGTACTAGTTGCACACCTTTTATTCACACAAGCACTTTTGAGGAAATGATCAGAGCAGCATTGATGGAAATTGAGAGCGGAAAGTGTAGTCCGACGAGGAAAATACGAAATCAATACGAGAATGTGTCGTAGGGAAAATTTCACGAGGCGTACGCTCACACTCGACTGGGATAACTGAACTGAATTTTGTTCGCCTTCGCCCGCTCGCTGCAAAAGCCTTTTATAAAACCACCTGTCTCTCGGACTCTGCCGGACCAACTCGCATTCAAATTTCAATCATATTTTGCTCTATTTCCTATTTAATAGACACTCTATCCATTATTGAATAAGCCATCATCGTAAAACAATACGACTCAAACTATAAAAGGGAATTTGATGGCAAAATATTGATAATAAATGATGCTGCTCTGCATTTATCGACTAAACAATGAAATATTTTAATGCATAAATATGAAAATAGAGCGCAATAATTCAAGACGAGAATGCTACGTGTTTAATAAACATCGCAAAATAAGAAGGGAAACAAAGCATTTTCCACATGAAAGAGAGATAAATTCCACAAAGGAAAATGAGCACACTCGAGCGGAAAACTCGAATTTGAAAAAACTAAAAAGGAAAGTAAGTGGAAAACATCGCTTTTAAAATCATTCTCTAGCCGCCCTTTGAAGATTATATTCCACAATGTGAAATTTAACTCGATATTTCGAAATAATTACTTTATTTTTCGCATACAAAATATAAAACAAATAAACAAATACAATTTCATTGATTAATCGTTTACCTTTTAAGGTAAACGCAAATTATAACATTTATTACTTAATAAATAATTTACAATAAAGTGTTTTTTCTTTTTTTTTTACTTCAACAAACAACAACAATTTTTATCAATGAGTCAGTCGAATCCGTTGACGGTGAAACTAGGAACTAATGGAAGTTTTAAACTTCCTCCTGTGTAGACCGATGGGGGCGCCACTAACATCCGCTTGTGCGTTGCCATTCGCCCGCCATATTTAAACTCGGTAAAGTTTAAGAAGTTTACTAAAATTCTTAAAAAACTTTACGGGGTATATTTGCAAACAATACCACTACCATTTATTTATTGTCCTTCAACCACCACAAAACTCAAACACTTTTCAAACACTCCGGCGTAAAAACATGCACTTTACTATCCCACCCGCAATCCGCCAACAAACCCTGCTGATGCCCACTCCAATCAACCCCGTAAACAAACTCGGAATGATGCCGAATTGTCTCAATCGGCTCGCACCCCTTATTCGCATCCCAAATGCGAGTCGCAAAATCAAACCCGACCCCCGCCAACAACCCCCGCGTATGGGGCGAAAATCGCACACGCCGAATCGCCGATTCGCAACCTTTCAATTGAAACACCGGCTGCTGAAACTTCCTCACATCCCAACCCCTTACTAATCCTTCACTGCCGCCAGTCGCAATTAAATTCTCATCCTTTTTGCCCCAATCGCACGACAACACTTCGCCCTCGTGCACTCGGAACGTCGCCGCATATTCGGGCGTCGAATTCGTCCATAATTTCAATGTACCATCGCCCGATACACTGGCGAAGCAATTATGCACATGCGGCGAGAACATTGCACTGTAAACGAGTTGCGAATGTCCGAAGAAGGTGTTGAGCGACGCTTGCGGATGGTTCGGGTCCCATAATTTTATGCTGCAATCCCAACTGGCACTCAACAGAAATTTATCCCAATCGACTGAGTACACTTCCTTTTTATGCTCGGCATAAATCGAGACTGGGGGTGAATTATGGGGTGCAGATAAATTCCACAGCTGCAATGCACCATCCCCAGATGCTGTTACCACTAGTGAAGGATTCGTCTCGGACCAACAGGCGTCAAACAGGCCATCAGACCATTCGTTGCTTTGGATGGGGTGCAAGTGGTTGTTTTGCAAGTCGAGAGTGAAGAGAGTGCCTCCACCGGTCAAGCCAAAATATTGGCTAGTTGCGACGATTAATCGGTCGGGGTTGAATGGGGAGAAACGGACACTGTAGCCGTGCCGATTTGGCGTTAAATAACTTGCCATAATACGGGTGGTTGATTTGTGGCTGGTTAAAACATGATTTTTTTTTCTTCGGATGACAGATTTTGTTGTGTTGTGACAGTTTGCGATTTGAACTAGAGCAAGTTGGTTGCTTTCGCTATTCGATCAGCTGCAAGTGGTTGCACCGGTTTAAATCGCTATTGATTAATGTTTTGTTGACCGAATGGAAAATTTGTTAATAAATGCAAGTAGTAAACTATGTTTTTCTTTGGCTTCTTCAAAAAGTATTTAAAAGAACATTATAGTTTAACCGTTTTAAAAACACTGCAAAATTTAATACACTAGCGCCATCATTAAAAAAAATTTAACTACTTATTACGTCACAAACTTCAACTACCACCCTCACTATACTAGCCGCAAAAAATCTCCTATAATTGATTGTAAATAAACAAAAACTTAACCAATAAATAAAATGTGATAATGGAAGAAACAATCTCCACCTCATCCAACAACCCAGCCACAGACGAGGTAGGCAAAGAAACCCTACAGAAACTAAAAGGCGACTCAATTGGAACCACTCTATTCAGTGAATCCTTCCTTTTGAGAACTCTACTCGAATTCGAAGACCTAAAATGGAGCAAAGAATTCGAAGACAACATTTGCTTCCTTTGGGACTCTACCGTCGAAGAAGAAGTGTGCGACTACCTATTCGATATCGAATTCCCAGCGCTAGTGTGCGACGCTATCCAGAAACATAGCGACTTGGATCGCTTCATCGAAATCGTGATCGGAATACTTGCGAATATTCTAACATTCAAATGCAAAAATCGCGCTATATCTGAAGCTGAAATCGAATCGGTTGTATGGTATCTAAACAGCGAGGATCCTTTAATACTCATCCAAGTCGTACGATTTCTAACAGCGGTAGTGCATTTTGTCGAAAAATCCGACTACATTTACAAATACATTGACCAAATATTGGAAAAACTAACGTTTTTCCTGGAAAGCTCAACGAATGCCGATTTGCTGCAAAAAACTCTGCAGCTAATCGCGAAGCTAACCGATCCAGATTGCCATCTATTGAACAACTCGTGCATCAGCCCGAACTTGTTCGACAGCGCTTTGGTGGCTTACCGAAGCTTACAGGGTGAAGTAGATGCGTTCGAATTCGAAGCTGTACAAGTGCGATATGTGATCGAGATACTCAACAATATTTGTTCGCATGCAGACGCGCACGATATTCAAAAATCGCGCGATATATTTTTGGATAAGATTTGCTGCGAAGTTTTGAACTACTTGGCAGACGAAGCAAACCTGTTTCCAATCACTGAATTGTACGAGTTTTTTTTCAGCGCGTTTTTATTCATTTTCAAAACGTTGCAGGTCAAATATCGACCGAAATTGCTCGCGGCAATTTGCAGGGTAATTTTTTTAATGCGCGACTGCACTAATAGCGATTATTACCAAACTTGTATTGAAATGTTTTGTTATTTAATACATCACAATATTAATATTAGTAAGATTTGTAAGGAAGTTAACAAATTGTTGCCGGAAGGGCAATTTAAAGTTGTAGTTCAATTGGCGCGCGATAGCGCTTTTAAATTCGATTTCGAATATATGGATAGAGTGTCTCTAGTTATGCAAAAAGTTAAATAAATTATTTTAAATATAAAAATCTTGTATTATTTTACTGTAGCTAACTTCACGGCTGGGACGTCAAAGTCAAAATTTAATTTTAGGTTAACTATTATTATCGTCTACTCAAAAATGATCAAATCCGTCTGCCAATTAATATTAAGCAAAAGTAAAACGTTACAAAATATTCCTGTACGAAGTTATGGTAAGCAAACATTTAATTTCATTGTTTGAAATATAAAAAAATAATTTTTCAGCGGTCAGAAAACGCTTCTACAAAAACACAAGTATTCTGCATAGCGATGGCAAATTTGAAGTGACTCTAGATCAACGTCGCTTAAAAACACCGAAAGGCAATTTATTTGCAGTCGAAAGTGAGGCACTCGCGCTTGCGGTTGCTACAGAATGGGACTCGCAAAAGGACAAGCTAATGCAAAGCAAAATGCATATTGTCGGTGTTTCTCCGACTTTTAAGTGAATTCTTTTAACTATTAATTATTTCCAGACAACCCTATGCAATACAGTAATCGATAACCCGAACAATTTAACGAAAGTGGACCTCGTCAATTATTTAACCAACTATTTGGACACCGACACTGTCCTATATCAAGCAAACGTAATTTTAGCCATATTAATTTAATTTAAAACATTTTACCTTATTGGTATTAATTTAAGGAAGAGCCAGACTTGCTAAAATTCCAGGAAACCGAATGGGATCCCGTAATCAATTGGTTCAACCAAAAATACAATGTTACGTTACAAAAATCCGTTCAAATGGATGTGGCGCCCGTTAGTGAGAAAGATAAAGCCACAATGGCTAGACATTTACTTTCATACAACTTTGCTGCAGTTAATGGTACTAGAATTCAATTTATTAATTTTTTGCTGCAATATATCGCCGTTATTATTGTTTTTTCAGGTTTTGTGTATGGCGTTGATACATTAAAGTCGCTCGTATTAACATTAGCATGCATTGAACGATTTATATCGCCAGAAAAAGCGGTTTTATTGTCGCGTTTAGAGGAAGAATACCAAACCGGTCATTGGGGCCGAGTAGAATGGGCGCACGATTTAAGTCAGCAAGATTTGCAATCACGCTTGTCTGCAATTGTATTATTTGTATATTTCAACTCGCAATCCACTAAAGTGCAAGCGAAAAATATACAATAATACAATATTAATTAGTATTTAAATAAATAAATCGCAGTTTTATTTCAATATTTCCCCCAAATTTAAATTAAAATTTCGCTCACTTGTACCAGTATGAAGTTCGTCCCAATAAAGTTGTGAGGACCGGTGTGAAGTTCGCCCCGAGTGGAGTCGCGCTGGCTGCATTCTGTTGCACTTGCACTCTAAAAAAAATAGAAAGCAGGTCATTGTTGCCAAATTAAACGTTATTAGTCTGTCATCAATCAAATTTGCTATTAATTGATTAAAACTGTATTTAAGATCTTTTAAAATTAGTACGTTCTATTAAAAAACCGCAACGTAACATATTGATTATAATTAAATTATATAATTGGCATAGTAGTGGGTGGAAAACAATTCTACAATTGGTAACATTGTTGTTGTCATTGGCGAGACGCTTGCAGTGTAAAAAAAGTAACTGCATCGAAATATGTAACAAATTAAACAAATACGGACGAGCTACGCTTAATTCAAGTGTGTTAAAAAAATGTGACTATACAACAGCAAATCTCAAACAAACTATGATATTTACATCTGCGCTCCACAAATTTTACCCAAGAAAATACTCAAACCGAACCTGAATAAATTTTAATACATAATAGAAATCCTCGAATTAGTATGGGTTTTATTAGAATGTACAAATGGTAAGCAAAAGTATTATTAGCAATCCCGAACCCCAATAACGCGTAGGCGGAAATATTATCAACATCCGGTTCATGTTAACGCATCAAAAATATTTGTTTTAAATTAATATTGCAGGCCCGGACTGAACAAACAATTCCTCTCTGCATTGCTGCTTGGAATCCTAACCGGCTTCACCGCAGCCTATCTACTGCTCTCTCCACAAATCCTAATGTTTAACGATCCACATTCAAGCTCCGAAATGGAGTACATGTCTGGACCCACTATTGATCCGGGAATGCATGGGGCTAACGAGGAATTCCATCAAATGGAAGACACGACAGTTGCTGATAAACTGTACAATGAAGTACGCATACTTTGCTGGGTGATGACAGGCCCCAAGAACCATGAGAAACGTGCCAAACATGTGAAAGCCACTTGGGGGAAACGCTGCAATATTTTGCTCTTCATGAGCTCTGAAGCTGGTACTAAACAATACCATCGAAAAAGGTTGATTTAATTTCTAAATTGAATTCTAGATGAATCGTTGCCTGCGATCGGGCTCCCAATTAAAGAAGGCCGTAACAATTTGTGGGGTAAAACCAAAGAGGCATTTAAGCATGTGTACGAAAACTACTACGACAAGGCAGATTGGTTCCTCAAAGCCGATGATGATACGTAATACTCCCCGTTATTAATTAATCTATATACTAATTTTTTTATTGCAGTTATGTGATATTAGAAAATTTAAGATACATGTTAATGCCTCATCGGCCGTCCGAACCAGTCTACTACGGTTGCCGATTTAAGCCGTACGTCAAACAGGGTTACATGAGCGGAGGCGCGGGTTACGTACTCAGTCGTGAAGCTCTAAAGCGCTTTATTGAAGAGGGCTTGGCGAATAAGAAGAAAGGCTGCTCGCAAAAGAACAGCGGCGCGGAAGATGTGGAGATTGGGAAATGTTTGGAAGCCGTACACGTAGAAGCGGGGGATTCCCGGGATTCAATGGAACGCGGACGATTCTTCCCATTCGTCCCCGAGCACCATTTAATTCCCGGGCATGTTTCGAAGACTTTTTGGTATTGGGAGTACATTTATTATCAAAGCAAAGAGGTGAGTTGGTTTTTGTTAATTTTCTTGTCGAGGTGGAGGGCTTTTGATTTCTTTATTTGGTACCTTTGCAGAATACTACTACCTCTACAACTAGCACTAATAAAACGGTATGTGCTTTTTGCATGTGGGTTTTCTGTTTTAATTGTTTGGCTTTGTAGATTAATTAATAATTTGCAAGTTTTGAACCTTGAATTTTGTATTGCAGGGCATGGATTGCTGTTCGGATAATGCAGTGTCTTTCCATTATGTCAGTCCGAATCAAATGTACGTGCTAGAATATTTAATTTACCATTTGCGGCCGTATGGAATCTCATTTCATGTCGATATGCCGACCGAATTGGCCGACACTTCTTCGATACGATACGAGAAGCAGGATAAAACGTAGAATCTCGCGCGACAATTTTTATAGTGCAACATATCGAGCATTGCGGTGTGTTTCAAACAAACATTTTATTGAACGCAGTGTAGTTTTAAATTTAAAGAGACCCTAGTCGTTTCTACCAAAAAAGATGAACAAGTTCATTATTTGTTTGCCGTAAAATACTCCAAGTTCCGTTTGCCATTGTATATTTTTGTAGGTATTTTATGATACTTTTCGCATTCAATTTTATAATTATTTAGATTTAATTTAAATAAAAATATGTTAGATAATATATACTCAGTACATATTACATGCTAGTCAATCAATAAAAGGTAAAATTTGCATGTTGTATCATTTCGTTGAAAAGAAAAAAAATATGTTATGCAAGGTTATATTATAATATTAATTTGTATATTCATTATAAATTAAATTTAGTAGAATATAGTCAGCAAAAGGCCATTCATTACTCTTAAAACAATAATAAATTAAATTTGCCTAGTAATCAATCAAACATAAATTAAATGCAATACGGTAACGTTTTCTAAAAATATTTTCCATTCGTTTATCTTAGCCGTAATTTGAATTAAGCGCAGTCTTGTCCATAAATATATGTATACGTTTAAAAGACACTTCAAAATTCTCACAACAATAAATATTACGATTAATAAATTATTTGATTATATGCAAAAACTTGCGTATGCATTGAGAAAATACCAATGCAGTGAAACAAGCTTTACAAAATCAAAACAACATCATCACTACATACATTAATAACAACAATAAATTAAAATTGCACCTAGAATAATAATTACCTTAATTTAAACACGCTGTATCTCGAATAGCTTTACATCAGTGTCGTACCAAACGGGCGGGTCAATATTCCTACAAAACCCCAAAACAAAATATCTCCCATGCAACAAAAAAATATACTACGTACCTTAAATAAATAACACCCCACATATAAGTGCGAAACCAAGTCGTGGTACCAGAATTAGCCTGGTACTTTCTAATCAAGATCGGATGAGGCACTGGCAATAAGCCTACTAAAGTACCATGTTGAAGAAACTTTAAAATCTCGCTCTCATCAGTTAAACCCCTACAAAAAAATTATTAGTAGTCAAAATTTATAAGGCAAATTAAGCACAAACTTATCAATGCAGATTTTCTCAACTTGCGGTACCAAAACCTGCAACAAACGCATAATGGTTTGCAATGGTAACTTTGTCTTCCACGAATGCACCCATTCGCCAGTCGGCACCCATTGCCCGTTACTGTTATCATGGCCCGCAGTAATCCTCAAACTATTACGCTACAATATTAATAAGTAAATTAGTTTTCGAACAGGAAATTAAGTTCTTACGGTATTAACCGAGCGCACAAACGAACTAGTCGTACTCTCCGATATACTAATCGTGGGACTTCTATTAGCAATCGGCCGCTGTTGCTCACCCGCCCCAATAGTCACCGCCGTCTTGGTCGGCGTATTCAAAGTAACCGCTGCCATCCCATTAATCGCCAATTGCTCCTGATGGAAAGCGGCCGGATGAGCCGATTCCCGCTCAGTCATTTGCGCGATTTGCGGCGTATCCGGTAAAGTCGCCTTCAAAGTACCAGGTTCTGCTGGTAAAGCCGGATGAGAACCTTCCATCACAATTTCCGAGACGTTTTCGTGACTGGTCGATTGGCTCAGTCTTGTGGGTTTAGTGCCGCGTTTATTGAGCGATCGGGCAATCGTGCCATAGTCGCTTGGTAAATTGGCCAAACTGTGGAAAACTTGGCGTTTGCGGATGATGGTGTAGACGAGATTCGAATTGCCATCAAACTGGTATTGGATGATGTTGTTGAAGATTTCCAGCAGGAAAAATACGAGATGGTGATTGGAAGAGGCGCTGAATAGAAACCAAGGCGTGCTAAATGCTTCCAAGAGGTGCAAGAGTTTAGTGCTTGCGACCATGGATAAAGTTTTCAAGTACGGAGAAACTAAAAGCAAATTTGTTTTGACGAAAATAAATATTAATTTGCGTCTTACCATTGACTAGAATGGTTAACAGACAGTCGAATAGCGGCTGCAATCTTTGATGCCCAGTCGTAATAATTTTATGAAACACGATGATCAAAAGATCGGCATGCGTGCCAGTAAAAACGGGAATGTCCATGGGAATAGTCGCCGTATACGGCTTATTCAGTCTTACGCCGAAATTTCGCTCGCCCGAAAGCAACAGCAAAATAAAAACGCCGATATGCATCAAACCCACTCTTGCTACAAAACCAACAATTATTATCCAATTAAATTCTCAACGGCGGGTTCTTACATTGATCGGCGCGGGAATCATTCAAATGGTACAAAATCGGCACAAGTACTTCAAGCACATCGCTGCTTTTCAACACAAAGTACAAGAATTTCTTATTGTAATCGCACATCTTCCAAAAGAAAACCAGCAACTCTTGGTGAAAATGCACTTTCTTGTTAGAGTTCGGCAGATAGGTTTGAACCAGCGGATTGTTCAACAATCGAGTAACCCCGCTCAATATAAATTGGAAATCTTCGTCGCGATGAATGCGCGATAAATAATTAATAAATAAATTATCGGGAACTGTCACATCTTCGCCATCTGCCGGCGTTGACGAACTAGTATCATGATCCAAAGTGACGATCAAAATCTGCAGCGCGGCTTCAACCAGCGGCTCCAAAGAATCGTTAAAAATTAGATGATTGTACGGAACGCCAAGTCCAACTGGATCGTAAGCGCACACCGTATTGATCAGCGACGTGAACATCGGCAAAGCATGCCTGTTCTCGGCCGATGTGAGATACAGTATCCACTTGTTCGGGTTCTGTGTGATATCGGCCGGTGGTTCGTACATGGTTTCGCTAAAACACGTCAGCAGCAGCTTCAGCAATTCGGTGCGCGTTTGGTCGAACGTAGGCGAACTCGTCGGAGAGTGAGCGAAACCCACTCCGGCTTCCCAGATGTATTCGCAACTGTCGATTGCCGACAGCTCTTCGGCTTTGTCCTGAAAATTGTCATCGCTATTTTTTTGGTCGCTCAAGTTTATTTGCTACTTACTGGTCCACTTTTCCGACCAGCGACCACGGTAAAGTCCGGGCAAAACAGCAAATCCTACAATTACTCCAATAAATAATAATACTGCGCTAAAATAAATTTCATACACAAATCGCATTGAGCAGCGATTGAGCCAACGGAATAGAATCGTCCTCATCATCCCCTTGACTCGGTAACGAAGACCAAAAGAAGCCTTTCCACTCCTGGTCCTCAAATATATACGGCAAAATGCGTGTCAACAGCCTCGCACAATTCAAAACCGTTTGTTGTTCATGTTGCGTACGACAACTGTTATCAACAGCTTTCACCAGTTTCTCAACCGCTTTGTAGCATAATGTGGCTAAATTGCTGGGCGCTTCTTCGCGCAGCGCTCGAATCTCCGTTGCTGGTACCAGCGTGAAGATATCCTGCACGCTTGTTACATTTTCGGACCAAAATTGCTCCCAGAATAAATCATCACTGGCATCGATGGGCTGGACAAAATTCTAATTATCTTAAGAGAAGACTTTCGTCGACATTTAACTCACGTCAGATTTCGATGTCAGTTGAACCACAGCCTCCCGAAATTTTAATTTTGTATCAACGTTGCCCATTTTTTGATTATTATTTGTTTCGCTTGAAACGCTGACAGCTGCTGTCAGTGTCAATATTTGACATCTAATTTACGTCATCGCAATGTACTCGTTTCGCTATCAATAAAAAATTGTAGCAGATGTTTTATTGCGCTATTAATCAGTAATCACGTTTAATGTTTACAATTGATGTAAAATCGATCGATTGGTTTAATTAATTTGTAATGGCGCGTTCCTTTGCGCAGCACCGATCCACTTCTTCTGCACATCAATATGGCAGGCACCTATTTCCGCAATGGAAACCCTTATAACTCTGCTGTGTATTGTTGGTTGCCTAATTATGGGTGCTGTTTTTGCTAATTACAACTCATGTTGCTAATTTGATTCTATTTACATAAAAATTGTAAACCACTATGTAAATAAATGTTTTTTAGTTGATAAAGCTTGAATATTATGTGGAAAACATCATCTGTGATAAGAATTGATTGTAGCATTATTAAAAGGTCATCAACGCAGCATACGTAAATCTATTATGAAATTTGATATGATAAGCCAAAATATTATTTAATTTTTGCAATCGATTAAATTCAGTTCATTTATATAAGTCCACTTAATCCATCATGTCGCTACAAAAAATTTCCAAATTCTTGTTCAAAGGTAAATAAATCAACTGATAAAAAATTAATCCAAAATAATAAATCAACAGGTATCAAGGTCTAATTAATTCTCATTTCAGTCTCTGCGGGACCAACAGCAAATTACACAAGATGCTTCAGCTTGCACAAACTAAGCGACGAGCATTTAATGCTCCAAAAAACATGTCGCGATTTCGCCGAAGCTGAATTAAAACCGATCGCTGCGCAATTGGATAAAGAGCACAAATTCCCCGAAGAACAAATAAATAAAATGGGAGAACTAGGACTACTTGCCATTAACGTTTCGGAAAAATACGGCGGCTCCGGACAGGATACTCTAGCACTCGCTGTAGCCGTCGAGGAAATCGCGCGAGCTTGTGGTGGTACTGGTACCATTGTATCGGTACATAACTGCCTTTATGTAAATTTAGTAGAGCGTTGTGGTACTGAAGAGCAGAAGGAAAAATTCTTGAAGCCCTTCACTCGTGGTACTCTTGGCTGCTTCGCGCTAAGCGAACCTGGTACTACCATTCCAAAAATCGCTGTACTTCATATTAATATTAATTAATTGTAGAGGCCGGTAGCGATGTCGGAGGCATGTCCACCACGGCCATCCTGGACGGTGACTCCTACGTCCTCAATGGTACCAAATCGTGGGTGACCAGTGGCAGTAAAGGCAAAGCTGCCGTTGTCTTTGCAACCGTCGATAAAGCCCTCAAACACCGCGGGATCACTGCCTTTCTAATACCATTATCCGCGTCCGGTGTATCATTGGGCAAGAACGAAGACAAACTAGGAATCCGAGCTTCCCCCACCTGCAATTTAATCCTAGAAGACGTACGCGTGCCTAAGAACCAAGTACTTGGCGAACTAGGTACCGGTTTCAAGATCGCAATGGCGCAACTCGATAAAGCACGCGTGGGAATCGCTTCGCAAGCTTTAGGAATTGCGCAAGCTGCGTTGGAAGTCGCTGTTGCTTACGCTGAGCAGCGCAAAACGTTCGGCAAGCCGATCAACCAGCAACAAGCTGTGAAGGTAATTATTTATCTGCATCCTAAATATTGTATAAAATAATTTGATTTAGATTCGTTTGGCTGATATGGCAATCAAACTGGAAGCTGCCCGATTATTAGTGTGGCGAGCTGCCGTTCTTTGCGACGAACCCGGACGTTCCACTAAAGAAAGCTCGATGGCTAAATTAGCTGCAAGTGAAGCTGCCACTTTCGTATCGCATGGTGCTATTCAAATATTGGGGGGAATGGGATACGTAACTGATATGCCCGCCGAGCGTCATTATCGCGATGCTAGAATTACCGAAATCTACGCGGGAGTTAACGACATTCAACGACTAGTCATTGGTGATTTAATTGTTAAAGAATATGCTTAATATTCGATATTGTTATTATTGTGGTGGCTGTATATTTTAAGGGACTGTGTAATGTAAGTGCAAAGCTATTTTTGATATTTCCAGTATTTCTACTTAAGGAGAATATATATTTCAAAACAAAACTTAAATGTAGCACAAACTTAACTTACTAAGAAACCATCTGCTCTTCCATTACCTTCAAGATCCATTCGGGATGCACTTTAGAAATGGACTCAATAATCGAATTGACCTGATAGCACAACGACTGGATTTGCTTATCCCATTGCGGCAAAGTCTCGCGAGCTAAAACGCATACAATCAATACAGCAAATTAAATCGCAAATCTACCCACTCTCAAAATGAACAATCGAATCAATCTGATCGATATATCCGTTCATCCGCCCTTCAGTAATCATCTGACTGGCGATTTTCTCCGCTTTATCGGGATGGATCTCCAAAAGCGCTCCCAACTCCTCAAAGCGAATATTATTATACAGCTTACTAGCCGACAGCAAATTGTGCTCAATAACCGCGCGATCCAAAATAGTCGAACCATCAATAGTGGACGCTTTCTGATGCGGCTGCAAAAGCGCTTCGAAATCCATCAACTCCGAACGTCTGATAATCCGTTCCAAATACATCTTCTCTAAAATCGCAACGGCTGGCAATTGTTGGCAACGTTCGTCTTTGAAGAGCGTCGCCAACATTCGCGATCTTTGTTGACCAGCCGAAGCCAAGACAGTGCAAACTAGCGCGTTTCGCAAAGCAGTCATTCGCTCTTCTTCGTGTACGATCCCGCGATAGCTCAGTTCGTTATAGCGTTGAGCAGCTTCGATGAATTTGCGTCTATAATCCAGCACTCTGGCGTAGCAAACTTTGTAATAGATTTGCAGCTGCTCGTTTCGCGATTCGGCTTGCAACAAACTAGCGCGATTGATAAACGCTTCAGCTTGCACTGGATCGTCATCTTCGAGATACAAACGAGCGATCTTAAGATAAGTCTCTAATTTGTAGTCGACGGTGTATTGCTTTTGGCCGGTTTCGAGGGGAATCCCCACTAATACGGCAGCGGCTTCTCGCCAGTTTTGTATGCGTTCGTAGATGTCCGCCAAATGTTGGCGAATGCTCGCTACTTGTTCTTCAAAGGAAATCACACGTGGTTGCACTTTTTCCAGCATGTAATGTGAGACTTGTTTGGAAACATCGTCGGGTAGTTTCATTAAATGTGCACTTATTTCCGTAAGGATTTGGCGTGAGATTACTAGGCTCACATTTTCGTTTACGACTGAAATTTTGTAATTGATGTAAATGGTTTATTGAAGAGGTTTTAATGCGACTTACTAGCTTCAATAAATATTTGCAAGCAGATGATTAGTTCATTATCGTCTTCTTTTAATATCACTTCGAGAATTGACCGGTATCTAAAAATTTGTTGTTTATAAATTGCGTTTGAGGTTATATTTTTAAATTAGTTACTTTTCAGCTTGGTCTTTATGGGAACCCCCGGCAGTTATTATATTCGTTAGTTGCAGACGAATATTAGTGGCTTTTGCCGACATAATTGTTGTTAAATGTTAATTTTCTGTAGGCGATATTTCACTGTTCTCATTTGTCAACAAAGTGAAACAAATAAAGTGTATGTGGATTTTTTTTTTATAAGTGGGCGGTTCGAGTTCTAGTGTGATCTTTCTCTTACATATTTAACGAAATGTATTAAACAGAGATGGCGTAAACGCTTGCTTACTTAATATTTCCACCACGGTAGAATAATTTATATTAATATAATTAATAATAGTAATTAATATAAATTATAATATCGTCTTATTGTGGGGCGTTTTATCAGCTAACTATTTAATTTCCAAACTTGTATATTTAAAATACACAAGTTTAGAACTATTTTTCAAAACGGTCTGATCAGCTGATTGTCTTTTTTGACAGGTGCTGTCACTGTCTAAATCCGAACTGTCTTATCGCATAACAACAATATACATTTCTTTGTTTATAGTATTATAAAATAAGCAATTGCGATAAAGCACACATATCGTTTTCCGTATTATGATTTTAATTTAAGTCCGAATCAAATAGTAGTAAATTAAAATGTATGCATTACAACAAGGGGAGGCAATTAATAATTGCGACAGTGATAGTGAAAATAGCAATTTCGAAGATGAAGATGAGCTGACACGTATTATTCCACCGGAAGGTAATACTAGACGCTGATTCATACAGCCGTGCTCTTTGAACTATAATTTTTTTCTATTCTAGTGGAAGATACAAAGGAATGTATGAAATCACGCCATATTTTAGGAATCCTAGGATTCCTAGGCTTCGCGAACGTTTACGCTATGCGCGTAAACCTATCCGTTGCTATTGTCGCAATGGTCAATAGCACCGCGTTTCCGCAACCGTTCAGCAACAATTCGTACGATTACTGCCCGATATCTAACACCTCTAACGCTACTATTCCTGTAAATTACCCTACAACATAAAAATATTTAAACTAATTATTTTTTGTTGTAGAGCAACGGCGAATTTAATTGGAACGACCAAACACAAGGCATCGTATTAGGCTCATTTTTCTACGGCTACGTTTTGACTCAAATACCGGGTGGTCGCTTAGCCGAATTATTCGGTGGCAAATTAGTATACGGAATTGGCGTTTTAATCACCGCCGTATTCACCTTGCTCAGTCCGATTGCCGCACGAACAAATTTTACTTTGTTTATTATCGTACGCGTTTTGGAAGGAATGGGCGAAGTAAGACACATTTTTATAATACTTAAAATAATCTAAAATTACTAACTATATCTAAACAGGGTGTAACATTCCCATCGATGCACGCGATGCTCGCGCGATGGATCCCGCCGTTGGAGCGCAGCAAATTCGCAGCCTACGTCTACGCTGGAGCCAATTTTGGCACAATTATATCGCTACCCTTATCCGGATGGCTCTGCTCTTTAGAGCTGGATAACGGTTGGCCGCTGTCGTTCTACTTATTTGGCGTTTTGGGAATTATTTGGTTCTTTTTCTGGTTAGCTTTAGTCTATGATACACCCACGACTCATCCTCGAATCTGTCGTCAAGAGAAAGCATTTATTTTAGCCAGTATTGGGCCACAAGTAATTTATTTCGACTTACCTATAATAAAAGTATTAATTTTTTGGGGGGTTTTAGGATGAAGACGATGCGGCTCCTATTCCATGGTTGAACATGTTAACTTGCGTGCCACTTTGGGCAATTTTGATTACACAATGCGGGCAGTCTTGGGCCTTTTACACCCAATTGACTGAACTGCCGAGCTATATGGCGCAAATTTTGCACTACGACATACAATCGGTAAAAATATCCGCTTAAAATATTTAAACAAAAATAAATCACATGATAATTACAGGATTCTGCACTATCGGCGATTCCCTACTTCACTAGCTGGGTATTCGGCATATTATTCAGCATCTTGGCCGATTGGTTGCTCAGTAAAGGCTACTTATCGTTAGCCACTTCGTATAAAGTATTCAACTCAATTGGTAAACAATTTATACACTTTAAGAAATACTTACTAAACTTAAATGTCTTGCAGCTGCGATAATTCCATCGCTAGGCCTCATAGGAGTGGCCTACGTAGGCTGCAACGGTGTGGCCGTTCAATTCCTCCTAGCGATTCCAGGTGCTTTCGCCGGTGCTGTCTACGCAGGCAACCAAATGAACCACATCGCGCTTAGTCCGAAATTCGCGGGTACCATGTACGGAATTACGAATGCCGCTGCAAATATGTGCGGATTCGTTGCGCCGTATGTTATAGGTACCATCATCGAAGGCCGGGAGACTCTAGGCCAGTGGAGTATGGTGTTCTATTTGGCAGCTGGAATAAATATCGGTTCGAATTTATTTTATGTGGCGTTTGCTAGTGCGAGAGAACAACCGTGGTCGCGATCTCAAAGACTGAGTAGTCATGTTAATTGACAAGCATTGTACCTTGCAATGCTGGTCGAAGCATGATTAGGTGAATTTTTCCTGTAAATAATATTACAAGATTTTTTTAGCTTAAGTAAGATACATTATGGTAAGATTTATTTTGTTGCATTCGAATTGTGCTTTTGTTTTAATTTAGGCTTTATTAAATTGTGATGGTACTTTCAGGTTTAAACTGTCTGGATAACAAATTGTTTTGTTAGAATTTAAATTTAATTGAACCGGCAGAATAAGTCTGATTGCATAAGAGTTATATTTTATTATACTAAATGAAGATTAATTATTTTAATATTAATATTTTTTAATGTGATATTAAGAAGTAGTAGTTTAATAAATATGTACTAATTATAAGAATTGACAATTTTATAGTACAAGTATAAATGTCGAGTTTCTTTTGTATCATTTTTAGAATGAATAATATATTTATTTACTTATGAAATTGTTTGGATTTTTACTTAAAGGGGCCCTTTTACACAAATACAAAAACTTTTATTGGATTAATTGCAACTAACAAAAACAAAACGACCACTCACTAGAATAACGGCGAAAGCAAAGTTAAATTCACAAGATTTAAAACAAACGATATATGCAATTAGTACAGTTATGTACCAAGTTTCAGTAAATCAGTCCAGATCAATCTCTTTTGATATGATTTTTAAATTCTATCATAACTTTCTTCAGTGGTCACGTAAGTTGGTCTGCAACCACTCAACAGATAAATTACGCCATTCTAAAAATAACGAGAATTATGAACGTCCAAAATTATCTAACAAAGCAAACCTTCATTTTAACTGGCAAACTTTTCCAAAAATCAACATTAGGTATCATTTCCATACCCCTAGCTCCACGCAATACATATAAAATCAAAGCGCCCCCTATAAAATAAATCACAGCTGCAATTGCGATAAGTAGAAAAAATATAGATGCGCCACTCATTCCTTCATGATGTTCATCAATTAAACATGCATGTGGAGACGATAAAAGTAGCGTCTACAACAAACCAATATTACTAACAAATCGTAATTAAATATAGGGCACTAACATTATGAGTGACATCAATTATCTTAATAAAAGGCGAACTTAAATCATTACAAACGAGTTGAACCGATGCAGATAAATTCGTCTTATCCTTAAACACTATCTCGTAATGATCCGAATTCGCATCCGCTTTTTCGTAGACAATTTCGCTACTTTTACCCAACTCCTTAATTGACTCGAGAACTGGCGCTGATGCATTATAGCGAACCAACTAAAAAACAAAACTTAAATTTAATGGTTTTACAATTCGCCATACTTACTGCAGCAGTTGTTGTAAAATTGCTAGCAAATTTAGTATCAATGTAGATTTTAGGATCAAAAAGCACATCGTGACAACCATGAAAATAATAAGTCACTTTCGATGTGCGATCCGAATCCTCCAAGAATTTCGAACTTGTATCCTTGAGCAGTTCGGACAAATCGAGCTTTTTACCATCGTCGGTGCGACAAAGGCACGGATTTTCAAGGACGCATTTATGGGAACTACTATCACTTTTGACCGTTATAAAACCCAACGCGAATATTATTAGGAGACTTTTTTTGGCCATGATTCATATTTTATTTTTCTCCAATTAATTTAGGTTATGTTTTGTTGAAATGTCAAAATGGGGTGCGTTCCGCCATGTTGTTAATAATTTATTGCAATAAATACTTAACTTATATTAATTTAAATTATAAGAAACAATTAATTAATAAAAATAATTATTAATAATTGTATTTTTATTAATTAAAATTAATTTAAGTAGTAAATTATTGCAAAATAATTTGACCGGAAATTACCGAACGCCATTGTTATGATTTGCAAAAAGTCAAATCCAAAACAAGCAGCAATGTGTACTTTAAAAATTTGTGCAATTAGATTAAAACCCTCTTATCTTACGATAAGATTCAATTCGCAACGAAAAATCAAGTAAAAATGACCTCAAAACCGATCGTAGTCGTGGGGTCATGTATGGTCGATTTCGTCAGCTACACACCCCGTTTGCCCAAAGCGGGCGAAACGATTCACGGCAATAAGTTCGCTACAAATTTTGGGGGCAAGGGTGCAAACCAATGTGTGGCCGCTGCGAAATTGGGAGGCAAAACCACTTTGATCGCTCGGGTAAATTATATAACACATATAATCTTTCTTACCTTGAATTTAAATTTTCCTAAAGGTAGGCGACGACGTTTGGGGCGATAAGTACATCGCCGATTTGGCAAGGAACCAGGTGAACGTCAAACATGTGAAGAAGACTCCCAATAGTAGCAGTGGTATCGCACAAATTATTGTGTCCGAATCGGGCGAGAACCAAATCGTCATTGTAGCTGGCGCCAACCACAAGTTGAGCGTTGAAGATGTGGAGCAGGCTCAATGCGAGATCAGTTCAGCTGCGGTTGTTATTTTGCAGCTGGAGACTTCCGTGGAGGTGGCGATTCGCACCATTCAACTTTGTCGCGGAGTATTTTTATAAAGTTCCTTTCGTAAGGAAGTTTTAATTATGCGTTTTGTAGATTTCTATTTTGAATGGAGCGCCAGCTCTTCAAGAGTTTAATCCATTGCTCCTACAGCTGCCTACAATCTTCTGTGTTAACGAGTCTGAAACTTCGATTTTCACGAACCTGCCAGTGAATAATAAAAAGTATTATTACTAATTTACTGGAATATTTGCTAAACAATTATTTTCTGCAGGGAAGCTGAAGTAGCAGCTCGAGCTTTGATCGCTAAAGGCTGTAATAGTGTCTTGATAACTTTAGGCCCTCAAGGCGCTATTTATGTAACGAAAGATAAAGTCGTGGATGTGGCAAGTCCATCTGTAAAATGTGTGGATTCGACTGGAGCTGGCGATGCTTTTATTGGAGCACTCGCTTTTCTTTTGGCGAATAGTGATTTGAAAATGGAGAAAGCGATTGAAGTCGCTTGCAGCTTAGCAGCTGATAGCGTAACTCGGCCTGGTACTCAACTCAGCTTCGCTGGTCCTGATGCCTTAGAGAATTTATTATTGTGATGATAATTCAAGTTGCAAGTGTGATTTTAGGTTTAGAATTCAGTTGGTTATTAACTGAATTGATTTTTATAAAAACTAACATTTTAATGTCATGTAAATATCAATACAAATCTAAAATGTACAAGAGAAATATCGGTAGTTCTAACAAATCTAATCACAGTGCTGTACAAGTTAAAGAAAAAACAAACAAGTTGAATATTATAATAAAATGTGATAGAAAACATCAAACACTTAAGCCTACATACTTTTTTTTATTTTTCGTTAGATAATATAGTTTAAAAACTTGCAATAAGTTTGAATTATCAACAATTAAAAATATTCTTCTATTGCGCTTGATAAACAAATAGAAGAAAATAAAAACAAAATTAATAATATACACATCTAAAAATTAATATAGAACCACATCCCTGATTTTCATTAAAATAAAAATGTTTCATATTTAATAATAGATATTCACAATATTATACAACATATCTTACAACAAGAAAAACTAGAAATTGATTTGCGCAAAACTAAAACCAAATAAAATACTATTTAAAATAGAAAATAAAAGGTACAAAAAATCTAAAACAAATAAACTAATTAGATCCAATAATTAAAATTAAGAGCACAGCCTCATTTGTTTTCCAACTCAACAAATTCAAGTTTAAGGCAATTTCACTTAAACTAAAACAAAAACAAGATATTCAGCAATATTACATATTTACCTATCGACGAAGCGGCTGCATCATATAACACGTATACATCGGATTCGACTGCGCTCTTTGCAACGCAGCCGGATCTTGATACTGTGTCTGCGCAGCCATATTCACCATCTGCATGGGTATCTGCCCATTATTAATAAACCCAGCCGAATTCGTAATATAACTAGTTACAGCGCTGGGCGATTGCTGCGGCGCCATCCGATAACCATTCATACCATTATACAACAAATTCGGATTCAAAGTGGTCACATTCTGCGTCACCCTTCCACCCGCCGTATTCTGCATATGCTGCATCGCCGCCACATTCGCCGAATTCCTACTCGCCGATCGCGCCAAATTCTGCCCAATCGGCGGCGTTACCGCCCCACCCAACTGATTCACATTCATCTGTGTCGGATAATACTTGTGATAATTCAACACGGGCTGTTGAATATTCGTCGGGGGCGTCAAATTCCGCACACTTTGCTGCTGCAACATTTGATGCGTGGTCGGCGGCGGGGTCATATTCGCATGCGTATGATGCGCGGGGGGCGTCATTGCGGACGGCGGCGTGTTGCAATTACTCGGCGGAATCATATCCAAACCGTTCGTCAACTGCTGCAACTTCGCCAAACTACAACTCGAATTACCCGCGGCTTGATTGGCTTGCAAAACGGGCGCAGGCGTTGGTGTAACGGACG
This sequence comes from Cryptophagus acutangulus, assembly GCA_963556235.1. NCBI lineage: Eukaryota > Metazoa > Arthropoda > Insecta > Coleoptera > Cryptophagidae > Cryptophagus > Cryptophagus acutangulus. The sequence continues at coordinate 821,347 of OY744568.1, read as the reverse complement.
CATGCGGATTAGTAGCTTGTATGTAGAAATTCGTAGCTCCCGCTCCGGAAGTGACAGCGCAACTCGGCGATGGCGCTAATTTCTGATGCGACTGTTGCGCAGCGGCCATACTGCGATGTTGCTGAATAACAGTCATCGGTACACTTACATAAGTGCTGCTGGTACCTTGTACGCCGGCAGATGGCGGGAAAGCTTGCGTGGTAACAGCGGCAATCGGCATATAACTACTTTGACTGATCACCGAGTGATGGTGCGCATGATGCGGATGTTGATGGCCGCCTAGCTGATGGTGGGGATAACCTTGATGCATGAAGTGCTGCTGATGTTGTTGCATAGTTTGATGTTGCACGACCGCCTGATTCGGACTCGCTTGCATATGTTGTTGCACGACACTAGGTGGCGTTGCACGTTGCACATGTTGCTGCGTGGCAGGCGGCGTGGCTCGCATATTATGCTTGCTAGACGCACGATTATTAATCGCACGTTGTTGCTGCAATTGCCGCTTGGTGTTTTGTTGTTGTTGCTGCATTTGTATCGGACTGGAAGCCGGCACACTTGTACTGGTGTTGTTCTGCTGCAAATTGAGGTTATGTTGCACCGTGCAATCGTAATTCGTTTGCGGATTACTGTTCGGTTGTTCGACACTAGTTTGATTCTGTATATCGCTTGCGATTGACGCTGGACTTTCCAGTCCTAACTGTGCGACATCCAACTCGCCGTAATGCAAACTGTGCACAGAATTCGTCGTCGAATCCGGCGTGTAAACACCCATCGATGGAATATTATCGGCCGGCTTGTTAATAACTTGTTGATGTTGCTGATTCACATCCACCTCCCCGCTTTTATCGTCGTTTTCATTCTTCGCCTGCTTCGCCACCACTTTATTATTGTAGTGATGATTGTGATGATGCTGATCGTGCAAATGTTGCTGCTCCATCTTCTGATTTTTCTTATCCGCTTCCTTTTTAGGCGAGATATTCTTCTCCTTCTTGGCGCCGCTCGATTGATGCGGCGTATGACGATTATGTTTCGAATTCGACGACATACTTTTCGTCTCTTGCTTCGGCAACATATCTAGTGGCGAAAACTGTATCGGCGGCATTGTACTATACGCTTGATAATTATTCTTCGTCGGATCGTAATAAATACTCTTCTCCCACGCCAAACGTTCCCACTGCCACTGATTATACTGCGCCTGGGTCATGTGATAATTCTGCGTAGCCAGCGCACTCGCCGCCATTAAAGCTTCACTATCCATATGCACTTTAGGCGGCTTCGCTTCATAAGGTTTCTCTTCATGCACCATTTTCTGATGGTAATGTTTCTCCTCGTGCTTCTTCGGCAACAGCATCGGTTCTTCTTTCGGCTTGATCGCAACAGGTGGCGGTTGCGGTTTATGCTCAATAATTGGCTTGCACTCTTTTGGGGGCGGTTGCGGGGGCGGCGGTGCTAATACTTTGAGTGGCTCTTGCTGTATGGGGACAGAATGATGTGGTTGTACGTGATGGTGGTGGTAAATTGGTGGAGTTGGTACTGCAACAGGTGGAGGAGGGGGTGGAATTTGAGTTGGAGGTTTTGGAGTTGGTTGTTCGAGTACCACTGGTTTTTGGATCACTGGTTGAGTCGGCGGTAATTGTTGCACTGGTTTTTCAATCACTGGGGGCGGTTTTTCTATTATAACTGGGGGTGGTTTTGTTACAATTGGTGCAGGTTTCTCCACAATTGGAGGAGGTTTGGCTACTACCGGGGTCGGTTTTTCTTCCGCTACAATTATTGGTGGAAGTGTTTCAACAATTACCGGTTTTTCTATAATTGGTGCAGGTTTCTCAACTTTTGGCGCTTCTTTTACCTCTTTAGCTGGTTCTGGTTTGTCGGATTTCGCTTCTTCAACTACTGGTTGCACTGGTTTAATATTATTAGCACCCACTGTAATAATTCGCTCCCGATCGTCATCGTTCTTCTCAATTTCCATATCGGCCGATTGTCTTCCGCTAAGTTCCTCCGACGCACTTTCTTTAACCTCCGGTGTCTCAACAACAACTGGAATTTCAACTTTTTCGCTCTTCTTTTCCACATCAACCGGACTAGCAGTCTCAGCAACTTTAACTTCCTCGACTTTCTCTTCAACCGGCGGCGGCACTTCAACAACAGCCTTAACTTTAACTTCTTCCTTCTTAAGCACAACAGAACTTTGCTTGGAAATCTCCAGGATTTTCTTATGCGAAATCGTCTTAATTTTCTGCCCATCGATTTCCGTTTCCGATTCCGAAGTGGTCGAATAAATCGGCGAGTTATCGCTCTTCTTATAATCCTTAACAGCCGCAACCTTCTCTTCAACTTTATCCTTAACCGGACTAGTTTTCGTAAATTTATACGTAGTTTCTTTCGGGGTAAGTTCATCGTTTTCCATTTCATCGTCCGCTTCAGCGGCATCTTCCTCGGTTGAAATACGCGAAGCCGCTCGCTTAGCTTTATCCGGCTTACTTTTAATCCGCTTCTCAATCGAAGTGGCTGGCAACAACGGAGACGTTTTCTTTTCTTCGTTGCGCTTCTCCTTTGGAGGCACCAACACTTCATCATCCGACTTCTCGGAAATTAGAGATTCACTTTCACTATCGCGCTGCAGCAATTTATTCTTCATCAACTCGGGTAGCGTCAATTGTTTCTTATTCGGTTCCAAAGTTCTGCGAGCTTTACCTTTAACCCAACCGCGCTTCTTCTTAGCCGACGACTTGGGCGTCGCTAATTTCGATGGCTTTTCGTCTTCCACTTGAATCACCTCCTTAGGTTCTTCCACTTTAACCTCCATCTTCACTTCCTCTGCCACTTTTTCTTCCTTACTTGCCTCCAACTGCTTCTTAACACGCCGTTGCGACCACCTTTCCCCAGCAGGTTTCTCTTTGGTTTGTGAATTGATTGACCGCTTCGGTCGACTAAACGGCGTGGTCGTTTCCTCCACCACTGGTTTGGCTTTCTTTGGAGTTTCAATCGCCTCAACTTTCGGCTTCTTCTTCGGATGCAAAGCCTCGTCGCTTTCCTTCTCACTAAGCGGCAAATCACTTTTACGCTTCTTAACATCGCCAAACGTGGTTTCATTAAATTTACTCGGCCTGGTGCGCTTCCTACCGGACGACGTCAACTCAATATCCTCCTTAACTTCAACAAGCGGCTCAACTTTAGGCGTCTTGGGAATTCGCGGGGGCGCAACCGAAATCTTCCTCTTCTTCCCGCGCTTCAACTTCACACCGGGCTGAGATTCGATTATAATTTTCTCGGGCAACGGCACGATTATATCCGCCGTTTCGTTCAAACTGGAATCCTTCTCCGTATCGGACTTCTCTTGCTCCCTAAACGGATTAATCGTCGACGAAACCAGCGGCGTCCACCGCAAACATTCGGAATCGATTAAAATCCGCGTCTTGGATCGCTCCATTTTCTCAGCATGCGCATCGACTTTCTTCCATTCGATCGTAATCGTCGGCACTTTAGAACTTGTCGACTCGTTTGCGGTAAACTTAATAAATTGTAACAATTGCAAAGCGGTAGCGATGTCGTGGCAATACATTCCCGTCTCTTTGCTGATATCCGTAAGTTTGATTTCTTCGTTGCGATGTTTGTGGAAATATTCGAGCACGACGGATTTCCAATAGGCGTGATACGAAACGCGGCCTAAATCGGATAGCGGCTTCTCCGGCGTTCCAGGCTGGCCTTCTTCTTTCGACAACAAGTAACCTGAAATATTTAACAATAATTAAACTCGTCGAGTTTTAATTAAATGACGTACTAAATTCGATTAAAAATCGTCCAAATCCTTGTCGCTGATATTGAGGCATCGTCATGATGCAAGAAACGTTGTACTTTTGCTGGCAATGTTTCTCCTTTGAAAAGTATCCTACCAAATGACAACCTTTCTTGTCATTCTTGGTCAAAACGTAAAACAAAAACGGCTCTACGTCGTAATACAGCGTTTTGTGATCGAGAAACAATTTAGCCAACAAACATAAATTCTGACAATATATTTTATTAACATTGCCATCGACTTCGAACACGGAAATATCGTTGCAGCGATAAATCTCCGTTGCGGGTGGATGTCGCCAAGTGCATTTATCCTGATGGCGTTCAAGTACCGCTTTATTCTTCGTGTACTTTAAACAAAACTCGCAAAGAAACAATTTGGGTAAACGTGCGTACTCTTGCGGAAACGGACTGGAATACCACGTTTCGATCTCGTACTTCCCGAACTCGATCGCAGCCGGACATCTGCCTTGCTGCTGCATCAAATGCGACGGCGAAATTATGATGTCGTTGTTTTCGGGTGGTAGAAGAGCAGCCGTAGCGGCATTAGCGCGTTCGCGAGTCTCCTTGAATAAATCCACATCCTTTTGTGTGACGCCGGGCGGCAATTGCGGCGGCTTCATTAAATCTACAACCACAAAAAAACCAAAATTCGATTGCATTGTTTAAAATGTTTACATATTCACTTCAAAATTTGAAGGTAAAAAGCGGTCGCATAAATTGAACCAGTCCGACAAATAAATTTCTGAGATAAGTTTTTTGCGCAGATTGTTTGGAGGGAGAAGCGCGCTAAAAAAATGTGTCAGCTGTACCTTTACAAAAAGTTGTTGTAGAAATAAAATTGCTGGTCGTTCTAGTTCAATTTATGCTGTGGTTTTATTATTTCGTATAATTTTAGTACCTTTATGAAAATTAAATAAATGCACATGCAATAATATATTTAATATTTTGTTAATAATTATCTTATCACCAAAGAGAAGGATTATTTAATATTTTTTTAATAAAATAGTTGTGATAGCTATGCCAATTGATACTTAAACCAGTTATTTGTAAATCAGACAAGTATTACCAGAAATAATGTGTGAAAGCTGAAGAAATGTGCCAAGTTGGTTTTGTATGTAATGTCTGTAATAAAATTATACAACCACAACTAAATAAAATACATGCATTGTTAAAAATAAATAAAATAAGCCAATATTGCAAAAGCGGATCCAGTATCCTGGATTCACTTTTTTTAAATAAATTAATTAAAGCCCACCATGCAAGCGAAGAGGCGCATAAATAAAACAACAAAATAATACTGTGAAATAGAAATAATAAATGTGTGTAGTCGATTTATTTTTCCTTTCTGTATATTATGTGGCAAATGATTGAGAGAGGATATTGGATTTCCGATCTTACCGGTCTGATTGTTGGTAAACGGCAGCACCGACATTGGATTGGCTGTCTGTGTGGTGGTTGTTGTTAAATTGCGCTTTTTCATTGATCGTGCCACATGATCCTGATCGACCGACATTGACTTATTATTTGCCATCGTCACAACACCACCGCCACTGCCGCCACCCGAAGGGGACGGCATAGCTTCACTCTTTATTTTCCTTCTCTCTAGTTCATGCTGTTTTGAATTTACAGCCGTTTTTACTAAACCAGACGGCGACATATTTTTTGTATCATCTTTACTAGTACTGCCAGCAGGACAATTACTAACAGTACTATTATTAAGGGACTGGGAAATTACGGGACAGGACTTTTTCGACTTTGGCGTCGGCGGCGGTTCAACCACCACTTCTTCCTCCTTAACGTCCTCTGACTCCGGTTCCTCCGACTCCGCATCGTCATCCTTCACATTCGCTTTGCGCCGATTCAAATTATAATTCGGCGGAGTCGCCCGAGCCCCGCGAGTGACCGTCGGCGTTGCAAACAAATGCGACAACCCATCAAACAACCCCTTCAACTGCCCGAAACCGCCACCGCGATTCTTATCCGACTTGCTATCATCCGGCTCGCTTTTCGAATTACCTTGGCTTTTCGGAGTCGAAGAGGCCGCCGCGGCCGCCGCTGCGAAGCCCCACGGTTGGTCCTTATTATCCAAACTTATACCGCTAATGCTACCAAAAGTTTCCGTCGCTTTATTCGTATTATTGCTAAATATCGCAGCGTTATTCGCGAGCTTTACATTATTCCTCGTGCTGCGAATCGGTTTTTGTTCGACGGACGATGAGTCGCTGTCGGAATCGGACGAATCGTCTGATGATGCATCGGACGAGCTACTTGACGATGTCGAAGATGAGCCGGGGCTTGATTGTACGACCTTCTTTACCACGCGAACCGGAGTCGCTTTTTTATTATTATTATTATTATTATTGTTGCTACGATCGGTAGTCGGCTGCTTTTTATTGTTGTTATTGTTATTATTATTATTGATAGTATCCGATTTCGATTTAATATCATTTTGGTTCGCTTTAACCGCTTGTTTGACATTATTAACATTATTTGTCGCCTTAGTAGCGACAACCGGCTTTTTCGCTTCATTATTAACAACCTTCTTCTTTTTATTCTTAGCTACCTCGCTTTTAACATCGACCTCTTCCGCGACACTAGTTTCGTCGTCATTCTGCTTCTTATCGCGCTTTTTATCCGCGTTGAAAGCAGACAACCGGAAGAATTTCTGCTTCTCCTTAGACATACGATCGTGCGTTTCGAGTCGATCCATTGGATTCTCCGCTACTAAATTCGAATTGGATGATTGGACTGGTTGAGAAGTCTGGGATTTGGTTGGGATGGACTTTTGTTGTGTTGTTGTTTTAGTCGTACCGTCATCGTCGTTGTCGCTGCTACTGCTTTCACTCTCTTCACTCAACGACGGTATCCTAGACTTTCGATTATTTACTTTACCGACGACACTTGAAGTGGGTGTCGACACTGCTGATGTCGGTGGTGTTCTACAAACAAAACTTTACTATTTACTATTTAAAATAATTGCAAAAGTGGCTCACTTTGGTGCAACTTTGTTGTTGTTTTTAATTTTCTCGCGGACTTTATCAATTTTCTTCTTGACCGCACTGCCAACTTCCGCTTTGCGTGTTTTGACATTCTCGTGATGGCCGAGACAATGCCGACAGCGCCACGGACATTTCGGTTTCTTCTCGGCGGGCGGATCTAGACAGCCCATGTGATAATTCCGCTCGCAGCTGCAGCAGCATAGTAAACATGTCGAAACACCCGTATTACCTTCGGAAAAAATATTAATATATGTAATCAACAGGAAATATAAATCCTTACCACATCCATCGCAAGTTTTACAATCTTCACAAAACCATTTGCCGCCTTTGCTTAGCAAGCCGGCCAATTCAGGGCCGGCTGAGGTACAAGTTAGATGAACGTACGAACCGCATTCGGAACAGGCACTTAATTTTTCAGCGGCACCACCTCGATTTTGGGTCTCAGTGCCCAAACATTCGGTACAAATAGGCAATTGTGGAGCCGTCTAAAAATACACAATTCATAATTCAAATTCTACAACAATTTGGAAAATAACTCATGCACTACTTCACTAAAATCACGATTCTAATTTGTTTTCATGATAAACAAATGTCAAAACAACATCCGGTAGTTATGATTTTAAATTTCCCGCGCTGCTAAAATTGAAGGTAATTAATATGGCGCCAAATTCAAATTTGGTGCTGTCACAAGTCACGTGTTCTAATGAAAATTAATGAGGGTTATTTTCAAGGGGCGTAACATATAGGCGTGAGAGAAGCACCCTTGCTGTTTAATTGTATGCATTTCGATGATGTGAAAAACTAACCACAGACTAAATGCAAACACAAAACAAGTCGCCGTTAAATTGTGTTTCAGTTGAAAATCGATTTATCATCAAGCTATCAACACATGTCGCCTGTTATTTTGTAGAACTGTCAAAAATCATTCCCGCGCCACTTTGATAAAAAATAGTGTTTCCTATACATTTTACAAATAAACTTCCGCTTTCATTATTTACATTTTCGTTGCGGTTGAATTAAAAAACATCGCTCGATATGCTACATTTATTTACGTAACGAGGTTTTATATTTGAATATTTAATGTGGTTGGAAAAACCATCAAGGGTGGCGCAAAACTGGTTTGCGTAAGTGAAATTAGACCCGTATGATGTAAATTCACCCCGCTAAAGCTAATCACCTTTTACAATTACCACTAAATTTAATAAAAATCGGCAAGTTTACCTTTGGTTGTACTTCAAGTTCGTCCGATTGTTCCGACAGCCGTTTAGTGACAACCGGCTCCTGCTTCTTCTTCACACTGGGACTCACTTGATGATTATAATTGTACTTGAAACTCTTACCGTCCGACAAAATCAAGTTTCTCGTAACTGCACGTTTCGTTGCCATTCGCAGCGCACATTTCAAATCATCCTCGCCACTTTCCACCACCGTATGCGACTGTCGCAAATACTTTTCGATTGATTTCAATGTGGAACCGTCACGTTCGCCCAATTCCCGAACCGCTTTCGCCACCACCTTACTCAAATCGACACCTTGCTGTATTTTCAACGTGCGGTTTTGCAAACCGCCCGGATCCTTATAGGAGCTCTGTCCTTTGTTGAACACTTTAAGGACGCTACCCTCCTTCACAGCTGCTTCCAGATGTTCGGCAACGACGTCTTCGTGAAAATCGTGATGCTGGCGGATCGCATGGCAGATGCGTTCGACACTCGGTCGTTGTTTCTGCGAGCGGATTTTTCGGATCGCGTCCAGAATCCATTTCGACCAAGTTTCCTGGGTCACTTCTTCGGGCTCGCCCATTTCTACTGCAATATATGAACTTCAAGCATGTTTTGATTCGATACATCAAATGTCAGGTGTTTGATGAAGTAAATTAGTATTGATTATGTAAATTATCGACTAACATTTTATTTATTAGATTGTTAGTCTAAACCAGCCGGTGTTTTCCAGTTAACTATTAAATACCACGACGTATTATTATCGTAATGATCGTTAAATACATTGTTTTAACAGTTAAAGCAATTAATTGTTGTGTTTTTAAAAAGTTTGTGTACAGTTTCGATGTGACAGAAAAATAGCGAAGCGGCGGCCGAAATTTCAACCCTACTAAACATATTTTTGACGTTTATTAAGCCAAATGTCACATGTCCCGCATATTTTTATAACAATAATATGTCAAAAATATGTCTAATATTTAAACCAACCAAAATAAACAAATAAAAATTCCCGAAGCAACACTACGAAGCGGCGGCCAAAAATTCCCACCCTACTAAGCCGAAAACTACTTTTGCCAAATATTTCTACATATAATAATAGAACCAAAAATCAATTATCACCTGTCACAACTCAACCCAATTAAAAAATGACTTTCTATCATCCAAAACAAGAACAATTAAAAAACCCAAAACAGTATGACGAAGCGGCGGCCAAAAATTTTCCTCCCAACTCGCCCGAAACCGACTTTCCCCATAAATCGAACCAATTTTAATTGAAAAAAAGTGCCCAACTTTTGGTAAAAAGCAATCGAAATGGTTGTGCAACATCGAATGAGTGTGTTAAGGCGCGTAAATGAATCCCGTCGGAACAGACCGACGGGTAGCCATCTTTTATGGGCGAGAGAGGTGAACAGGCCAGACGAACCAAATATTTAACCAACTATTAAAGCACTTTGCCACTAAGCCACCACATTCTAATCAAACTCTAGCCCAAACTACAACATGCAACTACAAATTAGCAAAAACAATTGAGGGAATTACTCACTTTTTCAATGGGAAAACGGGCTTTAGAAAACGAACCGACTATCGTCAACCATCCGGCGGTAAGTAGCAGCAATTCTAAAACATTCCATGGCCTGGTACGATCGTTTGCCGTCGACTCGACAAACAAGCCTTTCATCGCACATTTTCACACTACACAAAAAAAAATTATCGGACACTTTGTTGCAATGGCACTGTTTAATTATCCAGATGTGTGAGAATTAAATTCGATAAATTATTATATCGATATCACAACAAAAGGTTAATAATATTGTGACGACAAAATGGCTAAAAACAGCGCGCGCATTCATTTCAGGTCCCTTCAGACCCCGTAAACACCTTTCAAAACAAGATCAAAGCAGGCTAGGCACATAATATGGATAAATAAACGACGACGTACTTCCGTTTGTTTCGTTTCAACTCAATCGAACATAAATTCTCGTTTTGGAGGCGTTTATGCGTCTCGGGGATGCCGTCGCTCCTGTCTCTTGTTAACATTATGTCATTGATTGTGCCACCATGTGACTAAAGTTAACAATTTTATTTGTTGTTGCTATTAATGTAATTGACGAATTAGTATTAATTACCAATTTCGACGTTACTAGTAAAGGTATCTCATTAAAGTTGACATGGCTAATTAAGCTAATTTTTATGTTTAGTGGTTCATTACATTGTAACAATTGATTATTGAATAATTATTTTGAATTTTAAATTTGCCACTTCAAAGAATTAACGGCAGATGTCAGCACGATACTCAATTAGTTGCATGTAATTGATCCTAGATGGCCTATAATTAGCAATTTTTAATTAATTAGTAATATTTATTCGATTTGCATTAAATAGAAAACTTTTTAGTAATCCACCAAACGAATAAATTTCAAAAAATAATTCTGCTGCAATAAGTTTGAGAATTTTTATTCTCCCCACTACAAATTTTTTCATAACCAAAATTTTTCAAAAGATTGTCCAAAAATTACTGCACCAATTAATTTACTCATTCAACTCTTCATACCCGACTTAAATCCCAGCCCATCATTCCTCCGGCCCCTTGGTCAGCGAAAAAGCGACCCTCATCGACTTCTGCATATGCTGCAAAACCGGACACATCTTGTAAGCAGCATGATGCCCTCCCCCGCAATTGCAACAAATCGGACTGCATTTCGGCGTAGTGCAATCTTCCAAATTGTGCGGCCCTCCACATCGCACACATCGCATCTCATTCCTGCAATACGTGGACGTATGGCCAAATCCTTGGCACTTGTAGCATTGCACTACCTCAATCCAATTATCCGGTCGCTCCTGCGAAGTATCCACGAAAATCGGGAAGAACGAAGCGCAATCGTAAAAATTCAACCCTTCCTGGTACAGTCTTCTCACATGGCATGCATTTAGCACCTCGACAGTCACCTGGTTCCTTTCTCTGGTGATCTCGCCGAAGGTGATGCTTTGTCGTCTAAGTGCATTCTCGATTTCCAATTTTGAGATGCACCAAGGTAGATCTTTGATTGTCACGTTATGTCGATAGCGCACTTGACTCGAGTTCAAAGTGGCGACTTGAATGGGCATTTTGAAAAGTTTAGCCAAATCGATTTTCAAAAAGCGATCAACGTCTTCATTATCGGTGAAAATTGCAATTATGCCGCAAATTGTTTTCTTCAGTTTGTAGTCTTTACGGAACATTTCCTTGATTTCCGCTTTCAGGATGTTCAAGTCTAGGCAATTGCCTGTGTTGTCGGTGTTGTTCACTGATGTCAAGTACAATGGGTAAATAGTTTCGACATTGTCGTTGCAAACCGGCTTTTTTGCAGCAGCTGCAGCAGCATGTCGATGTCGTCTCTTTTTCAGTTTCGATTTTTTGGAGACCGCATTATTCTGCTCCAAAGAACTCTTTTAAAATTATTTAAAAATTAGTACGAATTATTTTAATAGATTTTTAGTTACATTAGATGAAGATGTGTTCGTCGATTGGGAAGCAGAAGAGCTTGTATTATTCTTGATTGGGTTCTCTTTGGTGTTGGGTTCGTTTTCGTCGTTCATTTTAAGTCAGGAAAAGTCTAAATATTTCAAATAATAATTTACTTAAGAGTTTTAAATTTGCCGCGCCAAATCACAAGCTTGTAGTTGGTAAGCCCGTCCGATAAATCGGTGCGTAACCATGGTAACAAGATGGCGCGGCAAATTTAAAACGCTTCTTCGAGTTTTGAAAGTAATAGGCTATAAATATGTAGTAGAAAAAATTCAATAAACTGCTCGTTAAGCTTAAATAATTAAGGCAAAAACTGCCCTTTAATTAAACCTTCGAATAGTTTATAAATATTGCAAGAAATTTTATCGATCAGGCAATTCGATAGTTTTGTAGGCCACATCATCTAATAAATAGTACTATGTCATAAAAGAGATGAAAGTGACCCGGATACCTTGTCGTTCTGCATCATTACTTTATTTAGGTATACTTGAGGAGCAGGTCACTTGGAAAAATGATGCAAGAAAAACTTGTCAAGAAAACTATCGGAAAAAATTTAAAAAAAATTGGAAAAAAATTGAGAATATTGGAAATACTTTCAAAGCATGAAAAATGCGTCCAAAATTATTGCTATGACTCTAGAAGCCAAAATATGTCGAATATGAAGGACAATAATTTGGCCCTAAGGTGCTAAGGGATGATTTTGGCATAATTGCAATGCTTATCGAAATGCAACTCACATTTAAACGCGAGTAGAAAATGCTCTTTTACAGACTAAAAAAAAATGTGTAAAGACTGACCTAGAAATCGTCAAAGACGTTTTCAATTTCGTTTCCAAGTGGCGGCACGACAACTCTTTGAACGCACATATAAACAAAACGAGCAGTCTGCGCCCGTATTCCACTGGCAACACCACACTGTGGACACGATGTGATACTTTCCTGCCTCGCAAACAACCACCAAAAATATTGACTAGAAAAAAAAAACAAATATTGCTTTGTAGGATTGTTTTTGTGACATTAGCAAAAATGCGTTTGACAAATCGAGTGATGTATCTTGTTTTTTTTGTTCTGTGCGCGCTTGGCACGCACGGAAAGCCGTCGTTGTCATTTAATTTGCCTGGACCTTTTTCCGGATTTGTTAACAAGCATCAGAATCGGGCCACTTTGAAGATGTACAGTGGAAAACGGGTGCGAAATGATTCGATTCGAATGGTCTATTTCCATGATCAGACTGTTGCGGTTGTAGAGCTTGGACCCAAAAAACTACTTTTGAATTGCGAATTAATTGAAATTCAGTAGGTATTTTTACAATTGTGCATTTTTGTTTATTGGAAAGTTATTAATTATGGCTTAAGGTGATTTATGGGTATGCTAATTGAGTTTTCTAATTTTTAATGAGTAGTTACAACTTCTTGATCTTAGTTTAGTTAAGTCGCGAAAGTAGATCAATCGCGGTGTTTTGGTTAAAGTTCAAAATTAATTCAGTTATGCAATTTTATTAGGGAGCTTTCTTTTTTTGGTATCAATTTTTCCACTAACTTATTTAATATGTAATAATTAATTCGAAATGAAATAACGTTATTACACAATAAAACAAAAGCACATTCGAATCAACGTAGTCTATTAATTATTAATTTATGAATTATAATAATCAATAGCATTTGGATAATATACATAAAGTCAATAAAAGTTGCCAGTACTGAACCAATTTTGTAATTATTGTTTAGAAAACCTTCAACTGCGATACTTTTCTAATTACTCGTTTAAAAATAATCAACAATTCTCCTAATTAAAAATTAAAAAACTTGAGTTTACTTCGAAATATTGAAAAAGTCATTAATATTTCTTATAACGTTAGTTTTCCACTTAGAAATTACAAAAGCCATTATATATTAATTAGCATAAGTTGTACAACTATTACAAAAGCAATATTTTGCAATACGACTGATAATGGTAAAAATGTAAATAATGTTTTATGCAGTTCAAGGCAATAAAGAGAAAAATAGCAATTCTCAAACAAAATTAAATTATAGTAAAATAATTCTTGCATGCCATAATCTAGTGTTAATTGTTTGTTATTAAATATTGCAATTATCTGCAGCAACTTTCACGCATGTATAACAGGGCAATATGAATAATAATGCATTCTAAAACATTTTCTTTTTTAAATGGCACAGAGAGACAGCAGGTATATACGCGCTTTCGTTAAACCGTTCAAGAACAAGAACAAAATGCAATAATAACTGCATTTTATAAATAGTTTAAAAGTTTACTAAACGTTCGTCTATTGTAATTCAAATTAGAAACTCACAACAGTTAGGTATTCTTCAAAACCGTCTTCTTATTGTTTATTATTATTACTTTATAACGCGCTTAACAAAAGTTAATTTTACAGTTTCTATTAAAAAATTAAAATTATTAGCGCACAAAAATTAAATTTTGTATTAAATTTTTATAGAGAACCCGACCAAGCAATCAAATCCCTCGGAGAATTGCAATCAGTATCCCGACCGGTTGGTATAACTTTTAGAGAAATGTTAACATTAATGAAGCAATGCAAAGAACTGGAGGAGATAATCAACCACAGTCGCTACAACGAAAAAACGAAAAATCATACGGTGCTAACTGAAGGACGAGGAATCCTCGCCAATAATCCTTTCACCCTCCTAAGTGGAATTATTCCAGGTAATTCAATTTTCTACCCCGAATTAAAGGATAATTAATTTTTGTTTGTCAAGGTACCAAATGGTGCGGCACAGGAGACATTGCAAAAGACTATTTCGATTTAGGGGCTGAAATGATGGTGGATACTTGTTGCAGAGAGCACGATTTGTGTCCGGTTAAAATTCGAGCCTATTCTCAACGATACAATTTAACAAATCAATCGCTGTACACCAAATCGCATTGCGAATGTGACGATATGCTATTTGACTGTTTGAAAAGCTACCCGACTCCGACTGCAAATATTATGGGCAATATTTATTTTAATTTGGTGCAAGTGCAATGTTTGCAGGACACAAAAGACGGACGAGTTTATCGCAATGCAAGAAATAATTTCTAATCAAATAAATTATGTATAGGTACATTAAAAATTATGATCAATAGTTCAGTTGTATTTTGATTTGTTATACAGGATGTCTATGGATTGAGTCGCCAAAAAATTTAAAAAATAAATATTTGTTTCATTAAAAATCAAAATTAAAATTTTGTAACCCATTTCGTAGACATTCTTTTATGTTATGTGTGACTGTGATGAATTTTTGTTTAGTCAATAAAGTTTTTCATCAAAAAAATTACCGATTTAGTTTTTTTCTTGATTTGTTTGAATTTAATTTCGTTGCTAAGCAACCATTGATTTGTTTTAGTGTATTGTTTAAATAATTTGAACTGTCGAACGTTTTTGACCGGGTAGGCACTAATGGCATCTCTCTCGCACTCATTGGTTCAAATGAGTAAAAGCAAGATGGAAGATGAATATAAAGTGGCATAGAAAAATCTTTTATTTGTTTAGAAATTGTAGGATATTTAAATTAGAAGTTCTATGTCAATCAATTTTAGATGGAACCGTTAGAAAAATCAATGTTAAGCATTGTTGTCCTGGTTTAAATGCACAAAGATGATGACAAAGTGACAGTTTATAAACAAATAGCTGTCAAGTTTCCCATTTTACATATATATTTTATCAAAAAATTAGATTGTTTACTATAAAATAGTTAATTAGAGAAGATTAATACCTTAAAAGAATGCCATCAAACAACTTCAAATTCAAATCGATTAGCGCGCAATCTTGCAATGCAACGATGCAATGTTGCCAATGCACCAGCAACAAAATCCCCTAGACAACTGCAACAATAGACAAAAGGGAAATTTTAATTCAATTTCTTTACATCCATGTCTCAGCTGTTTACTGTTATCAGCTGATTTTTTGTTCTGTATTTTTTTTTAGTGTTGCGTGTGTCGGCTGCGATTGACTAATCAAAAAACAAACAATCGAATCATCGCTCTCTGTGATAGCCGTATCAAATAAAAAAGCAATGGTGCACAATCCACTTAATTTGTACGAGATATGTATACGTGTGGCTGTGCAGGACTGCAATTCTGCAAACAAGTTCAACAAAAAGGAATTCCGAGCCCTGCCCAGCAATGTTCTCTTCGATTTTTACTACCAGGTACGATTTTTCGCAACAACAACAACAATTCGAATTCATAAACGCGACAATAATTATGCAAAATTCCTTTGTTTACATTTTTAAATTAATTAGAAAAGTCCTTGATAGTATTTTAAAAAGCTTGACTCCATAAATAATAATGAACGATAAGGGAAATAACAACATCTTTTGTTCTATTATCAATTTGCAGATGCTCCTCGAGAAGCGCCTGTGCCTTTTAGCGGTGGAATTCATCGACCTCGACGTATTTAATCGGATGATATCAATGAAACACAACCGAGTCAAACTATTAAAAAGCTTCCAATCTCTAATAGATCATCGTTCAAGCATGCCCGAAGACGTCTACCAAGCCTTCCTCCGCTACGACAAATGCAAGAACGACATCGTCCTCATCGATTTCGGCCTGAAATTGGGCGGATTTCTCAACGAAGGAGGCTGGCTAAATTACAGCATTAAATTTCTGAATCGCACTGAAGAATTGTGCAAAGCGCAGCAGAAAGAAGACGTGCAGATTCTGATGCGCTTGCTGGATTGCTACCATAAGAAAATCTACGCTGAAGTGATATACTGCGAATTCGAAGCGGCCGAGAAAACGTTTCAGGCTACATTGAAAGTGATTGATAAGTTGGCCGATTTGAAATGTTCGCCTAACTTGGCGGCGATTTATTCGCATTTTTCGCAACTGTTTTTCAATCGGAGCGAGTATCATGAGGCTTTCAACTGGGCGAAGAAGGCTTTGAAATTGTTGCATGAAGATTTACCGCAAAGGTAAAAATAATTCGTCCAAAAATTGCGAATAAATTAATTAAAATTTATTTTTCAGAGTAATAATCGAAGTACTTCGTCAAGCCTCCAAGTCGTGCGTCGTAAAACGCCGTTTCAACGAAGCCGGTCTTCTGATCCGACAAGCAGTAACATTAGCCAGTAATCTATACGAAATCGATAATCATCCCCATTATTCCGACACCCTGCTTAATTACGGCTTCTATTTGCTAAACTTCGACTCGATACAGGAAAGCGTGCGAATTTACGAGAAAGCTTTAACAATCCGCAAGGAAATCTTCGAGAAGAACAACATCCAAGTGGCAATTGGCCTTGAAGACATGGCTTACGCCTTGTACGTAAACGAATACAGTTCGGGTCACTTCTACTCGGCCAAAGAGAATGCTGAGCGTTCGATTCGAATCATGGAGAAAATTCTGCCGAAGGATCATTTCATGCTGGCTTCAATCAAGCGCGTTGAAGCGCTCATACTCGAAGAAATCGCTTTGGATCTGCGCGAAGGCAACGATTCCAATTCGCAGGAGGAATATTTAATTAAAGCTGAAGCGTTGCATAAAAGCGCTTTGGCGCTTTCTTTGAAGGCATTCGGAGAGAAGAATGTGCAGACAGCGAAGCATTATGGTAACTTGGGTCGACTTTATCAGAGTATGAAGAAGTTTGACGAAGCGGAAGCGATGCATCTGAGAGCGATCGCTATTAAAGAAGAATTGCTGGGGAAAGAAGATTATGAGGTAGGTCTGAGTATTGGGCATTTGGCTTCGCTTTATAATTATCACATGGAACGGCATCAGGATGCAGAAAAGTTGTACATGCGTTCGATCGAAATCAATTTGAATTTGTTTGGAGGCGCGTATTCCGGTTTGGAATACGATTATCGCGGTTTGATGATGGTTTATCGTAAGCTTAAAGACACTGATAAAATGTTGCATTACACGTACAAAATGCGCGAATGGAAGAATCTCAGAATGAATATAAAACCGGTTCCTGCAATAAATGAACTGATGCCGTTGCAGGATTTATTGGATTTATTTTTCTCAAATAACTAGTGCTGGTTCTACTAGCTTTTTCTAGTCATTTTTTCGATACGATTTAATTAATTTTTCATTTTTTGTTCATAAACAAACTACTGCCATTTGTGATGTTGTACATCTTATAATTAAATTACTATTTATAGGTTTCGATTATTATTATTATTATTGCATTCATTTGAGTTGTCTCTTATTATATTTAGTTTTGTAAATTGTATGTTTAATTAATTCTTCAAATAGCCTGGTTATTTTTAAAAGTTGACTGTTAAGTGACGATCAGAAAAAGGCTATTTGAATTTTTTAGTAAATTATTTTTAAGAATGTGACATATTAAGTTTCTTCTTTGTTCTAATGTGATCTCTGTGCAATTTATATTATTTTTAATCATTAATTAGGATTGTTTAGTGATGGCAAACGCTCATCATTTTTATTTTGCAAACAACAAACAGAGAACGCACTTTTATTGATTTCAGTATTAAGTAAAATTATTGTAGTGAAGAATTTTTTAAAACTAGACTGCATTTAATTGTTAATATTATTTTATTGTTTAATAATTTGTTCGTATTCTAATTATGCTCGATGCGATGTGACTATGTTGCTTTAACGCAAAAAGCATTGCAGTAAAGCAACACAGTCACTGTTGTCTTTAAGATTGTGTACTATATTTGTGGTTGAAAATTTTATATTAAATACTATAAGAGCTTTTTAAGGAAAATATTAATTACTAATGAACTAAAATAGTTGTACAGAATATATAATTTTCATTAGGATTGGAATTTTACTTCACCGCTATTTTGAAATAAAACAACTTAGTAGTATATACACTCATTCTTCTTAAACTATATAAAAGCAATCCATTACAAAGTTATGCGATTACGCATTGATTAGTAATATTATATTATTAATTATATTTTCATAAAATATAACGAATAATATAACATTTCACATTATTGCAGAATATTATTATTATAAGCCGGATTAAATTTCCTGGGCGGAACTGAAACTGTACCCTCCAGACGCTTTCTGCTCAGATTGCTGAGGCCCTCCTTCAATATCCTCGTAAGAGTCCGCATTTGATCGGCCAGGAACAATCAAATCACTCAAAACCCCTAAAAAAACTTCGTTAATAATAATTCGCAAAATAAATTATTTAAACCTGACCTGGTGAACCGCTGCGCTCTTCGAGATTTCTAACTAAAAACAATGTAGAAATCGGGCGCACAATTAAGTGCAATATGGCCATCGCTACTGAAAATTTATCACCAGCTCCTGAAAATATTTCGATAGAAAAATTGAGATTTTTTTAAAATTAAGTTGTGCACCTCCATTACTGGGGAAACGAAATACTAGAACTAATACATCAAGAACAATTGATATTCCATTAACGGCGATGGCCTAAAATTCGCAACAATAAATTAATTGTTGCTGTTTGCTGAAATAAACAAAGAGATTAATACCAATTGAAGGGGTTCGTGTTGTTGGTCGTTGTAGATACTCCAAAGGAGTAAAAATATCAGGATGACATTGTAAAATAAGTACGAAGAAGGGCTCCAATAGCCAATGCAGCTGAGTGCAATAAAAACAAAGTGCACCAAAAATATAACCTAAAATAAAAAAATGTTAATTTAATAAGTAATAACGATTTAAAATTGATCTAACTTTTATATTATAGTTGCGCAATTGCATTAATGAAGGCATATTGTTGTTTAAACTTAACAATCACTGCATCAAAGGAAACAAACATGAATCATCTTCTTGTTTTGACAAATGTCAAAGTGACAGCATACTGAATGTTTTATTTTGGAAAAATTGATTAATAATTATATATCGTCGAGATCTAAAAATACAGATATTAAAATACTGAAAAAACTGTAGACTACCATAGAAAATATAATCTGAAATTATTAAATTAATTAATAATTAGATGTTCGGAAAAAAATTATCAAAACACCCAGTATATTTGTTGATTGCACTTTTTATAAAAACAGATGGCGCTAAACGGCATATTTTTATTTTCCTTGAATTAAAATTAAATACTATATTTATTTATAATAAATACGTGTAATGTTTGTTATTGGCTTAATATTGCAAATCTATTCATTTGCTTCGCTGCTTTAAATTGTCACACTGAAATATTCTTCAGTCAAAATTTGAACAGCGCAGCATTTTCAAGCATGCTCAACAATTTTCTTTAAAAGATAATTGTTGCTTAAGTAATAATTAATAAATTGTTAATAATTTGTTAACTAGTTATAAATAGTGTAATTAATTCGAATACAGAATGGAGTCAAATATGGAGCAATGCAATTTAAGGTAAATAAAATAAAATATTTAGGTTAGCTTTTAGATAACAATTGACAACAAAAATTAAAAATAATATTTTTTAAAGGGAAAACACGCTGCTGGGAATGGGCAACCCCCTGCTCGACATTTCCGCGACCGTCTCCAAAGAATTCCTCGCGAAATTCGAAATGAAAGAGAACGATGCCATCCTGGCGGATGAAAAACATAAAAACCTCTACACCGAATTGGTGGACAACTTCCAAGCCGATTACACAGCCGGCGGAAGTGTGCAAAATGCTTTGCGAGTGGCTCAATGGCTTTTAGAGAAACCGAAACTGACGACGTTTTTCGGTTGCGTTGGCGAAGACAAATATTCAAAAATCCTACACGACAAAGCGGTTTCTGATGGCGTTAATGTACAATATCAGTATAATACTGAAGAGCCTACAGGGACATGTGGAGTTCTGATAACCGGCCATCATCGGTCGCTATGTGCCAATTTAGCGGCGGCAAATTGTTTTACCGTCGATCATATACGGAAAAGTGAGAATAAGAAGCTTATTGACGATGCACAATTTTACTACGTTTCTGTGAGTAGGCTTTGATAAGTTACTGTAATTTAATTGTGGTATTGTAATGGGTTTGCCATTATAATACCACAATTAGATTTCAGTGAAGTTTTTTGATGAATTTTTGGTTATTTTAAATTTTTCTAAAAAAAGTATAAGAATAAAATTAATTTGTTTTTATATTTTTCAATGGAATACGTTGAAATTTTTTTGAATGTTCGGTTTTTATGATTTTAAAAATCAAATAAAAAGAAAATTCAAAAAAGTTCAATCGCAATCCTGTGTAACATATTAAAATAAAAGTATTAAAAAAATCTAGAACAATAAATATCCAAAAATAAAGTAAAAATAATTTTTTTCGATTTTTTTTTTTGATAAAATTTGCTAATAAATTCAAAAATAATTTTCAAAATTGATTCCAGGGGTTCTTTTTGACCGTCAGCACCCCTTCTATACTAGAAGTAGCCAAACATGCACTTTCCAAAAATAAGCCGTTCGTTATGAACCTTAGCGCCCCGTTTATTTCGCAATTTTACAAGGACCAACTTATGCAATGCATGCCTTACGTGGACCTCCTATTTGGAAACGAAACGGTAATACAGTATTTAAATTAACTAAAAATAACACACATTACAAAACCGCGATAACCCTTTAACCTTATGCAAACGATAAAATTATTGTAAACGGTTTC
Source organism: Cryptophagus acutangulus (assembly GCA_963556235.1). Classification (NCBI taxonomy): domain Eukaryota; kingdom Metazoa; phylum Arthropoda; class Insecta; order Coleoptera; family Cryptophagidae; genus Cryptophagus; species Cryptophagus acutangulus. The sequence goes on along the minus strand of OY744568.1, from coordinate 800,306 downwards.
TAGGAGGCTGAAACTTTCGCAACCGAACAAAACTTCGCAACAAAAGATCTGAAGGAGATTGCTTTAAAAATTTGCAAGCTGCCGAAACAGAATGAAAATAGATCGCGCGTTGTTATATTAACAACCGGTCACAATCCGGTGATTTTGGCAATCGATGATAAAATTACCGAGTTTCCCGTCGCCGAGCTTCCAAAAGAAAAGCTAGTTGACACGAATGGGGCTGGAGATGCATTTGCTGGAGGATTTTTATCGCAATACATACAAGGACAGGATCTGGATGTGTGCATTCGATGTGGAATTTGGACGGCCACTGAAATTATACAACGAAGTGGTTGTACTTTCGAAGGAAAAGCCACTTTTCAGCCATAAGGGAATAGGATGGGCACTAAATAATTACAAAGTAAAGTCCAGTAATAAAAATTTTGTTCTACATTATTTTTCTTGTTTGTGCAAGAAAAGATTACAACAGTTGTACTTACTTATAGTTTTTTACTCAATTTATAATTATAATTGATAATTAATTAAAGTTGTTATTGAAAACCACGTGGGTTTCATTCTGGCAAGAGATTTAATTCATTAAATGAATTTAAATTTACAAAATTTGGTTGAACCAAGGTGTGATTGCCACAGATCACATTTTTACAAATAAATCTTAATATCTATGACTCCCTCTTTGAGTCTGATGATGGATCCAATGTAGTACATCTCGGCCTCTTACTCTACTCCGATATTTATGGTTCATTCTGGCACAGAGCATTTTTTGGGGTTGGTGATATAATAATTCTGGTTTTCTTGTCTCTGCATCACTTTGTGTCATTTGCATATTTTCCTTGCATCACTTATTGTTAGTTCCATTCCATCCTACATAGTTGTCCAATATTCGCTGTAAGGAAAAATTATTAGGGGCAAGAGGCCTTTTTTTTTTTTTTTTTAGGGGTGCTGTAGGTCCTGTTGTCTGCTGTAGATCCTCTGCTATCATTTTTTTTTAGCCTGATGTTGGTGTGGCTTTGTTGATTTTGGTTGCGAATTTGTGCGGTGTGCCGTGCAAGAGTTGCAGCATTAGGCATCCTTTCGAGTATAATGAATGAAAGTGAGGACAAAGTATATTATTCTACTCGCATATAACGGCCAATATGTGGCTCACGCTATACGTTAGTTGAATAATATACTATTATTGATGAGCTAAAGATTTTGAAATTATGTAATGATCGATGTTTTGTTACTTTTCGTTGAGCGGTTGGAATTTGTGTGGTGTGCCGTGCAAGAGTTGCAGCCTTAGGCATCCTTTCGGGTATAAGGAAAGTGAGAGGACAATAACGTATATTATTCTACTCGCATATAACGGCCAATATGTGGCTCACGCTATACGTTAGTCTAATAATACACTATTATTGAACAAAGTATATTCTCCTACTCGCATATAACGGCCAGTATTCACTTTCGTGAACGGGTGGCTCACGCTATACGTTAGTTGAAAAATATACTACTGTTGATGGGCGAAAGATTTTGAATTTACTTATTGGACTTTTGTGAGGGGTTAAACAATGAATAAAAATGCTTTCTACTTTATTTACACAAAAAATCTTTGACTCGCTCTTTGAGTCTGATGTTGGATCCACTGTACTACATCTCCGCATCTTACTCTCTACTCTGATATTTGGTTCATTCTGGCAAAGACAGCATTTTTGTGGGCTTGTGCATATAATAATCTTGTTTTTCTTGTCTCTGCTATCACTTATGGGGCATTTGCATAGTCTGTTTGTTGTCTTTTGCGTCTCTTATTTTTTTGTATAGCTATTATTGTTAGTTCCATTCCATCCTTCATAGTTATCCAATATAAGCTGTAAGGAAAAATTATTAGGGGCAAGAGGAACATTTTTTTTTTCAGGGGGATTGTTGTTGTATCTGCTCATTTTTTTTTAGCCTGTTGGTGTGGCTTTGTTGATTTTTGTTGCGAATTTGTGCGGTGTGCCGTGCAAGGGTTGCAGCTTTAGGCATCCTTTCAAGTTTTTTTTTTAATTAATTTTGGACTTGGACTTCTGTGAGCGGTTGATCATTAACGTTATTATCGGATTCGGATTTAACTTTGATATTTATTCAAAATACAAACTAATGATGATTTAGGAAATTACACAATTTCACTTAGCCTATTTTAGACAACTCTCGAATAACTTCTTTCTAGGTAAAGTTTGTGGTAATGTAGACTTTAATTTTTTATCTTTTAAAATGCTAACTGATTCTTATGTTTGGACCGACTATGACTTGATTAACTGATTGTTAAGACTGGATACTGTTTTCTTATAGTCGCTAACTGCCGCTTTTATTCCAGTAGCAATCCTGTTTATATGATTTCTCCTTTCGCTAGTGTTTTTAAGTAGGATTATTCAAATCAATATGATTGGCTAATATGAGTGTGGCTAGCTGCTTTTAGTTAAAAAAAACTAATCACTTACCTCAACAATTACTTACTTCAAACTATTAAACCTACAGACGTATGTTTAATAGTTTGAGTCGAGTAGCATCAAATATGTAGTCGTGTAGCACTGAACGCGGATTTTTATCGCAAAGGAAAAGCCACTTTTCGGCCATAGGAAAATAGGATCAGATCAATTACAAAATAAAATCCAGTAATAAAAATATTATTCTACATTATTTTTCTTGTTTGTCCAAGAAAAGATATTACAACAGTTGTACTTATAGTTTTTCTACTCAATTTATAATTATAATTGACAATTAATTAACTAAAGTTGAAATTTAAAACCATGCGCGCCGTTTTATTTATAAGTAAATAAAATAAAGGTATAAATTTATAAAAAAATTAAAACCATTCATTCATAAATTAAATTAACGTTTGTAAAATAAAAAAATAATAAGTCATCTAAACAGTTTCCGTATTTTCTTCCCCCTTCGAGATCTTCGTAAACTTCTTCAGAACAAAAAAAAAAACAAAAAAAAAAATAAACAAAAAATCATTTCAACTCAACCCTTGAAAATACTAACTCTGAGTCTGACGAAGAAAGACTTTTATCCTTATCAGCGTCTAGTTTGCCATTTAAATTTGAACTCCTCGTCTCCACTATGTTCCCATTTACCACTTTGCTTCTTTTTCGCTTCCCGACATCCTCGGTTGGAACCGGCAAATTCGGCAACCGAATGCAAAGCGATTTCAAACCGAATGCATCATCATTAATAATTGCCGATTCCACACTATTTATCGAAGTCGAATTTTCCGTGTCGCTCTCAACACCATTAACCACTAAACCATTCTCCACCGGCGCCACTTCTTCATTCGGTAACTTCCGTCGCAATTTATGGAGAAACTTCTCCACATGATTCTTCGAACTTTTCGCATGAATATCCTGAAATTGTTTCAACTTCAATGCAATAATTAGTAAAATAGTTTCGACTGAATTTCTGTGCAAAAATACTGCATGCAAATTCAAGCCTACGAAGGGATGCGTGAATGTAAACGAAACTTACATTCAAAACTAATTCGAACGTGTTAATGAGTTCTTGGACGGTATTCGCAGTTGGTGGCACATCCAGATAGAGCAACATTCTACACAGCAAAGGCACACAAATATCCTGCGGATTATTACTAATTTGCGAACCAATCGATAGCGCAAGATTCGTATGAAAATGTATAACTGCATTCGAACCTTCACATAAAAACGATAGAAATCTAAATACATTGTCGGTATTAATGTCGGAAATTGGACTAGTCTTCGGCGCGTTCGCTATCGTTGTAATAGTTGGAAGAATTGCATTGTGAATAACTTCCTTTGCCGTTGGCACGGTTTGTTGATACCTTTCAATCATAATGCCCAATTTCTGTTGTAACTTTGGATCTTCTTTTTCTATTGCAGAAATACATGTACAAATCGTTAATATCTCTTTTTATATTCACCATCAAGCAAACCGCAACTTTATAAAAATTTAAATTAGCAAAAAACTATACCTAATATCGGATTATACCATTTCAGAATTACTCGCGATATAAACTTCTCAGATAGCGGAAACTCCACAGCCAAAGTATTAATGCAATTCATTGCACAAGTACGAATTTCTTCATCCTACAAATTCACAAACTAAATGCTAGTTTCAAAAATTCGAGAATCGACCAACCTCATTTTCAATCATATCGAAAATGCTCTGAAACATCCCTTGCGCATTAGCTACATTCTCATCCGGATCATCCGTATCTTCGGAATACAATCGACGAATTGTCGTATTAGAATTATTTCCCAATTCAGCAAAGACTTGTTCGCCAATGTGATGTCGAAGCAAATCCGTAACAATTTTCACCGACACTATAAGCGCCTTCTGATTATAATCCGATCCCGATCGGTGGCACAATACCTACAAATCAATCCAATTATTCTCCACTCAAATTTCCTAACATTAAACGTACTGGACGGGCAAGAATTTTCACATTCTCCTTCGTAATAAGCGTAGGATCGACCAAGCAAAACAACCCCAAACATTGTAACGCTCGCTGATAGATTTCCGCATCCTCACTGGATATAAGCGGCGTAAGAAATATTTCTTTACAAGTCTGCAATTCACATGTAATCTTTTTCACCGATGGTTCAAGTAATACTCCTGCAAGTAAATCTAAACATCGACAAATGATAACACTTTTGTCTGTATCTGATACGATAATTCTCTCCGTTGGCGCGTTCATTTGATCTCGTATCAATTCGGCTTCATTGTTGCATTTGGTTAACTCGGCGTCAATTAAACTGATCGTCGAGAATTCTTGCTTATCTATCGCATTTTGTTTATCGTTCTTCAATATATCAATATTCACCTCTAATCGGGCCAACTAAATAAATCCAATTAATAAATTTCTAGACCAATTAATCGTAAAGCAACTCACGCGGAATTTCATATCGCTGATTTGATGAGCCGTTAAAAGGATCGGGGTATCAATAAGTGGTTCCTGTATCTCTGAAATAATATGGCAAAGTTCCGTACAGAATGCTTCAGGCGTTGAACATATTTCGACCATAACGTTGCAAATTTTCTTCATCAATTTGAAATTAATGTGCTGCTTTAAGAGAATTGAGGAGAGCAAGTTTTTTAAAGCTTCTCGACCGACCTCATCCGAGAAATCAAAACCCCCAGCCATTTCAACAAACGTTTCCAAAATAAATTCGTATTCCAAGTATTCGAAATTGTTCATTGGTTTTGATAGTTTCTCTTTCATTAAACTAAAATGTGTCTTATTTAGCTTTGAAAATTATTATAATTACTTCTTACGCTTCTATGTGGTTGCAGAATGGTGTCAACTCTGGTAAAACTTCATCTAAATACTCTGCGCCAATTTCATTATCCTTCAAATGATCGATGAGCAAATGCCAGTATGTTACAAGATCGGAAGAAATATTTTGTATTGGTAGTAATTTATCTTGTCCAAGCGATAGCACTTTAATAATATCGTTCATCGGTAGTATTCTAAACAAAATATATCGTAAACAATTCCGCTAAATAGTTTCCATAATAATTACTTGAAAAATACGCTCATTAATGCCCGAGTGAGCATCGCCGTTTCCTCGATATCCTTCTCATCCGCATCCAGTTTAATCGACTTCACAAATACTAAACAATTTCCATTATAAGCCGTCAACCACTTCCTTACCATGATTTCCACAAACGTCGATTTAACTAAAGGATTTGTCTCTATAAACCCAGAATGCAACATTTTTCGACGATCCACAATTTTAAAAAATCTCGGTCCGATATCTGCGACCCTTTTAAAAGCGACATTTCGCACCGCGCTGTTTATATCTCTCGTACGTTCTTTTATAGCATTTATCGTTGTGGCAGCGGGTGCAATCACTTCAAGTACTGCTTTTCGTACTTCAGAATGTTTCTCCAACAAAAGTGTCAAGAAGTGCTTGATAACGGGACATTCAGGGTTTTGTGGCTCTTGAAGACGTACTAGAGCTATGACAGCTTGTATTTTTACTTGGTGCTTTGGATCCTAAAATGTTTTCATATAAGTTTCGCGCAAACCAAAAAGTTTAATCCTACCCCAAGTCGTTCAAGCATAGCTTTTTCCACAATGTCGCAAACTTCGTCATTTAAATGCATGTTTCCACCGGCCCTCTGGAATATTGTCGCTATAAATTTGCAAGCATTGTAACGACGTGAGTCGACAATAACTTTGCAATGCTAAAATTCGACAATAAAGTAAACAGTTATATAATTCCCAGCCCTAGTATCGAGTACTTGCTTTTACTATATTGGTGACAACATCAGTTAATAAGCGCCTGCCTTCGGATGTGGGATCTGCATCATATTTGCTATGCATATACAATAAAAATTTAGCACCAAATTCGTATGCTCGATCATTGAAAGGGTTTAGTATGTCAGGGGGTGATTGAAATGAACATTTTATCATAGAACTAAACCTTTTTACGAATGTTTCATAGTTTGTTGTCTAAAAGAAAACATCAGTTAAAGCGGTACTTTGAAAATTTGAAAAGCTAACCTGGTCAAAGATTTTCTCTAAAGCGAGGATGTTTTTCTGATGGGAGGCACTACTTTGATAAGCCCTAGTAAATATTTCATCCATGGTGTGTTAATAAGGGTAAAACCGATTCAAAATTATTGTTTTTCGTATAAAAGCAATGTAAAAAACCAGTATAAATGCTTTGTTTGACAAATGACAGTTTGTTGTCAGTCTATATGCTTTAAGCTTAAGGGTGGTCTCCATTAAATTTGATAAAACAATAATAATAAAATTTATGAAATTACTTTCAAATGCATTTAAAAACAAATCGGAAATCTTATTCCAGTCTTTAAATGCATTTAAATACTCTTTTATAACATATGAGACAATTTTGAGTCACTGCGCACAATCAAACCTCTACTAACGTTACGAATTGGTCATGTGACCTGTTAACGCGGATGCGGAACGATTCATTGTGAAGAGACCTTAAATCACCCCTCCCAATTTATTTCATACAGCGCCACCTTGTAGGCGCTTCATCTCAAAACCCGTTTTACTTCCACTTCGTTTGGATCAAGCATTCTTCGATAAGTCGAAGTAAACATTTCAATCAAAATTTCCAGAAAAGTAGTTAAAATTGAGCCGATAGTAGCAAGTAAGATAAGCAAGGTAAGTTTAGAGTTTAATTATTAACTAATTAACCGATGAAATTGATCGGATTCGTCCCATAGACCGACCGACCGGTCCGTTTTGACGAATATGAAACAGCCATTTTTATTTGTCTTTCTGCAACTTTTAGCAAGTTTTTGCACTGTGCGAATAGAAAGATCCGAATAATGTAATAATTATTAGAAATGACTGCTACTATGCAATATGCAAATTAAAAGCCTGTCGTCGAAGGCATTGATATTAATTAGTTTCGAATGACGCAGCTTTCTATCCGCCATGTTTATTTATCGATGGCAACAGGCCCTAATTGGTCGTTCGCGGTTTTGTAATTAATGCAATTTTATGGAAATTCTATAAAAACACCGACCTTTACGGCCTAAAATACTAATTGTCAATTAATGATTAAATATGTATTTCTATTTATTAAATAATACTAATTATTTATTAAATATATCTACAAAAATCGGTTCGATGGTAACCGAATCGTTAACCGAAAGAAACTGGTTTCTGATTAGTCTACTCGATTTGGCCATCGAAAATAGACCAATCAGGAACTGAATTTTTACGATTAACGATACGGAAACCAACGAACTATAAATCGGGCTGCTTTTATGTTAAATAATATTGGTAAATAAATGTTGGTGGGTAAATTGTCTAGTAAAAAGAAAATCCGTAAGAGAATCAATGTGTCGCGACTATCAATCGATCCTTAAAACGATGTTTTGTTTGATTTTGGCGAGTTTCAGAAGGCCATGCCGGGTTTTAGTAGCAGTGCGGGAACGTTCAAAATATTTATCGGAAACCTCGCTGAGAAAACGGCCGTTGGCGAACTGCGACCACTGTTCGAAAAATACGGCAAGGTGGTGGAATGCGACGTCGTGAAGAACTACGGCTTCGTACATATGGAGAGTGAGACGGAAGGCCGCGATGCCATTCAGAATCTGAACGGCCAAACAATGAACGGACAACCGATGAAATGCGAGGCGGCAAAGAGCCGCAAAGCACCGCAAACGCCCACCACCAAGATATTTGTTGGCAATCTGACCGATAATACGAAAGCGCCGCAGATTCGGGAGTTGTTCAAAAAATTCGGCACCGTAGTGGAGGCCGACATTGTCCGGAACTACGGGTTTGTTCATCTAGAATCATCGGGCGACGTGAACGAAGCGATCAAAGAACTGAACGGTACGATGGTCGACGGGCAGCCGATGAAGGTGCAAGTATCGACATCTCGCGTTCGGCAACGACCCGGTATGGGTGATCCAGAACAATGTTATCGATGCGGACGCGGCGGCCACTGGTCGAAGGAGTGTCCTAAAGGTATGGGACCCGAACGATTCCGCGATCGTATGTTTGGACGGGATCCTTATCCGCCGCCGCCTCCACCGCCGTTCCTGCGCGACCGCATGATGGGTCGTTTTGGGGTACGCGATATTCACAATCATTTTATCTCTCAATTTACCACTACTTTATATCACATATTATCGAAAATATTATTCAAAATTTATAACTAAAACCACTTTATAAACCAAAGTATTAACATTATTTCTTGAACTAAGTAGGACAGTTATGATGGCTACTATGACCGAAGATTCGACGATTCCCGAGATTTGTACGAGCGAAGATACTCTGGATTGCCACCCCGTGGGGAAGGTATGGGAATGCGTGGAGGACGGGGTGACTTTATGCCACCTCCGCTGCCTCCACGTCGTGAACCATTGCCACCAATGCCTTCAATTGGATTGCGAGGTCCACCATCGGGCGGTTTGAGTGGCAGCATGCGAGAATCGAGTTTTGCACGTAGCGGAAGCGATTATGGTATGTTCAGTAGACGATCACCACCGTCTTCAGGTGGGATGCCTGGCTCGAGAATGAGTAGGATGTATGAAGATTTCAGTAGAGATTCATTTGATGAGAGACGGTTAGTTACTATATTTTGGAGAATTCTAAGATTGATTATTAATTTGTGGTTTTATATTTAGACCGGGAATGAGAGGGCCTTCACCGTCACGGCGATATGCACCGTATTAAAAGAACGGCACAAGTTGGATGGCATCGGTTTATGGTATGGTCTTGCTGACAGCAGCTAGGGCCATCGCGTAAATATTTTAAAGTTTTTAATTTCGTATTATTTGAGTTGTATAGATAAAAAATTAATAGTAAATACATTCAAACATACATTTCATATGATTTATCTTATATAAGGACCATTATTTAAGGATTAGATTATTTTACTTTATGTGACTGAAAAAAATTGCAATGATTAATTTGTTTCGTGAGAAAATTGGTAAACAATAAATACTAATTAATTTAAAGGAATTGGTTTATTTCATTTTCAACATAAACTGCAGTTAATTGCATATAGGTACATAGTTCGAAGATATTTACTTAATGAAGACTCTTAAAACCAAAGCGAATGCTCGCAAATACTCAGAGAACCAAACGCAAATCGGCCTAAAGGCCACCAACACCCTCAGAATTCTAGTTCATTGGAGGCGCCTCGCTAAAATAGGGCGCTGAAGATTTGACTAGTAAAGTGTGACAAACATCACAGACTTTCGATGGGCGCATATTAGGACCACTGTTAACAGTGTGCGTTAAACAAGACTGACAGAAAACTTGTCCGCAATGTCGACAATGCTGTTTGCTCCGCGAATTCGACAAACCAGTGCGACATTGCGGACAAGATTCCACATCGTCTTCATGTTGCCATCTGACTTGTGTATCAGCTTCACGGATTTTCTCTAATTGCACCTAAAATTATTTATAAAATTGATATAAATTTATACCAATTGCACTAATTTGCAAAAAGAAATATTTTTGTACCTGCAAACTTTGGGATAATCTCACAAAATCTTTTTGGACAGTTTCGGTTGTGTCGAACTCTTTTTGTAAAGAAATAACGCGCGTTTTTAACTCGCTGTTTAAACCTTCTAGGTGTTTCTATTTGAATCATAATGATTACATATTTGAAAATTCTGCCGAAGTACACTTACAATAGTTCCAGTTAAACCTGTAACTTGCTTCGTCAAATCATTGATTTGAATTTGATTTGCTTTTTCAGATGAGACAAGCTTATCGTAGTTTACCATAAACAACTTCTTCTCTTTTTCCAAGCCATGCTTTTGTGTCCTACTCAAAAATATTAATCCAACTCCTAAGAATACTTTAACTAGCTTACTTCAAAGTATTAATCTCCTGCGCTAAACTATCCTCCAAAGTTTCCTTCTCATGTCGCTCAGACGACATTCTTTCCTTTAATTGCAACAAATCCAAATGCATATTCTGACACTTTTCCTCTGCACTTTCCTTCCCCATTTTCGCCAAAATCAAATCCTGATGATTCTTCAAAATCAACTCGTGCAGCTCTTCAACAGTCGACGGCAAATCGATCACTTGACTTTGCAAGTCTTGGGAATGTATTGAATATTTATCGACTAGATGATCGTTTTCCTTTTGCAACCTACACAACCTTAATTAACTCTCTGCGCAAAACGCCACACAAAATCATACTTATCTAGCTCGTGATAAATTCGTTCGCGCTCGTACGTCAATCGCGTCAAACTCTCGTGCATCTCATTCGAAATCTGTTCGAAAAATTGCCGCAACTCCTTCAAATCTTGCTCGGTGCATTCGGTTGTTCGTGTTAACTCGGCTACTTGTTGCTTATGCTCTTCCTTCTTCTCGTTCCATTTCTCCTCCATTTCCTTGCGGAACCCAATTTCCTTCAACAAATCCTCCTTGTAGCGATCGCTGGCTTTCTCGGCTTTCAACAAATCGGCTTGCAATTCGCTCGTGCGTTTCTGCTCGCGAACCAATTGCGCTTCGTAGTTGCTGCACATATCGCAAGCGATCGTTGTTTTGTGCAAATCGAACGATGTGTTCGTCGACTTCGATGAGTTATCCTCGTCGCATTTTAAAGTTTCTGGTTGATCGGAGAAATGGCCACATTCGCGACATTTCTGCAATTGTTCGTCAGTCGAACGCAGTTTTTCCTTGAGTGCTTGGATTTGATCTTCGAGGGGTTCGACCAAAGAACGTAATACTTCCACGTCTTCATGCGGCTAGAATTATTTACGTTTGTTTTACTATATAAAATGCGATTAGTTTCGATGTGGCAAACCTTCTTTAAAGAGTCTTCAAAGTTTTCTTGTGTAGTGAACGATTCCGCACCTAGTTTCTTAGCGATACCTTTCGTAAGAGCGTTTAAAACAACACTAGGCGCTAAACTGTGTTCCTAGAAGTATATTTTGGTTATTTATTAATGTTTCTATAGTGTTTATACTTTAATGTCGCGTTTAATATGGTTTAGAATAGGAAACATTTTACTTTTACTACGAAATGTTTACGTAGCATAATATGTTAATTTAAATGATAGCTGAAGAAAATTTCAATGTTGATAAAGTGGGTTTACATTTCGATAAGGCGACCACTAATGATGTGTACTATTAATTTAAATGATATTGTGACGGTATTGGCTTTAAAAGAATGCAATTGTTAACAAAAATGCATCTCACTTGTGTAGTGTGATGTGGAGAGTTTAACTTTTCATGTTTCAGTTCGAATACTTCTTGTTTCAACTTCTGAATGTACATTTGCAATTGTCGCAATTCGTGATCGTACAAACTTCGCGTCGAACTCGACTCTTCTACAGTCTCTGCAATATTTAACATTAGTCCTTAAGTCCCCTACGTTTCTAAACTCAATACCATGCACTAGCTGCTGCAAAGTGGCAATTTCTTCGTCAGCCTTACGTTTTTCCACTTGGAAATTCGACTCCAACGTTAGATTATCAACGACGACCTGACTCTTTATATCATCTAGTTCTCGTTTGGTTTGCAAAAGCTCGCTGCTGAGGGCTGCATTTTCCGATGCTTTTTTACTCAGTTCCGCTGGAATATCAATATTATTGAAGATGCAACCTTTTTAATGATCCTCTACCTTCTTTCTGTAAAAACAGCTCTTTCATTTTCGCTCTTTGACTATTGAATTCATCTTGAATTCGGGTTTTTTCCGCTTGTAATTCTTGAATTGTACTTTGTAAGTCTAAAAAAAAGTCCAAGCTACTATGTGTCCAATCTTGTAATTTTTGTTCTACCTGTTGTAGCCGATTCGGATGCATTTTCTTGTTGGTGGTTTTCGCTAGTTTCTTCCATCACAACCAATCTAGCACATTCTCAATTAAACTTTAAGAGTCTATTATTAAAGTGCAAAATATTGAGAATAACCTTACTTAATCGAACACTGACAGTTCGGGCATTTCCGTCGTCAAACTTAGATAATTAATAAATATCGCAAATACAAAACTATTTAATTACGGCGTTATGTAATTGTCGTACAGGTAATTAACTAAGGTAATTAAGGTGTCCAATTAGCTTAATTAGTAAGTAATTTCTAGTGTAAAATAAAGTTAGGTTGGTAGTACTGTGATTAGTTAGTCCAGCCGCCATTTGTCTGTCAGAAAAAAGAACTGTCACATCATCAATAATCCTCTCTGTTTGTTAAACGATAATAAACAGAGACAGTTTTGTCGTGTTGTAGACTGAAAACCCGGAAATCTAGTCGTGTGCTAATAAATGCACACACTAAAAATTGACACAAAGGTTTTGTACCTTGCAAGTTTTTGAGGTCACAATAAGCGAATCGCTTAAGTGGAAATGTTTGTAATTTTCCGAGGAAGAAAAGGCATTTTTCCAGTGCAAAAAGTGAGCAACTTTGATGGGCAATAAAAGCACAAAAGTTGACATTGATAATTCGAGCAGCATCGACGGTGTGTACAAACAAAACGTAGATCATTTCAAACAGGTAATAAAAACCCAATCGTATTGTTGTGAATTTTTTCTAATGCGTCATTGTTGTCAATTGTAGGTTCAAGCCAACTTGAGTAATAGTGCCCGATCTTTTGCAAGTTGGACGAGTGATCTATCATTTTCTAGTGTTTCTAGACCGTGGTCGCGAGTATCAAGACGAAGAAGGTGAGTCACTCAACTTTAATTCGATTCTAAATCGTCATTTTTCGGTCTCAATTCCGTCGTCTTGTTTATGATTCGCACGTTCATGTGTTTAGGTTGTGATCATAAACAAGTTATCGTTATAGTTATGTTTCCTAGCACGTGTTAAGTTGTGTATCTAGAATGTTATTTTATATGGTACTAAATAATATTGTAATTAAATCGTTGTAGTATGTTAGTGACCTTAATTAGATTAGTAGCGAATTTTTTGTCAATTTGTTTACTTCTACGCGAAGGTTACATTTGGCTAAAAACGAAGGTTTTCTATTTTCGAACTAAACTGTTTGATTTGTAGGTGGAAGGAATCAACTTTAACTCTTCCTTTAGAATCAAGTAAAACTGCTTGGCCAGTATCGCAGTTGGAATCTTGTTTTCTACCTGAATTTCCAATTAAATCCACCACTTATAACGAGAAAAACTTTGCAATCCTAAACGAGATTAGTACAGGTTCGTTTGGTAAAGTCTATCGGGTCAAAGATTTGCAGAAAGAACAGATATTTGCTTTAAAAGTTCTTTCGAAATCGAAGATTATAAGGGACAATTCCGTGCAACAAGTTAAAGAAGAAGTGCAAATTCAACGAACTTGTGGGCATCACAATTTTATTGTCGCTTGTCCCAGTCAGTGGCAGAGTCACAGAAATATTTACATAGGTTTGTAATTAATTTTATATAAAATTGTGTAAATATTAATTTGATTTTGTTTTAGTAAGTGAATATATTGAAGGAGGAGAGCTTTATAATTTATTGAAAGCGTACGTTATTTTACCAGTGGCTTTGGTGCAACTTTATGTGGCGCAGATAGCATTAGCAATTGGTAAATATTTTTGTTTATTTATAAATTAGAATTATGAGAATAATAAATAATTGTTCTATTTAGATTTTTTGCACAACGCGGGCGTAATCTACCGAGACTTAAAACCCGAAAATCTCGTGTTGGACCTTGATGGTAATCTGCAACTAATCGATTTCGGTTTATCCAAGTGGTTATCGTACGGATCAACGACAAAAACAATTTGTGGAACACTACGTTATATGGGTATGTGTCTCTAGTGACAAGAACTCTAATTGCTAACAAAGATAATATTTAAAACATCACAAAAAGTGTAAATTATAAAACTAGACGGTTTCATGTTACAATAATTTCACTCAGGATTTTTATGGCTGTGATTTTAATAAGTCTTTAAACTGAAAAGCAGAACTGAAAACCGAAACCATGAACGCTAGATCTCAAATGTTCGAATTGACAATCGAAGGTAGACAAACGGACGAAGTGGTCGCAAGTCTATTTCAAACCGTGCTGTTTCACCGATCGCTCGGTAAATTTCTCTACAGCAGTGAAGATAGCTATTCGGTCAGTACGATCGGTTACACGGATGTCGACTGCGATTTTATCGATTGTACTTATGTGTGTTGCACGTCGAGTTCGCTCGATCAAACGCTAAAGCGTGAAATTAGCTGTTTTTCCGAACAGTTACGCGGCAATGAAGCGGCTGGCAGTATGGGGCAAATTAGTTTGGAGTTTTTCCAAAAAAAGCCAAGTCGTTGGCTGTTTCAACCGGAATGTATTCCGTGGGAAGTGTGGACGATCCGATTGGAATTGATCGGTCTGAACAATGAGGGCGAACGTCAAGTCTATCGCGAACGCGTCAGCGAATTGCTAACCGATAAAATATTATGTATAACCGAAATAATGAATCGTCACGATAGCTATTTGCCGAAAATGCCAACACAATCGGAATTGGACTTTGTGTTCGATACGTCTTTTCCCGATGTGCAGCCGTATCTTTTCAAATTGAACTATTCGATTTCGGGACCGTCCAGTGGCGCATCAGTTAGTTCGACAGTGAAAAAACTCATCCGAGAAACACTGTCTTTGTAATTTAGTTCGATTATTTGTTCTAGACGGCTCTAATTAATTAAATAATCAAAATATGTACGAACGCCAGAATTATTTATGTATTTTATTTTTGGTGCTCAGTTCGATTCGTTGGTAGTACAAATATACTGTCGAGATGATTTCTTTAAACATTGTGATAATGTTGAATTAAAAGTGATAATTTAAGATAGATTAAGTACTACCAACCATATTTGGCTTCCAAAAACTTAAATTCGCGATTTTTTTTTCGGCTTGTTGGTAGTGCAAGTAGAGTGAGAATTATTATGACAATCGTTTATTAGACTATTATAGAAAAGCGACAGTGATTTATTGAAAACGTGTACTACCAATGAAGAAATTTAATTTAATTCTCACTTCGTTAAGTGGCAGTTATTGTTTTAATTTTTAAAGTTGGTAACTATTTGGTACTTCCCCGAGTTTAATTTTGTTTGTTACCAACATTAGTTTATAAATGAAATTTTAAAAGTATTTTCGTTTTGTTTTTGTACTTTTTGAATTGAATGACAATTATAGTAGTTTTTAAATTTTAAGCAATACGTTATTAATATTTGTTTTAACATTACATTTAAATTATTGGTGACTAGCATTTCGGATGCAATTAAGAAGCGTATGTCAAAAAATTAATTAGTAATCACGTCCAAGTTTGTGCAACTAGTTAACCAATGATAAGATCAAATTATCATACAACGCAGCATCATAATATTTGGTTGATTTAGGTATTTTTTTGTTGTCTCAGGTAGAATTAGCTGTTCACTTTTATAAATATATCTTTCTTAACAATCTAGTGTTAACTTCACGTCCAATTACTGCTTGTAAATAAGTGTGCAATAAATATTTGCGTTAACGATAAAAGAAAAAATAAATTAGATCCACTAAAAATCAACACAAAAATGAACCATAATATTAAGAGCTATTTGTAAATATATTTATGGAAGTTGAATGTTTAGAACACAGTTTTTATGTAATTATTTTTCCTATGCAAATAAATTTGTAAATACTTGTGAATAGTTTAGTTAATATATAAATGTTGTGATTTTCAGTCATGAATAAAGACTATATTTATTTTAAAAGTTAGCTTATTGAAAACCTGCCTGAAAACGAGAGGTAAGTGTTTTTATTTGTTTCAGCGCCTGAAATCTTGGCTTGTCAACCGTATGGACATTCGGCGGATTGGTGGAGTTTGGGAATAGTTGCCTGTCTTATGTTAACCAACAAGGTAAGTTATTGAAACACCCTGTAGAAAATAGAGGTGACCATGCAACATTCCTCCGGTCTTTGACTCGACTCTTTATAGTGAAAGATGCGATTAGGATCGTTAAACGGGACATCGTGAATCGATTTCAGTTTGCGCTTTGTACTATAAATGACACAATTTATTTTTTAAAATCGAATAGAAATTCATAGTCAACCGACTCGCCATTGCCTAATATGGACAAGGTGGATAAATGTGTCTTTTTTCCAACTGGAAATGAAAATAAAAGGAATGAATTCGCGAAGAGTCTGGTTTTATAGCGTTTTAAGTTCGCTTTTATTGCGCCGATACTGGTTTATTGTTTTATAGTTTTTCATCGCACGTAAATTATCGTCTAATGATATAAATAGAAATTATTTTTAGCCACAAGAAAGGTGATTTATTAAAAAACTAAACAAGATTTAGTGCTACTAGCAACTGAATATTATGGACATAAAAAGTCCAATTAATTCCTTTTAACGATCTGGCATTCGTTGCTGATGGGAAAATGATTCTTTCTTAGGTAAAACTGCATTTTTATATGTATAAAACTTTATTGTAGTTTTAAATACAAGTTTAACCTAAACTTAGACAATGTATTTAAAATAGGACAAAAATTCTACATGGCATTTTCTTGTTTTTTCCTCTGCAAATCGTAAATCAATACAAATAATTGAAACCTAAACATAATAATAATATTAATATAATAATAATCTAAAGCCGAAAGAGGTGTTCGTTCGGCCAATAGGGAAGAGAAAAAGAAAACAAAATAAAATAATAAAAAACAACACGGTTTTTACAACAAAACGGCGACGTTTCAAATCAAAATTGAGCACACCTCGACATAAATAAAAATTTCCAGAGTTCCGGTTCTCCCAGTTGTTCCCATCATACAATTGCGAGTAAAAATTAAATGAATAGAAATTCTTAAGTGGACGTTTTGTATTTTTTTTTCTTTCGAGTTTTAGAACAAAAGGGCAAGCGGATCTCAGTCAGTCAATTATTATTACTTTTTTTATTTTTTAGGGGAGGAGAATTTATAATGGATTGAAAGAAATTCAAGAACTTGCACTTGGAACTGGCAATTTTTCTGGCAGCGCAATTTTTTCATCTAACTTAATCTCTTCCTTCTTGCCAGCCTCCAATTTAGGTGCTTCCGTTGGTTTTGCAGCTTCAGGCAACAATTTAACTTCAGTTTCAGTGGCCTTTGTTGCTTCAGGAGCGAGTTTCTCAATTGGTGCAGGAATTGGCAAGATTTCGTCGACTTTAGTCTCTTGTGGTTTCAGCTCTTCCTTAATCTCAGCGTTTTCAGCTTTAGCTGCCTTCTTTTTCTCCTCTACGATTTCAACTGGTGCTGCTGCTGGAGCTTCAGCGGCTAAAGGAGTCTCGGGTTTAGGTTCGATTTTCTCAGGAACCGCCAAGTCAGCCAATTTCAATTCGGGTAATTTCTCTTCAACTTGTGGCTTGGCTTCCAATTTCTGCTCACTTGGCAATACGATTTCCTCCTTGATTTCAGAAGCTGCGGCTTTTGGGAGTTCAGTGTCGATTTTCTCTTCGGCTTTCAATGTGGGAAGAGCAAGAGGTTTCTCGATTTTCTCGATTGGGAGAGCAGCTTCCAATGGTTTCTCTAATGGCTTCTCTTCTTTTGGTTTTTCAAGCAGAGGCAAATCGGCCTTTGTAGCTGGCGCTGCTGATTCTTCAGCAATCGAAGCAGGCTTGTTTGCAGTTTCGATAATATCGACCTTTTGTGGCTGAGTTTCAGTGATGGATTTTACCTGTGGTACGCTTTCAACTTTCTCGTCAATCTTCTTCAGCTCTGGCTTGATTTCAGACTCGATTTTCAAATCTTCCTTCAAAGGTGTTGGAGCAATGAGCGGTTTGCTTGGAGCAAGTTCGGGTTTGATTTCGGGAAGAGGCTCATCGATCTTCTTCTCAGCTTTGGCTGGTTCAGCTAAAGGTTGTGCAATCGGAATGAGTGGCTTCTTCTCGTCTTCAACGACTGGAGTAGGACTTGGTTTTGTTAAAGGCTTCTCGGGGGCTACTTCACTCGACTCTTCCGAAGACGAGGATGACGATGATTCATTCGAGTCGTGAGTAGCATGTTGTTGTTGAGCGGCTTGTGGTTCGTCATGTTGTGTACTATGAGCTTCTTCGGCTTTAGCCACCGAAGAATAGTCGGTGATGACTAGTGGCACCGCCGATTTTTGGTCCTTGCTTTCAGTTTCGCCTAATGGGAAGGCTAGACTCGTTGCTACCAAAACGACAAGGCCGATGATTATTTTCATTCTGAGAGAAACAACAAATCCGAAGAATGTTTGAGGAAATATTTTTTATTAAGCATATTAGATTGTTTAAATTAAATAATGACGGGAAGGACATGATTGCAATCTTCTTCTACACCATAGTAAATAAATGTTATTGTCATAGTAGCCTTCGGCAATAGTCAATTAGCTTTTGCGTTATTTCTTTGTTCGATTCAAGGCTTACCAGATTTAATTTATGAATGACAATATTCATAATTTGAATTTCAATGTACAATATAAAAGGATTATGTAAAGTTTAACGGGAATTTAATTTAAAAAACACCCCGATTGGCAAAGAAACTCTTTGTGCGCGTCTATTTATAGAAGAATCCACTTTTTGCATCTTTGATAGACAATTTCAATAAAAACTTGTCTAGATTCTTCTTCGTTAAGAAGATAGCAACTTTGCTAAAGGGTCTTTTTATTGGTTTAACTAACCGGTTATAACAAGACAAGTTCAACAGCCCGAAGACTTGTGGATATCTAGATCTAAGAAGAAGAGTTGGAGATGCACTTTTCATTTCTTTTTCTTCGCAGCGAAAAGAAGCGTTTCGTTAAGGTGAAGGTTATTAACACCGCTCGCAATTTATTAATCAATTAATAATGAGCGTCGTATATTTCTTTTAAATTAATGCGCGCTCATTTATTTTATTCATAGTAATTGTCGACATTTAATTTCCTGCTACAAGAAATATGATGCAATCAGTTTCTAGTGTATTCAAATATTATTATTCCTTACATATATTAATTAGTTAAGGTCATTTACATTGGAATTTATATTACATGCATTATATTTTATATCCTAGTATATTGTACAAATAATTCAAATTAATTTAAAAATATTAATATTTGAGGTCCTTCCAGTATTAAATAAATTAAACTGAAAATTCAAAAAAATAAAATTGCACGTACCTTGCAGTAATTATTTGAGCACAATAAATTGATTGATTATTTGAGGGGTGCGTTGGTGCAAATTAATACAACACGACACTGTGGGGCACTGCTGAATTTGGTTTCTAGACAAGTGGTGGTCAGTTATATATACTCTGACCTCAGCCCCCCCTTTTGCCACCAGAGCCATTCTTTTTAAATCTGCAGGAACCCACAACTTTACACCGCGAGAGGATGCACCTCTTATAAATTTATAGAATATTAGCTTGAAGAAAAAACGACAATTCTATTGAAAAATACTAAGAAATTATTATTCTTTTTAATTTCGTTTGCAGTGTCATTGTCAAGGATGCATCATTTAATTCGGATACAGTTATTACGTGTCGCGTAGATTAATTAATTTAATTCTGCGTCATTTATCTCTCTATGCTAATTAATCAAGCATGAATCTTTAGAACAATATATTGCGATTATTATTTTAATTATTGTTATTGTAGATTAAGATATCCTTATATGATTATTAAACACTTTTCTTAGAAGATAAAAAAAAAACTACTTTATATTCCATCCAGTATAGATCTGAGTGTTTATAATTTAATGCCAGGCAATTTCCTCATAAAAAACCTTGTAAAATTATGGAAAACAACGCAATAGTAATAATTGTAATTAAATTGTATATAAAAAATAATCTCGCTAGGATTTCAATTTCAATTTAATAAGAAGGATGTCTCGTGATTAGATGATGCACTTAGCATTTATACAAGGTGCTTAGTTTTTAAGCAATTTTTCTGCTGTCTATCAAGTTTCTGTCAAATCGGACACTCTGTATAAGACTCGGATGTCCCGTCCAATATAATTGAAGCACTCCCGAATAAATAAGATAATTATCTCAGATGATTTATTACATCAAAGAATACATTGAACTTTTACTGTGTAGTACATTATATTGAATTTATTTGTAGGAATTTAAAATGTCCATCAGATTACCAAAGCTTTTAAAGCGATTGGCGCCAACATTAGCACAAAATAAGATAAAATAAAAAAGCGATTAGAAAAACGTGTCTAGCAAATCAGGTCAGAATTTATTGTTTTTGTGTTCGTCGCCAGTCTAATTTATGAATTTTTGTTTAATTATCGAGTAATAGATCGTGCGAAAATCAGCTCTTGGCATGTTAAAAATGTGACCATTCCGTTACATGTTATAATCTTTTTCAAACATCTTTCATTCGCTTATATAGAGTACCGGAGATGGAGATTTGCATTTTAATTACTAAGCCTGCATTGATTTCCAAAACACCCAGTAGTAGTATATAATTTAAAACGAATGCAATTTCGAATGAAAACCTGCCGATGAAGATGTAGAAGAATGATGCTACTAGATGTGACCTTGGTCGGTCAATGATTCTATTCTGAGATCGCGATACTTGTTGCTTTGTAGGGTCCCTTGGAGGATTATAAACCGAAGAAGAAAAAAATAAGCAAAAAACGTTGTGCAACTGTGTGGCATTTTTTAAACTATCGTCGTCACTCGTCTGGATGGGATGGGAACAAAATCATTATTGATTTTTGCATTTAAAAAGTTTATCTTGTGCAGAGTGATAAGAGTTGGCGCCAAGCAGGTACTGAAAGGCGCCATCGAGTTATTCAAAAACGACCAGAAATAAATGAATAAAAACACGTACACTCACGGGAGCCCCAACCGAGACATCTCCACTTTTAACTACCACTTTTCCAATCGAAAAGCCAGTTAGTCTTGAGGAGGAAAAAATGGGATAAAAATACTATACAGAGTGCGTTAAATTGCCATGTAATTGGGCGCTAACAACTTGAGCGAAATTATACATTTGCTACTTTATCATCTATCTACAGGGTGTTTTGTTGCAGGATTTGTCTATTTTGTAATAAATGTACAGTTATTATTGGCAAGTGCATTTCAGAATTATTATGCAAATAGAAAGATGTTAAATGGACCATACGTTTTATTTTTTGTGTGAGCTTAGTAATTATCGACAGAGTTTTCTTCTAACAGTAAATCTAAATTTAGATTTAATCGATATGCTAATAAGCTAATTGCATATTATTAAAGATATTTTTAAGGTGCATCTAAAGAAGAAACAGCTTAGGCCAAAAAATACCTGCTGCCTTTTTGCTTTGCTTTATTTTTCTATCCTGATGCGAATTCTTTACATATTCTCCTCCTGCACTTGGACCAAAAATAAATTCATGCAAATTTATTAGTGAATACATTTTATAGGCAGCTATTTTTAGATGTTTTTTCTGATTTGCTGCTGCAGTAGCAGCATCAACTTCTTTCTTTATTATCCTCTTACTACGAAAATATTTATTGCTATGCATTTGCATTTTTTCGGTGTAAGCAAGCGAGGTGAATAGGTCAAGTTTGATCTTGGAATTTTACACAACTCGAAATGTGATTTGAAAACCGTTTCGACTATAATGTGGAAATAAATCATAGGCGGCTTTTACCGTTGCATAGTAAATACTATAAATTAATGTAGAAAAATGCGAGGCAACAATATACGACGAAGAGCCAATTAATAACTTAATAAAACCATTTCAAAGTTGTTATTCAAATAATAAAAGTTGGGCAATTTTTTAGGTTGGGTCCTTTCAAATCAAATGGATTGATTCTATCTTTGCAGTAAACGTTTTATTATATTGCAGTGCAACGTAACTGTATGTTTGAAGAATGGACATACAAATGTGGTCAGGTGGTCGTTAAAGCAAAAGCAAAAGCATTGGCGTATCGTTTCGACTGAAATTATGAAATCCTGCTGTTGCAGGATTGCTGTAAAACGAGACAGAGGCGCTCTTGGATGGAAAAATATAAGAAAAAGACTTGAGAGACATGTTTCTATTTATAGTGGTAAACTATGCACGGTTAACCAACCTATAAAGGCCTTAAGGCTACTTTAAAACTAAATATACACCTATATACATATATATAGAGAGATAGATAATTATGTTGATTTTTTATCTTCTCAATATTATTACTACATGCGTTCTTTTGCGGTCAGATGCACATTTAATGATGGCTTTGCTTTAGGTTTGCATATATCGTGAGATTAACTTACAATTATAATAATATAATTACTAGTGTTTTAATTATTCATTCACTTGCTTATACGGGGTGCTTCCTTTTTCCATGTCAAATATATTCAAATCTCTAATCTGCACCTTGTATAAATACAATAAACTAACACCTTTAACGAATTATCATCATGTTTGACTGTTAAATGATAAACATAATTATTAGCGCACAAGTTTTCTTTCCAATCAAAATAACAACATTAATAATATAGCTGTGCTTCCTTCTTATAATTGAAAATATTCAAAAATCCTTGCAATTTAATTTTCCCATCCTAAATATTTAATTCACATCTTGACCTATCCAAACCATCCTCTTGTAAGTAATTGTGAAAATTGCATTCAACTGCATTAAGTGCATCTGATTCAAGATTCAAGTTCATTTTAATTTAGCTTTAACAATTTGCAATGCTAATATTGTTTATTTTTATTTCAGTATCCAACTGGACCTATGAATAATGATAATCAACCGCCAGGGAAATTGCCAGAAAATGTTCAATTAGACGTGCCTTGCAAGGATCTCTTATTGAGATTGCTGGAAGTCGAGCCGAGCAAAAGGATGCGCTCTTTGAGGACGCTTGAGACAATTGCGTTTTATAAGGGGTTTCATTTCAAGGATGTGCTATTGAAAAAGGTCAAACCGAACGATTTGTTGAAAGAATTTCGTCCGAATGGGCCAATTGAATTGGATGGACAAGAATTTGAAGGTTTTGATAATAAAGACATTGAAATGTAGATCTGATTATAATTAATAATGTCGAAGTTAGAGGTGTAATAAATATTAATTGAAATTAATTTATAGACAAATAATGTAATTCCGCACCTTTAATTATTGTATATTGAAATTATAATATTTTAATTGTCATATTCTTATGTAAACAAATTTGAATAAAATGTTTGAATACTATTTACTATTTAGTTTAAATTATATTGTAATGAGTGAGCAATAAAAAATTAAATAGTTTAAACTCTTGAAAAAAAATCGTATGTCGTAAATAATTAAATTTAAATTATTTAAACTTTAAATAATTTAAATAAATCTATCTTCAATATACGATTTTTTTCTAGGGCTTATTCTTATTCAATTTTTTATTGCTTATTTGATATAATAATGTATAACAAAGTGATTAATAATTAACTATTTATAATTAAGTTTTCAATGACAGATGAAGTATAATTTTTTTATCGATATCGATTAAAAATCGATGGAAACTTCAAGCCCAAGAAAGATAAATTACAGAAATGCATCTGCAATCAACGACTCAAAAGTGCAACTGAGAAGGATAAAGATTAAGCTAATGAAGAATAGCTTAAGTTAAAAAAGAATTAATTATTTGAAGCTAGTCAACCCACAATACAATTATTTAAAAAAACGAAACTCGCGACATCTATAGAAAATTGGAGGTACAATTAAAACTAAGTACCTCTGAAGTGACCCACCCAGCAGCGAAAACCTAGTGGCGAATATATGAACCAATAGAAAATTAATAACAATAATGTAAAATATTCCAAAAATACAAAATTTTTGTTTAAATTTCAGGGGCGTAGCCGGCGCAAATGCTAACCGGAACAAGAGGCCCCCGACGAAAAAGCATAAGCTTTAAGGACCATCATATTTAAATGTCCACATTGTCCTTTGTACTATTAAG
This sequence comes from Cryptophagus acutangulus, assembly GCA_963556235.1. Classification (NCBI taxonomy): domain Eukaryota; kingdom Metazoa; phylum Arthropoda; class Insecta; order Coleoptera; family Cryptophagidae; genus Cryptophagus; species Cryptophagus acutangulus. The sequence continues at coordinate 776,093 of OY744568.1, read as the reverse complement.
GACAAAAAAAAATGGTACAAAAAGTATCCTTGATTGCATTCATTATTTATAAATATTAGTGTTGTAAACTATACTTAAAATTTCGAATTGAGGTGGATTGAAAGCAATTGAACCCCATTTGCCACCAATCAACCCCAATTCAGAATTTCAGATCAAAGTTTCACCATTAATATTTAAAATAATGGTATGCAACTAAGCATACACTATATGTAACATTTGTTTTTGTTCTCAATAGTACCTGTAAAACCTAAAATACCTAGAGGGAATATATGAAGTCAATAGATTAATATGAAATATAATTAAAGAAGAAAGATTAAGGAATATATAAAGTCAATAGAATAATAATAATTAAAAAAGTTGTAATATTTGTTGTAATTTCGGGGGCGTAGCCGGCGCAAGAGGGCCCCGATGAAAAAGCATAAGCTTTAAGGACCACATTGTCCTTTGTACTATTAAAGACAGAAAAAAATACTATACAAGAAGTATCCTTGATTGTATTCATTATTTATAAATATTAGTGTTGTAAAGCAGACTTAAATTTTGAATTGGGATGGATTCAAAGCAATTAGGGTGCATTTGCCACCAACTCACCCCAATTCAGAATTTAGAATCAAATTTTCAACTTAAATATTTAAAATAATGGTATGCAACTAAGAATACACCATGTACCATTTTTTTTTGTCTTTGATAGTACCTGTAAAAATATTATAAGTCAATAGAATAATAATTATTATTAAAAAAGTAGTAATATTTGTTGTAACTTTAAGGGTGGAGCCGGCGCAACTGTTATCCGGAACAAAAGGCTCTAAATAAATAGCGTAAAATGCGTAATTGCGTAAGTTTTTGTGCGTAATATCGAATAAAAAACCGCCTAAGCCATCTAGTGGATAATCCCGGGATTAAATAGCGCGAAATAACAATACAATCTGTAATTGTTACTCTTATACGACCAACGATACACCGTTGGTAATAATTCACTAATCACTTTTGACCAAACATTTCTCACTAAACAATAATAAAAACCCAACACCATGCTATGGTATATTTATACACAATAATTTAGCGTTAATAATAAAATTAGATTTAAGACGACTAATTAATTAATATTTGCAATTTAAAAATTTATTATTATATTTAAATTTGTTGAAGACTGAAGTTAATTTATTATTAAGGGAATATCAAAAATTTTATAATTTGTAATTAAATTTAAATTTGTTGAAGACTGAAGTTTATTTATTATTAAGGAAATATTTAAAATTTTATAATTATATTTAAATTTGTTGAAGACTGAAGTTTATTTATTATTAAGGGTGCAAAAAAAATTTCAATAACAATTAGGTTGATAAAAATAATAATTAGGCTGATAAAAATTGGTTGATAATTAGGCTGTCAAATTAGGATGATACATTAGGCTGATAAATAGGCTGCTGAAAATAATTAAATAATAAAAAATCAAGTAATTGATAAAAGGAGGAATTAAATTAAAATTAATTAACAATAAAAATTAAATTTTCGCGTGTGTAATAAATATACCATAACATTAATACCCTAATGTAAAAACTCACTCAGAATTTACTTTCTTGTGAAGAATTGTAGAGGTGGCAAGATCTGAAACAAAGAAAAGTTATTATTAGTACTGTTATTTTTTGTTATTAATAATTAAAAAAAAAATATTATTAGAATTGATATTAAGTTTGTGATTTAAGTTCAATTAAAAATTAAATACTTACAAGTAAACCCTTGATCCTCCACTTTACTCGTCAAGACTGGTCCCTCCACTAATTTATTAACGATCGCACTAAAATATTGAACACTTTGACTATTTACTACTGAATACTGTTTTGAAAAATAATAAGCGGGCTTAAATCCGATCTTTGTATTATAGCAAGATGCAAAATATTTATTATTAATGTACTCAACTCAGTACCACTGTAACCGAACGCGACGCGAAAATAATAAGCAGCTGAAAATAATCCTGAAAGCAATGGTTAATAGGTTAGCCCTTTACAATTTTACAAGTTTTGCAATTAAACAAAACGTATTTGTTCTTTAATTACAAATTCTGTAAAAACGAAATGGCGATATTTCAACATAATACTCCCTGTGAAAATGTTAGAAATGTTTGGTCATTTTTCACTGTTAATTAAGTTTGCAATTACCTTAATTCACCCCCAAGCGGAACAGGAGCCAAGGCCTGAAACAATAGAAAAAATTATTAGTAACAAAATTCAATATTAATGCGCGACAAGAAACTTACAGGTGAATTTTAATCCTTTCGCCTTTATGTCCCATAAACTATAATTAAAACAAGCATTAGTATTAAAATATTGATACAAAAAAATATCCGGGGTCCAGCTTCCTTAAAATCCAAAAGAAGTTGTTGGTCTTATTCTGAAACAAAAAGAAAACAAAGTTAAATTTAGAATTAACAGAATTTTTAATCCTTTGCTCCCATTCCAACCTATTGATCTTATTTAGCCTCAAACTGCCTTAACATTTTGAGGGAAGATTCAATTTTCAGTTTGAAATGAAAGCTTAATTTTGTTTAAATATTATACCTACTTGTAAATTTATTAATCACTAATTTATGTACTAAAAGTTGATTCTCACTATACATCCCGCCCACGTACTGTCTCCACTCCGTGAAATATTTGTACATAGAGATTAAAAGAAAGTATTCACCCCTTTACTTTCCTATAATCACTATGTAAAAATATTTGGCGGAACGGAGACGTAGACGGGATTTGTAAAGTAAGAATCAAGATTCAGACATAAATTCACAAATCACTCTAATATAGTTGACCAAGTAATTAACTCCTCATTGCAAATGTGTTCTTACTTCTTCCATAAATTCAGATGCTTTCTAAAATACAAATAAAAAAATATTATCCAGGGTAGACAGCTTCCTTGGAATCCGGGGATCGCGGGATCTGAAACTAAAAAAAAGATTGGTTAATATTTAAAATTATAACAGAATTTGTAGCCGCAATGGAAACAAACTAATGTACTGTGAAAAATATCCATTATTATTTCCATTCAAAACAGAAATCAAAGTTCAAGCCCTAAAACAAAATAAATAATTTAATTCTGTAATATTTTCAATTTCAAGGACACCTGTTTCCCACCTATTGACCTTGTTTAACCTCAAACTGCCTTAACATTTCGAGGGAAGATTCAATTTTTGGTTTGAATACAGAATGTCAAGTTATTATATTTTAAATTCACTAATCAGTGTAATTTAATCGACCAAATAATTATCAAATAAAATTAGGTAAAAAATATTCCCAAACCGATTTGTTCTGTTTGTATAGGGTTGGATAGAAAAGATATATTAAATGTTAAAATAGCTCACGGCTTTACTCAGATCCACGCGGTTTCATGACATATCCAAGTCCAACAGTGAAAATTCCCCCTCAATTCATCTCCCAACCGGTACAGAAGCCAACACACAAGTCACTCTTGCGGGGCCAATTTGTTTGTCATAAAGTAGAGCTGAACCAAAATTAAATCAATCTCAAAAGATTTGCCATCAAACCAATGCAAATTAATCTGAATATTAAAAAAGAAACTGTTAAAAAATGTATTTAGATTATCAAAATAAAAATTGTATAAATAAAAAATCCGAAACAATTAAAGAAACACATCCCAAAGGATTAAACAGATTTCAGGGATTTAAATGACGCGACAATCGGATAAGTAACCTAGAGGTCGCTGGCTTCGTGATTGGTCGAAATACTGCAACCAATCCAACCTCCTCTTACAGCTAAACTCACACTGATAATGTGGGAGTGGCTTCAAGAAATTCCTACTCAAATTAAATATCCACCACAGGCAAATACTGTTATTTAAGGATTATAAGATGTCATCCCCCAGTTACATTACACCCCCATTAAAACTTGCTATATTATTGCAAATATTAGAGAAAAACAAGACTGAATAAAAAAATCTCGCATATAGTTGGAAAAAAAGCTGTCTGGACCAACGCGTCTCAATGTGAACAAGTTTTTTTTATAAAACAGAAATAAAAAACAACACAAAATCATTGTATTGGTGATATTAAATAAGCAACAGATAATTTTAAGACCTAATTTCAAATCACTAATCTGTAATCACCATTAAAAAAAAATATAGTGAATCTATAACTTGATTAAATTCAAATTTAAATAATTAGTGACTAATATTTAAAATATTAAATACAATTATAAATTAAGAAAATCAAAATTTGGAATGTGCAAAAAAGGGTAGAGGGTAAAAAAGGTTATATTAAAATATAATAATAACAAAATGTTTGATATAATTTAAATTATTGAAATTGATTAAAATTTAATAAAATTAAATTGAAAAATATATTTAATTTTCGTCTAAAATTAAATTAAATAGCGAATAAAAAAATATTATCCATCAATATTATCTATTTAATATTAAAGAATATTATTAAATAGATAATATATTGCAGAATATTATTTTTTTATTTGCTATTTCATTTAATTTTAAATAAAAATCAAATATTTTTCAATTTAATTTTATATTAAATTCCATTCAACTTCAAAAATTTTATTTATTGCTAATTAGTTATTTATATATTATTTTTGTGAATTTACAGACACATTATACTTTACAATAATTTAAATTAATGAACATTAGAGATTAGTGATTTAAATTATCCGCGATTTATTTAAAGTATAATATATAATAGCGAATACAATAAATATTTATTTTAATAGAATTTAATTGTATTTATTATAATATTGCAATATTATAATAAATACAATTATTAAATGATGATGTTGATTATGTTCTATTAAAATAAATATTAATTATTGTATTCGATATTATATTAATCATTAAATAAATCGCGGACCATTTAAATCACTAATCTCTAATGTTATGTTTAATTTAAAATATTGCAAAGTATAATGTGTCTGTAAATTCAAAAAAATAATACATAAACAGCTAATTAGCAACAAATTAAATGCAATAGAAAAGGCAATTAAAAATTATAAGGCGAGTGGGATATAACGAAATTAAATATTTGAATTGGCCAAAAAGGTTCATTAACAAATAATTTACTAAAATCAATCAAATTTCCTGGTGTTAAACATTTATAAAAACAAAATATATAAGAGACATGTAAAAAACTCACTTTTGTAAAGCTCTGGTTGAGCAAAAAAGTGGCCGATAAATTCCAAAAACAACTTGTCTGCGGTTTGGATTGTATTTTGCGTTGAAATCTCAGTGTATTTTCGCTGAAATCAAATAAAAATAATGCAAATGTAATTAATGTAATAAATTAATGTATAAACAAATAAATAAACATATTAAAGCAATGTTTAGGACCAAAATACTGTCTTAAAAACTGACCTGAAATATTAATTACATGAGAGCAGCTATCACTTCGAACACTAAAATAATACTGAGGGGTGTGGAAAGGGCAGAGCGCAAAGATAATTGTGGCGGAAAGAATGCAGAGCTTGGAGGGGGGTTAGCAAGCACTGTGCTTTTAACCCGCTATTTGATGCTGACCTTGAATTTATTGCAATGGAGAATAATAAAATTTTATTTAAATATATTATTTATTTAATATTAAAGCATAATTAAATAAATAATATTGCTAAATAGTATTTTAAATATTCGCCATTTAATTTAATTCAAGTTGATGATTAATTAAAATATTATTAAAACAATAAATAATATTTATTTTAATAATATTTATAATTAAAACAAATTAATTACACATTACAATATGCACATTACACAAAATAATAATTTAGCGACAGGATAGATAATAATTTTGATTGTTTAAGACTTTGTTATAATAAATTGCGAGTTTTTTTATAATATTTTGAGTTTATACGAAATACAATCAATATTTTATTAAAATAGAATAAGTGTTATATTATTGCAATTAAACAACAAAAGTGGCTCTAAAAACATATAAGACAAAAAAAAACTGTCTAGAAAAGCGCAAAGGAATTTCGGCAAGCTTTTTGCGAAAAACACGAAACAAAAACCAAAATACAAAGGCATTTGATGAAAATTTTGAAAATAAAATTATAGAAAAACTGACCTGTGATGATGTGAGCAGTTACTCTTCCAAACGCCGAAACTATACTGCGGTGAGCGGAGGTGAAAAAGGGGGGTGGAAAAAGAGGTAAACTGTTGGTCGGTTTCCACAAAAAAACGCAGATAAGACAATTGGCATGGAAGGGGGTTAGCAATTAGCATACAATGTTCTAGAATATATGTTTGATTTTCACGGTCAATTAAATGAATGGAGAATAAATAAAAAATATATAACAATATTAATTATTTATCGCGCTAATTTAATGATTTTATTTGTATTTAAATGATGAATGTCGAGATTTTAATAAAGAAGTTACCGATAAATTAGTTATTATTCCGAAAGTTAAGCAAACACATAATTAAAACTCGGTAAATTCTAATTAAATATAATAAAACTGGACTTTGGACTCACGTATTATTACTTTAAATCCCGCGGTCATTGAAATCGCCGAAAAATCGGCGGAAAATACGGCTAGCACGTACTAAGTCAAGTTTCCATGCATTTTCCTTCGCTATTTACGTTACACACGAATTAAACAATTTATAAATTGTCAAAATCACTCTAATTAATAAGCAAAGGCTTTTGCGAGGATTTCTGCGATCGCAGAAACAGCAGACGGCACTTTCGTGCGGACTGCTGAGTGTCGACTGAATAGACAATTTACTCGAATGCCTTTCGTATGCCATATACCGATACTATATTAAATACAATCTACTCTAATAAAACATAATGAAATATTTAAATTCGCTCACATTATTGTTGTGGAATTTGCTGGAAAACCAGACGGCCCGTAAAAGGAAAATGGCTATACCTCCACGACGAACACTTTTAACAAATGCCTAAAACAACACGAAATTCATGGTCCCGAATGAAATTTATATCTCAAACTGTTCATCATTATGTTATACACTAATTACAATAATTTTTGCTTACTTTGATTCACTAATTTCGGCAAAAAGTAAATAAAAATACGCACAAACACTACTTTCAAATCGTCTATCAGCGCAACTATGCACCTCCGCGCCACCTCTACAAGGGTAGTCGAAGTTTTACTACAAATCTAGGGAAATTTGATTTTATCCAGTGTTACCGATTCAAAATTCAAATATAATACAAATTCATGCTACGATGTTTATAATTAATTTATAAACAATTAAAATACGTATTTATTTCGTTTAATTCATTTATTTTAATTAAATATTTTACAGCTCATATAAAATAAAGCTAAATTCCACTAAAGCAAGTTATCGATTTCCAAATTCGGCTTGCGCATTTTCCTTACATTTCCACAGCATGTTTCATAATATCCTGCACCAACCTTAAAGCACAATTCTTATCTAAATCAAGGCTTAATTATAAATTGTAAGTAGCTATAATAATATCTATTAAATACAGTCTAATCTAATTAAAAGCAGGATCGAACCAAAGATGCCTAGTTCAAGAAAAATGATTCTAAAGCATGTGATGTCTGGCTTATGTACGAAAATGAATCGCACGAAACAGATTCCATCGGACGTAATGGAAACGCCTTTAAATCGATGCTTGAACACCCTGGATATCACCCTGCTAGGTAAAATATTTAAATAAAACGCCACCAAAATTAATTGGCGACAATTGCAGGAGTGGGTCATATGGTGGGCGCAGGAATTTACGTTCTAACAGGAACTGTCGCAAAAGACATCGCAGGCCCTGGCATAATCCTCTCGTTCCTGCTAGCCGGATTAGCGTGCTTATTATCCGCTTTATGTTACGCGGAATTTGGCACCAGGGTGCCAAAAGCGGGCTCGGCTTATGTGTACACTTATATTAGCATTGGGGAGTTTTGGGCTTTTGTAATTGGGTGGAATATTCTGCTAGAGCATATGATTGGTTTGCTATATTATAATTTTTGTAGTAAATATTAATTAGTAATTTAATTTAGGCGCAGCTTCGGTAGCAAGAGCCTGGAGCGGGTACGTCGACTCGCTCTTCGGGGGCGCCATCAGCAATGCAACCCTCTCCATCACCGGCGAAATGCACGAGCAACTCTTAGGCCGCTACCCCGATTTACTAGCCTTCACCGTCTGCCTAGTTTACGCACTCCTTTTGGGAATTGGAGTGAAAGCCTCCTCCATAGTGAACAGCTTCCTAACCCTCATCAATTTAGGAGTAATGGGGCTAGTAATAGTCGTAGGGTTCTATTACGCAAACCAAGAGAACTGGACGTCACAAAAGGGGGGCTTCCTCCCTTTCGGCTTTAGCGGGGTGATTGCGGGTGCAGCCACCTGCTTCTACGCGTTCGTCGGATTCGATAGCATTGCAACTGCTGGCGAGGAAGCGAAGAACCCTTCGTTTTCCATCCCAATGTCGACGGTTATTTCCATGGGGATCGTCACTTTGGGGTACATTTTAGTCGCATCCGCTTTGACCCTCTTGGTGCCCTATTACGATATTAATCCGACAGCAGCCCTACCGGATGCGTTTGCGAATGTCGGGATGCATTGGGTGAAATACGTGGTTTCCTTGGGGGCAATTTGCGGGATGACGACCACTTTGTTCGGGTCGCTCTTTTCGCTACCCCGTTGTATGTACGCGATGGCGTCTGATGGACTTTTATTTAGCTTCCTTGGGAATGTGAACTCTAAAACACAACTACCGCTTACGAATTTGGTCATTTCTGGGATTTTTTCGGCAGTTATTGCGTTACTATTCGATTTGGAAAAGTTGGTCGAATTTATGTCGATAGGAACCTTACTGGCGTACACCATCGTTAGCGCTTCAGTAATTATTTTGCGGTACAGGCCGACTATCGATTTGACCAAAATTTCAGCGCCGGTCATTTCGACCCCCGTTTCCGAAGTTTCAGCGTCCACTTCCGAACTTACCACCCCAATCTCCGAGCTTGGTCAGTATTTATTTTTAAAGCGTTTAAAAATATATAAGGGATGTTTTTAGAGCATAATCTGGCGGGTACTTTGCGAATCCAGTACGGCTGGTTGGGCCCAATTTTCGGCAATTGCGAACCAGGATCCGTGGTGACGACTGCCGTTTTTATTTATACGATTTTTGCGGCGGCTTTTTGTATTTTGATTCAAATTTCGACGAGTGATTTGAAGGATGGGATTTGGTGGACGTTGTTGCTTGCGGGATTTTTTATTGCCATCATGGGATCTTGTAAGAATTTTTTAGATTTGTTAAAGTTGCGTATTGAGGATTTTTTTTAGGTATTTTGATAATTGTTGCTCATCATCAGAATAATACGGGGATGCGCTTTAAGGTACCTTTGGTACCATTCCTTCCAGCCTTGAGTATTATTTGCAATATTGAATTTATGGTGCATTTGAACGTTTTGACTTGGTTGCGCTTTTTTGTTTGGATGATCCTTGGTATGCTACTTTAGACATTTTTTTCTCCTAAAATTTAATTAAAAATTTTAGGGATGCTTGTCTATTTTCTGTACGGAATCCACCATAGCAAGGAAGGCGAAAATAATTCCTACTCGATCCTAATGACGTCCTCCGAAGCTGGTAAGGAGACATGGGGTGCAACCACTAAGACTACTTTACGGGGTGCTTTAACTAGACGAAAAGCATCCCCGGATGATCGCAGTGCAATTATCGATGAGGAAGAAAGTACTGAGTAAATAATTTAGACGGTAATTTTTGAAAAATGAAATATATATTATTGTTGGATGTAAATGTTTGAGCTTTGATGTTTATGAGGACAAATAAGACTATTTTAACAGATGGTTACTGTATATAGGGAAATATATTGAAAATATATTGTGCAATGAATTTTTTTACTTAATTTTTACAAGCGGTAATTCCATCCCCAACGCATGACGCGTACGCCATAATATGTGGAATAACATTTTGCTCAATCACTCCAGAGTACAAATGCGACCATGGACCTCTTGCAAAAATTCCAACATCATCGCCTCCATGAGTCTCAACGGGTACTGGGTTGATTCCTGGATATTGGTAGTTTTGGTCAGCTAAAAAAATATAAAACAAATTCCTACACGCGCAAACTTAACCCAAAATTACTTAAGTCATCGTGACTAATATCATATCGGCTTCCATCCGCATTATTCGCTTTGTATCCAGGTCCATTGGCGTACCCAAGAGTAGCATAAGGGGTTCCATCTCCATTAACCCCCCCGTTCAACCCAAGAATGTCGTTATTACGGACTGCATATCCCGCATAGTTCATCGTATGCGCATGATCGGAAGTCACCACAATTAAAGTGTCTTCCTCGTTTGTCAAATCAACAGCTCTTTGGATGGCTTTCGAAAATTCGGCAGCTTCATCCAAAGCTCTTCGCGCTTTAGCGTCATGATGTCCCATATCAATTTTCGCGCCTTCTACAAACAAAAAGTACCCTTCATCGCCTTTGCTCAATATTTTGATAGCGGCTTCCGTCATCTCTTCCAAACTTGGCTCTAAAGATTTATTGCGAGCCAAGTTGTACTCCATATGATCGATGTTGAAGAGACCTAGCAGATAATCAGTGGAGTTATCTACATTGTTCAATAGTTGATCTCGATTCCAGATAAATTGCGCACTTTGCTGATTATTTCCCCGCTTTTGCAACCAATTTTCGACCAAATTCTGTCCATCAGCTCTCCATCCCTTATTACCAAGCTCATCCACGTGCTCTATTGGATAGAAATTGCTGCGACCGCCACCAAGAGCCACATTCAACTTCGAAGCCGTATCGTAATTCACGAATTGGTAAGCAATATCGTGGCATTTCGCCGGATCGAAGCCAGCTAGAGCTACAGGAACATCGTATTCCCAGTTGCGATCCGCTGTATGAGCGTAAACTCCTCCTGGAGAGGCATGAGTGATCCTGGCTCCTGTTACCAAACCCGTTCGCTTTCCTTTGGCTTGAGACCAAGTGGCGATTGAGTCGACGTGGTTGGTGGTGTTTAACATGGTGGGGCAATCACTTAAGGGTACGTCTCCAGTAACCCCGATAGTTCCCATGTTTGCTTTGACTCCTCCGAGGTAAGCGGTTGCGGAGCAGGCTGAGTCTGCTACTTGGTGGTCAACGCAATAAGTCTTTAATTAGAAAATTAATAAAATATTTGAGGAGGAATAAATATATGTATATAGGTATACTTTTGATAAAGCGGTGTTTGGAAATTTGTCGAAAGATAATTGTTGCTCTTCGCCTCCAATGTAGACTCTGGTAGCTGAGACTGTTGGGATGGACATGCCATCTCCGAGGAAGAGGATCACGTTTTTGGCTACATCTATATGGCAAAATTGGCATTATTTTTGTTTTTTAAATTAATAAATTTTTGCTTACTGGTGTTTGGGGTCTTTTTAAGTATTGCATCTAAAGTGGCTTGGGCGTTTTGGTTCCAAAATGCTGCCCCATTTTCTTGAGGGTTTGTTGGGACGAATGCTTTTGGATTTGTGGGTGGATGAGGGTGCATGTAACTATCATCTGAATAATTAATTATATAAATAATTTAAAAAAAGATTGTAGTAATTATTTTACCTAGATGATTTGGTTTAGCCAACAAGGTCGGACTGCAGAAAGCAAAGAGGAAGAAAAGGACCAGCAACATCGTCAGAGGCACAATATGGAATAGAATGGAACAATTAATTTTTGTAATTAGTTTGATTTATATGTTGATAAAACAATTGAATCTCACTAAAATTAAGCATTGTCTATCCACTTATCCTTATCAATTAAAAAACTATTGTTTGTAAATTATACTTTGTATTAAAAAAAGGTCAAAGTATTTGTTATATGATTTCCTTATCAGATATAATCCTAATTAGTAATCAATACATTAAATGACTTGTTATTGTTAAACAATGAATAACTTAAAAACTATGGTCTTTGTTCTTTGTACCACCGCAACCAATCAAGTTTAACACAGCTCAGTTTTAACATTGGTAGAACTTGCATCCAATCCTACCACTCGAAATGCACTTGATGCACCTTGCACGTGCAATGCAATCAGCTTCGCTCTGATTGGTTGGAATTTAAAGCGGCTTTCATTTTGTCTTATGCAGCTTGACTGGGAGGAATTTAAATTCCCCTTCCTATCTGGTATAGCTCTTCTACCTGCTAGGGCTGTTAGCACGAATAATACGCGCCATCCCCATTATGTTCCAAAGAAAATCAATACACAAAAATTAAAAATTTAATTTCTCATTAAAGCTTGGTCCATTAGTGACAAAAGATGATTAATAAAAATCATTAATTAAGCTTCTTAATTTTTTTTTTTGTAATATAAACTTCTGACAGTATGCCACCCACCCTTCGCCTCTTCAGCCCTGTTGGTTGCCTACCCCCAGTTCAATATTTTGAATTTAGCGCTTACCCAGTGTGGCCCTAGTGATAAAATCAAATCTTCCCAACATTCATCTAGTGTGTAGACGTTTGTCACTGTCAAAAAAGCTACCGTTTTCTTTCCTTTTCACGCTAAATTTACGCGCCAGTTTGTTAAAACTTTATATAATTTATTCGTCGTAGCTTGTAAGTATTTATCAAACATAACCTACATAATATAATCACCACTATTCATCAATCACCAGACTAACAATGTCGGGAATAGCAGCAGCTCGTTTGGCTGAGGAACGCAAAGCGTGGAGAAAAGAGCATCCTTTCGTAAGTGCTTGCAAACAATCGTATTTCCACTTAATTAATTTGCTTGCAATTGCAGGGATTCGTAGCACGTCCATCGAAAAACCCCGACGGCACTTTGAACCTCATGAACTGGGAGTGTTGCATTCCCGGTAAGAAAGGGGTAAGTTCTTTAAGTTCTTTCGAACCCAGTAAACTAACTGTTTTGTTCGTTCATAGACCCCGTGGGAAGGCGGCCACTACAAGTTACGTATGATTTTCAAGGAAGACTATCCCAGCACGCCGCCGAAGTGCAAGTTCGAGCCCCCATTGTTCCACCCCAATGTGTACCCGTCGGGCACTGTGTGTTTATCGCTGTTGGATGAGGAAAAGGATTGGCGACCGGCTATAACTATCAAGCAGATTTTGTTGGGAATTCAGGATTTGCTGAACGAGCCGAATGTTAAGGATCCAGCTCAAGCCGAGGCTTACACCATCTATTGGTGAGTTTTTGTACTTTACGCTTTAGCTTTAGGGGGCGCTTTTCAAAATTAGAGAAATTTATACTATTTGAATAATTGCAGTCAAAACCGTTTGGAGTATGAGAAGCGAGTGCGAGCACAGGCTAGAGCCATGAATCAACAAGAATTGTAGGACTGAATTTCATTCGTTATCTATTTTTTTTACTTTAACAACTTGCTCTACATTAATTATAACAGTGGAGCTATAAGCCACTTGGACTATGTTTCGTAATAAATTAAATTCCGAAGAAAATTGGAATTAATTGGATCTTTGTTGTAATTATTTTAATATATTTAAAATCAATTAAATGTGGAATAATATTAAGTTAGCTTACGAGTATCACTATGTTAGTTTTATTTTATAATAAATTTTCAAAAAAATGCGACAACTAATATTTATTCAGATTTAGTACGTTTACAAAATAGTTAATTAAAATACGACTAAAGCCTAAAGTGTTAGTGAAAAGTTAAACAAAATAAAAATATACAGCAATTAAAATTAAATTAAAAACATGGCCATAATAAATTATTTTCGATAATTGCTGCTGCGCACTTCAATAACCACTGGATTCCCAGCATATCGTTTTTCGGTCTCGTAAAACTTAACGCCCGAAGGCGAAGCACTACCACTACGAAAATGACTCTTCGTAATCGACTTGGTCTCACTCGACTCGATAGTCTCCATCGACCTGCCATCCTTCGCCGGCACCGTCTTCTTACTAATAATCTTCGTGGTATTCGTCACACTCGGTCTAGTCGGATCATCGTTCCGCGTAGTCGTATGATAAGTCTCCGAATAATCGCTCGAATTGCTCCCACGTCGCAATTGCGTCTGCGAATCCCGCAATCTCGTCGGCGGCTCGTAAATATCGTAATTCCTCACCGTTTTAATCGGCTGCGACTTCCAGTTCGGAGTGTCCACCTCAGTTTTGCCATTTCGTACGAAATGGGTGGTGTACACTTCCTCGACATCGCGCTGGCTGCGACTCAGACTCGAAATCAAAGCAGGACTCTTCAGTCCCACTGGATTCTCTTCCAAACGATGCAAATGCGGATTGCTGGTGTACATGTTGCGGTTCTGGTCCAATTCGGCGTGAACGTTCAGGGATTTGCTGCGCGCTAAGCTGCGCGCTGGTTTAACTGGCCCGCGGTTCACGATAGATGGCGCGACTGTGTTGATGATGGACACGTTGATGGTGCTGTTGGAGTTTTTCGACTTCTCTAAGCGAGTTGGTGCTTCGTATTTGGAGGAGTGATGGCGATGTGGTAAAGTCTGCGAGTTGCGTTGTTGCTCGTTGAACGAACTGCCCACTAGACGACTGGTTGACTTACTGAAGCGACCCAGAGTGCTTTGCGATCTGAAAACATTGAGAGTTGCTTTTATCTCGGCGTATAAGGTGATTGCGAATTAGGTGATTAATTTATTACGGTCGAGTGGGATTGATTCGATGATATTTACCATAAAAATCAATCGGTCTGGAATGCCTTGGAATTTTTATGTAGGATTTCTTTGCATATTTATTTGGCTCGTCGGCGTTATGGAAATGTTATACTATTGCGTTTAAATGGTTTAAAGCGATGGTTTGCTAAGCGTTGTTAATTCTTTTATATTTACCTGTTGCGCTAAATTTGGTAGAAATAAATGACTAAATATATTTTGTTATAAACTGATTTTATTAATAAATAATAGAAAATATAACACATAATGTACATTAAGAAAATAAATGTTAATAACACAGATAAATGAGTCAAAAATTGTTAGAGAGTTTCCAGATTTTTTCTCTGGCCGGAAAGTCATGTAAATAATTAAATAGCACTAAATTCTCAAGACCAAAAGTCCTTTCACTAGCCACTCAAATAAGGAACAAAATTGTCAAGATTTTTCCCATAAAGCCACAACCTTTTAGTATTTACATGACCTTCCCTGAATACAACAAAATAATGATGTCACTACTACACTACCTAATATAGAAAAACACGTCAAGGTCAAAACTACAATAAAATCCATTAACAAAATACTACAAACATGCGCGCCCCAAAAAAGACAAATCCATCTTACCTTTGCTCATCCTCGCGATTCCTACGCGAACTCCTAGCAGGTCGCACTCCATCGTACTTGTTCTCCCTTCCATAGATGCTCCCAGCAAACGGATCCTCGCCCAAATAGTAGCGCTGCACGGGTTGCGATCGTCCATCCATTCCGCTATGTCCAATATTGTCGATGATGTGACCCTGTTGGTACGACGGACTTGGACTTCTCTTCACACGTTGTCTTGCTGCTTTACGCTCCGCACTCGCAGAGCGAATTTTCCCAACAAGTTTGCGAATTGACTGACCTAAAGAACGACGTAATTTTTAGAACGATGATGAGGAAGTATTTTTGCCTTACCAATAATGTTCCCACTCTTGGTCTTAACCGGCGGCGGTTCGGGCGCAAACCGCGTCTTCTGCATCTGCTTCTTCTCCGCCACATGATGCGGCATCGGTGGCGGACTTGGGGGCGAATAGTCCGGCGGCGGCTCTTCCCGGTATCTGCTAGACTTCTCCTCCACCACCACTCGTTGCCGCTGCTGGTGATGTCGGTCTGCCCGTTTGCGCAACGGAGGAGTCGGGGCGACTACAGTGTGGTTGTAATCGGGGGTCGGGGAATGATGGGGGCGATAATCGGGGACCGGGGAGTATTGGGGCCGATAATCCGGGATTGGAGATCTGCTGCGTTGATGGCTGGTGCTAACCGGGGAAGACGTAGATTTGTATGGCATGGGGGATCGACGTTCGCTCGAGTGGTAGTCTTGACGGCGTTCCGACCATTCGGAGATTCCTGCAAAGATCGGCTCTTTAAGATTGAGGAAAAAGCGTTGAAAGAGTGGATTAGATTTTTTGATGGAGAATGAGCGCACCTTTATAGAATCCGGTGGGATTGCGGTCCCTTTCAGGCTCCACCGGACTGTAAACGCGTTGCGTGTTTACAGTGGTGGTGACATAAGTTTTTTGGGGTGTCGCGTCAGTTCTACTAGGCTGCGATTTGATAGTGACATTAAAAAAGCTGGTTTTCGGTGCCGCTTGTTCCTCCTCATCAATGGTCGAGTTGTTGGAGGAACGGGACTCACTGCCAAAATGGTTTTCCAACCATTTCGACGTTTCGACTTTACGGGTTTCTTCCTCTTGGTCGAAGTCTAATGGGCGTTTGGTTAGTGCGTCTTTTCTATCTAAAGGCGTTGTTGTCGCTCCGTTTTCTAATCCTAACGACGAAAAATGTGATTCAAACAAAATGTGGTGGGAGGAGAAAGCGAGCTAAGTATGCAAAGCGACGTGAAAGTCTACTCGACGAAAACAAGACTACAAGGACCCCAAAGAAACAAGAAGCGGAAAAGCGCAAATCCTTCTCAACAATGTTAGTTTGCATTAAAACCAAAACGTTCTCAACATTCTTACCTCTATATCGATGGGGTTGTCGTGGAGGAGCAGCATTATTGGCCCGTCTTCGCACCCTCGCACTGAGCGACTCGAAATCCGGCTCATCCACTCCTCCATCGCCTCTGCGTTCAACTTCCATGGTCTCCGTGCGGAATCGCATCTCGTGGCCGACGTTCTGTCCGTCCGCTAGATAATCCACATCTTCCTGATCGCGTGTCTTCAAATATCGCTCCGAACTCTCCTTCTTGTAGTTTTGTTCTGGCGCATCTTCAGGCAACTCGTCATCCTTCACTTCCTCATGTTCAGTCGTTCGCTCCGTTTCAGTGATGATCTTGCCATCCGGCTGGACCGAACTCGATTCGCGAGTGTCTTCAGTATCTGTCACTTTATTGGATTTGCTGGATTCGTGGACCAAACGGGGGCCCGTGGAGACGAGACTGCGGCCGTGTTCGCGGGACCGCAAAACTGAACGGAGATCGGAGCGGCCTGTGTTGACTGCGGCTAAGAAATCCTGTAATTGTTGAGAAAATGGGTCATTAGCTCCATTGTCATTATTGGATTGAGAAAAGAAATTTGCAATCAATACGACTAAAGTGTTTTAATGGCACAACTAGTCGTAATAATAAAATATTTAATTGTGTTTCTTGTAATTGATTAGTGAGACAAAAGAATAGTAATTTAGATTCTAATCCAAATGCACTACTTATTAGATGTCTTCGTTTTACGTTAGGGGAAAATAGTTTAAGGATGTAGCCTTCACGGTTTGGCGGTCTTGAAAGCAAATTATCTTGCTATTCAAAAATTAATTATATCTTCATGTTTATTAGACGAGAAAATGTTACAACTTTATCTCGATGCTTGTCGAAAATGTTAGATGTTGATCTTTAGGTTTAATTGGAAAAAAGTGTGTCAGTATCACATCAATATTTAAAAAACAATTCGTTAAAATCTTGTCAAAAATTAGCAAAATCTAAAAGACAATTAGTTGCACCAACTAGTCGTTAACCTTGACAAGTCGTATTAATTCCATAAAAATCGTAATTAAACTCTCAAGAAAATAATCCTATAAAATGTCACGTACGTTAGAAGATCTATTTTAATCACACTGACAAGACAATAAAGTGACCTTGATACCTCATTACCTCACGAATAATTACCTTACACTTAACTAAATTAAAAAACCCACAAAAACCACTAAAACTACCAAAAAATGCACCACAAATAACAATTCTTCACTACAACTAACGAATAAATATATAAAAGACAAGAAGAATTCTTCTTCAGCACAGCCAAAGAAGTGTCTTCAGCTGAAGAGGAGAGAGAAACAAGCCGGTGAACGTTCGCCTGACTAGCAAGGTGTCTCCCCTTTGCCCCCCAAGTCCCCATCATCAAACGATTTGCCTTCCACAAGCAGCAGCCAGCAGGGTCGACTCACTTGTTTGTCGATGATGACCAACCATTCTCTTCATATATAATTCAAACGAGATGCAAAAGTGAAATTACGCGTTTCGTAACTGAAGATGGCAAAAAATTTGTCACGTTTTAGATCCTGATAGGTCAGGAGATGATGAAACAAACATCTTCAAACCAATTTTGTAACTAATCTAATTTGCTTGTTTGCTAATAATTTTACTACCCTTAAGTTCTACACGCCTTTTCGCTCCAATATATCGACTTACCTCATCAGTAATATCTCCCAGATGCTGCACATCTTCAGTTTCCTTAAGCTCCTCCGTCTCCTCACGCGATACAACTCTTCTCTCCTTAACCTCCCGCACCAGTCCATCAGAATTGGCCACTGCAACCCAATTGGACTTGACTTCCAACTCCAAACCCCCTTTTCCACCCTCCAGCGCCTTTTTTGGAGACACCGCTCCATCAACTTCGTCATCTCCCAGCTTCCGCAACTAAATGAATAATAAAACGAAATTACGCACATGTCTTGGTTTCACCTCAAGCTACCTCTGTCTGATGGTGCTCCTGCGTTTCGGTGTCTTCGGTGGTGTTGGTCGTGACCATAGGTCCCGAGTCTTCGACCACTTTTCCATCTTCCAGCACCACTTGTCGCTTGACCCTCGTCTCAATTTGCTTGGTGTTGACCACTTCGGTTTTCTTCTTGCTCACCCATTCCTCTACAAATAGAATATTCGATTGGATCAAGTTGGTTGACCAAGCGCAACAACTAAGGTCGTTCACAAGGACGCGTTTTCAAATTGGAAAAATGCATTTTAATTGCATTAGGAGTCAGGAAATGGATGCGAAATTGAGGAAATGAGACTCACCTTCTTTTGTAGTGGCAAAAGTGTCGCCTTCTTCCACCTGAGATAGAAACAAGTGGGGTTTAATGAACACTCGCGATCTGTATGTGACTTTTTTAGTGGATGTTGGATAAAATTGACCTCTGCGGTCTGCAACGAAGACTATCACCACCATTCAACATGCGCCACCACTTTTGATCGTACTCTAGTAGCGTTCAGTTCAATTGATTTCCGATTAGATAAAAATTGTAACAATAGATATGGAACAACTTTTACTACCAACTTTCAAATATATAATTAATAAATTATTTATAAATACAGCTAGTAATAAATAAAACAGGTGTATTAAATAAATTTGCGGTAACGGTTTCAAATGTCGCCAATGCACTTCTACAGGTATATATTTATACAAAGTCTAATTGAAGGATTACGTAACATTTAATTGCATTATTTAATCATGCTCTAATGCCTTATTCAGAATCTAATTTACATTTTTCCTGCTTTTTTTTAGATTTATTTTAGTACAATAATTATAATTACTTCCTTCATTTTATTAATAATATATTTCCTAATTTTCTAAATTTAAAGTGCACACAAATTTAGCAACAATCGTGATTTATGTCGTGGGAAAATGCATTTTAATCGTATTGCCTTATATTTATAGCCACATTATTTTCTTGTAAAGTTCACTTTTACTTTAAAATTTTATTAGTCTTTGGGCTAGGCAAAATTTAAATAAATTTATTTTGGAATTTAATTCAATTTTTCAAAAATTAAATTTGTTATTGGTCTAAATTATTTTTTAGTCCAAGTTCACAATTTTTTTTAAGCCCAAATTTAATTTAGTTCGTTTTTAAAGTGGTACTACCTTTGACACAATTTTCCCCCAAAAAAATTCAAAAAGCGCACACTATTTAAATTTCGTACCAATTCAATTAATCTCCACTCACACACTGTCGTTTAAAAAAGTATGAAATTGTCATTTATGCATTTGCACATTTGATTTACGACTGACTAACGCCATTCAGAAATTGCAACTATTAGTACTAGGTAGGTAGGTAGAGGCAGTTTGTGTGTTGTTGTTGTGTATGTGTAAATATAAATAAATTTTACTATCACCGCGGGAAAACGCAGTAAATTCAAGCAGTACCAGCAGTACCTGAACTCAACTCTCTTACATCATTCCATTGTTTTCTATTATAGTACCATGTTCGGTTCTCGTCCTAGTTGGTCATGCTTTCCGCAACATGTTGTGCATATTTTTAGGTGGAGGCGCCCCTTTTCCTTCCCTAATTTGGGGTAGTACCAATAACGCACTCATTTATTTTCAAGTATTTAGTACGCTCCATAAATTTAATTAGCATAATCTTCTCCATGGAATATTAATTAGCAATAAGTTTTATTTGAGATGTACTACAGCAAAAAGTAACCCAAATTGGATTGGTTTCGTATGATGTAAACAAAACTGCGTGAGCGAAGATAATAAATCAAAGTGAATTCTTCTTGAAGAAAAATCAACCAACCACAAGTGGAACTCGGGCGCGGTTAGTTGGAATGTTCGTTCAAACAAGTGGTACTTTCTGTTTCAATGCAGAAAGTACCATATTTTATTTTTATATGGCGTGAGGAACTCAGATTATGTTCAACATCATCATTTTATTTTTGGAAAAAATAAATTTGTCGTGAATATTCCACGACTTTGACACATAAATTAGCAATTAAAGTACTATTGCCTTATAGTAATTGATCAATTTGCATTAATTGATCCATGTAACAATTTGGCCTTGTCGTAATCAAGGCTTTTTTGGTGCATTAAAGCAATTTTTTATTTTTAGCTAATTTTATTTATAGCTTCATTGAAAAAGTTTGTTTGATTTAATTCCATTATTATAATCGATGATGATTCTAGTTTTACAAAGGTCATAATAGACACACCTAAATGCCAACGCCATGCACGATTAATATTATTTTTATTATTTCAAATACTATTAAATTTCATGGCAATTGCAATAATAAAGATGCAAATTTCAATAAAGAACGCTAAAGTACTAATAGTCCAATATTCAATTACAAGGAGTGTGAGTGTATTACTGGTGGCCTATACTCAGCAAACATTTGCTCAATAAAATAGTACCACCATACTTCAAAATAATTTTATAAGCATAAGAAGCACTTTTAGGCACTAAAATATTGTTTTCAAAAATCTACCGGACTCCTACTTTATTTTTAATTAAGTTAAAGGCCCAACTACAAGTAGTTAGGCTCAAAAAATTCCTATAGACTCATTTGAGTTGTTCCTCTCCACGGAAATCTTTAGTAAAAGGCGAAAGATTTATTCGCTAGTTGAAGAGAAACCAGAGTAACGATCCCTACACTTCCTCGGCTACTTATACGAGTACGATGCATTCGTAGCGGCGACATAGTCATCTGGCGCCATCTACTAAAATAGTCACAAATTACACCTAGTTACCAGTTCTAATCCGATAGGGGGCCCAGCTTCGTAATGTCGTACCGATGTTAATCGGTGGTCAGATGGCAGTAAACTTGCAACTTCAGTCATATTTTTTTTGGTTTATTTTTCGAAAATCTGCAAAAGAAAATTATTGAGTAATTTAGATGCAAATTTGGTGAGTCAGACAGAGGCGAATCGCTGATCTTACAGCTTCAGATCAACTTCCTATAAATGGAAGTTTAGAAAATCATTTTTGTTTTGGTGTTTTAGGCCAGGAATTTGCAATTTATTCTACTTGGTTATTGGCAATAAATTGTTGCTAATTGCGGGACAATAAATCGCCAGAATTCCGCAATTTAGCATAACTAAATGTAAATTGTTCTTCTAAAATAAACACATTACAAAATTCAGTCATGAAAGAAAAAAGATAATGAAATTACCTAACGTGACATTCAACTGTTGTCTCTTTCAATTAGCAAAACAACAAGTTTTTTGCCATCGTGTTCCCAAAATTGTTTATATCGTGGGAAGGAAATTTCTACTTATCACACATTTGCGTCTATAAATCGTGTTACGTAACAAAGTACCATTTAAATGGGTTCTGAAGAGACAAATGAATAGCACGGATTCTTTTTTTACTTCTTGTTATTTCAAATCATACCAAACAATACGGTATTGTTTTGTTATTATTGGTATGAAGACTTTGGATAATAATTTATACGAACAAGTACTTTCCAAGAGGATTATGAGTTTACAAGTGGATTACTTAACGATTGTTGTATGTTGCTTTTAGGTTCTTATTCAAGCATTATGACGGAATTTTATTTATGGCTGTAGTCGCTTTCTTTTCTAAAACTGATGAAAAGTATGGTACCATATATGGAACCTAGTTAGTAGTTTAGGAAGGTACTACTACTACTACAAAATATTGTTAGAACTAGATTGATCGCGTTTGCGCTGAATAAATTATGATTAGTAAATGGTACCATTTTTATTATTATGACTGCTAATTATGGTATGAATCAAGGTAATTCTAAAAATCGTGCATCATCACATTTCCAAAGAAAAATATTAATTTCCCATGCGAGACAAATTAAAGAAGGCTACTTTCATAGTACCATTTTCGTAAAGACCTCACTTGTAGCCATGTGCAGTCCTTTTAAGGATGACCAAGGAAAGGACATCTATCGTAAATAAATAATTTATGATTCTTTTAAATATTTGTACTAAAAAAATACCTTTTTTGCTGTTATTGTTTATTATTTAATATTCTGCAGTAGTACTCTCGGTAGCAAATGCAATCCATCTTAGTTGGTTAAGGTTGCTTATAATCAAGGTTAATTTAATTTTATGTGACCATATTATGTTATGCTCATTATTACGTATGAATAAGTGCGTCATTAAATTGGTAATATTAAATATTTGTGGTTGATTGATTAAATTGGTCTATCGCGCAAAGAATGCGTAAGATATTTGGCATTTGAAATAATAACAACAATATTGTACCATAAAGCGGATATAATTACATGCAATTTTATGCAAATCTATTTGCATAATGCATTTATAGAAATATTTCAATTACAATTGTTAATAAACAAATAAATTCTGCTAATCCAAAGAAACCGACATTTATCTCGATGTAATCTAATTAGATTGTTGTAGTAAAACGCACATTATTAATATTATTTTTATTATCTTGGATCTCGAATTGTTGCTAGTATTTCAAAACAACGAAAACACGTTTAACATTAATTTATAACGATTTTTCATCAGGATCAGGTTGAACGCTAAATTAATAATAATAATGTTCGTAGAAAGGAAATGATTCACGATTTTTTGTCTGATAATATTTCTAATAGAGGTGTGTTCCAATAAATAATATTAAAATATTATTAAATTGGGTACAAAACTGTTCGCTAAGCTTAAATAAATATATGCACATAATTAATCACTCCATTATTATGTAAATGTTTTAAAACATTCGTGAAGTCATACTTAATTTCGCTAAAAATCGTCATAAACAATTACGAATATTTATCAAAAAGCAAATAAAAATACTCAAAAAGGATGTTTCTTCGAAAATAATAAATATTGACCAACCCACACCTTCCCCAAAAAATACAAATAATAATTCCAAAATAAATTCAAAATACTTACTTGAAGATCTATAATCCAATCATGCTTTCTTCCACTTATTTCAAAAACGCACGTGCGCTTCTAAATTGCACTTGAAATAAAAAATAGTAAGTCAGAACACGGAACAGAACACGAAATGATGAACAGCGAACAAGAACTATAGAGATCGCATTCGCAGCTTCGAATCGAAGTCAGCAGAAAAGCCTCACCTTCACACAGTCGTCGACGTCGTCGTGGATCGTGCGGAGGTTTTGCAGATCACCTTGTTCTCTCTCACGGGAGAGAAGCAGGCAGTACCATGTAGGTGGTACCTGCCGATCGCCTGTTATACATATTTGTCAATGTTTATATTTTATAGACAATTATGTGCCACTTTTTGCACTTTGCTGCATACAGAGCGTTCGTGCAAAAGCTCCAGACGATTTAGAGTACTACTAAGGTACTATAAAACTCGAAATTTGGGTTTTGGATGTTATTTTGAAGCGTTTCGTAAAAGATTTGGGGAGTTTGCACTCGACTTTTTTTTAGATATTCTTCAAAAGTGACTATGAATTTGTTTAGTAGTACCCTGTAGATAATTTATTTATTTTAGCAACATTCCAATCCTTTTTTGTGGATGTTGTTATTGTTTGTTTATAAAATGCTATGTTATTTAAATAATTAATTGGCAATTAGTATTGTTATTAAACTAGCAATGTTATCCATGATTTATAGTGTATTATTGTTATCCTAGATCTGAATGTATAGTGCAAAGTGGTTCCGCCTCCGCTTTACAGGGCAAATAGTAATAATCCATTCGCTGTACAGATTCCTGACTGATTGCGTCAATAAAATAAACGTGGGTTTGCTTAGAACTAGAATCTACTTTACCGTAAATTTAATTGTACAGTTTAAGCTCAGATGATATTTTGAAGACTAAATCAATAAAAATTTAATTTAAACGTGTTAATTTGGTTGCCTATCTACTCGACTTATCGCCCGATAGGAATAAGTGGAAATATTTGGTTATCAAGCCAAATTACTGGCACAATCAATTTATTAATGAGTCATGACTAGTCTTTCAATAGATATTACAATATAAAACAATAAAAAAATTAAAACACGAACCAATTCAACTTATTTGCTCTTTTTATCCTCGTTGTCCTCGTCGCTTCCGTCCTCGTCTTCCTTCTTCGCGATCTTCGCCTCCATTTGGGGCTCATCAATGCTTTTCTCCAGGGATTCGCAATCACTCAATACGCTGGATTTCAATTGAATCAGAATTAAATTGACGAAATTCACGACATAAATCGAGACGCAAATCAAGCAAAGATTCTGCAGCTTGGCGTAGAGAATGTATGCGAAATAAATCGATGCCACATTTGAAATTCCAATGCCAAAGCTGGATATCAGCACGGTGTATTTGAAGTTTACCTGGACAAGTGTGGCGATTAGACTGTAGAAGAATATCCCGAAAAGGCTGTTTGGTTTGTTGAATGGGGAATCCTCGCCGAAAAGGCCGAATCCTTTGCCATACCTGAGCGCAAAACCAAATTAATATTTGTGCTGATTTAAAAGCTTAGTACTTACTCGGATAGAAAGGCTTTGGAGCAGCTAATGTTCTCATCGATATCGCACATTGGGGTGTAACTCCCATCGTTTTCCAATTGCAATTCGATAACGTAGGAATATATAGACAACCCCAAGCCGGCCAAGCAGGATAGAGTTAGCAGCGAATTTACAGTTGCGACCGACAGAGCCATTTCTGATAGAATAATATGAAACTTGATGATTTAGATTAACTTTAAAGTACACGTCAACTTTATCAAGTCATGTAATATCAAGAATGTTGATAAACATAAATAAATAATAAACTTTGAACTGACAAATGACAGATGGTTTGTTTATGAGTAACAGCTGATTTATTGACAGCAGCGAATCAATGTTGCCACTACAAGGATTATAAAATAGTGCATAAATGCATTTATTGTATTGTTGGTTGCAGCTCGAATGCATAGAAAATAATTAATTGCAACCGTAATTTAAAAAGTTCTGCAATTGTTTTAATAATTAATTATTAAAAAAGTGTATAAAATATAAACAAATCTGACTATATAATATTACCGTAACAAGTAGAACAATGTAGTGAATTGCACCCTTAGCCATAGGGGTCCAAAATCAACCCCAAAGCGCCTACAATAGCCCATTGAAAGCGCAGCTGTTACCTGCAGGGTTGGTAACTTCTAGGGTAAAATGCCATAAGGTTGGTACCAATAAAGCAACACAAGAAAGCGCTACGAATTCAATCCGCCAGGGTGCGCTTCGACTTCGCGACATTTTACATTGTATTGACTGGTAATCGTGTGTCCTGCTAAAAAATTGAATGTTTTCCGTTGTGTGGGGCCCTGTGAGTGGTAAATAGTGTATGGTGATGGTGTTAAACGGTGCTAGTGTAGTCGTGCAATGTTCGAGTTGAGCGCAATGGCCGTGGCGGTGATGAAAATGGCACAGCGGCCATCTATCCAGGTGCCTCCTCTTGATACTGGGCTGCCACCGACCTGGTGCCTGTAATGACTGAACCATGGATGTCGAGGTGAAACAAAGGAACCGACGCAGAAAACGCGCCCAGCGTATGCAGGCACAAAGGGAGAAGGCCGACCACCACCACCGAGACAGCGGCGACGAGGACGTCGTCGTCGTGCGGGAGAAGCCGCCGAGGCCCCCAAATCGTCGCAAAAAGTCCAAAGAGCCACTCTGCGAAGAGGATATTGTCGATGGCTTTGCCATACTCCAGTTTCGGTCCTATGAGGACTTAGAGGTATGTGTTCACGTTGTAATTGTTGTTCATTTGATTATAAACAATGCGGGGTACAATTGGGGCCCATCGCGGGGTTTGAGTGGCTTATTGATGATTGGGGTTATGGGGGATTGTGGGGTTTTCCGATGGGACCATTCGTTTAGGTAGTTTCTTTGTTTAGAACGCCTTTTTTCTGATTAGGACATTAGTTGTTTTGCCTTTTTGATTAGGTGCAGTTTAATTGCATTGTATGGACGATTGTATTTGGGGTGGTTGAGTGAATGAACCCGTTAAATGAGTGGTCAGTGTATTTGGTGTGAAGGGAGTTATTTGGGGTAGCGCGGATCCGACGGAGCCGATTGTGATTTTGTAGAATTTTTTCTTGAATATTTAATGAATTAGTTTCTTTGGAATTACTTGGAGTTGTTCAGAATTTGTAGTTTGTGGCAGAATTCTTGGGAATCCTTCGAAAATCCGCAGAATTTCTATTGATCCACTATCCAGAGAAGTGTCTCTATCAACAGTTTGTCACAAATGTTGATTTAATTTTTTACAAGTCATATTTTCACTGTTTTTTGTTGGTCCTACTGATTTTGTATAAATTCGGGAATCTCTTTACTTTCGGAAGTTTATTTCACCCCTCGCTTATTTGTTGATTTTAACCTGCACTAATTATTGTTTACTTAACACGTTGAAAAAATACTAGACTACTTATTTAAATTAATTGCTAGTTCTAGTTTTAATCAGCATGAGTGCAATTAAATTTAAGTACATAAATAAACGATAAAATAATAGTAATAAGGCTGTGTGTTAAAAAACTGATCTAAGTTAACATTATTGGGGCGTTTTAAATAAATTGACCTCGATATTGACACTAAATTTGCAATTAACGTGGTTTTAATTGGGGTGATAAATAATAAAAAAATAAAAATTGTGTGCTGCGCGTATATTTTTTTAATTAATTAAATAAATCATTCGGACATAATTCAGATTGAATGCGAGAGCGCAGTCGAGTTTCGCTGTTTTTTCTTTGCGTACATAATTTGTTTCACGGTGTAAAGTTGCGAATTAATTTGAAACTTTAATTTAACTAGAAGACTGCTTTTTCCAAGGTAAAACAAAACTATATAAAGGGATGGAAATCAGACGATTTATATTCATGTTTGGTTTGCTGGCTGCTGTTGCTGCCCGGTTTAGATCCGATCGAACAAATGCCAAGCAAAAACATTCTGTTTCGGACCACTTTTTCCATTAATTTATGTATACATGTAGAAAATTATGAATTTTACTTGATGCATTACATAAAACTTTTAACGAGGTTTTTATAGCTTCAAGGGGATAAGCGAAACTTTTCAAACTTTATGAACTGTAAATATTTAGATGGTTTTCAGAATCTTTCAAGTCACTCTTAATGTTTATTTTCTCTTCCTCTGCAAATTTAACGCTACTCGAATTTATTTTAAATGATAACAATTTATGTACATTTTGATAAAAATTATTGGACATGCAAAAGTGAGTCTCCCCTCGCGATAAAAAGTGCGGAAGCGATGTTGGTGGTTGAAATAAAAAACGAGCGATATTACGATGTTTAATGTTTGTTTTTTCGTGGCACACATGATGTATTGAATTACGTACGAGGAGCTGGCTGAAGAAATTGCGTGAGAAATATATATAGCCCGGGTTGATAATAGGGATAACTGGTTAGCCGGTTTAGCAGCGATCATTTCGTCGGTCAGTTTTATAGTTTAGTGTCAAAGAGAGAAAGGTTTTTCGGGTTCAATGTCCACAAACGCACACACACACACACAGGTCCTTGTTACATGATGTCCCCCCATTGTGTCTCTTTAGCTTGGCTTTGCTTCTTTTTTATGGACGAAATTTCCGGCTCATTTCGGAAAACCATTTTGCATTTCCTTTGTAAAGGCGCGCGATAATTTGATTTGTTGCTGGGTGTTAAGTGAAAACGAAATGAAATGATTATCTATTATTGAATAGGTGATTTTATGTTATTGCTAATAAATTTGAAACCGTCAAGCAAAACCTGTTGTAAACCGCAGAAAACATTGTATAACGTTTTATGAGTGCTTTTAGTTTTTAATTGTTATATACTCTTATATAGGCCTATAAATTTTACTACATTTCCTCCCCTCACTCGGAATTCATTAGGAAGTATAGGAATTAAGTAAATGAAATTATGTTTAGCGCTCTTAATATAATTACTTTTTTATTGATTATAAAGTGCAACAATTTAATTAACATAATAGCGAAAGTTTCATAAGATCCATTTTTTTCTTCGGCTCTAGCAAGCGCGGAACTTGAATCAAGTAACGCTCGCTCAAGTCAAGAAGCGCATAATATGTAATAGCGCTTGATTGATTTTCAGACATAACGGGGCTTTACTTTTATCCACATTATTGTCAAGCTTGTTCGATTCAGATAGATTGAAGCTAAAAATAGCTAATCTACAAGAGACACAGCATAAATATAGATTAGTTTCTTTTTGCGGATGAGCAGCGAGCGAAAAATAAATAAAGAAGAACAACAGTATAATAATAAATATTATCGTATATCTATAAATAAACATGAAACCCTCTTAAATCTGTCGACAGAATACTTTGAGGAAAGCAGATTGCCTCTTGATGATTTGTCTCTGTAAATATTTGAAAGTGTACGAATGTGTAAGGCTCTTAATAGAATTATGTCTAGGTATATGATTTGTTTGGATATTAGCGCGTTCGCGTTGTAAAACACATTTTAATTAAGAGGCCAGAGGAATTTTTATATTATTTTATTGCGAACAGCGTACTTGAGATACGAATTTTTAATTAAGTTTGTTTCGATCAAATTCGCGTAGCTACGTAATTGTTATTAATTTATAATTGAATTTTCGGATGTTTAAATATTTTAATTTATCTATTAAATTGTAATTAATTTTGAGTGGATGCTAAACGCGTATGAATGTGCACTTTCAATTCAATTGCGATTAATATTTAATTAGTGAAATTGATAAAACGTACGCCAGATTTTATTTAATAAAAATTCTTCCATTCCAAAATAAATTGTTCAATTTCATCAGCAGTCGCACATAAAAACCTCCATGCATGTTTAACGAGATTTTGTTTTGCCAACTAACATTTGAACTGTTCAATTTTGCAATTACAAAGGATTTGCTTTCATCATACTATATGAATTTTATAGCACGATATAAACATGATATTTTCCCTTCAAAACCATCAAGCAAAAAAAATGTTAGCTTATTTCCTCCAGCTTCTATTGAGTGGTGAAATGTTGTCAAAACCGCTACGAAGCGATTAACGATAAATTAAATGTAAAACAGCAAATGATCGATCATGATCTCGCTTTGATTCGAATTTTACAAATTGGTGGGCGATGTAAAACTAGCATTAGTAGCTTGTATTTGCGATATGGTGGGTCGCATCTGCGATATGTTTCCCCATCAAGCAAGAGCGTTTTGTAATTCCTGCAGTGTTATGTCGGGCTTTTGGAATCCGGCTCTCAGGAGCGTGAACAGCCTGACTGACCTTCTAGAGAACTATATACAGAAAGAACTATCAGAAGCAAAAGAGGGCCAGTGACCTTTTCTTTTCCTTTTCCACATACTCGCACACAGCTGACTTATTCTTCGTCTTCAGCGACGTTATTGCGGTGGTCAGATGTCCATCCGATTGTCACTAACTTGCGATTTTTCCTCTTGTTTCAGTTGGTGCTGAAAATCTCGACAAAGGATAATATCAAGCGATTGGCTGATATCGAACGGCCTAAACTTGAACCGAAGGCGCATATTACCCATCATATTTCGGTGCATCAGAATCATGTAAGTATCAATGCTTTATCTGATTATAAGGGAGGATTTTTGATGGATAGACGGTTTAGAAATCCGTAAGGCCTTTGCTTGACGGTAATTTATGTAAAACCGAAGCGAGTTTGGTGTAAAAGTTGCGAGAATTTATTCAAATCACGCACCGATTTATGTTTTATGGCGAAATTGTAGTGTTTTATAGTTTGCGGTTCTATAAAAGTCGACGATCTAAAATAGACTATTTACTTTACGTTTATTCATGGTTTGTTGTCAGACACGCACAACATTATTACCTAAAAATATCTACTTAGCTGGAGGCGTATAATTATGGAAACAATAAAAAGAAAATTAGAAAAGTTCTAAAGTTTAAA
Source organism: Cryptophagus acutangulus (assembly GCA_963556235.1). Taxonomy (NCBI): domain Eukaryota; kingdom Metazoa; phylum Arthropoda; class Insecta; order Coleoptera; family Cryptophagidae; genus Cryptophagus; species Cryptophagus acutangulus. The sequence continues at coordinate 745,713 of OY744568.1, read as the reverse complement.
AGGATTTTTATAACTAAAGAGTGGATTTTAAATTTGCCGCGCCAAATCCCAAACTTGTGGTTACGTTGCCATGGTTACGCACCGCTTTGTCCAATTACAAGTGTGAGATTCAGCGCGGCAAATTTAAAGCGCGCCTCCTAGTTGTAAAATAAGCTATTATAGTCTAGAAAATGAGTACTAGATTTATTTTGGTAGTATTGGAATTGTTAGCAATTTAAAAGAGAATTCCAAAGAGACTTGATCCGGAACAAATAACAATAGGTGTGAAACATCTAAAACAGAACTGAAATCGATTTTGTATTTGTCAACATTATTATGTATCGCAGATATTTGAAAAGTTTGTGATTTCTTTGCAATTTCAAATAAGGGAAAGAAAGTCGTCGTCGTGAAAAAGAAACAACATGACGACTATTTGTAGATAAATATGTTGCTCCAGCAGACAGATATTTATTTATAATCTGAATGTTCATTGGAATAGAAAAATGATTACTTAATAAATGGACGAAATAAAATCGTTTTTCGAGAGAGTAGAGAGAGGATCCTTTTTCCTTTCGAACAGATCCTGTCAGATTTATCATGTAAGAATGAAAATAGTCCCGACACAATCCTTTTAACTTGAACGAATATCCGACAGATGTCGACATCTTTACTAGTGCTTTTCCTTTTCAAACATTAAATTCCTTCATCTTTGATTACGTGGAATAGAGTCGAAGTAGGATGATTGAAAAAAAGTTTGATATTGCAGGTTTCTTGTTAATTCACTTTTGAAAGAATTCATTATTAAGTAGTTGTGAAAAAAACGAATTCAAGCAGCGGTCTAATGTTTAAATAATTGCCGCCATAAAAGAATAATGGTTTTTTATTTGCTTAAATTACCGTAGAGCGGCTTTTTCGTCCTTTTTTTTTGTGTAGCTTATTAATTTATTAGCTTGTTAATTCGGTGTAATTTAATGTTAAATGAAATGCTTCCAAGGTATGGTGGTGGCAGAAGACAATGGACTTGTAGCTAATGGCATAATGATAATTATATGATATAATTACTCAATTATAGGATAGAAAGGAATAAATATTATAGCGACTTAATATTATTCCGGACTGTTGTTGGAGCACGCCTACTTATTATTTTAATTTCCTTAATAACGGTTAATTATGTTTTGTATTATTTAACGATGTTGACATGCTACATAGCATCAACTATTCTATACAGGCTGTCACAATTATTTATTAATTGACACCGATGATGGACTTTATATATTTTCTAGTGCTAGTTGTGAAATTTTAAATCCTGCTGCCTGCTGTATACTACTACCTACCATTTTATTGATCATTGTAATGATAGTATAAATTCATTTATAATACCTGGTACTTAAATGTTAAATATGCAATTTAATACTCAGTGATTATCGTCGTATAAATAATGAAAATTATACACATTTACATTAATGCACTCGTAAAATTTGTTTTTAACTTTTATTGCTTTAATAGAAAACTTTATATGTTTGATTATTACTTTTATCTCTCAATAAAACATTCAATTGCATTTCTACTTACTGATTGAAATTTGAATAATAAATTTAATTATTTGTACACTTTTATGATATCTCTTCATTACGATTTCAAATTGTTCTCTACCAGCACGCCCTTTTATTTGATTTATTACTAAAATTAATTCAATTTTCCGAATGTACGACCAAAAAGTTAGACACTCTAATACGAAAACTTCTTGATTGCACGTTATAATTTAATATAATGATGTTCATTCACGAACGTGTGTGTGCATCTCATCTATTATCAGCTTAATGCCTGCACCACACCAATCAACCCCTAATTTCGGCCACATTGTACCCTAGTTAGTTAATTATTGCAAGTGTAAATCATTGAATGCTGATGACGAATGCCAACATCCTCAAAGGATTTCAATTAATTTGTTAACATAATAATTTTTGTTCAAGGGGTTAACGTTGACCCATGACCCTGCTACGAGCGACGACAGTGGTCGGGCTTCTGAACGATTAACTGGTTCTTCTGTGGCGCCTCGTGACGCCGATAGTTCGAGGGATCGACTTAGTGATGTAAGAACTATTTAGTACTTCAACTGCTGTTTAATTTGGTTAATTTTAGTTGTTTCTTTTGTTTGAACAGGCGAGCAGTCGATGCAGTTCAGGGAAAGGGTATATCGTAAGTATTTCTTTCTATTTTTAAGGGTGGTGGCACGCTTTGTGTATTTTCTTGGGGGATGGAGCGTGTTAACAATTACGGATGAAGTGTGTGTGGTGTGGCTGTAACCGGATAATGCGGTTTTCCCTCAGCTTGGACCTCATCAGCCAATCTTGTAAATGAGTCGCCTTTTCTTTTTCGCTGAATTGAGAGGATTTTCCTTTTTGCTCAACTCGACAGCTTTTTCATTGTTACTTTTATTAGTGTGTCGCTCAATGATTTACTTTTATTTTACCAGCGAAATTGCTAAATTTCCAAATGGGAAAACTCGCTCGCATATATTGAATGAGCGACGAACGTTCGCCGACATCATTTATTTCCCGGCTTGTCAGGAATGGCAAAAAATGCGACGATTGAAAAAGTGGAGCGTAGTTTTCTTTCGGATAGTTTTGCCAAATTGTTTTGCTGATGTACTTTCACCGAGGGGTTAACCACATCACATATAGGAAATCCGATATCGTTTTTTAACTCGAAGGGTGTAAATTTAACGCTCAAAGTATGTCTGTCCGGTCTTCAAGGCGTTAGCTGTGGTTAACTCCTCGATTTCTACTTCATTTTGACTCGTAAATTAATTGTTTTGATGTTTATTTGCAGTGTGATAGCGAGGGCGAAGATGATAAGGTGAGTTTTTACTTTATTTTTTATTTATATGAAAACATTTCCGTTCCGGATTTTGTCGCGCGGTCTAAACATTACATGCATGTTCGTTGGAAAAGTTGGCAGTTGCACAGCTTCCAGACATGAGAGACAAGATTGCAATTGCGTTTGCGGTGTGTAGAAAAGGAAATAACTGCATAATATGACAGGTTCTTTATGCTCCGCTCGACTGTCGACTTGTTTGCACAGTTTCTTAGCGCAAAATCATTTTTCATTCTTTTATACGACGACGAGGGGATGAAATTAAATCAGGAAAGGAAAATTGTGGGACAGCCTGTATACTCTATATAGATTTAATGTGAGTTCATCAATCACAAGCGGCGTTGGTCGCATTCTATTATTTACTCTATCCTCCATTGCTTTTGACATGGATGGATATGTTCACGAGACTTGATGTTTTATTTAAGCTTCGACCATGTTTCGTTTCGGTTTTGCATTATGTATGATTGAATATCTGACAAATCGTTTAAAGGCTCGTTAATTCATTTCCATTAATGAAATCAATTCCTTAAATGCAAACAGGAATTTAAAATCGAACTTGTGTTCTTGAAACATGAATTCAAGCATCGTCGACAAATCTCGACTTGAAGCTGTTCGGCCCCCGGGGTGAGTGGAAAAGCATCCCTGTATGATAGTCGAACAGGAAATCGAGATATCATTGGAAAAATCCAGAGAGAGAGACCAAGTGGTCGTTTTTCTTCTTCGATGATGGCATATGAATAAAGTGCAGATATGCCACGTCGTCAGATTCGTCCTTTTTTATTTCGTTTGATGGGATTTTCTGGAGCAGTATTTTTATAGTTTCCATGTGCTTATCTAGCGGTCGGTAAGTAATGGTTTTAAAAACGCTTGATAAGCATTTTGCTATTAATTAGCAACAATTATAGATTGCAATAATTGGAATTGTAATTATATTTGAAGATATTGCGTAAACTTGTTATTTTACAAAGTTGCTTCGAGTTTTTTATAATTTATTTATATTTCTCTGGCTGGTTGAAGATCAATCATACTTAGCGAATTATTGGCGACAACAAATTAATTTAATTGGTCATTTAATTTATTTTGCGCACTTGCAAGAAAAGTTTTCTATTTATCGAGTAGCCAAATGAAATAGACGAAACGAAAGAACAAAGCAGATAAAAACAATAGACAAACATCAGCATCAGTCTAATCGCAGTTTGCTCTCGAAAACCCAAGTTGATTTTGCTGGCAAGGCAATGCATACTACACACATGGAAACAAAAAAAGGAAAATAGGAAGAGAAGAAAAAAAGGAGTCCACTTGAAGTGCATACATAGTGGAAAAGGAGAAGGAAAACAAGACGAAATAAGAAGAGCATGGGGAGAAAAAAGCATTAAACGTTGAACTGACTCGATATCCACGTAATTCCAATAAATTTTATTGGTAGGAAAACGTGCGCTGGAAATTTACTTTTACGACGCGAGAAGGATGCGAACAATTATAGATTGCAATAATTGGAATTGTAATTATATTTGAAGATATTGCGTAAACTTGTTATTTTACAAAGTTGCTTCGAGTTTTTTATAATTTATTTATATTTCTCTGGCTGGTTGAAGATCAATCATACTTAGCGAATTATTGGCGACAACAAATTAATTTAATTGGTCATTTAATTTATTTTGCGCACTTGCAAGAAAAGTTTTCTATTTATCGAGTAGCCAAATGAAATAGACGAAACGAAAGAACAAAGCAGATAAAAACAATAGACAAACATCAGCATCAGTCTAATCGCAGTTTGCTCTCGAAAACCCAAGTTGATTTTGCTGGCAAGGCAATGCATACTACACACATGGAAACAAAAAAAGGAAAATAGGAAGAGAAGAAAAAAAGGAGTCCACTTGAAGTGCATACATAGTGGAAAAGGAGAAGGAAAACAAGACGAAATAAGAAGAGCATGGGGAGAAAAAAGCATTAAACGTTGAACTGACTCGATATCCACGTAATTCCAATAAATTTTATTGGTAGGAAAACGTGCGCTGGAAATTTACTTTTACGACGCGAGAAGGATGCGAAATGTATATAGATAGATAGATGTTATGTTGTGTAGAAGAACTGAAAGAGGATGAGAGCTGGAGCGCCAAAGCAACCCTCTTCGTGGCCCTAAACGACTACAACACGAACAACACTGATCTAGATGTGCGACCAGAATTTCTTTCTTTCGTCTCGACCGCAAAAACAAATAAAACTGCGACCACATTTTTCTATCACAAGATAAACGACGTTTTATTATTATATGAATAATATGTATAAGGGTTGCTTTTGCTTTGCGAAGAAGAACATTTTTTATTTAAAAGATGATTGCAGGAAATATGATTTGTTGAAATGAAATGAAATCCAGTCGGTCGGGCGGTCACATTACGGGAATCTGAATTGACAATTCCATAAATAATGCTGATCCCGTTCACTAATGAATTTTGATTGATATTTCAAAAGTACTTGAATGGATTGCGACTGAAACGAAAGCGGGCAAAATGCAATAGACCGATTATTGTGTGTTATCATAGCAGAAAATACTCTTTCAAGTAAATGAACTATTGATTTATATGCTGTAAGATGCAGTCTATAAATCACAACGACATTGTGTATGAACTCATAAATTCGTTTTGATTCAAGTTGCAATAATCTGAATTGGAAAAGAATGATTAAATTTCTAGTCACACCTTTTTGGAAATAGAAAACTATGTAGTGTAAATATGGAATAATGTTCACAATGTGTACGGATTTACATAAAATGTCGAGTGGTAAAACGTAAAGTCGTCGTGGTGGGCACCAACGAGATGCTTTGTAGTGTTACATAATTTGTATTAAAACGGTCGCGATTTGCATACAATGATGGCATTTTTTCGTTCCATCTTATTCGATAAAAAGCAGCCGTGCTCCAAGTCAAACCGATTCATTTTCATGTTTTCCACACTGCTAGGCAAGCAACCTCGAACAATACATTATTTATATAGCAATAATTTAACGCGTTCATTTTTGTAATGGATTTTTTCTCCACTCTCCTCTTTGCTGCTTTTTCGAGTATATGGAATATTTATATGGTCGTATAATAAAAGCTAACGAAACACAGAAAATAAGTGGTGAAAATCCAACAAAATGTTAATTAAGAAGGGTATAATGCAAAAAAATAAAAATAAAAAGCATTTTCTGGCGAATGCGCTGGTTGGAAAAGCGGAGCATATACATGATGAAAGAAAGCCTAATTGAAAATTGATGAAAATGCTGATACGGCGGCAGTCGCAGTTACCAACCCTGCTGCCTGCCAACCCTATTGCACCACCTCTTCTCTCTCGCTCTGCTTCGCTCATTTGCATATTAAAGAGTCCTTTTAAATATTTAAAACTGCCCTGGCGTACATATTCTCCGGCTTAAATTAAGCCCAAATGTACGACCAATTTAACTATCTCGACATTATCATACGTATATACAAGTTAACACACCCCAAAAGGGGAAGCAAATCTCGGCAGGGTGGCTAAACGACTATCTTTTTTTTTGGTCAAACTAAATTGATCCCTAGACTGGAGTCTGGGCGAATTAACACTTTTCTAAAAATTAGAATCACTTTTTAGAAAACATCTATTTATGATTTAGTTTTGTTTGTGCTTGATTTTATTTCCGGCTTTGTATGCTAATCCAATTTGATTAAATTAATATTTATTTATAATGCCTCGCAAAATCGATATGATAAAAAGCTCGCTCGCATTTCCAACAGAACCATAAATTGTTGCATCTATTTGCATTTGATTATTGCATTGTGTTATGCACACGACGATGACGATATATAAAATGTATACAGAAAACATGGAATCAAAACGCTGTTTGTTGATTCGGAATTTCAATAAGCTTGTTCATACACGAATCGAGTGTGTAAAGATTAATTAAATTAATTTCGAAATCAGAAAAGTTCTCGTCTTGGCTCTGGCTATAAACGGCTACGACTAACTGCTACTTAATTGATAATTCTTGTCCCAGCGGTATGCTTGCAAAAGACTGTGCGAGAATAATAACAATAACCAGAATGCAAGGAGACGAAATGACGAAACGTTCAAGAAAAAAACAAACGAACTGAAACATGTGTAAAACGATCACGTATAAAATAGCATAAAGTAATTTGAAATAAATGCAGTCGATAGCAAATTGAAGAAACGGGAAATGACTATCACAGATTATATGCGATAAGTTGTGACAAGTTTTTTCGCTACTTGTTTGGATCTTCAAGTGAATGAATTAATGGGGAAAAAATAACTGAAGGAAAAAAATCGGATTTAATTGCATTATGGGATAGAAGCAGACAAGGGCTGTTGAGAGCGAAGTCTCGTGGAGTGTTTCCAAGGCAATTAGATTTTGAGATGCGGAAAATGCTTTTGTTTTACTTTATAGGGGTGGCTTAGATGCACACGTTTTGAGAGACACACACACACACACATCGATGATGGCAAAGCAAAAGCCTCTATACCACTTTGTCGTGTCGTGTTGTGTCGAGGGGGTGGTTTTGTATTACTGGTTGCATTTATTTATTAGCGCAGCAGCACATTCTTGGAACGCGTTAATTATTTGTTAATGGGAAAAACGACGAGCGTTGTTCATTTAAAATTTAAATTATGTGGTTGCTGTTGTCCTTTGAAATTCATACATATTAATTTAGTAGCCTTTTGTTGGTAATTACTAGGCTATTATTGATAAACATTTTTGTTTTGTTAAATATAATAATAACAACAATGATCAAGTTGGTTGGTTGGTTGAGTGTATAGAAAAGCGGAAATGTAGTTTAATTTCGAGTTTTATAATCACTATATATTATTCAGAAAACCAATAATAGGCTGCTATGTAACAACAAAGCGGTTGTTATTATTATTATATATTTGTGTGGTTCTCTGAAATTAATATTTCTGTTTGCATGTTTGCTCGTTTCGCTTACTACCTAATTAACATTCATTTAAATTTCAATGCATATGCTTATTAATCGCCAAATGCACCAACTACTATAGTATGAACAATAACAAACTATAAATGAATATAGGAAACGAAATTATCATCAATATAAGTTTCTATTGATTTAACATTTCCTTATTTAGTAAATCCAGGCACGTCCACCAAAAGTACAAATGCATCCTCTCTTGATAATTTACAAGACGGCTGACTGTAGATGTGTTTGAAATAAATGTTGCACAACCGCAATACTGAATCGATTCTAGAGTATATAAAAGATCATTTTTATGATCATTGTCAACATTGATCGTAATGCAATTTTAATATCGAAACGTTCAGCAGTTTCTAAAGACCTTTAAAACCGAATCTCTTGACTTTTCTTCAAAAACGGCATCTTTAAAATCTTTAATCTTGTCTGAGAATGTTCGGATGGTAATTATTTAAAATAATGCAACATGTTGTATATACAATCACTCCATAAAAAAAGAAACTTGTTTAGTGATTGTACAAATTTATGATAATTTGTTTAAAATTCCTGCTTCTCTCTATATAATAAAGCAATTAATTATGTAGTAATAAAATCGGTTTTCTTTTTTGTAAAACGCGAAACCGAGTAGTTGAACGAACATCATTTATACACATAAATCAATAGTATAATTAGTCGTTCACGAAACTATAAAATGATGTAATTGAATTAAGAGCATGAACAAGCCATAAATCTCAATAATTAAGCTATTATTATTTGAAAGAGCGAAAATAAAGCGAATAACGCTTTTAAAATGTAATGTGTTAAAAGTTTTATTGACCATTATAAGATCAATATTTATAAATGGTATATTTTTTTTATTTTTGTTTACAAGTAATTGACGCACTTATTTAAAGCCTGCAAATGTGTTTGATAAATATAGAATGCTAATGATCCGGTGTAGTATTAATTAGCATAAATATATTTGTGAAAGTGTTAATTACTCGGATAAATTCAAATGCCAAGCGAGCTTTTGTCATTATTAATTCTATCTTGATAAGTTATTTAATTTTATCCATGCATACTGCAATCATATTTTGTGAATTTGCATTTTTGTAAATATTTAAATTACTGTCATCTTATTCTTCAACGTTTTGCATACATATTACTCATTATTTTAATAAGGATCATTTTTCTTACTACAACTTTTTTCAAGCAAAATCATTTCAGCAGATGGTATATTTTCCATTTTCCATATGAAGAGATGGAAAAACTGGTTGTTCTAAAGTGCTAGTTGACTGTTAACGTTTCACTCAATTCAATAGCGCGGTCATGTCTTTGAAATTGCGGTTTTATTGATTCAATTAATCGGTGCTAAAGCGAGCTAATACCTCTTAGGGGTTGTTCTAGTTGAGGAAGCTTACTTTTAATGATTTATCTCACTTTTTCCTATGTGAGAAAAAAGTTCCCAGGGTGGAAAGAATCTGCCTAGTGGCCAAACTGGTTCTCCTCCAGGTCCTTGAAGGGTTCTTTCTGTTATGAATTATTGGAAGAACGAAATCTGAATGTGTCGAACTCGCTCGCTCTGATATTCGAGTCGAACTAGCCTAGCACATTTGCATCCACATATTACACCTCCATACTTTTCAACAATATCCTGGGGGCTTTGAATGGATGGAAAGCGCATGCTCTTGCACGGAACGAGCTCGACTCGGTGCCGACCCCAAACCTGAGCATTTGCTTGACGCTTTGTGACGGTTCTCGACTATCGTTCGTATCGTATCTCAGTGTGAGACGAAACTCCCGTCGAGTCTGTTCGTTGAACGTTTTGCTACCTCTCATCATCATCATCGACATTCTAAATCATGGTGTTTCGGATCCTGAAAACCGCGACCTACTTTTCGAACGCGCCGCGGTAGTGTCTCCCGGATTTTATACCAAGCAGCAGGATTAGTCGTCGCTCTTTGAATATATAAATAAAAGTGGTGGGTTTCAAAAAAATTACAAGTTTGGGTACAAAATGAATTGAATTGTGATGAATTTGGATGTCGGCCAAAAAGATTGCGTTTTTGAAATTTTATTAGCCAACTTTCGACAATGTTTACGCTTTGGTTTTGTAATGGGATCGAAAGTTTATGTTAGTTTTGGCAGCCGGATATGTTTATTGGCATTTTTGGAATAGTTTTCGCGGTTTGCACTTGAACTCTTGCATTGCTAAAAATGGTGAAGGCGCAAGTAAATTTATGAATCGAATTAAAAAGAAGCAATGAAAACATTGTTTCATTTAGTATGCGCTATAAAAATGGTAATTTAATAAGCACATTTTTTTCAACTGGTTTTCGTTTTGCCATCATACATATTATGGTGATTAAAGTACATTATTATGGACTGCTCCTACTTGTTTTTTGTTTTTGTTCTTGTTATTATCTTTCAAGTGTTCTCTCTTTAACTTAAATCTACGTATGTATATATGTAATTTAAAAGCGAACAAAGCTTGTAATTAGAGTCATTAAATTAATTCACCGTTTATCTTAGATGTTAATCGCGATATTAAAAGGCATTGTAAAAAAGTTCGAAACAACAACACAAAGAAATTCGTATTAATTCACAGCAAGCACTATTATATAATGCAATTATTTATGTGTATAAATTATTGCATGTTATTGCTAGTGTAATTAACAGTCGTATTTATTTATGTATACGAAAATTAATAATTAAACATCTTCTGGCTCATAACTTATACGTAGTAGTATAAATGTCGCTGTAAAAACGGTTGCGATTAACAAAACGAAAAGTGTTGCTTTATTTTTTTATTTTGAAATCGACTTTACATGCACGCAATTCAACTGTTAATATACCGTGTATTTATTTTTTTCTTCCCATCGAATGACGAGAATTTGTCATGCAACTGGTTTGATAGTTTTTGATTTTTGAGTCATTATTGGGACAGAAAGTGATCAAAGGAAAACGGTGTGTTAATTTAGATCGGCTTAAAAACGCAAATGAACACTGTTTGACTAATAGATCAATTAATTGAGCTTTCGGTATTTTGTTAAATATTGATGTTGATGATGGTGATAAAAACGATGAAAGCGTCACATACAGACAAATAGAAAATGAAAAGTCAATTAGGTTTTTTTTAGAGAAATAATAATGGTTTGATGGGCTTTTATGAAAGAATCGATTTAATAGCAATTACCTTTTAACGTTTCTCCACACATACAACATACACACATCACATTATAAATATAAAAATAAATCAGTAAGCGTCAATTTTACAACCGTAATTAATTTGTTATTGTGTTGTATATTCGTTTATTTATGTTCTTTTTATTGCTATTTATGATATGAAAACAGTCCATAACCAACTATGTTCATGATCTTTTAACAAATGAACAACTACTACTACTTTTATTTGCCTATATAATTATTATAATGCCTTTTCGAAAACCTTTTTATTATCCGTGCATAGTTTAAAATAATAAAACAGTAGCATCATCATCATCTTTTACGTTGTTTTGTTTTCCAATCTTGCGCTCGTAAATTCGTGTCTAATATTTGGTTTTTGGTTTTAATGCCATACATTTAACTGTTACATTACATTTTCCATTCCAACAAAGGGGTGGCTTTCGAATAAACACCCCTTTGCTCTATTTTCTATACAGATAAACCCGTGTTTAGTTGAAAATTACGGAAACATAAAATTCTCTCACTAAAATATATACCACGCAGGATTAAACCTTTTATTACTATATGGCTATAATAATACGTTTTGGACAACGACTCTATTATGTTGTGGTCAGCGGTGTAATCATTTGAATATTACATGAAATTGTTGCCAATAAATTGTAGGGATTTTTGAAAAAGGGATAAAGATTTTTAGAAATTTCTAAAGATTTTTAAGAAGTTTCAAAAGATTTACCTCTAAAAGACAAGCAGCTTCCAGATTCTCCAATAAAATCCCTCCAAAATAGTTTCCCAACTATAGACGTTTTGTTTTGATTAAAATCTGAACTATTCGTAAAAATCTGGTAATGTTTGTGGGGGAAAGTTTATTTGTGCACTCACTGATGTGTTTTAATGTCATGTTAACGATACCCACAAACATATATCAGCAATTTTACGGGCGACCATTAAGCAAGCCATAGGCTCATAAACATTGGGGTCCATCATCATCATCTCCAAACAACAAGAAACATAAAATTGTGCATTTCTAGCGCGTAATCAGTGATGCCGGCAGATCTGGTAAACATTCAATTTTATGACGTGACGTCTTTTTGTCTTTTTTGAATTCATAAAATGTTTTAAAAAAAAGCAATTATGTTTTACGGCTTTTTCTAATTCCATTTTCTCAGTGAAAAAATCATTTAATGTTCATTAGCATTTAAACGATCTAATATACACTTTTACGACTCTAGTATTTTTTCCTCTTCTTTGTAATAGTACAACTGCCAACATATTCAATCAATTATTTAACAAATATCGACATCTGAATCATAGCTGTCTGTCATGTTGCGGTTAGGTGTCTTTCAATATAAAACGAGTAAACATGCCATTTAATTCTAATAATAACAACTTTTTTCTTACCTTACATTCTATTTCTTCGAGTTGTCATGATATCAAGGAAAAAATAATAATAGCACAGCAATTGAATTTTAAATTCATCACAAATCGATTCCGTTTGTACCGAGACCACAAATTAATTAATAAGTTGTTAGGGCAAATGAAATGTGAAGAATTAAAAAGTGTGTGTAAATAAAAGTCGTCAAAATAGCTATCATAGTGCGTCTGCAAGACACTAGTAGTGAGCAAGAAACCGCTGGTGATGTGGGCCAAGAAGCGACCCAGGTCAAAGAGAAGGAGGGCCATCAAGAGACTGTAGATACTCCCTTAACATCCCCATCTGATGATGTTGTGCAGGTTAGAGATAATGCAATGTCTCCAGTCATTAGTGGCTCTCATTGTCACTAATGTTGTTGCCATTAAGGTTTAAGTGTTTCTCACTTATAGTGTTATTGCTTTTGGCTTTGAGGAGGATCCTTACGACGACTTTTCTTCTTCGTCCTTTAATCGCGCTTTGCACTTTGGGGATTTTGAGTGAGTGAGTCGGGATTAATGGATAAATCAGTTTCGATATTACGGTTAATTTGTTAAACACGAGTAAACGATGCGTTATCTCAAGTGCTATGAGTGTTAATCATGGCAAACAACAACAGACAGACAAACAGCTGGTGGTAATTAACAGTTAATAATCAGTGATAATGATGATGATGGAGAAGAAGGGGAGCAGGTGCACAAATGCACCTGATAGTTTGATTTGAGATAATGCTGGTGGCAATTTCAATTAGCATATCCTTGGAGAGAAAAAATAGTGACCTGAGGGATGTCGGACATACATAGAGGGGATGTTTGCAAGCTTGTTCTCGCGCACCACCAACCGTGATGCGATGCGGTGTCAGAGATGTCAGCAACCCTCTTAGGAGCCACTTTGCTTTGCATCTTATTGACATGTAATTTAATTAGACTGCTATAAGAGAAGATCAAACATATACGAACGGAATAAGTGTCACCACTTTAACCAGAGGCAATAAAAAAAATGTCGACTGGTTTCTAAATGGTGACATGTCTGTTGATGAAGTGTTGCCGGTTTTTGTTGTCGGTGTGCGCTTGAATTGAACAACACAATAAGGGAAGTGTAGGGAAAAAATTTCGAGCGGAATTGGAAACGGTGTGGTTTTGTCTGTTTCTGAACAGAAACAAAGATATAATTTCCCTAAAAGACATTGAGGCACCGATATATAATGCATTAAACGACGACGACGAGTAGAAATGGGATGGTTTTTTCTTCGTTTTATTTTCGAGAAAAAACAAACTTGTATATAATGGGCATATTTCCTTTTTCCGACAATAGAAGGCACTTTATTTAGTACGCTGAGCTGCAGCTTGTATACGCTCGTGTAGTTTGCTGAAATATATGTGCTACTATCAATTCCCCGATACCCTCATGAATAAAACACGAGAACCCGTAACATTGTGTATGGGGCCCAGTTGTTGGTTGACTTTTCTACGCTTTTTATTTATATTGCTATCGTGCAAAACGATGTGCAACAAACTGTCCTTAGTTCCATCTAGGTACTCCTTGGGAACTTACCACAAGTGTCTCAGCAATTATAGTGCCTCAATTAAATCCCAAGAGATCTTCCAAAAAAGGACCGATAAAAAAAATCCTTTGAGTGAGATTCGTCCAAAAAGGATGGAAAATTAATTCGTGATGCTTGAGAGATCAAAATAAAATCTGGAAGTGATTCGAAACCCCCGCCGCCACATAGTTGCATGCATGGTCGCGGAAAATCCATAAAGTTGCTTGGAAAAATTCAATATCTGCTCAAACATTCCGCTTTGTGTTTCTTCTCCGGCGGTTGCTTTTCTTTTTTGAGCCAGCGATTTAATGCACCATGTCGGATAATCTAATGTATTTAATATTTAGGGCGAATGGAGTGTGCGCGTAAAAATGAATATACATCAAGCAGCTTGCTTTTTGCATCCGCTATTGTCGTTCGTTGCCATGTCATTCAGACATAAGGAAGCTTTTTGCCCCCTTTTGAAAAAAGATAAACCGCTTTGCTTGTGACAAGATGATGATGATTCGTATGCAGACGACGAAGATCGGGGGAAAAGGAAAATTGATCGGCAATTTTATGTGCAAGGGCAATTATTGTTGGGCTCGGGTTTACTTGGGGGTTAATTAAATACACCCTAGCGGCGCTTTAGTTTAAATCCTCGCTGTAGTCGTAGATTATGAAGGATTAGGGTGGTGCTGGTGCTGGAAAAGTTTTTCAATTTTAATTTGTATTTTTTGCGAATTCATATTTAGACGGATTGCAAATAGGAAGCTAACTAAGTACGGTGTAGAGGTGTGTTGGTTGCATCTTTCTGCCGGATTATCGATTGCGGCGCGTTTTTAATTGCGCCGCGACTTTGTTGGACGAATCCCTTGTGCTCCCTTTTTTATCAAAACACATCCATCCACTTCTGCTTGTCTTTTTTTTCCGTCTCGCCTTTTCACATTTAGCCAAACGTTCTTCCACTTTTGTCACATGTGGATGGACTACTTGAATTTGACGCTCCATCCTAATGGGGGGATAAAAGAGATGTTTTCTTTTTGTGGTCGTTTGTATTTATGTGGAGCTTAGTTTTAGTGGGCTTAACCTTGTCTGCATGTTGTTGAACAACATGTAAATAAACGCGTAATTAGTCTTGTGCGAGTGCAGTGTGTTGACACCACAATGTTGTTGGGGGGATATTGCTGAAGGTGTGTTGGGTGAAGAACAAAAATAGCGCACATGCAAACCGGTGTAAAGGGGAGACCGATTATTTGAAATGTGTGGCCGCCCACAACGACATGCGACATAAATACCATGTAAATCTTTTAATAATTTGTCAAATTTCGTTACAATGCTTTTATTGCATTTCGGAACGATTTATTTCTGCATTTGTGATTTATTTATTATTCGTCGTCGGACAAATGAGGTGCCAAGCACGCAATATCCGTGGTGGACAAAATAGGACAAACTGAATAATATGTTGCTAATAAAATTGCTTTCGTGATAATAAAAGTCCTTCCTGTCTCTTGGGAATTCTACCTCGACAAATGATCCTTTTATTCTCTTCAATATAGCTTCCTGATATATTTACCCAACGATTTTATAATCCCCCCACAATATTATGGTCTGATCAAGTGACTCATAGGTTTTATTATTGCTTTCCCAAAAAAATAATCTTTATCCCTATTTTTTTAGTCTTGTCGCAAAGGCACCTTTAAAAATATTTCTTAGTTAGAAATCCACCCCTAATGAATTTTCTTATTGATTTTTTGGCTCCCCCGAAAATAGCGTTGCGTTTGTTTATTTCATTTGTGGCTTGCTTATCTTTCGTTTGACAGTTCCCGAAAATTTAATCTGATTTGTCGCGCCGGAATCTGATTTATTTTCTGGTAAATAAAACATAAATAAATATGCTAAAATTAAGTTGCATTATTCATCGGTATGTATAAATATTTACTGAACGTAAATATATCTTGGAATTAAAATTCTCGTTCAAAAAGTCAATATTGATTATATAAAGTTTTTGTAATGAATGTTTTGCGCAATAAATATTTGATGTAATGAACTTTACTTAATGTGGTGGTGGGGGTAATAGATGACAGTTGATTATTAATTCAATTATTAGTCGACCAATTTGTATTATGGTTTATTAAAATGTGTTGTTGTTTGTTCATATTGATTTTAAGAAGAGTGATGAATTTATTTTCGGTGTTATGATGTTGATCTAGATAGGAAAAGTCGAGGGGGCTTCTAACTTAATATAGGGAAAGCGCCCACGCAGCAGTGCATTGCGCTGATGTGCCCGGGGGTGCAATTACGAAGCTTGTTAAAGCGTTTGCTACCGAGTTTGCAATTAATACAACCCCCATCCGCACCTTAATGTTTCATTAAAACACAATTAAATGCCGAAGCCGCCGCTCGCGTCTCTCTTTCACATACACACCCGCCGCCAACTTAATTCGATCTCTAGACAAACTAAATCCAATCTAAAGCCGAACGAACGTATTTTGTTGGTACAAACCTACAAACTGATAATGTCACATCGATTAGCGCCCTACTAAAGATCGTAAGGGTGGCTTATGCGACCCTTTCAAACTAATTAGCTCGCAAAGACATCATAATTATTAACACATTGCTTTTAGGGTTCGGATGCCAGTTCGGTGATCTTTGCATCAACACCGGCATCGAGGAAGCACGAATTTCCTGGTGCTCTTCCTCCAAGTCTACCTAGCCTTAATAATGGCACTGGAAGTTCACCGGTGCCAGCACCAACGCCGCCAAATCTTCCCGTACCATCTCCAGCTCCCGCCCAACAACCGCCTCATCATCCACCGCAAGCTTTACCGTCGGCTGCCGCCGCCGTCACCGCAACGGCCGCGCCAATTCTTAAACCACCGACCGCCGGTAAGTCATTCCACTACATTTATCGTGCGTTAACTAATCTATTTTGTAGTACCAGCGGTTGCAACACCATCAAACAGTCTTCTACCACCACCCGTCTCGATGCCAAGCGTTCCGACCGCGGTGTCGATACCGCAACCGGCCGCCGCCGCACCCATCGCTCACCACCCGCCTGCCTTAGATCCAAGTGCTTTGCCTGGCGGCCATGGCATGCGAACCGAGAGTCCAGCGGTTGCGACATCTGCAAATGTGGCAGTGGCTCCATCGCCCGGCCAATATCACCATCCATCGTACCAGCCACTGTACACCCCCTACGCCACTGCATCGTACACCTCGTCGAATGCAACGCTACCATCTACACCTACTAATCTAGCGGCTGTGGCGGTCGTACCGCCGCCAGCCGCGCAACCCGCGGTTCTCAGTAGCAATAATCGGGAGCGCGACAGTCATGTGACGGCACCGTCACCAAATCGCGAACGCGAAAGTTACAGGTACTTTTTTGTTCAATCCACTTGGATGTTTCTATTTCTAGTTTTGTTGTAGCAGCAACGTGAACAGTTTGAGTCGCAGCAGTGTGACGACGAGCTGTGCACCACCCCCAACCACCGCAGTGTCTTCTAGTCTAGCAAATAGTCTGAGTAAACCATGGAGTAATAGTAGTAATAATAGTAGTAGTAGTACTGGACCAGCTGTGGCGGCAGCACCATCGTCAACGCAATCAAGTCCAGCGACAGCAGCGCCAACGCGACCGACTCCGCCACTTCATTCGTCCTTTCCACCGACAGCGCCCATGTTCACCGCTCCCATGCCACCGCCGGTGTCGACCGCCAGTCCGGCAGCATCGGCAACGGTGGCGCCACCGTCGAATCCGAATCCCTTCTCTGCCGAGAGTCTGTTCCAAACTAGTAAGCTTTCGAAATTACCTAGAAGGGATCATGCTGAAGGCGTGCGTTTTGTAGATCAAGCTGATATGTTGCGAAGAGAATTAGATAATCGGTTTTTGGCGTCGCAAGATCGGAATTTAGGTGTCGCGCCACCGCCGTATTTACGCACCGAAATGCACCAACATCAACATCATCATACCCATGTTCATCAGCACACCACCTCGCTTTTACCACCAGCTTCAGCGTCTAGTTTATTCCCATCACCATTGGTAAGCTTAATGATTTGCGATCTAATTTATATTAATTTGTGGTATAATTTAGACAATGTCGCCAATGGATCGCCTTGCCCGAAGAAGTACAAGCAGTGTAAGTAGACTTAAAGGCTCAAACTTGGCGCCAAATATTTTACAATTTTAATTTGCAGTTTAAAGATATTCCAAAAATTGGCGGAGTCGAATCGTCGCCGTTCTACCGACAAAATCTCGGCATGCCGAATTATCCGGGCTACACTCCCGGTTTGATGCATCCAGGACTCACTGCAGGACCAACGCCGTTTGTCCCGCCCAATCATCTTCCTACATTTCAACCCAAGGTTCGTAGAATTATTAAATGAATAACAAAAGGAAGCAATAACAAAAATGCCATATTTAACCAATTTTGTTTATTTGGTGGGATTTGCTTGTGTAGCATGTTGTGCTCCATTTCGTTCTCATTCTAATACGACAATAATAATTGCATGTGCTCGGCCATCCACCCCCTTAACGCTTTTCTCTGTCCACAGTCGGTGCAACAAGACCCCAACAAGCCGAAAGTGATGGTGCGTATTCATTTATATTTTATTTCCAAACGCTTTAAGCCACTAATCGCATTTAATCCTCGATTAACACCACTCAAATTTAATTTAATTAAATTAATCCAACAGAAAACTGGCAAATGGAATGCGATGCATGTGCGAGTGGCTTGGGAAATATACCATCATCAGCAGAAGAGTGGCGAAGCGAAAGGCAGCATAGCCGCCAGTAAAACATCGGAACTACTTCGACCACCGACTCATCTCTTTTCACCCAGTGTTCATGGCCAAAGGCCGCCACATGAAATGTCGCCGTTTCCACCCTCAATCTCATCGCATCGACCGCCCAGTTTCGATCAACCCCATCACCCCGGCTCGCTTTTTTCGACACCTCCAGGTCATTTAGGTACTAACCACCCCGTTTACCCCAAAGAATATTTACTAAACAATTTACCATTCAGGGAAATCGCCGTTTTCCGCATCGTCAGCCCCCACAATTTCACCGTTCACGCGCTATGGAAGCGCTCCGTCGGCTTCGCCGTTTTCGGTGTCGCCGTTCGGATCCCGCGAAAGTCATTTAGGTTTAGGAGCGATGCACCACGATCCGTGGCGGTCGCTTTCCAGAGGTATGCCCGGTTTTCCACCGACAGTCAATCCGTTACCACCCACATTGCCTGGATTACCGCCGCCGAATTCGGCTCCGTGGACGATTAAGCCCGATCCCGTTCTGGAGCAGCAGCGGGAACGCGAGGCTCGTGAACGGGAGGAACGGGAGCGGGAACGGTTGCGACGGGAACGTGAGGAGCGGGAGAGGAGAGAACGGGAGCGCGAGGAGAAGCAGCGGAGGCTGGAGCAGCAGGTTTGTATCCTTTTGGTGTGATTAAATTATTTTTTTATGTGTGGTTATTTTTTTAGCAACAACAGGAACAGCAGCAACGCGAACGGGAGCGAAGAGAGCGAGAACGACGGGAATTGGAGCGACGGGAGCTGGAGAAGGAGCAACGCGAGCGGGAACGCGAACGTTTGCTCCATCAGCAACGCTTAGCAGCTGAAAATGCTGCCAAACAACTACAACCATCTGTGATGAGGGATCGTTCGCCCATGAGGAATGGTCAATCTGACCCCAACGAAATTCGGGTCAAAGAGGAACCGCGGTCGAAAGAGGAAGAAATGCTTGCGCGTAGTGATCCAAAGTACGTATTAATTTTTGTTTAATATTTTATATGAACAGAAATCTTGATTTTGCCACAAATGACCTTTTATTTAACGTAAAATTAAATTGTTTAAGTGTTTGGGTAATTAACAATCATTTCCACAATTAATATTAAATTGAGAGACAAAACGCTATCAGAATTTAATGAAATAAATTTAATTCCATCGATTTATAATTTTTAATTGCTATAAAAATGTATTTAATTATTAAATTAATTAATTTTTGTACTAAAAAGTAGCTTAAAAATTACGTAAATTCTTGTACATATTTTTTTTAATAGCAATTAATACAAATAATACCGGTATCTATTTTTTATTAATTAATTTAAGGGAATATTTTAAATAATGAATTAAATTTATGTATAAAATTGCGCAATTTGGCTGCATATTTGTGGCAATTTGTGGATGGGCCTAAATGATGTCATGTTTCTCATCCCTGATTGGCTATTATATGATGTCATGTCATCCCTGATTGGCTCTTATGTGCCTCTTCGAGCGCTCCCCGCCACCGAAAATTCAGTACGCGTCGATATTTTGCAGAGCTAACAGGTGTTTTTTTTTGTCCCTCAATTTAATAATAATTAATTCGATTTATGCTTAAATAATTAGTGCAATGGAACTCCTGCTTGCTAATCATGAATTAGAGGTCAGTTATTAACCATTTTCAATTGTTTTGCATGTTTTAACGCTTGATTTCATTTTTTATGTATTAAATTCATTTCACATAACCGGTATTGCATTCTGTTCGGCCCAAGCGGCACGGCCTTGAGATCGTTATCAGTGTTTACACATTTTTTACAAGTAGCCAGTGCTTGCTATTTAATATTGAATTTAAATTTAAATATAACTTCTCGAATTTTCTGCATTAAATAATTGTGGAATGTGGCCCTTGGTATTTAATTAAAGGTTTGCTATTTTATTTAATTGTAATGCATGTTTTTGTACATTTTATTCTTGCCGAATTAATTGTTTAAATAATTTGTTGTTAACCCTACTTTTAATCGTAAAAAAATCAATTGTTAATTAGTCTAATAATTAATTTGACTAATTAAAAATTGAATTTCTTTCGTTTAATAATACGGAAACAACAAACTATTTATTAATCGCGCTTAATATTTGCAATTTTATTTGAAATTGCATTAATTACATTTTTGGCGGCATTTTTGAATTTTATTTCTAATTAATTAATGGAATATGGCCCTTGCTTGCTATTTAATTAAAAGTCTGCTGTTTTATTTAATTGTATTGCATGTTTTTGTACATTTTATTCTTGCTGTATTAATTGTTTAATTAATTTGTTGTTAATCGTAAGAAGAAAATCAATTTTTAATTGTCTATTTTGAGTTGGCAACTCGAATAGACTAATTAAAAATTGAATTTCTTTCGGTTAATGATACGATTAATAACGAACATTTCCGATTTCATTTGAAATTGCATTAATTAAATTTTTGGCGGCATTTTTGAATTGAATTTTGATTAATTAAATTTAATTCAATTAAAAGCTCATATTTTCACTGCTTATTTGCGGCAATTGGTTGTATGGCACACGTCTTATTGTTTGTATGTTTGTTGTTTATTGTTGTGTGTTTATTTGTAACTGGATTGTGGCTTGTCTTTTATTCTTGCACCCTTTGCACCCCTTGCACCTCATTACTCTTGCACACTTGTAATATTTTCACCTAATTTTATGCTTTCTTCTGCAAAAAGTGGTTGTTTTTTTGCTCTCTCTCATTTTTAGGCTTCATTATGATGCGTTTTCATCCACTATTAATTCTAATTAATTTCGTATAGTCGATTTAGAGTGCCATTTCTTCATTTTCTTCGCTATTTTTCCATTTTCTTGTCATTTGTGGTGAATCCTTCATCTATTCTTCAAAGAATAATGGAAACAACTTGCCATTTCAGTAATTATAGATACCATCCGTACCTGCGTCATCCGAGCATGCAACCGCCGCCCCCATCTGTTCTCGATCGTTCGAGAATGATGGCACATGCATTGCCTCCACATTATGCAACATCAGCCTCTCATTGGCCCCCGCCAGCTGATCCTTTTTATCGTTACGGTTACAATCCGCTCATGGATGCAATGCGTGTGCAGGAAGAACAAAGAGCGAATTTCTATAATGCGTATGGACCGCCACCGCATCCCAGTCAATTGCGAGCGGTGAAAGATCCGGCTTTAATGCATTTGCGGAGTGGGCCCGGACCTGGGCCGCCGCCCCCCTCACATAAACTGAGTAGTGCAACGCCGCCAACAGACTTACATAAAAAGGAAGAACCACGATAGCAGATGTAGTGAATTTTTGGTTTTTCGATCAGTGATAAAGACTCTGATATGTTTTCATTCTCTTTTATCATTTTTTCTTTTTTGTCTGTCGATTCGATGCGGTTTGTGATCTAGCTGGCAAAACAAGTTCAAAATGGCAAAATTGATTAAAATAATAGTATTGCGCTTGATTTTTTAGTAGAAAAGTAATTGTGGTTGTTTTTCTTGTTTTTATTCGGACATTTTTTATGATCTCATATTTATAAATAGCATAATCAAAAGTATATTGAATAATAATGGAGCAGCCGCCTAAACTGTTCCCCAAAAAAGTATTTTTGCAGTGGTTTTGTATGTGTGTGTAGCGAATTATGCATATTTTACAAAAGTCCACAATCTCACTCACTTATTCTACTTTTCTTTGTGTTCATTTCGTACTTATATAAACAATTCGATTGGTTAAAGCACAATTGTTTATATAAATTCAATAACTTATAAAATAAATGAACAACTGCCTAAATTACGTTTTTTGTATGTAAATATCGTCTTAATAACTTAGCAGCTTATCGACGTCATGGAAACCGATGTAAAAAAATTGAAAAACTAGTAGTACGATTAAAAAGTTATTTATTTATGTATATATTAATTTTTATAGGTAATTTATTTAAGACTGATGAATATGTTTTTCATCTTAATTTATACATAATACTTTTTATATATATATAGATCGTTTTTTATTTATAATTATATTTAAACCAAATTTTGTGTACTTTCCAATTTCGAATTATTTACAACATTGTATGAGTTTAAGCGATCGAGTGTACATTTCTTTAATTAATTGAGAGATAATTTATTATTATAAAGAAAAGTATTGTTAAGAATGATGCGTGCGTGCATGTGCCACTCACTTGTATTTAATTTTTTTTGTTAAGGGATTGTTTTCTCGAGAATACTCACAGTTTAGTGCCAAAATTTGTCGTCTTATTTTTCGTCATGTAAATATTTTAGATCGTAGTAGACTATGTGGACCAAAATATGTTGATTTGATTGTATAAATAAAAAAGTAAAGGGAATATCAGCAAATACAGGGTGGCACATGGTACAATGAGCGTTTATATTTTATGTAGGGGTGCGTTCTTCTCAATCCGTCGTCTCTTCGTTGTTTTCTCTATTTTGTATTATTATTTTTTGGAAAACACACCCCATGATGCCTCCCCCAAAAAATTATGAAAATAGGCTTGTAATATAATCGCGTGTAGATACCCGCCTTTTCACAAAAACAGAAAAATCCTGAAAATAATTACATTTCGATATAAATGTAGATAAATCACTGTGCTCTATTTAATGTTTGTTAGGGAGACATTTTTTTATGTGTACGATTCTGAAAGGATCGAGTGATGTAATATATAAACAAATAATATTGTTTCTATGATATTAGAAACATTTAGTCATAAGTTTATTCGTTTTATTTCCCCATAAAACTAATTAACTAACTTATTCGTCGTCCATTTCTTCATCTTCTAGCACCAAATCGTCCATCATTTCTTCTAACGTTATGTGTGGCTCGTTCGGATCTTGCACGTCATTTGAATCAATTGCAGTAATTTTACTTGCATCTTTGAATATGTTAACGTTCTGTCGTAAAGCCACGTCTTCTTCCAAATCGTTCAAAAATTCGTCGTAATCACTATAACAAATTAATTAATTTACATAACTTGTCAAAAAAAATTATACGCACCGCCCCTCGGTATTAAACTCAAGATCCTCATTAATATGCTTCAACTTCCACAATCTCTGCTTCTTAAACTCCTTTTCTCGGTAGCTTTTCTTCACCAAAATAACATCAGCCACTTTAGTCCGGTCCAACTTTTCAAAATGCACATCATTCACATTACTATCTTCGATATTGTACCCAAAAACTGCATCCCCCGGTTTAAGTACATGCCCCAAATGCGATCTTGTATGAATGGTGTTAGAATTCAGCCCCATTTCCGATTCCTTAACAATCCACACGTCCGATAGGACATGTTTGCTCGAAATTTGCCCTTGCCCAGGAAAGTATTTTCGTTCCTTATCCAGAATCGGTTCGATGTCCATCACTATGTATTCCACTAATTGCTTAGGGTTGCAGACACTGTTGAATGGGTCCCGCCAATAAGCAGTGCTGCTAATTTCTGCAACTATTTTAAACATTAATAATTTACAACTAAATATAATAAATTATTTACTTTGTGCTGTTGATGGATCAATCAAATGTATCGCATTCGACACGCGATAAACCAAACAAAGGGGTGAAATGCCACCAAGTTGTTGTGTGAGCTTCTTTGATAAGCAAACAATACTATCTTTCGATATCGGTACAATCTCAACGGAGAATGTAAATTTATAATTATACACATTGCTATGAATGTCATGCGAAATTAATTTCCTGGAATGCTGATACTTGCAAGGAAGCATGCAATTCAAAAAATCAACCATCTTCCTCGCATGTGCTTCAGTTGTATAATAAAAATCCAGGCCACCATAAATCGGTTTAATTCCCAATGTATTCTCATGCGCTTTATGCTTGAGAATCAATTGTTCTAAGTAGAAGAAAGTCTTCTTATTTTCGCTCTTTTGTCGGACTTGCACTGAAGCTCGCCAGAAATCCTGTGCTTCAGATCGATGACATTCATCGCACATGTGATGATTAATAATGTAATCAACTACGAATACTTGTTGCAAAATCGCACCCCCAACCACTTCCCCATGCACAGTTAATTTAACTTTGATGCGTTTCGAATGGGGCTCTGTCCAAACGAACGAAGCATCCACCAGTTTGACTTGGCTTAACCCCCGCAGCTTTTTTAAACAAAGTGAAAGTAATTCACGGGATTCCAATGCACAGGAGATCCATTCAGCTGGTGGTTGCAGGTAACGTTCGCACCCCCGACAGAAATATAATGAGGCTTGTTTAGGAATGCCTTCAGTAATGTCCACTTTAGATCGCAAACATGCCACACACATGTTTGCGGGGTTGGGTTCGATTGCTACACCACATTCGCAGCATAGACTAAAATTTTCATTAATTAAGCAATTATAAAAAATTATTAAGTTTGATTATAATATTTGGCAACTTACATTTGATTTTTAACTAAATTTGCGTGGTCATTTTCAGCAAAATACTCCATAGTTGTGGTTTTTTAGCACACGTGCTAAATGCACAATAAAAAATTAAGTTTGGTTAGAATTAAACGTCAAACTCACGTCATAAATAAATGTATTCTTAGTTGCCTATACTAAATTGGTCCAATTAAATGTACGACTGTCCTTTATTAAGTGCAGTTGTAAATAAAGGATAGAGATAATCATTGCATTGGTGCAGTAAAAAGCAAATATTCAAAATAAAATCTTTATTGTCCAGTTTTAACAGATCCTTGTGCATAATTAAAGTAATTAACATAAGTACACCACTTGAACAAATATGGCAATTCATAAAATATACAGAAATATAAACAAGAAATATACATATCAAGTATCGGAAACTTGGTTATTTGCAAAAATTGTACTAAAATATTGTATATAAAATATATGTAAGCTATACATTTATTTATAAATAAATTGACTGTAAAGCTTGCCCTAATTTGTGCCTGTTTACAATCAATCTGTTAACTGACCGTCGATTTCAATCGATTTTTGCGCAATTTCAGTCTCTTGCTCGACATTTTCATGCGATTCATTAAATTTGTGGTCAAATTTGCTACTCTTTCCACTGTTCCCATTGTTTCAGATAAATCTGTAATCTGGAAATTAAACGATAAATGATTAAAATTAATTGTTATTTATATAATTACGCGTAGATTATATTCTTTCAATCGGACGTGCTTCTGATGACTATTATATAAAACTTTAGCTTGCAATAAAAAACCAGCGGCTAACAATAAACAACAAACTAGAAATAAATTATTTGATTGGATAAATCTTGACCGAAAACACCACATGCCAACAATTACACATTTTTTCAACTAAATGCGTTTCGTAAACGGCAGCTATTACATTTTTATCGACTGTTCCAAGTTTATCAGCTATTTTGTTTAAACAATTATTACATTATATAATTTTTGACGTTTACGTTTAAGGTTAATTTGAAAGTCACCAAAATAAAAAAGAATTTTCCTAATTAGTAATTATTTGGATTTGGTTTCATTCCACCACTGTTAAAATAATATTTTCTAGTTTGAATTTACTCACAGATTCTCTTTTTTTTTGCAGATCTTCTAGAAGCCTCATCCTCACCTAAATAAGATAAGTGGTTATATTTTAAATTTTACCCAAGCAACCACCGGTGGTTGTCGCTTGCGCATGTTCGTTTAAAATCGGGTTTCAACTGACATTTTGGACTTATTTTGAGCTCCCAAAATGGTCAGTCAAGTGTTTATTAGTTTTTGTGCTACCATGGCTACTCTCGAGGCTACTCTACTACATATGTGGTATTAAACTTACGACAGAATTTTTAATTGATTGAGGTAAATAATACTCAATCAATTAAACATTCTGTCGTAAGTTTAATACCAAATATGTAGTAGAATTAGTTTAATATGCGGTAAGTGATTATTTTTTTTTATTAAAAGCAAAACTTTTAATTCAGCTGTTAAAAAAACTCGAAAGGATAATATCAAAATATATTAATACAGGCAATAAAATTAAATTAAAAAAAAAAACTTGAAAAAATGCCTAAGGCTGCCACTCTTGCACGGCACACCGCACAAATTCGCAAAAAAATCAACAAAGCCACACCAATCGGCTAAAAAAAAAAATGATAGCAGATACAATACGATCTACAGCACCCCCTAAAAAAAAAATTGCCTCTTGCCCCTAATAATTTTTCCTTACAGCGTATATTCGATAACCATGGAGGATGGAATGAAACTAACAATAATAGCTATACAAAAAAAATAAGAGACGCAAAAGACAACAAACAGACTATGCAAATGCCCCATAAGTGATAGCAGAGACAAAAAAAACAAGATGATTATATGCACAAAGCCCAAAAATGCTCTCTTTGCCAGAATGAACCAAATATCAGAGTAGAGAGTAAGATGCCGAGATGTAGTACAGTGGATCCATCATCAGACTCAAAGAGGGAGTTAAAGATTTTTTGTGTAAATAAAGTAGAAAGCATTTTTATTCATTGTTTAACCCCCCACAAAAGTCCAATAAATAAATTCAAAATCTTCCGCCCATCAACAGTAGTATATTGTTCAACTAACGTATAGCGTGAGCCACCCGTTCACGAAAGTGAATATTGGCCGTTATATTTGAGTAGGATAATGTACTTCTGCCCATCAATAGTATATTATTCAACAAGCGTATAGCGTGAGCCACATATTGGCCGTTATTGCGAGTCGAATAATATACGTTGTCCTCTCACTTTCCTTATACCCGAAAGGATGCCTAAAGCTGCAACTTTTGCACGGCACACCGCACAAATTCGCAACCAAAATCAACAAAGCCACACCAACAGGATAAAAAAAATGATAGCAGAGACAACAGGATCTACAGCACCCCCTAAAAAAAAAACTTTTTGCCAGAATGAACCAAATAACCGAGTAGAGAGTGAGATGCTGAGATGTAGTACATTGGATCCATCACAAGACTCAAAGAAGGAGTCAAAGAATTTTTGTAAAACTGTAAATAAAGTAGAAATTTCTTGTTTAACCCCCCACAAAAATCCAATAAACAAATTCAAAATCTTGTTCCCATCAATAGAAGTATATTATTCAACTAACGTATAACGTGAGCCACATATTGGCCGTTATATGCGAGTAGAAGAATATACTTTTGTTCAATAATAGTGTATTATTAGACTAACGTATAGCGTGAGCCACATATTGGCCGTTATATGCGAGTAGAATAATATACATTAACCTCTCACTTTCCTTATACCCGAAAGGATGCCTAAAGCTGCAACTTTTGCACGGCACACCGCACAAATTCGCAACAAAAATCAACAAAGCCACATCAACAGGCTAAAAAAAAAGATGATGCAGATTCCCTTGAAGAAAAAATCACCTCTTGCCCCTAATAATTTTTCCTTACAGCTTATAATGGATTACTATGAAGGATGGCCCTAAACATTTTTTCCTAGAGTCCTTAGTAACGGTCTATTGGATGATGAGCCAAAAAATGAGGACGTAAATGACAAATAAACCAAATTCAAAAATTTGAGAATGAACCAAATTCCTATGAGATGTCCATTGTATCCAACCAACATCGAGGAGAGTCTTAGATATTAAGAATTAATTGTAAACAATGTAATTAAACAAACCAAATACATATTTTGACAAAATTTAAACTACTTGACTTTATCATCGACTGATGATAATTTATTTAAAATTTATTTATAAACTATTCTGGCTAGTTTATGAATAAATCTCCAAATTCTGCCAAAAGTCGGATTATTATGCCTCTATCTCGCGTTGCAAAGATTGTGAAACCTATTCTTGTATTTTTTTATTCTTGTATTTTACTGTGGTGGAATTGATCTCTTACTAGCCAATTTAAATGGTGGGTGTTGGTACAGCTGCACTTGACGTTTTAAACGTCAGTGAAGTGTCAAATGTGTTGGAAGTTTTACGTGGTTTATAAAGAAATGTAAACATTTGTGAATTTTACCCAGAAAACAAGTAAAATGCCGCTGCCGTTTAATGCCATTTTCGTCGTCACAGGCGAAATAGGCCTGCTGATGACTGCGATGAGACGAGGAGCTCGTTGGTCTTCGCATTCGTCCTATCAAGATGAAACTGTGGATGCTTTAATGAAAAATCTGCTGGATCTTAAGGAATACTTGCACACAGTTAGCAATATTAGTCTGGTAGAGCCCAGCGTTTTTGTGGGACCTTTTCTGGACGTGATTAAATCGGAGGAGACGTCTGGCCCCGTTACGAACATTGCGTTATGTGCAATTAACAAGTTTATTTCGTATGGAATGCTGGATCCAAGTTACAATTCGATACCGCAAACGGTGCACAGCATCGCGGATGCAGTGACCCATGCAAAATTTGTGGGCACTGACCAGAGTTCCGATGGGGTGGTTTTGATGCGGATCTTGCAAGTGCTCCGCACTCTTACTTTGGCTCCGGAAGGCTCGTCGCTTACTAATGAGAGTTTGTGCGAGATTATGCTGTCTTGTTTCCGAATTTGCTTTGAAACCCGGTTGAATGGTTGGTAAAAATATTGTCTGAGGGGATTGTATTTGGGTAACGATTGTTTTGTAGAATTATTAAGGCGAACGGCTGAACAGTATTTAAAAGATATGGTTTTATTGGTTTTTACACGTTTGCCGCAATTTTCGGAAGATTTGCGTGGCGTTAAGCATTTGAAGATGAAACACGATGCGAGTGAGCAAAGCAGAACGAAACGAAGAGGCAGGAATTCTATTAGTAAAAAAGAAAAAACAGCTACTGGTACTAATTTGATCATATATTATATTTCCGCTAAGGAATTAATTAAATTAATATTCCCATGCAGATTGTGAAGAAACTGCATCTAATTTGCGCGCTAGTCAATTATCAATAACCGCGACATCTACCGGCAATATCGTCGATATGCAAGGATCAATTTCTCAAAGCGTAATTCAAGAAACGACTCCCACTACTGAGCTTGAAGCTACCACTCCGGAAGAACCCGAGGAGCAGCCGAAAGAAGAAGTAGCGACCGAAGAGTCGGCTGATAGTTACAGTTTAGCCTCAACTATTCCGGCGGCGGCGCCACCGGTCGACGAATTTGTAAACGAACGCGGCATTCGGTTCACTCCTAATTTACAGGAAGATGAAACGCAATTAGTACCTTACGGTTTGGCATGCGTGCGCGAATTATTTCGCTTTTTAATCAGTCTTTGCAATCCGATCGATAAACAAAACACTGAAGTCATGATTCATTTGGGGCTCACTTTATTAACTGTTGCGTTCGAAGTGAGCGCGGAAAATATCGGTAAATATTCGACGCTTTTAGCGTTAGTCAAGGATGATTTGTGCAGGAATTTATTTTCTGTAAGTTTAAATAATTAGTATGCGAGAGGTATTGATGATTAATTTTTAGCTGTTGAATTCGGAGCGCTTGAGCGTTTTCGCTGCGGATCTGCAAGTCGCCTTCTTAATGTTTGAATCGCTACGTACCCATTTAAAATTCCAATTGGAATATTTTTTGACTAAATTAATCGAGATTATCATGAAAGAGTCAATCAAAATCACCTACGAACAAAAAGAAATCGCATTGGATAATATAGTGCAATTATGGCGCATTCCTGGTTTTGTAACTGAACTTTATCTGAACTACGATTGTGATATGTATTGTACAAATTTATACGAAGACTTAACGAAGCTTTTGGCGAAACATACGTTTATGGCGACAGCCGGCGTTTATCACACTCATTTATTATCGCTTGATGCGTTGCTTACGGTGATCGAATCGATTGAGCGACATTGCAAGCAAGAAGGTAAAACGGACGACGATAAATTGGAGAAGCAAATATTGGCGAGTGGTTCGGATGATTGCAAGGAAGCGTTGGAAAAGCTAGCGAAAAAAGTGGAAGCTGTTGCGTTACCTACGCGCGAGGATTTAATTGCTAAGAAGAATATTAAAAAGTGGCTGCCACAAGGCACCGAACATTTCAATCACAAGCCGAAGAAAGGTATTCAATTTTTACAGGAGCACGACGTGCTGAAAGCCGAGTTTGATGTACAAGAAGTCGCATTGTTTTTGCGTGAAAATCCGCAGCTTGATAAGAAAATGATTGGGGAATATATAAGCAATCGCAGCAATTTGCATGTGTTGGATGCGTATGTGAAAACGTTCGATTTTTCGGAGCAAAGGATCGACGAAGCGCTTCGTAGTTATTTGGAAGCGTTCCGATTGCCCGGCGAGGCGCCTACGATTTCCCTGTTGTTGGAGCATTTTGCGGAACATTGGCATGTTAGTATATTAAATTAGTTGATGGGGTTGGATAATGTTTTTGTTTTTTTTTTGGTGGTCAGAAAAGTAACGGCGAACCGTTTGCTGATGTGGATTCGGCGTTTACTTTAGCGTACGCCGTAATAATGTTGAACGTCGATCAGCATAATCAGAATGCGAAGAAGCAAACGGTTTCTATGAGCCCCTCAGCGTTCAAGAAGAATTTAAAAGGGGTGAATGGGGGTAGCGATTTTGATGAGGCGATGTTGGACGAGATTTACAACACTATTAAGTACTAACTCCCACTTTTTGTCTACTTAAATTAACGACCAAATATTTTAGATACGATGAGATTGTAATGCCGGCCGAACAATCCGGTTTGGTGCGCGAAAATTATTTGTGGAAAGTACTGTTGCGTAAAGGCGCTTTAAAAGAGGGAATTTACATGCATTTAAACAACGGAATGCTCGATTCGGAATTATTTCAGTTGCTGTATGGTCCGATAGTCGGCGCACTGTCGTTCGTTTTCGAAAGATCCGAAGATCAAATTATTTATAGGAAAGTAATGGTTGGTTTCGAACGTTGTGCGTTCGTCGCATCGCATTTCGACATGACGAAGAACTTAGACATGCTAATTGTGACGTTATGCAAATTTACGATGTTCCAAAGCCAGAATCGGCAGAATAACGTAACGGTACAGTTTGGATATAATCACAAGGCGCAGCTGGCGTTGAGAACGTTGACGATTTTAATTCATGAACATGGTGATAATATTCGGGAAGGCTGGAAGAATTTATTCGATTTGGTGTTGGCCCTTTACAGTCACAGTTTGCTGCCGAAAATGTACGTGGAAGCGGAGGATTTCATTGAAACGAGTGGGAAGATAACGCTTGTGTTTGAAGACGTGGAAAACTCGCAGAAGCAAGACACGGGGATTTTAAGTTCGCTTTATTCTTACATGGTATCGGCGGAGAATTTGTCGAAAGTGCCCAGTCCGGAAGAGCAACAGTACATAGATCTTGCTAAGAATTGCATTCGCGATTGCAATTTGGAGCAATTAATTAGCGATTCGAAGTTCTTGCACGAGGAAGCGCTGATGGAGTTGGTCAAGGCGTTGATTGAATTATCGCGGGGGCCCGATGTGCAGAAAACGCTCGGATACAATTATAATGAGAACGTCACAGTGTTCTTTTTGGAATTGTTGATCAAGATTGTCGTTCAAAATAGGTAGAGTTGTTGTAGTAATTTTGTTAGGGGTACTACAAATATTATTTGCAGAGATCGTGTGATGACAATTTGGCAAATCGTCCGCGATCATATTTACACGCTAGTAATGGACGCATCCGTCTTCGACTACCAATATTTACTAGAACGCGCCGTAATTGGATTATTGCGTATCGCAATTCGATTGATGCGTAACGAAGACATGTCGCCAATCGTCCTACAATCACTTCGTATGTTGCTGTTATTAAAAAGCAGCACACTTTGTCGCATATCGCGTCAAATATCCTTCGGATTGTACGAGTTGTTGAAAACCAGCGCGCAAAACATCCACACAAACACCGATTGGACGATAATTTTCACGTTGCTTGAATGTGTTGGCGCTGGTGCTCAACCGCCGAAGCCGATAGTGGACGAGGCAAACCCGCCGACTAGTGGAACGAAGTCGGATGGCGAGAATCAAGAGGATGAAGAGGAAAATGCGGGTGCAGAGCGAGGTTACACGTCCGATTCCGAGTTGCAAACGAAAAGTCCCCGACATGTCGTTGCGGCCGTTCGGCCGCAAAGTCCGATTTCGCCGAATACTAGTGGTTGGATTCTGGTGGGGAATGAGGGTGAGATACAACCAGTTGTTGGACGTACAGTGCCGCCAATACAATATGGAATTTCTCTAGAACGCCATCTAGGTCCGCACGATGCAAGCAGTCTAATTAAATGCTGTGAGAGTTTGGCTTTTCTAGTCAGAGATGTCGCGCATATCACTCCGTACAATTTCGACGTATGTGTGCATTGTATTCGTACGTTTGTCGAGGCGAGTTTGCACGGATGTAAACGAAGACGGCGACGTAGTAGCGCCGCTGGTCGATCTAGACGGAAATTACGGAAACCTGGAGCGGAGGGTTTCAATTCGCGTAAGAGTCCGGTGAAGGGGGAGTTGGAGGAGGAAGAGGGTGATACAGATGAGGAACAATTGCCGACTGGGTACCATCAGATTTCTATACAGTTGCTCGATTTGATGCATACGTTGCATACGAGGACGGCGCAGATTTTTAAATGGTGGGCTGAAGAGGGTGGAGTTGTGGCGCAAGAGACGTCGCTATGGACGCAGGGTTGGTGTCCGTTGTTGCAGGGGATTGCCAGGTTATGCTGCGATATTAGGCGAAGGGTGAGAATATTGAATTTTGGCAACGTAATTAATTAGGAAAATTAGAGGTAATTTTTTGTCGGGAAAAATAATCGTTATTATTATTAATTATTATCATAATTAATAATTATAATAGTTTCTGGCAACTATCGCCATCTGTCAGTCGGTAGTCGTAGCGCGTTCGTTTTCAAGGTTAGCCTTATATGTTGCTGCTGTCTAGATTGTCCGCATAAGTATATAAGGAATCAATTGTCATTGTTAGTCGTGTTGTATGAAAGGAGAGACGGTTAGCACTCCCCTAGACAAGGATGGAATATAAACACAAATATGGTTAAGGCACTCTTAACCACCATTTTTTTTATTGGTAATTTCTTTTAGATCCGCATGAGTGCGATAACTTATTTGCAACGCGCTCTACTAGTCCACGATTTGCAAACGCTGAGTGGTCCCGAATGGGAAGCTTGCTTCCATCGCGTGCTATTTCCATTACTACAACATTTATTGCAACCAATTAATCCGAAAGATCCGATTGCAATGGAAGAAACACGAATGCGGGCCGCTACAGTATTGTCGAAAGTATTTCTGCATCATTTAACACCGTTGCTGTCGTTGCCTACGTTTTTTAATTTATGGTTGATCATTCTGGATTTTATGGATAAATATATGCATGCAGATAATAGCGATTTGCTGTTCGAAGCTATTCCTGAGTCGCTTAAAAATATGCTACTCGTTATGGATTCGGCCAAAGTGTTTGATGGTCCGGATGGTAAAAGTCCACTTTGGTTGGCGACATGGGATCGCATTCATAAATTCCTGCCCAATATGAAAGACGACTTATTTAGGGAGATTTACGAAAAGGAGAACAAGAATTTGCAGAAAGAAGTTAAAGTTGAAGAGATAAATTTAAATGTCAGTCCTGTAAAGCATAATATTGAAAATGCGACAAGATCCAGTATAATTTTGCAACCACCAATGCAACAACAGCAACCATCTAATCAGGTTTCCGCTCATCTATTTGCTCATCTGGGCCAAGTAAGCGAAAATTTATTTATTTTCAAAAATCTAGACGAGTAGGTGTTATCTTGTTGATTATTATAGATGGTTTCAACGCCAATCGGCTCATCATCCGAACCATCTACATTAAATAAACCTCAAACAAATGTGCTTAATTTAACCGAATTAAACACGGCGGGGGTTTTACAACCCACTTTACAACCAGGCATGCCGTATATGCCGAATTTTTTCACTCCTACAACCAACACCCCCACAACTATAGGCAACCAACAGCACACGTTCCCCGTTTTGTATAATAATCCGACTATACCGCAAACCACCGCAACCGAGGTTCAGCCTCAACCGGTTTCGCTTTATGCCGAATATATTGGCAATCCGTATAATAGTGCGAATAATGTTGTTGTGGAAAATCAAATCGATGTTAACGATTTGAATAAAAATGTTGAAAGCGGGAATAATAATCCGGCGAATTTATTTCAATCGTCTAATTATTTCGGAAGTGAAAACGTTACGTCGCATTTAATACCGGTCGGGTCCGAGATTTTATTCGGTTCGGAACAACTTAACATTCCAGTAGGTGTCAATAGAAATCAGGAACCCGCTAAGACAACTACTGATGTTTAGGTTTTATTCTATTTTGTATATTATTGTAAATTGATTGGGAACTTTTGGTTTTGATACGTTTTTTGAGTTGGTTAATTTTTAACTCAATGTATTACCAATTTAGTTTCTAATATATATTGATTTTATTGTTGTTATTTGTATAATTATGTGAAATATAAAGGTTATATATATGAAAACATATTTTCTTGCACGAATTCGTTTTATAAACGCGTGCGATTCGTAACAGGAGTCAATGATAAAGGTTCCTGTTTAGGTTTGCGCGTAAAAATTAAGAAAATGCTTTTGCTTTTCGCGGTTTGATTTAAGGACTCGTTCGTTTTGAACGGTTCCAAATTATTATCAATCAGTTTATTTTGATGTATGATGATTGGCTTTTTTTTGCCACCCACAGTTGAAAATAACCATTTGGAAAGTCGAGTTGTTTTGAAAGCGCGACGAAATTTATCGTTAGTCATTCCGTAAATTATCGGGTTTAATGTAGAGTTGACAAAAATCAAGTATTTGGAGGTGAACCATAATGTGTGGTAAGTGCCATTTACTTGATTTTGCACCTCGTTCGATGGACCAATTTGGTTTTTCTTGATTAAATAGTGTCGGTATATTATTAATGCGGTGTAAGGCAAGCGGCAAATCATAAACACTAGTGTTACAATAAACATCATTTTGGCGGCGCGTTTTTTGTAGCCAATTTTATGGGACGCCAATGATTTTATGATTACCTTTTCGTATTGGCTTAGCTAGAAATTAAATTGGTAATTAATATATCGAGTTGTATTTGAATTGATATTCACCTTTATGAATATAGAGATGTAACAAATTAATTGTATGGATAAAGGTAGCCAAATTAAAACTGTTATTATGACGTAATAGTAAATGTTGACAATCACTGCTTTTTCGGTGCAGAATATTTCTAGGAAGTCCTTCCATTGGCGTTCCTGGAATTTTTTTAATTAATAAAATATTTAAAACAAAAAATATATAAATAAACTAAATAAATATTAATTAATTAATATTAATTTATTAATATTTATTAACTAAATTATTATTTATATAACGCCCGCTTTTCCTAAAAAAAATCAAACATTCGATTGGTTGATTTATTTTTAGGAATTACGGGCCTATTTTATTTAAATTAATATGCAAAACTTACATGATAGGTTCGATTTAATGACAAAGGAATTGACAATAAAATTCCTGCGATCCATGAAACGGCAATTAATATTTTGGCCCCATTGTGAGTCAGTCGAGTTTCTTTCGGTAAAACGATGGCTGTAAGTCGATCGTACGTGATGGCAGAAATACTAATTACACTTGCAATTAAAATAGCACCTGAAATTAATTAATTAATTTTTAAATAATTAAATTTGTTGCACTTACATTCAGCTGCAGCATCGCAAATGCATCCAATAAATCCGATGGGATAGTTTTGGAATATATCGTACACTAAAGTGATCCAAGGGTTCAAAAGTAGACTTAATAGATCGGCAGTTGCCATATTTAAAATTACAAGATTAGTAGGGGTGCGAATTGGTGGATTTTTCCAAATTATAAATATGACAACTACGTTACCGAAAATTCCAAAAACCACAACCGGTAAAACGATTGTGATTAGTTGAATTATGTAGGGCCAATCTTTTATTATCCATATTGTATTGATGAAATTCTCATGCGATGTGTCGATCTGCAATTTAAATTCAATGAATACGCTTAATGAATTAATTGATTTACTTACGTCCGAATAATCTTGATCCAAAATCGAAGAATTCATTGTAGTTTTTCTTTCTTTTTCGACTACTGGCTTTTTGTTGTCGTAGAAAATAAATGCACCAATTTAACATTGTTTGACAAGCACTTTAGATAATTGTGATGTATTTTTGGTCTATTAAATTATCGAATGTGATTGATGAATTTGCCAAACAGATGGTTAAAGATAATTCAGGAAAGGATTATTAAAAGCTCAATTTAAATTTCGAACATTTATGTAATTTAAAATTTTAAAAGCAGACAAGTAGTATAAAAGTGACAAAAGTGTTTAAAAATGTTTGAGAAAAAGTTACGCGAGTATTAAATAGAACAAAAATATTAAATATCAAATAGTTGCCCTCCGTGTTCTTTTAGCCGTTTCGGCACAGCTTTCGGCCTTTTTGTTGTCACCTTTTTGTTGTTCATCGAACCAATGAAACGAAAGAGATTTTTTGCGTAAATTGCAACCTGTTTTGGGTGATGATGCCAATCTTTTTTCGGATGCCGGTTTTTCGGGTGTCGATGTCAATACTTTTTTGGGTGAAATGGCCTTTTTGTTTTTGACCGACCTTTTCGCACGTTTTCTCGGACGGCCAACTTTTCTTGTAGTCTTTTTCGGCACTTCATTTTCTAAATCTTCAGTTTTTTCTTCTTTTTTTGGAATTGTGTGCGATTCATCGATGTGTTTCTGGCAAAGTGCACGAGTTGAAAAATTCATGAAGTCGCAGTGGTTGCATCGAAAAATCACATTTGTGTCCATCATATGCATTGCCATGTGAAGCGCCGTAATTTCTTTGTCTTCCGAATTGAATAATGTGGAGCAATAGAGACATTTGATCTTGTTTTCATCCGGGATTTCTTTGCATTCATGGTTGTCGAAATGTTCTCTGCACTCGAAAACATTACAACATGCCTTGCATTCGTAGACTTTGCACAGATATTCATAATGTTGCGAATGGTTTTCGAGGGGTACATGTCTGTACTGCTCGTCCACAACGATGTATGCTTCGACTATCGGTTCAGTTTTGGATTTTAACTGAATATTTATAACCGTGTTTGGATTTTCTTCATCCTCCACCACAATGAGTAAATGATTTTCGTTAACTTTGTTTTCCATTGCTTTGTCGGTGCTTTTACTCTCCGACATGTTTCGCTCGACTTTTTACGTTTGCACCTCAGAAAGCACGTGTGACTCTGACGACAGACTAATCTTGAGTGATCCACGCACCGTCCAACCGGTGTAAACAACATTTTCAGGATCGGACTAGACTATTTTTGACGCTCAAAAATACACAATAAATAATATAATCGTTTTTATTTGACCAATGCAAAAATTATAAATATATTAATATAAAGTGAAAGGAAATTATAAGTTAATTATGTAATGAAATTAATAATTAATCAAAAACGCCAAATTTAGTTTATTTTTGAGCCGTGTTATATTTCCAAAAATTTGATTTGTGGTGCATAACAAAAGAATTCCTCAAACAAAATGATTCGCAAATGGCACCAACAGTTTCGCATTCATTCACATAAAGAGCGAAAAAATTGTTGACCACTTTTTAGTTGGACATTAGGTGCGTTCGATTATTCTGGAGCTGCTTTAAACAATCTACCATCTCTCTCGCACTCATTGTTTCAAATGCGTAAGAGCAAGATGGTAGACAGTTAAAGTTGCTCAAACAAATAATTGAATGCACCTAATGCCAAATGTAAGAGAGTTATAACAATCATATGTATATATATATTATATTATAAAAAACAGATTAAATAATAAACAAGAAACCTTAGTAATTTTTTTGTTGTTTTAAAGTCTGTTTTTCAATCTAACAAATTACACAATTAATAATTTTTACATCGATAGATGTCCGTGCTTTTGTTGTTAATCATCATTCCCACTCTGTTGTACCGGGTGGTTTTGATGTTAAATCGTATAAAACCCTAGACACGCCCGGTACTTGAACTACCTCGGACACCATTTTTTGTACCACCTAAAAATCATACAAATCAATGAACGATTTTCTTTTTAAATTAATGCAAAACTCACATCAATTGGTAATTGTTTGCCAGGTATGGCAGGCACGCCTGTCATAAAATCTTGTGTACAAAATGGTCGTAAAACTACTGATCTTTGACAAGATGGAATTCTTAATGCCTGGTCTCGATCGAAATGTAACGGAATAAGAATCACAGGCATTTGACTTATGGAACCACTGTGGCCGCTATTTTGTAATACCTAAATTTTCATTACATAATTAATATCGCGAAATTAATTAATTAAAACAAATTGTAAATCAAAGTGTAGCTCTAACTGTAAGCTTGCAAAGTCAAAGTTGTTCTATGATTGATTTAATTTTGGAGGAGCGTATCAGTAGCAAGCAAGACTTACTGCATTACCACTTTCTTTATCCTCCAATTAATTTTCTAATGACTAATAGACAAATAATTGTTGACTTACCCCCGTAGCGACATCATCACATTCCCTTAAAGTGCTAAGAACGTTATTGGTGAGATACGTTGGAGTAACATCAGGCAGACCTTCCTTAACAATATCACCAAACACATAACAGACCCTATTTACGTTACGACAAATCCTTGGTATAAGACAAGACAGGAACATCATATCATCCCAATCGGGATCGCGTTCGCTCGAAATGCCCACCACATAACTATAGGTTCGACAATCACCTTGCACACCTACACTACGAATCGGCAACAAAGTCGCCGCTAATTTCTGCTTACTCGATATCCTTCGTAAAATTGCCCTGCAACAAAAAAATCACCCACATTACAATATTATCCAATTTCTATAATTAAATCTTTACCTTTCATCATCTGAAGTGACACCCTCCACCCTATTGAGCAATGCATGCTTTTTCTGCAACATCTGATCGAATTCCACGATAATTTTAACAAGTACTTGTGTTTCGGAGAAGTCGCGTTCCATGTACGGTTCTTCAGCACACAGAACTCGAATGGCCAGACCGGGACCCGGGAACGGGTGTCGCATAACCAACTCCAAAGGTAGCCCCAAGTCTTTGCCCAACGCGCGAACTTCATCCTTGTGAAAATCTTTCAATGGCTCCACCACTCGGCCATCCACACGCAATTTGCGAATCAATTCCGAATCGTTATGATGCGTTTTAATCGTATCGGCTTTGCTCGATACGAGCGACGATGCCGATTCAATTAAATCCGGTCGCAATGTGCCTTGTCCCAGAAACACTTCTTCCGCTTTCAAATTCAAATCGGCGATTATTTCGTCGGAGATTTTCACGAAAATATCGCCGATTATTTTACGCTTTTCTTCCGGATTGGCGGTCATGCAAAGCATTTTGGTAATGCGTGTCCGCGAGTTTTCATGCTTATCAATCGGCACGATTGTAGTGCCTTCGAAAAAGTTCGAGGCAGCTGTTACGACGCGCAAATTTAAGCCGACTTTTTGCAGTGATAGATGCACATTGGCGCTTTCATTTTTTCGCATAAACCCATTATCGATGTGAATGGCAATGATTTGGTCGGGACGTAGGGCTTTGTGTAGCAAAGCAGCGCATACTGTGCTGTCTACGCCGCCGCTCACCAATAATAGCACCTTATTGTTACCGACAGTGTCTTTGATGTATTTAATGCATTCCGATTCGCGACCCTGCATCGTATAGTTGCCCGTTAAACTTGCAATGTCGAATAGGAAATTCTTCAACATTATTTTACCATTCGGTGTTAGATCGACTTCGGGGTGGAATTGCAAGCCGTACAAATGCAGTTTTTCATTGTAAATTCCAGCGCAGAAGGAACTGCTTTGGGCGATTGGTCGGAAGTTTTCGGCGACTTTCTCGATTGCATCGCCGTGAGTTAGGAGCACAGTTTGTGCCTTTTCTAATCCCCTGCAAATCGCAATTCATTTGTATTTTTGGATTGTCTAGGATTTAATTACTTACTTGAATAGTAGACATTTGGTATTCACTTCGATGGAGAATTGACCATCTTCACGCGATTCTTTTCTTATGACAGTACCACCGAACTCCTTATTCATCATTTGCATACCATAGCAAATGCCTAGAACGGGCACTCCTATCCGAAATATATCGGCATCATAGCGCGGTGCATCTTCCGCATAAACGGAATTCGGTCCACCCGAGATGATGATCGCTTTATAGCCCGCCTCTTTGATTGTGAATGCAGGAGTGTCGAGTGGTAGTATGTGAGATTCAACGTACAATTCCCGCACTTTTCTATCAATCACTTTACCATATTGAGAACCAGCATCCAAAATGCAGATACGTTCTGGATTTGTTGCTCCATTTGCGTTCATATACTGACCCTCGGGATTTAAATTGTGCATCGCTCTATTCCAGCAACACTGTACAATAAACATAGTAATGAAATTTCGGGTTATTTTGGGTTTGTTGTGTCAGGTCAGTGTTGCCAACAAATTATTAATTTTTGTTTAATTTTTTAATTGATATTAACAAGTATGTAAAGTATCCAAGATAATTTTTTTAATTTGTCCGTTTATCTTTAGATATTTTAAGCAAATCTATCCAAGTATGTTGTTGAGTTTCTCTCTCACTCACAAAATAAAAGCTCACATTTAATAATTGTGACATAAATAGCTATTTTTGAACCAACTTTATCGAAACAATTAAAATGCCAAACAATCATACTAAAACCGATACTAAATTATTTCTAGAAACGAAATTTTGTGTATAATTTTTTAAAGTTCTATACGAAATACACAAAATTATTTTAATTGACTAAAAAAATCAAGTATGTTTTGAAATCAGCTGATTTTGACAGATTAACAATCTCAAAACGACATTAACAAATCATGTGCGTCATAATCACCAAATCTAGTGATAACTTAGCAACATTGGCAACACTGACTGTAACTTTGTAGGGGTTAATGTGTGCAAAAACCAAACAGCAAACAATAAGTAGGGTTAAAACGAAAAGAAAGAAACCACAATAAGTTACCAATGATAATAAATTCATTTCGTAGACATATTAAAATACCTCGCTAGTCTCTATTCGAATTAATTGCACTCGGCGATTCAAAATAAAAACCAAACAAAAACGGAGGTAAATACTAGAAAGGAAATGAGTCTGCGACTCGATTTCAGTGCGAGAGATATTTCTAAAATTAAACGCGCTCTGCGTGAAGGTGAATATAATTGCAACTAGTGCAATAATATTCTTGGCACTTTTTCGGCACGTTTATGTTTATTTTTATCGGTTTTCATTGCCAACAGAAAACCGCAAAGTAACTAGTGCAGTAAGATCCATTTACAAACAACCTGCCTCAACGATAGCCCCAAACTCTAACCTCAATTATGGGTGATAAAAATGAATTCTAACCTCAACGCGACCAGCCTTTCGTTAGTAAATCGTTTCGATATCGATAAGATGCGATTAAAAATGGTGATATTTCTAATTAAATGGGCAAAATTAAGGCATGTCGATAGTAATGGAGTATTGAATTAAAATGACTGGAAGTACTTACAAAATTAGCGTGCAATTTAAAGTGTGAATGTGATAAATTCGCTCGAGTACCACGTGTGGATTTATCCTGATGCAATAATCAACGAGATAAACTAAATATTTTGACAGTAATTCCTGACCTACAACCTTATGGCCAGTTGTAACTGTTTTAGCGGCATTTTAATAGTCTCGTCACAATTGCATGCAATCGCAATACTGCTGACGATAGAATTAAATGAAAATCGAAACACTCACCTACTATTATTAATAGTAAATAATCTAATCTTCTATTTGTTTATTTATATTATAATAAGAAAATGTAAATTGTTGTTGGAGAATGTCAATCACATCACTTTTTGTCTTATTTGACAGGTTACAATTGCAGTAATACACTACTATACCGATAGGGCAGTTCATAGTAATATTACCCCCCTGAAGGGGTCTCTTTTGTCACTAGTTAAATTGAATGTTGGTAGATGGCGCTCCCAAACGTGGCGTCATTATTTAAAATTGTTTAAAATATTAACAACAACGCATTCTTTGTAGTTCAATAAGATAATAGATTAAAATTAAACTAAATAGTAGTTTAAAAATTTTATACGTGGAATAATTTGATTTAATTAATCAAGCGTGTTTACAATAATCGCCATGGTTACGAGACTAATTTGAATGTCAACAAAAAAAAAATATAAAGCGGTGTCGAAAATCCAAATTTCAGTATGATTTCGTAAAGTAATAGCTATAAAATGAATTCCAACTCAAAAGATCGCGATTTGCCCAAAAATCCAGCTAATGGTTCCATTCCAAAGTGGTTAGAAGATATTACCAAGTGCGAAAAGTATAGTAAATAATTTCAGTTAGTTTTATTAATTGGTGTGGCACTTTTAGATCAATTTCCCAAAATGTAGATGATAGCGAAACGCGCGACAATGCTCGCTATAATGTGC
Organism: Cryptophagus acutangulus; assembly: GCA_963556235.1. Classification (NCBI taxonomy): domain Eukaryota; kingdom Metazoa; phylum Arthropoda; class Insecta; order Coleoptera; family Cryptophagidae; genus Cryptophagus; species Cryptophagus acutangulus. The sequence continues at coordinate 702,668 of OY744568.1, read as the reverse complement.
CGCAATCCTATTCTTCCTTGAATACTATTCCAGAAAGAATTGGTTTGGTGCAGAAAGAAAGTCGAAGCAATTCGGCGAAACATGGTCGCAGATCCGCGATTATCACTGAAATGTATACTAGCCAGTTGCCAAAAAATTTAATGATAAGTAAATCGAATTATTTGGTGCCGAAATTGGATGAGGCTTACGATTTTAGAGCGACTCAAAGCGAGCAGAGTGATTTGGAAAAGTCCTGGAAAAGTTTGAATAATTTTAATCAGTCGCATAAAGGGCGATTAGATAGTGCCGCGGTTAATAATCAGGCAGATGCGCTTATTGGTAAGTGGAAGCCTGCATGAAGCTCAATTTATAATTTGTGACCAACTGACATCTAAATAAATTGCTTAATTTGGTTGGTATAATTTTTTTTTTAGGGTTTAGTGCTAATAAGTGGGATTCAGATCTAACAGTGCCAAATACTAGTGATTTAAATCGCAGTAAAAGCGAAATGTCCAATTATTTACCACTTTTCGTTTACGATAATATTAAAAAAATTACGGAAAACAAATCGAAATCGTCGGAGAATCTTTTACTAGACGCTCCAATTTCTAATGAGAGCTTAAATAATTATAAATCGCAAGTTGCAAAAGAGCATCAATTACGGGACGAAATTATAAACGAACTTTTGCATGAGAACAAACTAATTTGCAAAAATGAGCGCAGAAAAAGTTTGAGCGATTTTGAACCTCCGATAAGTCGCCAGATGAAAGTTTATAATAAAAAGAGCACCAAGCAAAGTAATGAATTTATTATACCAGAATTACCGAAGGGGCGCAAATTGGTGCTCCATATTTTGAGCACTTGGGGCGATCGCTATTATGTGGGACTAAATGGGATTGAAATTTTTGACGATTCTGGTTGCATTGCTAAAGTCAGAAAGGTTGCTATAATTTTTTTTTTTTTAAATTTTGGATGAAATATTTATTTGTAGATAAGAGCGTCACCTTCTGATGTTAACGTTTTACCAGAATGTAATAACGATCCAAGAGTGGTCGCTAATTTACTAGATGGGGTTAATAGAACTCAGGACGATATGCATATTTGGTTGGCCCCTTTTGAAAATAGTTGCAACCATAATATTATTATTGAGTTTCATGATTGGACTACTATTGCTATGATCCGCATTTGGGTAATTTATATATTTTTTGTTGAACTGGGTTGATATTTAATTAATTTAAGAATTATAACAAATCGCGCATTCATTCCCATCGGGGTGTCAAAGATATGTTAATTTATCTGGATGAGCAGACGATTTTTGAAGGCGAAATTGCCAAAGCTTGTGGTGGGATTATCGGAGGAGTTGATGCATTTGGTGATGTATGCAAGAATCTCTATAAAACGCTATAAATTATTTATAATAATATTTTTAGACAATATTATTCACAACAAATGAGACAATTTTAGAAAATATCTCGAAAAACGATACCTCGTATAGTTATCTCAAATCTGAACCGACAACTCCGTCCGAAGACGGACCGATTAATCGGCCAACCACTTCGACCATTGATTCGACCCTTGTGAGTGCATTAATTAAAATTAATTATTTTTATTAACGCTATTTTAGCAGCGTCCTATAACAGGTGCATCTAAAATTGCATTTAATGGCCCATCAGAGACACCAGATCAAATTTTATTCGGTGCTAACCGAATCGATATAATTTTGATATCAAATTGGGGCAACCAAGTCGCTATTGGTTTAACCGGTATTGAAATACTGGAAGGCGCCTCGAATTCAACCGTCAACCCCAAAAAGCTTAAGATTACAGTCAATAACGCGTCTCATAATAATCTAAATAAATTAATTAACGCGGATAATTTAACTACAAATCCCGCGAATATGTGGATTACGCAAAGAGATGACGTTATGAAACTCACAATAATTTTTAACGATTTTAAATACGTTTCCGCAATTCGCTTTTGGAATTACAACGAGAATCTCGAACTTAGTTACGCGGGAGTGCGCGAAATTCGAATACTTTTAGACGATAAAGCGATTTTAAATCCGCTAACTGGCGAAGAGATTTTTATATTGCGGCGTGCGCCTGGTAACGAGTTTTACGATTTCGTCCAGGAAATTCGGTTCCTGGATGTAACCCGCGCTTTGAAACCTTATTTAATTAGCGATGAGGATAATTGCTTATCGGGATACGTAATACAAATTATCGTTTATTCGACTTGGGGGGATCAATATTATTGCGGGTTGAACGGGATTGAATTGTTTGATGGGCGTGAGGATAAAATTCAGCTAGATGAGCAAAGTACGCTTATTTTAAATTGATTGGCAAAATTTTTGATATAATTTTTGCAGATGTTTGTGCCTATCCTGAAAGCGTGAATGCTTTACCAAATATAAGTGGTGATGTTAGAACACCCGATAAATTAATTGATGGGATAAATTGCGATAATAGTGGTTCGAATTCTTGGTTGGCGCCAATTTTGCCCCGATTTCAAAACCGAATTTACATAGTAATGGACCAACCAGTCACGATTTTGTTTGTAAAGTTTTGGAATTATTCCAAAACGCCTGCTAGAGGAGTCAAAGATTTTGGAGTACATTTTTTAAATCCAGGCAGATATTAGTATTAATTATTTGAATTGGTTGTAGATTTTGCTGGATGATTTGTTGATTTATACGGGTACTCTTAATATCTATGACGAAAGTGCTACCAGTGGTGGACAAATAGTTATGTTGGATGATAATTATTATACTCCACAAGGTTCTGGAGATGATTTAGATGATAGGTATGAAAATGTTGTGTGGTTTGATGATAAAGCTAGGGCTGATCCGGCTTTGAGGCCGTTTACTTGTATTAGTCCTTCGAGGCGATTTTAATTATTACTGTTAAGTGTGATTGTTGACTAAATAATTTTTAAATAATAACGCCACGTGATTGGGTACGAATTATATGCGATGTTAATTAAATCAATCCAATTTGGTTTCAGTATAAAAATATTTAATACTCTAACAAATAATACATATTTATAAGGGGGTTATATTATCTTATTTAAATTTCAAATAACACAATTTAAAACCGCGATTCTCCACATTGGTGGTTTGTGCGCGACTCTTATCCATCTTCGACAATTCGCTGTCCACCATTTTTAACATTGCCTCAACATCGTGTTCCATGTATTTTTTTTTGAAAACCTCGCAAAGTTTTTGAATATAAAGAGTGCCTTCAGTCGGTACGCGAATTGAACTATGTCCTGGTATAGTCGAATAGCCAATAAGTGTATCTGCATGGTTTCGAACATACTCAGATTTTGGTTTCGGTTTTATTAAAACACTATCGTAAGCGATTTCTGCAGCATCTCCCCTAAAAATATATATTTAAATTAATACTCGGGTTAATAATAGAATGTTAAAACTAAAATTAAATTACCTGCAACATTGTAAGAAAAACATTTTTGGTTTACCCGCTAACGAGCGACAATTTGTTGCTGAAAACATTTCATAAATAGTATTGGTCTCCAGTTTATTGTCATCGGTTCCAGATACATAAGTAATGCCATTTTTTTCTCCATCTCCATGAGACATTATCACAATCATACAGACATCAATATTTCTATTCTTCACTTTATCTCTAAACGCTTTTATTTTATTTGTCATATCCTCGCCTTTTAAATCAGTAAAAAAAGTTGTTTGGAAGTTTAACAGTTTTAATACTATTTTCAATTGGTTTGCATCTTCTGTCGCTCCATATCGATCTTTTTGCATACCATTAAAATTAATGTTATTTATTACAAGAGCAAAACGACCCCCAATTTTAGGAATCGGATATTCTGGTACTTCTAGTGAGTTTGATTCTCTTATCGTGGTATTTGTTGCTTTTGGTAGTGGAGGCGGATACATTAATGGGGTTCTTTCCCTTAGACTTAGGGTGGTTCTTGACGAAGCATTACCAGGCCCTCCAGATATTGTGCGATACACTAGGGGTTTTTGAAATGGTTTGGCGTCTCTGCTGATTGCATCGATATCGAAAATCGAAGGTGTTTCAATGCGTTTCCATCCATTGTTCAAATTTCTAATTTGTATATCATCGTTAAGTACTGAAGGATTAGATAGTTTCAAGTTTGAGGAACTGCTGGTTGATTCATGCACCACTAGAATTAATAATTTATTTAATTGGGGTTTAATTTATTTAATAATATTTACCGGTGGTGTGTTTAGTCGTTGTGGTAATTTTTGATACATTTAAAGTTTGCCTAAAAATTAATTTTAATTAAATTTGAAAGGTTTAAAATAAGAAAACTTACATTTCATGGCTGTTTGTGATACTGTCGTTGGATCTAACAAACAAAAAAGTAAAAATTAGTGTGGGAAGTATTTTTTGGATAATTTTAATTTATTTATTAGCAGTTTACAAAATTTAAATTGCTATAATTGGATATTAGTTTATTAAACTAAAACTTAAACGTCATTTTACAATATTTTATTTATTAAAAAGATTTTTACAAGTAATTAAAAAGAAAAGAAAAATATGGAACAATTTAAAATAACTCAATTTTCATTCACTAAAACAATATTTCCATTCTCAGACAACTTCTTAAAAATCTCGCGATTAATGCGATTGCTCTCATCAATTTTACCAACCAACTTATGAAATATTTCACATTTCTCAAGATCGATAGCCAATTGCTCCCGTTTCAATTTCAATGCCTCTTTCTGAAAGTCCAACTTTCGCTTCCTATACCCGTCCAACATCAATCCACGAGGTTTTCTAGTCGGCGGTCTTTCCTGACGTGTCGGCCTCGGCGTCAACTTCGGTAACGGTTGTGATTCCGATCGCGACCGTTTATTCGCGGCCGGATTCACGACCACACTTTCTAGTTCGCTTGAATTCGAGTCCTCTTCGTAATCCTCGTGATCGTCTACCCCGACGAATTCGGTCGGTTGCAATTCTTCCTGGGTTTCGTACTTGACATCAATCGGCGAACATCTACTTTGCATCATTCGAGTTTCGTATCTAAATAAGTCGTCAAATCGACTGTAATAGGGCCACATTGTTTTTCGTTCACGTTTCGCAGCACTCTCTTTAATCGCCCGATACGTTCGTCGCAAGTTGCAGAACTTCTTATCGATTATTCGTGGTGGTATGTTGTAGTTTTTCTGTAGCATTACGTTGGAAATGCTTTGCCATAATAGCGACTTCTTAACACAAGGATTTTGAAATAGTTCGAATCGCGCGACATATTCGTCAATCAATATTTGCGTGTTTTCGTGATTCCAGAATACTTTGTGGGACTTTTGAGGTATAATCTGAGTTTTTACGTCTAAAATATCATTGAATGTATTGTTATAAATGTATGTATTGATTTGGTTTACTTACTATTCCGTTTTTCGACTTCCAAGTCAGTCATGATTGCAAATTCAAATTGATAACTGAGGTAAAGTGAATCGAAACTCTTACTAACAGAGTAACAGGATCACAAATGAGCCATTTTGTGAATTCTGAGACTTGTGACAGTTGACCTCATATGATGCCGTTTTAATGAGCCAAGGCGCACGCGATTATTATAGGCAACTAACTAAGCACTAATATGTTCGTTTTGCCTACTATTTTTATTAGATGCAATTGCAATCAATTTCGAGTGCTTAATTAGAATTTCCGCGAAAATAGATTATTTTTTTTAATAATTAATATGAGTCATTATCGATAATCAATTATTGATGCGTTTGAACAAAGCATTTAAAAAAAAAATGCTTAGGGCAAATTTGAACTAATTTTCTTGCTCAAAGATTAATCTTTCTTATCGATATTCTTTTATTTATTTATTTCTTATCGTTTCTTTGTTATACTACTGAGTTGCCCTTTGTTCTACTGAGTTACTCATATTTGCACAACATTTTATTTATTTTCTTTTTAAATAGTATTAGGTACTTACTTTGTAATCTTGGTGGCGGCTTTCTCACGCGTTTTCTTCGCCTTCTTCTTCTTTTTGCATCCAAAGCAACACATTTTGATGGTTTTAGACACTGTCTCTGCCAACACTATGCCGTACTGATTTTATATCAAAATAATTAATAGATATCGCACTGTTCTAATGTACTGATTAATTAACTAGATATTTTTTAAACAACACAACGTGATATTTAGGAAACCACAGCAGTCTGGTACAATATGAATTTATATAATTGAAAAGCTATTATCAATTCATATTTTATCGGCTTTTCTTATCTAAACATAACATATTTTTGCATTTATTTATTTATTTATTTATAAAACCACAAAATTACGATCTCAACGTTAGATTATCAGCGAAAACTGTCAAATCTGTCAGATTTGAAGTTTTTGGCTAGTATACCAACATTCATCCAAATAATACACTAGTATAATACTCTCAACAAGTCAACACCCAGTATGAAACACTAAAAATGATATTTTGCTTATGAATTAATTTATACAATCCACTCTTTCACCAGAAACATAAATATGCTACAAAGCATATTCAAAAATAATAGATTGATAATCAAATTCGTGGAATATGGACAATTTTATCAAAACACGTGTGCAAAACCACTAGCGCCATCTGACACTACTATCATTTCAACTGTCACATTGACAATAAATTTTTCTAGGTTGTGTGCGACCAGACAAGTTAAACTTTTTTCAATTAATTCAAACAGCTTAAACGATTTACACTCGAAAATGTCTACACACGACTTGAATAATTCGAATGAAACTGAGAACCTGTGCGTGGTTTGTTTTAAGAATGTAGAAATTTATTCGATTGGTGTTTGCGATCATCCCGTCTGTTTCGAATGTTCCACTCGAATGCGAGTCCTGTGCAAGCAAAAAGAATGTCCTATTTGTCGCCAGGACATGCCCAAGGTTAGTTTTAACCACATCACACTTAATCTGCGTTCCATATCATTGATAAGACCATTTGAAGAGCTTTATTATTATTATGTAATACTGCGTTAAGTTGGATCAACTTTTAATTGTAATTATAAATGAATGATTTGCATTTATAATTATTATTGCTCAATTATTTGGAATGCGACATATATAGGAATAGTGAAAGTAACCTAGAGCTAGTCAGTCGACTAGTTCAAAATCAGGGTTGCCAACATTTGGCATTTTTCTAAGGTTTCTTTTTTTAAAGGTAATTTTTACGAAAACTGTGGAACCTTTCCGACCCCTGTTTATCATATACGAGCGCAGCAATATGCACGATGCCGAGTACGGCATGATTTTCTGCACCAGCGATATTCAAAAAGCCTACTTGAAACTACTTGAACACAAGTGTCACATCTGCGACGATCGTGGACGTCGTTTGATGTTCAAAAAATTCGTACAGCTTGAGCACCATATGAGACGCGAACATTTATTGTTCTACTGCGAGCTGTGCGTGGACAACTTGAACATTTTCAGTTCAGAGCGACGCTGTTACACGCGCGAAGAACTCGCTCAACATCGGCGTAAAGGCGATCCGGACAATACGTCGCATCGTGGGCATCCGCTATGCGAGTTTTGCGATCATCGCTATGTTGATACTGACGATCTGTTTCGACACTTGCGTCGCCAACACTTTTTCTGTCACTTTTGCGATGCGGACGGCAAATATCAGTACTACTCGTCGGTGGCCGATTTGACGCAACATTTCTTGAACGAGCACTTTTTGTGCCAGGAGGGCGAATGTAAAGACGAACCGCTGATTGCAGCGTTTCGCACCGAAATTGATTTGAAGGTGCATTTGACAACGAAGCATAGTCGCTTGATGAGCAAATCGGCGAATAAGCAAGCGAGGACGTTGGAGTTGGAGTTTACTTTGGCGCCGAGAGTTCGACAGGATGCTAGGCGGCAAGCGAACTATGGACGTAACTCGAGAATGGACGAAGAAGGTGCTGTGGGTTACAGTGTGGAGCCAGGAGGGCCACCCGAGCCCACCGCGGAAACTTTCGTTAATCCAATTAAGCCACAAGATTTTCCTGCATTGGGAAATTCAACTGCACCTGTTCGTCCAACTACAACGGTTAATTTTACCTCGAAAATTAACCCACAACTTAATCGCAATGATTTTCCTAGTCTTGGTAAATTACCGGCAATTAAAATTATTATCGTAAATTATTTAAAACGTTTGTAGGTGGTACCAAAGCGACAGCTAATAATAGATCTTCAAATCTAACAATAACAACAAACTCCTCTTTGTATTCAAATCGACCATCCGAAGTTACGATTTCTCGAACGCTTCGTGGTCAAAATCCGAGCAATAAAAGGGAATTTCCACCGTTAGGTGGCGGCTCTACTTCAAGTGCGTCCGGATCGGTACGTCTAAGTGTAAAGTAAGTATCTTAAAGAATCAAGCTAATGAATTTTATAAAGCTAGCTTAAAAAATGGCGTTGCAGTAATAATTCTCAGGAATCCAAAGCGCCGAATGTTTCCATTCAAGTAAAACACAAAGCAAACGGTGCGATAACCACTCATATTACAGCCACCCCTTCGAGTACCAATCCATTGCAAGCGAAACCGACTGAAGCGTTTCCTGCCCTGGGTAGGCCGAGTTCGGCTCAGTCGCAACCGCAATGGGTGCAGCAGAAATCGAAGAAACGGGATAGTAAGGTGGCTAAAGTGGCACCAGCCCCGCAATTGCCGCCCACTGACTTAGCGCAGTTTCCCAAACTGAATAAAGCCAAGAAGACGTCGAGTGTGACTGTACCGGTGTCGAACAATTGGGCCGAATCGAGCAATAATAAGAGTGATAGTAAAACGAAAAAAACTAGCAATAATATTAAGTCGGTTGAACAAAAAATGCAAGATCTCAGTACGAAAACTAAGAAGAAAAAGAAAACGGTTGATACAAACGAGACTTCTTCAACCGCACAATCGCATGTTACTAATAATAATATTATCAACGAACAAAATATGAACGGTACAATTAAGAAGCGATCGGAATTGAAAATCGGAACGCTCAAAAGTCCAAGCGAAGAACTTCCGGATCAAAATGCGAAGCCGCCGCCTGGATTTTCCGTTAAGCCGCCGCCAGGTTTTAGCGGTGGTAATGCTGCTAGTTTTCCGGCACTAGGTGGCGCTTCCAACGATTTGACCTTTACGAATAGCACTGGACAAAGTTACTCAATAATACCAAGTCAAATTTATCGGCAGCCGAGTAATTTTCAAGCGAGGAATCAAAATTTGGTTAAGAAGTTGGAGAATAGTGCAGCAATAATTGAGTTTAAAAAGTATTCGACGCTGTTTCGGAATGGTGTGCTGACTGCGGCCAAGTATTATGAGCATTGCCAGGCGTTTTTGGGAGTGATGTTTGAGGAGGTTTTCCCGGAGTTGCTGGTTTTGTTGCCGGATATTGAGAAGCAGCAGGAATTGTATGTGGTTTATCAAGGATTGTATAAGAGGAATCTTGTAGTTTGCGAGAATTGCAAGCAAGTGCTTTACAAGAGGGAGCTGAGTGACCATTATAGCTACCATGCACTGGATAATCATTTTCCGAGTTTGGGAAAAGCGACGGAGGTCAATACCGCCTGGAAAAAGTAATTATACCAATAAATACTATTTTAGATTTTGGCGAGACAGATTTTTTATTTTTGGTTCTTTGTTAATTTGTGTTAAGGAAATGTGACTGTAGATTAGCGAATGCATTTGTTGCTAACTACAGCTTGTTTTATTTATTTTTTTTAAAATATAGCGCACTATTATTAATAATAGTAATTTATTTTAGAGCAAAATATTTTTGTTACCGTTTTGGATAAATAAGTCTACAGAGATTTATTGAAATTTGATAATGTGGATAAATAATGTAATGTTTTACTTTTATAATATAAAAACAGAAAATAATTGTGTATGTTTGGTTGCATAGTTGCCATTTAATTGAATGCACCCGAGCTTTAACGATTGACGCCAACGCACCCCCGAACTTTTATTAGTCGAGTACAGAATGTGATAGGTGTTGTGTCGTTGTCGTAGTTGTGAGGTTAAATCTATTATAGCGGTTAATTAAAGAAAACATAAATAAAACTCAAGTGATAAACGTATATGGCACAAGGAAGCCACTTTAACTTGGGGATCTAATCGAATAATTGGCTGTGACTGATAAAATCCGAAACTATTGTTTATATTTGAGAGTAATTAGGATCAAATCAGGTAAAATGATTACAATTTTTTATGTAATTGCACTTTCATCTTAATTCAATTAAGAGAAAATATTAACTTTGCGAATATTCACACACACAAAGAGGTTCAAGAGCTGTCAGATAAATTGTGAAGGCTTGGCCTTTCTCACCAACACTTAATTTAAATTAAGTTCATTGTTTTTAATTTTTCTAATTCATTAGTGGAGATCTAATGATTTTGTTTTGCTAGTAGCATTCAACTCGAATCGAAAGGATTCGTACAAGTTGAACGACTTTTACCTCTCTTATTCAAAGTAACAGTAGTATCGATTTTGACAGGTCTAAATATAAACAAAACGAATTTAACTGTTGTTCTTTCGTTATATAAAATTGCATTGATTAAATAAGATAAAAGCTTGTAGTTTATCCGGTTGAAAGAGAACACTCTTGTTGAAACCCCACACCGTTATGTTATAAAGATTAATATTAGAAATACTGTAAACATGACTTCTCTTTCAAACAACTGTAATAACACTCAAACATTTGAATTACTAAATGGTTCAATGTCATTTTTAATTAGATTATACTACAACGACGATCGATAGAATTTGATTTTGCAATCATTTGTTGAGATTTTGATTAATAAACAACGCGAAGAATGAAAATATACAACTCATTGTTTTATTAATTAAAAATAAACAAATAACATTATTTATTGTGTAAATATTTATCTTGGTATGAGATACTTTTCTAATGCGGAAATGTACGAAAAATCCCAATAAGGTCGCGCTAAATGCAGTGACCTGAAAACACTCTACATTTATGAGTGCCTTTCATATGTACAGGGTGTTTTGTAATTGGTGGCACCTGTAAATAGCCCTGAAAATTAATATACAAAATTAAATTGTCAAATTGCAAACAAAAAACGGTAACAAAAATATATTGCAACAATGTAATTTTCCGGAAACGCATTTTAAAGAGGGGACCATGCTGGTGGTTTTATAAAGGACGTGGTGAATAATATCACGCTAATCAACATAAAACAAACACGCATTTAATGTCATTGTACTACCAGGAAAAAATAAAAAAAACCGTTTTATTGCAAAGAAAATGAAAATTGCCCACACTTGATGCAATTAATTGCGCAGTGACGTCACTTCATCTGAAACAATGAAATTAGTCACTTTTGTGGACTCGATTAAATTTCGGTATATCTTCGGAGATATTCTTGAACATCCTGTTAACATATCTGAAGACCGGATGTTCTATTTTAATGCCAACAAATTTCCTGTTATATGCAACTCGAAATTTATTTTTTTCAGATTCACCTGGCTGTAATCCAAGCTGATTAGAAATTCTATTCTATCAGCACTCATTCTTATCTAATCTAATTTAATCGCAGAATGGATCGCCGCAAGATTAAGTTAAAATAATTCTATTATTGTGCAGTTGATTCATATTTCTGCTACTGTGAAATGGGGTACTCAGGTGCGAGTGCACCAACCCTTAGCCGAAGCTCAGTGAACATTGTGAGCTTTGTGGCGACTTGTCTGATTTTATTTGTGGCCGTTCAAGTGTCCGATAGTGGATTTGCGACGAGGATCAGTTCGATTACGCAGAATGTCGATCGAGCCATGTCTTCAGTCATGGGCAATCAAGTTAATTATACGGAATTTACACCAAAGTTTGGCTATGCCAGCAATGTCTCCTTTTATCCGAGTGGTATGAGTGGATTGTACAATTTGACAAATGCTTTCATGGATGCGATTTTGGAGAAAAATTTGAACATATCAGGTAATTAATTGATGTAGATTAGATGGGGAAAATTTATGCGATAATGAAATCGAGATGATTCATTTTAATTTCAAATGAAACCTTGGAATTTCACGCAAAGTTGCGTCGATTGTCTTTTTGTAGCTGTAAATGTTGTAATTGCTACTAGTCGCAGATTCTGTGAGAAAATTTCGCAATTTGTTGAATATTCAAATTTAGTTGGCTATTAAATATGAATATTAAAGTTCAGCTTGATTGTTTTCAGTTTTATTATTATTTTATTTGAATTTAATTGAATTGTAGGTATGCAACCAGCGATACATGCGCGGCTACCTTTTTATCGATATTTAATTCGTTTTTAGGATTGGTGACTGTTAAAAATCATTCGATTGAAGTACATAGCGAAGAATGGTCAACATTCTTAAAGAAAGTCGGCGGACTATTCGCAGTGCTCGTAATAATGGTCTTATTATTCGTATTCTTCCCGTTTTGCGGCTTGTGCTTTTGCTGTTGCCGATGTTGCGGCAATTGCGGTGCTCGAACACAAGTGTGCGACAAACGACAAGATCTCTGCAAGAAAATCGTGCTTGGCACCTTTCTCATTGTGCTGACAACGTGTCTTTTGTAAGGATGAGGAATATTACTGCGAAAACACGAATTAATTGTATTGATTGCAGATTCTGTGTGGTTTGTGCATTTGCAAGCAACCAGCAACTTCATAGCGGAATTGCCGATTTGCCTGATTCGATGAAAGATGGCCTTGATGATGCTAATCATTATTTAAGCAACACACAAGACCATTTAGTGCTATTGCTCAATACAAACTATGAAGAGTTTTCTACGGTTCTGATTAAAACTATCGATGGTAAGAATATTATTTGGTAATTAATAGAAATTAATTTATTATTTAATTGCAGACAGTTCAGACGTCATTCTGGGTGGTTTCAATGAAATGGCTAACGCCACAGCATTCACAGACTTGATCGCTATGATGAACACTTTGGATGGGGTTAAAGTGGCTGCCGAAGAATTGAAGACGGAATCGAATGAACTTCGAGTTTATGCTTCCCAATTGAATGATGGTAGATATGGGATTTTATTTATCGTATTTTTGCTAAACGATATATTTTTTACAGCGATAAGAAAATTGAAATATGATTTAATAACGAGTTTGAAAACTTGCGCTGACAAGCAGAACGAATGCAAAAAATTGTACGACGATATAATTAACATGCAAGCCACTATTGATTTCAATAAGGTAAGTTCCTTGTTTTATTTGCACTTAATTCAGTGTATCATCATTGTTTATATGTTTCATGCAGTTACTTGATAAGTATTTTCCACGGGTGAGTTATTGCTTATTGTGTTAGGAAGTTCATTTTTACAACAAATCATTGATAGGGTTGTTTTTTAATTTGTACGTATATTTAATTTAGTTGCCGGATTTGACGGACGTTATAAATAATATGGAAGATAAAATACCTAAAGATGATTTAAAGAAACTTGCCCTTAAAGCCAATGAGACGATAACAAATATTGACCAACAAATCACGGAAAAACTTCAAGATGCGATTGGTAAAGGAAAGGAGGAAATTAAGAATGCCAGTAAGTAGCCGAAAAAAATATTTGACAATTTAAATTAATTAATATAAATGTGATTGTCTAGAGGTAACAATTGATACGAGTTTCCAAGACGTAAAGAAAATCGTAGAGAATATTAATAGTAACTTGGTCGATCTGGCTGATCCGATGATTAGCGATACTCGACGGTACATTAAAGAGTATGGCAATTACGCATATTATACTGGCGTTGGCATAAGTACAGTACTAGTCATTGTCTCATTGTTCCTCTTCTTTGGACTGATTTGCGGAATTTGTGGCAAACGACCAGATGGTTACAGTGATAATTGTTGCAACAAAGGGTCGGGCAGTCAGTTTCTCATTTGGTAAATCACAAATATAATTAACGTAATAAATAATATTATTAATGCATCTTTAGTGGTGTAATGGTCATCTTCATCACTGGCGCTATTCTCACTTTAGTTACAATCGTATTTTTCGTTGTGGGTATAGCAGCTGAACGTTTCGTCTGCTATCCCTTGAAAGATCCGTACAATTCGAATGTGTTGAAGCTGCTCGATGACACTTTTGATTTGTCCAGTACGGGTGTTAATATAAAGTTACGTGAAGTTCTGATTAATTGTCGTAAGAACGAGAGTGCGTACGTCGTGTTCAATTTAGAAGATCAATTTGATTTGAAGAAGATTGACGACATTGTCGAGAGTGTTAGCAATAGTATCAATATTAGTGATTGGTCGGGTGTAGCAGCAGATCCGATTAAGATATTAGATCCTGCGACTGTAACTATTTTGGATGATTTGGCGAAACTTGAATTCAGTATTGATTCCGGTAAATTTAAAGACGAAGTAATTATTGATCGCGATTCAAATGTTGATCGAAATTTACTAAATTTATGAATTTCAGTTGGATCGAAACTTTACGAATTACAGTTTGGATGATTTGAGCCAACAACTCGATAATATTATAAAACTTGTGGGATCCACTCTTCCGGGTCTTGTAGCTGATTTAACGTTGAGTAAAATCCATGTGGATCTGTACAATGAGAAGTTGTTGATTCCTTTAACAACAAAAGCAAAAGATGTTATCAATAAAGCCACAGATATTGATGAGCACTTGAAAATGGGGTCAGATAGTTTTGGTGATGCGATTAAGAAATTGAAAACCAATTTGGAGGAAACGGAGGATACAATCAATAATCATCATAAGGATATTTTACAAACAGTAATTTTAAAATCTGCTATTTATCTTTGTATTTAATTAACTGTTTTACCTTTAAGGTTGCCACATCTTTTTCCGAAAATGTTGAAAAATTGCTCAAAAATTACGTGGACCGTGTACGAAGTACTACCACGGATAATCTTGGAAAATGTGAACCGATTAATAATGTTGTCGAATCTGTGCGAACCGCCACTTGCGAAAAAATTATCATACCAGTGGTAAGTAGCTGAAGTTTTTATTTAGAACTTTTCATCAAACTTTTGAATTTAGAACGGATTTTGGTTCAGCTTGTTGGCTGCTTTGGTTCTCTTCGTTCCAATCGTGTTCGTTTCGGTGAAACTTGCTACGTTGTATCAGAAGTTGAAATCTTACATTCCTTGCACCGACACGTAAATATTTAACGAATTAATTTGTGTATTTTTTGAATTTATTTTGAGTTTTTAGGGAGGTTCTTTATGATGCGTATGCAGGCCGCGAAAGTATCCCAATGAATAATCGCAATGGCAAACGTGGTAAAAAGAAGAACAAGAAAAGTAAACGTTATGAAGAACGACCGCCAAATAGTGATGTGGTTGCTAGAGAATATCCCGGAGGATCGTTGTCGCAGGAAACGCGATATGCTGATATGGCTCCCAAGTAAGTTATTAATTTAGTTTAGTTTTAAAAATATTTTCGAGCACTTTTTTTCAGTACACACAGCACTTATCAATCGACTTACTTTTAATTATGTAGTAGCGTTATTTATATTTTAACAAAGCAATAAAATATTTAATTTTGCTTTCGTTCAGTTTGCATTTCAATGTGATTGCTTATTGTGTTTTGTCTTGTTCTTGTCCGATTTAGGCAATGGGAGGAGTTTCCAGCTGGAGGGCCGCCGCAATACCAAAGAGCTCCTACCGAATACGAACGACCACCTCCGTACTATTACGAAGGATCCGGGTAAGTAAATGGAACTTAATTAATCCAGCAATTTAAAGCATTCAATTTTACAGTGCGCAGCAGTAAAATTGACTGAACAAACGAGATTTCATTAAACAATTGTACAGGACTGATCTTGTTTTGCAGTTGTTTAGACTGAGAAACATAAGTATGTTATGTTTTTGATCAAAACTTCAATATTTAGACATTTTTGTGATACACATATAATTGGATTTAATTCTTACTGCCACCCCGTTTGGTTTTGAGTAGAATTTGCTATATAGTTTATTTTATAATTAGGAGCGATTTAAATGTCACGTCAAATCGCAAACTTGTGATTGGTTGAAGCGTCCGGAAGTCGGTGGTAGCCATGTTTTGGGATTTGGGCGGCAAATTTAAAATTGCTATTCTGGTTATAAAATAGATTATTGTTGCAATTTTGATTTTTTTTTTGTAAATATCTAGCATATTTGTTTTTTTATTTTAAATTTTTATACCCACACCTCTAGCGCATAATTCTATATATCGATGTAAAATTCTATATATACATGGTGTTCAAACATAATATTATAAAAGTTGTGCTCAATTTTGAACGAGTTTTAAAATGTAGCCAAACATTTTTTGCCATATTAATATCTTAGCATGGTTCATAATAATAATAATATAAATGTCTATGTGAGATTCCCAAATTATGTTTATAATAAATCAAATTTTTTAATTAATTTTAATATGACACTCAATTGAGTAAAAAGTAGATATTAAAGCGCCTTGGTAACGTTAACATGTTTCCTGACCTTTACCTGGCTGATAACAGTTTGTGCATAGACAGTTTGTTCACCTTTAAGAAATTGTCCTCGAAACAGTATTTTTTGTATAAAAAAACTTTATTATCACAGATTTGAAATAGCAAAATCTACTACTACTAATATAAATACAAAACATAATTTTCGGTTAATTAATTCTCACTCTAACATATATTTTATCTAATAGAATTAATTATGAAATGCAAAAAATACTGGAATGTTAAACATTTAAAATCTGCCGCTTCATGCACGACCGATTCTTCAACAGCTCATCAACCTCCTCATCGTTGTAATACACGACAAACTCTTTGGGCGACAATCCTTCAAACACCGAACTGACGCTCGGCTTCAAATTGTAGAAGAACAATGGCTGATCGCGAGCCGCGAAATCCATCGTCAACGTCTCGATAACGGTTGCAGCGGTATAATCCGCTCCGTAAATGTGTGAGCAATCAATTACCACGGGAATGCCTTGACGGATCGAATGTTTGGTCACCAAATTACGAACGTAGTCCACTGATGGGAAGATGAGGCAACGGTCCGGCGTTAGCATCAAGTATTCCACACCTGCTCTCGACTGCAAAACAAATAAATACTAGTAGTACCAGATGGAACGAGATAAACAGGAATTTACCTCTAATTTTTCAACGGTAATAACTGGTCGGGCTGCATGGTACAAGATGAACAGCAAATTAATACCAACACCTACGAGAATTCCAATTTCTAATGGTAGTACCAGACAAGCGAGGAAAGTTGCGACACCGAGAAACAAATCGCTTTCTGCAACAAACAATATTAATATGCGTTTAAACTTAAAAATGAAGATGCGTACTTTTGGATCTCCACATGGGCTTCACCACTTTCACTTCCACCATGAAAACCACAGCTGCGATGATGATGGCAGCCAGCGCGGCCTTTGGTATGAAGTAGAAGCAAGGCGTGAAGAAAAGTAGCGCTACGATGACTAAAAGGCCGGTGTACAAGCCACCAAGTGGTGTCCGGACTCCACTTGAGTTGTTCACGGCACTTCTGGATAAGGATCCAGTTCCTGGGAAAGCTTGCACGAAGGAATTCGCGATGTTGGAAATGCCGATAGCGATTAACTCTTGCGTTGCGTCCACGGCTTTTCCATTCGCTATAAATATATATTAGTACGTAGTACTGATTTTAGAGCGAGATAATTACCGAAAGCTTTGCAAATCGCGATGTTTTCCAGCAGTCCGATTAAAGGTACCACGATAATACCCGATCCTAAATTCGTAATCATCTCAATGGCGTCGATGGAAGTGCTGGTACCATTCTCGTCTTTCGTGTAACTGAATGGCGGTACTTTGACGGAGGGTAGACCCGGTGGTACCTCGCCAATCACTTTGAACGGCGGAGGGCCGTTGAGGCAAAACGAGTAGCCAATGAAACCACAGACGACGACGAGGATTGCGTTACGTGAAGTACCAATCAGCCACAAGCATTTATTTACAAAGGTGTGGTACTTTTTGGGGTTTTCTGCTGGACCAATTTTGAATGTTGCTATAATCCGCATGATAAGTAGTACCGCGATGCAACAGATGCCGAAAATCGTGTCCCAAATGCGCACATTGTGCATATCGCCTATCAGACTCTGCCAGGTATCCACGAAAGTGGTACCACTGCCTTTAATACCCAAAACATCTTTAATCTGCGATGTCACAATAATCAAAGCAACCGCTGACGTGAAACCGGACGAAACTGGACCCGATACGAAGTCGATTAAAAATCCTGTTTGGACAAAACAAATTAGCAATCGTATTATCATCGAAATGTGGGATAGTACCTAGTCCGAAAATACCCATCAAAAGTTGCACCAATCCGGTGAGGAAACAGAGCAAAATCGCATGTTCTGGTCCGAATTCGCGCACAGCCTGGAAAGTTAGAAGCGCGGCAATCGCAGTAGGACCCATTGGTACGTCTTTGCAACTGCCGAAGAGGATGTAGACGAAACAACCGAGGAAGGAACTGTACAGACCGTATTCTGCGGGAAGACCCGCAATGTTCGAATAGGCTAAAGCTTGCGGAATCACTGTTAAGCCAACTGTAATGCCTGCGACAAGATCACCGACAGCATCTTCGCTACGATAATTCGGCAACCAATTTAAAATCGGTAAACGTTTGTAAAGCATTTTTTTCGTGCAAGCATTTTCAACTTTTCTCTTCATCCAGGGCATCACTGACTTTACCGATTCCATTGTTGATGACGATTTGCTTTTATCATCCATCACTAGATAGATTTATTCGGTAAGTAATTTATTTGACTTTATTTAAGTTACTTACATATGAAATCGTTGCTACCCTTAAATACTGTATTGGTGTTCTCTAATTCTATGGTTGACGTTGAAATATTTAAAGCGGGGTTGCTGTAAGCGGACAAACCGCCGCCCCCGCCTTTTGCGCCCTGTAAGTCGCGTTCGGTCTTCATTTCTCCTCTAGATAAATAAATAAGCGAATTAGTGGCCATGAAGTCGATCTAGTATTCCGATAGAAATTTGAATAGTCGCGGAAATGTAAAGTAACACTCACTTATGGAAGAGACATTGACATAGAGGACGATCTTGGACTCAATTAATTGTTATTTATTATTGTTGGGAATTAATAGAATGGAAAAGAAATTGCTGCGAAAATGTTTATTAACAATGCAGTAATTTAGAAAACAATTAACTGGTTTTTGTACAGTTTAATCTAATCGGTAATTAATGAGCTATTTTTCTAAAAGTCTAAATTATTAGACACGTTTAGAAATTTCAAAATTTACAGTGAAAGTTATCGGATTCGAATTAGATAACATTTTTTTGATATCAAAACAAAAAATGCATGTAGGTGGCAACCTAGTTTCTACCTGACATTTTTTCAAATGCAAATTATAATTTAATTGCTGGGTTTTTACGAGTTTGAATTAAATTTGGGGCATACGGAAAATACCCAACATTTTCGCCTTTAGCAATTTTTTGTGAAATTGTATTGGCACACAATTTAAAATTGCGCATACTTACAAAGAGTGTCTGTGATCATCGTTTTCCAAAACCATTTTTCAAAAATTCTAGCACCGCCACCCAATAATAATATTTTTTGAAAATATAAACGCGCACTGTTCTAAAGAACTTGATAAAGAAAGTAAGTACAAGGTGTTGAAACCGCACACAGATATGATGATGAACTGTTTGCCGGCAAACTGAAATCAGCGTGAAAATCCCACGAGATTTTGTAGTGGAAGTCACGTGACTGGTTATTACGTTCCTTCCAAGACCAATAAGTGGAATCCCTCGCTAGAGTGTCGCAAAAATGACCACGTGTGCGTATTTCCGCCAGTCAAAAATTCGAATTTTTATGGAAAACCTGTAGAATGGTAAACAAATTTAAAAAATTATAGTTACGATTAGTGTAATTTGGATTTCTACGAATGCGATTTCATGTTTTTAGCATTAATTGTAATTTTTTTCTTTGTATTCCAATGTTGTTTGTTTTACGAAATGGAAGAGGAAAAAAAATGTGCGAAAATATGGATGTTTGCTAAGTTAAGCCGGCTTTAAAAACTTTAAGCAATGTCCTCAAATTTTATGCAAATCGATTTTCGATTTGTTTATTCAAAACTTTCCACTAAAATAATTAATTTATGAGCCAAAAATCCTGAAATATTTTCAATTAATTAGCTGAATTATCTTTAATAAAATAATTTGCATTATTTAAGTGTGATATTCAAATGCGCGTCATTTTTTTAAGCCTCAAACATTTGGCACCTTTTTTGATTTTAACATAAAATCTTTTTAAATCATAATCAAATTGTCTTGGCTGTAATAAAAATGATAACTGCAACACTCATATAATTTATGATGCATTGTTAAACTACAATGTTTGTTGATAAATAGAAATATTGTTTTTTTGCAAAATCTTAAAATTCAAGGTCCAAAAAAATAATGAATTTTAATTTTCCATATAAATGAACAGGTTTGGAATTATATTGTTTTGTTGTCAATATATTAATTAGTAAGTGGAGTAATCTCATAGACTCATTGTCTATTTATTAGTGACAATTAATTTGTTGATAAACAAAATCAGATTAAAATATGTGTCTCGTGACAGATTAATTCGAAATTGCTGGCTGCTTCTTTCTAATTTCGTTAAATAATTCAACACATTATCATAAACGTTTACGATTATATTCATTAGGAGGACAATTATTTACTGGTCACATGAGTTTTTCGTAAATGACGCAGCTATTTTAGACTAAAATTATTAAAATTAGGACTAAGATTTACAACTTTCTGAAGGAATAAAATGTATAGGAAATTATTCAAATCTTATTGCCATAAATAATTTGTTTAATGATGAATGAATATTCATGACTGGAAAATTTCATGAATCTATAGAATACAGGGTGTTTTAATATCGAGTAATTATACTCGCTTGTTTACAAATAGATGCATTTAATTTAATTGTAATTATGCATACATGTGGAAGACTATTTATAATTGAAACAAAGAAGATTTCTGAATGACTTGAGCTGCTTCAATAACAATAAAGTCTATTTACCCTTCGCTTTGCAAGAATGTATAAAATAAATACGTACATATCAGATAAAATCAAAATTATTGTCTTACATTTCACTTTATTACTATTTACGAGGATGCTTTGTTTAAATGAAGTGGATATAGACAAAGCTTAAGAAAATTATCCTCCTGAAAATATTTAAATATCTCTAATTGTTATGATTTATTGGAAAAGAATTTATCACGGGTATTTTTCATCAAGTTTTTTATGTGAACATTCCATATTAAATTTAAAAAACCAGATAAACGAACTCATCAAGAATTATTTATCAATTTATTCATTAATTCAGCGAATTATTGGAGTGAGTGTCAGTGCATTTGTTTATTATTATTTATGCATTTAGAATTTAAAATTTATTTAAAGATGCGAGAAATATTTATTATTTGGTAATAGTTTAGCGTGCGAATATTTTTTATACAAATTAGTATAGTTATACTAATCGAAATATTTTCAAAATAGCGAACTATTATTACAATTACCAAAATATCTTCCTATTGGTATAAATACTTGTTAAGTAATTAATGTTAATTAATTAGTTTGTGCGAACTGCGTATATTAAATATTTGAAAATTTTATTTATTTGAAATATGAAGTAATATTATTTGCCAAATATTTTTAATTTATCAGTGCAATTGTTTATTGTCCTAAGTTACAATAGGAAAATGTTTAAAAATAGACTTTTCTAAGAAATCAAAAATATAATTTCAAACGCTCTTTCTAGTTATAAAATAGATTACACAAAATGTTTCAAAAAAGTGCATTTAGAGGAAAACTTCCAAATTAAATAAAAATGATCCAGTTTTGGCGCTTCAATTTAATTAAACAAGATGTAATTATTGCATAAATCGAAGTTAAACAATCCAGACTGTTTGACGAGATTTAATTATAAGCCAGCGGATTTCAAACAATAAACCAGTTTCATGCAACGCAATACTGAACTCTAAAGTCAGTTTTAGGATTTTTTCCACTCGCTTTTAATTTCACACCATAAAAAACTATAATAGAAAATTACATTGCATTTTTTCGAATAGAAATGATGACCTTAAGCAAGTTTTTTTCCAACATTCCATTTTATCAATCTGTAATGCGCTTAAAGATTCATAATTTCCAATCAAATTTGATAAAAAACTAAAAGAAAAATTATTTGCATTCATTATTATGCAAAAAACAACAATGATTTGTTGCTCGGGGCGAGCATGTGTTTGGGAGTTGTTGATGAACGTGCAAGTGTCAATAAAATATTGTTTTTTTGCTATAAGAAACCAGAAACTCACGTGCTTTTGGCAATCAATTTGCAGGGTCAGGGAAATTCGCTTGGAACTTGTTTGTTTAATTATTGGGAAAGGATGATGATGATGATCGTTACGATTCAATCAACATCAAATAACGTTCAAGTTGATTAAATCGATTGACAATTTTTTGAAGGTTTTTCTAATTGTCATGCTTCAGTAGTGTTTATTTGCTTACTTCCATATTTTTATTTATCAACAAATTTGTACACTGTAAAATTATTTATTGGGGTAGATTAATTTTTGCGTCATAAAATATTTGCGTAGCTTATAAATTTAGTTTTTTTTAGTCGCGTTAGGTAATTAAATATAAGATATGCAAAATTTGATATTTTGATGCGATTTGTGGTTTACTTGACAAACTCACGTAACGAATGTTATTTATTGCATAATAAACACTTTATGATGATTTTCTACTAGTAAACAAATTTAACTATAGCATAATAAAAAAGTTTCCTCTTCTAGGCATTATACCGAATTATTTATGCAAACTATTCGCCATACCGTAACCAACAATTAATTCTACGACCATTTTTTATAAAATCAATAATGTAGAATTGTTTTTTATAATAAGCATTAATTTAAATATTTACATAATTAATATTATCCTTCGAAGTTTACTTTTTTTGTTCCTATCAAGCAATTTGTTCGAAATGTGGATTTTTATAGATTTTTTGCTATAAAGTGCAAAAAAAATAAATAAAATCGTCCTTTTTATAGCCTAACAGCATTCTGACTCGCGCGTAATGCCTATTACTCGTTGGATAAGTTACGACACGCGTTGAATAATATCTATTACTTTTTTTTGTTAGAAAAAAAATTTCTAGGGCATTTTTTGCGTGGGAAAGTTACAAAAATTGCACAGGAAATGATGGCAAAAAATAATTCACGCACGTGTATCTGTATTAATGTTAATAATTAAAACTAAATTAATTGTTCTTTTATCTGTTTAATATAAAATTAAAATTAGTTTCTCATTTGAATTACTTATGAATGATGCAATCACATTGGAAATAAGTAAGGAAATAATAGATTGCAATAAATTGTTTGTGGTAAAATATTTTTTGTTATTCTTTTTTTATAGATTTTAAATTAATAAACGTTCTCTTAATAATTAACTTATTCTGCTTTAGATTAAATTAAATGTACATAATTTATAATAAGTATGTATATTTATACTTATTATGTTAATACTAGTTTTTTATGTATTATTTATATTTGTTTTATTTTGGTACTATTTATTTTTATAAATCGCGCTTCTATTTTGAAGGACCTTCGAGGATCTGACCCACATAAAATTTGCATTTTAAAGGGACACTTTTATTCAATAATACCGACCATGATTTTTACGATAATAATGCAGTTTTATGCATATACAGAAGGTTGCAAATTAATTTTTGGAATTTATATCAAACAATTAAACCGAAATTTTTATTGTCGTAATAAAAAAACGTGCTGAATTTTTATGCTTCTGTGCCGATATTAATTAAAAATGAATTTAATTGAGGCAATTATTATTTTATTTTACAATAATGGATTTTTGTAACATTGATAAAATTAGATTGCATTATTTATATCAGTATTTTCCTTTCAATCAAGGAAATAGATACTTTTGCAATCTGTAATCTTGAATCCTAAAATAGTAACACTTGAAAAGGTTTAGTAGATTTTTTTTTCTTACCCTTGAATAGAAAATGCAAAATAAAAAGTGTGCATTCATTAGCAACAAATTAGAAAAGGCCTACAGATTAAATACAATGCAAAATTATTTATTCATGTTTTAGTTGCATCATTTTCGACAATTTTTATTGCCTTTGCTTTCATTCAACTATTAGACCAGATCTAATTACATTTCCTTATGTAATAATGCGTTCGATATGCATTTACATTTTCAGGTTCAAGTTTGCGAATAATTTGAAGGCTGTAACAAATCAAGTCTGAGTTACTTTCAAGAGCGATTTTATTTTGATTTAACAATAAATTTGGTATTTTAAGTAATAAAAATCCACCTTTTGAATAAATATTGCAAGGATTTATAATTTTATATTTCAATTGGCTTAATTGGTAACCAGTGGCACACAACATATGTTTATTATACTAGTTGTTAACTTTTGCCCTGAAATCCTCGTGACTGTCACGAGCTTTAATTTATCAGCAAATTATTAATTTATTTAGTTGGATTATAAATTATTTTAGTGGTTTGTTTTTTTGTAAAGGTACGAATTTAAATTGACAAACGCGTCATTGGAAATTGCATATTTTTGAATAATATTGAATTCAGGATAATAAAAGAAGTTGGAATTTTAGATTGTTGTAACCACATATTTATTTGGATTGGTTCTTATTCCAAGAAAATAATAATTGGTTTAGCAATCATTCATAATAAAATTATTATGCAAAGTGCGCCTTTAAGAAATCCAAATTATTCCCTCGGTTGGTTTTTAGATTTTGCGTCAAAGGATTAATGTAGAACAACGATTTGATTTGCATAATTATTTCATATAAATATAAACAATTGCGAAACAATTAAATTCATTTTTATATTTATAGATATAATTTGATGGGATTTTCTCATATTAGTCAGTAAATAAATTCTATTTTTTTTTGTGCGTCTGTATTAAATTACCACAAAGTTTATTTGTTCTATTTTATTATCCAATTATTTTAACAATAACAATATCAGCACCATAACAAAAAATCCAGCCGTTAAATATGGTTTATATATAATTTTACAGTTGGATAGGTTGTTTTATATTAAATTATAGTAATTACGCAAGAATTTAGGTATAAAAAATATTTAAATATTATATTAAAGCGTAGGCGACATCTAGCGGATTTAATTCGAATTAAATAAAGGTTTCTACAATCTATTTTATAATATAAGAGGGCGCTTTAAAGTTGTGGCGCTAAATTCCGAACGGGTAATTAGTGAACTACCGTAAGTCGATAAGTTTGGGATTTGACGCGGCAAATTTAAAACACTCCAAATTATTAAATGGATGGATAATAAATAAAAAACAGCAATGTATAGACATTTAAACATTTATTCGCTTGCAAAATTACAAATTGATAGGAAAATAATAATATTTACACTAATTTTCTTATACAATCAATACAATAATAAACTAAGTACATACTATAATAATATATTTACAAAAAAATATAACACACATTTATTATAACGCAATTCTCAACACGTTAACCATAATAAACAAAAATAAACAAATTTCATGTGAGATCAGCGCCGCTTAATAAACAAATTTGTATAAAACTACAAATGTTCCTTAAATGCTAAGTACTGGCGATTCAAATAATAGTCGCATTATTTCTTGACTAGGTTGAAACCTTATTACAATACGAAATATTTACAAAAATGGGTACAAAATTTCAGTCACAACTAACTCTTCTGATAGTGTTTATAAGAACGACGGTATGTTAGACCATTGTAACATTACGCCTCTTCTTATCGCCACTGTTTACCGAACTCATCGACCCTTGCAAACTGGCATTGAACGGTACCAAAGTTTCATTACGCGGCATCGATTGGTAAATGACATGATTCGGTGGTGTCTGTTGAGGAGGAGCTTGATGCACTCCATAAATGCTGTAATTCACCGGATATCCGTTTGAATTGAACGCGGGTAGTGGAGGCACTGGTGGAGGAATATGACCAGTCGGGTAGTGTCCATTCAAACTCATATGATCATTACTTTGCCCATTCAAAGACATATGGTCCATCTGGGATCCGTTCATCAGCAATTCCTGGTGTTGCATCATTTGCTCATCCGGCATCATATTTTCCATCGGACTATGTCTACGTTCATGTTCATGGAGCAATTGCGAAGCGCTCCAGGAGTTGTACGGACTCAAAGTGTGACCATTGCGAGTTATACTGCCTCCATTCGAGATGACACTCAAACCGCCATACGGATTCGGACTCATTTGCTGATAATGCATGTGTTGTTGTTGCTTCAACTCCTCGATCAATTGCTGCTCTTGTTGTTGCACTAAAGAGTAGCGTTTCTTCGTCTCGTCTTCGTAACCGTAATTGCTGATTGGCACCCCAACTTGATGCGGATCTGGCATTTCGGACGGAGTGTAAGCCGGAGCTTGCGTGCTTTGCTGTTGCATATGTTGAGGAGAACTTGGGATAATCGTAATGGTCGAGTTTAACTTCTCACTGGCTTTGCTGGACTTTTTATGGCCGTTAGTACCACGTCGTTTGACTACGCAGAAGTAGCAATACAAGACGAGGAGTACCACCAAGAGGATTATACCAATAGCAACTGGAAGGATCAATTCCAAGCCGACGTTCATCGCTTGCGCAACACTAGGACTTGAAGGCTCGTCATGGTTCGAATTGACGTGGTTCGGCCAGAATTGCTCGTTCGAGGAGTACGTTGGCGGAACTGTGGCTGGCGGGGGAGGACTGGGTACCAAGACGCGTACCCAATTCGAAACGGGACCAGACAAGTCCGAAGACATTTTCGGATAAGCTTTGATAGCAAAGTACATCGGCTTATCGAGGAGTTCCCGATTTTGCGACAAGTCCAACGTGTAAGTCGTCTCGGATCCAGGCGAAAGTGGGAAAGGATGAGCGTTCTCCCAAGCGACAGCCGCCGTTTCGAACTTATCAGTCACTTCTAGGATGGAGTTGGCGTGTTTGATTTCGTAGCGGGAAACTGTGTTGCCTCCCATGTCGGGAGACGTCCAGGATAGACGCGCTTTCATATCTTCTGGGATGACTTCCACTTTCAAATCGCCGATGCGGCCGACGGCTATTTGGCTGGCGGCTACGATTTGCTCGGAAGAGACGAGGAGGGTTTTCTTGGGGAGGACTCGTTGGAAGGGCGAGGTTGGTTGCATGCTGTTGGAGGAGACTGAGCTTCCGCAACATGGCTTTTCATCTGCAAATAGAGAAGATAATTAATATACAAGATATTAAGTAGAAGAATGATTGACTTACCATCATATTTTGACGAATTGGTCCAAGTGTACGCGGTGTTTCCATTATCGGAGATGACCACTTCAAACGTGTACAATCCAGGACCCCATTCAGCAGCGCTAAAGTACCTCGAGTAGATTCCATCCCCTTTGGTGATATCAGGATCTCCAGCTCCAGTATCCAGCAATTCGAATTTGAACTTATTGGCGACCGTAACGTTAACATCCGGTTTAATCACAGTGACTTCCACTTTAGCGCCCAAAATTGGTAGATTGCCGTATTTGACTTCCGCGAGTAGAATCAGCGGTTCGCCTGGTGCATTTCTATGCGCTCTAAAGTTCGTCCTAATCACCGGGACTTTATTAGATTTCGGAGTTGCCATAATTTGCAAGATATGCGGCTGTGGATTTCCAGTGTACGGTTCGACCGTGTAAGTCCAAGTTCCAGTTTCCGAAATGTTAGCGTTCAACGTCAGCATTTTCAGATGGAGATATTTGTCGTTGATATTGGTGGAACTTTGATGAGTCGGACTGATAAGTTTGAGTTTCTTAATCAAAGGAGCATCGGAGTTGTGCGTGAAAAAGTTGAATTGCGCCGGTTCGCCCATGTTGGGATCCAGCATGAAGCTGCCGGTAATCGAATTGCGTCCATCATCGTTGATTTCACGACGATGAATCTCCATTGGAAGCTCAGCTTCGTTACCCGAATGGAATTTGCGGATGATGTCATAAAGGACGGTGTGCAATTCGAAGTAAGTCGTCAGCAAAGTGGTGTCAACGTTCAGCTTTTGCTCGAAGACCGTATAATCCACGCCATCAGTTTCGTCGGCTAATAGCTGAAGAGTTTTTGGGCGGAGGATGTCGGGATAGTTGATGGAAGCAATGCGGATCTTAGATTTCTTGATCGACTTCAAGATCTCGGTTAATTGCGCGTCAACTTTCATCCCAGGAGCGATTGCGACAATAATGTTGCTGGCAGATCCGTGAGTCTTGGTGCGGTCGTTCAACATGTTCATCGCCTCTTTGAGACCGCAATGCAAGCAAGCCGGTTGCATGTAATCGTTTGGCGTGTAGGGCAAAGCCGAGTAGAAGATATCGCGGTTATTGTTGCCGCTAGGATGATTCCTATCGACTGTCGCCATCTGAAGAACGCGAGTCGAAACGACAGCGTCACTCAAAACCATCCCGACTTCCACATTATTCGGCAAAATATTCGCCAATTGTCTCAATGCCAAACGCAGATACGTCCACGACTCTCTTTGAATCATATTCTTGGTATTCTCGATTACGAACACGTAACGTGTGAGATTCTGACGTTTGAATTGAATCTTGGGCGTTGTATCTGTAATCTTGGTGCTCGCATCATCATTGTTGTTCTCGGAAGCGGAGAAATCGGTATGGCTCATAATAACATCCAAAACGCTGCGTCTCTGACACATCAGATTATGTTTGGTGGGTGCCATACGATCGTGGTTGCCTTCATCGCAAAACATGGACACGAATGGAGCTTCCGCTGCGAACATGATGGAACTGCGCGCTTTTTCGTTCACCATTTCCGAAGTGTTGTAGGTGGATTTAGCACTGGAAGATGGAGAGCAGATTCCGTTGTCATTGATGGCCCAATCGGAGCATCCCGTAACTTTGCCCTGTTTGGTTACATCGTCGTAATAGCACATTGGGTAGATGGGATCGTTGAAGTAGCCTTGCTCCTCGAACACGCCATAACGATACATCGCGAATTCTTTGATCAAAGAGCGCGCTAAAGTCTTGTCTTCGCGTACCAGTCCTTGGAAGCCCATATAGATCTGGTCGCCGGGCTGGCCGCATCCCAGAGATTGCTGTGTCCAAATCGCACCACGTGCTGGATCGCTGGGTAGGACGCTCATGTCTGGGGTTTCACCCGCACCGGATAAGACAGCTGAATCTGAAGGCACACAGGAATCCGACCATGTTGGAGGAAGTAGAACAGTTGCCGAACGTAAGAAGGCACGACTGTTTAAGGCGGAAAACAGGTACTGCGATGCACTTGTAAGGGTTATCTGTAAGAAAAAATGGAATTTAGGTAATGAGGCATTGTTAGATAAATATAGTTGGAGTTTACACACCCACCATCATCATCATCATGATGATATTCAAATAAGGCACTGCCTAATTTGCTGCTGGAAATAATTACGAATATTTATGTGAAGTTTGGATATAAAATATTAAAGTTTCTCGAAAGTGTGCGATACTCATCTCGACAGACACCGTTACGGTGATGCTGATGGTCGGGTCAAAGGTGGTCATGACCGCAACACCATCCAGAGATTGTGTCACCACACAATTGAAATTTGAATGCATACTAAGAAGGATTTTATTTTGTAAATGGTTGTATCTTTAGAGAAAAGTTGTTGTGTGGTAATGAGTAATTTTCGATTAACCGTTTCGAGTGGTTCAGTTCAGAGCATCATCAAGAGAGCCGTGAGAACGTATGAGTCTTTGAAATCGTGACTTGAAATGTTAAAAACGCTCCTCCAAGAGGAGAGAAACGTTAAAATGTAAACACATCTACACATGAACGCGCATCTTCGTTTTTTATAAATACCATATAGACTAACCAATTACCAAGTGTGAGTGAGGCTTATATATACTTAAAAACCTGCTTTTTACCTTTTTTAAGGTGTGCTATTAAGACTTTCTCAAAGTACCATCAAAATGCTAGATTGCATTCGCTTTAATCCTTATTAAATTGTTTGCCTTTGTTCTGTTAAACTATCTGAAGGAGAAATGTCGTCCCTTTGAGGGGACGAATTTGCAATTGAATAGGAAACTTTTTGATATGCAAAATTGTTGGGAATAGTATATGCAAAAATATGCAATTTACGATACATTCAATTCAAGGGTTGCCACCCCAAATTTAATTACAAAGACCTGCTGCAATAATCGTTGTACATTTAGGGGTGCATAGAGATCTAGTATGATTAATAAATTAATTATTCAGATATCATCGTTATTGACTTTCTCTTTGGCGCTTGCATAATGAAATTGTATACAAAGTTAATTAGCAACAACAATTGGATTATAATTAAATTTTGCATCAAATCGATGTTGATAATAATTGCGTAGATAGAAGACGAATAATAAGAGAAATCTTGAGAGATGATTTTTGTATTACTAAACAAGGTGATGGCTTATAATGTATGTATACAGATATAGAAAGTAGGTTATGGAAAGGTAATTCTATGGTATTTGCAATGGTGCATCTATTCGATAAATATTATATTAGAAACATTCCTGTTTTATAAGCGCTAATTATTATATTTCGCTAATGAATTTATAATAGTCTTTTTTAATTGCAAGTCAACTAACTGGAAGTACACAAAGATAATCATTTTTAAATGCGAGTTCAATGGAGGTTGTTTGACATTTAAACTGTCACTTGTCAATTTAAATATTATTTGCAATATGGCCGCCTTATTAAATTTTGTAACTCAATCAACTGTATGCATACATAAACGTTCTACCATCATCCATCATAAAAATTCAATTAGAAAAGCGTCATCAGGTGTATATAAAAATATGCAAGAGCGGCCATCAAGGTAGATTAATTGTAATTTGATATTTTGCAATGAAAAACATCCTGAAAACGTTTCCAATCGAACGGTGTGCACTTTTAATACTTCATTAAAGGTCTTGTAGCGATGCATTTAATTAAATTGAAATCAAGCCTTTTTCTAAAATTCGTTATGTAAATGATAATGGAAAGATTTACGGCTCGACATGCATAATAATGTAGAAACTAGTTTTTGAATCGGGCACAAGCCATCAAGGGTCAAATGTCATATACATAATATTGAAGAAGAGCTATTTAAATTTTACTACAGTCGCTCACAAAGAGAAGAACAATTCTGCATATTATATTCCCTCTTGAGTTGTTTCTGTGGTGTCATGGAAAATAATTTCGAATTAGACGCACAAAAGAAACTCATATCAAGATAACACAACAAAAAAGCAATTATTTAATAAGCCATTAAGATTTAAACTATTTCAAGAATTATAGAAGGAATTCCTTCAATAACACTCATCTATAGTAATCAATTAATTAGGAAATAACTCAAATTGCTCAAATTTATTTAACTCAAATGATAAATTTCATGCCAGAAAAATTCGTAATTTGGTGTGTGCGATTGTTACGACTTATTTCAAAGCAAGTCTATGGGAAAATTGTAAACCATGAAATTTGTAATTTCTTTTATTCACATATTGTGGACGATTACATGTGATTTCGATTAGTTACAAACATTTATTTTGGTGCAACAACAAAAAAGTGACAGTAGTTTGACATTAGTTACGTCAAAAAGGCAGCCATATTGGATATTTTAAATTCAAATTTGTGTGGTTAGGATTGTACCTGCTGGTCGTTTAGCATTTTCCGCAAGAAAATCAGGTGCAAAACTACAATGCCTTATTTTTCCCATAAAATTCCAGGTCACAAAAGTATATAGATAAATAAAAAAAATTCCCACAGACTAGAAAATAACCATAAATTCAATAATATAATAATTCAATGATAGTTTTCTGCGTCGCCTCTAAAAATCTAATAAAATTAGTCGGAAAGTTTTATTATATTTTCCATTATTTTTTTATGTGGTTAAGTTTAAATGGATTTGTGCTTGTGAAGGAAGGAAGCGCTTCACAAAACAGCCGTTGTTGCAACGCACTCAAGCACATCATTTAATAATAATTCCGAACGCACCTGTATTAAAAAGTGAACCGCAATATCACCCGAAAAATCGCTTTTTGATATAATAATTTACGATTTAAAAATTTATAAATAGTAACTAACACTTATGGAATGTTTGAAAAAAATCGTGTTAAAATTAGCCTTGAAACAGTAGGCTTTTAATCACGAATTATTTTAAAATTAGTTTCTCATCGTGCACTTATGAAGAGTAAAAGTTAAAAAACTTTTAGGTCAATTATTAATTAATTCAACTAAAAAAAATTGTTACAAAAAGATGTCGTGTTTGCAGCAATAATAATAATATTAAATAACGATAATAACTGAAGCTTAAGAAATCCTCTTTTTTCAAAAATTAATTAAGTATTTAAATGTTTGACCACAGAATCCAATTTATTTGTATTTGCATGTGTGTGGTGGTTGTGTGTCGGCTTTTCTTCGCCTCCAGCCACAAAATAAAACTCCTTTCAGTTATGCATTATAATATAATACAGTAGCTCTTCTATTTGTACGACTAAATACAAATTAAAAAATAAAAATCAAATCAAATTGGAATAAGCTACCGGGCACCAACCATCACTATTACTTATGCTAATTAACTTGCGATAAATATATAGTTGGGGGGCTACTACGCATTTCTATACACTATTTGTATGTCGAGATAATATCCTATGGAACTATAAATTAAGAAGACTACCGTTAACATTTTTCTACTAATTGTTATTTATTTTTGATTATTTAATTTGTTGTATAAATAGTCCCCGCAGCTAGTAATTGCTATTATCCTTCATTATACAAATATTTTTAGTCTCTAGTGAGTGTTTCTTCCATCGAGTAGATCAAGCGACGAACCTCTTATTTAACTGTAATATGATTGCCAATTTCAAATTGGTCGCGCCAAATCGCTTGCCATGGTTACCAATTGCAAGTTTGAGATTTGGCGCGGCAAATTCAAAAAGCTCCGACTACCCAATAATTTCGGAAATAATAGAAAAATTGTTTGCTCATCTGTTAGCACCTGCAGTTAGGGCGAGGCATCACAAGGTTGTACTGACTGAATTTTAAAGAATCCCACGACTCATAGTATTCTAGTGATTTCCCCCCTTTGTCTCCCCATTAATAATTTACATGGAAACAATTTAATAATTACTCCATGCATATTGGTTGCATAAAAGTGGATTGTAAGATATGTTTAACGTTTTTTATTTTGAATGTAATTGAGGTACTAATTGATGGGACAAAACAATGTTTGCTTAAACAATTCTTGTGTGCACAGAAGATTTGTAGATCCCACGGCCACAGCAGCTTCTTTTCGATATATTATTGATTTATTTAATTTTGAAAGCAAATTTATGGGTCTCGATTGAAAATAAAAGCAATTTTAATCTTTTCGAATAATCGAGAGCAACAATATTTAGTGCTCCATGTTCGAAGAAGATGTGCACGTTCCGTGAGTCCAAGTCACGTTTTTGGATCGTTTTTCTCTTAACGCCAACTGCAATCTTTAGACTTGCATTACTATAAACTTTAAAGAAAAATTATTATTACGATGATGATCTATTCTCTAACCTTCATCGGCGATTAGTATACAAGAAAATATGTTAATGGATTTGTTGTTTATTATTATAAATTCACTATGAGGTTTCTGCTTAGCTAAAATTACGTAATCCTTTATAATTGCATAAAAAATGTTATTGTGGGACGCAAATTGCATGAAGATGCATTAAGAAAAAAAATATATCCAAGAGACCTTCAAAAATTCGTTAAGGCACTTTTATAAAAATACTTGGCGCGCTTAGAATTTTGAAAAAATGTCGTCGGATGGACGTTTAAAGATTCCATGTAGACGTAGAATTTGCATTTTAATGACACAAATTTCCAAGGATTGCATTCTAATATCGGAATTTATAGCCATTGTTATTATATTTATAATTTTTATTGGCGATGAAGAATCCTATTGAATTCAAATTAATCGATAAAGATTTACAAGCGACGTTGTTCAATCAAAGGATCTTACATCATTTTGAATTATTTAAATGCCGGGTTGAAATTAAAAAGCGAGACGCTTTTATTTTAATTGTTAAGGAATGTTTTTCGTTTAAAAGTTATGAGATAAGTGTAGTTTTTAAAAGTAATCTGTGTGTTTTCTAAGAAGTGCTTTTCTGCTTGTCACATTAAAATGTTAAAAGTGGTCTTTTTCTTATCATGGGTGATGATGAGTGCGTTTTGTACCTTTCATTTCAAGAATGTTAAGAGCATTTCGGAAAAATAATTATGATACATTTTTTATTTCGATAAAACCATAAATACCTTCAAATTGTGAAGAATCTCTTTGCAATTCGCTTCAGGCACATTGTCGCCCACTTTAATTACAAAATCTTCGTAAGCTCCATTTTTCAGCTCCAAGCTGAACGTGGAACTCGAAAATAGTCCAAGCAGTAGCAGGAATTTTAAACAAGCCATTTCGCGGTAGAAATTTCGAAAATAAACTCAAAATAAGTCTAATATGCGATTTTCATCGCACAAATTTTAATTTAAATCACTTTAAATAGGGTACAGGTGAATCACACACTCGCAATGTTAATATATTGATTAAATAAATTGTAACCAAGGTAGCACAATAATAACAACAACGTCCTGTTTGATCGTTCCACTCGGTTGCGTACTTTACGATACAAAATTTTGAAAAACGAAATGAACTGGCGCTCGCAAAAGCTTTCAGTTCACTGAAGTTGGCGTTGGTACGGTATCGAGGAAGACCCACAACTGATGTTGCACTCCCACTACTCCGCTGCATATATAGGTAGTTGAGTCTTTTGTATTTCGAATGCAATGAAATGCATGTGGAGCCGCGACGGTATTGCACTCAGTATAGCGTGTAAGAGTAGTAGCTGCAGGAAAAAGGCCCTTAAGGCTTTTGCCCGATGGAAGGGGAAAGCTTTAAAGCGATCTTTGTATTTTTTACAACGAATTTTTCGAACTACTCTATAAAAATATTTTGAGTTGTAAAATATCGATGATGGCATTTTAGGACATAAAAATAATTATTGCTTATGATTTTTTGTTGTGTGTTATGATGTCTGAGAATGCTTTTAAAAACCAGCTCTATTCTAGTTTGACGGGTGTTTAATTAGAATAAGTGTAATTATTGGAGGTCATAAATTAATCTATACTTCCATTTCGTCGAGCTATTTGCTTTTGAACAAAGTAATTGCCATACTAGTGTGGAGAAATGGCTTTCATGGCGCTCTTGAGTTACTATAAAGGACAAAACGAGAGAAGAGTTTTAAATTTCCCGCGTCAAATTCCGAACCGGAAATTGGTTAAACCGCTCGCGAAATGGCTGCGTAACCATGTTTGATATTTGGCGCGGCAAATTTAAAACGGATTGTCCCCAAGTCATTTACACCAGATTCATCCAAGTTGCAGTAATATAAACAATTTAATTGCATGTTAACTTTTAATTAGAAAATCTGTAACGCATCAAGTTAAAAAAAGAATAATTGTCGTGTTAATTAGTTTGTCGAAAACGCAAAGCATGTGTTGGTGGCACGACAATATACAGTAGCAGTGCAGAGCTCACAATCCACCCCTATAATTTAAATTCACAATAATTTCAGTTTGTGCATTCGACAATTTAATTGAGTTTCCTCTGGCGCACAATTCAATTGTATTGTTTGAATCTAATTGCATTATATTTCGCTAATTCGATTCAATCAGTACTAGCTAGATAATTAGGCTTGAATGGATTTAACAAAGCAAAGCAATTTTTCTTTTTACTAGACAACGAACGACGAAATTTAATTCTATTAAAGGAACTGTTTGGCTTGTAAAGTCAAAGAAAACGTGTCTGAAGACTAGTTTCGTTTCTTCATCCCTTAGCACTGTTCCGTGTCACGTTTCTCTAATTTACTTCCCATCAAAGTAGCACCTATGATGAATAGCTTGCACACATAAAACTTGTTTCTTTTAAAACCATTCAAATACGAAAATTTGAAATTCAAATGATGGATTTCTCCAACTTTAAATAAAACCAGTTTATTTTCTGATACAGAAAAAATAGCCATTTATTTTAAAAATAACATCACCACAAATTAATTCATAAGCGTTTCAAGTACTTAACTCGACAGCTAAAAGGCACATACATTTCCCTGCATGACATGATGGCTTGGATATATTTCAAGGGTTAATTTTAAATTGAGAGCACTTTTTTAACGAAAAATACATGTGGTTTTAATTATAGCACTATTACTAATATTTAATTTCCTTGTAGGAAGTTTCAAAGAATTATCATGATTTACGAAGGGGTATTGTAAAGATTTTAACGGATTATTATAAACGAAAAGCCGCCCGCCCAATTTAGGGTGTCATAAATAAATAGACGCATAAAATCATAGTAGGCACCAAAAGTCGTCTAGTTCTCAAAAATACTTGGCAATTCAGACAAGGTTTGACCTGAAATTGATGAACCATGCATTTGATTGACACTGTTATAACTTCTTTCTAGATCAAAACTTATAAACGATCCAATTGTTTAAAAAACGTTTCTAAAATTGATGATTTTAATTGCTCCATTTTGCAGCAAAAACTATCTACCATAGGAAATAACAGTACAAATTTAAGCAAGCAATTTAGATTGTGATTTTTGTCTATCTAGATGATAGGAATCGTATGCTTAAAGTATGATAATCACATCCGGTAGAATGGATGATGATAAACCACCGGAACTACACCAAGTAGTGCCTTTTGTGTAGAATATAACATGATTGTTCAACATTCATGGTACTAAAATAGCTTGTTCATAAATTTTCGGAGAGATATCAATTTATTTCAACGCGATACATTTGAATTTACCGCCATACGACCATTTTTACCAGACAGACTTAATTATTTAATTTAATTATATTTATATATGTATTTATTTATATTTATCTATGTATAATTAGTATAATTGAATATTATTTGATTTTCCCGCGATCTAACTAGGGATTTTTTTGCTTTTTAGGTTAGCACAAGGATGACCTGTCAATATGCGCCATTATTAGTTGACCTTCGCAGGAGACACCGTTCCTGTTGATAAACAATGCAAATTCAGTGTTGTTTGTGCAATCCTGAAGGAATTCGCCTACATATTGAATAATCTAACCACCAAAGGACATTTCTGGATGAATTTAAAGTGCAAGGTTAGTTTTTATGATTGTTGTTGTTTTTCCTTCGGGTCGAAACCCTTTTTGGGAATTTTCGCATCAAGTAAACATTGACAATGCCACGATGAAATTAACACCCACAAAGTTTCTCACGTTCCCATGAAAATGTTTAAAGCTCTGCTTCTTTTCTATGTGGCACATAGTGCCCGTTTGCATTTTCACCACCTGCCCTTGTATTTTGTCCAAACAGGTTCCCATGCGAAAAACCGAAAGGGTTTTTCGCATATTATAAGAATTTTATAATTTTCATATTACAAATAGATGATGGACACGATAAGGAAATTAAATGTAATAAATTGTAATTCTATTTAGCAGCGAAACATTTCTTAGCATTAATTTGAATTCAAGGTAAATATCTGAAATTTATGCAAGTGAACGTTCCGTCCAGGTGCATCTTCTTATAAATGTACCGTCATAAATGCACACACTTTATACCTTCAATTAGTATAAATTCAAAGCTAGAAAAATTTACTACCAGAAATAATTTGTTAATTGGATCATAACTAATGAAAGTAAAGGATTGTCTTTTTTTAATAATAATATTTCTGTAAATCACAAAATCATTGGTGCAAAGAACGAGATTTCTATTAGAATAATAATACCAATGTCATCATGCATCAAGTATCCGGTCTGCAACGGAAGTCCGAGACCACTGACCGGAAATACCTACTTTTATATTTTTCCAAAGGGTAAATATTCATACATTACACATTAGACTCAATAATAAAACCAAGTTTAATTAATTGAATTGTGGGGGCAACATTTTTTTGTGGTGAGGTGCAACTTTAATTAAGTACAAATGACGTAAATTATTAATAATAGGTTTTTATCCATTGTATTGTTGCAAATTGCACGTTTTATGATCAAGCCAATATTAGTAATGCTAATTTGAATAGAACAATAAATAAATAATCCAAAAATTCATTTCAAGGTAATAAAATTAGTAAAATACTATAAAGTGTTATCGGCGATTACTAAACATGTTTTTCTACACTGCTGCTTTATATTCAAGACAAATTATTCACCTGTATTTTTAATGTCCATGTAAATAGTTCGGAAAGTGCGCCGAACTAAAAACCGTGTTTTCGATAACTGTTAACATACATGAAGTGGTTGTACAGATTAACAAACAATGGCCAAATAAAATTAATCCTCGACATTCATCAGCGTATAATGTACGCATCTATGCAAATATATTTATCATTGCGCGGAAATACAATTTTATTTTTACTACAATAGGGGGTTGTATGGCAAAGGAAATTTAATCTGCGTTTTTATGGCAGGTGACACACCCATATGCTCTTATCATTTTTCTTTTCGACCCCAGATTTACATACGAGCGGTTTTCAATAACGCTTCCTTTGTATCTTCTGATAACACAACTCGCGAGCTATAAAAATGAAAGCTGAGTAAATATTTTTCCATCTACAATTATTTTTTTTGCACTAGGCTGAACACTTGCATTGCAGTTTCTGCGTGAATGCATCGCTTTTTCAATTTCCTACAATATATTGAATTTAATAAAATTCCTAAACAAGTTTTTGCCATTAATACGTCTTTTTACTGTTAATCGATGTCCATATTAAAGCCTTTCTTCACTTCAACAAACACGCTGGCTGCACTTTTCTTTTCAACTGTGCATAATTTATTTAAGTCACCGTTTATTAGGATAAGTAAAAAAAACACGGGTATAATTAGAAAACAAATTATATTAATTAGTTAATTAAAAGTGTACAGTTTCTTCATTCATTAACTAAACTTTACTGTAATTCGTATTTTTTTTTTTGTTGTAATTTATCAGACAATTTCGTAATATACGTTCTGT
Source organism: Cryptophagus acutangulus (assembly GCA_963556235.1). Classification (NCBI taxonomy): domain Eukaryota; kingdom Metazoa; phylum Arthropoda; class Insecta; order Coleoptera; family Cryptophagidae; genus Cryptophagus; species Cryptophagus acutangulus. The sequence continues at coordinate 663,703 of OY744568.1, read as the reverse complement.
TTATATTTGTTAAGCAAAAGAGAAAATTAACGTTCAAAGTAAATTTAAACAATTAAATAAGAGGAAGTTACAGTTCCTGCATGATTTTACCACTATTGATTCAAATTATTTATGCTTATCTAAAATCAACATTGAATTCAATTTTTTTGTTCTTTATTCTATTTCGCTTAAAATAACAGAATTATGTCCCCCCACAAAAAGGACCCCCCTCATCCAAATCAAGAACGAAAATTGCCTTGCCATACATAATAGAAGCAATTTTGGCCAAGGTAATTTTTTATATAAACGCATCCCTCGCGCATATTTCAAATCACCCTTCAGCCGAAGGGTTTCACCCCTAGGGTTACAACAAAAGTTGAAATGAAACTATTAAATATAAATTGAGACAAATATAATGTCCGATTGATGTATCAATAATTGATGAAGATTGAGAATTTCTGTCTGGTGCAGATTTTCGTCTCTTTTGATTTTCTTTCCGCATAAATAGATGCTATAAGAAAATTTTTAATAAATATTTAATGATTGCTGATTAGTTTCCTTGTTTGTTTACAGAATCCCGTCCATTCAAGTCAAGGGTGTGTTGGCATCATTTCCCAGGAGATAGTCTTCTGAATAAGGGTAAGTGACCCCCTTTTAACATAATATGCAGAAATAATGCCCGAAATAACAGCAAAGCGTATAAATTTCATTTCCAGTTCCGCTCATTTTTTGTCTCTATATTTAAAGATTCAAAAATCTCGTATTTCCTTTAAAATGAAATTACTAAAAAATGGGCAACGATCTATGTCTCCCTTTTTCATAATTATTGTGATATATTGTTATTTAAAAGTTAGGCAGTCGACTCACATTTCCTGATCTGGAATATCCGCTTCCTTTATTTTTTATGCGCTCTATACACAAAAACGCAACCACCCTCATATGCAAGGACGTGATTTTTTTACGAAAATGCTTTTATTCAAAACATCAGGTGCTCCTGACACTAAGACGAATTTGTTTTGGAGCAGCTGCGACTTTTTGAGGGTTTTTTGATTATTTTTGAAATAATTTGCGCTCTGAAATTAATCACACCGTGGTTCTTTTTAAATTGACATATTTTATTCTTTGCTATTTTTAGTAGAGTTTATTTTATGATATCATTTTAGGAAGTTATCATTTTTTTTTCATATAAACACCCCATTGAAGAATTAAAATGTAGGTTACAGGCATTTCCTGTGTAATGTACCTAATGAACCCTTCATAATCTAATGTACTTTAAACCAATACTTATCATAATCACTTATTTATTGTTATTGTTATTCATTCTGTCTATTATATTATTTACCAATATTATTTGCATGTCGTTGTTCAACATCCATTAATGATAACTATTAAGTCCAAAATAATATTTACGATCCTAATCTTAAAACGATTAGGGCCTGTTATAAATACTGGTAAAACTCAAAGAAGTTCAGTTGATGTTAAGTTATAGATCCAGACCTATCAAATCTAGATTACTAAATAAAGTGAATAAATGACCAATTAAGCGAACGTTATTTACAAAAACCTTCACCGTCCCATTACAAACTGGTGTCAGAAGTGGGATTGCGTTTACATCCAACAACAACTATCGTCTTCGAAGTCAACTCAGAGGTCCACCCCGGGAAACTTCAAGCGATTAGAAAACGATCTGCCTAAAAAGGACGAAAACCTGCAGACAAGTTTGGGATCGAAGGAGAAGAGATGCGTTTAATGGTCGTCATTTTATTAGTGTAAGCCAAAATAATTGATTACCGTAGAAAATATTCGTAATATTTTATACAATTAAAAGAACTACAGAATAGTTTCCTCAAGATTTATATATACTATTCTATAATTCATTCACTTTACAATGCCAGTAGAACCCTCAACGAATACTGACATTCCAATGTCAACAATCTTAACCCTAGTAAAGAACTTTAATGGCAACAAAAATAAATTACACGAATTCATAGAAAATTGTGACAATGCCAATCTACTAGCATCTACCAACCAAAAGAAAACTCTATTCATATTAATTAAGTCCAATCTAACGGACAACGCGAGATTAGTAACTCGCAATAGAAATTTTGATGACTGGGCAACCCTCAGGACCCATTTACTAAACACTTACGCGGAAAAACGCACAACAAGTCAATATCAATTAGAACTCAATTCTTGCAAACAAACACCAGGAGAAAATATCCTATCATATTCTAACAAAGTTGAAGATTGTTACTTCAAACTTATTAGTGCAATAGACGACGGATTCTCGGTAGAGGAACGTGATGGCTGTATCAAACTTCTAAAAGAAAACGCACTAGCCGTATTTCTAGCTGGGCTAAATAAAGACCTAAACATACTAGTAAAAAGTCAAAATCCAAAATCTCTAGAGAAGGCGATCTCAATTGCTATAAACGAGGAAGCAGAAATGCTTTCAAGAACCGAAATTCACAAGTATCAGACTATAAATAATTCATCAGTTAGGTACTGTAACATATGCAATAAACCTGGCCATACGACTTTCTATTGCAGATACAACAAAACAAACGAACCTAACATTAGAAATATTCAAACTAATAGTTATTCTAGTAAGATTTGCAATTATTGTAAAAAGACGGGACACTTAATAAGTGACTGTCGAAAACGAGAATACAACAACAAAAATAAACCTCCAAGAAATTTTCACAATCAAAATAACTCGAATTATTCAAGCTCTTATAATAATAATAATCCTTCAACCTCAAGATACCATCAAACTTCTTATAACCAAAATCACCAAACATCGTATAATCAAAACAACCAAACACCCTCATACAGTCCTAATCAAAACCAAACACATAGTTCTCCAAATTTAAACTCTCAGGGCACCGAGCAGGAATTGGCTCCTTCCCGGTCAGCCCATTCAACTCAAGCCACATTCATATCATAAATAACACTGTTTCAACATATATTAACCTCAAGAGTCCTCAACTAAACAATATCAACAGATTTCTGATAGATACGGGCGCAGAAATATCCTTAATAAAATTATCATGTTTAGAAGGTGACACACAATGTTTTGAGGATAACCCTGTCGTTCTTAAAGGTATAGATCCTAACGTCACCGAACCAACAAAAACAATTTGTTACGCCTATATAAACTTTCACTTCAATTCTTTAAAAATAAAACACATATTTCATGTAGTACCAGACGAATTTCCAATTAAATATGAAGGTCTAATAGGAAATGACCTATTAAATAAATACCAAGCCCTAATTAATTATCAAAATAACATGTTATCACTAAAAAAGGGAGAAATACAAATTCCTCTTTTCCATAATATTACTACCTCGAAACCAAACTCTAACTCGAATCAATTTCCTAACCAAAATCAAGATACAAACTTAAATCAAAATCTAAATACAATCCAAAATCAAAATCTCACTCAAAACCCAGAACACATCGGAAAATCAATAGCTGAAAACACCATAATTCTACAACCTCGAAGTGAAACAATAGTGAAGATTACTATAATAAATAACCATATATCGGAAGGTATTTGTCTCGAGACCGAAATTTTACCAGGTGTCCAACTATGTCCTAGCATAGTCAAGGTAATTAATAATGATTACGGAATAACATCCGTTATTAATACCACGGATAAAACTGTGTCAATTACACATCTCGACATTCAATTAGATCCAATCGAAACAACCGAACAGATAAATTCTACACAAATACTATCAATTACTAATAATAACAACTTTGAAGCATCTCGATTAAATGCTATCACCAAATTACTACGAACAGAACACCTCAACAAAGAAGAAAGATTATCATTAGAGGAAATTTGCCATAACTACAATAATATATTTTACCTAGAGGGTGATAACTTATCTCACACTAACGCGGTTCAACATACCATTCCTACCACATCTGGTAATTCCATAAACACTAAAACATATCGTTATCCACATATATTCAAAGACGAAGTAAACACACAAATAAACAAGATGTTAAACGAAGGAATAATCGAACCATCCACGTCCCCTTGGAACTCTCCTTTATGGATTGTACCAAAAAAGGAAGACGCATCCGGGAAAAAGAAATGGAGGTTAGTAATTGATTACAGAAAATTGAATGAAATCACTATAGGAGATAGCTACCCACTTCCTAATATATCAGAAATATTAGACCAATTAGGCCATTCAAAGTACTTTACCACAATTGACTTAACTTCTGGTTTCCACCAAATAAAAATGTCTCCGAAAGACTCAGATAAAACAGCGTTTTCAACACCTACAGGACATTACCAATATTCAAGAATGCCTTTTGGACTGAAAAATGCACCAGCAACTTTTCAGAGGCTAATGAATAATGTTCTGTCAGGCATTCAAAACGACCGCAGTTTTGTCTATTTGGACGACATTGTAATCCATGCGGACACACTTGAAAACCATAACCATCGACTAATCGAAGTATTCGAAAGACTATCAAAATTCAATTTGAAAATCCAACCAGATAAATGCGAATTTCTTCGCAAAGAAGTGATGTATCTAGGCCACCTAATCACCGAAGACGGAGTCAAACCGGATCCAAAAAAGGTTGAATCGGTAATCAACTACCCAACTCCTAGGAACGTCAAGGATATAAAATCCTTTCTCGGATTGGCAGGATACTATAGGCGATTTATACAAAATTTTAGCTCATTATCACAATGTTTAACAAAACTTTTAAAAAAGGATACAGAATTCATGTGGACTAGCTTACAACAAAAGGCATTCGAAGAACTTAAAATTATTCTTAGTCAATCACCACTCTTACAATATCCCGATTTTAATCAAACATTCATTCTAACAACAGATGCAAGCAACTTTGCTATCGGTTCCGTATTATCTCAAGGCATAATCCCAAACGACCTACCTATTGCATATGCTAGCCGAACCTTAAACCGAGCCGAATCAAACTACACCACAACCGAAAGGGAACTTCTAGCCATAGTTTGGAGCGTTAGACATTTCAGACCTTACTTATACGGTAGACCATTCACTATTCTCACAGACCACCAACCACTAACATGGCTCTTCAACTGCAAAGACCCTGGATCGAGATTAGTAAGATGGAGACTAACCTTGGAAGAATACGAGTACCAAATCGTCTACAAACCTGGAAAACTAAATAAAAACGCTGATGCTTTAAGCAGGATGCCAACACTAGAACAAACCTCCGAAATTCCAATCAACCACATAAAATCACAAACCACAGAAAACTACAGTGACTTTCTAAAGGCAATGGAGACATCACCTATCCTCAACAACAATATAACCGAATTTCCTGAAGATCTTATCAATGCTAAAGACAACCTATTAATTTTTATAGCCACAGACCTCGAATTCATAGACCTACCAATAGAAATTAGTGATGAGCACAAACAAACACTACAGCTAAACCAACCAACTTATAAGAATATAGTTCCATTAGAAATAAAAAACCATAAAACATATTATGTATTTTGGAAGGAACACTACTGGAATTCAATGAACTATGAAGAATTGTTCCAACTAATTCAAAAACTACGAGACCATCTACTGGAAAATAACATCACTAGCATAAGCCTTGCCAGAATATCCTCGCAATACGACAAATTAAAATGGCATAAAAGTAGACTAATACTCCGTTATATTTTCAAAGAAAGCAATATTAAGGTAAATATATATCACCACCAACTAATAGAACCAAGAAATGACGAGATCCCAACAATTCTAAAGGAAAACCACAATAACCCATCCTCTGGACATTCGGGCTTCCACCGAACCTACAACCGGATAAAACAACGATATAAATGGCCAAAAATGAAATCCGATATAAATACCTTCATCAAAGCTTGCGAATCATGCCAAAAGAATAAATTAGTAAGACACAAAAACAAACAACCTATGGAAATCACCACCACAAGTTCAAAACCATTTGAGAAAATATTTCTAGACGTGGTTGGACCACTTCCATTAACCGAGGGAGGGAATAAGTATATCCTAACCTTACAAGATGACTTAACAAAATATTCACAAGCATATCCAATTCTTCAACACGACGCTAACACCATAGCACATAAAATAGTCGAAAACTTTATTTGCAAATTTGGTATTCCAGAAGTAATAGTCACCGACCAAGGTCGAGACTTCACATCAAATCTCCTGAAGCAAATTGCAAGATTATTCAAAATCAAACAGATCAATTGTTCTGCATACCATCCCCAAAGCAACGGAGCATTAGAACGAAGTCATCAAACATTAGCAGATTACCTGAAACACTACATTAATAACGAACAAACTGATTGGGATAATTGGATCGAATTTGCTATGTTCTCATATAACACTACCCCACATTCAACTACCAAATTCTCACCTTTCGAACTCATATTTGGTCATCAACCTAATCTACCCTCTAGCATTACAGCTAAACCTGAATTTAAATACACATACGATAACTATATAGACGAACTCACACTTAAGTTAAGGAAATCACACGAGATTGCCAAAGAAAATTGTACTCACTCTAAAGAAACAAACAAAAAATATTACGATCAGAAAATCAAAAATATTACCTATGAAATTGGAGATGAAGTATTTCTCATTAACGAACAAACCAAAATAGGGAAATCTAAAAAACTAACCCACCACTATAACGGACCCTATAAAATAATTGAAATCAATTCCCCAGTTAATTACACTATCCTTGTCAAAAATAAGAAACAAATAGTACACTCCAACCGATTAAAGATTTGTAATCAAATTCAGACTCACCATAATCAAACCTAGAAAGAAAAAATCACCAGCAATCACACAACATACTCATCGAAGATAATATATTTTAGGTTACAAATACTATGGCTTGCCTTTCATCTGTCAACGGCAACTTTTATAAACCAAAAATTAAACACATCAAGCATCTACTACGAAAAAATCGCTTCAGCACAATTTACCGAAAACACATGGGACCTAGTCACACATATTAATCTACAAGACTTTGAAAAGAAAATCGACTTCATCAATAAAATATTCGAAGAAACCAATGACTATTGTAGAATCAACATTTCAGCCTCCTTTTGTGAAACACCAAGAAAAGTATTGAGTCTATTAATTCCAAATCTATACAAACAAGACCTCTCATTAAAATCATTAACTAATCATCCCATTCGTCAAAAACGCGCATGGCTAAACATTATAGGCTCCGCTTTTAAAACAGTCTTTGGAACAATGGACCAAAATGACGCTGATCATTACGACAATGTTATCAATCATGTTCACGAAAATGAAGGTCAACTCATCGATCTATTAAAACAACAAGTACAAGTTGTTAAAACCACAATAACAAATTTCAATAATACCATAACTGATCTAAATAAAAACGCGGAAATCTTTAACTCTAATTTCATAAAACTCAAAAATTTCGCTCAAAACGCAAGTAACAAATTTTTCCATCTTGAATTAAAACAAACAATAGAAGAACACTTTACCTTACTAACTCTACTAACAACCGAAGTAGAAAACGAATACGCTACGTTAATTAATACAGTATTATTTGCAAAATCGAACTCAATCCACCCTTTCGTCATTACTCCAAAACAACTTACCTCAGAACTAACAAAAACATTACCCTTCTTACCAACAGGAACCTCCTATGTCACTTCTCTAGAAATACAAAATACAGAAATCCTACAATCGCTTGCAAAAATAAAATGCTATTTTTCAAATAATAGAATAATATATGTCATCTCAAATCCTTTAATCAATCTCAACCTATTTTCAATTTACAACCTCATTACTATACCAATCTACTACCCAAATAGTAATTCTTACAACTTTATACTACCCTCTACTAAATATTTAGCCCTATCGGAGGATAAAAACACATACCTTACCTTAGAAAATTTAAAAGATTGTCAAAATATCAATGAAAACAAGACCATATGTTTTGTCAACAAACCCTTCTTTAAAACTCATTTTAGACCCATATGCGAAACAGAAATCCTCTTCTATCCCGAAATTATTCCTAACTCTTGCGACACTCGAAAAATTAGAACTATCTCAGAAATCTGGCATAAATTAGATAAATCAAATAGTTGGATTTATGTCCTACCCAGAATAACCGACGTTACTATTAGTTGTGTCGATAAAACTCCAATCAACGTATTCCTCAATAAAACAGGAATCTTAAAAACTGACAATAACTGCAAAATTTATACTAGTCTAACTACCTTAACAACGAATAATAATTTTGAAACCAATTTTGATGCTATCATCCCACAAATTCAACTTGAAGACGATTGCTGTAAAAATAAAAAGAAAGACGGAAAAATTCCAATTGATCTAAATCTCATACAAATTACTAATCTAAATAAAGAATCATTAAATATAGCAAGTCTAAAACTTGACCAAATCCAATCAAATGCTGATGAGTTGTTCGAAAAAGCTAGTACTTGGAATCAAATAACACAAAACTCATATTTCTCCTACCTCGTTTGTAGTTTACTAAAAATTTTAGCGATATACGCTGGATATAGAATATTTAAAGTCCTAAAACAAAAATGCCGAAAGAATACAAGACCATGTCAAAGTATAATGAATACCCTTGCCCTAAACATTTGTAAAAAATCTAATAAAAATGAACCTACCATAGAATTAGAATTTGATGATAGCGAAAAGACTGAAGAAATTCCAATAAGAAAGAGTTGCAGAATCGCTAAACTTAAAGATAAAATATAATTATTCTTTCAATTACATATAACTTTCACATTATAATATTATTATTGTATTCTTAATATAAATTAGTCAATTTATTTTATATTGTATATCCTTATATAATTCCATTATATTACTCTAATATGTATTTTATTAACCAATATTTCATGTTAATCTTGTTCTTTATATGCTATTATACATTAAAGGGTTACACCTTTAATTTTCCTAAGGGGGGAGGTGTAATGTACCTAATGAACCCTTCATAATCTAATGTACTTTAAACCAATACTTATCATAATCACTTATTTATTGTTATTGTTATTCATTCTGTCTATTATATTATTTACCAATATTATTTGCATGTCGTTGTTCAACATCCATTAATGATAACTATTAAGTCCAAAATAATATTTACGATCCTAATCTTAAAACGATTAGGGCCTGTTATAAATACTGGTAAAACTCAAAGAAGTTCAGTTGATGTTAAGTTATAGATCCAGACCTATCAAATCTAGATTACTAAATAAAGTGAATAAATGACCAATTAAGCGAACGTTATTTACAAAAACCTTCACCGTCCCATTACACCTGTATCGTTTTTTTATGAAAGTGCCTCTTACTAATTTTTAAGAGGGTGGAAAAAATTATAGGAAAACATCTGCAAGTCATTTGATAAAAATTTGTTTCCTGCGGCAATTTGTAATGGTCGATATATAGGAAGGGATATATTTTTTACGCAATCTATAAGTACGTTTTCTTTTTGTGCGGATTATTGAATTTAAGTGGTACTATTTAGTAAAAGAGAAAAAAATGTCAACTAGTGAAATAAAAATGATAGTATACTGTTACAATGTGCAAAGATCGTGACGAAACTTGTACAGTATTTTGTGATGATTACACTTAATTTAATATGTGTCTTATACGAATATACGTATATAAATATAAATTACATAAAATTAAAATACGAAAAAAAGAACAGCAACAACATATTTATTAGGTTTATTTACGAGTGAAACTGTCCAGTGAGTGGTTTCTCCTCTTCAAGCGGAATTCGTGTCATTATACTCATAATGAATTACACTCGTATAAAAGAAGCAAAATAATGAGCATTTTCTAGAGTTAGATGCAGCACACCTGAAGATATCCAATTGCAAAATAGAAACCTCTGGGCGCAATTAATTTAATTGTTTCAGTGCAAATCTTGAAATACTTCTTTTGAATCTCATGGTGATGCATTGCTGGAATACCTAGGGTGCACTTCCATGGGAAATTTGAATTTTTTCCATCATCCATTTTTAATATTGCCAACACAACTTTTCTTTGTCTACCAACCACTTCATAGAACCCAAATTCTAACCACATGTTGATCTATATTTAAAATCTGGAAGTGGTTGTTGCGAACTTTTGACCTGCCGCATAATTTCGGTAGTAGTCCTCCTACTTCCTGTACAACCACCACATAATGCTTGCACATGTGGATTTGTCTCAGGGTTGGAGGGTGGAGACAAGATACAACACAGGTCCCGAAAACCTGATACTTTCGTGATTGTTTAGGATGTTTTCTAAAGATATATCTCGAAAGGAAGTCGAGTACTATTACAAAACAAGTGCAATGAATTAGATTTTGATCTGAAAAAATGGAGAAAAGTTCACACCAATTCATAGATAAGTGAGTTCCACATGATCGAAGCCACTCTTTTGATTTAGATTTTAAAGAGACACAAGGACAGCACAATTACCCATCTGTGACACCAGTCACACGGGTAAAATGATGCTCTTTGCATCTGTGTGTACATCGATGGATTAGAAGCGTGCCAGACAAAATCCACCACTAAATAGCAACGAAAAAATCAATCAGTGGGTATAAAAGTTGAACTAATGTGGTTCTTACGCACGAGAAACTCACAAAATGTGATGTAGTGGAACTGGTGGAGATAATCCCGTGTAATTTAGTGCACCCTCGGCCACCCCGCAATTATTATCCAACACATGTCAATATAAAAGAATGCGCGCCGATCGGATTCTGATTATTTGGACCCTCTCGGATCGAATTGGGCGGAGGATGTCTCGTGGGACTGCAAATCGCTTCTATTCATAGGAGATACTTTCAGAGTGGATCAGATGAAGACTCAGAATAATTATACAAATAAGAGAAAATTATAAATATGAATTATTCTATTGTGCAAACACTACACTTTGAAAAAATGTGTCAAGCTTTGGAGAAAGTGTCTTCTATTATCATAAACGTGTTAATAGCAATAATGGTGCATTGTTCCAATGAAGAAGAAATTTTCTCTTAAAGAAAATTTAGCTGAGCCACTCGGTCTTCTAATAAAGGTCCACGTTTTTTCTGGTCTGATTTGATTACAGGCTTGTTTCGATTCCAAATACATCTCTCTAGAGATTATTGCTTAAGTGTTTCGGATCACCATTGAGGACCTTTGAGCTAATAGCATTTTTGATGTGTTTTTTCAAAGGCAATAATGATAAATTTATCGTGTTATTGTCCTTTAGGAAAATGAAACAAATTAGCATACAATATAAATATGTGTTTTGTCGCCAAGACGTCGATGATCTATCTATTATTCAGCTCACATAATTATTAGTATAGTATTCTGGTAAATGTACGAAATATTTACCGTAGTGTATAATTTTTTTGATTGTATAGTACTTCTTTGTACAATTTTGTATCGTGGGCGTGCATGGGTCCTTTCTTCTTTCTTCTGTTTCCTGTTGAAAGATTCGGTTCCGTAACAATTTCTTGGAGCATCATCATCACGAACAACACGTGGTATATTGATGGTCTTTTAAATTTTACACCAAGTAGTTACAAATTACACCAAGTGCATGACAAATGTCTGTCTCTTCGTTTTGCCCATGAAAATATTCGTGCGTTCTGTATTTTACTGCAATAATTAGTGCTAATAATATATGGTTTGGTGGACAGCTAAATTTTTCCTCTTCCTTTGAAATTATATTTGAAAATTTCCGCTCTATTACTCGAAAGAGCTCTTGGCTTGCCTTGCATGTTGTTAAAATGGCTAGCATTGACTTTGTAATTGTATTTGTAATTATTTTGTCTTTTCTTATATATGTGGGAGAAACTTTTAAATTACTTTTTAAATATAGTAGAAGCAAATATTGTACAATAGTTGAGTCGGTGCCGTCTTTTGTCATTTTCTCTTCATTCAAAAATTACAAATAGAAAAGTAGCTTATTTAATTTCTATCATTATACATGCATTAGGAATGAATTTAATTAAATGATAAATAAACTTTATATGCAATAAAAGTGTGCATTGCAAGCCATAAACATGGGAACTGTTTTGAGAAAAATTTAACACGTTTTTCTGTGCATCAGATCAAAACAACAGAAGAACCTGATGGATAAAAAACTTTATATAAAACAGGACGCATCTATTAACGATTGGTGAAGCGATGCAATAATTGAACTGTGATGAAGCTTTAGATAATAAGATATAAAAAATTCCATCAGGCTTTTGTCTTCGGCGGTATTTTCGTTGTTTAAGAGTCGAAACGCGTGCCTACGAACGTACAAGAAAATATTGTTTAGATGACAATTAAAAATGCTTGTTGAAGAATATTGTACTTGGTTAGACTTACAAAGTACGGATCAACACGTTAAAGATGTTCAGGGATCAAGAAAAAAATAGTATCTAAAGTTGGGCAAAATATATGGAGCTTCCAAAAATTGGTCTAAAATTCAAGAAGGATTTTGGAGTATTTGGATAATGAATTTTCAATTGATGTATTTATTTTGGCAAATTGTGTTCTGGTTTAGATGATGGTCGATACATAAAGAGCCGACAATATTTATGTCGAAAATCTCACCGATCGCAACCAAGCATGAACCGGCTTTGTCCATCGAAGCAGAAAAACACTTAGCTATGTACAAGAAAAGTACAAAACCAACAAAACCAGAAAAATGCACTTTATGTATAGGATTTTTTCCTTTCGAGAGCCCATTATTATAATACGTAATGTTGCGCTAATGTGATTATAAGGGATGCTAGACATAATGAAGTACATCGGCTTTTTGTATTTTATTCGTAACCGCATAAAGGTTTTCTTCGTTTTTGGGTAAATATAATGAGCGCTAAACAGATTACGGTTCTTAAGAGGTAGAACCTCTTGAGCGGATTATTGCATCAAAATTTGTAATTTCTGCAGATGGCTCAACTATTTCCATCGTCATTTAAAAGCAAGCACGTTGCTAGTCCTATTTTGACATGACACTTTCATCAAATTCCTAATGCGTGTAAGACAGGAACGAGATCAAAGCATTTTTAGCTCCCCATTCTATTTCATCTAAATTTTTGGAGACAAGGCACTTTTCCCTTTGATGTGAAAAATTTCAGTTAGGGGATGATAATATTACATGATACTGTATACGATACCTACTTACAACCCCTGTTTCACTATTATGCGGGGTATGTTCACACAAAACGACGTACGCTATAATTGCTTCTACTATATGTTTTTTGTCATAATATAGAAATAATTATAATGATTTGAAAAACGGTATGTGATAATCTGAACAAGTCGGCTTTCTTTATAACGCGCCTCTATAAAAAAGACCACACAACAAAATATATAAGTATGTGAGCGAAACTATCATTACAATGATTTGATTCGCTTCAATTTTTATTATAGAACTACATAACAACAAAAACCATGCCAAAAAATAATTGTTCGGATTAAAATTGTTATTTTTCGTTTGGTGGTTGGATTATAGCGGCGTGTAACTTTAATTTTGCGCGCTTGTTTGTTTGAGTATTAAAGGATACTTGGAGTGGGATTAAGGGGCTATTACTGGAACGCGTGTCGTTTGTACACCCTGCGATGTTGTCATGGGAATTGCAGGGGATTAAATTAATTTATACCAGTCAGTATTCATGGAATAATGTTGCTACTTATTGATACAAATGGAAAAATAATACTGTTGTTGATCTAGACGGATCCAGCAGGACCAATTATCCTTTGATAGTTTTGGTCACATATATTGTGACAAAACCAGAGGGATGAATAATATTTTGAAGAATAGGACTCAAAGAACTGAACAATTAGTTGCAATACTATTTTTTTCTCAGGATTCACATTAATTGTGACAAAACTAAATATCTTCCCAGATAATTTAACTAATGGCACCACTTTTGCTAGATGCAGAACACCTAGAAGAAATAGAATCTAATTTTTATGTTGAGGATCTTTATTTCAAATGGAACAAAAAGTTTTATTCAACGCAGAGTTAACGAACACAATTGGAATTGTAGTTTCTTCTTCGACTGGTCGATGAAGAAGAAGAATAAAAAAGAGTTAGATGAGATAACAGTCACATACAAGCATCCATCTAGTATTGGTTGGCATTTGATTGACTGGTCAATGGAGGTTGCGGGCACGCTTCATGGCACTCTTGAGGCTACATTGCGACAGTCGTCTTCGTTTGCGTTTCGCGTACAAAGACCATTTGCTTATTAGCTGCTAAACTGGCACTGCCAATCCTCTCTCAAGGGAATTTATTTTCCTTTATTTTTTGGACCGAAATTTACGACCGATGCAATAAATTCCGATGGATTCTTTGTTGTTGTTGTTTATAAAAAAGGAAATGAAGATAAAGTGTCTCCAAAAAATCTAGCCAGTAATCTCCTCCTCTCCTGCAGCATTTAATCCGATTATACTTTTTCAAGTTTCAGATCTTAAAGGCTTACTACCGTCTGCTGCCTTTTTATCGTTTATCATAATATTAACAAACCTTTGCTCTTTGTCTTAAGTCCATCGATACGTCGAAGGAATTTATTTTTAAAAGCAACTGCATACTGCACATTCTGTTTACGTTTAGTATTTTTTCCATCTAATCAATCGCCGCACCAGATCGTTTCGAACCAAATAATAACATTAAACCAATTGCCTCACTCAACAACCAGAATGTTAAAATCAAAGTGCTGTTGAAACATTCTTTTATGGCAGACTTGTAAAAGATTTATCTGTCGTTGTGGTGCCAAACGGAGATATAAATCGAACGAGTGCTAATTGAGGGTAGTCTACGGAGATTACCATCGCGTAGTAAACGACACCCTTCATGGAGGCGACCGGAAGGTCCACTCTTAGGGGTGGCGCCAATTTTCTATTGAACAGATTTCCGGAGAATAAATTATGTGTGAAGATGCACTTTCTGGCATGCAACTGTACAATTGCATCGAAGACGCTGCAGGTGACTTGGCTGTAATGCACTTCTAAAGTCAAGGTTCACATAACAGTTTATGCAACCAATAGAAAAAATTTAACCTCCATTTCTATATGCGAAAATCTTCCCATACATTCTCTATTTATCTATTCTCTCGCTATAATATAAAATATTAATCAGGTGTTTAATATGCGCGGCTATTATTGTTATGAAACTTTTTGGAATTTGCCAAAATAAATTATCTTTTGGGGCTAAGTGCTAAAGCCTTTAAAGTTGAGTAGGAAGTTTTATGACATCCAGGAATTGTTTAAATAATATTCCTAGTATTTAATTTACAATTACTGATTCTTTATAAAGATAATTAATATTTTTTATATGGTACATTCTTCACATATTCCAACGATAAAGCTTTATAAATAAACAAACGGTTTACGAAATAAAATAAACAATTCGTCCATATAAATTTATACGATATAAACAAATAAATTAAGTACTTTTGTATCTAAAGGCAAATTAACGAAGTACTTGGTTTGAATTGTAAATAAACAATTATTTGTAATCAATCATGAAGTAACGAAATTAATTTATTAGCTATAAATACAATTTGCATAGAAATATTTCAGGAATTTCAGTGCTCGACTCGGCTGTACGCTGGCCTAGCGTGTCGAGACAATTAAAGTCAGTCTGTTATTAAAAATGCAACGTTCTAGTAATATTTTGGTGTTTTAGTGCAATAGTGGCATAGTGCATCTCGGATACAATAAACAATCGGATAAATAAATCAAAACTGCTCAGGTACACGCAAAAAACTATCAATAATAGAGATTAAGTCTGCGATTTCGCTAACAATAATATTTTTATAGATTTTAATCTATTATAACCATTTTTTCTCTCTTCTATTATTATGCTTATAATAGACGGACTTTTTTATTAATATTAATATATTTTGTCGACCTTCACAGCAGTAGCACCAAATGCTGCTGCTGCTGCTGGAGGGTTAAATTTAATCCTTTTATGTAGAACAATAAATTTCTTAAAAGGTATTGAATCGTATAAGAAAGAAGCTATTAAACGAAGGTATAAAAGAGAAAATGTAATCCACAGAGGCTACTGGGTGATGAGTTTGTTTGACAGCTGCATTCAACTGTCTTAAATTAAATGGGTATTATAAGAGAGGCATACTTGTTGTTCTTTTTTACTATTCAATTTTGTTTATTTATTTTATGCAAGAGGTAAATAGAATTTGTTTGCATTTTAGCCTAAACCACTTTCATAATTCAGATTTCCTGAAATCTTCTCGATTTCTGAGACATGAAAGAGGCGGAGCTGAAACCAAATTGAATTAAAAATTAATTAAATGAAGGTCGCACATATTTAAAATTTATTTATATCAATATGTAATTAAGGTTGGTAATTTATGACTAAATTTACAATATAAAAATGGGTGTGGATAAGATTCGAAAGCCTCAACGACCAACGTCTATACAAATAAAAACAAAGAAGGTTAACAACGTATATTTTTTAAAAATTAATTAAATTAGCTACAAGTTGAAATATTAATAATGAATAAGACCTCATGTTGTGCGCTTTTGACATGTTGTTAAATAGACCACGAGTGTGATTAATTTCGAATTTCATGTTTGAGCGAGGTGTTAAAATGAATTGCAATAAATGTGCATCTTGCACGGTCATAAAACTTTTTCCATATCAGTCTTTTGAACTTGTAAGTTCATGGTCTTAAATGGTTTGTGTGTTTATATTTATCGCCATTATTGTTGAAAGAAAAAGAGCCATTTAACGATCGAACAAAATTTTTTCAAAAAGCGGATTGTGCTAAACTAAAGTCCTTGATTTATCAATAGAGTTGGTAATTTATAATCGAATTTGATATGAGCACTTAAACGAGAGGTTGCCTCCGCGATATGAAATACATTAATCATAATTTCGGGTAGTCTGAATAGTGACTGGACATAAAATAAACACTCTTCCTATACAACTATTTTAATGGTGATGACGAAGCTGAATCAAAAATGTTAAACTAAATTTAATAGATTATTTTTAATAGCACGAAATCAAAGCGACCGGAACTAATCGCATTTTTTCAATCATCATCATTTCTTCAAGTAAAAAAATATATTTTTATGTCACATATGTGGAGGTTGGTGCACCCTTTCAATTTTTAAATAGTGCATTCAGTCTTGCACTGTATACTAACTATAAAAACATGAAAAGAATGGATGCATCTTTTAAGAATTTAAACCTCTTAGAGACGGTCTGATAGAAATAATAGGTTGGCTTGATATAAGTTGAAAAGATCGCTTTGGCAAAACGTCTGATGTGGATTTCATCCGGCCTTTCTTCGGTATAATAAAAAACTCTAAGGGATAAAGAAAAGGTTTATAAATGAACCGACGACGACATTAATGTGTCTCTCTTATTCTTATCCTCTGGACATTCATGCAACGGTGATAAAAATGCGTTCAGCTTTTCTTTACAAAAAACGAACTATATCAAGAAAAAAAGGGAAAAGATGATGGGAATTGCAATGTGGGAACTAAGCGCCGTGAATGTTACTGAATCAATATAGTAATGATAAGATTAGGATTTTTACCAAATGTTTGTTTGTGTTTGCTTCGTTTGGCATTTTTTATTTAAATTTCTAACGGATAATTGTAAGGCATCAAGGAGCACCACTTTTCTTTACCCAGATTACCAAAATTTTGGTTCATTTTGAACATTTCAGCATCTTTTGTCTAGTCTTCCGCTCTTTAGTGCACAATCTGGTTACATAAAAGTCAAGTCAGATACCGACAAATTAGTTAAAATTTTTGGGTGAAAAGTAGGATAATCCATTGGGAAACCACGATGCATAATAGTTAAACCCCCATTTCCTGTCATCGTATTTCAATGCAATATGTAACCACATGGTGCGTGCTTCTGATGCCTTATTATTGTCTCGTCCAGTCTAAGCACTCAATTTCAATTCATTGGGTGTTGTTTGGATTTGGACGCGTCCGGAAATGGTTTATGTTTTTGTCATACGTGTCGAGTTTCATTTACATGAGAGCCATTGCTATTAATTAATGGATTAGATCCTTTTTTTATAAATCGGGAAATATTTGGACAAATCCTAACGAATGTCTTCCTTTTTTGATTCTGTACCTTTCAGCAAGGCAGAACAAATTTTTGTTTTGGGAGGAAAACGTATCATGCAGAAAAATGGGCACAATAAGACGAGGTACAAAGAAATAAAATAATATACGATGAGAATATGTAGGATCAAGTTTAACCCACAGAGAATTATCTCTTTTGTATCTGCAGATCTTATTAGAAAAGATGTTCAAGCGTATAACAGAATTAAACAAATCCCATATAAACATCTGGTACGTTTCGCCAAAAGCCATCGCTAATTATTATTTTTATCTCTCCATTTCTGTACAACTAAACAAATTCTTATTCGAAAATTCCCAGAACTTATTGGCAAGTGTTGTTTTTTAATGATAAGAAAGTACAAGCTTTGCCCATTCTAAAAATAACAGAAAATGTAATTGAAAACCTAATTGAAAACACCATAAATGTTTTGGTCTAAATTTAATTGAAGAATTCATTATGCTTTTGTAAGAACATCCGGTCGTATTTATTTTCAATGAAGAAAAAAGTACTTGAACATTAGGAGACCCTTAGATCTTTTTATGAAGAAGAGGGTAATGAAAATTGATACGTGAATGAGGGTGTCTTGTATTTTTCTGAAAGCAGCGATTTATTAATTAAATTTTAATTAGAAGAGGCGTTTTGAATTTGCCGCGCAAAATCCTAAACTTGTAATTGGTTTGAGAGTTGGCGCGGCAAATTTAAATATGGCGCGGGGTTAAATATTTATTTCGCAACATTTCTATTAGAACGTGGATTCATTTATCTAAAGAACCGCTAAATCCCCATAACGCACTGTAATTATGAGCTAAAAAAAAATTTCTTTCCAAGTTTAATTGTCCCATTTTCGATTAGACACTTATAATGACATTATAGTGGATTATGGTCATACAGTTCGCCTATAAATACGTAATAATATTAAATATATGTAATGTACATGACATGATGGTGGACTTGAACTTGGAGAGTAAATTGCCCAGCGATTAGGAGAGTGAAGTGCGGTTTGAGGGGGCCCAGCGGCGGGGGTGGACTCCGTGGGAAAGTAATCGTCGTGTAGAAACGGACCATCTCCAACTTCTCTTTCAATACTCTGCACTCTATATACTGCATGCACTTCGCCCCAAGATGCATCTCTGCGGCACTCCAACTCACTCTCTTTGACGCTAGATCAATAACCCTACTAAACAAAATGATTTGATGGTTTACAAAAATTATTTTGGGCAGATTTATTAGTTATTGATTGGGAAGTTGGTAGATTTGGTTGTGGTGATAGTTTGGCTCAATTTAAACGCTTGGCTAAGTATTTTATTCGCGTTGGACGCTGGTAGGTTGATGGGTGCCGAAGATGGTACGCTCACGAATCTCGTAGTAAAGGTAGACAGCTAATGCACTAATTATGGACAGAACAGAAAAGGAAAAGGGCATAGCAATCACGAAAAGGTCGAACAACTTTACATGAATCCGATCATTTTATTCGTTAAGCCTTGAAGCGTTAAATTGGGTTAAACGATCATCATTGCGAATACGGCGTATACGAAAATTAAAAATAAACGATTTTGAATAATTTTCAATAGAAATTTTGCGAAATAAATAATACAAAACCACCCACACTAAAAGTGATGATGATGATTGGACCAAACCCAAAAGCCATTGTCTTGTTGTGCTTTATGAATTCCATTGTGCCATTTTTTTTATTCGTTTTACGGTATGTGACATTTCAAATAGGTATTCCTGACACGCCACTTTCCTGCTGGCAAGCGTGAAGACACATATTAAATATTTTCTTCTTTCTCAATATTACAAAAACTTAACAATACGAAATATTTAATTTTTAAGTGCTTAGCATTGAATTCGAAACTATTTCTAATGGGTTTGGTTGAGTAGCAGGAATGTTACGACACAAGCAACCCCTTTAGTAATACTCATCGAGCCATATCTATCTCGGTAAATTTGTCGACGATAACAAATTGTCTTTTACGGTATCTAGTCACCGAAATTGTCCTATTGAAGAGAATAGCTCGCTTAGAATACAATGACGTCGATACAAATCTTGATTATTATTGTATTATAACTAAATAAAAGGATGTACACCACTTTAAATGACAGCATACAATTTCGAGCACGTGTCTTCTACAACAATCTTTCGCTCTATTCAAAACCGAATTGAAAGAAACTTAAATCTGTCTTGCACGATGCTGCTGGAGGATGGTGTCACGACTTGGACTTTTTTTAAAAATATTATTCTATTTTCATATTCAACGTAAGACTGCTTAAGCCCAAAGCTTAAGGAGAACTTACGATTTTAGCTTCTAAAATTCAAGCTTTCTTAATTTGAATCTGTCCTTTATAGTTGGTAATATTTTTTTTGATTTTGGCTATTCGGTAGACTAAGCAATTTTTCTTGCACTAATCCAAATAATCTCCCCTCCACCAATCCACTCAAGTTAAATATACTTTATGGCAACAATTATCGGTCGTAAATTCAGCTTATTACAATTGTGGGCTAGTGAAGTATGAAGTATTTAAGGCATAATGGCATAAAGCCCTGAAATGAGAAACGTGCTTCTGCATGAAATTTCGATGCGCCTTTTTAACACCACTACAAAAGTTCAGCTCTTTATTGTGCATTCATATTGCGCTTAATAACTTTATAAAACAAACGCGAAACACTTTGGCTTTTGTTTCGATAACAAAACGTCTTTTGTTGGTCAAACGAAACGAACAACAAGTAGCTGAACAACAACAATTAAAATTTGTTCAGATAAACAAAAAGTTAAATGTAGGAGAATGCTATAATTTCTGTTGATCACGTAGAGCGCTGCAAGTTTGCAGGTGTAGAAATAAGAGGCTTGCACGTTAAAATTCCTGCAAGTTGCTGTGATATTTTACCATTTTATCATCATCATAGCGAAGCAGCAAAAACTGTTCAGCTTGTTGTGATGTCAACACATGATTGTGTCGATTTCCTTTAGGAATAAATTTAAAGTGGAGCAGGAACAATCTGACTGAAATACGAATAGCGACTATTAGAAAAATATTATCGTTGTTATAATCTGGACGCGAGTATAATTTTAACTGCAGTATTTAAAAGATAAAAAACGAACGAAAAAATAAACCGAGTATAAAAGTCGACGACAAAATCCGCTTTCAAGTCTTGCCGCTATCAGAAATTCCATGAAGCCAAGGCTCCAACAAGAATAAGATAATGTTAAATATTTGGTAATAATTTTCAGGATTTAAATTAACAGAAACAAAAGAATTTTTCGGGTGGTTAGAATTTTTTATTTTTAGAAAATTATAGTAATTCTTTTAAAATTGGTGGAGCATATGGTAAATGATGGGCACAAGCCATAAGCACGTCAATCTAACCATCTAACATTTTTCTAAACTAAAGGATCGAGGCTATTATTATAAAATTATACAATGATTTACTATCGAGGCAACTGTGAGAAAGTCGCTCCATTTTTGAATTTGGCGCGCTTACTTTTCAAAAAAGAGCGCTAAATTAAATTAAAAAAAATCTTCCCACAATAAACATGTGTTAATTTCAGTCGATTAAATCCCGACTTTGCTGAATGGACTTTTGTATTTGTACTACATTAAATATCCATACTAAAAGGTACTAATAGATTCTAAAATATAAGGTCAGCTTTATGGACTGAAAAGCCATTAATTTTCGCCTAAGCATTTTTCATGGAGACGTTAACTTTCTTTGAAAATGTAGAACCGCACTTTTTTCAATAGACCTTAGATTTGCAAGACAAACGGCCGTTTCGGTTATGCTTTTGGATAAATAAATGCGAGTTTTTTAGCTTGACAAAATTGATTCTAATCTGACATCGAATGTCTTCTGAATGAAATTCAACGAACTGGGACAATAAAATTATCATAAATATTCTTTCTGCAAGTCGCGTTCGCGTACCAATCGCGACCGATAAATTATATGATCGATATTATATTCTTTAATAATTCATTTTTATTGCCTATTGTGTCTTGAATTCTTTTTGCAGTCGTATGGATGCAGTTTATTTATATATATGGGCAAAATTGTTTTTACCACAAAATTTGCAGAGGCAATTTGGGTATTAAATTGTGCGGTTAATCAGATTTTCTCATGTCTTTTTTCTTTTGGTGTATTGGAAATGAAATGTGGTAAATGATTATGTTGACCACATGGTTTACAGTTTCTCACCCATTATATGATGGTGCGTGTATTAATTTCTTTTTTTCTTCGAAATTTATTAATTTCAATTAAGAAAGAAGAAGACAAACAAAAAGTGTGCTTTGACAGAGAGTGAAAAAACTTGTTAACATCATGATTATTAATCAAGATTGTTGAAAATGCACACCAGCTGCCTACCTTTTTATGATTATATTAAATTTCATCGTTTCTACCAACTCATCATCAGATAAAAAATTTATTTTAATAACAAGAAATGCACGCTGCTTAAGTTTCACTAATAGGATTTAAAACATTTTTATTTATAATCCCGCTGGATTTGAGTAATAAAAAATAAATGTCATGCCTTTTACTTTGGGCTTAAACCTATTGTATATTTATATAGAAAAATTAGCTTTATGATGAACAAATTTACTCGCTGTTCTTATCAAAGTGCGCAGTTCAACAACCTTTTTTAATTTTTTACATAATAATAACAGGAAATATATGACACCTAATAAATTTCGGTGAAATTATCACAAAACACTCATATTTCATAAGCAATAATTAAGAAATTATCTCAATCTTGTGATCCTGATGAACTTTTTGCTTCATTCAAAAATAAAACAAAACTGAAATTTATAATCAAACTGAAATTATCACGGGATTGATCAACAAACAGTTGTCCTGTCGACACCACACTCGAAACGTGTATTTTTACACACCATATTTCACCCGAAAATACTGAAATTCATTTCGAATAATCTGGCGTTTCAATCTCGGTTTTATATGACCACACCAAAAAATAAAATACCAAACACGAAGAGATAAAAGATTAATATTACGACGAAAAAATCTGATTATAAGCTTATAATGATTTGTCTAAGCAACGCCTTTCACACTCGTATTAAGCGACACTTTAGATCTTAATCACCTCCAAAGTCAGATTTATTTTAATTTTAATTAATTTACAATTTCAAAGTTGTTCCTTTTATAACGAAGAAGAGCGTTTTATTTAAATTTGCCGCGCCCAATTCAAACTTGCAATGTTTGGGGCGCGTATCCATGGTTACGCACTGCTTTCCTGGACGGGTTAACCAATTGGAAGTTTGGGATTTGAGCGGCAAATTTAAAAAGCCTCTCTAGATTAACAATATTTTAACACTTTTATTCAGCTACCTGAAATGTAAAAAATTGGTCAAACATTGTTTATAATAAACCCACCCTCGTATTTATTGGTGTGGAAAGGCTAAAATCACACGACTTGATCTTTTGAAAAGTGTTAGATTACATTCAGAAAAAGATTTTATTGTCAAGGATTCGGAAAAAAAATTGTACCTACCTGAAAATCGTCATGGGAATTTAAAATGTATTTATACAGATAGTCAGGTGGCGAATATTTTTTTCGTTTCGTTTCAATTAGATCATTTTATAAGATAATCAATCAAAGGGTGTTCTGACACATTTTTGAAGGTAAATAATGCTTGCCAAAGGCACTTCTCTAATGACTAGGTGTAATTGTCTAATTGCTATAATAAATATTGTTTGGCTTTTTCTAGTCTACTATTAACATATCAAGTTTATGACGAAAATAGTCGACATAAGTTATAGCTGGAAATTATATAAGGATTTTATTTGAAACATTCAAAACACTATTTAATCTGACTTTGATATGGGTCATCTAATTTTTTAGCCCAATTACAAAATTCTGGATTAAGTCTGTAATTTTCTGGTCTAGAGAGTTGCACTGTAATTTTCACATTTATCAAAATTGTTTGTAGCTATAATTATTTCACAAATATTCAAACCATAAGGGAATCCATAACGATCATCTTGAATTATTGTGCTAAAAAGGTATATTATGGTTTGACTTCTTAGTTTGAACCATATTGTAAAATACATCCCTTGAAAATTGGGAACAATAAGCGAAGTTGAATGCATTAGTTATACAAACCTTCTTCTAAACTGAAGGCATGTGTTTGCCTATTATGCAAAAAATGTTTCAATCTTTTGTTCGGCTCAATGAAAGAAGACGAAAAAATCCAACATGCATTACAAGCGAAATCCGTTTCAATAGAATTAAATTATAGGAAATTAGAATAGTGGAAAAAAGCGAAACAATTTAAACGATCAAATTGAAATTTTATGCTTTTGCTTTGCGCGCAATCGTTTATCAAATTTGTTATTCTTGTAGTCTAATAAAAATTGTTGTTACAGATAACAACAATTAATTATAACGGATGAAAAATATGAAGATCGACCACCCGAGGTGTTAAAAAATCGGCTCCAGAGGCCCACAATAATGATCATTAGGTATGTGACCGTAACTTTGAATTGTAGTAGTAGTACCGTACCGTAAAGGCAATTTTTAGTTCAGTTTGATCAAAAGTTTATCACGTACATTGTATTTGTACGTGTGCACTAAATAATTCCATTTCTTCATCTAGCTGCGTTGATAATTTAATAATTGCAGCTTGAGTTTAATTTTTGTGTCATTTTATAATAACTCAATTATTGCACAAGTTAATTACTAATTTAAAAAAATATATTGAAGTGCAATAGTAATAATAATAATATGATTTGCTTGTCGGCATTAAACAAAAGGAATGCTGACAGACAAATTATATCACTATGGATGGGTAGAAGAGTTGATGGTCTAGATCTTTCGTATGGAGGATGATTGATGCTCACTAATAATTATGGACAAAACAACTGTAATAATTATAAGGTAAGAAACACCCTTTAAATGTTATTTTTTTACAAAACTGATATAAGTATAGGTATTGTTGTTGCGCCTTTTGTTTTAACCAATGAAATTCCCGCAATTTAAAATACGCAAATCTGATTGGTTAATTCCTCCCCTGTTGCAAATTTAAACCAAGTAAACGCTGAATAATTAATAATCAATTAAAAATACAAGTTTAAATAATTTCTAAAGATTGACATGAGAAAATATCGAAATAAACATAAAGTAAAATTATTACATCGGTATTTTCGTGGTGCATAACACATTATTCAATTAGGCATACGTAAAAGTCTGTTGAATTTCCACTCCCACCTGCTATTAGTGTTCCATCTAATACAAGTTCAAAAGGTCGTTCTCTCTGGATGGAACAACTCTTTGGGTGCTTTCTATAATTTGTTTAGGCGCCCACGCCTGATGTACCAACTGGTTTTACATAGTATGCAACTACAAAATCCTCGTCCTTTTTCAAAATTTATCGCTCGCATTTTATTCAAATTGAATTTTCTCATCATGTGCTTTGCTTTCAATTCAATTACGAATCGTAAGTGGTAGTGCTTAAGATTAAATTGAAAATTGGTACCAACAAACTACAATAATCACAATAATAATCCTAATAACATAGCAGTAATGTGCATTACTTCAATTACGATGTAACTGAAAATCCACGCACTCATCATCATTCGAGCCAATTAATTTAGAGATAGTTAATATAATTTTCGACAAGCATCAAATCGCTGTTAATTTGAATTTTATAATTCCACCAACTGTCTATCATTATTTACATATCGGATTTAATTGATCCTTCAAAAAATAATATAAACAGTAATTTGAATTGAAAAAATCCAAATCTAAAATAAATTACATTTCGAATTAGAAATTTTTCAAAGGACATGGAAAATTAGATTACAGCTTCACATATGTGAAAGCCCTCCAGCTTAGACTTAAGTGAGGCTTAAATGAAATTAATCAAAATTCCAAACTGAGGGACGACTGATGATGTTTATTAAAGTTTCTACAGTTTAAAAATGCAAACCGATGATCATTCAATTTCCGAATACTTGGAAGATTTCCTTTTGTGGTATTCAGGAAGATTGAAAAGTCAGTTTGTTTGTATTCAGTCAAATTTGAGTGTGACCACACAGAATTTCAAAGCTAGATAATTTTTGGACAGGTAGTTAAGTCTGTTTAAATAGACCACCCCTTAAGTACTGGCAAATAATGACTTTTGTTGTTGTTTAGGGCAAATATTTACTTTTTATCAACACAAATAGATGTTTTTCTTTTGTATTCCGTGCAAAATTTAGGAAAACCTTCTTCTTTTTGGGAAGGATAAATTTAGTTTGAAAATGTAGATCGTTTAAAATTAAATTCTCAACTCCTTTGTCACAGTAATATGCATTTTCGAGCTAATGTTGAATGATGACGGTCATTTAAATTTTTATAGCTCAAAATACATAGAAGAATTGAATGGTGGTTTTTAAACGATTGTCGCATAAAGCTCAACCGATAAATCAACGTCAAAGAAAGACGTTATATGATTTGGATTTTTTCTGTCTGGCTTTCTGTCGTGTGTTTTTTTTTATAGTTGGAAAATAAAAATTGTTATCAGGTGTGAAGAAAGTCGTGCCGAAGCAGAGCAGTTCGTGCTAACCATAGGCCGAATCTAATTGAGAGCATCTTCTTCTGCTGCAAGGCATTAAATTTTACTCGTGACTCCTTCGAGAAGTTATTTTTGATAGTAAAGTAAATATCGTCGATAAATCAAACGGTATGCATCTGCACTATTATGCATTTTGTATAAATCGAAATAAAATGCACACGCCCCGGGTTTTGGGGTATAAACTACCCCGCTGGACATAACTTATGCCACTTGGGGGGTGTGACAACGAACGACTTTTCGGAATAGGCGCTTCCTGCAAAGATAAAAATATTATAAGAGAACAAAAGGGTCGGCCGTCGTCCTTTCAATCTACCCAAAGATAGGGTAATAGTTTCAACCGAAAAATAGACAGAAATAATACTCAACTAGAATATTAATTTTATTCTATTGTTTTTTAGCAGCTTGTGTAAATTCTTATTAAATCTAAATGAATAGTAATTAGCAGCACTCACAAACAGACTTAAAAAATCCAGAGTAACTTTAATGAACTATAATTTCCTGTTCTGTTGAAATAAAAAGCACAAAGCCACCAACCAATCTTTGACCAGAAAACAATAGAAGCTTGTAGTTTTTACGAATTTCCTAAACTAGAATTTTAATTAAATTATAAACAAAGCGCACTATTATGCGCTCAATAGTGCCCTTGTGTTCTTTGATGGACAAGTACTCGAATTATAAGTAGATTCAATTACATGCTTCTTGAGCTATAAATACCCCACACATTCACTATTTATTTGAAATATATTTTAATATTATTGAGGCAAAGGAAAATATTTTAAAAAAATCATATTAAATTTATCAATCAACTTTTAGAACCAAATTTTGTGACAATATGTTCTATAGGGCGCAAAGTTTCATAGAAATCCCAAAATATTTTCCAAAATCCAATAGACAACTTATAAATGATTTTTTTCCTTCGATTTCTTTAATTACTTATATATTTCTATTTGAAAAATTCAATACATCTAATAAATCATCAAGTGATAAAGGAAATGTCACACAATTTGCACAGGAACTTGAAGTAACGCCCCAGAAAAGTGGTCATCAATAATGAGATCCTTCTTATAAGAAGTCTTTAGGTAGCTGGACGTTTAAATTTGATTTGTATTCAGACAAACTATATGAAAGGTATCCGCAAACATCTGCTTTTCGTAACCGCATTATGCTGCAATTTTTGCGGTCTATAGTTACAAATCGGAAAAGTCAAAAGGACCCTCTTGCTTCATACACGTGGTGGTGTTTTTTATTTTAAAAATTTCTGGTCTAAGATGCAAAAAAGGGGTGCTTCAGATAATATTCAAGATGCTTATTCATTTACCACATAGAGTGAGGGTGTGATTGAGTGCAGCATCCCTTGCTTTTAATTTTCATCTGCTGCAGATGCTAAAAAATTAATCTTGAGAATATATCATAATTAGTTTGTTTTTTCGTGTTCAGCTTGATGTTAACCATTTAAACTTAGACACACATTTTTAGAAATAGCACAATTATTTATTATACTATTTTAATTGATTATTAATTTGCTATAGTTTTAATTTGTTTAAAAGCAACAGCTAATTTTATACAAGCGCGGGAAGTTTAAATTCCAAGGAATATTTTGATATTTAACTTAAATATTCAAAATCTAATTAGCTACATTAATTTACCACATAGCGTGAGGGTATATGATTTCACCCAGCATCCCTTAGTCTCAATATCATCTGGAGCCTTAAGCAGATGCTAAAAAATTGATGTTTTAAAAATAATAACCGGTTAGGTTATTTTTTGTACCGATTTTGAGAGTGGCAATAATTTTTTCGTTATAAAAAAAATATATAAAGCTAGATGAGCGACTTTGGGATTGTTTTTGTGTATTGGTTGTATCTTGCTGTGAGTACAATATCATTCGCTGCACGATGCCTGGAATCTTTGAGCATTAAAAATTATGAGGTTTAAATTTTAATTTCAATGATTCGTTTCTTTTTATTTTTTTATGGCTTCTTCTACTCCACTGGGATTTTAATATGCAATTAAATTAGTTTTTGTGTTGTTGTAGTAGACGAAGCTGTGCAAGCATATAGAATTTTTTTTGTGGGTCTATATATTGTGTAAATATTTATTTAAATCGTTTTTGCATAGTAATTTTGTTTGGGCTTTATTATGCAAGCTTTGACCTGGCAGAAGGCTATGTTGGTGGTTCTTGAGGTCAATCATAGTTATCTGGGCTAATCGTTAGAGTACAAGCCCATAAAACACGTCTTTGAATATTTTCACGCGTATTTTCAATTCACATCCACTCTGCATATAAATTATCAATACCTCATAATATTTACTGCTGAATCATAGAATTCCACTTGATTGACTCGATATAATTGCCTCAACATCCTATTGAATTACAATCACTAATTTTCTATTCTATGTAATACTTGGATTCTTAGAACTTGTTTAATTGTTTCTGAATGCTTTTGAATTTTTACATTTTTTATTTTATTAATAATAATTTGATACAAAGCAATTAGCACCTATTAAATGGTGATGTGATATTAAAACGCCCTTTAATATTAAATGGTCTATTATTATTACAAAAGAAGCGACGAGAGATGATTTGTGCTGATAAAAAGCTCAACCTGAGGAAAAAAAATATGATGTGATGATGTTGAGAAATTTTATAAGCTGAATCATCGAACGATTGATGTAATAGAAATAGATATTCAATGTTCAATTTAATGTTATAATGGAAGTGTTTACCTCACACAGCTAAGCGGTCTTTCTTCGGTATATTAGCTATTTAAAAATTTTGCTTATGTTTATTTAATTTAAATAAGTTGCTCATACTTAATTAATTATAAAAGCAAATATAATATATATAATTATATTACAAAAATATATTATAATGTATAATTATAATATATAATATATACATTTATAATTAAATATATGAATAGATTGCGCTGCAACTAGTGATAAACTTTTTGAATATTTTGTTGGTACGTATTGTATGCTGCAACCAGTAATACCCGTAAGTAGTTTTGATGGTTGCAGTTATTTCTAGTGTCGCCAACATTAAATTTACTGCAAGTGAACATTTTGTGCTGCAACCAGTAATACTTGTATGCGACTTTCATGGTTGCAGTCATTTATAGTGTTGGCAACATTGAGTTCACCTGTCAGAATCTTGAATTTGTGCATAAATAAATTATGATTCATTCGAATAAAAACAATTAAATCAATCAATAATTAACTACGTAAAGAATTCAAGTATGTTTAACTTCTTTTCTAAGCCAGATCCTAAAGGTAACACTTTGAACATTACCGAAAATAAAAGTAGGGTTAGCTTATTCAAAAATTCATTATTTTCTTTCAGAGGAGCAACGACAAGTGGATAAGCAATTGCGAAAAGTCGGCAGGGACATTGAAAGAGATCGGCGAGAGTTGGAACGCGAAGAAAAGAAGCTCGTAAGCAAAAATAATATTAAATGAAATTCAAATTATTAACCTATAAGTTTTACTTGTTGTAGGAACTAGAAATCAAAAAGCTAGCGAAAGAAGGCAATGCAGAAGGTTGCAAAATACTAGCAAAGCAACTAATACAGCTGCGAAAGCAGAAAACTCGTAGTTATGCCGCTGGCAGTAAAGTATCGGGAATTTCGGCGCAAAACAAGGCGATGGGGGCGAATGTAAAATTGGCGAACGCAATGGGAGTTGCTGGAAAGACGATGTCCGATATGAATAAGCTAATGAAGCCCGAACAAATTGCTGCTACCATTAATGCCTTCACTAAAGAAAATATGAAAATGGAGATGACGGATGAAATGAGTGCGTATTATCAATATGTTCTATAATTATTAATTTATGTTTTGTTTAGTTAATGATTCTTTGGACGATATGTTGACCGAATCGGGCGATGAAGAAGAGAGTGACAACATTGTTACCCAAGTTTTGGACGAGATTGGCATCGAAATCAGTGGAAAGGTATGTTTATAATAAAATACTAGTTGTTTTGTTATTAATTTTATTTATCGTTCGTTTAGATGTCCGGAGCACCTTTGCCTGAGGCAGGAAAAGTGGGCCAAAATTCCAAAGCATCTGGTATGACTGACGATGATATCGTTGCACAACTTGCAAAGCTTCGCGGGTAAATTTAAGATGTTGAAAGGTACGTGATTATATTGTTATAGTATTAAAAGGTTACGGCAATTAGTTTTACTATTGATGCGTGGATGATTAACGAAAATAATCGAACAGCAAATTAAATAGCTATTTTTTATTATAAAATTAAATTAAGTATAATATTTAGTTACAAAAAATATTTCTAAGTAAATTACTTTGTGTATAAAATTATATTGGCATTGCTTGTTAATTGATGGTAGTTGTGGTAATTTTATTTGGCTTATTTGCTGCTTAATAGGTTATACCGCACTTGCTTATCCTTTGATTCATAATTCGGGGCGTAAAAAACCATCACTAATAAATAAATCCTCTATATTATAAATTAAAATTAAAAATCATGACTTCATACATATTTGGAACATAAGTAATATTTCTTATCAGTCTTAAACATAAAATAAACTTCAATTTTCTAGCTTAATCAATAACATGCAATCAATTATCAGGAGTGCCTTGCCGACTGCGTAAATTGTACCGATCATTTTGCAATTCCAAAAACGGATGCACTTTCGGCTTGGTTAAATTTGTACTTTTCATGAAGCTTTCTTTAGCGTCATTAATATTTCTAATTGGCGTCGAAACTAAATGAGGCTCAAATTCGGGACTTTTATAATCATTTTGTAACTTATTCAATTTATATTCAAGCGACTTCCGACCACTTTCATTGATCACATTAATTTTTGCGTTATTTATATTACTATTGTTATTGTTATTATTTTTGGTAAGACTCAGTAGGATATCGATTATTCTGCGATTTTGCAACACAATATCGTCCAAAGCATCTTTATAATAAAACGCCCAATATATAATGCCAATTAAATTAACCAGCATAAAAATATAGCGCAAAAGCCAAGTATAGAAATAAATATTGTGGTGCATAGTAGCAGTATCTTGCTCACTATTAAATTTAATTAATATATAAATTAATCCGCGCTCTAATAATAAATTAATCGCCAATAAAATAAGCATAGGCAATCGACTATTTAAAGTACGTTTAGTACTAGTCAAAATAAATGTAAAAATAATTGCAAGACTATAGAACAAAATCGAGTCAATCCAAGCGAATTCCCCTACAATCCAACCCTGCAAATTAACAACTGTCTCTGCAGTCAACCGCAAAATATCCTGATGGTTTTGGGTAGTATTGTACAATTCCTCTAGGACTTTTTCGAGGAATTGTCCATGCTGCAACATTCGTTCTTGCACTTGTAAACTTTCCTTTTGTGCCGCTAACAATTCCAATTGATTTTCAGCAGTCAATTCGAGCTGCTTGCCTACTCGCAACGTGTTTTCCGCGATTGTTTCGTGCCAAATTTGGCCGCGTAAAAACCAGCAGATATTTTGCGTGTGTGTGTAGAATTCCGTGTAGACATTAAATGCGCGATCTGTCATGCTGTTTATGCAAATGCCTCGTAAATTCGGTTTTTTGTCTAGCTCGCAATTGTAGGTTTCGTGGCCTGACATTTCAAGAAAGCAGTTGGTGAGATGTAGTGCAATGTCGCTCTGGGTGTCTTCTGATAATTGGCGACAGCCTTCATTTATATGTGCTATAGCAGATTTCCAGCAGGTGCCATATTGGGGTAGTTTGCCTCGTTCGCGGAGAAGCTAAATTATTTAAACTTTGATTACCTTTGCTTTTAGTTTATTCTCATTATCCTTGTTTACCTGATATTGTGCGCGGCCGTTGTCAAGCATATCTTGCGAGTCTTCACCATACACGTAAATTAAGTCTTCGAATGCCAGTACTTTTACTATTAGGGACACTATCACCGTGTTTATTGTTTTATAATTCATTTTGATTACCTCACTTTTAACGGCCAACTAAACTACTTGTTTTTGTTATTGAGGTTATGTTTTGGTTTTGACGTTTGTTTTGTTTACGAATGTAGTGTTGCCAACTCTATAGATGAAAAGAACTGAACGCCACCAGCACAACACATTTCATGTATTGTTGGTTGCGTTCAGATTTTTGTAGCTTACGATAATCTCTCCCTCTCTTTCTTATAATACTTTATGGCGGGGATAAAAAAACCACGAAATTAAAATACTATTCATTTATTTATATTAGAACGGCATAAACAATATTAACAACATGCACTTATATAATTAAGTTTTACAATTTTAAGCCTTCTGCAGCCTTTCAGAAACATCAGCCCAATTAACAATATCAAAAATGGCCTTTACATAATCAGCTCTGACGTTTTTGTACTGTAAATAATAAGCATGTTCCCAAACATCAATGCCAAGTAATGGCACTAAGCCAGTAGTTGCTTGCAAAGGATCTTGATTAGCGCAGGTGATAATTTTAATTAGACCTGCAACAAGTTCCAATATTATTTCTCTCTTAAATTTAGCGGTAATTGCGTACCAGTCTTTTTATCCAATCCCAACCAGCCCCATCCAGATCCTTGAATGGCAACAGTAGCGGCCGATAAATCAGCCTTCATCTTATCGAAACTGCCAAACGAAGTGTCGATTGCTTTGCAAAGTTGGTCGCTCGGTTTCGATGATGTTGGACTGAGGTTTTTCCAGAATATTGAATGATTCAAATGTCCGCCTCCGTTGAATTTGATGGCTGGTGCCAAGGCGATTGCCGATCTGCAACCAAATTAGAATCTAGTATTTATTTGACTATGTAGATAGATTGTATCTTTACCCAATGTCCCCCTTTTCAGCTGCGGCTTTCAATTTCTCCTCTGCCGCATTCAAATTTGTTACGTAAGTTTGGTGGTGTTTGGTGTGATGGATATTCATGATTTCACGTGAGATCACCGGTTCTAAAGCCGCATAATCGTAGGGAAGGTCTGGCAAAGTATGCTTGCCTCGGATGTTCCTGAAATTAGAAGTCATGTGAATATTGCTGTAATTTTTTTCCAGTTTCATTGGACAATTAATTTAATGAGACTTTACCTAATAGCAGTAGTTGTAATTTGTCTTGCGGTAAACATTTTGGTGAATTACTTTTTCTGTATAACTTTATCTTAGGGTTTGACAATCTAATATTGTTGCAATTGCAATTATCTTTGACAGAAACAGAACGTCGGTGTCGGGTAGGTCAAGTCACAGAGTCAAGTCCAACTTTGATAATTCTTTAAAGTAGATTTCTATAGTTTAATGCTGGCGCGCTTTGTCGCATCATCTATATTTGGAAAGGCGAATTAGAATGCCTTTTAATTTTAAATCTTAATTAAAATAAGTATCTAGCGTCAAATACCACAAGCTTTAAAGTTAGCTAATATTTGTATATTTTAGGAATTTATAGGGATGAATAGGGGATGTTGGGCTCTTATATAAATTTGTGTTTAACTATAATTAATTATTTTATGATGCTTAAGTTCACACTTAGTACAATTGTATAAATTTAAGAGAAATATGTAACAAACATGTAACAAATATGTTTACTGACGCAGACACAGACGCAAACACGGTGTCGGTGTCTGTAAATCTTTTAGTCTGTGTCGACGTCTAAACTTATTTGTAATATCTTTTAAAAGCTCATTTCTGTTGGCAACATTATGTATATTATTATTTATTTATTACGCAAATATTGTTGTATCAACGCAGACAGGCAGAATGGACGCAGACAGACACAATAGACGCAGACAGACACAATAGACGCAGGCCGACAGCCAGACAACCACACAGACAGGCAGAATAGAGGCAAACAGACACAATAGACGCAGACCGACAGCCAGACACGCAGACAGACAGAATAGACGCAAACAGACACTATAAGCTTTTGTGTCAATATCTTTTGTAACACTCTGTATAATTGTATAAATTTAGCATCAAAAGATAGGCCTTTTTGCACTGCATCCAAAATGGTGCAACACTCTGTATAAAAATAGGTTTAAAGCTTGTAAATTGTTAGTACTCATAGAACACCCTGTATATTTGCATAATTAACACCTGATTCATGAATAAAGAATTTTTTTTGAATTTTCTGCGTATTTTTTGGATTTTGTCCTCTTGACGTACCCTGTATAATTTTTCTGAAAATTTTGGAAAAAAATTCTAAAAAAAAATAAAAAAAACAAAAAATTTCCGCGTTAGGGCCTGTTCACACTAAGCGGAAGCGGACGCGTCAACGCGGAAGCGGACGCGTTTTGCGGAACGCGGAAAAATAAGCGTTAAGCCCTGCGCACACTATTCCGCAAAACGCGTCCGCTTCCGCGTTGACGCGTCCGCTTCCGCTTAGTGTGCGCAGGGCTTAACGCTTATTTTTCCGCGTTCCGCAAAACGCGTCCGCTTCCGCTTTGACGCGTCCGCTTCCGCTTAGTGTGCGCAGGGCTTAACGCTTATTTTTCCGCGTTCCGCAGAACGCGTCCGCTTCCGCGTTGACGCGTCCGCTTCCGCTTAGTGTGAACAGGCCCTAACGCGGAAATTTTCTGTTTTTTAATTTTTTTTTCAGAAATTTTTTCCAAAATTTTCAGAAAAATTATACAGGGTACGTCAAGAGGACAAAATCCAAAAAATACGCAGAAAATTCAAAAAAAATTCTTTATTCATGAATCAGGTGTTAATTATGCAAATATACAGGGTGTTCTATGAGTACTAACAATTTACAAGCTTTAAACCTATTTTTATACAGAGTGTTGCACCATTTTGGATGCAGTGCAAAAAGGCCTATCTTTTGATGCTAAATTTATACAATTATACAGAGTGTTACAAAAGATATTGACACAAAAGCTTATAGTGTCTGTTTGCGTCTATTCTGTCTGTCTGCGTAAGTGTCTGGCTGTCGGTCTGCGTCTATTGTGTCTGTCTGCGTCCATTCTGTCTGCCTGCGTAGGTGTCTGGCTGTCGGTCTGCGTCTATTGTGCCTGTCTGCGTCCATCTAAAAAAATAATTAAGATAAACCAAAAATGCCAAAAATTTACATTGATTATTTAAGAAAAAAAAAAACTACTCACACGATTGACCTGAAACTTGGTATATATGTTAATTTCGCTATGCTTAATCATTATGCTAAATTTCGTAAAGATCGGAGAAAAATTTATTTTTTGGTCGAAAAATGAACAAAGACTATAGTCTTTGATAATTTTCGAATTTTTTCGAAAATTAGATTTCCTTGAAAATAGGCATGCTGATTAAACACATCGAAATTAAGATATTCAGCAAGTTTCAGGTGAATCGGGTGATTAGTTTTTTAAAAAAAAAATAATTAAGGTAAAACAAAAATGCTAAAAATTTACTTTAATTATTTAAGAAAAAAATAAAAACTACTCACACGATTGACCTGAAACTTAGTAAATATCTTAATTTTGAGGTGCGTAATCACCATGCTAAATCTCATAAAGATCGGAGAAAAATCTATTTTTTGGTCGAAAAATGAACAAAGACTATAGTCTTTGATAATTTTCGAATTTTTTCGAAAATTAGATTTTCTTGAAAATTGGCATGCTGATTAAGCACCTCGAAATTAAGATATTCAGCAAGTTTCAGGTGAATCGGGTGATTAGTTTTCAAAAAAAAAAAATAATTAAGGTAAAACAAAAATGCTAAAAATTTACTTTATTTATTTAAGAAAAAAATAAAAACTACTCACACGATTGACCTGAAACTTGGTAAATATCTTAATTTTGAGGTGCTTAATCACCATGCTAAATCTCATAAAGATCGGAGAAAAATCCATTTTTTGGTCGAAAAATGAACAAAGACTATAGTCTTTGATAATTTTCGAATTTTTTCGAAAATTAGATTTCCTTGAAAATTGGCATGCTGATTAAACACATCGAAATTAAGATATTCAGCAAGTTTCAGGTGAATCGGGTGATTAGTTTTTTAAAAAAAAAATAATTAAGGTAAAACAAAAATGCTAAAAATTTACCTTGATTATTTAAGAAAAAAAAAACTACTCACACGATTGACCTGAAACTTGGTGAATATGTTAATTTCGCTATGCTATGCAAATTTCAGAGAAATCTAATTTTTGGTCGAAAAATGAACAAAGACTATTGTACATGTAAAATGTTCAAATTAACACGCGCGCCAAGTTAATTTGAACTACCACTGACTGGGTATTCGTAAGCCAAGCAAGATGGATCCCTGGCTTAGCTGTCAAAACAAAACTGCAAACAAAGTGTTGAAATTAAAATTCGAAGACAACTTCGCCACTACCCAAGACCGTTTACCCGATTCTGATCAATATCTAGCTGCGTTAGGTAAACATAAATCAAAATTAACCTTCTTAAATAAATAACTCTTACAAACAATTAAAATCTACAGAAAAAAAATTGCACAAGATCAAAACAGATCCAAGCATATTGCGTCAGCTGACCGAAAAGCGCGACGTCTTCATGCAACAGCTTCTTAACGACACCGACGTCCAATTCAACGACGAAAACTTAAAGCTAGACGCTCCAGTCGACAACAGCCTACTACTACGCATCATTCTGCCACAAAAAGCAGCCGTAAACCAGGGAGAAATTGTATACCTTCTTAAGAACGATCAACTCGACAACGAAGACGAACAATAGCAATCATGTCCAATCATAACTGCTCAATTGATCTGGAAAAGAAGTCGATCGTGTTCATCACCGGGGCATCCAAAGGCATTGGCCAAACCATAGCATTAGAACTTTCCCGTCAAATTAATCTCAAATCCATCTTCGTTCTTCTAGCCCGTTCAAACGAAGGCTTGGAATCCACCAAGAATGCCATCCACGAAATCGACAAGGCCATCATCGTTCAGACTTACATCACTGACTTGTCCAAGCCCAACACCGAAGAATTTGCACGAATCTTCGATAAAGTGTTGGCCACAGTCGACACTAGCGATATTGCATTCGGATTAATATTCCATAATGCAGGGCATGTGGGCGAATTGCGACCAACTACTGAATTAACCGATTTGCAAACTTGGCGCGACTACTTCGATCTGAACTTGTTCTCCGTTTCGCTGTTGAATAGCGTTTTCGTGAAGAAAGTGCGTCCAATTGCACCCCAATTAGTCGCTGTTAATATTACTTCGTTATGTGGCCGGTCGCCGTTCAAGGATTTGGCGATGTATGGTGCTGCGAAAGCCGCACGTGAATTGTTCTTCCGAGTGTTCGCTTTGGAGGAATCGAATGTGGTGGTGTTGAATTATTCGCCGGGTCCTGTGGCCACCGATATGTTTAATGATATTATTGAAAAGGCGCAAAGCGAAGAAGTCAGGAAGAATTTTAAAGAGGTGAGCGAAACTGGGGTGTTGTTGCCCACTCAAACTGTGGAACGATTGATTGATGTTTTGAAAAAGGGCGATTTTAAATCCGGGGATACCGTGGATTATTTTGATCAACATTAGGCAAGAAGATTTTGTGATTGGCATTCATTCCACTTATTACTGAAATATATAGATATTAT
This sequence comes from Cryptophagus acutangulus, assembly GCA_963556235.1. Classification (NCBI taxonomy): domain Eukaryota; kingdom Metazoa; phylum Arthropoda; class Insecta; order Coleoptera; family Cryptophagidae; genus Cryptophagus; species Cryptophagus acutangulus. The sequence continues at coordinate 625,573 of OY744568.1, read as the reverse complement.
TGTACTATTATTATACTAAATAAAATATAAAATGAAATCCGAATTTAATTTTGTGGGGGTAAGCTTAGGCAGCCCTTAATACACGTGCTGTCACGACAATAAAAAATAATATTAAACATGGTGGAAGAGACATCAAACGCCAGCAACAAAACAAAGGTAGGAAAAAGACTTTACAAACATAATCAAAACAATTAATATAAATCGTCTAGGCTAAAGAAAAACCGAAATCCGTATACATTTGGAATGCAACGGATGTACAAAAGTGGCTGCGAAGACATTGCAGCGATCAATATGATGAGTATGTAAACCAATTTCTGCACAACGACATAACCGGTCGCACTTTATTGCGAATGAACGATAATTCATTGCTGCGATTAGGAATAGAAGATGTGGTGCATCGCGAGGCAATCTGGAGACAAATCCTGAAGCTACGATTGAAGACTGACATTATGGAGATTCGCGATTTGCAACGAAAAAATCTCAACAATATGGTGTATGATTACTCGATTGCCTAAACACAATGTATTTTTTAAGTAATTTGATATTAGAATAGAGCAGTTGATATTTGTTAGTGTAAAACTATTGTCTATACTATAGAAATTAATTTGGCCACTTGGTAGATTTTGTATAAATTAATTAATTAACGCTAGATGGCACTTCGTCATCCCAAATAGTACTTAGTGAATATTGTGTTGCATAACTTCATTTAAATTTAAATTAATTAAGTTGTACAACACAATTCATAATATTATTGTTGAATATTGTTAGATATAAAATTTAAAACAAGGCAATAAAGAAAAAATACATAGACAATAGAAGTAACTAAAAATTTAGCTGGTTTTTAAATTAGATATTGTTCGCCAACTTTTGATCTAGAATAACAATCAAACTATAAAAATAGATAATAAGCTAAGCTATGCATATTTTTTATAAGAAGAACTGTAATAATACCACTAAGATAAAAATAAATTTAATACACTAATGTAACTACGCAGAATTTTCCTTTCCTATTGCCAATAAAAAACCATTATCATAATCCAGAGCAATTATGTTTACATTTGCGATATACACTATAGACACACACGTGTGTGTCCTAATTAATCTAAACTGCGCCTAGAATAAAAATTAATCTACTAAATGAACGACCTTTAAACATATATTTTCCTATTAAAAATAGTATTGATTGAATACGGGAAATAAATTCGCAAAACGTTAGTTACGCAAACAAAATAAAAATCGAATGGCAATGAACATGCGTCTAGTCAACGTGGCTATGAGGGTGTAGACGTCACAACTATCGATTGAACGAGCTGCAATAAAGAGCGTCGCGACGCCCCACACCGTACATAGTAATCCAGTCGGCGCTGTCTAGATACAAGTTCGTTCGCTTTTCTCCAACGTTCAATTCAGTTCAAATTCACCATCAATTAGTACAATAAGAAATCAATTTATTGTATTATTGATGATTTGAAACGAAGAAGAAAAGAAAAAGCTAATCCTAAAATACAGGTTGACCTTTTACTTTTACTTTCTCATTCTTAGTAATTAATTTTTTATATGCACATAGCATAGCTTTGCTTTATCTATTATCGATTTATACATTCTATTTTTCTAATGGCGCAACTATGAATCACAGAACATTTCCAAGAATCCTTAATAATACACACTAATTACAATCACCTGATTTATTTTACCAGGTACATTGAAATGTTCTAAAATAACCTATTTGTTCGCAGATGTTGTTCATAATGAGATTAATTTCATCATTAAATTGGTGTTCTTATAAACATTTAGTAATATCGAGTTATCATTACCAGACTGTGTGTGTGATTAGTAAAAAGTGCTAAAAAGTGCGTCGATCGCATCACCGAAAAAAAAAGCGAGAGAAACACTCGGTATAGAAAAGTGCATTCCAAGTATTCAACGTCACAATAAGTCGGGGGTCTCGTCAAGTTTTTTTCGAGTGGGGGAGAAGACAAAGTCAATCCGGAAATTTATATTTATACCGTGGCACGGTCGCAACAATTTATTAGTTCACTTCAAGACAACGGTGCTTCTTATCGACAACCACGCAAAGAGACAACCAGCATCAATTAAATTCTTTTCCTCATTTTTTTACCTCATTGTATGGGTAAGTGCCATCACAATTAGCCATTAATTAAATTTATTTTAATTATGCATCAACTATTTCAGAGCGTGAGAAACAGCCGACAGAGAAATTAGCGTGCCAGGCTGAAAATGCAGCCGCACACGACGACGTTTCTTCCGCACCATCTTCAGTGCACATGCTGTCCGCTGAAGAAGAGCTGCACAGCGAAGCCTCATACGTACCAACCGTTGGTCGTTGGGGTTGCGAGTGGCCAAGTTGACTCGAAACTACAAGCAATTGGACTACAAATCGAACCCTCCTAGGGTCGGCTCTAATCAGCCCCTATATCAAAGGGGACGCCAATCAGGGGGGATGTAGACACAACAACAACAACAACACCATCGTCTACAATGCTGATTTGAAAGGACTCATACAACAGACCCAAATTGAAGGACCATGGCCACCCGAACATCCGTTACCATTGCCTCGATGGTCGAGAAGACCTATGAAGAAGTTACATTTGGATACGATGCAGAACTATGTGGATCTGGCCAGCTGGATTGAGATGTTTTTGCAGAAGTTGTTAGAAGATCAGAATTATAATACAGTCGATAACTTTTTGACGTTTTATAATAGTTTTAAAACGAGCAAAACGTCTCATGAGAGTCTTATGGAATTCTTTCAAAGGTAAGAGACTTTCTGGATGTCTCCAACATGTCTCTAATTTTTGCTTTCCCTTACAGTTATACACCCCCAATCACCTCAAACCATTACACTTGCGTTGGATTAGCTCTTGAATTATGGAACCGTTTAAGATCATCCCTACCCGAATTGGGTAAACATCTCTGTTTGGTCTCGTGTGAGGAAAATATTGAATCGCTTAGCGACTATACTTCCTTGACCGATGACTTGCATTCATCCTCGACTTTGGAGAAAGAGCACGTTCTGCTCTGTTTACGATTCCAAGTCGAAGGACGTGCTGGATTACTCCTTTGCGATCCCGGCTATCATGTAGCACGTGTTGTCACTGTAATGCAGGATAAACTCTATCCGAACACCGGCTGGTTCATTCAATCGAACGAAAATAAAATCCGCAAAGAGTACAATTATCAATTTTATCACCTGAATGAAAAATTTGTCGAGTGGAATGAACGTACCACCAAAGATAGCAAACAGGAGATTTTTACCGGTTTGGTCTATGTGGATAGACCGTATGTGACGTCAGTGGATGTAACGGAGCGCAGAAATTTGGTCTATACTTTCCGTAGTTTATTATCACGCGATCAAAAAGGTCATTTAATTGCTGGCATTTATTTCAAAGTCATGCAAAATGCAGATGAGTTTACGATTTTCTATCAGGATATGGGCAAGCAACGGGTCAAGATGAATTTCTCAGCGTTCAGTCGTCAATGTCAAGTAAGTCACATGTCAACAAAATAGATAGTAGTAAAAATTCTTACCTTATTGTGGTTGTAGATTGAAGAGGAGTTGGTGAAGAAGATCAGCATTTGTAATGAGCAGCTAAATCTGGCGCCTGGGTCCCTTCTGGAAATAATTCAAAGTTCAGCAAAATTGTTTGAAGACAAAAACTTCCTGCAAGAATTGCTGGACATTGAACAATGCATCAATTCAATTTCAGCAAATAACTAGCATTCGGTTTATTCAGTAGATTTTATTTCCTTTCAATGCTTTATAATTAGTTTTTTAATAATAATTGCAGCATTGTTTTTTTCTTTTTGGTAATGGTATATTATAAAGTATGTTTTTAAAATTTAGTAATTTAGTTAGATTATTGGCTTTGAAAGTTATTTAACCGATTATAATAAATTATATTGAATAAAAAATATTTCCCCTGAATTGTCTTGTATTTTGAATGCAACCCACAATACAATATTAATTAGTAATTAATCAAACCATTGAGCATGTAAATTAATGGGTGTCTATTCGTTCTGGCTATCAAGTTTCATTAGAGCGAATACGAATTAGTAGCATTTTTCTTACTGCATTAATAAACTGGTTAGAAGTGCGTATAATTATTATACTTAATAAACTAAAAAAATGGTAGAAAATAAATTAAAAAGCAGTAAAAACAAGCAAGTAAACAACGAAAAGCGCAGAAAAGCTTCGCGAAGGAAAACGCGTCAATTTAATCCACGTAGCATTCTTCTAAAAAGGGTAAGTAAATATTTGTACCAGTCTCAAGTTTGCAAATGTAAATAAAATTAACATGATTGTTAATAAACAAGTCAAATCTAAAGTTGTTTATGGACGTAGAAAAATCATTAGGGATAATAAAATCATTAAATATTAATTTAATTTAAATTAGAATTAAATAGAGATCAATTTTGGACCAATTCTTAATGTGCTTGACCTATTTGCATTATGATGCAACAATGCATTTCCTCCGATTTGTTTACTATATGCAGTGCAATCCTTGAAATTATTTATATGAAGGTGTATAGGAAGTAAACAATACGTCGACGATATAAATAAAAAACAAAAACACAAGCCCACATTGAAATTAAATAGTACATATTTGAGCAAACATAAAATCCGATCATTCGATCGCAATACCCAATCACCCGCACACTAATCCTCCTCAAAACAAATCATACTCAATTCAAATTTCCAAAAATAAACAACAAAACTACCAAAAATTCGAAACAAGCCGAACAAATCCAATCCGCGCATTCGTCGCGAATAAAAGCTGCAAAGTAGGCGTGCGTCACATTTAGTGAAAATCCAAACATTTCGCGGTGCACAACAAATTCAAACTTGCAAAAGCGAAAATGGTGAAACAAGCCATCGGCATCGACTTAGGCACCACTTATTCGTGTGTCGGTGTCTGGCAGCAAGGCAAAGTGGAAATCATCGCCAACGATCAAGGCAATCGAACCACCCCCAGCTATGTCGCCTTCAATGATACCGAACGCCTAATTGGGGATGCAGCCAAAAGCCAGGTCGCCCTAAATCCCGACAACACCGTTTTCGACGTGAAACGTCTAATCGGCCGCCGATTTGAAGACTCTACAGTCCAACAGGACATAAAATTGTGGCCCTTCAAAGTGATCAATGATAATGGTAAGCCAATGGTTCAAGTTCAATTCAAGGGTGAAAAGAAGCGCTTTTCGCCGGAAGAAATAAGCTCGATGGTTTTGACGAAAATGCGGGAAACGGCTGAAGCTTTTTTGGGCAAGAGTGTTAAAGATGCTGTTATAACAGTGCCGGCGTATTTCAATGATTCGCAAAGGCAAGCGACGAAAGACGCCGGAATGATTGCTGGTTAGTACCATTTATTGATTTTGTAAAAGTGCAGCATGCAATATTGCGTCTCATTTGAATTTAACCCATTTTCAGGAATAAATGTCCTGCGAATTATAAACGAGCCAACAGCCGCCGCTTTGGCTTACGGATTGGACAAGAATCTAAAGGGCGAACGGAACGTACTAATTTTCGATCTAGGAGGTGGTACTTTCGATGTGTCCATCCTAAGCATCGATGAAGGCTCCCTTTTCGAAGTAAAGGCCACCGCAGGTGATACCCACCTAGGTGGCCAAGACTTCGATAATCGCTTGGTCACCTTCCTCGTGGAGGAATTTAAACGCAAATACAAAAAGGACCCAATGAGTAACACTAGAGCACTTCGACGATTGCTCACTTCAGCTGAACGAGCAAAACGCATTTTAAGCTCCAGCACTGAAGCAAGCATCGAAATAGATGCTTTATTCGATGGTGTCGATTTCTACACAAAAATAACACGAGCACGTTTCGAGGAGTTGAACTCCGATTTGTTTAGAGGCACCTTAGCTCCAGTGGAGAAAGCTTTAAACGATGCAAAAATGGATAAGCAAGAGATCAATGATGTGGTTTTGGTGGGTGGATCAACACGTATCCCTAAGATCCAGTCGCTTTTGCAAAACTACTTTGCAGGGAAAAGCTTGAACTTGAACATAAATCCAGACGAAGCGGTGGCTTATGGAGCAGCAGTGCAAGCTGCCATTCTAAGTGGAGATACGAGCTCCAAGATACAGGACGTATTATTGGTGGACGTAACTCCACTGTCTTTAGGGATTGAGACTGCTGGAGGAGTTATGACGAAGATAATTGAACGGAACGCGCGTATTCCTTGCAAACAAACGCAAACGTTCACGACGTATTCGAATAATCAACCGTCGGTCACGGTGCAGGTATTTGAAGGAGAACGCGCAATGACCAAGGATAATAACTTGCTGGGTAAGCACTTGGTGGAATTTATTCCAAAAGGATCTAAAGACTTTCTGTCTTTCTTTCAGGCACATTTGATTTGACTGGAATTCCACCAGCACCTCGTAACGTCCCACAAATTGACGTAACTTTTGACTTGGATGCTAATGGGATTCTAAATGCAACTGCTGTGGAAAAGAGCACTGGTCAATCCAAGAACATTACCATCAAAAACGACAAGGGAAGATTGTCGAAAAAAGATATCGAGCGTATGCTTGCTGAAGCTGAGCAGTATAAGGAAGAAGATGAGCGCCATAAAGAGCGAATTGCCATCAAGAACCAACTGGAGAGTTATGCTTTCTCCGTGAAGCAAGCTGCTGAAGATTCGGGGGATAAGTTGAAGTCTGATGATAAGAAGAAAGTGATCAAAGAATGCGACAGTTGCATTAAATGGCTGGATGGTAACCAAATGGCGGACAAAGATGAGCTCGAGTTCAAGTTTAAGGAGTTGGAGAAGAAATGTGCTCCTGTGATGATGAAATTGTATGGTGGTAAAGATCGTCGTGCTTCGGATGGACCGACCATCGAAGAAGTCGATTAGATTTACATTATTTGATGTAATTTATGTATTTTTGGCAATAATAAATCTTATTCGCACGACAACTTGCATGTTTGATTCGAATATACCAACAATATGGAGGTCGATTAGCGTATTGCGTGTTGTATATCTATAAGAACGATAAGAAATGCATAAAAGGAAGGCGAAGTGAGTGAGATGTAAGAACGGATTAGTGTGTCTGAGCTGAGGTCGTTGCCAATCGACAACAATCGACTTTTGTGGCGTTTCTGAAAACATTCCACATTGAATTTGAATGTTTCTTTGACGGTTAATACAATATTCTCTCTTCTGTGCGTCCTAAGCCCGCAAGAACTTTGTTAAAAGCTCTCGTTCCAATGGCTGTGCACCAATGCGGCGCACACTTGTTGCTTTTCAAACAAAACCTTTACATTTTTTATTAAATACATGACAGTATTATTGATTCGTATTTTAATTATAGTATGGATGTCATTGAATATAAATACACACAAAAAATAAATATTTTAAATATTAAAGGTGGCAGCCATATTGCATTTACTTCAAATGCCTTATAATATCTAAAAATGTCTAATGATTATTCCTTGAATCCATTTTCCTTGTTAAATTAATAATGAATGAATGAATGATTTGTAATAATAATAATGGGTTGGGTTTAAAGAGTCGAAGCTTTTTGCTTAGCAGCACACAGCCATCTATGTTTAGAGCAAATACTTGTAAGAGTAGGGATCAAATACTTTCTTAAGTCAGCTTAGCTTCGGATTTTGAGGTACGTCGGATTGCTGGCAAGGCAAGTTCGGATTCGGAGGAGTAGTGTTAGTGAGTGAACGGATCGGCTTTTAGTTGGAGCTTGGCTTGCGGATTTATTATTTATTAAAGTATAGGAAAATTGAATTAACAATTGAATTGTATAATATGGTGTTGGTGGCGTGGATTGATCGCGTTTTGTGTGACGATTTAAAAATGCGTTTGTGTCATTAAATTCAAGGAAAATGGATAATTTAGCCAATAATAATCTCGGATCAAATCTACCTGAGGTAAAATATTTCTCTCTAACCATAAGATGCAACAAGCAGAAAAAGGAGGAAAAAGTCGCACAAACCAAACCTGATTGAATTTATAATAATTTTGTCGCTTTTTAATTAAACCTTGAAACTTGAACAGTAGTTATATTGATTATACGAATATTTTATGAAAGTGTATTAAATTAAATGGGATTTTTCGAATTTTTCGGATCAATATAAGCAACGGCGAGGCAAACAACCTCTACACTACATTTAATTACGCTTAAACACAATTACATTAAATCGGGCACAATTATTTGGGTTATTGGGTTTTTATTCAGAAGAAGAGAAGATGCGAGGAGCGTCAGGTGGCTCCTTTTCTTTAAATATTCACACAAAGAGGCAAATTTACCTTTAAGAAAATAACGCATCTTCTATAAAAAAAAATGATTAAACCGCGTGGTTTTTTTGTTGTTGATAATAAAATGTTGTAATCATGTAATTAGAACCGATCCCGATTTAATGAATTTATGATTTTCCAGCACTCATGAATTAATGACTTCCCCATTCTTTTGAAGAGCGGAGGATCGTTTAAAAATAGCGAACGTAGAAAATAGATTAAAATGTTTGTAAATACAAGACACAAAGTAACTTAGATATATGACTCAGTTAAATGATCATTGCGACATTTAAACTAGTTTCAAAAGGAAATTCTAATCAACTTCTATTGTAGTACCTACTATGTTGCATGTTTCAATAGAAACAGAAGAAAAAAAAACGATCTATTCACTGATGCAATGACAATAAATTTCAAGAAAAAAATATTTAAAATCCAGTCATCGCGTTAGTTTTTCAAGCTTCATTTTAATATTTCTATTGTGCAATTCGGCACGCATTTCCGGAAAAGTAGACTTTTTGAACTTGAACTTTTCCCATCAATCAGTTTCTATTTTTTTATTTCTGATTCTGCACACCTGCTTTAATTGCCAAGCATAAAATAAATGTAAATGTTCCACCCACGCAAAGTTTTAATATAACAATAACATCTAAAACGTTGGCGTTTATACTTTGGATATTTATTTATTTATATATGGTTTGTTTGTCGTCAAAGTCACCTGTTTCTACTTGCTTTGTCCTTTCATACATTTTAATTCTGGTATTGGAAAAACTTGTTTAGCAAATATTATTATATGTTTGCGAATTTCTAGAAAGGCTTTGCTATGCACTGCAGCAACAGTCAGGTCAAGTAATTGGCATATATCTACCACCAAGCAGTACCTCTACCAACATTCACCAATTCGCATTCTTTGTGTGTATTTTACAATGACTTCTACTATATTTATGTATCTCTCCTCGCGATATAATACGACTCGTACGTATAAGGCACACCCAAAAACATTTCAATTTTATTTACATATGCAAACTTGACTTTATGCATTTGTAATGATGCTAAATGTGCTAAATGCAGCACTAAATTGCAACCATTGTATCAAGCGATTTAAATTTAAACCGACCAACTATGCAATGTATGCACAAAATATTTACACTGAAAAATGTCATAATAAACCGCAATAATTGTTTTAAAAAAATACTTATTTTATATAAATTCTCGCAAGAAAGCAATTTGCATAATTACTAAACAATCTCTTTTTGAATTTGTGTAATTACACGTCATATATGCAAGCACAATGCAAATAAAATTTCACTGCAGCAATATTATCAAATCAAATCATGTGGAAATTATTTCCATTTATAAATCGAACGAAAACGTTAAAATTTTATTAATCATAATTATATGCACTTTATTATTTGAAAGTTGAAACGAGTAAAAGTCAACTTTAATTGCTGCAACGTGCTAAAATGCCTTGAATTTAACCATAACACAATAAAACAGCAGTTCAACCCTCATCTAGCAAAATTAAAGTCATTTTGCTCCAATTTGAGCATGCATGAAAGCCATTTAAAGGCATTTGGCCTTGACAAAAGCAAAAGCTCTTTTTCTCTTCTCGTCCAGTGACAAAATAGAGGCAAAGAAAAAACTTGTTTCTCAGTAGCTGTTGCAGAAGCTGCATTTGAACGGAAAAAACACGAAACGCTTTGCAACATTGACGAAAAAAATTATCAACAAATTTAAAAAACGCTGGTATTTGGTTTCGTCTAGCACATGCATCGAAATTCCTTCTTTTTTGCAACACCAGCAGAGGAAATAAATAGAAAAAACAACCACAAGAGCATTGTATTTTAATGAGCTTAAAAATTGTTTGTGGGAATTTTCTCTAATTGTTGGATAACAGAAGTTATGGTCAATGTCATGTGAAGCAACTTGAAGAAGTTAGTTGAGAGGGATCGTTTTATTTTTAAAAAGCTTCCGGTCTATGCGTTCAATTGTATGACTAAAACAAACATCCTCTAGAAAACATTTGGATAATTTAATTTTATTTAATTGAGTGGTGCGCTAAATTGTCTAGACTTTTTGGCTTCACTCCATTGCCTTTGAAAATTCAAAGAAATTATCTGCGGTGTAAGTAGGTAGAATTTTAAATCGAAAAAATTGAACTAAAGAATGATTTGGGATTAGTACTACCTCGTAGTAGCACCAGGGAGCAAAAGACTAAAAGAGGCAAGAGTGTGGCTGACCTTGAGGTAGAAAAGAGTTCCACCTGCTTGTCAACATAGGCTGAGAAGAATGCCAAAGCAAAAGAGAGATTTTCTTCTAAGCGTTTTGCTACTTTTTATGAGCATTCGGAAATTTCGATCAAAGTACTACTACTGGTAAGAGAGAAATCTGCCTGCCTCACCTTTTATGGCACTTTTTGCATTGCGACAGGTATTTTTATATTATTCATGCGTTTAATATAAAACTATTTGGTTTGTAAGTAGTAATAAGAGAGGCAGGCAGCAAAAGATATGAATGCAGCAAGCAGAAGCAAAAAGCCTCTGATTTATTGAAGTGTGTAAAATTTAAAACTAGCCGCTGGACGAGATGTTGATTTACAAGTCAGCTTTCTCTCTATGTGGATGATTTATGCGTCAGTTTATTAAAATATAGGCATTTTTACTTTTAAAGCCAATAACCTGTACGAATCCGGCATTTATAGAATATTATCCGAATAGAATTTAGAAAATAAAATTCACCTACCTTGGAATTCTTGTAGATGTAGAGGATAATCCATTAGCAATCGTCTTGTATGCACCAAACACTGCAAATTAGAACAATTAATTAATTAGCGCTAATAATATTGCGAGCAATAGAATGTTTGTTTACAAACTTAAATTCAATAGGCGACTATTTTTGTATCGAGTACTGAGCGCTCGAGTCAACGCACAAGCAAAAATTTACACTCCCTTGCAAAATATTATCAATAGAATTATTATAAATGTATATAATAATATTATAAAGATACTTAAATTAAAATATACGACTATTAATGCAATTAAATAAATTACACCAAACATTTGTTTCATCACACCTTACCCAAACTATTAAATTCTTTCAACATTCATTATAAACAATTATTATAAACATCCAACAGCGCATTTTATTAATTTTCCGCATGATATCCTAGCAAACATTTGTTCTAAAATGTTAACCACATGTTCTAAAATACCTTTTTATTGTTCTCCATTCTAGGAACGCGGTTGGGAGTACAAACAGATCTGTGTAACTCGAGTGCCTGGCTATGGATTCGGAATAGCCGTATCCGGAGGACGTGATAATCCACACTTTGCCTCTGGTGATCCCAGCATTGCCGTTAGCGACGTTTTGGCTTCTGGCCCAGCCGAGCGCCTCTTACAGTAAATACTTTACTCAATCACCCCCCACACAAACACTAATTCATCTTACTTTTTCCAAAAAATAGAGTAAACGACCGTATAATAACAGTGAACGGAATCTCTTTGCAAAATGTCGATTACGCAACTGCAGTTCAAGTACTGCGCGATTCCGGCGACACTGTGACCCTCGTAATTAAGCGGAGGACCATCCACCATCAACATAGCCATAGTGCCTCGTATTCGGGGCCTCCTTTAGCGGCCCTTAATGTAAATCCTGCCCTTCCACCCAAAATCACGCTAACGAAAAACTCAAAGAAAGAGGATTTCGGTATTGTCCTTGGTTGCAAGCTGTTCATCAAGGAAATCTCTTCGAAAGCACGCGACCAATTGCTCAACACCAATCAGGTGCTAGTCGAAGGCGATTTTATCACGAAAATCAACAACACGAACTGCAATGATTTGATGTCGTTGAAGGAAGCGAAGAAGATTATCGACAGCACTAAAGATAAACTTACGATTTCAATAGCCCGTGATTCTACTAGTTTTAATTCGAATGTTTCGCATCAAGCTCAAAGCTCCATCAGTACCACGGGTGCTGTAAACAGTTTCTATAAAGGGGATGATTTTCTTACGTCCGGCAATACGCAAAGTTATTCCAACCAGAATCTCTATGTGCAACCTCCGACTCGTAATCCGAATTTGAATTCGAGCAATGGTGGCTTTGATGAGAGCAAATTGAGCATTGATGGAACTGATGAGAAGAGTAATTTAGCACCGCGTGGTAGATCTCGAGGACCTTTATCCGAGGCCAATTTAACGCAATTGGATAATAGGAATAGTATGGGGAGTTATGGACGGGCTAAAGGAAGAGATGAACCACCACGACCTCCACCACCAAGAGCTGAAGATTACTACAGCACACGCAGACAAATATATGAAGACGATCCCATTATACAAAAATCCAAGCAACCAATGTAAGATTCTTCTAATAAATTCCTAACAGTTTTTAATAAATTTCTTCTAGACCTGATGCAAGATTCATAACATTCCTAAAAGAAGGCTCAGTAGGCATCCGCTTAACTGGTGGCAATTTCGCTGGAATCTTCGTAACAGCCGTCCAACCAGGAAGTCCTGCTTCTTTGCAGGGACTTCAACCTGGTGATAAGATCCTTAAAGTAAACGACATGGATATGACTGGAGTCACTCGCGAAGAAGCTGTGCTTTTCCTCTTGAGCTTACAAGATCGCATCGAATTAATCGTGCAATTTTGCAAGGAAGAATATGATGGAATTGTGGCCTCCCAAAAAGGCGATAGCTTCTACATTAAAACGCATTTCCATTACGAGAATCCGGCCAAAGGGGAAATGTCCTTCCGATCCGGCGATACCTTCCACGTTATCGACACTTTGTACAATGGAGTGGTCGGTTGTTGGCAAGTGTTTCGCATCGGACGCAACAATCAAGAAATTCAGAAAGGTATCATACCAAATAAATCGCGAGCTGAGGAATTGGCAACCGCTCAATTTAATGCTACCAAAAAAGAAATGTCGGCTAATGAGTCTAGAGGGAGTTTCTTCAAACGTAGACGCAGTACGAATCGACGTTCGAAAAGTTTGGGCAAAGAACATTGGGACGATATTCTATTCTCGGATACCGTATCGAAATTCCCCGCCTATGAAAGAGTACTACTCAAACATCCGGGTTTTACTCGCCCAGTCATCTTGTTTGGACCAATTGCTGACTTGGCTAGGGAAAAATTGCTGAAAGACTTTCCGGATAAATTTATATCACCACGTAAGTAACACAATCGCACCCTGTTAAGAAATATCTAAACATTTAATTGCAGAGTTGGATGCGACAGTAGAAGAAAATGCAAAAGCTCAGAAAAATTCAAACATCATCCGACTTTCAGCTATTCGCGATGTTATTTCGACTGGCAAACATGCCCTTTTGGACATAACACCAAATGCAGTGGAGCGCTTAATCTACGCGCAAATGTATCCAATCGTTGTATTTTTCAAAGCCGAAGCTAAAATTGTAATCAAACAATTGCGCCAAGGCCTGCCAAAATCTGCCCATAAAAGTTCCAAGAAACTTTTAGAACAATGCCAGAAATTGGACAAAGTCTGGAGTCACGTTTTCAGTTCTACGGTTACTTTGAATGATAATACCGATACGTGGTATCGAAAAGTACGCGATATAATTGATAAGCAACAAACTGGTGCGCTGTGGATGTCCGAGAGCAAGGTACTGTTTTCCATATTCTTCTGGTGATTGGGTACTTTAGAGCTTTTGGGAAACTATTATTTGTTTTTCAGCAGGAATTGGATCTATTTTCCGACATTTATTTCCCTGAACTTTTCCTCCAACCCAAATCCACCAATTCCTTGCCAAATCGCTATCGACCTTCGAGGAGTCGCGGTCGAAGAACACCACTTTCCATGTACAGTTCCCCACAATTTATTCATCGTACCTCTTTTGTGCCTACCTTCTCACCGATTGAGAGTTTCTCGCCGACTGCTAGTCAAAGTAGCTTGTACAGTACAAGTTACCAGAACAACGCTGGCGGCCAACCTCCATGTGCAAGTAGTTTTTGTCGTGGTGGCACTTTTAGTATTTGTGATAATCTCACTAATAACAATCATTTAACAATCATTGAGGAGAACTATGGAGAAATTTAATTCTTCTTCTTTAACTAAAACTCATTATTAACCAAATGCTTGTTTGTCTATGCGTTGATTATCGTTGTAGATATTTTGTGTATTGTCCTTGCTTCATCATTAATCTTCTTACAGCCTGAAGAATCCTTATCGGATGACTTCCTCTTCCCTATGTCGTCGTTGCGTTTATCTTACGCAAGTTCGCCAGAAAGCGATCTGGAGCACAGTCCAGGTCCTCCAGTATCGCCTGGTATTCTCACAAATCCAGGTCGCTTAACAAAAGCTAGTTCAGATCCGAGCGTGGTTATGCCAGACACTCCAACTGATGTCCTGCCACCGTACCAACCAAACTATGACTCTCGCTACGGCTTCAGTAACAATCACAGTCCACAACAGCAGCCAAATCTTGATGGTAGCAAAGATCCGAATTACACTCTATCAAATCAGGACATTCCATCGATGGAACAACAAACTTATGGGACCAAAAACGGAATATATTCTGGAGAAAATTACCAGAAACCCGATTATCCCAGCTTTAATTCGCCGGATAGAAGAAATGAGTTTAATGGTGATGGTCGTCATAAGCGACAAGTGAGTGGATTATATAATCATAGCAAAGGACATAGTTTGAGTGAGCAAAATCAGCAAGTTAAAGAAAGTGTTTATGGACAAGTTCCCGATCTACCACCAAGAGTGGATCGAGCGGCTAAACCAATTGGAATAGTTACAACACCTAGTAAAATACCTAACGGAAGATCAGCACATGAACGACTCTTTGGCACAAAGGCAAATCTGCAAAATGATATACCAACAGCTGAACAAAACGGCGTTGAAAATGGAAACACTAACAATATTAACAATAATAATAACAAAGCTAGTTCGCTGGATAGAAGCCAAAACTCAAAATCGGTAAGATATTTTTAAACTAGAAGAACAAACAATTTTAACTGAATTTACTTTAGGATTCCCTATCGAGTTACGATTCCTTCAACAAGCAATCAAACCCACGAATCGGTCCAAATGCACATGACGATCTAAAAACAACCCTATCAAAAATTGACCCAAACATTCCAAATAGTCCATCAAAATATGGTTCAGGACCAAGATGGGATCAGAATTCACATCGTCATGGTTCAAAGTTGGATTTAAAATATGGTCTACCTCAAACTGATCCGAATGTGGATAACAGTCCAAGGAACTCAAGGGAAATGGAGAAAGACAATGGAGTGATTATGGAGCGGGGTTCAGTTGAACGGGATATGTATAGGTCAGTATTGTGCATTTTGAAACAAAGTGTGGTACTTAAATATTTGTTTAGGTACAGCAGGTCACCAGCAAAGCAAAATAAGCCTCACATGGAAACCAAAACAGACTATGGAAAATACAGTAGAAACAACAATAGCTCTGCACTACCACCTCCAGAATACACGCGATCTTCACATCAGGACCTCCGCGAAGCACATCTAAGCATCCATCAGCAATCGCCCATCCGAAGTCCTCCGATGCACTACAATGGCTACAGCGATAACGGGAATGGCAACCATATTGCACCACCACCTCAAAACGGCAACTCGTATAAACCAATTCCACCTCCAAAGCCCAAGAATTATAAACCTCCATACAAACAGCAGCAGCCGCAGCAACCGCAACAACATCCACAGCAACCGAACTATTCGGATGAAGGAATGGTGCAACCACCTCCAGTTTACCAACATGGCAAAAGTCACAGCAATCCCGTGGATCATCGCACTCAGAACATTAATTTATCACCGCACCATAATTATTATTACAACACACCACCAACCAGTCACAATTATGGTTATGCACCTAATGGAGGTCACTACGATATGGCACCACCATATCAAGAATCACCACGAAGACATCCAAGTATCTCGTATGCAAGTCGCAGTGAAATCACACCGATAGCACACCAACACGAAAACCCGTACGGAATCGAGATGCATGGTGATATTTTGGATAGTCGACCGCCAGTGGTCGATCTGCAAGGATCCAGAGAACAACGTGGTTCAGCTTTCGAGCTATATCGTAAACCCGTTGGACATAACATGAGGTAGGAATGAAATTCTTCTTATAGTTGATTAAACAAAATTGTATGTACACTGGCTCTTCTTTGATGTATAGGATCCACTACATGTTGGATCTTTAGGGGTTGTGGTGGTGGTGACGGTATGATTCTTAGAATTTGATTGAACATTTTCTTTCTGTTTTGTCTTTTGCTCCATAACACACTTGAACAATTGTTGTTTTTTGTCATTCAAGGAGTTTAATGGAACAGCCAGCTTTTTATGGATCACAGCCTAACATTGCGCAAAAACTAAACCAATCATCCTCGATCGCTACTACTAATCACTCACCAAAAATAACCCCCAAACTAACCAAAACGCAATCGTTCAAACATCCAAAGAGCGACAGCGGCTTCAGTACGCCGAAACTGTTTCGCAAATTGTCCTTCAAAAGTAAGAGTCGCGAGGGCACGCCAAAGATGAACAAAAAACTCTCGCTACAACCGGCGGATCGTATCAATGAAAATCAGCCAGCTAATGGGCCCGATTTCAATCGCCAGGATTTTTCCCGACCCAGCAAACGGGATATCACTTCGGGTTTCGTTGATCATCGCGGTGCTCGCTTGGTCAATGAATATTGGGGCGTGTCGCTCGAAGTACCCGAAAATGCGATCCCGAACGGGGAACAAAAGGAGATTTATTTCGTTATCTCCGATCCGAGATTGTGCGATAATGCACCGCCATTGGATTTGGACAACGGTTCGTAATCCTTGCTAGTTTTTTTATTTTATTTTTGTGTTGTGTTTGGTGGCGGATTGGTTTTGTAGATCCCCAGTGTACATACCCCAAAAAATCGCAAACTAATATCCAATACTAATGTTGCTTGTTTGTTCGTTTAGGTGAAACGATGCTTTCGCCGTTAGTCATGTGTGGACCACAAGGTAACTTATTTAACACCCACTTTAAAATTCAAATTAAAAATATAATTTGATTGCATATTGCAGGTACTGAATTTCTGAAGCCTGTGATCCTCAATATTCCGCACTATGCCAACACATTACCAAGTCTGGGGATCAGTTTGAAAGCAACCGATTCCGAACAGGACATTTGCACTGATTGGGACAACATTTTACTGCCTAGCAATCATGCAGCAAATAGCGTTGCCGTTAAAGTAGATCATTTTTAAAAAACAAATTAACTATATTGCTCAAATTTCTTTTGTTTGAAAACCGAACAAGCCATTTTAATTGAATTTTGGACTGAATTTTAATTTTCTTGTATATATTTACAACTAACAATTATATTCGCTATTAAGTTTCTTTTTTAAACGTCTTTTTTGTGATCTGAATTTAGTTTTAAGTAAATGTTACTTAATTTAAGTATCTTGTTTTATATTATTATATATATTTTTGAATTGTAATCATTTGTAATTGTAATGCTCATCATTTTATAAATAAAAGAAATATTTTTACTGACCTTTTTTGAGTTGTAAATTTGCACGCACTCCACCATTAGAATTCATACTGACAACTGGCTCCACCTGGAATAAAAATAGAAAACTATTAAGAAGATTCCTTTACAAGTTGCATATTACTACAGATAGATGGAGATGGCAGTAAAAAATTTAAAATTTTGAAATAATCGTAATAGGGTTATCTAAGCTAACCAAAATATCATAATAAAATAGGAATAGAATAGATAGGAAGGATCGTGTTAATAATAAGTTACAACTGGTTTATAAATTAATGCATTTATTTCTTGTTTTGACACATAAAATTCAGAAATATATATTTATGAAATAATTTGTGTATATATTATACTTTATATATTATAACACACACACAATCCTATCTATATACTTACAATTAATCTGTCAACAGCATTCTTACATATTTTGAGATCACAAAATATATAATTCATAACAAATTTAACAATTTCTTTCCTTTTCGAAAAATAATTTCAAAGAAGAAACATGTCCAACTAAGATGTCTTTAGATATTTTGACGACGAAATTGTATTGCTTGCGAGATTAAAAACGAAATGGCAGTATTTTTGAATTTATTAATTGTTGTTTGTTTCTCCCAAAGACATTTTATTGACACGTTCCTTTTTTTTTTCTCGTGTGTGGAGGCTAAAAATAAGATTGGCAATCTTCGTAAGAGAGTGCCAGTCTTAGTAATAATGATAATAATAGAAATAAAAACCAAGATGAATATTTTTGTTAATTTGTGGAAATATTTTTTTTGTTTTTGAAATACTGAGAGAAAAGAAAACAAAAAAAAAACATTTAAAAATCAAACATATATCACATTATTTTCAACAAAAGAAAATATAAAAATATCTATATATTATTATATAAAATTAAAATCATAGAATATAACAAAAATAATCATGCAAAAAAGAACAAGGTAAAAATTATAATAATTTATTAATATACTGTACAATAGATTTCTATTTTACTTTCAAGCACACTGAAAAAATGGTTTTTGTATATTCAAATGTTTTCAACACTCTATTTTTATAATAATTGCATTTTTTTCTTCGTAAAATTATATAGTATAGTCAATTTCTTGATATGCGTCCAGCGCATTTTCACATTTATATAATCTATATATTTATATATACAAAATTTGTTTGATTGTGTCTTCGATACCTGAGTTAGAAAAATCCCAAAAGTTTTGGTCGTTTTTTCCCAAAATGAACAAAAAATTAAAAGAATCAAAAAGATGCAACTATATATTGTCTCTTTCAAATAAAAAAACAAAACAAACGTCATTTAAACTGCATTCACTCTCATTAAAACTCTTATATATTCATAATATATAATATTAAGATTACATGTTTTCTTTGATGCTTTGCACCTAAATTTGTACTTTTATTCGTATATTTGATAGAAAAACTCTCTTTCTCGCGCTCGCTCTCTCAATCTTTATACTTTTACCATAACACAACAATTTTTTTTTGTCTTTTGCCAAAATAAAAACGAAACTATAACAAGAAACCGACGAATCATTTCGTTTCGACAGAAAAACCTATCTACAGAAAAATTTATAGAGTCAACAAAGTAAAAGTCTCTCTCTTCGTCTTGCTTGCTAATGTACAAAAGCAATTTGTTCCGAAAAAATTTCAATTCAATCCAAGTGCGTTGTTTTTCCGAAAGTTTCTTCTTCTTCTCTTCTCCTCCTAATCTTCTTACTGTGTACGCATTTGGTTTCCTCCTCTTATAGATAAATAGATAAGATAGTACGATATACCTCTCTGGTTTTTTTGTTTGTATGTATTATTTACAAATAAATTGAATGATTCTATCTGGACACCTTGGAGATTATTGTAAAATAAATTTCTACAATTACGAATCCAAGGTGACTAGAAAATCGCTGCAGGTAGACTCACTCGAAACAGAAGATAACATAAATAATAAAATTATCGAAAATGTCCAAGCGACATTCGCAAAATCGATCATCATTCGCCGGGCGCCGTTTGGATTATTGCTTTTTGTTCGGCATCTTCTAAACTGGCAATTACACTTGTTTGTTGTTGCAGTTGCTGCTGCTTTTTATCAACTTGTTCGTTTGTCGCTTTGATAATGGAAGAACTGACATCGACTTTCGTCGCACACTCACTGTCATTCTCCACCTCGTCGTTATTGTTCTCATTGAGTTCGTTTAATAATTTGTTGTTCTGTTGTTCGAGCAACAATATTTTCACGTCTTTTTCCCGCAAAGCGCGCTCATGTTGCATCGACAGTTGGCGCAACAACTCCAAAGCCCGATCCCGAATACAACTATCCCCCACCTCTCGCAGAACCTCCTCGATCTTCGACAACTCCACCGCTGACTTGTCCGAAGTCTCCGAGGCCGAATCCTCGGTGTCGGTCGATAACTCGAAATCGGCAAACTTAACGACCGACACACTCGAGTCGACCTTCTCCTCTGACTCGTCGTCCAACTCCACCTTAACTTCGACATTTTCCTGCTTGATTGTCGGCGAAACTGGCTCGTTTTTAATTTCTGGCACCGTAGTCGAACTAACACTATCTTGCTGCTTGAATTGATGGTGCTTGCCATAGTGATGATGCTTTTTTGGTGTCGTCGGCAGCGCCAAAGCCACATTCGGCTGGTAACTCCTCTCAAATCGTTCAGTCTCCGATTGCAGAACCACCTTTTCAGGATTCTGCAAAAGTGGCGGATCTGCATATCGTGTGATAATTCCCAAAGCATTCGCTTGCCGAATTTTCGACTCCTTGATACTCTGTGCTACTGGCTTAAACGCGCTCAAATAACGATTGCAATTCGTGAATTCTGGAAGGTACTGTTGCAGGTAGTTTTGCTCGATATTCGCACAAATCTGCTGAATGTTCATGTTCATGTACGACATGTTTAAGTTCAGCAGTTCGTCGAGCTTTTGCTTTTTCAATGGCAGTTCACGTTCCTTTAAAATTTCGCTGGCTAAAATCTGCAAACACAAATAAACAAACACATGAGTCAATGATTCGCAAAAAATGCTAGTGGCTCTCTGTAAGACAACACCGTTCTGTGGGCAACTTATAGACTTTTTGAAAAAGCAATTACACAAATAGATTCTCAAGATGCAATTTAAGCTGGTTTAACCCAACACCGCAAGTAAAGTGCCTTCTCCTATTTCCCCCATAATAAATACAAATGGGTTTAAATTACAAATTTTTGCACAAAAAATAAATTGCCACGAAAAAATGTTTGCGCCATTTCCGTCGTCTTTCAACCTTTCACACGAAAAAAGTGCGCAATTTAAGTAAATAAAGTAATTAAATCGAAACTTGGACTGTTATCACACACATACAACAAACGAAGCGTGTTATCACATCGAAAACGCATTTTGTTTATTTACCCAAGTTGCAAACTTTGAACCTCTAGTTCTCGAATTGGAAAACAAAGAGAGGTCGATAGAGAGCAGAGCGGAAAAGCGAGAAAACAGAATGACGTAGGCGGTGGGGTTGGTTCGGGGTGTGGAATCCCCCGTCTGGATCCCGACTAGCCATAATAACATCACAGCCGCCTCCGCAGTGCGTTAGCAAAAGGGCGCAAGCGCATCTTGCACGCATTTCCCACACAAAAAAAATCAAAAACCAAAAACAACGATAAATAAACAAAAGAAATTGCTATACGCATCTAGAACCGCTTATTAATCATCTTTGCTAGAGAGAAGTTCAGTGTTTTAACACTAAATCTAAAACAATGCGTGCTTAATGTAGAGGAAATATTTTCCCTATATAAGGGTTGCGCTTAATGACTATAGCCTTGTATTGCTTGCTTCTTTCTAGCTCTATGTTAATTTATTTTCAAAATGGAATTGAAAATATACTGCTTAATCCAATTTGAATAAAATCAGGATTCCAATTATAGAGCGTCGAGTGACGTCATATCTCGTGTTCTTTTTAGAACGTTTCAACCCCTATTATATATTTTTTTTCGAAAGTAAAGCTCAAAGTGTAGGTATGTGTGTGTATGTATATTGCGTTGCAAAACGAATCGAGGGCAAACACGCGCGCTGTCGTCGTCGTCGTCGTCTCTTCACAATGAATGTCGAGTTTGCCTTCCGTTTTACCTTCCCCGCATACACCCCACCTGGATGGGACATTTCTCTTTCACCCACCATTCACCATTATACAGTAGGAATCCTAATTGAATTAAATTAAATCGAGAAAAAAATGATACGAATACGAAGAAGATGCAAAGAGAGAGGAGGAAATGATCCTAGACACGTCCGACCGTCTGTAGGGATGGCTGGGTATGAATGGAGATGTAGACACGCACCCTCCGTCGACGCCATCCTGAAAAGTGCGGGGGCGGCGAGAGCAAAAAGTGCGTAGAAGGAAGTCTGGGACGAAGGGAATCGATCCGACAATGTCTGCTGTCGTTTACTCTCTTCTCTCTGTTGCAAATTCCAGTTTTAGCAAATCGAAAGAGATGCGTAGTATGTAATACAAGCAAACAAGGCCATTAGACACAAGCTTTCCTTACCTATTTGATTTTCATCTCAAAGCTTTTCTACATCATAATTTTATACTATTCATTCCCTATTTGGGCAAATTAATTCCTTTTTCCCCACAAAGTAATTGTCCCTTTTGTGGTAGACTTGTCAACCCCACGCGACTTGGTGCGTGCTGCACCCCGGCCAATAACAACAAGCAACAACAAACAAAAAATTCACCCAAAGAAGTTTTTTCCTTCTCCGGTCCCCATCAACAATGCAATCGCTTTAAGAGCTATTAACGAAATTAACACAAGAAAAAACCGAGCAAAGGGAGAAAGAAAAAAAGCTAAAGGGTTATATGCGTATAATAAATATAAATATAAAATATGTAGGTCATAAAAAGGATTGTAAAAAATCTTGTTCCTATCTGTTCAAAGCCAAACGCACACAAAGAAGCCTTGGAGGAAGAAAAAAAAGGTCAGAAAGTAAGTTAGCAGGGGAACCCCCTTCATTGGAAAGCAAAAGAGAGATGTAACAAAGAGAAACACGGAGGGAAGGAATCAACTACCCCTATCGAAAAAGTGGAACTCGTTGAAGGCAATAGTGATTTATCTTCTCGCTTTCGCAGTTGATGGAACTTATCCTTACAGAGGACCGGTAAGGCTTAATGTGTTGTGGTAGTCGTCCAAAAAACCTCAATTTTCCTATGCAATCTACTTAATTGAAAATATGCGAACACATACGAGATGGGGGTGTAATAAAGCGGACATAAATCGAGCAGAATAAAGTCTCCCGTAAATCTTTCAATGTATATAGAACACAGGGAAAAAGTACGACGAGAGGCAGGAAGTAGAAGAGAAAAAAGCGAGGCATATATTGAGCCCCATTGAGAGCAGAGCGCGACCCCCCTTCGTCAATAAAATGATAGCCAAAGGAAAAGTCGTAATGGCAGTGGCAAAACCCATTGTGGAAAAAGACTGTTTGCTTTTTTACGACCATCCCCCCGTCGATTTTCCAAATCTAGTATTCAAGAAAGAGGATAAAGATTTTTTAACGTTATTATTATGTTCTAAAAAATTTTGGTTTGTCAGTCAAAAATGTTATGAAAGTTTTGCAAGTAAGACTTAGGACTTTAAAGAGTATTCAGTTATTTTGATATGAAGCAGCCGGGATGAAAGGAAGTTTGTATAGAATTTATGATGTAAGGAGAGTTGAAGAAAAAGAAAAAGTCTCCCCTTATAGAAATTAAATTCAATGCAATTTTTGGTTGTGTAGATTTAAATTTAACTCGCTCGCCTCTTGCAATTTATATTCAATAAGCCTTATAATACCTGTCCTATTACAAAACACACATACGTGTTGCTGTAGCTGCAGGGTAAAAATTCTATAGAATAGGATTTGCACACACAAGTGAAAAAATCTAAATATAGAGGAGAAGAGAGAAGGGGAGTTGCGAAGCTTTTTCCATTTGAATTCGTAAAATAAAACCACTCGCAGGGCAGATTATCCCAAATCAAGTTCTAAATCACATGCATATCTTATTTCAGCATGGCAGGCAGACATGGAATGGGGTGTTTGTTTTTCAATATGTTTAGATGGAAGGGTGAAGAAGACGGTGATGGCCAAGTGCGAGTGGTCTAGATCTGGTCTATAGAAGAACAAAGGCTAGTGTAATAGAGAAATTCCAAACGCCGTTTGCCTTTGTTAAGTTAGTAAGTGTGTTTAGCCGTTAATAATTAAGGTTTTGTAAACACTTTAAAAGGTGCACAAAGGGTTAGTCGGACAATGAATCCTAGAGATGAAATTTATTATTGGCGCGAGGAGTTCTTTGAACTATTTCAAAAACCTACTACACCTACACTACTTTCAATATTTCTAAATGTTAAAAAAGATGAACCTTGTCGGTTTGTAGGAGAGTAATTATTCAATTAGCTACTCGAAACCCACAATAATATATTATTACCAGCGATAGTACATTTCAGTGCATTCGAGGCCATCTTGATGATCATTTATGCAGCCGCGCTATGCACTTTGTTGCATAGAGCGAAAGAATCAAAAAGAATTGTCGTACAGATTCAAGGACGGCTGTTTTTTTTTGTTCAACAATGGGAAAATAGTAAACACATATCACATCAAAACTAATTAAATTCAGGAATTGTTCGACGATGTGATGATGAGAGTGCTATGTAAACTTTTATTTTTAAAACAAAAACAAACGAGTATTCTATTAATGAAATATGTACTGATAATTAGTGGTTTTTATCAGCTTAAAGCTTGGAGCCATTAGAGATAAAATAGATGTAATGAGAAATTCATAATAATATATAGTTTACGAGACAATAACACAAAAAAAATTAACTGAAA
Organism: Cryptophagus acutangulus; assembly: GCA_963556235.1. Taxonomy (NCBI): domain Eukaryota; kingdom Metazoa; phylum Arthropoda; class Insecta; order Coleoptera; family Cryptophagidae; genus Cryptophagus; species Cryptophagus acutangulus. Next base: position 600,908 of record OY744568.1, on the reverse strand, counting down.
AGGTTATCAAGAGAAGAGTATTTATTTTTAGATAATAAATTGTTTATCATGCAGACGACCAACTTGGTAATTAGATATCGATTAATGAAGTACACCAAGAAATTCATATTTTCCCAAAAAAGAAAAGCAACAATAGAATATAGCAATAATAAAAAACGTAACTGTTTGTATGAAATGCATGCGACAGGAAATTCATTGTAAATGCAATTGACATCGCTTGCAGTAGTAGTGCTTCGCAACGAATTATTATTAAAAAACAAGCCGTCCAAACAAAAGAAAAGAGTAACAGTTGTCCAGATGTTTAGTCCTGTCATAATCTCTAACCAACCCCCTTGATGCCGAATGTAATAAATCACAATCAGCACCCGCATATACGACGACGATGATCGTCGTCTGCTCTATGCGTGCCTGCGTGTGAGTAAAAGTCGAATCGTCAAATTGGCCCCGATTGTATTTTGTGCGTATAAAGAGAGAGAGGCTTGCGGGCGTCGAGACGGCCGCCGGTGGCGTCTGGCAAGGCAAAAGCAGGTCTCGATCAATAGTCGTCGGCGCGTCACCCCCGGTAGCTGGGTCATGTATAAACTAGTTCTGGTTTAAAAGGTAGATTCGACTACTATGTCAGTCAGTCCTCCAGGATTTTACTCTTTTTTTCGTCGCCCGATCAAAATTAACACGAATTTCTTTTAGAAAGTCCAATACATCATTTTCGTTCAATATGAGGGATATATTATAGAAGATTAAAACGGGTGGCGCGTGGAGCACGAGATGCACGTTTCGATATATAAAACATTTTGCCCATAAACCAAAAAAGAAAAGCACATTCGAAAAACATTAATAATAACTGTACAATGCATAATATAATCTAACTGAACACAATCGCGGCTTCGACTTTATTTTATACAAGAAAATCATGTCCTGCTTTTATGATCTTGGGCATGTGGTTTTTGTATATGCAACACCCTGTTCCATACTCATATGACGAGTGAGTGTCAATCAGTTTTTTTTTTTATTCTTGATGCAACTGATTTGTATGCATTGCAGCAGGATATATGTGGTGTGGTGTGACAAAAAACATGTAAGACTCTGCATAACAAATGTTTCGGCTCGGAAACTATTTCACTTTGAAGACAAACCACACCGCATTTTTCCTTTATCAATTTATCATATGCAAAATAAAGTGTCCTGCCTAGACATTGATAAAATAATCAAAATTGATAATCACCATGAGTTTTAATGATGGCAACAAGTGTGTCTCATTTTAATCTTGAGTAGATGTGCAATAAATAAATTGTATTTTTTAAAAAATTGCAATCATAAATTATGAGATATTTCAGCATAAGATACTTTCAGCAGTGTATAACTGAAAATCATGTCTCTCGAGAGGGACATCAACACATGCTCTTTGTAATATAGCGAGAGGCAAGCTTAATTTTGCTTTTACACTTTATAGAACACAGAACGAGGGGTGGGTGATGGCAACATTTTCCAAACAACTAGAATTTATAATAAGTGCGAAAGCCATTTACGACCCGAGCACACCTATTTTCTAAACATCATAAACACGCACATGACCTGAAAGAATCATCAAATCAGATTTCAGGACGAAAACCCCATAAAGCGAAGCATTTTTTAAAATAATATTATGTTGTATGTAATATATAAAGACCAAATACTGTGTTCCTCACTTTCTTAATTCCAGTAGCAAGTTCAGTTTGCAAAACTGCATAATATAAATGTACCGTTCAGATGTGGATGCAATTTGAAAATTGTTCCTTTTGTGTTTCGATTCTATATGGTTAATTTATGCTGCAATATAATGTTTCCGGCATTTGTGCAGGAGGAGAGAAGAGTGAAAAGAGATCTTGGGCCACAACAACAACAACACTATCATCATTTATTACCCACCACAAGAGAAGAAGTGTAGTAGTAGTAGTATAGATAGAAGACATTGCAACTACCGGATACTTAAACTCGCCTTCAGAGGACGTTCACACCAGAGTCCAGTGGTGTATGTGCACCACTCCTCCTACACCACCAAGCTCTGCACTTCTTCTTCTTCTTCGTCTTCACCGCCTGGTTTCCAAAGTATACCTCTATACAAGTATACAGGTTGACAGCTTGTAGACTTCTTGTAGACGAATGAACTTGAGTAGACTTGGATTCAACAGTGCAATGAACCTTGCTGCCTCCTACAGGTCTGCACAAACAATTTCTACCAGCATACAAACTACTACTACTACAGGTATACATAAGAAGAAATATTTGTGATTCTCTTCTTTGTCCAACGGAAACTAGAAATTCCATTTCGATTTTTGAGGGTAAATAAATGATGATTGAGTGTGATGTGGTGGTGACCCTTTAGATATTATTTTTGTGGTCAGTTGCATTTCTCAGGACCCCGCTCTACTCTACTCCTCCTAGATCCTGTCATTCAAGCACCCCACAGGCTCTTTATTACCGTAATTAATGTTTCGGAGAAAAGGTATTTTGCATAAATGGATCTCGTGTAAAGAAGACGAGGGGTCATGTTTATTACTGTGACTAATTTTTTTTCATCACAAATAAAGGAAACTGTCCATCAAATGCATATGTGTATGTGTGTGTTTCTGATGGACAAATAACAGTTTTGCATTTGTATTATTTACTTTTTTCAACTGTCGCAGCACAGCGAACCAAAAGGGTTGCAAAGGGTTCCCAAAAATACACATCTTTGTAGAATAATAATGTAAATTTAAATGTGGTGTGCTAATTAATAAACACATGCATGCGCTGGCAACATTATTTGATAATTTCTGGCGTGCAAAATTTATGTATTCATGATTTGCTAGATGCACCGAAAATGTTGGTATTGCACCTGTGCTTTTGTGGCCACTACACACTAACTACTATGTGTATTTTCGTTAAGAACGCAATGATTAAGAGCGTTGTGATTAAATTTAATGGTTGAAAAACAAGTCTGTGATGATGTTTCATACGTTTCTCCTCTACACTATACAAACTACCTACTCTAATGCAATGCAAAACGCTTACAAACAAAGAGACTTATTTATATAAATATATATATAAGACAAGTAGCACATGTTTCTCTCTGCGCTTCGTCGACAAACAGAGCACCACGAGGTTGCAAAACAAACCCAACCACCACCATCACCACTTGGTTATTTTTGGGCAAGCTGCACCAACATTATACAGGGCCAAAGACAAACCAACTGATATGATTACGAGTTACGACAAATCACACACAGAAATCTAAACGAACGCAATTATCCCAAAATAATTCGGAAGGTATGTGCCCTGTATAAATGCGAGAATACCGATGAAACATAGCTTATTTATAATTATCTCTCATACAAAGTAGTTCCATGCACACACACACATACACACTCTAATTTAATACAAATTTTAAATCATCATTATAGGAGATGAAGAATTTCGTAACGCAATGTTTGTTTATAATAAAACCATCGTTGTAGATGATGATTTTTTTTGTTGTGTTGTTACACTTACGAAACATCCTGTATATTAATGTTTTATTATTTCTGTAGCTAAATTAGCTCAAATACAGTTATAGAAGACTTTTGAAAATTACAGTGTAAAATGCAATGAAGATTAAATTGGAAACGATGATTTATTACGTCTATACATGCATTCCATCATCATCATCAATAGAATACAGTTTAATTTTGCCCATTGTTATACGGTAGTGATAGGTAATGCATTATCGACTCCAACATTATCTAATCTGCTTTCTGGAAGAACACTTCAAAGTCAGCAGACAACAAGCACACTTGTTGAATTCCTAATTGCATTATCTAATGCAGGCAAATTTAGAGAAAATTCAGACTACTCCAAAATAGGAAAACTTCCTCAAAAATTAAACAAAAAGAAACTGATTCTAAAATCTCAACCCAAAAAATTGAACTCCTATGAAAGAGTCTTTAAAGAAACTTTCTTTTAGCAATCTTAGAGGAGCAATTGGCAAGAAGAACTTTGCCTAGAAAACATTCCCAAGGAACTCTTCCAACACCCTTGGGAGATCTTTAAAATTGTCGTACTAATTTAAATAAAATATTAACCACTAATACGATTTCTCATCTCCAAAATGGTACTTTGATAACTAGAAATTCCTCAATGGATGCAAAATTAAGTAGTCAGTAAAATATATGTTGTTGTATTTGTGTCGTGTCTCTTATAAGCTGTACTCTGTGTGAGAGTTTAATGTGCTCGAAAACAATGTGTAAACTGTTAGAATGTAAGCATGTAGGCGTAATAGAATCACTTTGGCAGAGAGATCTGGCTCTCTGTGTATACGGCCAGGCCAACCAAGCCAAGCCAAAGAAGAAGAGAGTCTGTTTTGTATTATTATTAAAGCTCTTTGCATCATTTTTTCTCTTTTCTCTTAGAAAAATGTCGTTATTGGAATGCCATGGCCTCTTTTTCAATTCGATTAGTAATAGCAGTATTTTTAAAAGCGAAAATTGAAAACTACTCGCCACTTGCCAAAATCCTAACTAACTAACTAAACATTTCCTTGCTTCCACGAATTTCTCAACAAGTTATGTGACACCGAGCAAGGTTATTGGAGCAATCCCGAATTCCATCATAAAATGTGTATATAATTTAAGAGTGTGGTGCCTTGATCGGTTCGACTACTTTGATGTTCACTTGTCTTCTCTCTAAATATACTATATAATATTTGCGTTGTGGGTAAATATGGCGCCACCCGGATTAATCTGCAAAACAACTTGACTTGTTTTTTCTCAATAATGTAAATAAGCTCCTGTTTATATAGGGGATTAGTTAATAAGATCTCTTTGGAAATGTCCTTTTTAGATCTATTGGAAAAAGATGAAAAAACATCAAGAATTCGAAAGATTTTGTTTACGTAAAAATGCTGCTTTGGAAATTGGCCAACAAATTTTGGCTAAGCACATAAGTAAGAAGTACTATACTCATTTCCATACTTGAAGCACACTTATATACACATTTTTTCTTCAAATTCTTTTTGCACATATTTATAGGCAGCATGAATAATGGCAAGATTTCTCCGTTTTTTTCCAATTTTTTTTTCCGAAAAAAAAAAACGGTGTAAAAACAATTCTATGCATCATATATGAACACGACATATCGGCCATTGTCTATTTCTATTGAAATCCTGCTATACTAGACATGGTTCAAGGTCACCTTCTTTTGCGGCCTCTGCTTTAACAAACAACAGAGTAAAAGCTTCAATAATATTCCACTTTTATATTTTTGCCTCTCCAAATATATTTCCAAAGAGCCAAAGTAGGAAGTTCCCAATAGCACAATAAATTTGCTTTCCTCCTTCTTGCTTTACCCGGTCAAATTACGTCATTGATTTTTAACACGCTGCATACTATAAAAATTATGCGAGAATAATAACAGTCTATTAATTTTTACTGAGAGAGAAGAGATATTATAAAATCAATAATTTCATTTCGTGCTTAGTTTATGGTGTGTGTGTGTGATGGTGGTGTCTATTTTTAATATATTCATGCCTATACGGTTATCGGTTTATTATTATTATTATTATTATTATTATTATTATTATTAATAGTGAGTCGATCAAGTCTCAGCAGGAATAAAAAGCGAGATAAAAAGATTTAGTCAAGTCAAGAATTAAATTGTAAATAAAAAGTTAGATAAAGAAGCAGTTCGCAAAACTGTAACACCTCATGCAATACATATTTGCTGAATGGACCTTATTGAGCTAGGATAAAATCTTCAAACTAAATCAAATATACAATAAGCATTATTCCTTAGAATAGATGGAAATCTGCCGAGTATTACAAAAAAGCTGAGAGAAAAATACAAAATAATAAAACCTTTCAATATTGAGCTGGGAAATTTGTAGTAGCCGCAGCATAGAAGTATTCGGGGAATCCCCGAATACTATAAAGAGCCTAAAAGAGTCTGTCGAGTAAAGGAGTTTCGTAAAAGTCTCAAACAGTCCAAAAATGTCTCTCAAGTCATCGGAAATGTCTTAAAGAATCTCAAAAATCCTACAAAAACCTACCAAAAATTCGATAAAGCAAATATCTCCTCTAAAGAAAACCTGCCGATAGTTTCTTCACGTAGAAAAAAGGTAAACACAATAAAAACAAACATGATAGGCGGTTGTGTTGCAAGTGTAATGTCATTGCTGCAAAACTATGTTATAAGTTGGCGTGTTTGTTGTGTGTTGCACTTGCGAAACAACTCGAGTCGAGGCCGACACACACAATAATAATATCTAATTTATACAGGGTGATTCAGATTTGGGATTCATCAATACACACACCCTGTAGATGAAATGTAGCGTATTGCGGTTATTAGAATATAAAATATATACCGAAAAGATACGGATGAGTTCCTCGAGCGAACGAGTGAGCCTGTGGGCGCAACAAACTCTCAATAATAAACGAAGTACTACTACATTGTAGAAAAGTATGATGATGGAATGCATGCGTAATAATGTTATGATGATGTTATTGCTCCTCCAAATACACAAATAGAAAATCAAAATCAAGCATCAGCAGCAGTGCGTAATTTCAAATAGACTCAACAAAATTGCACTCGCATTCATAATATTAATTTGATACATACAACATAATATTATTTCATTTGTAAAATGTGTTTAAATGTATGACGAAATCATATTTTCTATTTTGACAGCAAATTTATTTTTATAGGTCAATTCCAAATATAACAATAAACATTCACGCTATCGTCTAAATACGCGCTTTTTTATCGGGGTCCTGAAACCCAAACAGTGCATATGTATATGCAATGCAAATTAAAAACAAAACAATGATACCTAACTAACACTAGCAAGAAACGTTAGAAAAAAATAATAAACCTAAAGGAATTGCAATTAAATTTGAAATAGCTTGTATTTATTTATATGTTGTGCAGAAATATTTTCGTCTGTGCCAATGTTCAGTCAAATTTGAGTTATGTTATGTGACTGTTTTAGCTTCCCAACCAAACACTTCTACTTATACAAGAGCTAATTAAATAAATCCACTAGTTGGAAACTATTTTTACCTTTACTAGAACATGTGCGTATACACAAGACTCCTAACAAATATATTTACAAGCGTTTTGCAATAATATGCACCCTGTATAAAGACCGCTATTTATTATGACTTTTAATTATATAATACCGAGTGCTCTTTGCCAAATGACGTCACATTCGTTTGTTCAATTCAAAACTAATTTGTTTATATATAAATTTTGCATTTCTAGAGCATAGAGGTGCAAATTGCAATGATTCGATACCAAACTAAATAGTTTTTTTAAACTCTTTTAATATTTTCTAAAAATTAATTTGAATATGAACAACACAAAGTGGCCTTTGCCAAATGACGTCAGTGACTGATATTTTTCGTATTCCTCACCGAAACCGAATAATTTATTTATTTTTAACATTTTTTCGTGGTGTCTTTTATTTTTCAGCTAAACTCTCAACTAGATCTTCCATATAAACCAGTTGAACAAGTTCAGTTTCATTTTGAACCCGATATCTAGTCGATTAACATAACAGCTTAAAGCCTGCTTATATAATAATCACCAATCAATAGAATTATCCCCTCGATAACTGTCATAGGGAACAAACAACAGAAGGTGTTGTAATCGAGAGAGCCACAGCAGAATAGTACAGTAAAAATGAGAAAAACAAATTCCATCATCCATACCTGCTTCCTTTTGACAACCGTTTCAATGGCAGGTGGAGGAGGAGGCGCTGGGAAAGGTAACTTTCCTTCATACTGTTCTCGCATCTCATCCAAACACTTTTCTCCTTGCTCAAAATCCACCTGATCCTTGGGCACCCGCAAATAACACCGCCACTTGGTCGAATCAAAGCCCCAATGCACCGTTCGATTCTCCAGATGGTTATGCACATGACAAACAAACTGTTGGGGCGAAAAGCCACACTGGCAATCCATGCATTCGATGCACGCTGCATTCTTGGCCAGATACATTTCCGGGTAGCAAATACCCCTCGACTTTCCAAAACACTCGTGATAGATGCTGAACGAGATGGCACCCTTTCGCACCGCGTTTCGTATCGGTGCCAAATTCTGTCCGTACAAAAGTGCACTGCACAATCGTTCCGCATCCGTTTTCGTAATCAATCCACAACTCGGTGCCGAACTGGGCAAAATCCGATGGCTCTTCAGCACGGTCAATTGTTCCGGGGTACATCGAGAACAGTAGATCTGCAATCGATCGCACTCCTGATTGATCTGATTCAAACTGAACACCCTCAGCACCGAGTTCAACACTTGCGGTAAACATAATCGCTTCTCGCCGCCGACCACAAAACACGAAATGCACTCACCCTCCAATACGGTTTCGCTGCGTTCACTGCAACTCGTATCGGGGGTGGTCAGGATGGGGACCTGCTGCACCGGGAACGGAGGTGCCGCCACAAATTCATCCTCTTTCAATTCCGGCGACGGCAATTCATTCTTTGTCGTCGCCGATTGCACCAGTGCCAAGCCAGGACCTTGCAAACTTTTCGTTGCACTGTGCTGATAATTTTTCAGCACATTTTTCAAATGTGGTGTTACTTCCATCATTTTGATCGCTCCTTCAAAAGTCTTCCTCTTCTATAATATTGGTTTATATTTTTTCGGGTTTTGCTAAAGCACTATTAAACATTGCTTTGAATGAAACTGGTTTGCCGCTCTCCTTTCGCAACAACACCGAGACTGCTCCTAGCTCCTTCACCACTTGTAACAAAACGCCACACACACCACTGCGTCGCTCATGTCTGACTGAGTTCGAAAATCGAGTGTAGTGCGAGGAGGAAAGCAGCGACCGCGGTAGCGGCACCCAACAACAACGTCGACGTCTCGACTATTTTGCAGACGTGCTCGACGCATGCGTCCTCCTCATCATTGCAATAACAAAACGAGACACAGTCACTTTTCCACACTTGATTTTCCACTGATACTGAACAATTTCGATAGGAGATTGCCGAAAATCACACACTACTCAGCTTCAGCTATGGGGTGACGTTTTGGGTGATGAGGTATGTTGTTTTGAAGCCTACAGCCATGGCGCAGACGGTATCGGCAACGCTCTCCGTGGAAAGTCTAGCCAGAGCCCCGCAATGCCCCGCTCTACCGCACAGACACTCTAGCTGTCACGTGACCGACCTTCCCGTCAAAATAGGCGACGTGCTTTCGAAACGCTCTCGAGGGGGGGCCGTGCGGCAAAGGGGGGACTTTGCCGAGCGAGGCTCAGGCTAGCTTGGCTTGGAGTGGAGATGTTGCTTGCACACACAAACACCGACACAAAACAGTAGCGTAACAAGCCCACCAAACCGTTCAAACACTATCCAAACTAAACACACGTGTGGTTCGAATTGGGTAGCAAAAAAAATGCCAAGCGATTTTACGATAATAGTGTGTTTACAAGAGGAACGCGTTGTAAACAGGGTTGTGCTCGCGCGTTGCAATTTGCATTTAAATGCAAAAATTTGATGCGATCAGGAAAAGGAAATTGTTTTCCTTTTCTTAATGAAAGTCGTTTAGCCAAAGTTTAACTTTTCGATTACAATGTTTGTTATCTTTATGAATGTGCGGAATATTATTAGCAACTATACACATTAGATAACCCAAACAAATTCCGAGAAATATAACAAATTTAGTTGTAGACCAAACAACGCGATTTTAAAAACAAATTTTTAAAAACTCACCTCGGACAATCAAGCATTTGCATTCGCAGAGGCATGGTGGCACCAATTCAGCAAAATCTGGAACCAATTAAAACGAAATTAAATATTGTACATAAAGTAATTAAATAAAATACGAAAAGCTATTAATATCTGTTACAAGACATTAAAAAACACTCCATGAAGGAAATACAGAATAAAATTATTCAATAAAAAAGTTAATTTACAATTTTTCTGGTGGCGCCAAGACCCGTTGAAAGTCTAGAGGCCACGGATGTACCCATATATTAAATTGAATTTGGCAACATTTTCCATTTTAATTAACTGTTAATTTATTTATTTTATCATTAGTAAAAATATGTTATACGTGGCATTGCTTTTTACTTGATTGAAATAGGTATATGCGTGACAATCAATCGAATTGTAATTTGTAATCCTACTACTATTACCTTCCTAATAGTAACTAGTACAAGTTATAGTAAACAAAGAAAGGTAATTGCGATGAGCTACTATTAAATTTGCCTACTTTTAAAATGTATGGCCGAAATAGCTCAGTTGGGAGAGCGTTAGACTGAAGATCTAAAGGTCCCTGGTTCGATCCCTGGTTTCGGCATATCCTTTTTGCCGAATGATTAATTCATTCACAAATTTTTTAAATTAATGATTTGTTATTGTTCAAGCCTTAAAGAACTGAAAACGTTTAAATCTCGAGTAATATTTTATAAAACTGGCTCGGCAAATGGATGTGAATGTTTAAACTAAATTTTCAGCGCCTGCTAGAAGACAAAACGTAACTTAGCGTCAATATAAAATACAGATAACTGTAATTTGAAAGAACTACTGTTCATATAATTCTCTCAAAATCTACTAAAACCGTAAAATCACTAGAAAGTTATGTAGTGACTTTAGAGAATCGTTAATTTGTACGATCAAATATAAAAATAGTCAACATTTAAACGGGGGAATCACTCATAGATCCAACTTCGCTGTTCGAAAGCAGTTTCATCTATTGGATAAAATACAAACTATCATATACTTTAGATCCCACAATAGATGGCGCTGTTAATCAATAAGCATACTATTCTATTAAGTTAAATACTCGAAAAATATCACTTTTAAATAGAAATAGCAATCTTAAGCACATAAATCATCATATGTATGATTAATTTTGAATGAATAAGCGCTAATAAAAATCAAAAATTCCAAAAGTTAGAAGCATATGTCATATGGTCTACGAACCATTATCTAAAACGCACACGAACCTCCATTTTATCAACAACGGCACGATGAACTCAAACAAGTGTTTTGTCAATAATTGTAGAAATAAAATGGGAATAATGTTACCCCAAGAAGAATCAAGTAAAAAGGCATTCCTGGATAAGCTACAAATAAAGCCAGAGGAAGGGACCATTAGTAAATTCGTCTGTTTGGCACATTTCAAGCAAATCGAACCAGCGGCGGAGACGCCGAAAGGTTAGTTAATATGAACATTCTAAGTAAATCCGAATAGGTTAAATAATAAGTTGTGTGCTTTTTAGTTGCATCACAACCAGCTGTAGTTCCAATAAAAAATAAAATCGAAGAAGAAGGTAACTATTGCCTTTTGAAATAGTTATTAAATAGCTTAATTATTATTTTATTTACTAGATGCAACTCCACAATGCAGGATATGTTTATCAGAAAAGAATATTGATCATTTGCTCTCGGATGAATTAGATCCACTCGCAACATCCAACAATTATTTTTCAATTGCATCTGCAATCGAATTTTGCTTAAATATTAAGCTAAAGGTAGCTATTTTGACCAAATCAAATGTCTGCTAGCTCTAATAATTGTTTCCAATTTTTAGCAATACAATCACGACAATGAACCCTTATCAAATAAAGTTTGCACAACTTGCCGAACTTCCCTGGAATCATTCTATCAATTTAAATTGAACCACAATCGACCTAAACGAAAGATCCAAACTACACTTAACGACGAGGAAGAGGTACCAGTAAAAATTAGCAGAGTTGATGAGGAGGGTAAAACAGAATTCCTCACTAAAGACGAGCTATCGCAGTCTTCAGAGGACCGAAAAGCAGAGATTGATAAAAAATTCGATAAAGTGGAAGCTGAATTACGAATGGTACTTGAAGGCACACTCGATTCATACCATGGCGATAATATAATTATCGCTATTACGAATGATGACGAGGAACCTGAAAACCAAGAGGTACTAATTGAAGAACCCGCTGAAAACGTAATCGAAGAACCAGTTGAAGAAGAAGATGAAAAATGTCAAGTTGAAGATGCGTCTATTACTTTACCAAAAACCATAAAAATCAAAGTTGCTGCCAGTGAAGTAAACACAATCGGCAAATTTGAATACAAAATTAGAAAATATATTTACGATAAAGAGTTTTATGAAGTTGATGGGTATCTATTCGAGTTTCGATTGGGGAAAGCCACGTCCAGGTAAAATATCTCAATAATTACACCAACAATCAACTAATCGGTTATATTTAGGTTTTACAGGTGCATTAATTCAACCTGCGGTTCAGTCGCATTGGAATCAACGACATCAAAATCTACCGAATTTGATGTACAAAAAGCACATAATCACAAGAAACCGAACGACAAAGAAATGAAGAAACACATGTTCTACAACATTCTAAAGAAGAAAATGAGCAGTGAAAAAAATGTTAATTTTCGCTTTCTTTACGAAGAAGCTTGCTGTAAAGATCCTGAACTAAAAGAACTAATTCCATTGCGAAATGTGATCAATGAAATGTGCCGACATCAATTGGGAACGACACAGCAAAAATCAATCGTCTGTTTCGAGGACCTGTTCGAAGCTATTGAAGATGAAGGGTTCAGCAAGCTACATTATACAACTGGCGGTAAACAATTCTACCAAGAACGATTATTGTCTGAGGATGGTGCAATGGCAATTGTGTTTGCCAATTTCGAAATTCTCGATAAAGTGTCCGACAGTAAACTGCTGTATGTCGATTCATCATTCCGTATCGATAACGATGAATCATTCGATTATCATTTAGTTATCGTATTGGTTTGGACAGAAGACAGTGTAAGTATTAAATTCACATCGGGTATAACAAGTTGCATAACTTCGAACATGATCTATTTCAGTATTATCCAATTCTATACGCACTCGTCAACAGGAAAAGCCAAGCCATCTACAAGAAGATGTTCGAGTATCTACGAGACTATCTAGCCCCATCTCTACGACCAGCCGAAATCGTAACAGACTACGAATCCAATTTGTACTATGCCCTTGGAGAAACCTACTTGGAGTCACATATTGGTGGCTCCGTATTCTACTTCACTCAAAATATCTACAAGAAAATTTGCTCGTTAAATCTGTCGAGTGAATTGGAGACAAATTCCAACTTCCGCAACATCTATCATATGATACTCATGCTTCCATTGTTGCCCGTCAACACAATATTGGACGGACTGAATAATATCGAGGATCAGGCAAAAGACATGAATTTAGTCGAACTAACCAAGGATCTGTTTGAACATGTTTGGACGCAGTGGATTTCTAATGTTACAGCCGACTTGTTCTGCGTGCATCGGCTGGAGAATCGGATCAATGAAAACGTAATAGCGCCATTTAAAAAGTTGCGTGATTATCTGATGTTGTCGAAGGGCAAAAGTCGCTTTCAGACCAATATTGTTCATCTAATTGAGAAACTCATCGAGCTCGAATCTTTCCTACAAGTCACTTATGCGGCACCCACAAAGAAATCCTTTGCACGCGACTTGAGCTGTTCGCAGAAGAAGAACGTGCTGAAAGCTTGGCAATTTATCGAGAACCATCCCAAAATCAACATAAACCATTTCTTCAGCAAAGTACTCGGGTACATTAAATGTATGGAGAATCAATTGTGGATTTGGGGTTTTTATCGATTTCCTGGTGATGTTCCGGATGAATTAATTAATGCGAATAATTTTTCGATTGTAAATGAAAACACGGAGGAAGAAAAGGACGATTCAACGGCTGCTGACGAAGAGACCGAAGAATTTACCAACAGTGACGAATCCGATGAAGAACTACATCTGGAAGAACTTGAGATTCAAGAAACGGGAGCGGATGTGGATTTAAACGATGCAGTTGTATTGGAGGCTGTTATAGATGAGCATGGTGGATTTGTTTTACAGCGGAATACTCCCAAAAAATTTCAAACTGCTTTTTTGCGATATGTAAAAGATTGATTAATAAAAATGTCTCGTTAATCCAAATCGTTGTCTCACTAATGCGGATAAAATTAGAACACAAACAACCCAGAGTATTATGTTTTGACGACTCCTGTCAGGGACAAAAATAATAAAAAAAGTTCTCCTTCGAGCCGGATTTGAACCAGCGACCTATGGATGTCTACAAATATGAAACCGCTACAGTCCACCGCTCTACCAACTGAGCTATCGAAGGTTGTAAATAAAAGAATTCTTTTCGTTACTTAGACTGTAACGTTAGTCTACTTATTATAGTTAGTCTACGTATAATTTATTTCGTAATTAGTATAATAATTATAATTGCGCGGTAGCTGCATAATTAAATTAAATTAAGCGCATTAAAACTAATGTCTCGGGTTGCCATGTGTGTAATGTTGTTCCTGTTTGTCCTATATGGATATAAGAAGCGAGGTAGTTGCAACAATGGTGCATTATAATCAAATTGGGTAATATCGAATCACAATAAAGCACCATACCATACTCTCGATAGAGCCATACGACTGCATCAATATCGCAAATGCGATAAACGGAATAATCGAATAATTAGTCACATTTCCAGCAACGTGATATTCCTTGTTGACCATAATTACTGAAGGATTTTTCTTACAAATTAGTTTCGGCTTACACAGAGTCAGTACGTCCTGAAATTTTTGTTCTTCTAGTGCGAGTTTATTTTTATTTTAGCGGTTAGTTAAATCAATAAATTCCGTTTCAGTGGTTTCGGATGTTGTTGACACGTATACTGACTCTGTGATACTTGTCGCTGATGGTGCTAATGAAGCATAATAGAGAAACTGCGTTAATTAATCAGCTCACTCAAACCGATCGATTCTTTTTTTCGGTAGCCCATTATTCATATTATTCTTGTCTTCTATCAAGGAAGGCATATCAGCGCTCATCTTCAACTTGCATATACGCCCGTCCATCCATTTGTGAAAATCCAATGTGTACTTACTCAAGGGGATGAAATCCAAACATATTCTCATCATGCCTTTCGGCATGTTATAAATTCGTTGCCTTATTCCACACACACTTGTCAATTTTCAACATAATTTCCACTTTTTAATCGATTCACTTTTGATTAATTGATTTATTCGATAACTTTTCACCATACACAATTAATTTTCACATTACACTTTATTGTTCGGTCTCTGACCTAGCAAGCTAATTCACTTTCAGCACGTTCGCATATGTGTGTCATTGATTAAAACCCTTTTATTTACTTTCTTCCCTCAACATCAAAGTTAAATTATGTCTAGTGAGAGGAAAGGATGTCTGAAGCATTTTCATTCAAAAACGCGCGAAACAATTTACAATAGAAATGAGAAAATGATACATTTTGACCGTGTAATTGGATTATAATCCTGAAACTATACCAAACCGACACGAACCTTGAATTACAATAATTCCCAATTATACAGAACTCATCGATCATCCAACAATAAAATCAAAATAATTGTCCCTCCTATTAGTATATATAATACTAATTTATCTATCCAAATATGTATGTACTGCTGTACTATAAATATTAATTAGCTTTTTAACTAATTATGATTTAGTGCAATGCACTTCCTACGCGACAAATTGAATTCAATCCTCTACGGATTGCGCAAAGTTTTCTTATTCCACCATAATATCTATTATGTATAAGTAAGGAGTAAGACAAATCCAATGGGACACTCTTCGTATTTCCATTTAACTTAAAACATTTGATGCCTTTTAATGTGCCATTAAAATTCAATTCATAAATTCATTTTACGACGAAGGATAAAATCATTTCATAAATAATTCAGAAAAAATACCAAAACTACACTTGATTCTCAAGTGAGAACTGAAAAGGTTTCAACTCAATTTACGATCATTTCTCTGTCTATCAATATTTTATGGTAATTGATTAGAAAATATAAAACTTATTTATAACTCATCTCATGTAAGCACGTGTGTTTTTATTTGCACGAAACGGATTCATAACACAAATTTTGTGTAAATCAAAATATTATCTGGCGATCCGATTCATGTCGTACGCAATTTTTAAACCGCTCAATTTATGAATCGAGTTTAGATCTAATAGTAAATATTTATTTTTCCAATTCTCAGTGGAGTGTCTAATGACTAATTTAATTAGAAATTCTACCTTCATCTAGATTCTGAGCCTGCTTCTGAGGTAAACGTTTATTAATTACGTAAACCAAAGCATGATTAATTAAAACAATAAAAATAATGAATCTAGATTCAAATAAAATTAAACCTTCTCGCTTCTGGCATCAATATTAATTAATTATCGAGTTTATGAAGAGGAGGAGGACAAGTTAAAACGCCATTCAACTATTCCAATAAGCACTTATTCTATGATAGGAGGACGTCTTGAAAAGTTTGAGGTAGATATATAAGAAGAGGGTCGAAGGTGAGAAACTGAGAACTGCTGAAGAGAGAACTGTGTGTAATGTTCCAACTTTTAATTAAGTTTGTATTTTTGTGGATGTTATATTGACTGAAACAATATTTCCAATAAAGCTTATTTTTCAATAAATATTGAACCTCTTGTTGGTTGTTCCCTACATCTGGTTTAGACATTGATGCCCTCCTCTCGTCTTTCTATAGCCCCAGACAGTGTAATATTATTTTGATTTGCACTTTTCATAACCATTTCCCATCATCACCAAATGGAATTGTGATGTAAAAATTAGAAAACTTATATAACGCAATTATTTATGATTTAAATAATGCAAATATCATTAAACTTTTCCAGGGTTTAGATACTACTATACGAAGTATGTTGTCAGGTTGCATTATAAATGAAAATCTAAGTAAAGAAACAATTACGAAAAGCCACCACTCATCATTTTCTTATTAAATGTATGTGGAAATAGCAAGCAGCGAACTGTTTACCCAACATTATTTGCGGATTATTTCAACAATATAGTTAAATAGGAAAATAATGGTTGTTGTTAATGTTGTTCAAATAGGAATTTTCGAAGCGAAACTTTTATACCTTAGCGAATTGAAATATCCTGCAGGGAGCACCCCGTATAAAGTCGTATTTCTTTAATAATTACAAGATTATGTAAATGGAATAATTTTCGCCTTGAATCACGAAGCTCGTTTATGGAAATTTGCACAAAAAGTTTAATACGGGAGCAAAGCGAACAAGAAAAAAATAAACATTCCCAGTTTAAGTAAAAACTTGATAATAGACTTAGAAATTAGCGATTGCAAAACGTCCTTTTGATAAATTACGAAGAACAAGAGACGGAAATCTTTCAACAAATTTATGCACTAATCAATCTTCGTTAATGAATTTGTGTGTGAAACAATCATTCTCGATTTTGTTATGCATGAGAATTTTGAATTTGTAGATACAAAAGATGATGATGAAGGACAAGAAAATTGAAAGCTAGTCTCAAATGGTGGCTATTAAGAAAAAATTAATTTTGGCTGCTGAAAAACTTTTTCACTCATTAAATTTTCGTACAGCCCAAAGGAAAAAAGCGCATGATGATTTACGTTCCATTTTAATTACAAGCAAAGTCGGAAAAAAATTATTAAAGCAAAGTTACCATCAAAAATTTCTTAGAAATAAATAAAAGTTTCTATAAATTTTCAAGTGCCCTAAAAATGAGTGGATAAGCGTCTTGACGCATATTCCCACTTAAAATCTCCGACGTCCGCTCCTGAGTCCTGAAAACGCGTCAGTCGAAACGCGTCTCTTCCGCAAACCGGTTCAACTTTAACTAAAAGTTAACTAACTTTCAGAGAGGCCTACAACAATTTATTTACGAAAAATTATGAAGAATAAAATTCTAAATTGGCATTTTGTGTGCAAAATGTAAATAATTGAAATTCCTGCTAAATTTAAATATCATTTTCACATCCACAAAAGTAAATAAACAGTTTTGAAAATAGGTAAGTTCTATTTTTATCAAGATGCGTATTTTTCTTTTGTATTGTACGAAAATTAATGATGCTACTTGAAGAAGAAGGGCTGGCTGGCTGCTTTACTTTTGTAGCCAATTGTGAATTTAAAAGAAACTTTGTAGCCTTTAAAAAGTAAACTTTGTGATTTATTACCATGCATCAGCATTATTAATAAAACAATTGTTTACAAACGGTAAACAAGTGAAATTAATATTAATTAATGTAAATGCAAAAAAAGAAGCCTTCTATGTCTTGTTTATTAAATTTTTCCACCCAATTTAGCAAATGCGAAATTAAAACATATTGCTCTCAAAGCTTGTGGTTTGAGAGATAAAAGCAGAGAGAAATTCAAATCCTCGCTGAATTTGCGAGCTCATACAAAGGTAATTTAAGTTTTCCGAATGATAATGATCATCGTGAATTGAAAACCAAACGAAAATCTTTGAACGCGCGTGTTGTTGCAGTTTTAAATAGTTTGCGAAAAATAAAACGATTATATTTTATGGCTTTAGCACATCACAGCAACTAATAAACTGTTTTCCTTAAACTTTGTGATTTACTTGATTCGGAAATTAATTTCCAACTTGAAAATTTAATGCCATGCCATTAAACAAATTGAGGAAATTGTACATGCGAAAGTGAAGAAAAAATTATTATCAGAGACGCAGCAGACAACTTTTTACTGATCAAATATATAAGATTGAAAATTATTAATAAACTCTATTAGCATTTCGTTTTTAATTAGGACGAGAATAGTTATTTACGTAACAAGTCCGGAAAGTAGTGTCTTGCAGGACAAGCAGACGAGTTTCAGGCCGACGCCGCAGGCGGAGGCCTGAAAGTCGGCGTGTCCTGCAAGGAATCTTTCCGGACATGTGGCGTACAATATTTTTTGTGTCGAATACTCTTATAAATACATAGTTCTTCAAAAAAATGCTAAATAATAAATTGACAATGCAAAAAAATAAATGGAGCCATCTTTTGTTTTTTTTTGACACTAACAAATGTCAATGTCATATACAGCAATTGCAAACTTTCAAAATATGGATACACCAAAACATATTTTAAAAGCTGCAGAAAATGTTATAAACAATTTATTGCCACAAAAATCTTCAGGCCGATATTGGAAAAATAACTAACTATGGAAACACTTTGGAAACACTTTGCAGGAAAAACTAAAAATGGAAAAAATATGTAACTATGGAAACACTTTGCAGGCCGAGGCCGGAAAAAACCCTTTTCTGGCGGATTTTAAGATGTAGAAATCTAGTCATGCCGTATGAAGGCGCAAAAAAAATATTGTCTGCGTGGCGCATAATTTTAAATATTAATTATCGCTGAAACTAGGGCTGAAGGATGGATATAACACCCCTTAGGGTGTATTCAGACAGCTAAATTTGAACGATTTAATGTTGTATTAAGATTTTAATCTAATAATCGTGCCACATTGAGTTAATCTCATGTGACAAATTCTATAAAAATTAGTCGTATCATCATATCAGCTAAACGCGGAACGCATTTATGGTCTAATAGCATGGTCTATTTAAGGAAATCCATAACACGTCGATTGAAAACTAATTAGTTTGCATAAAAACGTGATGGGAATGTAATTGATTTCTTAGAAAATATTTGCTTTTTAGATATTATGGATGCTAAATAGCTAACTTGATTTTGCAGGCGCCTTTTTCAGGAAAGCTTTAATGGCATCTTTATCATTTTCTTGTTCTGCTCGCTCTCTCCGTCTCTCAACTATTTACAAAATTTAGTAAAATTAATATTTACATTGAAAAACAAATCGATACTCTAATCTGAGTAAACCCGAAGTCTCTAATGGCATTTTTAATAACAGAAAATTCAGTTTGTTTGCTAAATTATATCAAGTAGAGTGAGTAGTACTACAAGGAAGAGAAAATTCAGTTGATTGAATTTGAATGTTGAATACCTGCAATTTTTCAGGGACAGATAATAAATTTAGTGAAATAAGTTTGAATTAACTCTAATCCAGAACGTAAAGCGCCCTTTATCTCTATATATTCGTGACGCATATTCTACAAGCTGAAAAAACAGCAGAAGCTTTACAAAGGTATATGTTAACAACTTTTGTTGTTGCCAAACTACACTCTATGAATAAATGTGACATTTAGATTTAGAGTTTTATTCGAGTAGCTTAGTCAGTGCTGGAAGAATATTAAATATATAAGAAAGTTTAGGGTGAGATGCAAAGGCAATAAATCAGTTTAAGATGCAAAATTAAACATAATTTGTCATTCTAGTTGCGTGGAAAACAATTTTTTTCAAATTGAAAGCCATGTTTGAATGCGCACGGTTTAAAAAGACAAATGTTGACAGTGCAGTTCTTTTTATTATCACTTAAAAAGTCGTTGAAATTTATTTGTATTTACTTGGAAATATCCATTCAAGGTTCAAGTCGAGGATTTTATTAAAATTTTATAGCAATGGCTCAAAATATACAAACTGCCATTCGAAAATATACAAACCGCGTAAGCTAAACTGGAAAAGATTATGATGCAAATCAACATTTTCATATTTTATTCAAGGATTAAGAAGAGAAAATTGCTTTCTTTTGCTCTTTTTCTATAGAATTTGATCAAGACTGCGGATTTATGAGAGAGAGAGAGAGACTTTTAAAGGATTCCATCAAATTTTTCATGAAAGTGAACCAATTGTTGAGGAATTGGTTGACAAACTGCTTTGCATTTAATTATATTTTATATTCAAACAGAACATCAGCACGAGCGGTCTCATCAAAGTCACTGAAAAAAATTCAATTTGCTCTCCCAAATCGTACGTTTCAAACAAGTTTCAATTAAATTACTCACGCCAAACTATTATTATCAATCTTTGCTAAAATGCAATTTAATTGGAATTATGAGCAATCAAATTCAGTGTGTTGGTGGAAGTTTGAAAGGAGGGTCAAAATTATACAATATTTAGGTCGGAATAGAACGAACGAATCTATTTGTCTGGAAATTCTGTGTTCAGTTATGCACCACACTAATGCAAATATTTGCATCAAAATTGCATCAAAAATAACTCAAATACAAACTTGACTAGTGGTTTAGAAAAACTAGTGGTTTAAAGATAAAAGATTCTTTTGACTTTGAAACAATATCCAATCCATCTTTGCCAGAACTTATCTTATCCGCCAAAGTGCTGAAGCACATATTAAATTAGGAACAAAGTAAGTAAAAGCAACTTCTTGGATAGGAAACGAAAATAATAGCAATTATTTCTATTATTGGTATAACGAACGAAAGAACAGCGAAGAAAGATGAAAAATTGTGCGGTTGAAAAGAAGATTTCGGGCTATTACAATCACCTTAATGATATTGAAATGTGTATATCTGTATCCAATTCATATTTCCTTATTCCACTTCGTTTCAGTCATTCAAAAAAAAGAATAATAATAATCGTTTGAATTGAGCGACGTGATTAATTTTTTTCAGAAAACTCTTGAATTAATTATTTGGAAGAAAACTGTATCAATCATTTTTCGAGTGATTATTCGTCGAAATAAATATAATAATCTGTTGTACTCAATTTGTACTTAATTTACTAAACAAATCACGATATTTAAGAAATTTAATCAGAATTACTTGGCGCATTTTTGCAGCACAGATAATTTACATAAAATTTAACGTGCTCCTTCTTATTGGGATATTTCTGTAAAGTGGTGATTTATCACAGCCATTATAGGACTCAATGTAGTTGAAAAATGCACACCAGAGAACATTTGCTATACATTTACATTGTCCTACATCTACATATATTCGCTCGCCAATGGTGCAATATTAACCTTTTAAAATTCATGCTGATGTAGTTTTACATTGTTATAACAAACGAGCCTTAAAGTTCGCCCCCTAATAAAAATAAAAACCCTTTATGACACAAGATAACACGGACTGGCTAAAAAGTCTTTTCTTGCTTTCGTTTGCCAAAAGACCACAGTAAAAGATAACTTAACCAGCAATTTTTCGAAAGCTTTTTCCTTTCAACAATTACAAGACGAATCCTGCGAGAGTGCACAGATTCAGTCTTTTTTTTTTCTGCCTTGCAATATTGATGAAAAATTGCTTGATGACAGCTCGTAATCCATTATCAACTTGATGTATGTGTGATGATAGATATATCGAGACTCATTAAATCCAAACTAATTGCATAGTTATGAGTAAATTAACACTCAATTATTATTATAAATTACAATGCCACCAAAATGCCACCAATAATACTAATTTTTATATTCAAAAATAGTCGTATTGGAAATATGCGATGCAAATAAATAAATATTTGATTGATCAGTAGTAAAGTTGATTGAAAGAAAGCAGAATAGTTCAATTGGAAAGCAAATTAAGTCTATGTAGCTCGAGATTTATTAGATTTGTTCTTAAAAAAGTGATGCTGATTGAAAATAAAATACATGAATGATTTATTTTCTGTTTTTGTGAATAAATCATTTGATATTGCTAACGAAACATATCATACGAGTACAATAAAGCGATACTTGGATGGATTATGATAAAGATATGCTCGAAGCATATAAAATGTCGATCGAAACTCCCAATAAAATAAAATCTACATAATATAATTCATATCGAAAATGAGATAGGAATTTAATTATTAAATATCGTTTGGAACTAACTATTGATCTAGCTTTGAACATGTAATACTAATTCGATGAATTTGTACATGACGCCGCTTTTCGTTCACCCGATGATCTTAATCAGTTTTATTCTGTTTGATTTCGAACCACAAAGGAACTACACTTGACTTGGAAAATTATACCGAGTGTTGCTTCCGATTGAGGAAGGTGAGTGAAAATGGAACAAAGATTTCAATGTAATCTATCTGATGTTGAATTTAGTCGGGTAATATGTATTTTAGGCAAATTGCCGGTTAGAAATTCAATCTGTTTCCTGGCTGCTTGGCCATTTTCTAATACTCGAACAATTTGGCGATGTTGTTCAAGTCTCCATTACACAAATTAAATAACTTTTCAATAAAATAAGATTGGATTAGAGAAAGAACAGCGAATTTGTGCCATAGAACGATCAAAGTTATGTTACAAGTTGCAGGAAAGGTGAAAACATAACTTTACATCCTCGTTTACATCATTAAAGTCACGCATAAAAATTTAGTGAAACACTATACAACCATTTCCCCAAAAGAAAATTAGCAATTCTGCTGGTACTTTGTATACATTTTGCAAAACGTTTAAAAGAAGTGGAACAAACGACTGTGGAACCAATGGAGCAAAAAGAAACAAGAGGAAAAATATTGCGATTGCTTTGAAATTAAGAAAAACATTGTAAGCAAATAAGATTCTTTATGGAAATATTGATGTCAATATTTATTCAGAGTAAGCCAAGTCCAGAAAAATACTTTGATTCAATTCAATTCAATGGAAAGAATGGAATACAGGAATAAAAGTAATATTATACAATGGTGCTTTTGAAAGTTTGACAAGCAGAGATTGAGGCAAGCCAAAGTTAAATAGATTTAAACGAAAATTACTTGCTCGATATTATTTCAAAGCAAAATATTCTCCATTCATTCGCTACGACATTAATTCAATTGCATTCAAATGATAATAATTGCAGCAACCCAAACTAACTTAATTTTTCAAATCCATATCGACGAATAAAATGCATTTGTGAACCGAAAGCGAGAAAATATATGAAAATTAAATTTCAAACCAAAATAACATCAAGCAGGAGCAGCTACATATATGAATGCGAATAAAATAAGGGTATAAGTAATGTTTTCTCTTCACATAAAAGAACTTTTTCTATGCACACGAATAAAATGAACCAGACTTTCTTTACTTTATTCATCAGCACATCACGATGAGTGTATTATTTTCCAGTCAAAGCAAACAGATTTAATTAGACAAAAAATCAGAATGTGGGATTGTTTCAATATTTCTTTGGACATAATGACAATTTAATACCCAACGAGAGCAAATAATATCAACAGATGATTTATGTTTGAAAATATCTCGCATCACAACTGATCGATAAATTTATTTATGGAAAAACAAACGAGTTTCGTGTTAAATAATACCGCTGAGAATTGACCAATAAAGGGTTGACAGATTTACAACACGAGCTATAAATCGCAAATAATCTACGTTATACAGTTGTTTATATGCTAATTTACTTTTGTATTACAAACATAAAACACCCTGTATGGAATGCATCAAGTCGGAAAGTTTCAGCCAAGTCGATTTAAAACATGTCTAAACTATCAAAAACTTTTGTAATACCGCGATTTCTACAAGATCTTAAAAGAAATATGTTCAATTTGCATAATGCGAAAGAGGTTTCAAATATATAAGCAAGGTACAACAGTAATGGGAAGCCATCTATCACGAACTTGTAAAAAACGAGCGGAAAACAGACATAAAATGCATTTTATCATTGATACATGGTTTCAGGAAAAATGATTTCCCAACTTGCAATTGAAAAAAACTAACTGTTTGTCATATGCAACATTTTTACTATAATATTTGTCTGGGGCTTTTCGATTGATACAAATGGGAAATTTTCTAACATTATCCAAGCATAACTGTCCAAACTTGAGACTATACATAATGCTTTTTGACTCAAAAAATGTTACGATGAGAGATTTTCCGTATTCAAATTGAAATCGCGTAAACTGGATTTTCTTGAAGATAAATCTCACATTTTATCCCCTATAAGATGTCTACAAACAGAAGCGTATGTATATGATAAAGGTAGATAAAAAGAAAAAGCATCAATAATTTCCGAAAAGAAAAAAGTCGCGGATGTTCTCAGATTCTCACCCTCCTCAAGAAACTTTATGAAATATGATTTTCAAGCTGTTACAATTCATTTAGTTTGAAGCAAAATGTAAATGCAAGTTATTATATTGTATGCTTCGAAAATTTCGAGAATATTTGCATCAAAATTAGAAACGATGCGACACGTTTCAACATGTAAACAAGAAACTTAGTGCAATAATTAAATCAACACATTAATATTAACTTTCAATAAATAGAATTTCTACCTCTAAATTGGTTATTTTATTAACTAATCTGATTGCCTTATTCAGCATCACATGAGCATACTGGTAGCCTCTATGATTTGGCTGTTTCCAGCCACTGGATAAAGCTAAAAACAACCCCGGGTCTGTACAACTTCGATAAACTAATTTACATAAATGGCAGAAGCTAATTTTGTTATTCTTATCAAAATGAAAATTGATTTTCGGCTCCGCAGCATAAACTAACTGCCACCTGTTGTTATTTAAAAATATAGGCAACTAGATGGTTCGAGTTTGGTAAATTAAAATGCAGGTGTAAATAAGTAGCACTCTCGGATGCTCGTTCGCTAATTTCACATGTATTTGTATAGTAATGCAATGGAGAAGCGGAATTATTAAAATAGCGGGGCTCGTTTCATGTAAAACACGACGGTATGCAAAGAAATGCGAGACCGTATCCATATGAATAATTTCCCCAAAGCATAGTTAAACAATGCGCTACACAATTTCTTTAGTGTCAAAATTTCAAAAGTATATATGACCGTGCACTTTTCAGGATAAACGAAATGTACCCTTTGAAAATATACAATATGCGCTATTCCGTTGGAAAATATGGAAATGTTGCGTAAGATGTATAAAAATATATACATATAAAACGCCGTTTGTTCATAATAAAATTAAAAAGCTTTACGACTCACCAATTTGGAGAAATGTTCGCCCAAAATCCAAAGTTCGCCACAGCAAAAGCCACCTGTTGTGGGGCAACGACGACGTCGCCGTCGATTGTTCAAAAGTTATCCCGCACTGAAAAGGAAAACACAATTTTACACTTTGCCACATTTTGTTCATGCTAAACTATTCATTTTACTAGTGGCTCGTTAATATTCTGCACAATATTTAAAATTAGCAGCCCTACAAATTATTATAAACAAACATGGCGGGCAGCCGGCTACTAAGTTCAAAGGTCAATCTACCATTGCTATGCGGTACAATTTAATGAAAATAATTATAATAGTTGTAGTTTGGTTTCATTTCTCAACTAATTGATAAATGGCAATACGATTCAAATTTTGCAAAACAAAGTCCGCGGTTCAAATTCAGCAATGACTCACCCGTTTGGCTCGTTCAAAGCTGCACAAGTAGAAAGTCAATTTTCACTAATTAAAATCACAACACTCATTAATAAATCAATGCACAAGTATAATTTGCATGTTTATCTACTAAATACACTACTTTTTGATATATAAAACGCGAAATATCTACGGTAATTTCGAATAAATAAAAGTCCCACTCGCGCTTACATTTTACCGTTGACATTACTGAGCAGTTTTCGCGTGGTAAAAAAATGGTCGCCTAGGTATGATATCAAGTGACGTCATATTATTTATTCATTCTAAGAATAAATTGCAGATTATTAACAGTTTCTTGTGATAAATTTAAAATTAGTAATTAATTAAATAATTAATTAATTAATATTAATGAGA
Source organism: Cryptophagus acutangulus (assembly GCA_963556235.1). NCBI lineage: Eukaryota > Metazoa > Arthropoda > Insecta > Coleoptera > Cryptophagidae > Cryptophagus > Cryptophagus acutangulus. The sequence continues at coordinate 574,559 of OY744568.1, read as the reverse complement.
AAATTATTATTTATAATAATTGAGTCGGCTGAATTATCAAAAATATTTAAAACTGTCGCCATGTAAATGAAAATATTTGAATAAAACAAGCCCTAAATAACAAAAAGCACTTATCGAAAATGCTTGGCATAAAATAAACACAACCGAAGAGCATTTGCATAAATCTAAACAAATCGTTGTGAAAATGAAAACAACACTTGACGCAATAAAGTGCTCATAACAAATTAATCCGAAGCCATTTCTTTAAGCGTATTCCAATTCCGGCACAATAAATATGTACATTTCCATTTTGCACTCATTAAGAAAGCGCAATTGTGCATGAATGGCGAAAGAAGAGGTAAACTCTGCCTTATAAACATACTCAAAAGATACATAAGTGAGCGAAACAAAACAATTCCGCCTGAAAAACAACAGCCTCCTATTTTAAACTCGATTAAGAGAACGGAGTGGTGTTGATTATACAAGGGCACGTTTCGTAATGATTTCATTAAATTTACGTCAAAACGTAACGCCACGAATTTAGCGAGCCTTCGTTCAAGGGTCAGCAAAATGTTCAATAATGTAGTCTCGGTTAAGACAACTAACTCAAGATCAAATTCAATCCTGCTACCCTATTTGCACTTCAACGAACTTTCAATTGATTGCATAACATAAACTAGGCGATTCAAATTATCTCAAAAATTCGATAAAAAAAGCTTTTGACCTACTGCAGGATGTCACATCCAAACTAGTCTCCATTAAACTGTTTAACGGCTTTAATTAATATAATATTTATAATATTATAAAATAAATAAAACGCAATTACTCATAATTAACATTAATAATGGTGAACCATTTCAAATTGAACTACTCTACGCCCCTAGTGGCATTAAAGTGAACCACAAAAACCAGCGCTAAAATTGAATCGCCTAGTGAATTGAATAAGTGCAATAAACCAAACTTTCAAATGCAATTACATGTTTTGTTTGCAGCTAACATGAACGATTCCTCGATAGTAAACTATTGGGAGACAACCGAATCAACAGTCGATCCTGATAGTCACTACACGCCCTATCACGAACGCCCCGAAACTTACATTGTTCCGATTTTATTTTTCATTATTTTCGTTGTCGGCGTGTTGGGAAATGGGACGCTTGTTATCATTTTCCTGCGGCATCGTGCCATGCGGAACGTCCCCAACACGTAAGCCTTACAACCACCTTAACGCCAAAATTAATTAACTTACCACTAAATTTCCAGGTACATTTTCTCGTTAGCTCTGGCCGACCTGCTGGTCATCATCACATGCGTTCCATTCACTTCAATTTTGTACACTGTCGAATACTGGCCATGGGGCGTTGTGGTTTGCAAAGTCTCTGAAACAGCAAAAGACATTTCAATTGGTGTGTCGGTATTTACGTTAACCGCATTATCGGCTGAACGATATTGTGCGATCGTGAATCCGCTCAGGCGATTGCAAGTAAGTGAATGAGTACTATGTTTAACAATTGTTTAACAATTTTATTTAAATTATATTATTACCATAATATAGTATATTGTTTATTAGTGCAACAATAATAGTGTAGTTATCGACTAAAAGCAGGCGCCAATTTGGTGCGCTAAAATATCGCCACTCGACTGCGAAATGGGATCATTTTTGTTGCACTACTATTTGGTTTAATAATAAATATAACAAAAGATTTATCGATCTAAAATCTTATCTAACTCCAATTAATAACAATTTTTCCTTAATTAACAACATAAACATGCCAGTTGCTAGTAATCAGCATAAGCCATCGTTGCATTCCAGACAAAGCCCCTGACAGTGATCAGTGCTGGAATAATCTGGATACTATCTGCAGTGTTGGCCCTTCCCGACGCTCTAATAGCCGGCGTCGATTCTGGCGCCCTTGCCGGGTAAGAAACCAAAATCCAAATTCCTCAACCCACTAAATTAGCATTGTAATGCAGGAATAAAACCATCATGTTCTGCACCCCATTTCCCGACATTGAAAACAAGAAAACCTACTCTCAATACAACATTGTTCTGAAAAGTCTGGTCTACTATTTCATTCCGTTGACAATCATTGCTTGCTTCTATGTGCTGATGGCGATCCGGTTGCATCACAGTGCAAATGAAATGCCTGGCGAAATTCGGGGCACGCAAAGTATTGCACAAGCGAGAGCCAGACGACATGTGGCTCGGATGGTGCTCATCTTTGTTTTCTGTAAGTATCAAAAAAGAACACGATCGCATCGAGATAAAACGAATTCGAGATGTTAGTTTAGTTGAGCAAAGATGAAATCATTCGGAAAATGAACTGGTCCGTAATTAAAAACTTTCTCTATAGGTACACGTAGTCGATAGTATACCTAAGTTTTCTTTTTCAAATGAAGTAAAAATCTTGTGAAAGACGTAATTATTTTCGAGGGTTGAACTTGAAACATCACGCCAATTTTGCTCATCCAATTAATTTGTTCGCAGTATTTTTCATCTGTTTCCTACCGCATCATGTCTTTATGCTCTGGTACAATCTGTCTCCGAATGCTGAGGATGAATACAACGACTGGTGGCATGCTTTGAAAATTATGGGCTTCTGTTTAAGGTCTGTAGAATGGCTCTGTTTAATTTGAAAATAGCTGGACTCAAATTTTTCCAACAGTTTCGTAAATTCCTGTGTGAATCCGGTTGCACTTTATTGTGTGAGTGGTGTCTTCCGGGCACATTTTAATCGCTACTTGTGCTGCATGGATCCACGATGGCCTAGGAATGCAATGTCCAATGCAAACTGCGAGACCAGCTTTAATTCCACGTTCAGGCGACACACACAAGTATGTGAAATTCTTCATTTATACATTGTAGTTTATAAATTAATTAACAAACCAGGAAATTACAAAAATTCATCAAATTATGGTGTAAAAATACTTGACTAGTTCAAAATTCTAGTTCAAAATCGACCACCAGGTGGTACAAAACTCATTTGTATGGCAATAATGTGCGAAAAAATATGCGAATTGTACTTATTTTCAGATAATAGCTATTTATGCAACCAGTTAGGAAATGCATTTTTTTGTGTAACGAGCGGATTTCTGCGGGACGAGCGCAGCGAGTTCTGCAAAATAACGCGAGTTACACAAAATAGCATTTCCTAACATGTTGCATACAAGATTTTTTCTAATTTTTACAAGAACCTTCTCAAAAAAGAGTTTTTTAAACTTATGATATTAATAATTTAGTGAATTTTATCAAAACAAGTAGGCTTTATTCGGAACTTTTCATCACCAGTTGTGAAATATTTTTCATTACATCACCAGTTGCGTAAAATGTGCCGTTTGCCAACTACAATCGATTTTGAAAAGTCACATTTTACATGCCAAAATTAGAAAAACCAATTTAAAGCAATTAAAACTATGCAAAATGCATTTTGACTATCAAAAACATGCTCTCACCTAAACAAAGCCCGTGGTTTTCTTTGAAATAAAATTCGGCAGTGAGCGTTGGCTTCTTCAAAGAGGCACACATAAAAACACAATATTTATCGATTAAAATCCCGAAATTCATTAATAAAACAATGCACAAGTATAAAGTCCACGTTTATCCACCGCGTTCACTAGTTTTTTGTACGTAAATCGGAAAATATTTGCAATAATTTTGAATAAATAAAAACCGGCCACCATTTTTAACTTGAATTGACATAACACTAGGCGCTTTCGCGTGGTATAAAAATGGTCGTCGCGATTATTACCGTGTGACGTCATCATAATTGTAACAAATAATTATGTATAATAAAGATTAATAATAAATTAATTATTAATAAATTATTATTTATCAATATCGAGTCGAATATTCTAAAAATATTTCAAAGGGCCACCAATTCCAACTAATTTCGGGAATCTCGAGGAATGATTGGCCGCAATAATAAGAAAGATAAAGGAAAAAAAAAGTAGATTGTGTGCAATGAAATCTGGAAGGATAAACTCAATCAATCGCACATTGCCTGGCACAATAAACACCAGCAACTTGCAATAAAAGACCCCTGTCGCTTTGGTTAGAATAATTGGAAAATCTTTTACGATCCTCATTTTCCGCCTGAACATATTTTCAAATTGACGCTCGCTAGATTTTTTGCGTGATTGTACCGCATTTATCTTTGCGTGCGAAATTTGATCCCTTTATGATGATAATTAATTATTTAATAATTTAGTTTTTCTGCAACCAGCGATACACATAACTCGCACTAATGGGCCAGTTTTCACCAAGCGAAATTAATATTTTAAATTGCACGTTCATAACTTTATTTTAAAAAAATGTTATAGTCTATTTAATAACGCGATGGAGCGTTTTAAATTCGCCGCGCCAAATCACAAACTTGTAATTGGTTAATGCGGCCGATAAATCGTATCGTAACCATGGTAACGCACCTACACGTTTGGGATTTGGCGCGGCATATTTAAAATTCTCCTGTTATTTATAAAATAGACGGTAATTACTTATAAAATTCAAAGTTCAGGCATAATTTAATTAATCGCAAATTAATTGTGTCAGTCAAGTCAAGTAAATGTTTTATTAATGATAGTTTAATTAATCGATTTTTATAAATAATAGCTTTTGGTGCATTGCAGAATACAATGGTAGATAACCAGAGCATCTACCGAAAAGGAACAGTGGCTCGTAAAAACACCCAAGAAATGAACACGATCGTGATGAACAGTAAAAATGAAATGAACGATTTGGAAATGAAGTCGACTAGTTGTGGTAATGTGATCCTAAGAAATGAAATGGAGATGAATCGAGCGAGCTGAAAAGTCGATGATGATATTCCACTCTATCTGTAAATAGTCTTATTTTCCATTCATCATCGTCGTCGTATGTAGACATATTCTCATCCCTTACCGCCGTACCGACCGCCCCCCATCGAAAGCGCGCTACTATTTTCGGTAAGTCAATTAATTAACATGCAAAACCATCATATTTGATTCGATTATCGCATAATAATTGAAGGAACATTTTCACAGCTCACCATCATCATCATCATCAACAACAAAAACAACATCAAGTTAATTTTTTGTTTCATTGACATTGAATTTTAATATTCCGCTCTGTTGCGTTTCGGCTTGTTTGTTATTTTTCTTATTAGTTAAGTTAAGTAGCCTATTTATATGCGCGCAAAACAAATCAAATAGAAAAATAAAGTAGTAGGTAAATTAATTTTTAATCATTCCTCGTGTGCACTTTTTCTAAACACTCTTTCTAGATGATAAACAAAATAATCCATTTAAGGGGAAAACGTATAAGCTTTTGACTATCTTATTCAATTAAATGTGGTTCTTCTATGTGTCTATACAACAAACTATATGATTATGCAGAAATTGTGCAGCGGCATTGCGACAAAAATCCACTCTTGCTTGCAGTCTGACTAATTGAATTTGTCACCTTTTGTTGCAATAAGCTATTCAATTTCTGCCACAAATAATTAAATTGTTGATTGATGTACAAAAAAGAAATACTAAATGTTATAAATGTGTCACACAATTGATCAATGGTACTAAAATCGGGCCGATTTTCTGGCCAGATTGTTACTTATATTATTTATCAGTATTAATTATTATATTTAATTTAATATAACCGTCCTGGATGTTATATTTTGTACATAAAATATATATATTGTGTTCTATTGAAATTATTAAATGTATAGGAAACACAAAATGTGCGTTTATTTCTTCTGGAACTTGAACAACAACTTGCGGAAAAAAGAAAGTCGCGAGACAAAACAAATTCGATTCCATTGTGTTTATAGTAAAAGCGACGAAAATAGATGATTTTATTAATATAGTGACATAATGTCACTTTTGTCAGCCACTAAACCGAAATATGGAAAAAAAAATTGAATAACACAAATATGATAAAATGTTTTCAATTCGAAAAATCTCTCGCAATCCCGTTTTCCAGTTCCTTTATCATCAATGTAATTCTATTCAAAAAATATCGACCAAAATATTCAATATCCCAAATATAATATTGCTGCTTCGCATCATAAATTTATTAGAGAGCAGATTCTTGCTGTTGCACATACTATTGCAAATTGGAATATCTAAGGAAACTAATAAAAATGCCATCCAATCGCAGTTTGATTGCAATTCACTGATGGTGGGTGGTGGTTCGCCTTCGAAATAAGTTCCAACACAAAAACCACCCTCCTCCACCAACCACATATGCCAGGTGGTGCAACAGATGCATCGCACACAAGCTGCATACACTCTCAAATTAAAAATAACGAAGAATCTACTCCTCTATACAGGTACAAATAGATAAAATGCAATGCAATTAAAACAAGAAAAAGTTTCACATTAATTTCGCAGCTCGTAACTCGCTTTACGTTCTGCAAATTGGCGACAGTTGGCACGAGGGTTTCATTTCATCAGAAGTGTGTTAGATAAATTAGGGCTGGTGCCTGGTATATGTCTAAGGGATTTCCTCACCTTACTCGAAAACTATCATCAAACAGCTGTAGCTCTATTAAGCGCGGCACAGGACGTGCCTTTGCGGAAAAACCTAAACCTCCTCGACAGAAAAATTCACTTCGACCACCCCAACTGCTTGCTATTTTAGTAGTTTAGTCATTCACCAAGTGATAGGAGGACACTTTACTTTGAAACTCAACTTAAAGTTTAATTAAATTCCAACGAGTTCCTGCTCGTCGTCTTAGTTGGTCTTGATGTACTTTGCAAAGTGCTTATGGACGAGTGGTCAGTTAAATAAACATCCAGCTTAAGGACAATATAGTAATTCAAATTGTGAATTATCTATTGAGCTTTCAATTTGTTTGTGCGCCATCTGGCGTCAATCCTATAAAGCCCTATATGCAATATGGCAATTTATTGTATGAATGAATAAAGCACCTGTTGGCTGTCGGTCTACGTAAACTAGTCTCCGGTTGTGTAGCCAGGGGTTTTTGGGGAGGCCCCTCAAAGTACATGTGTACATGTACAGCTGTCATTCATGGCAGCTGCCGAATTGATTTCGAATGGAAGAGAGGAAGAAAAAAACTAGCAAGCGGCACACGCTTTACAGAAATGGTGATTTCGGTGAAAGCCTGATTAAATCCTCGACCTTAGCAGTGGTGTGCTGTTGCACTTGAAGAAGGTGCGTCAGACAAGGAGGGCAATTTGTTTAATTTGATTGCAAGACGAAGAAGGCCTGCTATAAAGAAGAGGAAGTCGAACTTTTGAAGAAGAAGGTGAGTTTTAATTTTGAGCAGGAGGAAATCAGTTGGGGTTTCGACGTTGGTGCGTAACACACGCACTTTATTATATTTATAATTTGTTTCTTCATCAGGATTATTGTGGATTAATTTAATATCGGTGGTGCGGAATTATGAAGCTACCCAAGCCCGGGGAGAAGAAATTGAAAAAGCGACTTCAACATGCAAGGGTACGTACATAAAAGTATTCTCTTTTAAAACAATTAATTAAAGTCGAACAGAAAAATCTCATTATTAATCAATTGAATCCATTAAAGTTCGAGCGCAGCTTTACAACTTATCTGATAAAGTTTTTAACAATGCTCTTTCAAACTCGCACAATTAACTATCTTAATTAATAAGTTCACGGGAAACACCTGTAATGGGTAAGCTGAATTTTTATTTTTTTTTAAGAAAGTTACATGGCTTTGTTATATTTATAAAAAATATTTATTTAATAACGTTTTTTAGCTTTATTTGGAATTTTTTAAAAATATATTAGAAGAAAATTGTTTGTTACCTGCCAATCATTAAATAAAAGCCACAAAAATGGTTCAAAAACTGTTAAAAAAATACGCTATTCACTTAGCTCCCATTATTTTTAGATTCAGCAAACAGAAATTCAATACTAATAGCTAGACATATTTATCAACCAATTTTCTGAAGATTATTTGAAGAAGCTTTTTCAAAATCTTTGTCCGAGTTTCAATTTTACATTGTGTTGCAAAATATGACACGTTTTTCAAATATTCGCAATTATTTCATGCAGAATAGCGCAAATAGCGCAAAAAAGTCTATTGTTTCGTACTGTAACTTAAAAAGCATTCATTTTACCGCATTAGCCGCAAACTAAATCGAAATAAATTTCTAAAGAGAATCAAAAAGTTTGGAAACCAGCGAAACAAAACAAGCATTATCAGTTACAAACAGTTTCGTCTATTATGCAACTGCCCATTGTCCATCAGAACAATAATCGTCGAAACTTATTATTTCTATCTGTGTGGTTTTTGGGCTGTTTCCAGACTCGCAAACCGGATCATGTCACCGAAATGCTGAAGCTGTGCTTGCAGAAAATCTGCGAGCTACAAGCTGACGTCGAACGCGAAGACGAAGAGATTCACGATCCGGAAGCTGCGGGTTACTCGGCATGTGTGATGGAAACATTACGATTTCTATCAGCACAAGGCTTGCCGGCCGATCATCCGATGGTTCAGAGTTTAACTGAGCGATTGTTACGAACCAGAGATTAGAGTTAAGATTAATTAATTAAGTCTGTCTGTCTAGTCATTTTATGTAGCGTAGGTTTAATTTAGCTAATTAGATTTAAGTGTTCCCTACTAGTCATTTTAATAATATTAATTAATAATATATATCTAGTCGCTCTATTTTCTACTTTGTAAATAGACTTTTTACACAAGCTGTAGTACGACTTAATAAACTTTATACATTATTTCGTAAAGCTCGCTTTGTTTTATTTAATCAAAAGCACTTACCTTTTGCTTTATAAGACTAAACGTTGCGCTTTCATCCAATTATATTCCATCCAAAATGTTATAACCCGCATGAGCTCCACTGTGGCATAAACTGCAACTAAATCCAAATCGTAAACTCTTCATGTTTTTCCTTTCTTTGTTTGGTAATAAATATTCTTGAGGGAAATAAAATGCGCCCCCATCATCATCATGCCTACAAAGCAAAATTAATAATACATTCATTAATTACATATAATTGAAATATTAATAAAGCTACCGATTACAACAAACTATGACGTCACATCTGTTTACAACCAAAATGACGTACGTATTCAATTAATTACTGTCATCCCTTGTTACTATGGGAACTTGGAATTAATAATGCTTGACTAGCAAGTAATTAGAAATTAGCGCTAAAATATTTTGACTCAAAATACAGGGCCGTACTGCGGGCCCAACAAATTTTGTGGCCAAATCCGGCCCTTATAAAATTTAAATTAACGAAAACAATAATTATATAATTAATATTTGAATTGCCAATTGTTAATTATTAGAAAATTATACATCTATATTGTTTAAAAACGATAAATTTTCATTCCCTTAAAATATAATGACTGAAAAATAAATAACCATCATCTATTAATAAAAGCCAGATGTTCAAAAGTCTGCATATGAACCAAAACAGAAACATTTCTCCTCTAGTAAGCTGCACTAACGTCCACTGTTTTGCGCCCTCCTGCACCCTCTCGTCACCAATCCAACCAACCACCCCCTTTATTATCATTCTCTCGCTGGTTTAGTTGACTAAATTCATAATTCGAAATTTATTCATTCAATAAGTTGCAACCAGACCAGCTGGTCGTGTTATCGCACTGATACAGAGCGGAGAAATCGATAATATGGTGCCCGATTACGAAGAGATTGAAGAGGATAGAGGTATGCTGATGGCTCATGAGGCGTTTAGTGGCTTAAGTGACAAGAATAATGTGCTGACTGAGGAGGAAATTAAGGCACTTTTAAAGTACGCATATCAAGGATGCAATTTGAAGTATTATGTGCAAGATGCGAATGGAACAGAACACGATAAATCAGAGTCAAGTAGTTGATGGAGCTTTAAATACACATCACCCGCACCCGCAATTAATTATAATTTAATCTACAATAGCAGTATGTACCTACCAAAAAAACATGTAATATTATTTGTATTTCTAGTCAATAAATAAACATTTATGTAACTAATTAAAATTGTTTGATTTGCTTCAAACCCGACATCTCTAGTTTAGTTAGTTTTAGTTATAGGAAGTTAGATAAACTCCTTTCTATTTGTTTTAAATTTATTTCCACAAATATTTGCAATTTAAATTGGGCAATATCCCTCTAGCGGGGCAAATGTCAAACCTAATCACATCTAAAAACAATAAGGCTCTCTCTCGCGCAATCCAATATCCTCAACCAAATCTTATTGTAAAATCCTTTGACAACAAAAGAATTCGGTTCGAATATTGAAAAGCCCTCCAACTAATTAAAATCCTAAAAAAGCTTTGCCAACAATAAAGCAAAAGCCACTAAAATTAAACTAAGCGGCCTAACCGCCACCGCTAAATTCCCCTTAATGTCACTTTTGTCCGCAAACTTAATGCGCCCTTGTACTTCGGGGTAAATCGGACTCTGATGCGCGATATACCAAGAAACCACATCAATATCAATCAAATCCTCCACATGTTGCTCATGCGCATGCGCTTCCAACACCACGTGTCCATCCCCGCCATTAGTCAAAAAACTACTCGTAACCACCGTATAATTCTTCGTCAAATCCACCAATTCGTATCTCGGTATTTCGCAATCGCCGCATCTAGCCTCAACCGAGACCACACGCGAATTCGCCGGCTTACTCAAATCGTACACGACATGTAGCCCGGAAACTTGCAAAAACTCGCCGCGAGATGTCTCACCATTGCTTCGCACTCCCAATTCCAGTGTGCGAATTATCTCGGCGCCGCTTAAAGTCAAAGTGACCACTTGACTACCGAATGGAATGCAACCGAGAAGCTCACCGTAGGTGATATTTCCACCCACACTAAGCGGGTTGATTAAGTTGCGAATTCCGCCGCCGTTTAGGAGCCCAATCGGCGCTGACGTCCAGAATTCCCCGACATGCAAAGACGCCACGTAATAGACGAACGCATCTGCGATTAGATTGCCGAAATTGCATTCCTGTTGTCGGCAAATCACAGCTTTTCCATCTAGGATCACTTTGGATTTGCCGATCACTTGTTTGTCCATCTCCTCGATTTTCGGTCGGTACTTATCGAGCAGATCCAAGATATCCTGATCCTGCGGAATGGTGTGGTCCAGTAGAATAGGTTGCCCTGCAAATTCGGTCAAGTCGCCTTGGGCATTGAAAGTCAAATTCAAGCGACCCAGATATTTCGTGTAGGCGTACGCTTGCACTACTGGAACTTTTTTTCCGGATTTTTGGACTATTGTCTTGGGATACGGGTCTTCTATTGGTTCGTTTGAAGGTTTGGCGCCGTTCCAAAGGAAGGTATTCGTATGGCCGCCTACAACTACGTCTATTAAAGGCACTTCTGCTGCAATTAGCTTGTCGACTGTATATCCGGAATGTCCGAGAGCTATTAATATTTTGACTCCTTCGCGATCGAGTCTTTCGCTTTCTTCGCGTATTGCTGCAACTTCGTCTAGGAAGATTGTGCCTTCAGTTGTAGCGATTTGCTTAGTTTCCGGTGTCAAGTAGCCGATTATGCCGATTTTATGGTCGGATATGTTTAGCACTACTGATTTGCTTATGTTTTTTATAGTTGGTTCTTTGGAGAAGTCTAAATTCGCTGCGACAATTGGGCTTTGGATACCGTCTACAAATGGAGCTAGTCCTTTAATACCATCGTCGAATTCGTGGTTACCAAACGACTGGAAGGATAAATAAAGGAACTAATTAATTTTAAGATAAACTACTACTATTAACAAGTAATAAAAAAATGAGTGTTAACGTTTCTATTCGCCATGTGTAGATATTTATAAATACACAAAGAATAAAACGATTATAAATAGGTTTTGTATAGTGTTAATAAATGAGAAGGGTAATAAACATTTGGAAATTTCGATTGCGATCGTAATCTGCAGGCGAGAAATGCGGTTTACAAAGCAGAATTTTAATGAAAAAGTCACTTATGTTGATTGCAAGCGCTGTGGAAGTTTTATACTAATTTAAACAAATAAGAATAATTTTTGTGGTGGGTTGAAATTGTTGTATTCAAATTATTTGAGTAGATGCGGGACTTTAATTCCAGATTTTATTTTAATTTTTTATAAAGTCCCACCGGCTCATATAATTATAAGTATAATTTGTTAAGATAATTATTGTTTAAATAAACTATTGCGCTGTAGTAAACAAATAAAATCGTGCTTACACATTCAACCTTCTTATCAAACATATCAAATTACCACAAATATGCAATTTTAAATACTTATTGTTCGTATTGAATAACTGGTTAATATAATAATAATTAGAACAAAGTTCGCATCAATAAAAAAAACCTCAATTCAATAAATACATAATTCATCAACCATATCGAATTATTAAATTGTTTATAATTTTAAAAATTAAACATGCATAATCACTGCTTTAACCTTCTGGCCTACAAATTGCCAAAGCAATAAAAGATAAAAATTGTGCACTTACCATAGCGTCGGGATGCAAAATGTTCAAAAACTCCACGCAAATTTGCCATTTGTAGACGCTGAACCATGCAGTACCTTGATATGTATCCCCAGCATTCAAATACAAAACCGGCGGGATTTTTTTCTCGGCTGCCATGTGACGATACCTCCGAATTTCATGGGCCGTTCGAGCAAATCCACCCACACATTTGCTACTGTTGCGATTCTTCACACTGCACGTGCCCGAATTGGCAGCGGTCTCTTCGAAACGGCTATGCATATCGTTGTTATGCAAAAGCACCAATTTAAATTCTTCATCAACCACTTGCACCACATTTTGTGCTGTTATTGTTATCATTAATAGCAACAATGCTAGTTGTTGAATCATTGTTGCTTTTGTTGGGCAACCGGTCTGGACGAGGATCAAGTGTTGACTAGCCTTAGCTTAAGTTAAGTAGACAAAAGTTTTCGCTAAGTCAAGTCCGTATAGTTTTTTTTGTCGCTGGTCGCGAAATTTTGAATTGCGGTGATTATTTATTGATAGCTTAAGTTTATTATTGGATTTAAGTGGGGGACAAACTATTTTAAGGAATACATAAAATTATATTTTGTTATTAATGCTACTATCGCGATTTAATTTTAAACTAACTGTATATAGCGCACTAGATAAAAATACATCATAAAGCATTGGGTAAATAAGCGGATTATAATTAATAAACGTTCTCTTTTAGAGGTCGCTTTCAAAATCAAAAGCGATCAACCTTTTTAGCGCCTTTAGAATTTAAATATAATTTAAATCTAGTAGTGGCGCTCAATTTATGCCCCACTATTTCACTAGTATATGTTTGGTTGCCTAACTTAAAAAAATTGAAAATTCTATTAAATAAAAAATAGAAACCTATAATGCATTAAAGCTCCATCTACAATTTTTGTAACCAACTTCAAATGTGAAACAAGATATCTTTATAAATTAACGTTGGTGGCGCTATAGTTTTATAGCATATCACCAGGAGCCACTACTTGTAGTGACTTTATATTCATAATGCAGCTAAAAAGTTACAAAAAAATACCACTAGGAGGCTACTGTTATGTTATAGCTCCAAATATCACAATTTCTATACTTGCTAAACCAATTCCGGTTTTATTAGTCGCACATTATTAATTCTAGTTAAAATATATATATTATATACAAAAATACTTAGATAATTAATCAAACTCAAGAATACCTTACATCAAAATGCATCAATTGAGATTATTCATCGTGATCAGCGGGAACGGAGGAATGGATTTCAAACCGGCCAATATATCCTCATCTACTTCACCATTTTTTTCAGTCTTCTTGCTCCTCAATTTCTCATACTTTCTCTCAACATGCATCTTATCTATATATACCTTCTTATACTCTTCACCACACTGCGATATTTGTACCTTCAATTTATTTAATTCTACTTGTTGCCCTTCGACGGTGCGTTTCAACTCTTCTACCATCGCCCTTATGTCTGGATCACCCTTTTGGGCAAGCACAGCTTTCAAACTTGCTCGCAACATTTCATTTTCCGCTCGCAATTCCTCAACCTCGCTATTTTTTGTTAAACTACCGATCGATTTATCGTAACAGCTATCGTTCAACATCGAATAGTTGAGATTCAAGTTGAGCGATTTGCAGGAATCTGTGAGGGCGGATGTGAATTGGAGCGATTTCGAAACACCTTGGACTTCGTTCTCGCCGCTAATGTAGCAGATTTGGAACAAGTCCATTGTGTTTTTGGGAAGGATGTGTTCTATAAATTATATTGCTCATGTAAAGTAGGGTTTAAATGGGGTCATAAAAGCTTACTATTGAAAACGACCGTTCGCTGGTTGTTTACCCCATCCGATGGGGCCCACTCCAATACTATGTAATCTTTCACATAACTCCAGCCTAGTTTATAAATCGCCACACGATCGCCTTCCTGTGGTGTGTAGTTTCGCAGAATGTATGTACAATGCAAATCTTCGTTATTCGAGTACTCTTCCTTTATGTCGACAAACTCCACCTATTTAACAATGTTATTGTTTACAAATCGCGTAACGACCAATTGTGCGGATTCATTAGACTTACAGCTGTTCGCAGAGACATAAAACAATCCAAAGACATTGTTCCACAGATTATCAGCAAGAATTAAACTTTTCACACAAACAATTAGATATAAAAGTGACGCTGGTTGAGGGCTGAGAGAAATAGAAAATGGCGGACAATGAATTTGTATTGGTAGTTGCATATCCTTTGGCGCCATGCTTAAAAATTCAAATATTTGAATTATTATGATTAATAATTCCAAAATCGTGTAGATTACTAAATAAAATGTGTATTAATTAATCAAGCAATCTTACCGCACTTAAACTAGCACAAAAAACATAATTTAAAATCACTTTCTATTATTTCCCTTCACGAAAATAATTAATAAAATTGTGATTAATCATTAATAGATATAAATCACTCTAATAGGGCTCGATAGCGATAGGTAAACTTACCAACCCTATTTCGCCACAGAATACAAAAAAAATGCATGAATGGTTGCCTACACAAAAAAATGCGTTGACTTTGTCCAGGATCACCTAGAAACCTGAATGGCATAATATTTATTACTGTAATCTTCACAATTTACTATAAACACACAATCATCAATTGGTCTTACAATCTAAACGAAGAAAGGGGAAAGAAACGTACCGAAACAAAACAAAAAAATAAAAAGAAGCCAGCTAGAATAGAATACCTAAAATTCTCTCCGATGATATTTATCCGGATCAAAGTAAGATGTGACGACGACGCGATTACTGAACTTGCGGCCAGTCAACGTTTGTTGTGCCTTTTGGCAATCCAACACGGAATTAAATTCGACAAACACCTTGCCACAACCTGGTACTTCAACACTCTCAATTGGTCGAGGAATCTCTATACTACGCACCACACCGTATTTATTACATTCCTCCTTGATATCCTCCAAGATGTCCTCGTACTCTTCTTCATCCTTGAGTTCATCAGGTGTCACCTGGAAAAAAATTCAAATTTATTATGTACGGTTGATTGCAGACCTTTAAAACAATGAATTATGAAGTTAAAGTACACTTACCATATTAAGTAGACACAAAACTTCAGTGGCCGGTCCAGAAGCCCCCACAAGACTCAATCCAGGCACTTGAATTTGCACAGCAGGCAACACTGTCGTATTCTTAGCACCCACACTGGCCCTTTGCACAATCAATCGCTTATCGCCGAGTTGCATACCATTTAATCCTGCAATTGCCTGCGAAAAAAATTCATTTGCTATAAAAATGGTCTAAATATTAAAAATAAAATTTACCTGATCAGTCATAGTAATGTCGATGTATTCAGCAAACGCATAGCCTTTACTCAAACCAAATGCCGTGTCTTTAACCAGATTAAACGCTCTCAATTGCCCGAAAGACATCAGCAATTCTTTTACCTACACATTTCCAAGGGGAAATTAATATTTTGAATTCCGAGTTGATTCAAATTGATGCAAGCAAATTTAAACAAATTAAAATGCTTTATTTTTAAAGGGTGTCTGCCTTAATAAATTCCTCAACAACTGTAGAGAAGTTGTTCAAGAATTTACTCGTACAGACCCCATAAGATTTTTTTTTTACTTTGATTTGCTTGCATTAGTTCGTCTAAATAATAAACTTACAAATTAATAGACTTACTGATCGTTATGTCTGTGGGGCCCTAACCTACATTTGAATATTTCAAAAAGTACCCGAAAAACAATAAAATTGAAAATTGCGCGCGATTGATTGATTTTTAGTCAGTCAGAATTTAATTAATTTTCTCTCGACTTGCCTGCACAACAGTTTAGTGTCCACAAGGCATACGGATCGTGCTGGTAGCCCTAGCACACAAAAGCAGTTTTTTTTATTATTATGAAAAGTTTTTCCAGCTAGAAAAAAAATATGTGTGTGGCAGGCATGTCTGAAAACAATCTGAAACAGTGCTGAAACTCAACAATTTACAGGGCAAATGTACACAGCGTTTCATCCGGAAAACCTACACTTGCATAATATTTATTTTCATATTGGCAGACACGAAAAATTAGTGTATGCTATAAAAATAAACAATAAGGAGATGTAAATTGCTGAAATGCAACTCACTTTGTACAATGAAAGAAAGATTAACCTGAAAAGCTTGAGAACAAAAAATTGACTGTCGTTTAAAAGCCTGAAAAAGCTGAAATAGAAAAATATCCTGAAAATCGTTTAATTTTGCTTTGAAAAAGACAAAAACTGCAAGAAAGATTTGATTTTTGCCTGACTGACCGCTATATGATGGCCCATAAACTGACGCTATAAATCGCTAAGAGAAAAAGGATGGGACAGTAACAATGTTGGAACCCGAAATAAACAAATCTAAACATACCTGATCTTCATTCAAATAATTCGGCAGGCCGCCAATGAAAATTTTGTGTGGCGAATCTGGAACAACTGTACTTATTACCCCAGCTGGAACGCTTATCGCGCTTTCTGCCATTCCTGGCATTGGTTGATAATCGTGCGGTCTTCGAATCTTTAAACTCTGACCTAAATCACAAAAATTAATTAGAAATTACGTTCCACCCTCAATTAACTATCAACTTACCTTTAAAATTAATTCCATCAAACGCCATTGCTTGTGTCGTCTCGTCAATCGACCTAAACTCTAAGAAAGCAAAATTTTTATCAAGATTAATCTGACAAGCCAAAACCGGATTGCCGGCAGCCTGTGCTAGACCACTCAGATGCATTTGCTGATTGAAATATTCCATCATCTCCTCTTCAGTTACTCCAAATGGAATATTACCCACGTACAATCTACGAGCTTGTCGTGTAATCGTCGAGCCGACAACCGGCACGGCCGCTTGGGGTGTATCAGCCACAATATTTGCCGGAATTTGACCGGCCGCTTGCATAGCCTTGTATTGTAGAGGGGTTATATGTTCAAAACCGGGCGGCGGTACATCCCAATATAAAGAAGGCTTTCGTCGTCTGGAATGATTGTTTACAGGCGGCTGCTTGTGACGGGAACCTGAACGGGAACGACGTCGCCGTTCAGCGCGGTCTCTGCTTTTCGAACGGGATCGGCGTCGATGTTCTCGCGAACGAGAACGTCTTCGACGGTCTTTGTCGGCGTTTCCACCACCTGGCAGCCCAACGCCTGGACCACCTCCGCCGCCACCCCCACGTTCTCTGCTACGTTCACGCTCTTTTATTTCTATAATTGTTTAGAGTTTACATTTACGTTTAAGCTATGTTTCTGAACGGTTGCTTACCTTTTTCTTCGCCCATTTCACTTGAAATTCACAATTAAACAAATATAATAATAATAATGGCGACGATGCTTTATAGTTTTACAGTCGGTAATGCAGGGAGAAATTGTAGTGCGCTCTAGATGAGGGTTTAAGTTTTATCCACCATGGAAAAGATTTGTGCTCTAGTTTAATTAAATTTATTAAATCTTCAAAAGCACGTTTTTTTATTTAAACTAGACAGTAATATTGTTTATTGTTTAAAGTGCTATAATAATCCACAATTTAATTAGTATTGGTTCAATATTTAAAATACAAATTAAATTATATAATAACTATGGTGGAATGGTGCAATCATTATTATTTTTCAAACTGACGTTTATAAGTAGCGCCCTCTAGACTTTAACTCTCATATTCATACACTGATTTGTAAATTCATTTTCATAATTAATTTCTCCTGGATAACATAAATGAGCAAAAAAAAATTACAATTAAAAAGTAAATAAAGTATGGCTAAAGCCGAGCCATTAATAATAGTTTTAATTACTCTGCAATGAAAATTAAATTTGAATTTAGCGCGAATATAGGCAACTAGTAATACTGTTCCACATGCACTAAAATGACCAGTGGAAAACTGCAATAGTTTTGACAAGTAGCTACTAGTTTGCGGTGTGTACAAAATTACAGATAATTTAATTGTTAAGTAATAATGAGCAAAGAAAACCATTTAAATGAGTTGGGATTCAGCCCCTGTGATAATAAAGACTTAAATTATGAGTTTACAAACGTTTTCAAGGTATGTTTGATTGCACTTGCATTCTAACCTCAAATAATTACAATATATATTTATATTTTAAAGAATCCTAATAATCTGCCGTTGAATCAAATTCATTTGGAGCGAGAATGGTACGAACTAGATGTAGTGTCGCTGGGAAAATCCTACGATGTAAGTTTAATTCATTTTAGTTAGGTTAATTGCATTACCAGATGTTGCAACATATTTAGAGTATTTTTGCCACGACTGATGAAGCATTACAGTCCAAGTATTCCAGGAGAAAAACCGAGGTTATTCCTGCATTAGTATGTATTTGTTTTATCTGTAGCAGGAAGGCTTAATTTATGCGTGATTTAATTTTAATGCAGGATAAGCGATGGCTACCGAAACTAGTATTCTATAATTTTGAGCCATGCTTCTCCGCATTAACTTCCACAGACAATATCACATTTCTAACAAACAACAAGAATTTTTCCAACAGCTTAAACTATTTCCTCGCCTGCAATTTCCACCAATTCTGGTGCACAATCTTTTACAATCAAAATGCGGCCCAATGTATTTCCAGTTTCATTTTAAATGCAATCTCCCCATTTGAGAGTCAATATTTACCGATCCTACACGCCCAATTATTCCGTAAAGTATTCCACAAATTTTTACTAGTCTACAAACGATTGATTACTTTTAAAGAATCATCGGTAAGTTGCTTTAAAGTTTAAAATTACTTAGGGAAGTAACTTGAAATTAATTATAGTCCGAGTATATACCACAAGACTTAGCGTTAAGTAAACTGCTCGACCAAAAACTAATTAATCTGCCTTCGGTTCTGGTTTTGGCTTCACTTTACAAAGACTTTGATTTAAGTTTTGTGAATCAAGTGACTTCACTTTACTTTAATGATGATACATCACAATTGGATTTTAAATTATTGGAAGTGAACGAAATGCTCAAGCTATCTGAGATTATCTTGGAGATGATTGGAGGGCACATTTGCGGCTTTGATAGTGCTGCAGTAATTGTACCGATCTCAATTGAACCCCGACCGAAAATATTTCGATTGCAATGGGTGTTTTCGGTAGTTAACTATTTATTGAACACGGTCAGAATGTTGAACATTCTGATGCAGTTTCATAAACCTGCAGTGGAGATTGTCTTCACTCGAGATCTTCCTTATAGGTTTGTTGGACTGGACTTGTGTGTATTTGGCCCTTTTTTTTTAATTTTGGGGTGTTTAGATTGCCTTATATTTATGGCAGAGTTTACAAAGAAATCAATGAGTTGCTCAGTGGCAGGGAAGAGTTGGAAAAGGAGAAAAACTTGACTGAAAGAATTATCGACGAAATTAATATGGGTCGAATGGAGTTTGTGAATTTGTACCATGCGTTTGTGTCGCATTGCTTGGAAAAGGCTTTGGAAAATATGTAAAACTACTTGAAATGTTTGCGATTTATTTCTAAAGTATGCAATTTCTAGCCATAATTCCAAGCAACAAGAGCAAATCGTCGAAGATTACTTGAAGCTGTTAAACACTGCCTTGGAAGATGAATATTTTATCTGTGATTATAATTCAAAATATAACGTGGCTAGTTCGAACGAAATGTTTGAAAGCTGCTGTCCATTGTAACCATCTCCCAAATATTTTTGAATAACGTCTCTAATTAATATTTTGTAGAGATACGACTCGTACAAAATTCATCGAATCTTGCATTAATAAACTGCCAAGGCATAAAAAGTTGGACGAGTTGTCTAAGTGCAAAATCGATATCCTCGTCGATATTTTTAAGAAATTCAAACCGTTCAAAGCTGAAGAGCACGAATCTGATATGCAGAGCTCCGAACCAGGCCCTAGTGGTCTGATGGACACCGCAAGTGCTTTGGATGATAATGCAATCGACACTATGATTGCAAGTATTTTGGATATGTTTCCCCATTTGGGGGATGGTTTTGTTTTGAAATGTTTGGAGGCCTACAATTTTAATTTGTCCGATTTGATCGATGCAATTGTTGAGGAGAATTTGGCGCCGCATTTATACGAGATTCCATTTGAGATGATTCGAATTCCTCCGGAGCCTGAACCGGAACGTCCGATTTTGGCTTATAAGGGCAAGAAGCCGGGTTATAAGGATGCGATAGCGCTTTTGGATGATAAGGAGAGTTCGAATAAGGCTAAAGTACTGAATTATATGCAGGATTTGGAAGGAATGTATGTATATTATTTTAGTCTAATGAATTTGTTTTAATTATTTATTTGTTTAAAGACAATACAAGAGCTTTTCGTTGTACGAAGACGAATACGATGATCGTTACGACGACGATGTTGCCATCAATGTGGGCGACAACATTGCTTCGGAAGAGCATTCGTTGCCCACTTCGAATCCGAATCGAAATGAACCGGCGAGTGATGCTAGCAGTTCGTCGGATGAGGAATACGTTGACCACGGCAAAAATGCTGGTGCTACTAGTAATGGTTTTAAAAGACCGTTCTGTGAAGATCCTGCTATTGTACGTGCAAGACGAGAAGCGCAGTTCCAAAGCAAAAGGGGTAATCACCGAGGAGGGCCATCAGCAGCTACTGGGGCAGTGCCCAAGAGAGCTGATGTGGTTGGTAATGCCAAAGGACAAGGCCAGGATAAGAGTGTGTTGCAGAATCGGGCCAAGAAAGGTGCTAGTAAGGGTACCAGAGCGAACCATAATCGCAAGAGTGGAGCGCAATTTAAGAGGAACAAAGGAATGATTACTTAAGTTAAGTGTTTTGATAAATTTTTCTTATTTGCAATGACTTTTTTCGTTTAATAAATTTTAAATGCGTTGATACTTTGGTAATATAATGCTTTATTAGAAATTTAAAAGAATAAAACTACGATTTTCACAATAAATACAAAAAACATTTACAATATAAAATAAATCGCTAGGCGCATAGTTGAGATTACGTATAATTGAGTGAGTTTCACTGGTAGTGTGAAATATTCCAAATTACATATGTACAAAATCGAAACTAGCCAGTCTTAATTCATTCACTAACTTTCAAGCGGTTAGATCGGGTGGCGGACGCGTTAAATCGCAAGGTCGCAGAAATTCTTGACCTCGTTCGTGTATCCATTTATTCGAAACTAAAGCGCCAAATTAATATTCGTCAATATAGTGAAATAGAATGCTTACCCCATTTTGAGCCGGC
Source organism: Cryptophagus acutangulus (assembly GCA_963556235.1). Lineage (NCBI taxonomy): Eukaryota > Metazoa > Arthropoda > Insecta > Coleoptera > Cryptophagidae > Cryptophagus > Cryptophagus acutangulus. The sequence goes on along the minus strand of OY744568.1, from coordinate 552,960 downwards.
CAAAACCGGACAGGCAGCATGTCTGGTCAATTTATCACCATCGCCACTCGGGTATAAATTGTGCCAAAATGCTGCTGTTCCTTTTTTGGGCCAAAGGGCAGCTTGGATAGTCGGGAAAACCGTCGCGCCACCTTGCGGCACATCGCTCATCTAGTACAAATGTAATTAACTATTTTATTTAGTGTTATATTAAGTGCTTACGTAGAAAAGTACAGTTGCAATGCGATTACCAGTGCCTAGACTTTTAAAAGCATTCTTCTCATCTTTCTAAAATCAAACAATTATTTATTATTGGTAATTTAATTAACAAACTAGTGAACAAACCCTTGCAAAATCGAAATGTGGCTCATAATGCCCCCCAATCCCATAATTAACCACCTGCAATTCCTCAGCAGTACTCATAGTGAGTCCAGTCATATCGCCCACTCTTTGCGAAACGGCAGCAATATGTTTGTGCTCGTGTTCCTTCAACCAGGCAGATTTACTTATGCGATACTGTGCAATTTCCAGTTCGCCTGTTTGCGAATTTTGCACAGTCGCTCTACGAAACTAAACCATTATAATTGTTAAATCCAAGTTCAAATTGAAATTAATTAATACCTACCCGAGGATGCGCTAATCGCTTGATCGTAGCGATTTCCGCATCGCTCATTACATCATGGAATATGAATAAGTCTGGTTTGTGGTAGGCCTCTTCGACTTTGAAGGGCGCTATTTTTAAAAAGGGGTTGTTATTGTCGATGTAGCGGCATTTTAATTTGGATTGCATTTCAATGGGCAATTCAATTTCTCCGCGACATAATTGCTCGTAGTATTCGCGGCCGTAGGCATCGCGAGGTTTATGCGGCTACAAATAATTTAATTATTATGGATAATAATTATTTATTGGACCAACCTCGCTTAAGGACTCATTTTCATCATCGCCCTTTCGCTGTTCAATAAAGGACTTGCCCAATTCATCCTCATAGTAGACTTTATTACCTAAGGCTCGAGGGTGGGTTGGCAAAAGTTCTAATAGTTTATTCGTCAAATCGAGTGCCAAAACCACATTACCTAAAATAGGTAACCGGTAAGGAGGAAATTCAAGCAGTCGCATCAACTTTTACCTTCCTTATAAGTGGAAAAGGCAAGATACTCCAAAATATCCCCCCGATCCACCGTTTCATTCTGATTGCGCCCCAATCGGGCATCAGCTTCCATCATCCACAACCTAGTGTGATAATAATCGGCATTATTATAAGACTGCCGACCCAATTCGAAGCAATCACCAGCACTCAATTCGGAGCTGTATTTAATCCCGTTCAATTCACCACGTGCTAAAGAAGACGTATCCAGACGATAAGTGTCTTGCAAACGCATTAAGGCTACAGCTGCACCAGTCAGATCTTCATCTGTTGGGAAAGTGAGGCTCTCTTTCAACTGCGTGATATTTGCATGGTAATCTAAGAATTAAATCGAATAAAGAAAAATCCTGCGGGGAATGGTTGCAGATAGAACCTTTGCTGAAGTTGCTGTCGATCAAGGCCTCGACTTGGCCCCAGTCGTTCGTTAAGCGTTTAACCAGCGTGTAGGCATTGATGGGATTAGCAATGTAGAGTTGGACATCTGCAGCTGCGATTTTGTGTTGCTTTCGATAGATTGAAGCATAACTATTTAGAAAATTAGTTGAAAGGATTTTTTAGAATTTGGCCTGAGAAAAATAGTACCTTCGGAGGAATTGGATTTTTTGCTCTTCAGCTTGGATGTAATTATCCAAGGCGTCGATGAGATAAGCTTCAGTGTGCAGCAGCTCTTCCAAATCAGCAAGGGCTGTGAATACTTCTGCATTTGCAAAAGCTACGATTAAGGTCGAGCATAGAAAAATGTGCGGAAGAAACAACATTTTCCTGTAGACTGCAATAATAATTATTTATTGGAGTCAGCTTTTGTGCAATTTTAGCGCTGATTAGCTAAAATTAACGCTTGTATAATGGAAATTAGTATAGTTGATTGCGATTACGTAAGCATATGTGTAGAGGATGAGTACATACAAATAGATTTTTGATGAGATGACATTCTGAATGGAAAAAAATTGCAGCACGATTCTCTTTGTTTTATATTGTTATTTAAATGCGAAGGCAAAAAGGTCACTGCTAGTACTATGTGAAAGTTATTTGTTTATTGCGAGGAGTATTATCGCTCTTTTTTAGTCAATTAGAAGATTAAATAATCTGATGGGTAATGCTTCCGCTTCAAAAAAAATTTATATGCTGTTATGTAGTCATTTAGAAGATGTAACAATAAATTATATACTCAAAAAAATAATAGGTGTTGAAATGGATCTATTAACTGTGCTGTGAAAGCCAAAATTTATCTTGACTTTGGTTTTAAAGATATTTTTTAGATTTTTTTGAATTTTTGTTCTATTTATAAATCCATAAAAAAAATCGAAAATTCAACAAGAATATTGTAACTCACAGCAAAATTTTAATACAAATAATACTTTCAGTTGCATTTTTATAATAAAAAATCGATATAAGAGCATAATTGATCCAAAACGTTACAGGAAGCTAATTGTGGTATTATAGTGGCAAACGTTATAGAATACCACAATAAAATTCCAGTGAACATTTTTGTTTTCGAAAATTTAAAGCTGAATCTCAAATTAAATTAAAAGCATGGTAAATGTAACTTGATTCATCCAGAAAAAAATTGTTGCGTCTGTTAAATTAATCAACATTAACACAAAGTCGTGCTGGATATCACGTAGCCAATTTTATCAACCCCGAATTAAAAAAGGGAAAAACGTCTTCCTTTGATAACATGTAATAAATCCAGTCAAACAATTGTTGTTTGTTTATTTTCACAAGCAGCTTCCTGCATCATTTAATAATTATCTCGTCGTTTAATTAATTGTCCAATCGAGCGCGATACATAAACATCTGTATGTTGTTCTATTAATAAATTATTTAATCGGCCAAACAAATTATTTCATAATACTTGGTTACTTTTTATACTAGAGGAATTAAAAATTAAACTTACTATACTAGTAATTAAATTGCTATGATGCGGTTCAAGCACCGGACATCTTCAGAAGAAGTCGACCACTCACCACATGTGTTCAAACCGTTCTAAAATTATTCTAAATGTAACATGTTTATGTTTATCACTTTGTCACACTACTAATCTGACGGACAGAGCTTCTTCGGGGATTTCACCAACAAAGAGCCATCTACCAGTCATTCTTTCAACAACTAAATTGATCGCAGCGACATCTATGTTGAATTACCGGAAGCAAATTCAAATTTAAAGGCGCAATTAAGCTAGAATTGATATCAAACGATATAAAAAAACGAATTGATAGCAATAATTGTGTATTATTTGCTACAATAGTGGTTTAGTGTAGAATTGAAGCATACAATGAAGTTATTACTAATTTTGTCTGCAGTTATTCTGCTGGCAAGCAAGACATTTGGTAATAAACAATTCATTCTAATACAGAAAATGAAAATTATTAAGTTTTTCCCATCAGAAGCTGAAGAAGAAGAAGATCGCTCCAGTTATTTGGAGCAGCTGGAAGCGAAGAATGAGCGCAACCAACGCGAACTGCAAGAACTCATCCAGCAGCAAAAGGAAGAAATCGACAAAGCTACTATGTTGGAGCACAAAATTAAATCTTTGGAGCACGATATGAATAATAAGGATATCGCGGTGCCTCAGAGCGAAAACTACGAAGAGGAAATTGAACATAATGAGGAGAAGAATGATGGAGATTTAGATTTAAATCAGCTACTCAACGCTTTGATGCCTCAAATGCTGGATGAAAGCTTGAAATTGTTGGGGGAACCCCCAACGCATACGGAAGCTAGTACAGAAGTGGAGCATGAATTGGAATCGCCGGAGGATCATCAAATTATGTCAACCCATCATGGATTTATGGATCCAGCCAGTATATTTTTCCCTCAACTGGTAAAACCGGAGCCTAATGGGCTGCACGAAATCGTAATCAAGGGAAAGGATCCGAATCATCCGATGTTAGAAAAACTTATTTTCGGAAAACTGCCAAATTATGGAAAAATGGGGCGCGAAAATTACCTCATCAACGATTTGATGCAGAATATTGTATAAAACATTAATTAGTATTTGAATAAATGTATAAAAGTACCTTTTGCCTTTTAATTAAATGCGGTAGAATTATTTTAAATGATAGTGTTAAGAGTGCAACACTGGAACACCAACTGGAAAGCATTAAAATGGGGAATTCCCCGTATGCAACCAGCAATACACAACAAAACACCAAAGTCGCCTTTGAAAATATTCGAATCGAGGCGGCCATTTTTTCGAGAAACGTCAATTAAACTACCCGCGTTCATTTCGGCTCCGACAATTTTCAAAATTTCTAGTGTAAATTCGCGTTGTAACTTAAATTTTAGTAACTTAATCAACTTTGCACATCCACAATGGTAAGTTGAAGATAAATTTGGTAAAATTTGAGGTAATTTTTTTGAAAAATCTCAGAGGGAATGCATTTCGGTACATGTGGGCCAAGCGGGCGTACAAATTGGCAATTCCACATGGGAATTATACTGTTTAGAGCATGGCATTCAACCTGATGGCACTATTTTCCCGAAAAAAGAGGTCGTTTCCGATAATTGCTATGGCACGTTCTTTTCTGAGGTGGAAAATGGAAAATTGGTGCCGCGGGCGATTTTCGTTGATTTGGAACCTACTGTTGTTGGTAAGGTAATTTTTAATGTTTTATGCAAGAGTTGATTTTGTACAAAAAACCTGAAAACGCCTAGAGTTGTAAAAAAATTCAATAGGTGGCGCTTAGATAGGCAATTTAATAATCTACCGTCTCTCTTTTACTTATTGAATTCAATGAGTATGAGAGAGATGGCAGACAGACCAAGGTGTTCATAGGGGATTCCCCGAACGTAGCATCGGAACCCATTTAATTTACACCATAAATTTCAACAAATTTTCCCCATAAAACAAATCGCTTTTCTCAATTAGACGAAGTACGAACGGGCCACTACAAAAAACTCTACCACCCCGAACAATTAATTACCGGCAAAGAAGACGCGGCCAACAACTACGCACGCGGCCATTACACAATCGGCAAAGAAATGCTAAACATCGTGACGGAACGTTTGTACAAGATGGCAGAAAACTGTTCCGGCTTGCAAGGTTTCTTCGTTTTCCACTCATTTGGCGGTGGTACCGGATCAGGCTTCACTTCCCTACTAATGCAAAAATTGTCTGACCATTTTGGCAAAAAGAGCAAACTCGAATTTGTGGTTTACCCGGCGCCACAAATTTGCACCGCGGTTGTTGAGCCATATAATTCCATCCTGACCACACACAACACCTTGAACCATTCTGATTGTGCTTTTATGGTGGATAATGAGGCAATCTATGATATTTGCCGACGCAAATTGGGCATTGATCGGCCAAACTATACGAATTTGAATCGACTTATCAGTCAAGTGGTCAGTTCGATTACAGCTTCGCTCCGTTTCGATGGAGCGCTGAATGTGGATCTAACGGAGTTCCAGACGAATTTGGTACCCTTTCCCCGGATTCATTTCCCATTGGCGTCTTACGCGCCGGTTGTAAGTTCGGCCCAAGCATACCATGAAGGAATGAGTGTGGCCGAAATCACAGCCGATTTGTTCGATCCGGCCAACCAAATGGTCAAGTGCGATCCACGTGAAGGGAAATATATGGCTTGCTGTTTGCTCTATCGAGGGGATGTCGTACCGAAAGACGTGAATGCTTCGATTGCCCAGATGAAGGGGAAATCTGATGTGCGGTTTGTGGATTGGTGTCCCACAGGGTTCAAAGTTGGGATCAATTATCAGCCACCTACAGTGGTGAAGAATGGGGATTTGGCTAAAGTGGCAAGAGCTGGATGCATGTTGAGCAATACGACGGCCATCGCGACGGCTTGGAAAAAGTTGAACCACAAGTTTGATTTGATGTTTAGGAAGAAGGCGTTTGTGCATTGGTATTTGGGTGAAGGGATGGAAGAGACTGAGATGACTGAAGCTAGAGAAGATATGGCCGCTTTGGAGATGGATTATCATGAAGTCAGCCAAGATGCTGATGAATATGAAAAGTCGAAAGAGAAAGAGATTTGAGGGATTTGCTGTTGTTTGCTTGGTTGCCTATGCAGTTTAATGAAAAATTTAATACGGTAGTAAAATATAAAGTGCAATTATACAATATGCAATAAATAATGCAAACGTTTTTTTATTTTGTATTAATTTAATTAAAAGTTTTATAGCCTCGATAAATTTTATTAATAATGGGAGCAGCGGCGTCGGTTCGAAGTGGACATGTGTCCTACATTTGGCAAATCGATAATGCTCAAACTTGGTAGTTGGGAATTATTGAAATCATTACATTATTAATTGAAAATAGACCTTAATAAGCGAGACTCTATTCAAGCAAGATGAATAGTAGGACAGAGCTGTACAAAGAAAATCAATGACGAGGAGTTTAACATGCACCCTTAGAAATATCGAATAAATCATAACAACTGCTAGGGGTTTTAAATGTGTGTTCATGATAGTATGTAGTTTGTAAGGGCGCGACTTTGGTGCCAGTCAGTCTATTCAACAATGAGCTGGGGAGAATGAGGCCAAACGAATTTGACCAAAACAAAAAAAAAGTTTTACTACTGTAGTAAAAGCACAATGTTGCCTCAATATCTTGGCGATACAATTTTTGAAAAGGGGTTGATGGGGTGAAGTTGCGCGATTTTCAAAATTCCAACAGGTTTTAAACAAATGGACCAGGAGTTTGATGCTACAATTTTTGCCCTATAGAAGTTATTAATTAATTAGTGACAAATTATTTGGCAACATCGGATCGGAGTCGCACTAATCCCTCCCCCGCAGAGTGGAAATCGGGTGGGGATTCTTCTTGCGAAAAGGAATAGTCGAATCGACCAATTTCGCAGTTTCGCTCTCTTGTTTGGTAAGCTTTCGCTGGTAGAAGCAGAGTAGAGAGAAGTTCGAGCTCCACACAAGTGAACAATTGCGACTCATTCTATCGGTCTCATCCAGTGTTAATCTCAAAGAAATATTTAACAAAAAGGCATTGATATGGCTTCAAAATTGTACGTTTTCCTCTTCGCCCTCGTTATTGCGGTCCAAGCAGGTGAGGTCATTTTATATTAATTTCATTTTTGCCATTTCGGTCTATTTATTCAGCTCAAGGATGAATTAATATTATTATTATTTATTTGTTTTAATTATTAGTTCATTATTCATAGAAATGTGTCATTTTGTTTATTTTTTTCGCTAATGAAGTGATAAGTGCATTGTTTTTAGTTGGAATTTTTAGAAAAAGTCGCTTTAGTCATCGTGTGAACATTACATGTAATTAATATGTTTGAGTAATGCGCGTTTTATTTAAATTATTTTTTTATTGCTTTAATATTAAACTGAATTATATTTTAAAACGAATTATTTATATGAGTAGGCAAAGTTTATTGTAAAAAGGTATCAAGTTAAATTGTTATAGTGTGTGTTCGAATTTTATGATTTCGAATTTGTTACATAATATAAATAGTCAAATTAAATATTAAAAATTAATTAAATTGTACAAAGGTAATTTTTAGGTAATTTGTATATAGCTCTAGTAACACTCCTTGAAAAAACCCAGATCCTCCAATGTGGGTATAAGATTAAGAAGAACTTGTATTAATTTTATTCTGAAGTATTCTGTTAGTCATCAGGGATTTTCAGCAATATTGCAGGAATGTTAATTTGTTTTATCAACTAGGAAACACTTCGATAAAAAAATAAACATTCTTATACGACTAACCCAAACAACGTTTATCTTAAACCTGCATACTATACCACTTTTCACACTGCATAAATTATATTATAAATAAATTCTGATAATTAACGATTATTTTTTCTGCCTAAATATTCAAAACTTAATCAATATATTACGAATTTATAATTTAATTAATTTGTCCGGTGCTTTAAACACGCAAATTAAATACTAGCATTCATTATAATGATTAGAAATTAATGTATATCTCGTAAATTGAACCTTTTTTCTTTTAATTTAAATATCTTTTGCAATTTTTATGGCTGACATCCTTTAAAAATTTCTAAATTATATATTAGCTCTGTAAACAAAGTCTTTCCAAAGTAAAACAAACAGAATTATAATATTGTTTATCTGAAACCACAAATTAATTCCTAACACTGCATAAATTATATCATAAAGATAAAATTCTCATGATTAACGTATTTCTTTTCTTTTTGTTTAAATGCAGCAAACGCATTCAAATGTTACAAATGTGATTCCAAAGAGAATATGAAATGCTCTTATGGCTTTACATCTTTCCTCTACGATACGACCGATTGCTCCGAGTTTTTGGGGAAATGCTACAAGGTTGTTGCTAAGAGTAAGTTGAGGATTTTATTACCTCGCCATAAATCACTAATCAATCAATTTTATGAGCAATTGATTTTATTTCAAATTGGATTTATAAGTATTTATTGTTTTTTAGGTAAAGATGGAGCAGAAACGATTGTTCGAGGCTGTCTTCCAGCTGGTGGAATGGCTTGCAATGCAATTGTAAAGACAATTGGTGTGTTTGATGGATTTGCTGATGGCGATATTGAGAATTTGGATTGTTACACTTGCGATGGAGATAAATGCAATTCGTCGCAAAGAGTGACTGGTTTCTCTTTGCTTGGTCTGTTAGTGGCCGCTTTTGTTTTCCTGTTCTAGGCTGAACCAAAAATACTTAATTTTAAATTGTAAATGTATTTATCGCAGTGTGTTATTTTCTACAAAAAACTAACAAGTCTAACTATTTACCAAAAATGAAAGAAAACAAAAAAATCAACCAAAAACAATGTTATTTTTGTGAAAGAGATTTTATTCTAAATGTGTACCTAGATCGTTTTTTGACACATATTTTTATAAAAGCAAAACTTATATTGTCTATCTATTCTATACTATATTATACAAATACCAAATCCAAAAAGAATTACTATATAAAAAAGTTTATTGACTTGTTTTTACATGAACAAAATTTATATATGAGATATACCTTACAATTATAACAAAACGTGCTAAAATTGCTTATGTGATTGTAGATTTTCAATGTCTTCGTATTTTAGATACAAAACACCTCTCAAGTATTTATTAATGATAGAAGAAACAATTGTTTTGCATTTATTGTACAAGATCTTCCTTTTATAAAATTATTAGTAGGTATATAGAAAGTGTTTTTAGTTAGCTTTTTATAAAAATAAATTTGTTTTCGATAACATTTGTCTATAATTTAAACCCAACACGATTTAATTAAGTTAATAATAATTAAAAGTATTTCAATGAGTTCAAAATTTGAATTTAAATCCAACTGCGCCATCTATTAAATTATAAATCAAGCGCAAAGTTATAAGATACGCCATCTATTATTGAACGACTTACTAAGTCAAATAGCGTTTTCCAATAGCTGATCTAGTTCAGATCTATCGATCCAATTTGACTCTAATTTAGTACTTTGATCTAGTATTGACCACCAGTACCAAATTAGAGTATATTCTATCGATAGTTCGCGCCGGAACAACAATTAGAAATCGCAATTTAAATTTAGTTACCACTGGTGTATGTCCAGTTGCATACCCTAAATATTCATTAATTTTATAATAACGCGCTCAATTCTATAATTAAATTGTGAACAATATTTCATCGATATATCCTACTAAACCAATAAATATATTTTAAATTTAACATTCTATTATTCAAACAAGGGAGGGCTAAAGCTTTATGCACTTAACAAGCAAAGGAACATAAACTACTTCCGTCTAGCCGTCTAGTCGCAAAATTCAAATCAATACTTTTAATATCCCCAAGCAAAGTAGCACCCATATAATTTTTTTTCGATTCGCAGCAATGAAAATATCACGCATTACATCATCATCAAAAACATGGCTAATTCCGGAGCGTTAATAGTGACATCACCATCCATCGAACAAGAAAAATGGATTAAAAATAGCAGAGGTGTATTAGACAGCGGTGGATTAAGGATGAGCGCTTCAAAATTGGGGGGCATTCTGGGGGAGAATTTGAAGAATTCGAATACGGTTCTGCATTTAAATGCCCCCTTGGTCACATGGTGCTCTCCCACTGCTCTTTTTCCACCACACGCATTGGTAGTGTACGTCGCAGAAAGTCTTCTGTTTGCGTGGACTCAAATTTAGTTGCCCATTCAATTTCACCATTTAAAGTACTAGTACTTTTTTGACAAAAATTTGCAAAAATGGTCAAAGCTTTGATTTTAATTGTCGCTTCTTTAGCGCTCATCCAATTGGGTAAGTTATTGCAACCTTGGAATTAATTTAGCAATTTAGTTTTTTTTTAATAGTTTGTAAAGTGCGCTTTAAATTTTCGCGTTGGTTTTTTTATTAATGGACTAAAGGTTTAGTGACTCCAAATCAGGTCACTATATATTTATATACAAATACAGTTATTTTATAGTTAAAGAAAAAAAAAACGATTCCATCTATAATATAATTCGTTCCATACGATTGCTTATTTATTTTTTGTTTGCCGTCTTGATTATCATTAATCTTAATCATTAACAGAGTGTATTAATAACACGATGCGTCATATTGAAGAGAAACGCGAAAAACGTGCAATTAATTATATACAACATATAAGTATAATGATAGACTTTTATATTTTTATTTATAATTGGAATAACAAAAATTATCTTTGTGTAATTTTGTAAACAATTGCGCTTGTTTAAATTTTTCATTTTAAAGAGTTAAAATTGTTCGTCTTAATTGATTGGGTGTAGGTTGATGTGGAATTTAACATTTGAATTTCAAAGGAAACGTGTTGTATTTACGAGAATTTGTAATCATAGAATAGACGTTGGAATTCATTAAAATAATATGCAGATTCTTCGCGTTTATTATTAGGTAACATACGCGTTTTACATATTTAATTAAATTGGCGAAAATTTAAACTAATTGACTTGTGGCTAGGTAGCATTAAAAAAATGGTGTTCAAACCACAACATGCTGGTGGATTCAATTAATTGACGTGAATTGAATATTAATGGAGCAACGTGTTTAGAAAAAATCTGTAATTGTGCTATGATTAATGTTTTCCTATTATTTTTATTCATTCTGCGTGGATACAAAACTTTCCACACACGATAAACCCCGTTTTGCACTCTGCACTTATTATTTGTAATTGTAATTAAATTTGAAACTGCCGCCTCGACTATTAGTGCCTCTCTAATTGATGCGGGGGCGCTAAACGCAACCCCAATAAGATCCGCTAGTTTCCCCCCTATGTTATTAATTTAAATTCTAGCGCGAAATCAACTAACTAATAATAACTATTTTTTTAAAGGGTCTGCGTTGCAATGTTACAATTGCAATCGTGAAAATTGCAAAGTGGAATTGACCAAGCAACCAACTGTGACATGTGGTCAAAACACCGGCAATGGAATCGCAGCCTGCTTGAAATACACCGTCAAGGGTGAGTTCTAATTAGCATAAAGTGAGTCATAATTAATTATTTAATTTTCCGACAGATAAACAAACCAAAGAGATGGTTACCCAACGGAAATGTGTTATCACTGACAAGGATAACAATGGTAAAGCAACGTACAATTGCAAACAGACCGAAGGGGAGGTAGTCGCTTGTGAGGTTTGTACCACGGATCTCTGTAATTCTGCTCCAGTTTTCGGCTACAGTTTTGTCACTTTCGCTAGTGTGATTATGGCCTGTTTGATTCCTAAGTATTTATTGTAAAAGTAATAAAAAATCCCTCCCTTTAGGTTTTACGTACTATGTTAAATTTGAATCTAATATTATTAATTAATTTAAAATAAAATAAAGGTTTAATAGTGTATATTTTTCGATATGTTAATATTAATAATGAAATATGTTTTCGAATAAATGTGAAAATTAATATTAAATTGTATGAAACCAATCCTTTTTTGTATTTATTTATGTTTACATAATTGTTTGTTAAATTGGTCATGTAGAACGCGCACAACAGGTTTTAAACCTTGAAACAAATACATTTGCATTAGATAATCTTATAGAAAGAATGTATTATTGTTAATAATAATGTTTAATATTCAAAGTAAATATGACTTAATGCTGCCTATAAATACATGTTGTGTATACTAAAAATATTTAAAATATTACCTTCCAAAGTGGTTCCGAGTAGCCAATTAGCAATACATATATATTTTATCATGATTATTTATACATTCTGTTGTAATTTATTAACAATTGCATGAGCAATGTTTCATATTTTGTGCGGCTTTATCAAAAAAGTGCATTTTTGCAACCATTATGCAAAATTCTTGGCTTTGATTTAAAAAACAATGCAATCAACAGATAAAAAAATATTCAACAACAATAATTACTATCAAAAAATAGTTGTGCAAGAAGAATTTCTTTCGCAATTAGAAAAAATAATTAAAACGTTTTCCATAAGTCCGCGCAATTACTATCAGAGTAATTTTGTTATCGTGCTATGAAAATACACTGAATGTGCACTTGAAATAATTAATTATCCATTCAATCGTAACAAAGGTTGCAAAATTTTCGATAAATATGCAAATTCTAAACAGTTGCAACATTTGAACACTGGCTTTACTATTGGAAAGCACCAAAGTGTTAACTGTACTTCAATATAGGCAACCAGCAATATACAGAAACTGTGCAGCAAATTTAACCTCACATATTCACGTTTCTTACAATAACAATGAGTTCAATCGTTTTAAATCAAAAGCAAATCAAACAAACATTGGCAGCCAAGAAAACAAAATCACGCGAAACAATCAAGAACACATTAGTTTCCCCATACGATGTAACATACTGGTAAGTAATTTTCTATTTTCGCCCACATAGATCTATTTTCTCCCATATAGAAAAATGTAATCATTTTAAATGTAGGCCCCAAATACCCGACAATTATGCCGATGTAATTAAATTAACCTTGGAAGCAGCCTTGCCCAGGATTGTACCCCAAAAAGTAAAAGTCCCATGGGAAAAAATAAAACACATTCTTAAAGACGAACGCAAAAAATTCAGAGCAAGTCTCAGCGAAACCATATCAAATGATAATAAAAGTATTGTTCTTGGGATAAATGATGTAACTAGACTTCTAGAAAAAAACGAGGCTGCTTGCGTTTTAATTACTGGCGATGTGCAGCCTAAATTTATGGTGCAACATCTACTAGATTTGGCTGTTTTGTACAAAGTACCTATTTTGGTGGTACCTAAACTACGTGACATTTTAAAGGCAGTTTGTGGAGTAGGCAGTACTACTTTAGGTTTACCAAAATTGCTAGAGCACGATGAATTGAAAGAGGTTTTGAAAATGGTTAGTGAAACCCATGAGGTTTTGTTTCCATTTCCTGAGAAGCATATTAACTTTCAAAGATCGCAGCAGCCCGTCGTAGAAGTGGCTGAGGAATTAGAGATAGAGAAGAAGATTGTTAGCCCTAAAGTGGTGGAGGTATTTCATTTAAAGAGACGATCGGATAATCGTCGAACTTTTGTGCCACCAATTAGTGCTAGTACTGATAATCAGCCGAAAGTTGATAGGATGGCTACGGACGCTGCCGGATTTATTGCCTTTTCCAGTAATATTACTGGTACTCAAGAAATTCAACAGAGTAAGAAGTATAAATCGCTGGTGGTGAAGCGATTGAAAGGAAATCCAAATCGACAGAATCAGAAAAAAAAAGCGATTAAGTCTAAGAAAAGGAAATTGTAGAGCATATTTGTATTTGTTGAATAAAGATAATTTAAAATATATCGAAATTCTTTTGCTAAAATAAACATGTCTGGTTCAAGGGCAGCCCAAAAGCGGCCATGCATTGGTTCGCACTTACGTGACAAAAACCATCGACAATTGCCGATAAACATAAGATATTGTAGTAAATTCATTAATTAAACACTTACATGATGCATGTAGAGGATTTTAGTTGCTCCTTGTGTGGGTTTAGCGGCCTAAATATCGGTTTATCGTTGAAAATATTGGCTGAAATAACAATGGCGACTGTTTCTTGTTGATCTGTTATGTCAAACTGGTTCTGACATTTAGAATGCGCATGTCTGAAGGGTTGCGCAGGGTGGGCGATTCCAGCCGAGCTCAACCGGCGCTGTTCCAGTAGAGGTCTCAGCCACGTTTAATCCTTGTTTTATAATTAATAAAGTTTGATTCAATGTACCAAAGTTTAGTGAAACTAACAGTTAATTAATGGGCTTTCTGGTAAACCAAATGGTTTGGCAATACTTGACGTAATATTGATGTAAATCTCTGTTTTCAGTGGAGGCGATTGAACGGCGCAATGGCGACAATGTCGATGCAACAAGTGCTTTTCACTATTAATTTTCATAGTTTTACGGCAATTACTTAGATCAAGTGAGTAAATCTTTGTAATTTAACGTACCCTTTTGATTTTCCGGGCATTTTCCACTTTTCTTCTTGAATATTTCCTCAAATAATTTGAACCAATCAGAGCATTCCATCTGGAAAGTTCTAGAACAATTCCATTTCCGTCTTCGTCTTCCATTCCTCCATCTTTTTTCGTGTCTGCGCTTTGTGATAGTACCAGTTGTAACGACGCTCCTGTTAATTGCTTGATTTCTAATTAAAAAACTTACATGAATAGTCAAAAAACTATTCCAATTTGTAGTATAATGTATGCTTTATACTTTGAAAGTATTTAAATAGTGCGGTTAATAGTATTCGTGGAGCAAAGTTGTGCTCAAAGTTTCATTTGTATGAAACAGCAATGGCGTCGACTGAGCCATCAATCATGGCCGACGCTATTTTTTTTTAAATTACAGTTTTTCGAATAATTACTGAGGATGAAGTGAGTTTAATTTTCTTTATAGAAATTATTTTATTGTATTTTTTTTTTCTATTTTTTTCATGCAAAAGATTTAGTTTGGTCACTTTCGGTTTGGTGGGGCCCCATTTCAAACCGAATTACTTTGTAAACTTGTTTTATATGATTTTAATTGACAAATTCGTGTTTTTTAGCGGAATAACAAGTCAAATCTAGCTTGGAATCAAGGATCGCAGTTGAATTTGGTTGCAGGATCGCTAATTGCATGTAAACTAAGGCATCTGAGTAAATCGTAAGCTTTTATTATTTATTTAAATATATACCACGTTGGTGATATTTCACCACGTTGTAGAATTTCCCATTGCTACAATTGGCAACACTTATATGTTCTGTCACAAGTGACACTTACTTAAGTAACTTAAACTTAAATCTAATTAGTTGTTTCACTTTGTGCTTTATTTTGTTGCGGTTTAAGCGGTTGCGCCTCCCCTGGCTCTTCCTCCACTTTATTCCAATCTTGTTCTTCACCCGAACCAAAAACATTATAAACGACAATCTCTATAATATAAAGAACCACTGTAGTCCAGAAAATAATCCTCCACGCGCCAATTGAATTCTAAAACAAAACAATATTCAATAACAAACATTTTAAAAATTGATGATGTTTACTAACATCCTCGCTCGTGAGTTTACCGACAAACACCGGTACTACAATCCCGGGTATTGTAGCCGCGGTATTCGTGATCGCCATTAAAGTGCCCGCAAAATTCGGTGCAATGTCGATATGATTCGACAAGAATCCGCAAAACATTCCACCAATACACATGACAGCCAGAGTCATTAAAATCACCGCTAGTGTTCGATTGCCGATATAGCAGAGTGCTATAAAGCAAATCATTGGGATGACACTAGCGCAACCTGTGGCTGTCTTTCGGGCAGTGGTAGTAGTGATAAGCTTTTTCGCTCGGAGAGAATCCAAAGTTTTACTCAGCACCATGCTGAAGAGCCACATGCATAAAAATGGAGCTGCAGTCAAAATAGCGTTTTCGCTTATTTTGAAGTGCAGCACAGTTCGCATGTAGAGTGGCAGCTCGATCAGTACCATATACCAGCCCCAGTTCGAACAAGTATGTGCCACTAGGATGGCCAAGAAAGCTGGGGATGTAAACACTTTTTTCCAAGGCATTTTGCGTTGCTCCTGGAAATCATAAAAGTTAGTAGAGCAGTCGGTATTATAGAAAATCATATTGTAGCTAACTTCATGTTTACTTTTAGGCCGCCTTGATTCAAGGACGCAACGATAAGTTCGCGTTCTTCTTCGCTGATAAATCGCTGCTCTGACGGCGTATCGGCGATTAAAAACGCCCATACAGCCAGCCAGATAATACTGACGGCACCTTCAATGTAGAAAACCCATTCCCAGCCTATATTTCCAGCAATTAATCCCGAAACCAACATAAAAACCTAGTTAAATCAAACGTTTGTATTACTGGTTGACTATATTTTACAAGAAACGTACGACAGTGCCGAGAGCTGTACCAGCATACACAATGCTGCTCATCACGCTCCGTTCATCCGGTGGGGCCCAATGTGCAAGCATTACATGCATTGCAGGAAAGGTAACGCCGCCCCCAATGCCTTCGCCGATTCGCATTGCAAGCAATGCTCCAAAATGCCAGGTGGCCATTAATGGAGTGAGCAGGGTGCAAATTGCATTTATTGCAACTGAGAAAAACATTACCCATTTGGCACTGAAGAGTTCGGCGATTCGGCCTCCAGGTAATTGAGCGACTATGTAGCCCCAAAAATAGGCGCTTAATAGAGTGCCTTGGATGGTACTGGACCAAACGAACGGACCGTCCTGGAAATAATTTACAAATAAATATTTATTGTTGCTACTCATTTGAATTAATTAAATTATGCGATTTATATCGCTTGTTATTTATATGTAAACCCATAAAATCAATTCAAGCTAATACAGGTCAATTGCCTGAATTAGTTTTGAATTTCGGCTACAAACCTCTGCAGTTGAAGGACCTGTCTGATTGCTGTTGCGATCAGCAGTACTTTCCAGTGCGAGGTTTGGGTCTCCTGCAGGAGTCGCTAATGCAGTGTAGTTTACCATGCTGACGATGGTTACATGCATATTGACTTTCAATCCATAAATGATCCCCAATCCCATTGAACCTAGCACCGCTACCAGGTATCTGGTGGATATTTTACCTAAATTTAAAAATACAAAGAAATTTATTGCGGTGGCTTTTGCCAAATGTATTTATAGATTAAATTAGGTCTTACCACCACAAATTCCTCCTCGAGCAATCACTTCTTTTGCCATTTTGCCGTTGCTTATCTGAAATTAAAATGGTTCCAGTACATAGTTTTGTAATTTGTAGTGGTACTACTTTTGAATTGTACTTAATTTAATATGCTAGCGGCAAATTCGAATTTTAATTAATATGCTTCGAAGAACAATAGCGCACAGGTGATAATTTATTATGATGCTTTTTAGTGCATCCTTTTCCGGTCAAAAATTAATATTCCACACTTCCCTTTATTTATTTCGATTGGAACAAGATAAAAATGGGAAATACGTTTATTTTTATACATTTTATTGAATATTTACTTAATACTAAGGCAAACATATGCTATTGAAGATAAACAGTGAAGCGCGAATAAATGCTACACTTACCAATTCAATTAATGATTGATGATGGCACAATACACTTAAATGAAATTAAATTCGGGGATGCGAATCAAGTGGCTTTTAAAAGCCGACTGTTATGAAGGAGCGAAACAAACGTGCAGGGAAGCTTCAGTGAAGGTGACCTGCCGCACGTTTACGCATCCACGCATCGACCGCACCCCCCCAAGTCTTCACTTTTGTCAAATCCACCTGATGATTCTATCGGAAGAATTGTTGAGAAATGTTGTGTAAAGTTTATTTATTTTTATCTCAACAATTATCGATTTGATCAAATTATTGGAGGGTGTTAAAAATTGAGGGGTTTATTGAAGGGGTTTTTTATTCGTTGCGATTTACGTATTAATGAAGATAATGGGGATTTCTTTTATCTATCGGGGTTGTTTGTAGACACGATTTATTTTCTAATCGGATGTTTTCACAACATTGCATTTTTATTGCTTTGTGGAAATTGCAATACTGGTTGCATTCCCTATGGATTTTGGGTCAATTCATTTCATTGGGGTTGTTAAAGTATTTTAATTGAAATAATAATTCTTCAATTCAGTAAATTTCATTCAAATTTTATTTTAAAATTACGATTAATTTATAGATATACAAATCAAGCCGACAATTATTTTATAATGATGTCCATAATTACTTAAAAACCAACTTTCTACACAAGTTATTTATTATCCATACAAATACGAGCTCAAAAAACCCGTTCAAAAAACAGCGAAAAAAATGAGAGAAAAAAAAAACGATGATAAATTAAACTAAAAATAATTAAAACAATAATTTAAACAAAAAAAATTAAACTAAATTACATAATTCGCTCATAGAACAATAGATACGCTTGAGCGTTAAGCACTTTAGATTCGGGTACCTCGGAAACGTGTGAATCACTAATATAGTACCACTTTCCTGTTGGTGTTTCCGGTTCGCCGCCGATTACTCTTGGAACGTCCCCCGTTCGATTTTTCTGATTCTTAGGCAAAAACTGCCACCTGTAGCTTTGTTGCTCTAAACGTGGTCGCACTTTCACGTATGCCACATAATGACCCCCATGTATTGAGCCACTATGCTCCACAACCCCATAAAGCGAATAAAGCACTTTAGTTTGGCCCTCTTCAAATGTTGGCAGATTTTGAGCACGTTTTGAACAGAACGGAGCCAAGTCTAGCTGCATTGAAAATTTCACTTGTTTTGATACTTTGGCAGAACGATATCGACACACCTAAAAATAATCCCAATTAATTCAAAATCTATTTATTAAATCGTAGTCTAGCCAACCTGAAACCGTTTCAAATGCAGAATAAGTACGGCTGGCGGATTATAAATGAGCAATTGTTTCGAGGCGTCGGTATATACCGTCTTCTTATCAGGACCCCCATTTCGTTTCGTGCATAATTCACAGCCAACTTTGTTAGTACCAACCAGCAATTCACATTCGGTGAATTGATTGAGGCAGGATTGTAGCGAACATTCGCCTGCTTCGCATCGATAACGAGGCGATATCGTGTTGGTCCACAAATTCGCATCGTCTTCATCTTCTTCCATTTTTTCATCACCCGAATCGTAATATCCATATCCGGAGGCTTCCATTGTAATGCCCCCGTCTCTATCTTCTTCGTTAAATAGACTATTCACCCGATTCGAATCTTCATTGATCAAACTCAACCTTTCCAAATCAACTTTGAGATCATTGTTTTTGTTGCAGAATGCCAAACGCGATTCGGGGCGCTCGAATTCTTCCACCCTAGAAAAATTAATTTATAGAATGTTTATATAGTTTCGTTATAAGTATTCTTACTCGTCAGCGTTCGGGCTATTTCGGCCACAAGCAGGAATGTCCATTTCCACGTTATTTTCGCTTGAAGTGCCACTGTTTTCAGGACTTGCTGGTAGCATACCAATAATTGGACTAGGTACGCCACTGTCATCTACCCGCATATCGGGCGAACTTCCACAGTTGTTCGAATCGGGACTACTATTGTCGATTTTATCCGAATTGTAACCCGATTCCAAGCCCTTTGAAATATCATCACCCCCCACTGCATTATTAGATGCATCCTGTAAAATTTAAATTAAACAAAATATTTAATAATTTTGCATAAGTTACCTCTGCATTGTCTTCTACATCAGCATCCGATTCGCTATCCGACTTGTTCTCCATATTCGCATCATCAATGGTAACTAAATTATTCATCACATTCTTCGTTTGACTTCGATGACTCTTCTGCTTTTTGTTCTTCTTATGTTCAGCTCGTTTCTCCTTCTTCATCTGATACTTGGAGGGTTTGTCTTCAATTTCTTCGGCTTTTCTTCGATACACGGGTGGTAATTGTTTTTCAGATATCGGCAAGCTAAATTACAAACCATTAATTAAATTAATTTGTTTAAAAATAATTCTCTCACCTTAAATCGAGGAAAAATTCATCCCGATGGGAACTGTGACCACACACTTGACACTGTAAAGTGCTGACCAACACCCCTCGAAAAACCTGCTCGGTAGGCGAAAGCATTTCGGATGCTTGCTGTCCGTAATACTTGACAATCTTCTTTTTATCGCCCTCCACAGTGGATGGATCGGTTTTATTACTATAGCCCAGTTTAGTTAAGATTATCTTCTTGTAGCGCCTCAAATCCTCTTCGCGCACACCTTCCAATAAATGCCGCAATAGTTCATGCGAATCATGCTGATCACCGCCGCCGAATTGCGGCATCTTCGCCGTCAGGCGACTTAGCAGCATCCGCGGCACGTAGACCTCGTTGCGGCCGCTTTGCAATTCGCGCAAAGCTTCGGCCAAAGCGGCAGGTAAGGCATGCCACTTTTCCAATTCGCCATCTAAGGCTTGCAATTCCATAGTTTCCTTACTTTCCAATTCGATCTTGCCACCGGGCAGTAGAAAGTATTGACCGGGCTTCGAGGTTTCTTCGAGTAGCTCGTACAAGTAGGGCGTTTGGCCCAAACATTGCATAACCGAATTGAAAAAGCAAGTGTTGCCTAGATTAGACAAGCCACGTGCTCTTGGCAAGTTAGTTTCGTTAGTTGGGACGATTATTTTTTGAGTGGCGCCAGTGCTGCTACCTGGTAGAACTTGCACGATTGAGAACATGTTGTTTCCAGTCGCATTGTTTTTGCTTTTAATCGTTTCCGATTGTTTCCGCAGGTATTCGACGGCTTCTTGCAGCTTCTTCTTGCATGTCAAGTTGATTTCGTTGTCGCAGCCGTAACACCATACGCTCCAGATGGTCGTGTTTACGCAGAGGTGGTGCGAGTCCGAATGTGGAATCATGTAGTGACTCAGAGCATGCTTGTTCTTGCCTCGGCCGCAAGCTTGGTTGCCGCATTTTAGGCACAGCCACAGACTTAGATCGAATTCAAAGTCTTTCATTGCTTCATCCTCGTCTTCGTCTGTTACCGTTTTGCAGTCCTCGCATTCGTTTAGGTAACCTGTTTTGACGATTGATTTCTTGATGCGAGTCAAATCGACGGCTTTGTTTATGTGGCTGCATTCGACGATGGTCATGATATCATCGCTCGAGCCCGAAGAGTCGTCTGCGTTTGGTTCAGTTTGGTGCTTCTTTTTGCTCATTGTTTCGATCGCTTTGGATTATTGCACGTTTATTTTAACCTTCATGTAATGAATGGAAGTTTTGTTTGCTTTGAGTTTTGAGTATTTAAGGTTGCTTAATGGGGGCTTTAGTTACCTTTAAATCGCTGGACGATGCTGGTTAAATTTTTTGTTAGTGGAAATTAGAACATTTTCTCACGAAACGTACGACGACTGACAATGCTTCTTTATCTATCGTCGTATAGTAACTTTTCTCATGTCATGTCATCAGGGGAAAAACTGAATATCACTAGATTTAACCTAGAAATTTTTAATTAAACTTGCTAATTAAATATGAGACACGTTAGTTTTATAGCGCGAACCGTTTTCGTGCAAAATAACGATGTAGAAGCAGCGTGTCGCGTGTTGAATAGGATTCTGGGTCGTGAAGATATTTTGGATCAATTTCGCAGAACTCGCTATTTCGAGAAACCTTACCAAGTAACTATTATTACTATTCCCCGATCGATTAGGAAACTACATTTTTGTTTGTAATTATAGTTTCGAAGACGGATCAATTTCGAACGTTGCAAAGCAATTTACAACGAAGACATGGACCGCAAAATTCAATTCGTACTTAGGAAGAATCGTTTAGACCCATTCCCTGGATCATCTTAAACTTGAATGAATAGTAGACTTAGCTTATAAATTTTATTAGTAACTCTTATATGGTTAAATACAATTATTAAGAGAACGGATTCAAATTATTATCACAATCAGCACTAAAGGGATTATTCTTGTCATCGTAATCATCCTCGTGCTCTGCAAAGGGATCCTTGGCATCATCGTACTCTTCGAACGGATTGCCTGCGGGCGCCACCACCTTTTTCGGCTCGAAACTCCGCTGAGTAAACCGACTCATATTCGCATCTAACGAACTGCTATACCGCTGTTCTTGCACCCTTATTCTACCCTCGGCCACAGGCACTGGCATCTTCCCCGATCTGCCTTCGCTTTGCCTCAATCGCCCCTCAGTGAAATTTCGAGTATCCTCCACACTTTTCTTAGCCTTCAACTCAATTTTTTCCGTCATAGGGGGCGGTGGCATACTTGTCACACTTTCATCGCGTATAACTTTATATTTATTAAAAACGCCCCGTCCAAAATATTCAGCAGCCACAGAGAAACCATCATGAGCCTTCTCCAATTGCGAATGAAAATTCTCATGCAAATCCTTGTTGTATTCACGTGCTTTCAGCAATTCTAGTAACTTTTTATTCTCGGGTTGACAAGTCGGGCACTCATTTTCATCATCGGAAAAGCTCTGAAAGCAATGCTGATGGAAACTGTGCTGGCATAAAAAGTGCAGCTTGGGCAGCTCAAGTGGATGATGGCAAGCTGCACATCTGGACCCTCGAATTTCTGTGACACCACTTTTCAATTGCTCCAAATTCTCTTTCAATTTGTTTATATCTTTGCGATAATTGGATGTCAGTTCGGACGTTTCCTTAGTTTTCTTCATTTCTTGTTGTAGTTCGTTCGTAATGTACGAACGAATATGCCCAAGTGATACTTCCGCGTTGCCTGTACCAATAGCATCGATTACCATTTGGGGCGAGAATAGTTTCTGTTTCGCTATTGCAGTGAGAATCTTAAATAAATATATAAAATAATTATAATATTGCTCGAGTATTATGGCTAATTACTTCGTTTAGTAAGTCCATAGATGGATTCTTAGTGTCCAGCACACAAGACCAAAGGGCTTGAACCCAAAGGGTCGGTTCTTGATTGCCAAATCGTTGACAACATGCCAAAATTGAGTTTGAATCCTTTTTGGAAATATGATAACTGCAAAAGACTCACTATTTTATAGGCAACCAACAATACATGCCATTTGAAAATCTTACCGCAAAATTTGCTGATACAGCTTCTGCTCTTGATAGAGATACAAAATCCCTTCACTAAACTCTTTCATATGACAAACAACCAATGCCTGGCTTTTATCGTACTTGATATCGGGGTTTTGTAGCAATTTCAATATCTTTTGCGAAATTTTATTCTGTTCGGCTGCCACTTTTTCAATCGCCCACACATGTAAATAATTCTCCAGCAATGTATTGTAAACCGCTGGACTTAGTATTCGACCATCTGCAATCAAGTGCTCCAAAAATTCAACCAATCGCTCCGAATTGTACAAGAACAAATGTATAAACGATTCGGGATTGGCCTGTTCGTTGAAACGAAAGCCGGAAAACATGTTCTCGCTTATTGTCGGAACGTTATTCGGTTCGTATTTCGTGCATAGTCGCTTTAGGAATTGTGTGCTTTCGAATGGAGCTTTCTGGATCAGAATGCTGCCGTATTTCTTCATGTAGTACTTGGCATCTCGGAATGATAGATTGGCGATGTAGTCGAGTACTTGAGTGTATTTTTGGTGGTCTTCGATTTGCAATTTGATATACCAGTCGTGCTTTTCGTGCTTTTTCGCCAACCACACTGCCTCTTCTGGACTACCATGCCTATTATTGATAAAATATTCGATCAACTAAATAAAATATAAATTGTTTCGAAGTCTTACCGACAAACTTTGATCGCTATATCCACATTATAAGTCAAATCCCCATCTTCTGTTAAAATAAACTCGCGTAAACTATCGCTTTGTCCAATAGTATTATTTAATTTCGTATAGCAATTTAATAAGAGGGTAGTATGATCCTCGGTGGCTTGACTTTGTTTGTGCAAAGCTTGCAAGTACATCGTTAGTTTCTCAATATGCTGCGAATCCAAAAACTTCCGAATAACGTAACTCGGTTCCAATTTCCCAATCGTCTTAATATACTGCTCGATCGCCCCAGCAAAATCGCTCTTTTCGCATAAATGATCCCCATACTGTTTGAAAATATCCACCAAGCTATCGCTATCGTACTGTTGCGATTTGGCGATTCGAATCGCAACATCGTACAAGTTTTTCTTAAAAAGCAGCGACAATTTCGATTGCAAATCCTTTTCGTCTAAGTGGTATAAATTATTTGCTTCATCTAGTAAGTAAAAAGCTCCCCATTCGCTTAAGATCCCTTTAATCTTCGGGATCGCCGCCGAAAATACGATAAACTTATTATGAATGTCTAGTACAGTAATTAAATCGCTTTGGTTTAGATTGTTTTGCACTTCGTTAGTCGACATTGCAGTTGTTAGTACTGAAAGTCTGCTCGATTTTGAAATGATTATTAAATAGTTGCGAAACCATTCGAACATTAATTTTTCTCCGTCAACGGCGTAGCAAGGCCCGCGACCATCCGAAGTGTAGCAATAAATTGCCTAAATAAAATATTAGTTTTAAATAATTATTATATTTAATGTTGGAATTTCGAATA
Organism: Cryptophagus acutangulus; assembly: GCA_963556235.1. Taxonomy (NCBI): domain Eukaryota; kingdom Metazoa; phylum Arthropoda; class Insecta; order Coleoptera; family Cryptophagidae; genus Cryptophagus; species Cryptophagus acutangulus. The sequence continues at coordinate 528,494 of OY744568.1, read as the reverse complement.
GAATGCTTACATCATTTCGACCAATCATAAAGTGGCTTCCATGTAGCGAATCGGCCAATACACTGCATTGTTTAGCGCACCCTATATCGTCTAGCTGGAACTAAATAGAGCTTTGAAAATTGTCTGTACTAATAAATTCATGAACAACTTTTGTATCGAAGTTGTATATGAATTTGCTAGTAGCCTCAATTTTTAAAAGTCGTCTTAGTTACCTTTTGCTCTTTATCTTTATGTGTAATGTTATATACTAACACAGCATTTTGACTGGCTACAAATAAGCTAAGCGAAGTGGCAGTGGATTTAAATGCAAGTCCTGTAATTGGCGAACTGGAGGGTCGCAACACTTTCTGCTTGGAGCCTCTTTCTCTTGTAATATCACCGCGATATAGAATAATAGAGCCATCCATAAATCCGACTGCCATTAACTGCAGATTGTCGTGCACGCAAAGTGCATTTGGTTGAACTGTGGTATTACCAAGTACTGGTTTCGAAATTCGGCAACAGAATGGGGTACCATTCTTGTCGAATCTGCTGGTGTCCCATACTTTGATTACTGGGTTTACTTTAACACCTGATTCGTCTTGCTATAATTTGATAATTTAGGGGTTGCGATTTAGCTAATTAGGATTTTTTACCCCAATTGTGACCAGCAAGGGTGAGTTGGTCAGTTGGTGGGATAGTTCTATGGATATTTCGTAGGCTCGGAAGGTTTTAACATTCCAGGAGCGCGAAATTAAATGAACCTGACCGATTGAGTCCCCGAGGACGATATGGTTGTTGCCACTTGAAGTGGTGCATACTTTGTTTTCCTAGAATCGATTTAATTAGGAGAATGTTTCCAATGGGGTTGTCTTTTACCTTGATTAGGTCGGCGATTTTTCCTTCGTCAACATCAGTTTTTATATCAAAAAAGTGGAATCTTCGCCACTAAAATTAGAAAATTAACGTTAATTATTGCTACAATTGTATGGATAATTTAAACTACCTCGTAAAATGCCATCTTAATAAGTATTTTGTTATTAATTAAATTGGATTGTGTGCATAGCTGTCAAAATGACAGCTGTTGTTGACAATCAGCTGTTTTGTATAATTATAAATATTTATTAATATGCAAAACTATTTAGATATTTGTTCATAGACGTGCATAATTTCGTTATTAATATTATTTAAGGGTAAATCGTAAACTAATTACCAAATAATATTATAATCTAATTAAGCCGACACTTTAGATACTTTCGATATTTTTTATTTACTTAAAGCAGGCAGCGCCTCTGCCGGTGACGCTGAGTACTAAAGTTCACAATTTCAAAATTTGATTATTAATATTCGAAACGCCTCGAATTAATTATAATTATAACATAAAACTATTAAATCATCAAGGTATGAACTATTATAACACATAGACATCCAATGAGATCGATTATTTGCATTTTTAGCAAAAAAGTGTGGTTAGATTTGATGGAACAGCATGGTGGGTTACCCTTTCGAAAATTACTCAAAAATTGCTGAATTCCATCGTCAAGTCCGTTAATATAAACTTTAAGTTAAGCAAGCCTACTAAATTTTTTTGGAATTTAATATTGGTTCCTCCATGTCTGATAAGGGTCTAAAATCCCACGTTGACACCCCCGAAAAATTGATAAATAGTGCAAATAAAATTGTTTACTTGTGCGCGCGCATTTTTTCGACCCGGCGTCTCGGAATCCGAGTGGAATCGCATTGAATTTTCTCTGGCATTTAATTTCGGGCAATCGCATCAAGTGGTCGTAAAATTATGGCATCAACAGAAGTAATGAGTGACGGTGTACAGTTCTTCGAGGGTGTTGAAAAGCTCCTCGAGATTTGGTTCACCAGTTCCGACAGCAATCACAAGTCGTCCGACTTACGCAAAATTCCAAGGTACGTATCATCTCATCTTAAATTTTCAGGCAAGCAGCCTGAAAATTATTGTTCATCCCGCTTGCTCCTTAGACTGTGAGCGAAACATTGATTTTTAAGGCTTCAGCTGAATGTGTGATGCACAATCTAATGACGACATAATATTGTCAGCTGACTGGACGGCTAAATATTTTCAAACTATTTTTATCCCACACATTTCCTGCACTTACGTATTGGAAATTACGATTTGTTTTGGTTTTTGCAGAACGAAATTGGAATCGCTACTGAAAATTGTGCGATGCGAAATCATCAGTTTCGTCAAAAACGAACAAATTGACGCTTATGTCTTGAGGTGAGTTGATCTTTATGTATTTGTCGTATTTTGGCATTGACATTACGCGATTATTTATGAGTCAAGGCCCAAATTTAGAGAAATTTATATTTTTAAAATATTAGCGATAAGCTAACAATTAATATTAATAAGTTCCTGGCCGATTAACAATCTGCTAACAAATGAACTGTAACCTCGTCCAATCAATTGCATGCTTATCTCTTTTTAAAACTAATACGATAAAACTCTTTTCACATAAACGCTCCAATATTTTTAGTTTATGAACAAATAAGTTTAGTATTCAATAAAGGATCCTGACCTATAAAGATAATTAAAGTATTGCTGGATGCGCCGGTTCAAAAAACTTGCTTTGACCTTTTGGAGACGGGCAAAATGTCCTACATCGATGCTAAATTTAGCAAATAGTAGTAGAATAGTGTAAAATCCATAAAGTGGCTGTAGTATGTAGTTGACCTTGTCCTTGTCCTCAGCTCGCAAATCGATCCACATCTCCATGCATCTGGTTACGATGTCAAAACCACCCTTTTTCACCCACACCCCATCATCCAACTACGTTCTATTTGCGCAATACTTGACGTTGTATTTTTGGCAATGTTTTTTATGAATTAATAGGACGCGTTGGAATGAATTGTAAATACGTGTGCAGCTATTTTTAGTCGCATTGCAATTCAAGCAAACCACTAAGATTTATTGAAATGGTCGCAATTAGTTCATTGGCCAGTTGAACAGTTAATATAAACTATTTGAACTTTAACCCAGTCTTCTTATCCATTAAAGATAATTTTCAAGATAACATTATGTGTCAATTATTTAATTCAATTTGCTTAAGAGGCTATTTATAGAACTTTCTATTTTTTTTTAGCGAGAGTTCGATGTTTATCTCAAAACGTCGTTTTATTTTGAAGACATGTGGCACTACAACGCCTCTATTATGTTTGGAACCGCTACTTTTATTAGCCGAGCAATATGCAGGCTTTACCGAAGTGGAGGATTTGTTTTATTCCCGCAAAAATTATAAAAGACCCGATTTGCAGGTCACACCGCATCAGCACTTTGACCAAGAGGTAATTTATTTGCAGGAATATAGTCGAAATTATATTTAATGTCGAATTATTGCAGGTTGAACTCTTGGATACATTGTTTCCTGATGGCGCAGCCTATTGTTTGGGCGCAGTTAACAAGGACTGTTGGTATTTGTACACGTTGAATCCGTTGCCGCAACAACGTAGACGTCCGACTTTGCCAATAGTCGAACCAGATCAGACTCTGGAGATTTTAATGACCGACTTGGATCCAGAAATTATGGCAATTTTTACCAAAGAGGAGTGTTTGAATGCTACTGAAGCTACTAAGGTATAGTTTTAGGCAACTAGCAATACATTTTTGGTGAGTCCTTATTTTTTTTTGTAGAAAGCAGGAATTGATAAAATAATCCCAAATATGGTGATTGATGATTTTCTGTTTGAGCCTTGTGGCTATTCTATGAATGGAGTGACAAAAAACGTAAGTGAATTTAGTTAAGTAGAAGTAGTTTGTCGAATTTGAAGTATTGGAGAAAACTTTATATTATTGTCTCTTTATTTCCATGTCTTGACAAACAGATTAATACTGAAGTTTCAAATGTAAGTAGACAATTTCGTGTTGTTTGTTTAGTTGTTTGTCGTTTTTTCTTTTTGAAATTATGCAAATTGTAGTAGAAACGGAAACGGAAGAGGTAAACTCTGAACGTTATCAATTGTACAAATTGTAGTCTGACTAGCATTTTAATGATTTAATTGTTTGTTATAAGGGCTGCTACATGACAATTCATATCACACCAGAATCCGATTTCTCGTATGTGAGCTTTGAGACGAACATTCCATCGAGTTCGTATCGCGAAATCATCCATAAAGTACTGGATACTTTTATGCCTGGTAAATTTACAGTTACAGTGTTTGCCAACCAGGTAAATATTATATCTACTAGCACTTGGACAACTTGGTTAATAAATGATGTTGAATAGATTTCGCCAACGCAAAGCACCTCAACTGAGCTGCAATACTTGAACACGATTGGTAAATGGTCTCGACGCGACATCCAGCAATGCAACTTCAAAAATTACGATCTGATCTATGCGTTTTATTCGAAATTCCCAAGCTGAGGGTGTCCGGTCGAGTTGTGTCGCTGTTGCAGCACAACGCAACCAAACTCCCTGCCTCGATTCCTTCCAGACTCCCCATCCCTCATCCAGTCGCTCCTCATCAATCATTCCTGTTCCTCGGACAGCGTCGCCAATTCCATGCTGTTCAATGTGTGTATGTATTGTGATATTTTGTTCATGCTGTTGAAAGTCTATCCAAATTTCGAACACAGTCTCCGCTCGAATTCGAATAAGTACAAATTCATTCCAAAGAATCACGATTGTCAAGCGACATCGCGCAATTTTAAACTGCACTCTTTCATATTTTACGTCTATTTGACGATATTTGCACCGGTTTTCACATTCACAGACTTTGAATCGCCACTGGTTTTGTTCAGCTGGTGGCGTAATAAGATTTCGTGAGATTCGTCGAAAAACTTTTAAACTAATCGCCCAAATATGATGCATAGATGTGTATGTTGTAGTTGTCGCCTTTTCGTTTTGATCTATGAGGGTCAATTTTCTCTGGCATCTATTTCGATACATTTGTATGTATTATGGTTCGAGATGGTTCGTTTGAAAGTTTTCCAAATCGATTTCGTTCTTACAATATCGTTGAAACACTCTAACAACAAGTTAAAGGACCTTTGTACAAAAGAATATTCAGTTTCGTTGTTTAATCAGGGTTGAGGAAGGTCCATATAAAAATTATTATTAGGTTTTACATGTTTAGTTTGAAATGTACAGGGTGACTACTTTCATCATTTTAATTAAGCAGCTTGTGCATGATTTTCTTGACTTAACTTGACACGTATTGCGGTTCATCCTGTATGCGATCGAAGAAACATCGAGTTAAAGGTCTTTTTTCGATCGCTTTTATTAAAGCTAAATGAAATATAGAATATATTGTTATTTTTCGATATACTTAGAAGGTAATTTTACAAAATTGTATAATCAAAACGTAGTGATGTTAGCAAAATGTTGATGTTTAAAGATAATTTTAACAATTAATAAAGTTCAATTTAAATCTCTTTAATTAAGTTTCATAGAAAATATTATTTTATTAAACAGTATATAAAAATCTTACAATTAACAAACCACAACCCGCAAACTTTAATACTTTTTGAATACCACAACCATACATTTCGCTTATTTAATTTCACTTTAGGATGGTGGCACGTAACCGCCGAATTGCCTCTCGAGCGTTTTGGCCACTGCTAGACACAATCGGTCTTGATATGGGGCAGCAACCACTTGAATACCCACAGGCAGACCCTCATCGGTTAAACCAAGAGGTACTTGAGTTACCGGGCATTTAAGTGCGTTCCAAATCGCGAACAAATTGAAATTCCACGGCCGCAGAAGAGCCGTGTGATGGTAACTTGCGGGCCAAGGGGCCGAAGGATACAGCAACACCCCATTATCTCCCAAAGTATCCTAAACAGGTTGAATTTAAATTTTATCTTAAAAATAACTAAGTATACTTACAATAATTTGTTTTTTAAGCTGTTCGGTTAAGTTGCGTGCCCACTTCGCGTTCTCTTTGGGTAGCAAGCCGTTAAGTAGGTTCAATACGGACGCGGAAGTTAAATCGCCCATTCCGACTACATGCTTCGCGATTTCTACGAAGGTGTTGACCTGGAGATTTAATTGGTAATTAATAATTTTTAATTATATTATTTAATGATTACTTCGTTTTCGCGGTTTTGTATGTCGCGTTTGAAATTAGCGTTCTCTTCTTGAGTCATCCAATATCGCCATAATTTGCCACCGTAGCTAAAGCCTTCGAAGTTGACCTCTTCGGGCTCATTAGTGGCTATCTCGCGGAAATATTGCACAACACTATAATTAAATACAAGTTTTATAATTAATAGATCAATTAATATAATTTAATTAGTTACCTGGAAAATATTCGCTTCATATCAGTGCGAATTGAACTAATAAATGGATCATTCGGTTCAACTACATAATAAAACTGAATCTCTTTTACATCAACTTTATCGTCCAATCGCAATTTATTCTTATTTTCAGCCAATAATACTTTCAATAACAAACTCAAATCCTCCGCATGTTTAGTCATTGGTCCACAAACCACAATGGTATCTTTTTCCTTGCCAGTGCGGAAAGTCATACCTCTAGTAGGAACCAAATGCGAAGTCGGTTTATGCCCATAAATCCCACACATAAATGCGGGCATGCGAATTGAACCGCCGATATCAGTGCCAATACCGAATGCACTCCCACAAGCTGCGATAATGCTCGATTCCCCCCCAGATGAACCACCCACGTTACGTGTGGTGTTGTAAGGATTGCGGGTTAAACCGTAAACGGGATTGCTGGTTTCTTGCCACAAGTTTAATTGCGGAACATTGGTAACTCCAATCAAAATGCCTCCTGCTTCTTTGACAAGGACAATGCAATCGGCGTCGTAGTTTGCCTTTTTGCATTTACGGACCTTTATACCGAATGTCGACGACATTCCTTTGACTAGCATCGATTCTTTGGTCGTGAAAGGAACCCCTAGATGTAATATTTTCTTATAACATTTATTTTACTAGGCACTGATACATAATTTATTGTTTAGATATTTACCAAGAAGTGGCTTCTGCAGAAAATCAGCGTCGATGATTTCTCCGGAAGCAATATCCCGATCGATTTGTTGTGCCTCTTTAATCGCCTCATCGAACCGATTGTCCACAACTGCATTGATGACTCCGTTGACTTCGTAGGTGCGATCGATGAACGCCTGGACCACTTCTTCGGAGGTGAGTTTTCTTTCACGTATTTTGCGGGCCAATTCGGTGGCGCTCATCAGTACAATCGGATTCGTAGCTGCCTTGACCGATTCCTTACTGGAGTCGTAAATGTAGCCGAATATGAGATCGATTAAGGCATCGATGTAGTACCGGATTGCTGCAATAAAATTTGTAACGGCCGTCATGATAAAATTGCAAAAACCGCGACGTCGTTTTCGGTTTCGATGATGACGCCTGCTGGACGATGACTGCCTGCTATCGCCGCGCTAATGATAATTGCAAACGATTAGGGAAATATGAATAATTAGTTGGATAACTTTGAATGTATTGCGTTATTGCGCTACAAGCTAGTACTAGTGAGATTACGTACCTCGGTACTTGCACTTTTAACTTTCGACATGACGAAAGCGATTCGTTCGAGTTGGGATTTTATGAGTTTATTTGATTAAAACAATGACAAACAATAATTCCCACTTTGGCTAAACAAATAAATATTAATATGCATACGTTTGTGTGATTTAGGTCATAAAAGTTCATGTATTTTAATTAGTAGTCCAAATGTCAAATTTTTGAGACTTATTTAATTTTGGGCGTAGTTCATTCAAATTGTTTATTTATAAAATAGTTTGAACGTCACATGTATATCGTTTGCACTTTACGGAAAATATTCAAGAAACTCTAGTGTTTCGTATAATTTATCTATACTTTAGATATTATACGACTGTGATAGTCAGTTTTAAGATATCGTGCGTCCAAAGTAGTGATTCAAGGTAAATATTGGTGGTTATGTTGCTTTATTAATCACTTGAATTGACCATCACTTTACTAATCACATTTTTTGTAGGAAAGCGAAAGGATAATGGGAAACGTAAGTGACAAAGTAGACGCTGCGGCGACAAGTGTTGTCAGTAATGAGCCACCAAAGAAATTGAAAGCATGCTGTGCATGCCCTGAGACGAAGAAAGTCCGCGATGCATGGTTAGTGCTAAGAAAAAATAATTAACCAGCATGGTTTGCTTTAAACAATAGTTTATTAACGATTATTGTGTTGCAGCATTATTGAAAATGGGGAAGAGAATTGCCAGCCCTTAATAGAGGCTCATAAGCTGTGCATGCGGAAGGCTGGATTTAATATTTAAATACCTTTGAAATTAGAATTGCAACAGTTGGGAAAACCTAGTCCTTTATTTTAGTTAATTGCCATGTAAAAATAATTATCATGATCTGAACAAATTATTTGTTTTTTATTTATTGAAAAGTTGGTAGCAGTACCACCAAATTAACCCTACTTATTGGGAGGGTGATAAACAAAATGTTGACGGACGAGGAAGTTTCAGCGGAAATGAAAGAAGCAAATGCTTATTTGCGTGAAAAGTTTTTGTGCTTTATTTCGTCGATCTGCAGTAAGTTGGTCTACACACTATACTCAAGGGTAATAATACTACTAATTAATTTTAGGCCAAAAGGATAAATTATCGACAATACAAATGTGTGAAAACACAAGAGTGACCGGAAATTTAACAGCAGTTGATGCGAATTTCGAAAATATCATCGTAGAAAATTTGCAAACACCTTTACCGGCTCCTTTAAAACTAGCAGTACTTAGAGCAACCGATATTCTTACAATAACCGTGGATAATAAATAAATAAACTATAAGTATGTATGACAGAAAGACGAAAGTCCATATCTGATTGTTTTTGTTAACAAAAAAGATTTAATATAAATAAAAACTAGTAGGTATATATTAAATCTTATTGTCATAAAACAATTGATTAAGGAATATTGTCTCTGTCAAATACTATTAGTATTAATTTAATAAACCATTAGTATTTATTTCTATTTTAATTAAAAGTATGCAATCAGCCAAACATTATTTCTAATAATATATTTTCTTTTTAGGTTGGTAGCTTTTGCATCTGCGTTCATCATCTCCTTTCCCACATTCAGGAAAAAAAAACCAATATGGACGCTTGTTGTTTGTTCGATTCTATTGACGAAAACGTTCACTGAAAAACATCATTAGGAGCCTATAATTTATAAACCCAATATAATTAGGTGAGTTGTTATTGTATTAATTACTGTTAACGCATATCAAAATGAGCTTTTGATACATCTACACCTCGATATACCGAGTGTATGGGAGCCACTTGGCGTTTATTGATTTTTCATACTTTTTTGGCATTATAAATAGTAAATTCATTCGGTCACTACTAAACTAAACTGTAATTATGCTATTATGATTGGTGGTGTTGTGTTTTGTGGCGGAAAACTAAAAATTTTCCAAACCCCCGACCAAATTGCACTACTTTTAATTTGTAAGTCGATAGTTGCATACGGTAAGTTTTGTAAACAAAACAAACATTTGTCTTGGTAAGTGTACAAGTTGAATAGGAAACTAATCGATTTTTGTATTATTGTTTTACAGGGATATTATTAGATAAAAAAAATACATAAATTGTGTACAATAAAGTGTTAGTGCGAAAAATCGAGAATGGAACCGTTAGCACCGGGCACTGAAGATGATCCACCGATTATGTATGCCTCTCTAAAGAAACAGGTAAAATTGATTGATTTCTGTTTACTCTTATTTATATGTTGTCGAAACTTTATATCGAAAATAATTCCCGAGCTGCAAGGTAAGTAGATTTTTGCGGGACCACTGGATCATTCAATTTTGAATGGTCTAAAATCGGATAAAAACAAACAGGAAAGAGTTGTGTTGCTTTCATCACAACACCTTAGTGTGTGCAAAGTGAGTGAAATTGTTAACAAAACGCAACTGTACAAATGTACGATGCACATTTAACTTTCTTGACAATTGTCAACAACTCTATTAATTAATTTACCAAAACAAACAATAATGCTTTTAAATTATAAGTTAGTTTAACTATTTCACTGTCGAATCTTACTCATTATTAAAATAACAGTAACTGTTGCGAGTAAGACCAATATTAAACTTGATACTAATAGCAATTTTCTCGCAATTTCAAGGAAAATGAACAGGAACGTCTTCTCAAACTCAAAGCCATCCTTCCGAATGGAAAATACGGCAATGTATTTGAACTCAACTATGTCAATGGAGCAGAACATTGGTTTTGCAATACATGCAAATGCCCCGTTATGGGGCGCGTCTACCAGCACGAGAATGGCAGGCGACACTCCCTTAAGCTAGCGACGATGAACCGATTTCCAGACAAGGCTAATCCATTTGGCGAAGAAGAACCGGTCAAGATTCAAGTAGCACCTGGCGAACCTGTCCCACCGGGATTCGAGAGCGAAGTGGAGAAACTCGCACAGATTCAAGTAAGTAATTTGTTGTCTTTAAAATAATAGAATTTTTGCGATGCGGTAAATAAGTTTCACTTTTGACGCCCATTTTATAAGCAATTTTGCTTTTAACTTTATTTTAAAATAGTCTTATTGTAAACTAGGAACGCTTAGACGGTTTCAACGTCGGCCCACTAGTAGCCCTCGAATACTTGGTCGAACTACAAGACTATGACCCTTCGAAAGAGCCATTCTATCTTTGCGTACTATGCGACAAACGCGGCGATCCCCGCACTGTACTCACTCATCTCGCCAGCTACAACCATATTTCCCAATATCTGCAAAAGCACTTCCCAAGTTGCTATCGTGCCCTTGCCCCATACATTACAAAACAATATAAACGCAACTGGCAAACCACTTTACAAAAACTTGCTGAAGCAATCGAGAAAAAGTATGGCCGAATGCGTCCGAAACCAGTCGATAAAGATAAATTCGAGAAAGAGCGCATGTATTACTTGCAATTGATTTGTAAAGGCGAGCATTTCTCCGAGCAGCTTGGGCACACTTTCGAAGAGCTAATTGTGCATGAGGAATTAACGAAAGTGTTTGAGGAAGAATCCGCGACTACTGTCGCGCAACCTGCACCGCAATCGACCAGCTCTCTGTATTCCAGCTCCACGATTGCACCCAGCAGCAAGTCTTATCGCAGAAGTCCTTCGCCGCCAGTTGTAGCTCGTCCGGTTAAGAAAAGCAAACCGCCACCTGTGCATCATTCGCAACCATCGCGTCGTCGCTCGTTGTCGAGTGTATCGAGTATTTCGAGCAGTAGCGATTTGAGTGATAGTGGTGACAAGAAAGGTCGTGCAAGATCGAGTCGCACCGCATATAGGCGTCGATCGCCGGTACCTTCGGCTAGGGAATTGCATCGGCGTGAGGACGAGGCGAGACGTGAACGTTTGTTGCCGCCGTGGCAGAAGACGAATTATGTACGCGATACTAAAGTGGGTTATACACGTCCACCAACTCAGAAAGAGAAGCAGAATAAATTGGAGGAGTTTAAGAAGTTGGCAAAAGCTATTGAGAATGATATGGATAAGACGTTGAAGCAACATGAGCGGAATCCGGAGAAGCATACGCAGTATAATGATGAGTGGAAGAAGTTTTGGAATAAGCGGTGAGTTATTTTAAAGGTTTTTGGTTGGTTAGTTATTAAAATATTGCGTTTATTTAATTTAGCTATAAGGAATTGCAAGCAACTGGCGTTGATGTAAGCAATTACGACTTCAAACCAGAGTGGATTAAATTCTGGAATAAGCGCATGGTTGAATTACACCAGGAAGAAATCAAAACGAAGAAAGATGCTTTACGTAAAAGGTACATTAACTTTTTTAAATTGTATGCTCGTCTACAATTATTGTCTTTTATTCTGCACAGATTGGGTTTGCCTGAAGAACCGGCACCAGTTTCCTTCCGTATCGCAACTGGTGGCAAAAAAATCAGCCCAACTCCCGCTGCAAAAATCAACACTGCTACAACCCAGTCGTCCGATAAACGTCCGGCTCCGATGGCCGCGCAGCCCGATAACGATCCGGACATCATTGTAATCGACGACAAAGAAGACGATAAGCCGAAGCGGTCGCATAGTCCGTGGGAAAGGGAACCGACGCCGCCTAAGAAAGTTGCACCGCCGCTGCATAGAAAGGTATCAAAAGAGCGTCGCTCCGCGCGGCGCTCTTATTCTCGTGATCGTAGTCGTTCAGTTGATCGCATTCGTTATCGCGACCGTGATCGTCGCAATCGATCCCGGGAGCGTTCGCGTTTAACAAGATCGCGTAGTCGCGACCGTTTTGTGTCGTCTAAAATTGATAAAAAGCGTGAATATCGTGAAAGTTCGTTTGAGCGTGATATGCGGGGGAAAGAGCGGGTTCGTCTCGTTTCCGATTTGCCGTGGGAACGCGAGAAATCATACCGCAAAGAGTATGACGATTATTATAAACCGCCGGCGATAATGCGTGATGTCACGCGTAAGCCGATTCATAATAATCCGGTCATTCCAGCCGAGGAAGATGATAATTCCGAGGTAAATGTCGTTTCTGTTTTACGTTTATTAACAGCGTTAGAAGAGCGACTCGGTTCGTTAGGGCCGAAGGTAATTGATTTGTTAGCGCAAGCCCTGGCAATGGAAAAAAACGAACCAAATAGTGCGGATAAGTTACTCGATAAGGAGATAAATTGTGTTCTTTTCGAGACTATTAAAGAAAAGTTGAAAGGTCAACTTTTGGCGGGTTTTGTTGATATGATTCAAGAGCGTGCGTTTAAAATTGCTATTAAAAAAACGGCTAGTTTAATTCATTTGGCCGGCCAACGCAAAGATGAGCGTATGAAAAATCAACCGGTTGGTCCGGTTCAAGTGCCAGGTGTTGGCACTGTTGATAAGTCGGCAATTGCTCGGCAAATCGCTACTGCTTTGGTTGCACAAGGCAAAACTGACGTCACACAAGACGAATTGGAGCAATTAATTAATGCAGTTGTAAGTAGAGGGTGTCTTCGAATCTATTTTTGTTTGATGGGTAATAATTTCTCAGGTTGGCATGGCTGAGGCCTCGAAGAAAATGGAGAAACCCATAACAACTGCGGGATTTTTAGAGAGCTTTTCAGGTTTTTCGCAGATGACTTCCGAAGGGCCGAGTCGAAGCACTTCGACTACACAAGAAGAGCCACCAATTGTGGTTAAACCAAAGGAGGAACCTGCTTTGCTACTAACTGACAATATATCGGAGCATTCGGGATCGTTCAGTGGCAGTATAGTTAAAGATAAAGCGAATAATTCGGGCAGTTCTGGCACGAATATGGATCACTTGTCTGATACCGATTTGCAAACGCTTTTACAAAATTTCAAGGATTTATCCACCGAAGAACAGCACGGATTGATTAATTACTTAAAGAAGCTGGAAACGGATGAGCCAGAGCGCGTGGAGCGCTTAAGGCAGTTTGTTAATTTAGGTAACACTAGTACCGCAGAGAAAGACAAAGTGATGGAAAAGATGAAGAGTGTTAGAGAAGCTAGCCCGTTTTCGCATCGCACTGATAGCGGTGCGAATCCGGATGGTAAGATTACACTTGATTCGGATGAGGAGGAGGATTACTGTTTTGAGGATGTTGTGAAAACTGTCTCGAATAATGTGAAAGCGAAGGAGTTGGAGAATGAGCGGAAACTTTTAGAGCAAGTGGTTAAACATGGTAGCAGTAAACCGGAAGTGGATTTATCCGATGCCAAAGCACTCATTTCGAACTTGATGAGTAATATTAGCAAGAATAATAATAGTACTAGTAGTAGTGTCGATTTATTAGGTTTAGGTACTACGAATAGTAGTACCGCTGGTAATTCGATTGTGACGTCAGAGTTTACTAAAACCCTAAATAGTATCAATATGGATAGTTTGGCGAATATTGTGGGACATGTGCAAAAAATGCAACAAGCACAATCGAACGATAATTTGCAAGGAATTATGGGACCGGATATGCGAATGGTACGCAATGAACGCGGTTTTAGTGGCGGTAGTAATTATAAGATGTATCCCAACCCGGTGAAAACGAATCAGTATAATGCTGGCGGATATGGACCGTCTTCAGCTTCTATGATGGGCTTTTCGACTTCCAGGAGTAATTTAATGCAGCAGCCGTCGCAGCAGCAGACACAACCTCTATTTCCGACCAATCAAAGGGGTAATCCTTTTGGAAATGCGTCTCGATTTCCTCCTCAAAATAATCCACAAAACAGCCAATTTGGTAGATCTAGCGGTAATACTTATCCTAGTAATACCAATAACCGTTGGTAAATGTTACTTATGTTGATTGCGAATTTTATTGTGTTAAGTAAAAATGTATTAGTGCAAATGATTGTAATTGCTTTGTTCATTTATTAGTACTGTAATAAAAAAAATTTGTATTAATTTCATATTATAGACAATTTTATTTATTTATTTGATTTAATCCCATTTTTAAATTGTTTATTATGCGTTTAATATTTATTGTTATGTTATAACTGCGTAAATTGTGTATTAATTTTTTAAACAATTCGAATTATTCGGGGGTAAAATATTTCTTTTACCAATTAGAATTTATTTAAAGTGAATGTGATTAATAAAGTGCAATTTAGGATTTTATTATTAATTAATTGTTATCTTTATATAATTTTTTTTATCTAAGGATAACAATTTATAGGGTAAGTATGAAAATATTTAAACAATTACATTTAATAAATTTATTGCTATTAGAATTTCAGTTTATAAAATCTACACTTTTATCACATAATATAATACAATATAAATATAATTACAGGACAAGTACGATAAACAATAAAATGTAAGCCTAACGATTGATTGTTAATTTAAATGGTGCAATAACAATTTAAGTTTTTTTACAGCAGCACTTTTGCCCATCTTCATGGCACTATTACAATTAATATTTACAATAATGAAGCGATATAAAAAATAATAGTCTATTTTAAACCTCTCCTATATAAACAAATCGGAAAATAGATTCTTTATGGCAAGTTAATTCATGGAAGAGTTAGCGATTATTGTTTATGGCATTATAAAAAATTTGTACATACATTTTAAACATCACAGTCTCTATTTACAATAATTACACAACAAACAATTAAATAATTGTCTCACTGCCGCTATTCCGCAAATGATGAATTCGAGCTGCGGGCTTTCGATGGGACGAATGGGATCGTCCCGAATGACGACTGCTGGTGCTCATGGGTTGATGGGGCACATAACGCAATACTGGCATAGTTTGAACTTTAACAGGCAGCTGTTTTCTTGGTCCTAATCTTCTGAGCACAGCTCTCCAAGCCGTAACCGATTTAATGGACCAAATCCAGAAGATGGAACTAACGCCAACGAAGAGGCTCATAAAGTGTCGCAACAAGAACGCCCACAAGATCGGCTTCTTTTCTTGCGTCAACCATTTATCGCGATTGTTGTATTCATAATAGACGCTCAACATGATGCAGAAAGTCGGGATCGCATACAGCGCGCAGATGGCTCCAAGAAAATCGCTCTCTTTGCGGGGTGTCGCCGACGTCAGCGGAGCAGCGGCGAGCGGACGCGGTTTCCGCAAGATGTAAGTACATCCTAACACCAGGAATAGTACCCCGTAAATGAAATACAAAATGTTTGGGATTAGGACGAGGGTTAACAAGGTGGTCGAGTTGCGGTTGCCGATGTAGCAGGTTCCTGCAAAAGAAAATCGAAAATTAAAGAGCGGTGTCACCAAGCGAAAGAAGAATGGGCTGAGTGGGCATCGGGTTGTATGCAAAACAGCTGCAAATCGAAAGGACTTTGTCTGGACCGCCGGCACATTATTCACACAACTTGTTTGGCGATGTGATTTAAATAAACCACGATAAATTTCAATATAATCACGAAGCTTTTCGAGAAGTAAGTGTAATCAATTTATTATCTAGTTCATTTTGCAACACACAGCACGAAAATATTTCTACTCGGATCGCAGCTTATCAAGATTGAAATTGATGAACTTGCATTCAGTTCAAAATTCTTGAGCTCGGTCAACCTCTTTTTAGAAATAAATGACTGTTTCATCAAAGCAACAGTTGTGTCTGTTGTGTGTTGCTTTTATATTAATTTTATCAAGGGTATTAATCAATGACCAACAAAGTACTGTATTTTTTTCGTAATTAAGTTTGCAATTGCATTATAATTTTTCTCTTTAGTGCATCTATTAATATGACACTATTTTTTCTAATTAGCATTACTAGTTTACTAGATTTTTTTTTGTCGCATAAATTGTACCGAAAAAAGGCAAGCAAGCTGCAGAAATCCTTGAAGTCCATATCGCTCGCTCAAAAATCCTAAATTATTCTACTCATGTACTAGATTTGTATATCATATATAGAAGTACTTGTTTTTTAACGATTTGATTCTCCGGTTCGCTGTTACATTGCCTGCATTTTTATCGCTCGTAAATTCGAAAATTTTACGACTTCGACGAACAAGCATTTAAAAATCATTCAAATTTGACGCGTCCGACCACACCACTTTATTTTTCGGGACGGATAAAAACATGTCATGCTTAACATTCCATGCTCAAGCGAATATCTTGATGTGGGCACAGTTTTAATGGCTCTATTTTGACGAGCATAGCATTCCAAACGACATTTTCAATTTGCACCCACCGATTTTTAATTTATTACCTGTGAGTTCGTCGGAGTCGACGTCGCGACGTACGAGTGCGGCCACAGTTTGAGCGGCAGGTAGGCCCCAAGCGCATACGTGCAATACGGAGCCGAGGCTCCGCAGTTTTTCGGGCGACCAATTTAACCCGACACGGGCGAGCCACCAGGCACATAAGCAAACCCACCTGTAAAATAAAAAGATTATTAGAATATTTGCAATTAAATTTTATTTTTAGACAGACATAAAAAGACGTTGTCGCTGAAGGCGCCTTTTAATTCGATTGGTTTTCAATCGAAGACTATAACTCGCTTTAATTGCGATCGTCAAGCAGCCAAGCAGCGCGAGCTTGGCCATTAAACTTCAATTAATACAATCGAATTTAGTAAAATCATAAAAGAAAATTAATTGCTTGGCTTTGAGCAGCGGTGTTGTCGATTAAAATTAAACGTCAGCCAGATGTGTAAATATTTATGGAGCAAAAAGGCCATGTGTGCTTGCTTATATTTTCTAGTTTGAATTTAAATATAAAAAAAAAGCGTCGAGTGCATATGGAAAATAATTCTCATGGTTTAACAATGCACCGCGTTTGCGGAACAATGGAGCGAGCATCTTATTAAGCTCGACAAGATCGTTTATTTCGTTTGGACATTGTTTTTGCGGCGGCGGTTAACTTCTTTAAATATTGCTAGCTGGAAGCGCATCCCTTTCAAAGCGCATATCGTAAATCTCTAGTCAATTTAAATGCGCTTTTGTTTTTTTTTATCGCTCCGAAAAAAAAAGAGAAGGAGCCACTATTCCAACTATTGTGGAAATTCGCTAATAACATTCGTTTTATCTTGTTAAGCATTTAACACACACCAAGCAAGCAAGAGGAGGCTAGCTCGTTAATATTTGCTTAAAGAGTTGCATGTTTTAACAAGAGTCGAAGCAGCAGGTACATTCTCAACAAGTCGAATGTTTAACAATGATTTGTGGCTGATGGTATCTCGAAGACGAAGAAGAAGATGCGGCGGGGAGGTAAAAAGGCTTTTACCATCGTTATTCAAATCGCCTTTGGAATGGAAGAAGAACCCGAAACGAGTCTTGTTCGATTTATAACTGAGCAACAGCTTGTTTATTTTTACGCTTTTGTATACGCGATGGAGTGGAGCGGCTTGAAGAGTGTTAATTGGATTCAGGATTAATATACTTTTTGGAGCATTGCGATTGACAAGACAAGGAATCGAACATCCAGCAGCGTCAACTAATCACACCCTCTTCACTGCTCATTTATCATCTTCCGATAAATGCTGTTCAACTTTTGCATTTATTAATTATTGGAAAAACGAGTTTCTGCTTCTTCAGGTAGATATAAAGTTGTCGCGACAGTTTTGATCGGGATTTAATTGGTCTGTGATGGAATAAGCGAGTAACTTTAATTATTTAGTAGATATGCATGCGTTTTTAAATTCCGCAGGTTGGCGCGATATATTTCAACAACCTGTTGAATTTAAAAACGTATCGCAAAAGCTTTGATTTGTTGTACTTTATTAATTAATTAACTCGTTTATTGTTGGTTTGATAATGAGTAAGAAGAGTCGAGGTAGTGATTAACTCGTCCGTCTAATTGAACGTTACAAATGATTATCGTAACAAGGCGTGAAATATTCGGTCGTGACAGTGTGGAAAAATTCAAATAAACTTTAATTAGAACTGAGAAGAAGAACAGCATCTTGGCTTAACATTGTTTGTGAACATGACTTGCTCAAATAACCGAAAGTTTTCAATGGTGGTGCTTGTTTGGTCTGATGGCAGATGCTTCATATATTTATATAATGCAGCAACAGCAGCAGCAGCTTGTTTTCGTTTAAATTCCAATGCTCAATCCAAACATATTTATACCTGACTGCCCGACCTTCTTCAAAAATCATTTTTAATAATAGCCTATTCGGATATTATGTAAATAAATAGTTATGAAGAGGCCCTTCAACTACTACAACAAACTCAAAACTGACTAATCAGCCGAGCTGACTGGAAAAAATACGAAATCGCGTAGGTGTCCACGCCACAACATTCTATAAGGAAAGTGGTTTTATATCCCTTCGTCTTGCTTCGCTGCCTTATTATTCTAATCGACTGGACTAACAAGATTCTCGCCGTCCAGCCTTAATAATGTTTGCTTTATGTTAATCACCATCATATGCAAGTATATTTATTTCCATCGAACATTTCTTAAGAACTTGAAACCTTTCAGGTCATAAATTTTGAACTCACCAAACGTTTGCAGCCATCCCAAAATAATAGAGCAACAAGAAGACGAAGGCGCAGTTGACGTTGGAAAGACCATCTTCAGGGAGCTCGTTGATGCTGGTGGTGGATCGATGGCAAGCAGTTGACATGCGACCAGAGAACATGCGAAGAGCCCATCCTGCACTCACCAAGCAGTAGCATAGAGCCAGACTAATCAATGGTCGTGCTTTGACTCGTCCTCCGCCTATTGTTAACGTCAAGGCGGCACCCAAGCTCGTTACGAAGCAGATTAGTGACCAGACAGTCACCCAGACCTGAAAACATGGCAAAATCTCTTACAAAGTGTCACCAAAGCGCGCGATAAGTTCTTTACAATTTGAGAAGGGTGGTTCGGTTAAGCCGGCTTAAGATGGTTTTCTAAATGGTAACCGGAGCGTTATTATTTTTTGCTGGTCGTCTTTTTAAAAATAGAATTGATTATTAGAGTTTGAACAGGAAAATAAACAACGAAATGTGTGGAAGCTTTCAAAATATTGTCGCACAGCAATCAACACGTTGCTTTACACGCTTCTGTTTAAACATTATTAAAAGCTAAATAAATATGGAAACGATGTCTTCCATAAGGAGCTCAAGTTACCGCGTTTAGAGCTGGAGCTCGAAGAACGACAATGATTGGAATATTCTTGACTATTTTAGGGGAGCTTTTTGGAATATTTACCTCTGCCAGCTTCTTCTCGCCATCATCAAACATCAAATTAGAATCGCATAGAGGAATACAACCACCAGCCACCACATTCTGCACATGTTGTGGAGCACAATCGAACTTTTGCACTGCCGGATCCACCGGCGCACTGATATCGATACCTTTATCTTTCGGCCCTTCCATGCACATATGTTCGTGATTGTTCTCGACTGGGAATCGCGAGCAATCCAACGCATCGGGCCACGGAAACCCGAATCCTTTGAGCACCGGATAACATCTCGACCGGACACTTTCGCACAACCCGCGACATGGTCCTATAGGATTTACAACTTTTTCTGTACACATTGGCACATAAACGGAGCAAAGGAAGAGTTTTAATTGCGAACTGCAGCCGTATTGGATTAGCGGTTCGAACGATTTCAAATTGTAATCGGCCTCCTGTTGGATGTCGTTACCGCCGAGATTCGGCATGCCCGTCATGTTGTACCCGAGCCCGGAGCACAGATCCACGCGGATCGGTTCACATGTGCGAAGCAGCGGTTCACTTCCACTTAAGTGTGTTGAAAGTGTTAAAATAATCGCGAGTGGAATCAACATTTTGCTGTTCGACGAGATGGAGAAAGTTGAACACAGAGTGCACTTGGGAACGGACTCCGACGGAATGGTATCGGTAGGTAGACGGCCCCGCTTCGGAGGAATGCTGTTTTATAATAAAGCCGGAGCCGAAGGAAAAGTGACCGACGATGGCCGATGCTGATTTGAATAAGAATGTTTCTCTAAAGATAAGGAGAGACTGAGGGGAGGGGGCTGCTTTTAGTGAGTACCAAACCACAAAAAGAGGCTATTTTCGGTGCAGGGCAGGTTAACCGGATATAACACATGCTTTAAAAGAGTGCCTGCTGCTGGTTCTCGCTCTGTCGTCTTCTTGGTTTGTTGTTGTTTTTTCAAGGGGGGCTTTCCTTCTTTTTTTTTTTGGTGCTTCTGTGAAATTCACAGCGCCGATTTTTATAAACAAACTACTGCGTTGTTTATGATTGTAAATAACAGTTTATGACCTGTTTGTCGTATGGAATGGAGTTAATTAAGGCTTCTAAGGCGGCTTCATTTTTTTTTTCTTATTGAGGGTAATTGGAGCAAATGTTTTAATTTTCCCGTGTGGGCATTTTATTTATTAGAATTTTTTTGGGGATAGTTTGACTCAATTTTGGGGGTCATATCAATTTTAATTGGTTTAAGCGTTTTCTACCTGGCTTTTCACATTTGCATTTAACAGTTTGATTAATTATGTTCCATTATTGTTACCTGGGAATAAGAAATTAATTCTTATTTATTTACCTTTGGTAAATATCATAATAATAATGGTAGATGTAATTTGGAAAGAGGCTTTCTTTTTATTGAAATTTATTACCTGCCACAGAAAGTTAAACGGGGCGGCAGCGGCATTGCCTTTTTTATTTCCTAATAAATAAAACCGCCTACAATCAGGGAAAAGCAAAGAAAAATATGAAAGGCTACATTTTAACGAACCTACTGGAACTCAAACAAATATTTGTTTAGTGCACTTTAATTTATTATCGTTTAATTTTTAACCGACTCTTTATCGTCGTTATTTTAATAAAACGCATGCGAAGCAATTTAATATGCTTGCTTGTATGTTGATTTTGTTGTAGAGAAAAAAATATGAAAAAATTTGTCGACACTCTACAATTATTTTCCCGAGAGAAAACCAATAATAATAAGAAAGATCAATAAATTGAGGCTGGTAAGGGGGCATTGGACCACGGCACGGTCGAGTTGAAAAATGTTTGTGTGGTCTCCCGTGTATCGAAGAAGAAGAATAAACGAGATGAGGAACGGTGATAGGAACGAAAGAGAAACACGACGACGGAGAAGACGATGAAGAGAATATTGCGTCCTCGAGGGCAAAGTGAAGGGCGTGTCGGGCCAGGCTTGTAACATATAATTTGTATGTCAACAAAGAATAATAACAGGCAAGTTAACGAGTTTCCAACTTATCTGGTTATTTATTTGTACACAGCTTCGGGTTTATTATATGCATCTTGCATAAAGGGGGGCATGCGAAGGGGGGCCGCGCTTATTATACACTTAACAACCGCAGTGCGCGCGGACCAAATCAAAAAGGAAAAACAATTAATAAAACAATTTATCATCATCCTTCGTATAACTTATGCAAATAGGTGTTTGCTTAAGTTTTCTTCTTCCTTTTTGTTGTTTGGATAAACAAAGCGGTTTCGTCTAGGTAGAGAAATTCGGCCACTTTTTTATTTTATCTGGTAGATTAGGTTACGCAATGTGGATTTAATTCGGTGCACTTCAATAGAGGGTACAGAAGCCAGAGAGGCGCTCATTTTTCGGTAGCTTTTGAGGAAATTATTGTGTAATTTTCTTTATTGCTTTTAGTTTTTCGGTAAATAGAAAGCGGTGTCTTTTGTAATTTTTAAAAGCACACCACAAAGATTAGGACTTGTATAACAAAAGCAGCTTTTATTAATCTGAATGGTTTTAATTCAGTAGAATATTTTTAAAAAATGAATTTGTAAGCAACCAGCCTTACTGCTAATGATTAAATATTGATTGGCTGAATGCGCTTGCACTTTAGACTATAGTCTATCCAAAGTTAGAAGATCGTTACGTCATTAATGCTATATGACGTAGGCTTAAGGTCTATTTACATCAATATTTTTCAATGTGCAATTTGTATTGAATGTTGCCAAATTATTACTTACTTTTATTACAAAGCGATATGACTATGAATCGATTATCGACAAAACAGTCACTTAATACTCACAAAACTTAGCACAAGAATAGCAATAGTCACAAAACTTAACCTGACTTTATGCTATGATTTAAGCAGTGTAACTGACAATCGATCTAGATTGCCAGCAATACACAATCGATTATTTGTGAAATTGTGAAATTTTTGGGGGTAAACCCTTCATTAGCCAGGTGCAACCTAAGCCACTATAATCCCTAAAAAAAAAACTTTCTAACGCATTTTCTCGCTTAATACCTCATATAATGACTTTATTCTTATAGCAATGTTAATATTAGTACTAAATGAAGAATTTATGCTTAAATTCATTTTGATTATGTTAGTTTTTTTTTAAAATTTGAGGTTGGTATTAAGTACGTCATTATTTCACATTCATGACGTAACGATCTTCTATCTTTGGATAGACTGTATCAACGATGCACAATTTAAGAGCGCGCCGCAATTCAAAACTTGCAAGAACGTCCGCTAGTTGCGCCTCGTTCGTATATCGGGTCTGCATAGTAACGACAAAAATCAGCGTACAAAATGCGAACTATCTCGTATATGAGTTTCTGGCAGGTTTCTGGCTTCTAAGCACTCGTACTCACGCTCGACCCCCTCCTTCCTATCCTGACTTAAATTTAATCAATATTGCGGCGAATAATATTAGAGAAATAAACTATGTAAAAATCTGCACTCAAAGACCTAGTTTTGGAAAAATATTCATTTTAGTGAAAATGATCTTGCGGATCTGAATATGGAAGTCTCCAATTTATCCGCATTTTCAAAATGCCATAAAAAAATATTTAAAACATTTTTTTTTATATAGAAAAATGTTAAATTTTATGTTCACATTCCATTTACAATCTTATTTTTGATCATTTTTTAATGATTTTTAGACTAATAGAAAGGGCATTTTACCTAGATTTAGATGCTGCAAAATTATTCAAAAACAAATTGTAAACAATTTCCACCGAAATTGTTTAAATAAAGCGTGCCCAAAAACTGCACTACAAACTTCAGCAACGAGGGATAATCTAAACTAGTCTAGATAGATGCATACTTCCAGCGAATGAAATATGAAGAAAAGAATGAGGAAGTTTTTAGTGAAAGAATTACATATATTGCTCAAGTTTTATAAAAACTACCAGTTTTTTTGTACGGCGTTCTGTTGAGCTTTGCCGCATTTTTTGAGTGTATTATAGAAAGCGCAACCCGCGACGCTGTTTGAACATTAGGTAGGTACTTTTCACTACCGTACATTTCACAAATTAAAAATATTTTTTGTACCCCAGTAAAAAATTTAAATAAGAATAATTTTTGCATTTGCTTTTTTGACGGTTGGAAAAAAGTCTTTTTTTCATTTTTTTTTTAGAACAATAAAAAGAGAAGGCTGTTTCAACATCAAAAATGGCAACTAAAAAGATGTCATTTTAATCGATAAATACATTCTTATATGAGAAGCCAATCAAAAGTCCAATATTTTCAAATCTGAACCAATCACGTTCGTTATTAAGTGATAAAAACCGCTATCAATAGGTGGAAAAAACGATAAAAACCCGTATTACTATTTAATAGGGGTTGCCATGACAATTATCTAGTATGCTTTGCTATTTTTTGCTATTAATGTCAAATTAATGTTACAAAATTGAAAAATGCAGGCTCAAGAACGTTTCGGTAACTGTTCACTTCTAAATATTGAAGATGCAATTAATAAGACAATTCAAGATGCAATTAATAAGACATTAGCCTCAATCATGTATTTATCTCCCTAAAATACATTCGAGATTCAATTTTCATCAGGATAATTTTATTTTAAATTTACTCAAAATTTGTTGCTATTTGGAAATATCTCTCGCAGAAAAGACATGAGAAAATCGCTCCAGCTGCGCTGTCGCGATTTTCTCATTTCTTTTCTGTTCGAGATATTTCCATAGCAACAAATCTTTCGTATTAAAATAAAATTATCCGGTGAAAATTGAACCTCTTATGTATTTACCCCCGAAAATTGCAAACATGTATATATGTAATTGCTTCACATTCAGTTACATTTTATTTATTTTTTTTGTGATGTTTAAATTTGAGTTAATAATGAACGATTTTGAAAATTTCAAAATTATATACATACTTCTTAATTTTTACTTCTCTCGTAGAGGAAGTATTGCTCGAAGTATTGTATTCATGAAAAAAAAAATTTCTCCAAATTTCACTTTTTTCTACATTATAGAATGCGTAGATTACGAAAATCATATTCACTAATTTCCGTCTGTCGGTCTGTCGGTCTGTCGGTCGGTCTGTGCAATTCTTTAAAACACTATATTTCGGAATCTACCGAACCGATTAAAGCAAAATTTGCGTCCTTTTTTTCTACCTGCCCATAGATGATATCGAAGAAAAAAAGTTTACAAAATTCTCAAAGACCTGCGCGTTATAGGCCAAAAACATGCTAAAAATGGCAAAATCGGTAGATCCACTTAATCTTCTAAAGTTGCTGACCGATTTTAACCAAATATTGAACATATGTTTCGTGTATACCCCAAGTGGTAAATGCTCTCAAAAAATCTGGAGTTTACTATAGGGTTGAATTTTTATTAAGGGTTGAAGGGTCAAAAAGTTGTAAAAATGAATAAGTTGTAACGTGAATATCTGCCAGGAGGAATATTTGATTTGGACCAAATTTGGTATACATATTAGGGATACATTGAAGAAAATGCTGGTAAAAGTTTCATCCCCTAAAAATAAGCCCCTACGACCCATTTGCCATTTAAGTTAATTGTTCAAAAATTGCCGGTGTTGTGATTCTTATATGGCAGCATTACCCACACTTTTCCATCAGTTATTTTAGTAATATTTACATAAAGAGTGGGTAAAAATAATTTTCGACCCTTACCACACACCCCCACCCCTCCAATATAGAGTTTGAGTCATATGGTTCGGATTTTCTTCATATTCGATTTCTACTATACATTTTAAACATATTTACGAATAATATAATTTAAAATAGTATACGACCCTTATTTTGCAATTTCAACCCTTAATACCATGTACAGTCAAATTGCTCGGATTTCTTTCAAATTTGGATCCTAGTAGTAATTTAACTTACTTAACTTATCATTATTTAGTTAATTAAATTGAAATTAGGGTAGGACCTATATATTACAATTGTAACCCCTAATGCACCCCTTACAGTTGGATTAGTCAGATTTCTTTTAAATTTGTTTTCTAATAATAAATTGAAATATAATTTAAACTAGTTTAATCAAAAATGTCCTAGAATCCTCAATTCATGTTTTTAACCCTTAACACACCCCTTACACTGATAGTGCTAGGATTTACTTCAAACATTGATTTAAATTAGTAATTTTAAATCTAGGTTCAAATAGTTTCATTAATTTAGAGTACCTACAACAAATTTTTCACTTTTTAATCTTTTCATACACACGTTTCAACTTTATCGCTTAAATTGGTTTAAAATTTTGTTCTTAGTTAAAATTTAAAAAGCATTTTTAAATACCCGATAATTTTTTTCAGTAAAAGATGCCTCAAAATTCTAAAAATTTGAATAACAAATTTTAATATAGTAACGAGAGAAGTACTGTGGAATCTCATTTCCAGCGAATTTTTAAATGCGGAAAACCGGATACCAGACTATAAATTTACGCCGGATACTGGGTTAACCGGGCGGATAATACTAAATACTCATTATTCAAATATTATAAATATTAAGTTTAAAAATTGTTTAATTCGAAACCCGGCCGGGTATAACATAACTATTCGGATATCCGACAAAATCCGAACGGGTACCAGATACATACCCGGTACCCGCTTGCAACGCTATTTTGAGTCGATTCGCGTTCGAGTTTTTCCAATCAAACTAATATATTGAATTTTAAAAATTCCAAGGTCATATTGATAAAAATAAAATGATTTGGTTCTTTTATCTTATTTAAGTCAATTGGCCGTTGGATTTTTGCAATTGGATTCATTCTTTAGATTCATTCAAAAATAATCCATTTTCATTGGTTTTGATTGTTCAACAAATTTCAGCATCGGTCCTTATTAACAAAATAGAAATTTTGAAACGCTTGTTAACTGGCAAAGCACACCCAGTAGAATAAATAAAAATATATTTGGTTAATTGTCGCTAATTAGAGTAACTAAGCAGCACCAAAGAAGCAACAATTCTTTTTTAAATCGGATGACTTTTGATTGTTCGCTTTGCCAGCTTTTTATTAAAATAGGAAAGTCTGTTTTTTTTTCCAAAAAACAACAAGAGTTAATTTTGTTAATTAAAATTAGTAATTAGAATCATATTGGCGGCAATCGACCATATATTTTTTGTTTTATTTTGCTGATTGCTGGGTCAGCTTTGCTATCTATTTATTTATAAAATTCAATGCAAATACAATAGTATTCATATTAAAAAATATTTTATAATGATATTATAAGAATACGCAATACAAGACAAATAGTAATCTTTTTGTAATTCCCGCGACTTGTTACAAGTCGAAACGCCACATGGTTTTCAAATGTCGCCCTCTTTCCCCGTTGGGCTGAACTCAATGCAGGTAGAATTCTTTTTTGTTAAACAGATAAATTTCGATGATCAATATTTATGACAAATTTTCTCATTCAATATAGATTAAAAATATTAATTAAAACTAAACGCAATAAAATTAAGCTATGTAATTTTCACGGTATGTTTTTAATAAATGTAGCTTTTGATAAATCTATTTACATTTATGAAATATTTTATGGTTTTTATGTATTCGACTATGGAATATTAATATTGATTTTTCTAAATAATTTCTTTATTAGGCATTAGATTTGATTTAAAATTGACCAGGGCCGTCACAACATCATGATCGACCCAATGGTAGCAAAAAAAATAAAAAAAAAATAGTGGTTTTAAAATGTAGGGGTCAAACATATTCGAAATTTTGGAAAACGGACGTTTTTTTGGTGCATTCATCTAGAATACCAAAGAAAACTAAACTCTAATTATAGTGGTAATATGTTTGGAAAAGATGTAATTATCATGCAACTAAATCTTAATTCAAAAAACTTATTAGTTTTTGAAATACGTCAAAAACTCACTTTTTAGGTTTTTCTCTAATATTTCTGTTGATATTATATTTTTTTTCATCAAAAAAATATATATAAATAATGATAAAATCTTCAATCAGTTACTAATGACAAAAAGTGAAAAATATTTTTAGTTTTTTTGTAATTAATTATTAAATGCACTCTACAGTGGCGCCATCCTATTTTTCAGGTATACGGCAGCACGCTCTTAATTATTATCCTGAAAAATTGCATTCAATGTATAGGCGACCAGCATTACTTGTGGGTTTGATACAGGACTTTTTATAATATATTATATAAAGTCCTGGATCAATATTTTATTCAAAATATTTTCCTGCTACCGCGATATTGACCCAAATTTCCTTGCACTTCCCTTTCGTTGACCCAAATCCCGCTTGATATGTGAACCAAACAAGTATTCCTGCAACCCGTTTTGTTATTGTCTGTTTCCTTTCAGGCAAATCCTGCAAGTAAAAGGATTCGACGGGGCGCAAACTCAAAAAGGACAAGTGATATCGACTGTTGGAGCTGCAGCGCGATCGCTTTCAGCATCGCACACTGAAAAACCACCATGCGTGTTTGGAATTTGCGTGCATTCAGGTGTTTAGTGCGACAGTTCCTGTTTGCAGGAGCTTTTGTGTTCTCCATGCGTCCAACGTTTTGACAACTGCTGTGTTATTGCACAAAGCAATCATGCTAATTTCCCACCCATATTTTCGTTTGTTTGTTTATTTCGTGCGAGCACATTTATAGGAAATAATTCAGAGCGATAATAATATGCGATATGAATCAAAATGAAAGTGGAAGTGAAGCAACCAACGCTGCATCATTCCATTACTTCGCATCATTCATGGGTAATTTAAATGAATAATTAGCGTTGTAGGAGATAATTAATTGCGATTGTGGCTTTAGATTTCCGTGACGTGCCTTTTTGTTGGACTTGGAGCGTTTGCGATCGCCGTTTTTTGGATCAGAAAGTGCAGGTGAGATTTTTTAAATTTTATATGTCAAAATTTTGACGTTTTAAACGTCACTTTTGACGTGACTTTAAATAATGCCGTGTTTGATATATAAATAATATTTATACGAACGTTTAAATCAATTTTGATCCAATATTTATAAGTAATTTACCATATTTTGCATTAAATATAAATAAGGGCTTCTATTTTTAGAACCAACTCTGCGTAATTTGATGTTTTCTATTATTTACTATTTTAATTAGAAAAGCGAATAAAAAAAATTCATAGCGTGCGCTTAGTTTGCTGTTTGATTTAATGTCAAGCTTATAATGGTATAATATTATGTAAATATATATTTATTCGTTTTGAACTTTAAAAGGCAACAAAATGCCACAAATAAAATATATAACAAAAATCGATTATTAGATTAGAAAGGTTTATTTTGAGTTTAATCCATCGTGACATTTTATTCTCCAATAATTGTTTACCCACAAAACATAACATATTGATTCGACTTTTCCAATTAAACACAAAACGAATTCCTACAAGTATTTTTCAGCCAACTTGTAACAAGATTAATTAAATCCTTATATATGTAATTTTGCTAAGCGAATGATTAGTATCATATAAATTGCCAAGCGAAAATGTTCAATTTGTACCAAAACTATAACAAAAAAAACGAAGAGGAAAGAGAGCCAAATGTGATCGGGCACGAACGGTTTTATCAAGAGCGTACTTCGCGCTCCAGTTTAAGACGCAAGAAAAAGCCGCCGCGACGCACGCATAGCGCGGCGGAATTTTCAACGCACACTTTGACCGCGGCGAATAAGCGAGCGGCTTTTGGGAAACGCAGTCAAAGTTCGGAGAATCGCGGGGGTGATGAGGGGGTGCGAGCGACCCCGCAACGCTCTGAATCGCTTGCTAAAGTTTTCTTTTCCAAACGGTGAGGAGGCTAAAGCTACATTATTTATTTAGGCTTTACAAATTTAATGAGCTGTTACTTGATTCGATTGATTTTTGTGTTAAATCGTCAAATGTTGGCTTTTTTTTCAGGACGTCGGCTTTGCCGAAACATGAATACAGCGCTTTGAAAACCGACAGCGGCAATGATAAATTTAAAGCGGAAAATCAAATACGAAATGGTGCTTTTATGACCGCTAAACATCATCTTGCCAATAATGAACGATATGAATTGAAAACGCAGTTGGGCGAAATTGGATCGCGGCCCGACAAGCATTGGTACGAATTTCCAATTTGGTTTTGGTGTGTTTTGATCGGTTCATTTCAGGTTTATTGTGCAAGACAACACTTTAGGTGCCGAACGACTACTTAGTTTAGTACCATTACCATCAACTTGTCCCATTAATAACTCGCCCGATACGCGATCTACTTTATTGGAACTATTCCGAGGCCTGCAGCATCCCTACATTCTCCCAGTGCTCGATATTGAATTCTGGGATACGGGTGCTGCACTGATAACACCCCTTAATCCAGCGGGTAGCTTACGAGATTTAATCTATGCCTCCTATTGGCACGACGACTACGATAAAAAATACAACAATCGCAGCGAAGGACTTTCACTGCGAACGGTAGTAGATTAACTAACTAACTACCCTCACAACTAAACCGCAACATGTAATTTATTTCTAGGTGCAATGTTTAGGCCGCCAAATATTAGAAGGCCTACTATTCCTTCGCAATCGACATTTCCCGCCGTTTTATTATCTGCATGCTGGAAATGTAATAATTCAAAACGGCGTAGCCCGATTGGCAGGTCTGGAAAATCCTTTGCTCGGGATGCTGCCCAGAGCACCAAGTGCACCGGAAACCCTGTCGTTTGGGTATTTGCTGTTTGAAATGACCGCAGGATATGAATTGCGATCGCCGCCTAGTCCGGCGCATTTGCAATTGGAGTTGGAAAGGGCGCCGAAAGTGGCTGATACGTTGGAGATGATTTTCCAAACGCATAGGTCGCCGGTTTTGGAGGAGTTGGTGTGTTCCGAGCTTTTCCGCGGGGTCGAATTGAGGGAGTTGCGGGGCGCTAGTATTATACAAGCAGTGGCGCCGCCGGAGGTTTTGGATTTGCTGGAGTTGGTGCGAAATCCCGTCCCATTGCGGCGGTAAGTTTAATTTTTTGATTTGTTTTTTTAAATGTTGTGCATTTGTTTGTGTTTTGTTTTTGCAATGCAGTCGGCACTATTCCGCCGACGATTTAGATCCGTGGTATGCATGATTTGACTCGGTAAGAGTTTGCTTTGAATTTTGTGTTGCGATTTGTTGATTTAGTGGTTTAATATTCAAAGTGGTGAAATGTAACTTATTTTAGAAAAGATGTAGTCGTAATAGTAGAAGACAGGAGGCTAGAAGATATTTTAGAAGAAGACAACGAAGACAGTGATGCAATTTCAGTCAATATACTTAGTGAGGGTAGTCCTAGTCGGTAGTAAAGGTACTTTTTTTTATCGTTTTTCTTACTTAGTTTAGTGGAGAAATATATTGTATTTTAATATATTACTTAAGGAACAGTGTGCTTATGTGTGATGAAAATGTGTGGCCAAATTTGTTGGACCAAAATTAGTTTTTTCTATGATATGGGGTAATTTTGAAAATATGTTTCTGCTATTTTACAAATTGCAACAAAAGCAATAAGGAATATGCAACCAAGGGTGCATTGAAATGCAATTAGTGGTAGTGTTGGTTGTCTAAGTAGATTAGTAAAAGCAGGGAAAATTATTTCTAGCTAGTAGAGAATGTTTTATCTTGCCTACTTTTGCTTTTTGTAACGTGGAGCAATAAGAAGAAAAATATTATATTTTTCTGCTTTTGTAATTAAATTAATATAGGCCGTCCTGATTGCAATAAAAATACATACTGGCAAAAAAACATATCCGTAGCCGTCCGTACCGTTGCTCTGGAAATTCAAAGAAATGTTGTACAGAATAGTTTTTTTTTGTTTTTTTGTTTCGTCTCTAGCTTGCCATCATCGGCCTGTTGGATCAAAGTGTTTAAAAATAAGAAACACAAATCAAAATCCATCACCTTGCTTAAGTCACATGGACGTGTATCGTATGTGAAATTGTTGAAAGACAATCACAAATAAAATATTTTTCAATATCAATTACTATAATCAACTTGCAATAATTAATATGGATCTCTATTTTACATGACACATTTTTATTCCGAGTAGAGAATAAAAATGCGCAGTGTACTTGGTGTAATAGTAATAATAAGTAGTAGTTTTTATTGTGTATTTTAAATAAATTGCAATATTTGTGTCGCTTTCTCGAATTATTTCCTGTAAGGCTTTTTCAAATAAAGCGCCAATTAATTTTAATTTATTTTATTATATTATTATTGTTACAAATATTATAACTAATGAACATTAATGACAAAGCAAGCGAAATTATCTGAATGTATTTACATTACACGGTAAATCGGATAAGTATTATTGCAAAAGAAAACAGTAAATATATACAAGTAAATTAAATTATATTAATATTAATTATAAAATACTGACTTAAAGAAAATGCAATATTTACACGTAGATATGGTGGGCTGGGGGGACGGTCACATAAAACTGCCATTAAATAAACTCGTTCTGGACGGTCACAAACAAACCAAACTAATCTTAAAACATAACACCCATCTTTAAATACGCTACTGCATTTTTTAGACCTACACTCACACACATACACATACACAATCTAATTCAAATTAAGATTATTGCATTCATAATATATTAAAAATAATTTCAGTTTATTTATCAGGAAATGTTGCACGAATAGCGTGGTCCGCAACTAATCGAACGATCTTGCATCGATCCGCCGGGCGAAGTCGGTGTACTATTATTGAAACGGAATTTCTTGTGGCCCTTTTTCTGGCTATGATTGTAACGTAATTGCGTCGATGTCGTAGTCAGTGCGTACGATTTCAGATGCGATTTGACGACAGTCGGTAACGGCAACTGTTCGATACTGTAGACGGTAGTTCGGGCCACAATCGCCCGGCAACATAGCTCGCGAAGGCTTAATACTATAAAACAAAGTAAATATAAACATGTTAAACATCGCCTTGTATAATACAAACCTTTATTCGATCTCCACAGCCGCTCCAAGCCGTTGCGCTGCAGCGCCATACGCGACAACTCGCAGAAGCTCTCCAATATATTGAAGTTGCAAAGTGGAGATACTTCAAAAAAAGCCATACTATGCTTGCTCGCATACAACTCGGCATCGCGTTCGCCCACTTTGCGATTGAAAGCCAAATGCAACCGATTGCCTACCAAAACTTTTGGTACACCCGGTGCATGTTCGTCGACTTCCTTCAGCCAACGGTCCAGTCCGTCGAAGGACCAACGATTCGTGATGTCATAGACGAGTAGCACGCCTTGTGCCCCACGCGAATATGAGCGAATAATCGTGCAGAAGCGGCCTTGGCCGGAAGTGTCCCAAAGTTGCAGTTTGACGCGTTTGCCATCGAGCAGGATCGTCGTGGTTTTATAAGCTGTGGACATTCGGTTTGGTGAGTTTATTATAGTTTGATTAGCCATTTATACGTACACTTACCACTGCCGCTGCAAAATGGTGATTCGGACGCACCGTCGTCCAAGTCGGATAATATTTCCTGTTTGCCTACATCACTGTCGCCGACTAGCAGGAATTTTAATAAGTAGTCGTATTGTTTTTGTGGTGCTGGTGGCTTTCCGATATCCTCAGCCATAACAGTGGAGTTGGACCGATCGTAACCATAATAGACAATTTTTACAATGTTTCTTCGTTCACTGCAGACCTTTTACATCGTTTGCTTTTTTTTTCAAAATATGCACATTCCTTTGATGTCGTTTATTTTTATTTGACAAGGTCGTTTTCTAGGTAAATAAACAGCTGCTGATTTTGCGCGATTAGATAACCAGCGGCAGTGGGCGCGTTGTAGCACTGTTTGTTCAAGTATTTTGGTTGATATTATAGCGATTTAAGCTATTTTTGATTAATCTAGTATGATTTTTGATGAAATATTTGTCAGAAACATACGATAGATTAGAAATGTCAACTTTTGTTCTATTGCCTGGGGATTTCTATATTGCGGCTAGCTTCAGAATTTTCAAAATTTCTTTTTTATGTTAATTCCTGCAAATTCCTGCAACATATTTTGGTTGCAAATAGATAATTTATAATAGAAATGTTACAATAGATTTGAATTGTCAATCTATAATTAATTTATAAACGAAAGGGGTAGTATTTTTATAACTATTATATATATATATATAATATAAAAAATCAATACGACATATGTAACCAACAAAACAATGAAACACACCACTGCCCGCTCCAACTTCACATCTATTTGTTGTGTGTATTCAACTAGAACTGTGACTTCAATTTGAATTGTCTGTTTTTAATGTAGTTGTGCATCGAAATTCGTGCATTGTTTACGTAAACCTTTTTTAGAACAAAACATGTAACTACTTTTTATTGATACATACAACGAAATCATTCCATTATGTTCAATTTAACGCTAAAAAACAATCTTGAATCCAGTGAGGACTCTGATAGTATCAGTAGTTTCTGCGAACGAGGTGCTGTACCGAGACCGAAGTTCAAATTCCCACCACCTCCCACATTACCAATGTGTGGAGCTAGTGGATCGATTTCATCGCAATCGGACGATGGCTTTAATATTATAAACAAACCGAAAAAACGGAACAAAAGTGTCTCGGCACAAGTACTGCCACCCCTCGGATTTTTCTGGGACATTGAAAATTGTCAGGTGCCACGATCGAAGAGTGCCTCGTCTGTCGTCCAGAAACTACGGGACGTGTTTCTGGAAACATACAGAGAATCCGAGTTTATTGTCGTGTGCGATGTTAAGAAAGAGCATCCACACATCATACACGAATTGCATGATTCGCAGGTTGGTTGCTTAACTTTCAGCTCTCTGTTGATTGGTTGATTGCCACATTGCTCTGATTGGTTGCTTTTCGAATTGTAGGTAAACTTGATTCATATATCGTCGATATCAAAGAATGCTGCGGATGAAAAACTGCGACAAACGTTGCGACGTTTCGCAGAACTCCATCCAGCGCCAGCAGGAATCGTATTGATTTCAGGCGATATTAATTTTGCAGCCGATTTATCGGATTTGCGCTATCGCAAGAAATTGCGCGTTATTTTAGTGCATAACAATAATGTGGCGGACGCTTTAATTCTTTGCGCTCATGAACATCACTCTTTTGGTAGTTTGACTGAGAGTTTGCCATTATTACCTTTTAAAGTACGATTTACGATTTATTAGTTGGGCGCAAGTGATTTATTCTGCTTTGATTTTAGCCACTCTTTACTAGTCCACCACCTACAATTTTAACCGTTTCAAATCTACCCTTGCACTGCCATCCGCGTAAAATCAAAAATCGACTGAATTTATTGACTGACAATTGCGGTGGTCGCGTGACTTCGGTGCTGCCCGATGATGGTGTGGCCTATGTGCGATTCCACAGCCCCGAAGCGGCGTCAAGGTAATTTTTTTTCGTAGTTATTTGAGTTAGAAAAAAAAATAAGGTGAAAAAGTCGAGTGGCATGATGTTGAACTTGGTCAGTACGGTGGCATTGTCGTTTCAATAACATGTTCGCGTTTTATTTAATGAAATAAATCGAAATTCTCTTCTTATTATTTAAGTGAAATTTCAAATTAGCATTTTAATTATGGCCCATTTTAAGCCTTACGATAAGGACTTTAGGTAAACTATGCATTTGATTAAACACACATTTTACTAATTAATTAGCGTGAATATTAGTGGGTATTTAGCTTGATTGGGTGGGTTAATGATGAAATTTGTTGGTTTAGGGCGCAAAGACGTATACAGGGAGAGGATGTTTATGGAAATAAAATTCAAACTTTAAATCATTCGGCCGTTCGTAGCTTTAGTGGTGAGTTTTTTCTAGCTACATTTTTGACATTCCATATAAAAACTATTTTATTGCAGGACAAAAATTGAAAAACATTGAAAACTCCGCATCGAAGACCAATAACTATCAATTCCCGCAAAGCTACAATCAACAAGATGCAGGAACTTATTCGCATTTTAGCCGGGATCGCAAGCACAATGTAAGTAACTAGTTTTCTTAGCGGTAAAATTATATTTTGAATTATATTTATGATGACAAACATGAGGCCGAGTTTGAACTTGGCAATAAGTAGAGCCGGTATTTATTGCGAGCTCCTTTTTGTTGAGTTATGCGATAAAATGAACTAAGCGAAACCACTGAATTATTTCTTCGCATAAAACTAAATGGGTATTGAGTCCGCAAACCATTTCAAACTCGAATTGTTGCAGGAGACGTCCGATAGCTGCATGTTTCGCCCGATTCGGGGCAATGGGACGCCAATGGATGTTGGTTACGAGCAGAATTGGCGTAAGCGACGTACGCCACACGAGACGTCCATGCAAATCGGCAGCGGTCGCGTCCACAAAACGAGCGCTAGTTCGGAGTTCAGCGATGAGGTTTGCCTTTCGGGTTATAAATTAAATTTGCTAAGGTTTTTATTGCACTTTTAGATGCATTTTCAACCAATTGAAAGCAATAATAGTACAAAAGCAAACCAGGCTGTTGATTTAGTGGTCACTAATTTGGATCAGGCGATTGATAACAAAGAGTTGCGAAGGTTGCTTACGAATATGTTGAAGGAGCATGTTATGGTTTGTTTTATTACTAATTTCGTATCGCATTTAATTAATATTGTTAATTTAGATTATAAGTTTGAATATAAGCATGCAACAAGATGGTACACCAATTGCAAATATTCGGGTGAGTAGCCAACAAGAAGCACAATTTGCCATTTCGCAATTACACCGCCAAAAATTGGGCAACAAGCGAATTATGATCGCTTGTTCGCAGAACAATTTGCCGGATCCGGCGCAACTTCGCATCATGGTTATTAATCTACTACAAGTAAGTTCCGAATTAATATTTCTATCGCGTATAATTTAATGAAATGTTAGGAGGTACCTGATAATTGTATGCCACTATTTCGCTTCATTGATCTCCTCGAATCGCGTTACCACTGTTTTGTATCAGTGTCGGAAATCAAGAAACTGAAGGATGTTTGCTCGATTACCGATGATTACGGTTCGCGTATTATTTCGCTTACGAACGAAGTGAAATCGTCGCCGCCACCTAATTTAAGTCGAGTATGTTTACGATTTTTAGCTTGAGACTTTAGTTAATTCATGTTCTTGTAGACTTATTTGCCGTATTGCGCGACTCATTGCACTAATCAGCAGACAAGAGGCTGGTGCGAAATTAAAAGTATGCAAACGCCTTGTATTTTGATGTCGTTGCAATTATTTTCCAAGAAGTTGATTGAGATGTTGAATAGTCATTTAGGATTTATGCCTCTTTTAAGGTAAATAATTATTGTAGGATTTTTGTTTGGGTTTTCTAATGAGT
The DNA here is from genome assembly GCA_963556235.1 of Cryptophagus acutangulus. NCBI lineage: Eukaryota > Metazoa > Arthropoda > Insecta > Coleoptera > Cryptophagidae > Cryptophagus > Cryptophagus acutangulus. The sequence goes on along the minus strand of OY744568.1, from coordinate 491,722 downwards.
GTTTTAGTTTCCAAACTTGTTATGAGTTAGAATATCACGAACAGTTGCCGGTTAATGAAAATGGGGTGCCTTTGGAACATTTGATTTCTTGCGTTTCTAATGTAGAAATTATTTGTGTTGGTCCTAATAAGAATATTAAAGTGATTACGCAAAAGGTTAAGTTTGCCGAAGCGAGCAGTGAAGGTAACTTATTGTAATAATTTTTATCGCGAGTTACAAATTTTTTAAAAATAGTAGCGGCTCCAGTTAAATCCGCCCAATCGTCGCCGCTTACGCCCAACATCAATTTGCTATGCAGAGAACTGGTAGATTTACTAAAAACGACCGACAAATGCCAATTGTTGCTGACCAAATTTATTCCGGCTTATCATCACCATTTCGGTCGGCAATGTCGCGTTGCTGATTATGGATATACGAAGTTGCTCGATTTGTTTGAGTCGATTCCGCATGTGATTCAAGTAAACCGAATTTTATTTATTTAAATTGGTAGCTAATTTTTGGATTCGTAGATTATGGGCGACAGCGCACGCAAAGTAATAACTCTATCGCACAACGCACAATTGCGTCGTTTCACATCCGATCTGCTTCGCATCTTAAAGGTGCAACCGATGAAGCAGATTTTGCTGTGCGATTTTAGTGCCGCCTACGAAAAAGTGATGGGCAAATCGTTTAATGCCGTCGAGTACGGTTTGTGTATGTTTGAGGATTTATTGCAGGACCTACCGGAAAATACTATAGTTATTACACAAAACACGGATAGCGGCTATTTAATTGCTATACCGAAACGCGAGCAAACCCCCGAAGAAGTGCTGCGCACCAAACAATTTGCAGCTGAAGTAATCGATCTATTGAAGCACTCGCCGTATTACACGATGGTGTTTAATAAATTCGTGCCGGCTTATCATCATCATTTCGGGCATCAATGCAAAGTCTCCGATTATGGTTTCACTAAATTAATTGAACTATTCGAAGCGCTGCCCGATGTCGTTAAAATCCAAGACTTAGATAACGGTGAGCGTATTGTAAGTTTAACTCAAGTGCAAGGCATGCAAATATTGGGCACGCAAATTAATCAGATGATTAAAAATGCCAAGTTGTCGTCAATTTTGCTTGACGACTTGCCGTCGCTCTTCCTTAGAGAGTGCGGATATCCGCTCAAGCCGGATATGTACGAGTGCGATAGTGTGGTCGATTTGGTGGATCGCATTGCGGATTATATTGAGGTGATCCATAGTAATAGTGGGACCTTGTTGGTCGGGCTCGATATGGATTCGTTGTCTACGTTGTTGATCCGATGTTGGACGTTGTTGTTGAAAGCGCCCCATTCGAAGGATTTGGCGACTTTCAAGTACGAGTACCAGTCAAAGTACAATTCGACGTTCTCGTTGAACAACTTGCAGCAATTGGAGCAGGTTGTTACATTAACAACGCGCGCTGATTTGACTTGTATTTCGTTAACGCCGCTTTATAAAGTGGCCGCGCAATTGTACCATGTACTTTATAAGAACAATGGTAGTATTTTGTATGAGCATTTGGAGAAATTCTACTATGATTATTATGGTATGCCATTGAAACTAGCCAATTATAATATTCATTCTGTTGATGAATTTTATAATCAGTTTAATTTGTTGTTCTTCGTGCGTGGCAAGAAGAAGAGTATTGTCGTACTTAAACGTAATCTTAGTGGTTTGTTTATTTGCTGTCTTTAATTTCCTGTTATTAATAATTTATTTGCAGAACATTCAGTATTATTACCGCCATCGCTATTCAATTCTAGTCAAGCATCAGTTAATAATGCGCAAAGTTGGCCTGCTTTAGCCAACTTACAAGAGAGCAATAGTGCTTCAGCAAAAGTGATGAAAGTTTCGCCACCAAAGCCGGACACACCGCCCACTCCGGGTTATAGTTTGCCTTGGAGCAGTCATTGGTTGTTATCGTCCGATAATGATGCAAGTTTTTCCATTAATATGCCCATTGTGCACAATCCGAAATTGCTGGGCGATCCACAGAATTTAATTTCGCCAGCTAAAGGTCTAGTGCCGAGTCCTTGGAGCAGTATACCGACGATTTTAGCACCGCATCCGACTGAACTGCCGATGCCCGACAAGCTGATGAGCAAAGGTGTGATGGCAGATGATTCAACCGATTCCGGTGTGAATACCAAGTTGGATACCACGCATTCCGATAATGAAGTAGATTTGTCGTCGTTTGAGAAGTTTGCTGGTGAGTCGCGGCTTTTTTAAATCTTTTTGTTTAAGGTGATTTTATTGAATTTTTAGGAGCGAATTTCTTGAGTTTCAATAATTAGACCAAAACGTAAACTGTGGTAGATATTTGAATTAGGTGTAGGTACTTTCTTTATTAATTTTTCGAAACTGAGACCAAAAGTAAGTATACGAAATGAATTTCCGAAAGCATTCCCTCCCTAATATTTATTTCACAAACGCCTGTGATTGTTTTTGTTTTTAAAATTGTCATTATTAAAGTTGGTAACATTTTTGTTAATACCAATTTAATTTCATCGCTAATATTTCATTGAAAGTAATAAAATTAATGGTATTTTATTTTGGAAAAAGAAAACTTTACGCCGGATTTCGTTTGTTTTAATAATGATGCCAACTTTATTATTTTAAGTAATATAAAAGATTATATTTTGTTTGCATTTTTGTTTAGTGTTTGTTTCACCTTATTTGTTTGTTTATTTGTTTTTGGTATGTTGATTTTTGATTTTGTGTTTGAAAAGCAATGAAATTAATTTGCATTAACAAACATTTGCCACTCTATATTATAATATTTATTGTTTTTGTTTATATTCTGGTAAAGTTACCGTTTACCTTTTACACTCATTGAATCTGAATTGTTTTTTACGATATCTGTGACTAATTTTTTGTGCATATAGAAATTTTCTATGAAACTCTTCTCAAAATTATTTTTGTTTAAATTTTTTTGGTTTCTGAAAGAGAAATGTTTGGCCAAAGATAACCAAAAGAAAATATTACTGTGAGATTGTTTATAATTCTAAAATAAATTTGTACTTTTTCAAATACCCATAGCACTTTCAATTAGTTAGAACTACCCTTTATTTAGTTAATTATTTATGAAATATACAAAGTACTACCATGTTCAACTTGCCATTATTCAGCATCAGCTACAGTGTCTTTCATTCCACTGCCAACAGGTCCATGTCGACGTTCCCAAATCATGCGATGCTTCTGCTTCATGTAAGCAGTCTTGGCGTTATGGTATCCACCCATATCACCATCTGCGAATCAACTTTAAATAAACTAAAACGATTCATGGATTACTGCAACTTACATTTGATAAACCAATTGGTGGTTGCTTCCATTAGCTGGTTCAAGATCGGAGTACATTTCTCTCGGTAATCGGGGGCCTCGTACATTGTACAATCCTCGAAACGTTCGCGCAAAATACTCAGGATCTCGGAATCGACTTGCCTTAAAGGTAACGGATTACGTAACAATTTTAATTCGTTTATTTATGCCTCTTTTACATACCGGTCGCGCTTGTATTGATTGTTCGCTTCGAATTCGCAGACTACATCGCCGGTGTAGCACTCGTCGATGGTGGGGACCCGTCGGAACTTTTGGTGGTACCAAGGGTAGTTTTGTTGGTTCGGTTCGATTAGTTTTTCTGGAAAAGGTATGTGTTACTATTCTATTTAAACTAATTATGGCTATTAATTTTGTAAGGGTTGACGTTAAATTAAAGTTATTTATTTTTAATTTGTAGGTTAGATTATTTGGTTACCTCGCACGAAGGTCACAGGTGCATCCAGGACTGTTCCCATCGTGGAAAAGAATTTTTCCATGATATTTCGTGGTTCCATTGATGGCATGATTGCAGTTTTATTAATTTGCAATAATTATATCAGACCAACGTGAAGTTGCACGGTGAACGTGAACAGCTGATGAACTAAATGTTATTGTAGAGGGCAGCATAGCACATGTGCCGCAGCAGGAATTCCTGCAGGATTAACCTCACTTTAATTTGAATTGTTTGTTATTGTTTCTGTTCTTGAGTTTCTACAATGTTAAATGGGTTTTATCACAAACTTATTCTTCAATACAACGGCCAAATTCTGTAGCAATAGTAAATCGAGTGCAAGTGTGATAATGAAATATCTAAATGTAGCGGAGAAAAATGATGCAGCTAAAAATATTGCCGCGATTCTATCAAGGGGTGCTTCTAATCGCGTAAGTTTACTTTAACTACTTTAGTATTCTAGTAATACTTGTCTCTTTTAGCGGGAAGGCTTCTCAAAGTACAACAAAATCTACGAATTCGATGCCACAGTTTTGGGGCAACCTGCACAAATGGCAATGACTTCGGTATCAGGACATTTGCTAACTTTTGCGTTTGTATCCACGTTTAAAAACTGGCGAGGCTGTAATCCTTCTGCTCTATTTGATGCTGCTGTTGTGAAGCAATGTCCTGAAGAGTTTCAAAACATCAAGGTAATATTTTAAGCTTTGTTAATTTTTTGTTTAGTATATGCAAGTATTTTTAATTTAGAAAACATTAGAACGCGAAATCCGCTCTTGTAATGGTTTAATTATCTGGACGGATTGCGATAGAGAGGGCGAAAATATCGGCTTTGAAGTAATCAAAGTGTGCACCGATATTAAACCGAATCTGCAAGTCTATCGAGCGAAATTCTCGGAAATTACCGGCGCTTCCATATTTCGAGCGTTGGGTAGATTAGAACAACCGAATAGAAATGTTAGCGATGCAGTGGATGTTCGCAGCGAGTTGGATTTAAGAACCGGTGCTGCATTTACGCGACTGCAAACTTTACGATTGCAGAAAGTCTTTCCGGAAATTTTGTCCGATAAATTGATTAGTTATGGTAGTTGCCAGTTTCCGACGCTTGGTTTTGTGGTCGAACGTTATAAGGCTATTGAGAACTTCGTCAAGGAGGCGTTTTGGCGAATTAAAAGTGAGTATGGATAGGTAACCAGCAATACATATTATTTAACATTGAAATCCAATTTAAAATTAATTAATTTCTATTTAACAGTGAACCACACTGTAAAAGAACTTACAACAGATTTCACTTGGGAACGCGAACGCTTATTCGACAAAAACGCTTGTCAAGCTTTTCTCGACATATGCCAGGAAAATCCACAAGCCACCGTCGAGAGTGTCGAAAGCAAAGCAAAAAGTAAGTGGCGCCCTCTACCTTTAGACACTGTCGAAATGGAAAAAAATATTTCGCGGAAACTTAAAATCAATGCCAAAGAAACCATGAAAATCGCCGAGAAACTGTATACGCAAGGATTTATTAGTTATCCTCGTACTGAAACTAATATCTTTGCTAAGGAATTGAATTTAGCCAATCTGGTAGAAATGCAGCGCGAGGATGCCAATTGGGGCACATTTGCAAGTCGAATCATGAATGAAGGCGGACCTACACCCCGTCAAGGCAAGAAGTCGGATCAAGCGCATCCTCCGATTCATCCGACAAAACACGCACCGAATTTGCAAGGCAATGAAAAGCGAGTGTACGAGTACATTGTGCGACATTTCCTAGCTTGCGTGCACAAAGACGCACAAGGCTTCGAAACGGTAGTCAAAGCCGATATCGCCGAAGAGAAATTTCAAGCTAAGGGTTTGATCATCTTGGAGAAAAATTACTTGGACGTTTACACCTACGAAAAATGGAACGGCAAAGAAATCAGCAACTACGAAGAAGGCGATCAGTTTGAACCGACTGTTTTGGAGATGGTTGAAGGCTCCACGTCGGCTCCGAACCTGCTAACTGAAGCAGACTTAATTGCTTTGATGGAAAAGCATGGGATTGGAACGGATGCTACGCACGCCGATCATATTGATACGATCAAATCGCGCGAGTATGTCGGCTTGCACGATAATATCTACTTCTTGCCTGGGAATCTCGGAATGGGTCTAGTTGAAGGCTATAATAGCATTGGCTTGGAAATATCGCTAGCGAAGCCGAATTTGCGGGCAGAATTCGAAGCTGATTTGAAATTGATTTGCGATGGGTTGAAGGATGCCGATGTGGTGCGACGCGAACAAATTGCCAAGTATCGGGCGGTTTTTGAGACTGTGGCGGGACGGATGAGGCTGATTGATGATAGTCTGGCGACTAGGTTGAATCAGCAAGCGCAAGAGTTTCAAGCTGATTTGAATGTGAATCCCAATGATTTTCGGCCGGCGTTCAAATGTCCGAAATGTGGGAATGACATGATTGTTAGGTAAGAGTACTTTTATAGTATACAGGTTTTGTGAATGATTTTTTTATGTATTTGTTTTGCAGGAAAAAGAAGGATGGAAGTGGATTTTTTTTGTCCTGCGTCGGATATCCGGCGTGTAAAAATGCGATTTGGTTTCCAGCTAATGTTACTAATGCGGAAGTTACTGATGAAGCTTGCCCACAGGTTAGTATTTATTTTGATTGAGGGTAGCTATGTATTTTGAGTGTATTTTTATTTTTAGTGTGGTGGATCTACGAAAAAAGTTAAATTCACGTTTAGGCAGAATATTTTTCCTGGCTCGCCTAATCCGGACACTTATTGCATTTGCTGCAATGCGAATTTAAGGGAAGCTATGGATATTAGTTTGAGTGCAGTGCGAAGAGTAGCTAATAATCAAACAAACGCAAATGCGACTGTAGTTCCGCAAAGGCCACCAGGTTAGTACTTTATTATAAAGCATTCCACACTAAATTTAAACTAATTTAATTATTTTTTGCAGCTCCAGCGGCTCCCAATCAAAGAAATCTAAACAACTGGTTGAACCGAACTGATAATAATACTGGAAATGCAACAATAAACCAGCCCCGACCACCCCCAGCAAATAATCGCACGAATAATTGGTTAAGTTCTAACGGAATTATGACAAATCCACCCGTCGGACCACCACCATCACCCCGACCACGTCCATCTACTAGTAATACAGAAAACGACGCCGGCACTGCTACGGTATGTGCCTGCAATAACCCAGCTCTTGAATTAACAGTGCGAAAAGAAGGCCCCAACACCGGCCGCAAGTTCTTCAAATGTGCTAATAGTATTTGCGATTTCTTCTTATGGTCAACCGAAGGCAATAATGGTAATACTACCACAACTAATGTAGCAGCACCTAGGAATGATAACAATCAGGATGGTGGTGGTGCTAAATGCAAGTGTTTGTTACCGGTGGTGACGAGGACGGTTTCGAAAGCGGGGCCGAATACTGGTCGGCAGTTTTATGCCTGTCCGAAGCCTATAGGGCAAGGTTGCGGATTCTTTCAATGGTGTGATGAGGATGATGGTGGAGCGGGAGGTAGTGGGGGTGGAAACGATTGGGGCGGTGGTGGCGGCGGTGGAGGAGGCGCAGGTGGAGGAGGTGGAACAGGATGGATTAGAAAGGGAAACAAGGCTAAAGGATCGAAAGCGAAGACAGCCACTGGTACAGCGCCGTATAACAATCAGACGAGGGCCAAGCGAAAATGTAGTCGGTGCGCGCAGGAAGGACATACGCGGAATAAGTGCCCGAATATGTGAATTAAGTGAGTTTATTTTAATTATTATTAAGTTACCATGAATTATGAAAACAATCGCGAGTTATTTTTTAATTTTTTTGTTGAATTTTTCTAATTGCTTTTCGTTTAGTTGGTTTTTAGCTGTTGTTTCGGTTAACTGAAAGCCAAATTAATTTAAGTAATAGTTTTAGTCAAATATAAAGTTTGATATTACCATATTTAGCAGGATTTCGTATTTTATGCGAAGCAAATTATTTTCTTCTTCTAAATCTTGAAGTTGTTTCTTTAGTTTAATGTTAGATTTATGTGCAAGTCCGGGCTTGCCATTTTCTATATAAAAAAGTATTTTATTTATTTTAAATAGCGCTATTATGTTAATTAATTTACCGGGGGTCCAATCACCGTTTTGGAACCGCAATTTTTGAGCGCCCAAATTTAGTTCGACTGTTCGCTGATCCAGCACTAAATTGTCCACTAAATTTTCGCTATTTTTATATTTTCGCGCAGGAGTTTTCTTTGGAGAAAACTTGTATCCGAACAGTGGCATTCTTGTTTATTATTATTGTGATTTGCAGGTTGCTATAGCAACCGCAGCTATTACTAATTTATTTATTTAATTGGATTTAAACAAAACGAATAGTTATTATTTTGTATTGAACTGCATTTTACATTATTTATTTCATTTGGTTAAAAAGTATATTTATATTTATAAATAAATTTAAATGTGTTAGGTCAAACGTGAACTTTTGAACTCAAAAATAGTTCAAACGTCAGATTTCTGTCAGTGTCAAAGTTCCAAAAACACTGCACAGAAAAAAACAAATGAATTAAATTGCAAGCAGTATTTCCAACGTCTACTTAGATGAATTCGCAAATCATCTCGAACTTTTTTTTGCATCCCAAATGCGTTCATCTGTAAGTTACATCCTCTCAAGCAGCATCAGCGAACCGAACATGTCTCATCCTGATTACGAGCAATATTCGCACGATCATGCAGCTTTATTAATCCTTGTGAGGCACATAGGAAACCAATTAAAAGGGAAAGTCTTCTCTAAGTTCTTCGATCGTTTCACTAAAATTAGCAGCGTGAAAATCACGGATTCCACCGGACTGGTGCGAACAATCCTTGTGCGATATGTGAAAGAACATCCGCTGGAGAACAACGACTGGGGCGATTTCCAAACGCATCGCAGAGTGCTGGGTTTAATTTCGATGGGCAAATATGAGGAGCAACAGGAATTGAATGAGATCTGCAGAGTGCACGAAAGCTTCAAAGTGAAGTACAACAATACATTGTTCGATTCGCGCTGCATTTTATTCGGCCCCATCAAGGAACATGCATCGCCCGTAAGCGAGGATAACAGCTCTAGTAGTTGTAGCGGCGAAGAAACAGACACAATCGAGAAATTCACCACCCCCGACAACTTCAAAACTCGCGCTATGTTCTACGACGAAAGCGCCCCCTGTGTCGACCTGGAACCACAACTCAACGAATTCATAAACTCACTATTCTGGGTGCTCGAATCGAAACGATTGGAACGGAGTCGCGAGAAACTTGAACGGGTTTCGCTGCTTTTAGCGCCGTTCGAAAAACGCGACTTTGTTGGACTGGATATGGAATCGCGCAACAACAAAAAGCGCTGCACCGGTCGAATGACTAAACATCTCGGCGATTTATGCCTGCAAGCTGGTTTAATTAGCGAGAGTCTAAACTATTACGCGAACGCTGCCGAAACTTTAAAATCGGTTAATGACTGGTTGTGGCTGGGGGCGGCGTACGAAGGTTTAGCCGCCGCTTCGGCTTTAGTATTGTATCCCGAAATGCAGCGCAGTGTGCCACTTCAACGCAATGCTAGTCTCCAAGAAGGCTCGCCGAGGAAAACTTCGTTATCGGCGGCTAGTACATCGCCCCCACGAAAGCCCACTGTAAATGCATTACAGCCCGACGACATCTCCAAGCGCTATCGCGAAGCGATTATTCATTACAGCAAGTATCAAAACGCTGGAATTGTAGAAACCGAAGCCAGCTTTAAGGCCGCCAGGATCGCAGTGGAGCAAAACCACGCGTTGCAAGCCGCATCATTCCTACAAAACGTCGTTTACATCAATCTCACTTTATCCGAAGCCGAAAAAATCCAGCGCTTCGAAACCCTGGCCGAATTGTACACACAAATCGGCTTCACTCGCAAAGCCGCCTTTTGCATGCGGTTGGCGGCTACACGTTACGTTTCGCTGCAGAATCCGAATCCAAACTGCGACCGTTTCTACGCGTTAATGTTGCAAAGTCTGCCAGGTCATCGCTTATGCTTGGATCCCGTCGAAATGCGCGAGAACGACCAAGGCTGGCCCGTTTTGCAGATACAATTGCTGCAAGAATTGGTGGTGGCGGCTAAGCGAACGGGTCATTCGGCCTTTGCAACAAGACATATGACCTTTTTGTTGCAGACGATGTGGTCGCATTTAAGTCCGTTGGAGCAGAAAGAGTTTGCGATCCAATTGCAAGCGTTGTCGGCCCAGTGCGAAGGATCGCCGGTGCCACTAGTGCTGGATTCCGGGTTAGTCGTGCCGCCCGCGAATTTAACGGACATTCCGATTTGTGTGGGATTTCAATTGAAGGATTTGCAGCCACATTTGCGACCCAGGCCTGTTGAGGTCTTGAAGCAGGATACGGGGCCGTTTTTGTTCACGCCGATACATTTTGGCGGGGGTGCGAATAGTTTGGATCGCAAGCGGAAGAATGGCGATTCGAAAATGGATTTTCAATGGGTGGAAAACCAGCAATGCGAAGTGACCCTCAAACTAAAGAATCCGCTACCTTTCGAACTGAAAGTGTCGAATATGCGACTGCTATCGACTGGCATCGTGTTCGAATCGATCCCAGAAACGGTCGTACTGCCACCCGATGCTCCGACGACGGTCACGTTGAGTGGCTGGGCCCGCGAGCACGGCGATCTTGAACTTAGTGGGTACAGCACACATGCCTTGGGTGTGAAATCGAATTGTCGTTTGCGGGATATGAGCAAAAAGTACACATTCCCGCCACAATACAAAATTGAAGTCGTAGCAGTACTCCCGCTGCTGAAAATCGAGACATCGCTACCACAAAGCGCAAGTTTCTCCAACTTCCACGATGATAGCACGGTGGCTTCGGCTGGTGCCACTTTATTCCACGGCGAAAGCATCAAATGCGAGGTGACTTTGACGAACGATAGCCAAGTGCCGATCGAAATGCTCGAAGTTGAGTTGAACAGCATGTTGGATCAGGCACTTCAAGAGCAAATATTCCAATGGGATTCCAGTGAGCTCGAATCGCAACTGCCGATTAAACCCGACGAATCGGCTACGCTTACTTTGCATATTTATTCGGCTGCTAATTTCCTAGCAGCGCCCTCTGGTGCCTCGCCGTCACATGAATTAAGTAGCGGCGTGTTTAGTAGCATGTCCGTTTCGGGGGGTGGTGCAGGATCATTGCATTCCCGATTCAATTCGAGCTTTCGCTCGTCGAATTCAGGACAGTCGAGTATTGGGGGCGGATTAACGGCGCTTTTCCAACAAGCTAGTGCGAATGTGACGGTTGAGGGGCAGTTGCGATTGCGGTATAGCGGAGGAGCTGGATTGCAGGCGCAGAATTGCAGGGCTTGCAGTGTTTTGTTCATGGTGGAAATGATGCCTAGCTTGCAAGTTACTAATTGGGATGTTCTACCTGCAGAAACGTTAGTAAAACAATTAATTTAAATTGCTAAATAATTGTTTGATAATTTTATAGGAGTAGCCAATTTTATCTTGTACTGGATGTGGCCAATTTGACCACTCAAGAAATGGAGTTGCAATACACCCCGACGAAAACCATGCTAATTGAAGGCCAGGAAAGTTGTAGAGTGCCAATTCCAGTCGATCGGTGTCCGTTAGATAAATTAACGGACGCTAATGCCGAAGTGAATCGCATTTGTTCGCAGCATATCACTGAGTTGGTAGATTTGCGGTGGCATTTATTGGCGACTGATGCAAAAGGGACAGCGTCCTTAAAAGGCATATCGCTTACTTCGCAGATGCTCGATATTATACGCATGTCACCACTCAATTGGGGTAAGTGTCTTAAGGTATACTAGTCAAGTAGGTAAAATATTTCAATTGTTGCAGAGATACAAATTAATAACGATGAAGTAAAAGGGCAGGATGAAGTTTCATGCGAAGCAGGCGACTGTATGGAATTAAAGTTTAGTGTTACTAATAGTTTGCAAAAGAGTTTGGAACATTTAACGCTGCAAGTGCAGTTTTATCAAGACTACGAAAATGGTACGCTTAATTATCGGATGGACACCCGATTGGCGACCGCAGGAACCACTAAGTTAGTACACAATAAATTAAAATTAATTATGTCTAATTGTTTTATATCGCAGGAAAATTCTGGCAAACTTGGAACCACAAGCGAAAGCCAAACACGAATGCAACGTAATATTCTTCACTCCGGGCCTGTATAAAATGGATATCCAATGCAGTGCACCCGATTCGACTGGCCCTGTATCGCTTAATCCAGGCCACATTTGGAAATTCACGCCGCCGATCACAGTGCAGGTGGTTTAATTGTAAAATTCCAACAATGCTCGGGAATATTTTTTTAATTTTAAGTTATTATGTAAAATAAACTAGTAAGGACTATGAAGATAACCTGGCACCAAGCATTCGTGTGGCGGGCCGTTCCTGCCGTTTGCGATCGCGTTCCTCTTTCCGCTTGGCTTTCAGAGCTTTGTGAGTTTCGGACCAGTCGCTTGTTTCGCCTTCCCAGCCGCCGTGGTTTTCATCCCATTCGCCCAACTCTGAAGGCGGCTATAAAATAAGTGAGTATAATTTGTTAAGTATAATATATTTAATTACCATAATGTTTGCAACATCCCCCGCAAAACTCAGCCGATTAGTGGCGCCGTTTTGCTGTTGAATATCGGCATCGTTGTGAACAAACAGTTTGGTTTGACGGGTGATTCTGGGCGTCATGTCCTGGAAAAAATTAAGTTGCTCTTCGTCGGAAAGGGCGTTAAATTGTTCCTGTTGCTGCTTAGTGGCAGCGACGACGCTTTTTTGCTTGCGATACAGATCGATGTGGTCCTGGATGGTTTTTGGTTGTTTTGGCTGATTGTCATGCAACCAGTCGTTCGTCCAGTTTTCTAGACCCTCGCTGGAACCCTCGTGGTCCACGACCACGCTGATTTCGTTCAGTTGAATCTGTTCGGAGTTGGTGCGGCGCCGTTTACGAAGGCAGCACATTGCGTATTTGACTAGCGTGACCACGAAGAATATTAATGATTTGATTTTGTTCATTAGAACTGTGAAAATCATTTTCTTTGTATTTTTGGAATGTTACTGCATTGTGGGTTGAACGGAATTAAGTCACCAAGTTAGGGGTTGATTAGATTTTCTCGTTTAAATCGGATTGAACGATGAATACATTTTGTTTTTACGTTTTTGACGTTTCGATTTATAACGGGGCCATTTGAACTACTATAAAAAAAGAATTTGATTTTATCGCATGTACTAAATACTAATTTAAATTATTCTTGAATTTCAGATAAATGAAGATGTTGAAAAAGAAGAAAAAAGTATTCGAGAAGAGCAGCAGCCTCCAACGAGAACCCCGGGACCAAAAGACATCAATATCCCCATCACCAACATATCTCACATCAAACAATTGCTGCTTTAAACGTGAGTTTATATTTAAAATTACCATTTCTAATTAATCTCATTAGCAATTATCGAAATATTGCAAAATATTTGAATTTGCGCCATTCAAACTTCGCGCGGTTCAGTCATATTTTTATTTTATTCAGTTGGCATCTCTAGTTCGTTGTAGATTGACGCTTCAATTTCGCGCTTTGCATTTTCAGTAAATTCTGTGATATATTAATTAAAACGGACCTTAAATTATAATAATTAGTGCTATTAAGTGTTTGCAAGTGTTTTGAGACCAAAATCTAAAGGTTAGCATTAATATTCATTCAGTTTTCATTCATTTTTGATTGTTGATTTCCGAGTTGATTTCATATGCATCCATTTTGGATTTTCTAGAAATGGCCAAGTGCCCTAATATAGAAAACTATATTAATATAGTTTTAATATAGCTATGGGCTATATTAATTAAAACTTTGATTAAAACGAATCTTTAATTGTGATAGATACTGAAATAAAATGTTTGCAAGTGTTTTCAACAAAGAATCTAAAGGTTAGCATCAATAGTAATCAAGCTTTTAATTCAATGTTGGTTGTATTATTAATTTAATTTTTTATTATTTAATAATAAATTTTTGAATTAATAATTATTTAATTAAATTGTTTAATTTTCTGCTAATTGGTTGTATTGGTGCTTGCCTAATTCTTGGTGCAACCTGTAATTGTTGGTTACGAGTTGAGTTACTGATAAGTAGATGGCGCAGGAGATTTGCAGATTTCATAAGAATCCATTTTGAATTTAGTTCTATAGGCCTTGGTTGAGTTGTTCGTTTCGCGGTTTTGCATTTTCATTAAATACTCTAATATAATTATCGAATCGGGTGTGAAATTGTGATATTTACTAAACTAAAGTGCTTGCAAGTCGTTTTCAACAAATATTATAAAGGTCAGTCTCAGTTTTACTTGTACACAGTCATTGTAAATTGTTGATTGCAACGAACCATTTTTGCGCGTCCTGTAATATCTACTTGTTTATATTATTCGCGATTTCATACTTATAATTTATTATAAGTACGTATAACTTATGAAAATGATATTATACATTGAAATACTTTGCTTGGGATATGTTGGTTATGTTTGAAAGTAGGCACCCTATTTAAATTCAATTATAAACTTTATTCAAAACGATTTTGTAATTACAAACAACATTTTTGTATACAATAAGAATTAGAGGAAAGCTACAAGTCTATTTCGAATATCTTAAGTCGTAAACTCGCATTCCTTTTGAGCTGCTCTAGTACGTTTAATATAATATAAATGTCTACGACTTTTTTACAGTACAATAATTTCGATTGTCGATGTTAATATCACAAAGGCAAATAATGTAATGCAATAATAATTTTTTAAGGCCACACAGTGTTATCACAGGCAAAATTCACGAGACAGAATTAAAATCAAAACATATTCTGTACAACTTTTGTTAATTTAGTATCTGAACACCAAAATGTGAGATCAAGCTGCAGCAGCACTTTCAAAAATTAATAGTAATTATAATCTCTGCTAAAGTATATGAAAATGGCAAGAATTTTTCTCTAAATAGGAACAAAAAAAATAAACAACACTTTAAATGCACACTTAGAGTAGAGTCACATGTCCTAAATTAGCGGACACCACCATTTCCATTACCGCCTGGAAAACAACTTGAACATTGGCGGTATCGGTGGCGGTTGTAAAATGCGGATAAAGAATCTTGCGAGAATCGCGATTGCATAGAATAAACTTATGTTGAATAAATAGGGCGCCTCTATCAACATCCCGATCTGGTCCTAGAAATTTAATGTATATATCAAAACTATATTAGCCAGTTCTTAAATATCTTACCTTTATAATCTGAAAAGTAAAGCCTTAAATGACGCTGCGAATGCAGAATTTTCTCGCGAAACAAATCAAACTTGTTGAGAAACAAGACGAAAGATGCGTCGCGGAAAAAGGGGTTGTTCACAATTTGCCCAAATAGGTTCAAACTTTCTTCTAATCGGTTAACTTTTGAGTCTTCTAACAATGTCATGTCGTAACCGCTAAGTGATATGACGAATACAACGGCACGTACATCGTCAAAACAATAAATCCATTTTCTTCTTTGAGATCGTTGACCACCCACATCGTACATGCTAACAATCATATCGTTTATGCGAAATTGCGTTTCGATAATCCCTTGAGTACGAACTCGGGCTCGTAGAACATCGGTAGGGTTTGGCACATATTTTGGATCACAGATTCGTTCCATGTTTTCGAATAAACTGAATTTTAATTTAATGAGTGAATGAAATCTAGAATGATTGATTACTTACTAGAGAGCAGAGTCGTTTAATTCATATTCATAGCCACGAGCGACTGCAAGTCGAACTCCTCGGTCGGACCAAAGGGCTTGCAAAGAAGCAGCCACATTTGGTAAGACAGTAAAGCTCATATCGAAGCAGCTTTTGCTTAGTAAGACCAATTGGGCGTGCACCTAAGAATTAATTAGTTTACTTCTATAAAATTAATTGTATAAATATCTACTTTATTGCGTGAATGCTCCAAATTGATCCGTAAAATGCCCATTCCAGTTAGAACATATTTCATAGATGCTAGCAGATTATCGAGCACCGTTGGCCGAAAACTGCTGAGTTCCGTGTGTGAAAAGCCATCAGCATGTATGATTTTCATTTGTTTGACTAGGGTGCTTTTGCCACTTTCACCAGCCCCTAGTAGTAGGATTTTGATTATGTTGTTTTGTTCTTTTGCGAATTCGCCCAATTGTCGGTCGATTTCTTCGCTACGTTTCTTCGCACGACCCTCTTCTCGTTCAACTGCTGATAGACATGTCCCCATTTCGCAAACATCTCATTGCATTGCCACTCATGCAGGCTTATTAATAAATTTAAATTGTTTTCATTAGAATACTTGCATTAGATTAGAGGTTAAATCAACTTACAAGGTCATTTGGATTAGGGAGTTTGCTGGCTTATCTTCAAGTGCAGTAGCAATCAATGCAATGCACTCGGAATGTTCTGGGAAGCTTAGTGTTGTATGCGATAATGTAAACAATAGCAACGGATTTGTGTCATATTGTAAACAATTTTTTATTTGTTTACAATAAGGGTAGTGCCATCTGTTAGATTTGTCTTGTAGTTTTTAGTTTCGAGATTAGCCTGAAGATGGGGATAATAAATGAAAGAGCGCGAATCCAGTTTTTAAAAAGTAAATTAATATAAAACTCATTTTAAAATACAAATCGTTTGTATCTACTATATAAATAATATTATTATGCTTAAATTAAATAAAATTGTTTCCTATTTATGATTGAGCAGCATATTTTGAAATTGCTGAAATAATTTCTTTCTTTTGCAAAACTTCTGCTCGAGCGGCTTCCAGCTCTTTGGTTTTTGTTTGCAATTCGATCTCCATAACTTCCCCTTTTGATTTTGATTCTTGTTGTAGCTAAAAAAATTAAAATGTAAACATAATATCCAACTAATAAATAAAATAATTACTTTCGCTATAAAATCGTCCTTCTTCTGAACAATATTCTCCAGTCTCGTGCAACTTGTCTCCAACTTGTTGACGACTGCTTTCAGCTTTACATTATTTTTTTCAAATTGATCGCGCTCTGCATTTATTACTTTCAACTGAAGATTAATTTCTTCCATCAATTTTTTCGCGTTTTCCGCATCTTTTTCTTTGGTTTTCAATCTTACAGCGGTATTTTCTACCTTATTCTGCAAATCTCTAGTAGAATCTTTTAACAAATCAATCGTTTTAATAGCATGTGCATGTTGCTGTTGAGTGTGAAAAAATAATTGATGTAAACGCTGCAATTCAGCGGATTGCTCAGCCTGACGATGTTGCAGTTGCACTGCACGTTCAGATGCTGCTTCTGCACTTTCTAGTGCACTCTTTTCTGCATTTCGCATCGACATTAATTTGTATTCGTACAATTCGATTACGTCGCAAATTGGCAGGTTTTCGCTCCCTCTGTCCTCAAGGAAAGTCTTCTTAACTTGAGCTATTGTTTCATCAACTTGTTCGACTTGAGAAATTGGCAGGATTGGGAAATCGTTTGTTAAGCGAGGTCGCTTTTTACTGGGCAATTGCGATTCTTCTTCGTAATTGTTTAAAATTATTGATTGCATATTTTCCATGGCGTTTGATAATGATTTCGTTGGGAAGTTAGGGGATGATGATATTTGTAGAACAAGTGTTTTCACTTCAGTGGAGCTTTGTTGTAAGGATTGAGCCAATATCATTTGAATTTGTCTGGAAATTGAATAATTTTTACGATATAATTAATCAAAGTACCTAATTTAATTTAACTTACTTGTTATTAATTAATTTATTGAAATATTGGGTCCAGTTGGCATTATAATTTGCCAAATCGCGTACTAAAGCTAAAGCAAACACATTTGTATTGATCGATTCCATCGAGCAAGTACTAGAATTATTAGTTCGCATTTGCGATAAGTTTTCTTCGTCCAATAGTGGCGGAAATATGTGACTTAAGTCATCAATTTGAAGTTCTTTTAATATTTTAACGCGTGCTTTCTCCACTTTACTCATAACGTGCAATAATTGCAACAAAATTGCCACTTTTCTCTTGTTTGGGGTTGCTTGAGTATCTTTGAAGGGTAGTAGAATTACAGGCATGACCACAAGCATCGGCTCTAAAATCTCGTAATCTTCTGGCTCGGTTTCAATCGCGATGCTTCGCAGCATCGATAATGCTTGCAATGAACAATTGTCCTCTTGTATCCATTTTTTACCGAGATGAATGAAATCTGAATGAAAGCATTTCAGTTCTGGTATTTCAACTTGGACTAATGCAGTTAGAAATTGAAATATTAGGGCTAAGCAGTTTGGATCTGTTGGTAGTTGTTTCTCTTTCCTTGTTTTTTTGTTAATTGATATTTCATTCTCATTATTTTCGATAGTCTAAAAATTAATTGTTGGCACACATTATTTTAATCAACAAGTAGTATTATATTAATTACTTTTAGTAGTTTTTTGATGTCGGTTTCGCTGCCTTTGTATTCTTTGAATGCATTCAAATAATTGGACATGGCATCGATAAATAAATCCACAATTTGTCTTAATAGGAAAACATCTCGAGAATTGTAAGCCACAATTAATGATCGGAATGAATTTTTAATGAATTCGATTTGACTTGTGTGTTCCATTATATGTTCCATGTAGGAAATTATTATTACCAATTTGCACGTGTACATTCCCATTAAGGGGCCCTTTAAATTTCAAATACCATCAGTTACTTAAAACTTAAATAATTAATAATTATTATACACACCTTCATTGGCGTACACAATCGCAGAAACTTCTTCAGATCCACGTGCTTAGTCAATGACTTATAAGCCGAAATATTCATATGACACAAATTAACCAAAACCCCCATTGATAAAGTTGCCACAGCATCATTCGGACTTTCCACCCACTCTGCTAGGGTTTTAAGTAAATTACCCAAGTGGGGAATTTGCCAAGATACTTTAATTCCACTCGATAGATCTTGCATTAGTTTCAGCAATCGGATCTTATTTGCAAAGTCCAAATGATTGCCTAATAGTCGTGTCAACCCTGGTATGAATTGATAAGTGTGAGTGAGGGTTTGTCTCGTTGAGGGTTTGTTGCAAGCATTTGTTAGTATTTCAACACAGTACCAAACTGATTCCGATTTTTGCGGGTCAGAGTTGATCAGATTATATAAGGATACAAAAAAGTTGGTAGAGATGCTGCTATCAAATATGTTTTCATTTTGAGTAGATACTTCACTTAAGGCCTGTAAATAATTTAGTTATATTTTTGTTTACATGCATTATTATTGGTGGTTAAGTACTTGTAGGTGTTTGTTCATGGTGACCTCCGACCCTTGAGTTTTCTGACTTAAGTAGGCTTCTATAGAACGTTCGACGTTTGTTAGATGATTGCATTTTTCTTCCATGTTCCTGTGATGCTTGTTTGTTAAAAACTTTCGAGCCGAACAATTTGTTTGACAGATAACAATAAGTTTGACATTCGAATTTTGTAACGTTCGTTTCGATTGGCGCGATATTCAAATTAATAAATATAGAGAGTTTAAATTACCGTTTTGCTATTTCTAAGAAGCGCCACGCGGAGAAATATTGAACTACGTACGATAGTTCCATATAGAGGGCGCAAAAGATATTTAAATGCTCAATAACAAAACAATTCATTTTATACGATTTATTTTTAACATAATAAATTAAATTTTTATAATAAACATCGATATTTTATAAATATGAAAAAAAAAGGTCTTTGGTTACTTAAACATACATTTCTACACGGGGCTAAGTTAATTAATTAATATTAATTAGTTAAACATCAATAATACTGTCATGTTTCTTATCTTTGAGCTTTTCTTGCATTTGATTCAACATCTCTTGCATCCGTCGAATCTGTAAACAAATGCATTCATTTAATATTGATCTAAAACAATCCCTAAATTATTTTGAAAATACCTCTTCGTCCTTTTGTAGTAAGAGCCGATCCGTATCGGAAGCATCCGATTCGTAGGGTGCTGAGTCTCTTTTCAGTTTCCTGCAACCAATAGGAATACTTTTAAGAAAGCGCGCGTTAGATTTTAAATTTAAATAATCGAACTTACCCACGTTCTCTAGCATGTTGCGATATTTGCGAAATGCATTGAGCCCTGAAATTTTCATAGTGCACATCTTCAGTCACATCTTTAAGATCTTGCATGTGTGTTGAAATTAGCATTGTTCGCAGTTTAATAAAATCGCTATGTTTCGGATTTTCAACTAGAATATGATTAACCCCAATATAAAGTATAAATTAACTAGTAGCAAATAATTTACCGTCAACTACGCCCCAGGGATATTGTCGTCCTCTAACTTTCTTCCCGGAAACCTCCAGAGTGGCATTGCTGCCTACCACAGCAAATGGTACACTAGCTTTCAATTCTCTGTCTTGCTGTTTGAATTCTTCATCTTCATCGCTATCGCAATCCGGAAACTCATACCACTAAAATTAGACGATATATTTAGAAATGATTTATTAAATTAGACTTCCGCCACCTACTTGTATATCATTATCTTTAATATCGTTGATTATATTTTGCTTAAGTTTGGCAACTTCAGAGGTAGTTAGGGTATCAGCTTTGGCGATCACCACGACAATGTTCACTTTCCGGTGCAGTCGTTTCATTAGCTCCAAGTCCATTTGTCGTAAACTGTGCCCCCATGGGGGAACAAAGTAGAGGCAGCAATGCACTCGATTGTCTTGAATATTGCGACGATTTAAACCACTTTCGTCGGTGAAATATTGGCGAAATTGTTCGTCGATGTAGTTGATGCAAGTGCGCCAACTGTCTTCGCAATTTACGGCGTCGCCGAAACCCGGGGTGTCAATTACGGTTAATCTGGGAAATTTATTATGTTTTTTGAATTTAATTTAGGGGTGCTTTTTCGCGGTTTTACCTTAATTTCACTCCGCGTTCTTCAATTTCCATAGTTTTCTTGTCGATTGAAGTGGTCTTGTGAATCCTTTCGCTTACTTCTGGTATTTTTCGGGATGTATAAAGGTCCTTTAGGAATAAGCTATTGATTAAAGTGGATTTGCCCAATCCTGATTCTCCCACGACCATCATAGTGAAATCGAATCCTCGTTTCACCGATTTTCGATGCACTTGGTCTGGCAAGGTGGCAAATCCTATGTAGTCTCGGTCTCTTTCTGCATAAATAAACAGTTTGTTAATTTTTTTTGCTGAAGTAAAAGCAGGCTATTTCGAAAAGGACGTTGAACTGATTTTAATAAATCATAAAAATTATAGATTTATTTGTTTAAGTTTTACGAGCGCGCGATTATGTAAAGTTAAGATTGGATGATTAGAATGTAAATATTTACGCCTTTTTTGAAATAATCCACGTTTAGCAAATAAACTGCAGGAAATTATAATAATTCCACTTGTTTAATATCCTTTTTAGAAATTAAATGAAAAGGTCAATTGGGAAATTTACTTGACCTAAAATTTAAATTATAATTAACTGAAATACAAATAATAATTTACCTGACATTGCACTCTGGTTATTCACACAGATAGAATTGTGATGATTGTGTTTTGGAATTTAATGCACGTCTGCACTTGAGCGGCTGCACTGAACAACTAGCGGTTTTCAAAACTAATTCCCTCTTCTATAGATTAACATTAACATACTTTCTTTAAATATTAGTAAATAAACATTTTATCGGAAATAAACCGATAAAGCTTTTCTACTCATGTCACAGTTCTGCTGGGTTGCGTTTGTAGTGGGTGCACGCACACTTTTAGGGGGATGAAATAATGCGATCAATAAATGTCCACCAAGCATGCGATCTGCAGATCGGCCACTTTTTTGCTTTGATGGCAATAACTCGGAAATATCGTTTTGGCACGATTTTTTGATAAGTAAAATTGTTGATAAGGATTATGTGATTATTTATTTGATTTGCTTATTTTATTTAAATATTGTGCGTGCAGTTTTGCTTCCGCCCGACTGCACTGCCATCTATCGCCTTTATAAATTATAGAAACGGAGAAAAAAATATTTTTAAAAATATTGAAGATATTTATAGTGGTACTGCTTACGATTTCTATAAAATACGCTTCTGGTAAATTTGAATTTTTATATTTTGCTTGCCAAAAACGTATTTTGAGTTGCCTACTTGATTTCGAAATGATGCGATCTTTATATGATTGTGTCTATTATTAACGCACACGTAAGAAAGCAAAATTGTATGCACATTCACATATAATTGTTTTGGCAGAGTGATTTATTTGGCTGCGTGCTAGCTTATTATAATTATTTTCATAGAAAATGTGAGGAATTAGTTTTCACTATTCGAAAGATTCGGCAGAGTGCGGCGACTTTCGACCCGAACGTTTCAAAAATAGACCCCCGGTCTTGAATTGGAGAGCCACCCATTATTAAAAGTGACTCTATTACCAAATCGTTTGAAAAAACCACTAGTGTTATTATTATTATTGATTGATTGTTATTTTTATTTTGGCACTTTTTCGAGAGATTTTTTGATTATGGCTTATAGTTGGGACAACAGGGTTAATTTTGTCGTCAAGTATTTGTACGGTTTGTATCCAATAGACTAAATGGAAACACTTGTTTTGGTTTGAAATTTGAGCTAGCACTTTTGCCAAGAGTCATAACTTATTCCGATAAAACGCGCTTTGAATATTGTTTTGTTACGCTTGTATTTTGAAATGTCTAATTTTATGGTTTGCTTTTCCAAAATATTATGTAAAAATTAATTGCACTCATAATTCTCTTTCCGAGTCAAGCTAAAGTCATCGACCGAACAATCTTTTTGAAATCTTGGCAATAATCGCATTTTAATTTGGGAAATTTTAGTAGTCAGACTATTTGTCTCTATCTCGTTTGCTCTAAAAATACTTTTTTTTTGTTACAGATATCGATAATAATGGATATTTGGATGAGAGGGATTTCGCGTGTTTGGCCTTAAGAGCGACGATTATTGAAGGAAAAGGGGACTTTAGTTCTTCGAGACTGCAAGAAAATCAGCACATTATGCTTAGCTTGTGGGAGGAAATCGCGGAGTTGGCCGATTTTAATAAGGTAGGGCTTTTTTGCTTTTTTGCATGCGCGTTTATCACAATTTAGGGGTAGTTGTATGAATTTCCCCTTGGCTTTCGTCACTGCATCTTCTTTAGCCTTGCACCTCGCAATATTGCACATTTTTGAGTTTTCCGCCTTTTTTCGCTTAGAATAGATTCTATTTTCTTCTTTGCGCTGGTTTCAAACACTTTTGTAGGATAGTGGTGTGTTTTTGTGGTTGCCTAGTTTATTTTTGAAACCAATCCTGCTCGAACAAAAGTGCATTTTGTGAGGTAAAAGAATCGAATAATAATCATATTAATGCCTCATCAAAAAGCGACAATTTGTTGGTCGAGAATTGTGTGTTAACTATCATTAACCAACAAAATCACGTTTGCATTTTGCGGTCCAAACTAAAGGACCTGTTGCAGGATGGCAAAATCAGCGTCGATGAATTCAAACAAGCAGTGCAACAATGCTGTCTTGGACGTCGCTATGAAGATTTTCCACAAGCGATGAAAATGTTTATCGATTCTAACTTTAAAATGGTCGATTTGAATGATGATGGCGTGATTGCAGCTGATGAGTATCGATTTAATTGCATCACCAAGTTTGCGATCGACGATGTCGAAGTGGTCGATGAGGCATTCAATAATATGCTAAGTGATGATGATCGCAGACGTGGTGGTATCACTTTGTCACGATATCAGGAATTGTATGCCGAATTTTTAGGTAATCCTGATGAGTCTTGTCCGGCCGTTTTCCTTTTTGGTCCTCTTTCAGAGTTTTTCTATTGCGACGATCTTGATAATATTAGTTTGTAGTTTGAGGTAGTACTTTCAATAAGTCAAGTCTGATTTAATTCTTTTCTATGGTTGGTTTTCGCGAATCGTGCGTTTTGTTTTGTTATGTTTGTATTTGTTTTGTATTGTTGTAAATAAAATTAGTTTTAGTTTGAATTTGGCAGCGGTTTCCGTTGTTAGGGGTGAGAGCGTGCTAAGTGGTCAGAGTACATGTGCGCATTTGCTCTCTGTCTAGCAACATGTGTTTATGTTTGTGCTCGCTCTGACAGCACGTAGTTTATTTCGTTTATTAATTAATTACTTTAGTAGTGAATATTAATACGTTTGTTATAATAATTCATATATTTTTAAAGTTAGAATTTTATATTAAGTTTACGTGTGATAAATATTTGTGTGCGACCAAAATATCAGCGAACGAATCAACTTGAATGGATTGTTTGCTGCTCGATTTGCTGCATCTATTAATACAATTGTAAGTAATGCAATATATTCATTCATTAATAACAGTTAATTGCTACATAGTTAAATTCAAGTTGTTTAAATAATTACGCCATTGATTTTCGGGTTGTATATCTGTTGTATGTTGGTAGTAATTTATTACTACATTCAAATTATTTAGTTACGTGCTTTCTATAACAAATTTTCATAGAAAAACAAATAAATGAAATTTATTTCATACATCGTAGGTGCTATTTATAGAAGTTGATTCGGTTTGCGTAAATTAAACTCGGTATGCGTAGAAAAATTCTTTAGAATTTAATATAAATGTACAAAATGTATATAAAATTACATCAAATAATCTATTTAGTAGAATATAATAATCTATATAATAATATAAAAATCAACAAATAAATAAATAGGTCAAACGTATCATACTTAAACTAATTAATATAAATTAGGTTTTATAATCTGGCTTAAACGACTCCACCCCTAAATTCATATAATCAGGGGCCTCTAATAAGGCAGAACCAGTGGCACTTACATTCATATAATCTCTAGCTCCATTTATTGCTTTCATCTCCTTGTTTATTGCTTCCTCCTTAATTTTACTGCAACTGGGTGAATTTAAGGTGGGAACTGGTAAACCAGAAGGTGTAAATTGCAAATAGAAATCGTCATTGTTCAGGGGCAAAGTATCTGGTCTAGTCACTGGCTTCTCCTATAAAATAACAATTCAATTAATTAACGAAACTGCAATTTATTATAATTAATGTACCTCGATGGTTTCAAATTTATGCCGATTATTATTATTCGTTTTGACTGGTTTCGGTGCAGGTAGCGGTGTATAATTCAATTGCAAAATAGCTCGATTCAACTCATTTCGAAACTCATCTTCATTTTGACTATTCAACATTTGGTTCTTCCTTTCTTCACTATCAGAATGTGTGCCACTATCGCCCAAACTGCACGCACTGATCGTGCTCATTCTTCCCGAAGAACTGCTGCTTTCGCTGCTCATACTGCTCACAGGCCTTTGCTGTTGCAGCAATGGCATAACCACTGGTGAGGTGGCTGAAGAAGGTTTAGGTCGTACAAACAGTCTTTTCACTCTCTCAAAAGGAGTCAAATTCTTCTTCATCTCTTTTCGCATGTCACTTTGAATTCGGTCATAGCGTTGTCGCATTAGCAGCAGTTGCTCCTGTTTCTCCTTGAAGGACTTTTGGACGTCGTTGCGATTCTTCCAATCTTCCACTAGCTTTTCCACTTGTCCAATTGAATGGACGTTGTTTTTAAAGTCTAGTATGATTTCGGCTAGTTCATTTTGCACTTTGTCTTCATTCATTTGATGAATTGAGATTGAATTATTTTGTTTTTTGGGTTGCGGTTTCTTTGGTTGGTTGGTGGTGGATGTAGATGGGGTTGGTTGTACTGTGTTCATGGTGGTGTAGCCTAGAGGGGTTGTGCATTCGCTGATTGGGGTTGTAGGCGGTGTATGCATTTTGGTCATGTCGGGTTCGACGTAGGTTAGAGGTCGAGGTACAGGGCACATTTTGTAGAAGCTTTCCATGTTTTTTGGAGTTAGATATAATTCTTCTTCTTCTATAATAATTTTATTTGATTAATAATTTGTTAGGATTAAGGGATCGAGGGTTGTATTATTACCAACATTGCCTTTAGTGGTGCTTTGGCTGATTTCTTTCAATTTTGTGTACATTGAAGTCACTTCGTTCATGCTCTGTAAAGAATTTTCAATTAGGTGACATTTTTTGAAGGTTTATTTAAATTCTTACCATGTAGCCTCGAAGCATGCTTGCCAATTGCATGTGTCCATTTAATTCGGCAATTTCGATTGCAGTCATGTCGGAAATGTTGCGAATTTCGTTCGCCAAATCGGCTCCAGGACAGTCTAGCAGTTGGATCACTAGTTTTTCTAAGCCAAATTTGGCAGCGAAATGCAAAAGGGTTGGAAATTCTTCGTAGCCTTTATTTTAAACAATCGATTATTAGTTAATTCTTCAATTAAGTAAATTTCTCTACTTACTATGTTTATGTATCAGCATCGCTGAGGCAAAAGGGGTTGAATGACTAGCCAGCAAATTAAAATGACCAGGCAAATTCTTCTGGAAATTCATCACCAGCCAGTTATCCAAATTTTCGCGTTCTATCGGATTCAAACCCAAAGTTTGATTCATAAACTCTAGAGGATCTCCAACAGATTTAAGAATCTGCTCAAGTTCTCTGAGTTTGCTCTCGCATTTGATCGGTCGACTACCCACAATGTTTCCATTCTTTTCCACCAAAACATTTACAATTGCAGTGATATCCGTTAAATTTTCCGGCACACTGAACTTTATTAGATAAGGATTGCGTTTCTTTATCGTTTTGATTTCGTGTAATTCCCCATTTCGTTCGACGCTCACTTTTACAATATCGTCCTTTTGTAGTGGGTGTGTGAGGATTATGAAAACGCTGTTTTGTCCTTGTCGGATTTTCTTGGGAGTGACGGAAAAGCCAGCTTTTTCTTGAGCTACCACTGAGCTTTGCTGTTTCCAAACGCGCGATAGAATTGCCATGGCTTGGCCCAAGAACTCTTTGGTAAACGTTTCGTCTTGATCTTGGCCGACAGTTTGTCTTTGCCAATGGAAGTATGTGGATAGTACTGGAATTTTAATTAGTTTGATGATTTTTTATTCAAGTTTGTCGATTAAGTAGGTACCTTTTTTATGGACGTCGTTCAAATCGTTATCGGCAACGCCCAATAATAGAGCCAAAGTTCGATCAGCTTGCAATATTTTGTTTAGGACCGAAGTTTCTTCTGGATGGTGCGAAATAAAGTCCAAAAAATTCGGACAAAGCACAATTAATTGTAGTTTTACCATTGAATGTTTCTCGGGTGGATTCAGATCTGGTTTGATTAGTTCTTCGATTGTTAAGCTTTTGATTCTGCAATAGTTATTGAGTTAGTTGAGTTTGATTTATTTAAAATTAATGGATTTACTTGAAGGGTTTTCGGTTGGCTTGCTTGCTGATTTGCAGGAAATAATTTGAAAAGTAGTCGACCCATAAAGTAGCTGCCTCGCTAGCTTTCAAAGAAACTATCAGAATATCATCATCCATGTTGGTCTGTTTGGTATAAGTACCTGCAGATATTTCGAAATATAGTCGGCTATTAATTTTCCATATAGGATTTCACATCCTTATCAATACTGTTATCACAATTAATATAATTCATAATTAAAAAAAAAATGTTTTCGATGCAGTTGTCTAAGACAAATTATAACGACTGCATTGAATGTATGACGACAAAGAGGAAGTCCCGACCTACCGAGATAAAAACAATATAAACACTACTCTTTGTTGTAGATATCAATAATTAATTTATAATAATTCTAATCACATATGTCAATGTCTCAATAACTTGTGTAAATATTATTGGGTTGATATTTTTGAAAGTTGGGTGCTAAAGCTAGTGCCTAAGCCAAATGGTTCTTTGTTGGATAATTTGTGATTATAAAATTACACCTGTGTCAGAGTTATAAATGTGGCATCGTAAAGTTGTGTTTATAAAGTTGGCTTTCATAATTTCTTCTCTTTTTAAAAGGGCCCCTAAATAATATGCACACGTGCGCTAATAATAATAACAGTAATTTCGAAAATAGTGGAGTAGCTTGTTCTGGTGCTACTGCAGCCTCGTAAATTTCTATACATTCAAATATCAAATGAACACACGAGTTTCTTTCAGTTGTTAAAACTCGAATAAATGTGTGTATAATGACTTTGGTGTCGCTGCTTTTCTTTATCGTTTTTCTTTCATATAGACGAGACTTTGTTGAGGATTTTTACGAGAGTGCATTGCATTTGAAATTGATTTGGAAAAGATGAGTCGTCTGCGAGATTCGAAATTAGCATTTCAACAAAATGTGATTAAAGTAATTAGTGGTGGAGGTGCCAGTGACAGATGGGATTGTTGAAAGACGAGACATTTTGTTCGTTCAAACACCTAATTAAATGTAAAAGTGGAGGAAACGAAAAACAATCAGCGTGTGCCTCCATAAAAATAGCCTAAACGTTAGTCATTCGAGATGAAAAAATAAATAGTTTTCGAGTCGACGTTTCGAGTATCCGGTTGACTAGTCGAAAATTTTTGACTTTTAATTGAAGATTTTTGTGCTTGAGTGAAAGGAAGGGCCGCACGCGTTTGACTTTATAAAAATGCTACAAATTGTATATGACAAGGAAAATAAACGGATAAGGCCCTGTTCCATCCCATGTAGGCCGGATGTTTAGTTTACCATCAGGCAGGCCTCTGCTCTAGTCTTTTTCTAATATTTTTTAAGCCACTTTTAGACAAAACATCATGCACTAGGTGGAACAAACTATAATTTGTTTATTGATTTGCCTCTACTAGTCTATAAATAGCGATTGCATAAACTGTTACTAAGATGTTTGATATTTCCCTCTTATGATTTGTTGTTATTATTTTCTGCTGCGTTTTTTTATGTACCCAAAATAGCAATGGCTTCTGTTTTTCTATAAATATGATGAGTGTTGGTTGTATAAAGACATATCTGACCTAAGCAGGCTTGGCTTAGAGTCGAGGATTAATGGTCCAGATTAGATCTTGTGGTTTGTTCAGAGCAGGATTAACAGCAAAACGTGCCCATCCTTAAATCCGATTTGAGGAGGATTCTAATTCAAGAGCAGGCAGACGCATGCATCTTTGATTTATGCGTTTGCTTTTGCTTTTGGTAAATATTTGGGAAAATCTGTGCGCTTGGCCATTTCACACAGCACTATAATTACATATTTTCTATGAATGAAATGAATAAGATGTTAACCAGATGTGGTACCTTGTGAGATGCAGGCAGAAGGTTACATTTTTGACCTGCCATCTATCCCAAGCGCACCAGATGTGAAATTATTGTTATCATTTGCAATATTATTATAAAATTGCACCGGATACACGACACGATCGGATCGGATTCTATTCCGAGTCGCCGCGCAATCAAAACTATTTTTATTTTCGAAAAAATTCTATTTTGTTTTATGTGCTTCTATAAGTATAAGAGGACTTCCGATACGTCCTTTCCTGGAAGCGAGATGAACGTGTCCAGGAAATCACGTGCCACAACGGCCCGTTCGTTCGTTCGTTCGTTCGCTTCGAAATTTATTTATTATAATTTAATGGCATTTTTTATGTCTAAAATAACACCCTTTCTTTATAGTTTTGAGTTATTTTTATCTCGATCGAAAAGGGTAGCTAAAGCTAGCGTAGAGTCAACCCTTTTCTTCTTCTACTTTTTTTCAAACATCATTAACTTTAAAGTCAAGCGTACGAAATTGTTTAATTATGATTAATAGTTACGATTACTTACAGTTTTAAGACAAATAACTCGAGTAAGACAACAGACACCCAGACAACTAAATACTAAATAACTTGGAGGGAGAGTAAATAATAAGTATTAAAGAAAAATAACAGTGGCTGACTGATTTGAATATTATATTTTATTATTGTAATTGTTAAAAACCAAAATGGCAGCAATAGATCGTGACCAGAAACTTAAAGATGCATTTGCATGTTTACGATTTAAATTAAATATATGCGGATATCCGAGAGATGTTTTGCTATATCTCTTGTACGTTCGTACGTACACTTGCCCTTATACGCGATTATGTAATTGAGTACAATACAATTGGACTTAATCAAAGTCGAACCGGAAATATTGAGACAAATCAACTTACCCCGACATTTGATGCACCGCTTTCGCGAATAGGAAGCATGTCGTAGCTCGTGGTCGTCGACAATCACACCCGATCTGAGTCCATCGATTTGCTCAATCAGCGGCTCTTTGAAGCTTTTCGTTGACGAAGAAGCAGTACTACTGGTACGTGGTCGCAAAAAAGAGCTGATTGAATGTCGCCGAATGTTGTAGTAGCTGGCCCTGCTGTTATCCTCGCTGATGAAGACTTCGTCTTCATCTTCTTCGAAGGCGCACAATTTGTGCTTGTTTTTATCCACCAGATCGGGTGCTATGTCTTCTAATCTCGGTTCGCCCATCAGGATCAAACTGTTGGAGTGATTCGAATCCGCTGAATTTGTACTGATTGATCGCAAAAAAGATCGATTGGATTTGTATCGGGGTGGTGTGAGGCTTCTTTGGCTACCATTGTCCGATTGGCGTTTTTGTTTCTCGTTGTTTGATTGCAGGGTGAAATATGAGGGGTTGTCTGTAAACATTTTTAGGGTCTTTAGCACTATACGAGCAGATGACTAATAATTATTATTTTGTTTTCTTCTTGGTTTTGAAAAAGCAAAGAGGCTTTTGGAGGGGGTTGGCTAAGCGACTTGGCTCGAAGTTCTACTCGGTGTTAATAATTTTTTTCTTTTTGTTGCAGATTTGTGCAAGGGGAGGAGGAGGAGGATGCATCTTCGTCATCTAAATAAGGTAGGTGCATTTTGATTTTGTATATTTCGAAGATAAATCGGAAAAGCGTGATCTGTACATTGTAGATGCGTGTGCGGGGAGCTTTAGTTAAAAAGACAAAGATCCGACAGGAAATGATCACACTACAAATCGTGCATTTTAAATACACATGCACACATTTTAACCAAACAGCCCTTTAGTTTAGTTTTAAAATTAAAAGCCTTTTTTTCGAGAGAAAATAATCATTAGCGCCTCATAAAATCAATTGATGAATATAATTTCGACATACATTTAGATGATGAATAGAATAACGCTTGCTATGTTACTAAGAATAAGAAACCAGATTGGTTTTGTGTTGATCGTAAAGATTTCTTATGTTTATTTGTGTGCATAGCACACGATGTAAACAAAAATTGCATTTTAAAATTGAAAAAGAATTATAAGCAAGGTCTGTGTGTGTTGCATAGTAGTCAAATCCAATTTGATCAGTTAACGCGACGAATTAGAATTCCAATTTTTAAATTGGATAATGGCGCGTATTAACTATATTAAGTAGCATTTTTGTTTTTCTTTTCTCTTCAAGTAGGCTGGGATTTACATCTTAAATGCTTTTGATGATAAAGACTTTGTACATACATAGAAATATGTGTGGTTTCAATAATAATCTCGGTTCAAGTGCAGAAAACGCACAACACATGTGACTTAGTTGATCCGTTTCACTAAACGCACGTGCTATATGTTTCATTTTATACAGAGGGGCATTTTTAAATGCTTGCAGATTTTATGGGGAAATTTTTATAGACTTTGATTGAAGTCGTATAAAAGTGCCATCTATTTTCGGTTGCAATTCAAATTAATTTCACTGATTTATGTAACATGTAGGCAGGTACTTTTTGAGTGGTACGGTATACATTAAAATTAATAAGTTCTAGTAGGCTATTAAGAAAATCTGGCGTCGCTTGTTAATATACATAATTTCAAATCTGACTTATCGCCTTTTAAGAGTATTTTTAGTTCATCTTCACATTTCTTTCCGATCGTGATTTGAAATTATAGAGCTTCTGGAATTTTTCTTTGTATTCTAATTTTAATTTTCAATGTTTTCGCAACATTTCTTAGAAGCAATCCGATACATCATCAGTATAATGAGAAGCCTCCTCTTTTTTCTCTTTTTTGAGCTTTTATTTTCCTTTGAGGGGCGTGTGTTTGGGTTCGTGTCTTTTTTTCCTCTCTTTGGCGTGTTGCGAAAGTTTCAATTTACAATTTATTTTTGGGGTGAAGTGAAATGTGATGCGATGCTAATTTTTTTTCTTCTAAGAACTAATGATTTAAATAAGTGGAGTGACTTACCAAACATTGTTGCGATTCAATTCAGTTGCACATTATGAACGAAGGTGGTAAATAAAAGAAAACGCGAGTTAATTTGGCACACTTGGCGTCAAAAGGAGTAAATATAAATAAGAAGAACGTAGAACGAAGCTGAAGCACAAGAATACTGAATGAATTTCAGTCGCTGAGTGCATTCGATATTTTCGGGATGAAATAGCTGTTGCATGGTGTGGAAGGGGCAAAACAGGACTGAAATATAATGTCAAATTTGTATAATTAATCGACGTTTTTTCTACTCTCTCTCTCAATGTCCCAATTTACATGGTTTCATCTACCGAAATATCTAATTCGAGAAAATATAAAATAGAAGAGAAAAAATCAAGGCACAATATAATGCGACGTCGTTGTGATTTTTTCCTTTTTGTTGTCCAATTAATAAGCGGAAGTGGTTAATAATTTACATTCATATGGGCCTCATATTCGATATACAAAGCCAGAATAATAATTTTCTATTATTGAGGGACATGGTAATTAATTAGCTAATTAATTGCAGCGATGCGGAATTATTGGTTGCCTTTAATTTATTTATTTGTTTACGTAGAGTGGACTTGATGAAAAAAAAAACAATAGTATACACGCTTATAGGCAAATATTGAAAAAGTAGATTATTTTCAATTATGTCGCAATTAATTTACTTCAAAGTTTGGGATTGGTTAAAATCGACCTATATTTATATATAGAAAATAAATAAATTTATTTATCAATATTATGGCCTGTATACTACATATGTTAAAATTTAAGTACCACTCATGTTTATATTGTTGTACAAGGATAATTAAAAACGTTTTTGATAGCGCCGGTTAATTATTAAGCAGCAATAACTAGCTTTTTCTTAGTCCCCGCTTTGCCCCAGGTCTTCTATCTTTTAACTCTTCTTAGTCGCCCCCCCTTCAAAAACTAACGAATTTTGGTTAGCTTTTGAAAAAACTGCACAAATATATTATCAAGTATAATCACTGAATAAGTTCGATTAGGTCGTCGTCCTAAAAAAGCACTATCTTCTTGCTGCTGGTCCACTGATCCTACTCTCAATCTTACTTCTTTCATTTCGTGGTCTCGATGATGATTGTTGGTGTCGGTGCTTTCGGTAGCAACGCTGACAACTGGTGCTCTTCGGTAGACTCCATTTGTGGATCCTCCTCGAGGAGAGCAGAAGGTTTTCTATTAAAAATAATTTAGAGCCACATTTTAGACTAGGAAGGAGAAATGTTACCTGGAAAGCTTTGCGGAAGTTATTGGACATTATGTGGTAGAGTACCGGGTTGGTAGTAGTCGATAGATAATAAAGTACCCCCGAAATGTACATTAGCACCACGTAGATTTTGAAGAAAGTCTCTTGTGCTTCTTGGTCCAGTTTCGCATTTGTTAGATAGACAGCGAGGAGACGTTGAGCATGGAAAGGTGCCCAGCAAATAAAAAAGGCAGACACCACAGCAACTGCAACATAAATATCCAAACGCATAAAATAGCTTCCAGTATTAGAGCTGAAATTATACTTAGCATCTTCACGACTCGATCTTGAGCTGCTGCATTATTCACCATACTTCGACGCAATTCCATGCTCTCCCCATTCTTCTGACTGGTAATTTTTTTCGACTTTCTCAATCGAAGTCCAATGAAAACGTACAAAACACTGATCAGTGTCATTGGAGCAATGAAGAAGATGCAAGTCGATATTTCGAAAGCATGTGGTATTAGTTGAGAGACAATAGCGCAATGACTGTATTCGATGCCATCCTGGAACTCGTGCTCGATGCCGAATTGAATGGCCTGCGGGATGGCCAGACCTAAAGCCACCACCCAGATGATGATGATGTATCGGATGGCGCGCGATAGTTTCGACATGGTTTGCGATAGAAATGGATGGCAAATGGCGATGTAGCGTTCGATGGTGAATGCCGTTATGGTAAGAATGGAGGCATTTGCTGAGGTTTCAGCAGCGAAACCTTGCAGGATGCAGAAAGCCTGCCCGAAAATGTAGCGTTCCGGTGACCAGATGCGGTACATTTCTGGAGGAAGTCCACTCAGTAAAAGGAGCAAATCGGAGATTGCCAAGCTGAAGAGATAGAAGTTTGTGGCGTTGTGCATTGATTTATTACGAGCGATCACAATGCAAGTACTAATGTTGCCTACGAGGCCTGATACGAAAATTACGGCATATAATATAGTGAAGGGGATGACTATGGACATGGGGTACAAGCGACTCATTGTTTCGCTTGAATTGTTGGTCGAGTTCATTTCGCTGAACGACGATACGTTTGATTCTAATGATGTCATTATTGCTATTGTTTTAATTTGGTTTTTATGAAAAAATTGGTTGTGTAATCCGTCCCTGAAACAAGCAGTTCTTTTTTGCTTTGCACTTTCATTAACAATATTTTCGAAAATGTTTCTTAGACTTACCATAATTATTTTGCTTCATCTATGCCATCACACGCACTCACTGCAACTATTATTAATATTTAAAACGCAATGAATTTGATTGTAGGTGGGTTTCCGGTTTTCGAACGATATTGATATAAAATGCAGTCAATTGTTGCGTTGCAATTTCTTTTGGCGATAATGCACTTCCCCCACTGTTTCTATAATTGTTTGAATTGGTTCAAAAACAACTTATAGGTACATTATTTATCTATTGTAAAAATAAAACGCTCGTCTTCAATAATTAACTACCATCAGACAACTTATATTTTTATTGGCAAGATTATAAATCTTATAATTTATAACAAATCAATCAGTCTTAAGCAGTTACAGTAAAGGTTCTTGTGTATCCAGAATAGGGGTAAACTTTTCCACCTCCTAAGATATATTTGTAATGTCCAAAATGACCTATACGATAAGTGCCTGGTTCCACTTTATCTGTAATGTCCCATTGGATTTCAATTTCGCTTGTTCCTCTAATGAAGCTTATTCTACGCCAAATAAATTTGGTCTCCCAATTTGCATCATTCGCAACCACTTTCCAGTCGTCACCAATTTGTTGTTCGACAGTCAAAAATGATTTGCCTTGCATTGGGTCGTTTCGGGGATGCCCCGAAACAAATTTAGCACTTACACTACTTCCAATTTTGGCTTCTATCGCGGGTTGTAAAATGCAATCACCAAATTCTTGGTTCCATCCAGCAGAGTCGAATAGTACTGGGGTGACTAGAGTTAGGAGTTGTGAGCTAAAGTCAGGAGGTGTTGGTCCAGCTCCTAATTTTTTTCCCTATAATTATTATTATTATTGTTAGGAAGGTTCTTAAAATTTGTTTGTGGTTGCTTACATT
Source organism: Cryptophagus acutangulus (assembly GCA_963556235.1). Lineage (NCBI taxonomy): Eukaryota > Metazoa > Arthropoda > Insecta > Coleoptera > Cryptophagidae > Cryptophagus > Cryptophagus acutangulus. Next base: position 456,595 of record OY744568.1, on the reverse strand, counting down.
CATCAAAGCTGTTGCCAAATTTTTGTAGAGGTTTAGGTAGATGCTCAAAGTGTGTGGTCCGAAAATAGTAGAGGCCCCTTCATATCTTTGCAATTGGTACTCTTCAAATGTAGCAATATAATTCGTGTAGACGTTACTTAACCCGGTTATAATAATTTCAGTATCTTTTGCACCCCCGTTTGCAATGATGGTTTCTTTTAACATTTCGCGCATTCTTCTGCCAGACATTGTGGTGAATTCGCCAGGTACCGCCGTCAAAACTATGTTTCCAACCATTACGATTTGTGTGGCAACAATTTGTGGTGTCCATTCGTAGGGCAAGGAAATCTAAATATCAGTTTGTTTTAATTAAAATAATTGCATTTGACGAGTACTTACTCGTCCAGTTGCAATTAGAATCGGTTTCGGGTACTGACACTCGACGTCTTCAGGTGTTGGTGGGAAAATAAAGTCGCGAATGGTGTTCCAGAAAGGGTTTGAAGTGATGGTACCTTGGACGAAATTAAATTCGCCAGGTCCATCGGTGGTACCGGCTGCAAAGCTGTATCCCATTGCTGGCAAGCAACCTTTTACTTCTTGTGTTGTTCCATTTTCTAAAGTGATAGTCGCTGTTTGTTCAGGCATAGCGACGAATTGATGGATGAAATTAATTGGCCCGGTTACTTGAGTTACTTCTTTCAAACTTAAGAGTTCCTATAATAAATTATTTTAAGTACTGGATAGGAGGAATCGCTTCTTTAAAGTTTACTTTAGCTTTGTTGAACAAATTGCTGGCAATAATTTCGGTACTTTCGTACATATTTTCGCCAGGTCCAAATGCAATGCAATATTTATTTTCGCCATTGCAACTGCTGGTCACATTATCGCAAAGTTCTCCAGTGTTAATGCATCTTGGTCCTTTAGTATTTGGTGAAACGTCTCCCAAGTTTGTTGAGGCAAAAGCTCCAACGAAACTGCCCTGCAAAATTATTGAATAAATTTCTTTCTATATTATTATTAAATTAAGTCATACTCTTCCTTGAAGTGCTCCATTGTTTAATTCTTGCTCCAATAAAACGGAAGCATACCCAACATTATCGGAAGTAACCAAACAATTACTATTGTTCATTGATGTCGGATGTACTGCGAACCAATGAATAGCACCAATTGGTACTTCATCCGATGATCGTACGATTTTCAATTGCACCAATTTCTTATCGACATCGTACTCGTATTTTGCCCGTTCTTCTTCTGGGTTGTACAAATACGAAGCAGGACTTCTATTAATGTTGCTCTCCAATAATTCGGCAGTACCCAAATAGATTTTGGCTTGTGCCATATTTTCATGTGCATTAACGATCGCTTTAGTAATTCCAGCAACTAATGCATTAAATGTGTCTTTGACAAATCCAAAGTCCGGTATATCCAACATGCAATCTTGCAGAAATCCCCCAGGAGTGCTATGTGTGTGGGTACCACTCAAAATTAGATTGTCCACCGTGTAGGTTGAATTGTAAAGGGTTTCCAAATTTTTGAGTACATCTCTTCGCACACCATGATTCATCATGCATGCATCCACTGTTACAAATGCAGCTCGTTTTTGGCCATCGTCGAAAATAAATGCACGGGCGAATTGCCGCAAATGAATACCGCACCCTTTTTGGTCGGATTTCGCGTAGCCCATCTGGAAATAATCAGAGATGGCGTTGCTTGACGAATTAGTTTTGAAAAGTACCACACACTGACTGACTTACAAAGACAATTTCTGCAGACGGTCCTGTACAATCGGCAATGCCTACGCCTACTTGGTACTCACTTTGCGCCGATATTATTGTTGCAATTGAGATAATTGTTGCTAGTTGAAACAACATTTTGCGATTCTGTGAAATGAGATTTGTTTAATATTTTTTAAAACTTTCACTTTTACTAATAATAAATATAATGCACTTTATTTATTTTTTCATTTAAAGTATAAGAATGATAATATTCGATAAGTAAATGAAAAAGAAAGTTTGCTTAATTGCCTTTCAGGAGACGACTACTCGCCTCTATTTAATTAATACTTAATTATGTAATGCGCGTTATTAAAAAATGTGGGTACGTACCGTTATTTATATTTATGATTTCAAATCGAAAATGTGGAATGCATCGATTTGATAAAAAAGTGCCTCTATTTATTGAACGATGCTAATTTGAATTGGGTCCTCAACACGAAATAAGATTAGATATTTAAAGTGCTAATCCAATGATTGATACATTTTTTTCTAAACAAAAACAACTTGTTGTTTCACTGCACAATAATACTTTTGTGGTCAGAAATTTACAAAAAGCTCAATGATAGTAACTTCCTTCTACAATAGATTCGTCATCAGACATTCCGCCGTGGTGTTTCCTATCTAGCTAGCTTTTCAATTTTCAATGTCAGAAATAAAACACTTGTTTGTATATTTTGTACAAATTTACATTTATTTATTTATCAATTTATCTCTGTCTTCATTTGAATGGAAAGAATTCTCTCCAAATGCCTTTAAGTTTCATTTTAGTAGAAGGACGAGTAGGGTATTGAATTATTCATCAAACATATTCAATTCAATGTTGAGATGTGCTCGGAAATTGTCACCTTATTTTTCAAAACAGCAAGTAATGATATTTATAATAATAATATCAAGTATGCACTTGATGGATAAAATTCAACACGTATTCAATGATTGAATAACACCTGAAATTCATTTAATTTATCAACAAATAACAAAGATAACAATTTAAAATTTTGGCTCATTTCCATAACATGACTACATTCTGATCGCGTTCAAGCTGATCTTCCAATTGTTGAGTAGTGACTCCAGTTGAGCAACAAATTTCATCTAAACTCGATGCACCCGATAGGGACTGTTGCAATTCGTTCTGATCATTCGTTAATAGCACGGGAAACTTGTGCACTCTTCTGATAATGCCTTCAAGCACTCCGAACTGAACTAATTTGCGTTCATTAATTCTTAAATTCGAAGGATTGAATCGCATGCACAAATCGCGAATGGAAGTACCTCTTGCCATTGCCGAATACATGCGAAACACATCTCTAAAGTTAGGCAACTGTCGTTGCATTCGTGATACATATTGCAAACATTTGCCTTGCAGTTCGAAATTTTGTGCCAGCAGTTTTAGTTTGGGGGTAGTGCAATAGATGTTGCCGTATTGGAATAGTGGCACTAATGCTACTACCCCGTAGTATACCAAGTTTTGCACGCACGCTTTCACTAAGTTGTTTTCAACGTCGGCTAGAGCAGCAATGCGAGCCACGTGGTTGAATCCGTCAATGTAAGGGGTTACTTGTTGGGTAGTCAAGTCCCATTGTTGTGGGGGTAATTCTCGGATGAATACTGGGACTTGATGGTCGGCCACTAGGGCAGGGTCTCGCCTAATTCGGCATACTTTCAAGTGGGTAGCGTTTGGTCCTTCGGTTAATGCACATTCACCTGCAATTATTTTATTATCGTCTTTTAGAAATTTAATATTTCGCAAAAATGTACCTTGTGTATTTAGCTCCTCTAAAACCTTTTGCAATATTTGCCCCAGTTTAGGGCTCTTAGCTTTCGGGCTAGACAGAAATCGATTTTCTATTTCCATTGCGAGTAGGTAGTCTGATAGCTTTGTGACCACCGGTTCGTAATGCACAGTTCGGGCATCGCTGTCGCATACAAAGCATAGATTGAAGTGGAATGCATTTCGTTCGTATTTATTGTCGTCGATTCGAACGGGGAAACCCAGAATTTTGTAGTTTGATAATGTTCTGCAAATTATTTAATTGCCATAATTTTTAATAGGTGATAAGTCAGATTTGTTACACTGTAATTGTACTCCGTTGTAATTCGGCTTTTGTGATGATGTAAACGCTTACACTGTCGAATAGTTCTTTTGAAATGTAGTTAGTTGGAACCTGGGGAAGTGAAAGTTTGGTTAGATGTGGTAGATTTTTATTTTTACGGGGCTTACTTGACATGATATTATTGGGCCCGCGGTTGGATGAAATTCACAAAAAAATATACATCGAATCGGGCTTTCTTTATCAAGGAAATCCGCACTGTTTTCTTTAAATTCCATCTTCTTTTGTTTGTTGTTGTTGTTACATTTTGCTGTCAGTCAGATTCGATATCGCTGAATTCCCAGCACCTCCACCAAAAAATTAACAAAAAATTCCCCTAGATTTAAACAAATAATGAGCGGGAATTTTAAATTTGGTGCTCAAGATTTAATTTGAAAATGATAAATGAAAGATTGTTTGTTTATAAATAGATACATCAGTTTATTTAAGCTTAGGTTCATTTCAGATAAAGAATATGCATTAGTAAAAGTATAATATACATTTTATTCTTAAAGTAAGAGAAAATAATAATTAGAATAACTAAATAACAAAATTATTTTTATAGTTTGTTTATATAAATTACATAGTTTATGCATAAAAAAAGACAGCAGATTGTAAGGCAGTAAACATTGCGTACAAAAATAGATTAAAACATAGATTTTTTAGAGCATACTTAAATTAGGATTTTCTTTTTATTTACAAAATTAACATTAAGAAGGCGCCGCGCGCTATTAGAAAGAGAAATTAGGGGGAGTCGCGAAATGAACAAGAGAGTTCTATTTGCTCGGTCATTCTATCAACCCGACCCCATTTTTAAAATAATAATTTAAAGTGTTTAGTTCTGTACAATAGTGATAATATTGAATATTTACAAAAGGATGTCTTTCTTGCTTTCACATATCGCGAACGAAGTTAAACTAATAATATACATATATTATATGACAACACAAATCGTTACAACGACTGATTATTCCCATTGCAAGAAATCACTTTGCAATAATTAATAATCCTGGTTCAGAAATTTAAACCGGCTCGTTCGCCAAATTTTATTTCGCTATAAAGCCAGACAAGTCGGGGAATTTGAACCCATTGAAAGAATCGAAACCGCTATGCGTGTTGGGGAAGCGCGATTGACGTGCTCGTATGTGTCGCGCAGGTGGTGGAACCAAATCGGTATGAATCGACGACGGTCGTGATTGTAGGTGCTCATTGCGAATCAGAAATCCGCACTGCGCAGTACAAACGTCGTCGCGCAGAATAGTTTCTTTCGACCATTCGCGCAGCAATTGCGAACAATCTGTCACTCGTAACGAAGCACAATTCGCCTGAAAGAAAATTATGGTTATTATCTACGAGGGAGTATTTTTAAAAAAGAACTTACGCCTTCGCTGGTGCAAATGCAACTTGTGCACGGGGTAGGAAAAGCAGACTCGCCAATCCTCACATGTCGATCACCAATTCGACATCCTTGAGAACCCGTCGTCTCTTGCCAAGCACTTAGATCAATCTGCGGCAAAGAATTGCATTCCACTCGAGGATTTAAGAAGTTTGAAGGAAGCTCGAACGCAGCTCGCTGAATTTCTCCAGGTACGTCCATATTAGTGCAAAAGATTTTCGACACCGTGGTCTTGCGAATTTCCGCCAATTGCGCCTCAGTGAATCGCACGACCGGATCGACATTTTCGTACCAGAAGCGATCGCATTTTCGCAATTGTCTGAATTGTATGGCAATAATGCAAGCGAAAGTTGGACCGACAAGACCTCCTTGTAGAGGTCTTTCGCTCATACCACCAGGGAACAGATCGATGTCGTCCACTGAAGCATAGATTCGTTTGAAGCGAGCTATGACTTCTGGTGGGATTTCACGGGCAAGGTCTTCAAAAGTAGACGCTCGCTTAAGGTTGCAAAGTGAACGGTAGTTGTTGTAGGATGGAATGCCGTGGTCGCGACCACGCTGCAAATTCAGAGCAATCAGATCGACGCCCGAGAAAGGAATCTTTCGGTTCTCGAATAGATGATTGGTCACTTCGCCAGTGATGAACTGGTCAAGTGTTTCCATTGGAGTGGATAGTAGACCACGAGCGATTTCGTCTACCATGTTCACTTGCATGAACATGTCCGTTTTGAAGAAGCCATCTCTCAGCAGAATTGGAGGGTCAATGATTTGGTAGTCGGGGCTTAATCGAGGTATATGTGGACGAAGAAGAGAATGACCAATTCGGAAAGCAGCGCTTGCAAATTCAGTCACTATGCTAGGATTGCACGATGGATTGTACTCTTTGTAGTACCCTTGTGGCAAGAGTTTTAGTCCATACAAGTTCATAGCGTTCCAGCTTAGAATACGTGGCAGGAATTCGTTGTAGGTGATGTGTTGGTTTTCGGCGATTAGGATACGTCTGGCATGTTCAAAGGTTTTTTCGTGGTCCCAATGTGGATTGACTCTTTGTAGTCCATCGACTAGGCGATTATGTTCTCGCATGAAAACGGTGTGCACTACAGTAAGTGCTGGTTGTTCCGAAGCACGACCATCACCAGCATCAAAGCACAAGCCGGAAGCTGCTTTACATTCGGGATGATGGTTGGTTTGTGGTAGCAGATGTTTACCACGCACTGGATGTTGCGTAAAATTCATCTGGCCATTGAATCCCTTCAACTTCTTGCAAACGCAAGGATTCTCGCCGTAGACTTGCGAAGCGTCTAGGAACGCCGTGTTTTGGTTGACTTGTTCTCTTGGTCCAAGTGATTGTTGGCCAGGCAGACTCCTCATGAAAGGAAAGCAGAAGCGTTCGCCTGAAGTTATATTAACTTCAGGGTAGTAATGGTCACCCGACGGAATGGGGAATGGATGACATTCTGGATGGATAGTGCGGGGTGAGTTGCATTTGCGGCAATCCGGAATGGACTCGTGGAAGCCTTTGTGGATTGGCGTCATGGTCAAGTCGTGGTCGAGGAACTGAGCGTATTGCATCACCATCAGAGTGTAACGTGAATGTAAATTGCTGATGTCTGGATGGATAACTGTGGAAACTACACGTGGATTTGGCAATGGAACACCTGTGACGCCGATAGATCTTGGTTTGGACACGCCATCATCGTAAGCGCTTGGCAATAAACGGGCAAAAGTTGTCAAACTTTTCCCGTAGCTGATGTGATGGATATTGTTGCAATGACCGGTGTAACTTCGGAAAGGACTACTCGTGTCGCAAGGACCTAGTTCATCGCAGTTTTGGTCCAAGTCTAAAGCAGATGCTGGGATTAATGAGGATATGTCGACGTTTTGTAAATTGTCGGTGATTTCGTCGCGGAATACTGAAGATAAGACGTTATTGTCGAAGATTTGTCGTTTGCGTCTACGATTCTGTATCAAAGAGTTGACGATTTCGTTTGTAGCGAATTCAAATAGTAACGAAGAGTTGGCTAATTTCAGTGCTTGTGTGTTGGCTTTGCTGAAAGCAGCCGCTGTTCCTTGAGAGGATTTAGGATCAACGCCGCCAATGGTGCTCCAAACGCGGTACTCGCTTTTCCGGCGCTCTAACACATCTTGCTCTGCTTTCAAAACGGCTTCCATTAGTATGTCTTCTGATAAGTCGGCCATGTGGTCCATTTCCACCCATTCGGATAATTGGGGCAGTTCGAATTGGTTGCAGGAAATGCGCGCGTTTAAATAGGGGTCTTCTTGAATGAAAGCTTTCGGTTGAATGTTTCCTAGATAATCCGTATTGGAGCATAATAGTCCAGCAATTGTTGTCTTTTTAATCTCTTTTAATTGTTCGGTTGTTAAGGAACTGGGGGGTAGGTCATTTTCGTACCAAAATCTATCTGTTGACTTTAATCGAATGAATTGCTCCTTTAAAAGGCAATTCAAGGTGGATCCTACTAGAGATCCAGGAATGTTCTTCTCTAATAAAACACCAACCAAGATATCAATGTCTTGTGGTGAAGTGTAGAGGTACTTTAGTGCTTTGATTTGTTCGTTTGTGAAATTGGATAAGGCTTGTAGTTGTTCGAAAGTGTTTATTTCGTGGGAATTGGTTGAGTTTTGGCAGAATTGCAACCAGTTAGGATAGGAGGCAAGACCATGATCGCGTCCCATGTGAACGAACAGGGAAGCGGTGTCCCATTCGGGACGAAGTGGTACCATCATGTGCATGCTTGGTACTTGAGCAGGAGTTGTGATTAGGATATCGACCATTTCGGCAAAGTTTTCCGCGGTAGTATTTGACTGTAAAGGGAAAATTAGTACCTAACATAGTAGAAAAATAGTGGGTACTTACAAGACTATTTGGTAGCATGGATAAAAGAGCTGGTAGAGCTCCAATGGCCACTTCGTTGTAGACACCTGCTTTTTGGGAACTTGAGTATTTCGAAAAACGACCATGATGCTTCAGCTCCAATTCGGAATGGATAATTGCTTCCTATAAATTAATCAACTAATAAATAAATTAGTGGAAGCTTTCACAAAGACTTACAGCGCCTAGAATAATTGGTAGATATTCGTTGTAAGTGATGTGTTGAATTTCAACAGAAACAATACGTTTGCTCTCCAAGAACAAAGTCTCATCGTGCCAATGTCGATTGAGCTGTGCCAAATTGATGGCAACACGATTGTGTTCTTTCAGAATGGCGGAATAGAGCGCGTTTGCTTTGCATGCTTGGCACATGGAAACATTGACTAGTCCTGCATCGTACGTGCGCAATTTTTCTCCTTGCTGGTCGGTACTACCATAAATGGCTGAACCGTCCAAGAAGGACGATGCCAAATTCATTTGGTCGCGGTATTCTGCAAGCGCTGTTGTAATAATAGTTACCAAAGAGTTGGGGGCGAGTACTTACCAAACTTGCATTGATCACTATCGACGACTGGTAAGGTACGCATGTACTCCCTGCATTGACCATTACCAAGTCGGCCGTAGCATTCGCTTTGACTAGAAGCAGCATCATCGCTACAGCAGTCTTTGTTCTTCAGATTGCCAGTACTGGCTAGATCGTGCAAGACCAATTCGCTCCACGCTCCAAGAAGAGCAGTAACGGAATCGTGCTGTCGGATAGGCAGGTTTTGAAAAGTGGTCGCTACATCGATAGGACTAGGGAGTGCATGGTGTTCTTTCACTGATTGTCTTGGTTGCGATTTACCTATGAACGAGTATAACTTTCTCCGTCAGATTTTTTTCGCGTAAGAAAGTGCAGACGACGACGACTTACCATCGGAATAGGTTGGTGGTAATAGTCGCAAGAATGGCACACCTCGATTACCCCATCTGGCATGACGTACGTTATTGCATTCGCCGGTTAATCGACGGTACTTGTTTGGCGGACAGGGTGTTGGTTCTTCTTTTTGTTCTTGTTCTTGGGCCTTGCAATTCGTTGTTTCTGAGGAATGTTCGATTTTGAGGGCTTGTCGAACGATCTGTTTTAATTCGTTTGGTAGAGTACGTGTGTAGGATGTGATATTGTTGGTGTAGTCGAAATCATATTGTTGTTGCGCCACTGCTATGGTTAGGAATAGTAACAATGATGCTAATCTGGAAAACAAGACAAGTTTATGGTTGGGGTTTAGTTAGTTGCTTGCTGCATAAATATGCGCGATTTCAGATAATTTTTGCAATGGAGCAATATTAAGTGAGTATTTCAAAAGGATGTATTGTAGTAGTAGTACGTGGTTGCAATAGAAAATAGATGGTGCAGAAAAATATAATATGTAGTAATGGTGGCTTTGACTAATTTTCGAATTAGTAGAGCGCGTTGAATTTTTGGGTGTTTTACATAATTTCTCTAATGGCTGCGCGTTTAAAATTTCAAGTAGCTAAATTAATTATTTAAATAATCTTTACTTTAAAGTTTAAAGACGTTGAGAACTTTTTATTTCGAATGGAATGTGAAGAGGTGTTTTATTTTTATATATTATTATTCAATATTTAATTCGCGGAATATATTAACCTTCTTATTTATTAATCTTGCTTGCTTGAAAATTAATAGTATGTACGGACATTAATTTATTTATTTTAAATATTTTATTTTTCAATATAAAATTTAATCTAAATATAGATTTCTTGACATTTTACAAGATCGATTAATCAATTTTATTGATTTCAATATCAATAGAAAACAATTTATGCAGACTGTCACTTAGAAATATATAATTTCACATAAATTATAGCAACATTTTAATATTTATTTCATATAATTATGTCTCAGCCAAAATTTTACTTTCATTATCAAAGTACTTGACAAATTTGTATCGAGCAAAGATGATACATTTCTATTTCTAGCGCTATACTACTATTTAGTCTTTCCCTTGATTTCATTCCGCGTGTAGTGCTGATTTAAATTAGTTAATTAGTTTAGAGGAAGTGCAATTAAAAACCGGAATAGTTCTTCTTTAATTGATAATGTTCGTAGAATTTGTTTGCATAAATATTACATGCATAAATACAAATTAAAGGAAATGAAAAGTGTTAAGCTATTTAAAAATGGGATGCTTCTTGAATTGATCATTTGATTGTCGCAATATAAAGTGTGTGTTACAACATCAACCATTTTCACTTTCACCTTCTCTATGAAATGGATGGATATGCTTCAATTATTGCAAAATGAAAAGAATTGATTTCGATGGAACTAATTAAAAGCGCCGCGGTATGTTGCTATTTGTTGTTGTTGTTGTTGTTATCAATAATGTAATATGTTACCATTTAACTTTCTTTCCATATGGTAAATTTGTCGTCGTACTGACCTACGTAATAATATTTATGTGACATTGCTTGACACACTAACTCGCTTTTATTTTCTATGTTTACTTGCGCTATTTTTTCTATTTGTTCGCGGATTTTAAATGCAAATACAAATTAATGCGAAACGAGACGGAAAAGTACATAGGTACCTATACAAATCGAGAGTGTCGATGATGATAATTAAATTGATGATGAGTCGCGAAAACTTTCACCATACCTATGCCTACATATTATTAGTTTTAATTTAAATTGAATTGAATTTAAAAGTGGTTTTCGAATTGCCACCGAAATAATTTAATCTAAATATATAATTCAAGGACTACTCTTGGATTAAGATTCAATTGAATAGAATTGCTGTGGTAATCCCGCAGAGCGTATTCTTTTATTTCTATTTATCTAAAACAGCCATCAATTTTTCATCATATCCTTTCAGACAAAAATAATTAACATAGCGAAAGAAAACTATTTTGTGCTTTGCATAACATCCTATTAAATTAACAAATATAATATAAGGGTACCAGTACCATACAGTGTACATCTTCTTCAAAAGAGAAATCTCTATCTAAAAATCCGCCGATGCAATTGCATAAGAATTTTGTGGCACAGCAAGGACATGTATGTACAAAACAAAAAGAACACACAAATTGATTAATACAAATAATATTCGCGTTTGATTTATTTTCTAATATGTTAATAAATATAAGAAAAGAAATAGAGTTTATAGTGTGAAGGTTGTTGGATTTAAATTATGTTGTTGAGAGCGACACAAAATAATGTTATAATGATGATGTTGCATCACATAAAAGTGTGTGCATCAATTTGAAATAAGTAAGAGAGAAGATGAAGACTTTACAATGCAATTAATGCATACATACAATGTATATTCTGTGTCAATGGCAAATGCGTTCATTTCTTCATCTTTTTATTATTATTATTATTATTATTTGTGTTCGAAATGCAGCACGGCGGCTTTGCTAATAATCATTATCATAATAGCCGTAGTGTGTTTATTTTTTAGTGTCAAAATCAAGGTTGCTTATTTATTTCTTGCTAGGCTCTAGGAAAATGTCAAATTGTTGACGGTAATAAGGTAGACTTTAGTATGACGGTAGTGTGACCGGTCGGTCCATTAACATTATAGGAAATAAAAGTGACACTCTTTATATGTGTATAGGTGAAAAGAATTTCGATTTCAAGTGAAAGTTAGTTGCATAGCAAGCGCATCATTCTTCATCATCATCATCATCGCACTTATTATATATTTTGATAAACTAGTCTATTTATATTTTGTTGCTGCATATTTTACCTTTGCCTGCTATTTATTTCATTCAAAGAAGAATGCTTAAGTTGTCGCAAAGCGGCAAGGCGATTGATAATAATATAAAAGTATAAATAGATGTGGTTTTGATTAAATGAAAGTAATCCGAGGTGAAAGTAGAAGCGAATTGCACAGTCGAAAAAAAATGACAAAAATGAAAAATTGTAGCCGCCGACTAGTTTTTAATTTCAAAATCCAAACGAACAATCGATCAATAAATTATTCGCGCGTTCAATTTGTTTATAACAATTATGCTAAAATCCGATTCTGGATTTAACCTTCGGCGTAATTTTTCGTTGATCTATTCAATTATATTATTTAATAAAATGCCAATGTCACAAAGTAATTTGATTTTCATTGTTGGCTAAAAGAATAATGGCACAACGAACAAAACGGCGGCGGTAATTACAATAAACGTAATCGATTTTAATTTTTTCCTTAGTGGAGGAACTTTCTTATAATTATAAGCTTGTCCTAAAGCAATAATAAAGCATGGCTCGGATTTATTTAAATATAATATATTGATGATGATGATGACGATATCATATAAATATTTCGTTCCAAATTAGAGATCTTAGATGTCGGTCAATTAAATCGCGATGGCCTCGTTGTTAACACTTTAGGTACTAGTACTCAAAAATTATTTAAAATTATTAAGTAATTACTTATATTATTTTTAATGCTGCATCCGGGTTTAAAGCCAGTCGTAATTATATAAACAATCGTTTAATATTAGCGACGCGACCTGTTGTTTTCCAGATTTATTCAACAAATGTAATGATGGATTTTTGAAATAGCATTGCAATTATAAAAGCATTATTTTCATGTGGCCGTTTCAAAATGTGATTAGCATGTTAATTGATTTATGAATTATTTTAATTTGTCAAAAGGACAATCTTTATTTTCAATTTGGACATTATTTATTTATAATTTCTTTATAATATAACTTGCGCTTTTTCAAAACAATTTAAATCCCAGAAGTAGTAATAATGTTTTAATTAATTTGCACTATTGCGGTGCGATGATTTAAAAGGAGAAGCTATTTGTTTATTTATTCATTTATAAGTTGATTTTTTTCCTTGAAAGTGATTAGATGATTTTATGATGTCTTTATACAGGGTAGAGATGCGGGATTTTAAAACATTTTTTCTTAATTGTTTCTTTGTATTAGCCGAATGTAATTAGTGAAGAATTTCAACAATAAATTTGTGTTGGATGAAGGTTAACCAGGCAACAATTGTGCTGCTGCTGGTGCTGTTTCTGTTTGATTAGTAATTTGAATTAGTAGGTACTTTCCAGATGTTTCATTCAATTAGAATCAGGATGTGTGTTTTATTTGGAAAATACATACAAATTACATTCTTATAGAGTACAGTAGTGTGTCAGTGGTTTAATAATAACAATACTTTTAGTTAGTTGCAATGCTTGGTTGGTTTGCCACTTTGAAATTTATGCACATTTTTAATTAATGTGTTGATGTTATATAAACATTTCTGATTATCCTAATTATTTGTCGTTTTTCTATTTCGGGTCTATGCGGAAATTAGAAAGTGTATCTTCTTTCTTTTTTTCTTTCTTTCTTTGAGAGCCACACGACTTTTATTTGCCAATTTGTCAATTTCGTAATAATTTCTCTTTGTGATATTTGCAGCGATCTTGATGTAGACGTTTTAAAAAATTGATTAAATATTCTCGTATAACTAATTTTAGAAACTCTTTTAGGAAAATTATTAATATATTTTCTGTAATAAATTAAATATCCATTTGTAAAATTAATTCAAGATAACAATTTACATCTTGTTCTCACATACTTTGATTGTTGTTTCACTTCCTTTCTGCTGCAATAATACAACGCAAGATCATGTAAAATTATTTTTTATTTTTTCGATCATTGCTTGAATAATATCTCGATTACCCTACTTTTAAATTTTACTTTAAGTGAAACTTGCATGTTGCGCTTACCTTAGCAATTTTTCCATTTTCGGCGGCCAAAAAAAATTCGAAAAAATGACTAAAGATACTAGTATTTTGAAAAATGCACTCTAAATTAATTATTTATTTATTACAGCACGGAATTGCACACATAATCAATCACCCACACCAGCAGATTGTTCAATGGTGGTTTCGGTTTTTGCGCAAAAGTTGGTGTGTGTAATGCACACCTATCGACTTCGCGAACTCTTCTGGTGATGGGATCTTCACGAAGAGCTTATTACTGGAGAAAGTTGTAGTGCTAGAGCGATTGGGGCTCACCCCGCGAACCAATCGCAGCGGCACTGAAAATGTTTCCCAAACAGTCACGAGGTTTTTCCCTCCATCGACTAATTTGCGATCTTTTCCAATAGGTGAGCAATTTCATTTCGTTTTTATTTGCAATTGATTTGATCGTTTCCTGGTTTTCGTCTTTGCGTTTGTGTGCAGCATTTTACGAAAACCCCGATTGTTTTTGAGCCACTGGCCTATCAAAGTCACTCAAGTTGCCTTGCCTCAGGGGGGGAAACACTCTTTTATATTTTTCTGCTGCTTTTAAGTTTTGGTACTTGAGGTACCTACCAATATTTTTACTTTTAGATATTTTTGAAAATATTTGGCCAAGTGGTACTTTTGCGCTTTTGGGTTTTTTGAGGCATTTATGTACATAGTTGCGGTTTATTATTTTTGGGAATTTTCTTTGAGTGGAGTTGCTTTTTTTAATTATAAAGGAAAGAGTAAAAATGCACACCTGCAAGAGATAGAAAAAGGGAAAAGCTTGATGAAAGAATCAAAAGTGCTGCTTTCAAATAATTTAATAACAAGGAACACGCCTTATTTGCCGTATTTATTTCTAATATTTATTTATTGAAAATAGCCAACTCTTGCCTTGTTAAAGCAATTGTTTATGCGATTTGATTCTAATTATACAAAGAGAAAGAGTTCATAAATTTAATCATCTTTTTTAGTTTTCGTTTTCTATTCGCAATTAGTGTTTATTTGATTTGCCAACTAGAACTGGGACGTTTTTAAAATTATTTTTGCGCGTAATTATTATTTTGCTTTAAAAAATATTTATTTATATAATTATAATACTAATAATTGTCCAAAATTAATTAATTATTTTTTGAGTACCAACATTTTTTTGCTAATAATTACTTCTAATTAGTATTTTTAATAGAAATAATTTTCATCAATTAAATCATTTAGTATTTGATTAACTAGGTTTTGCCAATATTCGAATAAAAGTCCAAGTTCTAGTAGAGCAGGGAATTTTTGCAAATATTTTATTTCGCAACATAGTATCTTACAATTAGACTGTAGGAATATTTGTTTTAGCTTTACTTTATTATTCAAATTAGGGTCAAAAAATGTTGATTAAATATTGTGTTGTGTGCTAGCTTTGTTTTATATCTGCAAATGCAACCGATATTATTCAACACCCTGTAGATGGTAATAGAGTAAAGTAATTAGTGAACAAATAGCAATCTAAATGTATAGACACACTCATCACTTTCTCCAGAGAGCCAAAGTTGGCACCAATATAATTTATACAAATAAAAGAACGTCACAGCCTGTGCCTACCGATGGTATTACATTATATATTATCCGCGTCGTCGTTTATCGAAAGTAGAAGAATCACGTGCGCGTTATGTTGGCCTCAAAATTATGCACTCCTCCTTCTTCTTCTTCTCGAACTTATTCTTCCTCAACAACCAACTACATTATTGTTGTTCCAGTTTTGCATTTCAAATGGCAACAAGCAATGCAATTGCATTAGCCGAAAAAAAAGCGTAACGACCATCCAACAAAATATGTTCTTGACATTGAACTTTTTCCTTTTTTCGGTTTGAATATCTCAATTATAGGATAGGATGTGACCTTTTCATGTTTATGTGTTATTCAACTATTTGAATGGCCATCAAACATAATATAATAATGGTGTGCTGATTGTTATTAAGGGGATATTCTTATTTTATTTTTGTTAAACTGGTATTTTCAAATCCGGATTCCTTAGCCCCCCTTCTCGATCTCGTAGCATCATCATCATCATCGCCACTTATTTATTTGACTTTTGCGAAATAGGAAGAGAAAACGCAAGTGGGATGAATGCTAATGAAAAGCACGTGCATGATGTAGTAAATTAAAATTAAATTAACTGCGGTTGGTTTTTCAAATCAGTTTTATTAAGAAAAAAAAAACATATTAAAGCTGCTTTAAAAGACGACTACTATTGTTACATTTTACAATTACAAGTATTGTGCCTTCTTATATAAAAATAATAATAGTAATAATTTTAACTTACTTAATACATTGTTATAAATTATTTAAATATATGTATATATTATTTTTAGTCGAATTCGAAGCACTGCTTAAGATGTACGAAGTAGACGAAGGATCCAATTTCATTATAATAATCTAAACTAGAATGTTTTTCTATGCACAGCCCGTTGACCCTCTTCATCAAACTCCCTCTTGGAGATCCACATCTTCTTGAATGTGTCCAGAGAAGCGAGAATGGAGCCACCAATCCACGTCGAATACAATCGTTCCTGAGGCGCTGAAATCTACGAAAAGGTAGGTTCATTATATTTTCTATTAACATTTCACTCTAAGTGTGCCCGCTCACCTTTATTTGAGTATCTTTCGGCGACAGTCGCTTGATTTCAGTAAGCAAACGATCGCCAAACCCTTTAAACAGTGTAGAACCACCTGATAAAACAATGTTTTTAAATAGCACTTTACGCAAATCCAAGTCAGATTTCAATATCGAATACATAAGCACTTCATGCAATCCTTCGGATTCATCGCCAACCAAATCGGGTCTGAATAGTATTTCAGGTGCCCGAAAACGGGCTGCTCCAATATTAATTACACTTCCGTCCGGTAATGTGTAATTCATTTGTTGAGTCTCCATTGATTCTTCTTTGTGCGGATTAGTAGCCAGATAGCATGCTTTTTCTTTTAGCGTTCGTACTGTCTCGAATTCGGCGGTTGTGCGAAAAATTGCGCCCTCTTTTCGTAATAGCAATCTGAAATTAATTTTCGTTTAAACGAATTGATTAATTGATCAGGTGACGACTTTAATAATTAATTGAGTGAGATAATTTAAATACGGGTAGGCAACCAAACAAACATACTTCTTATACAAGTACAAAGTTGTACTAGAAATATGTTTGTTTGATTTTCTACTTACTTCAAGTAGCGTGATACATCGCGGCCCGCTATATCCGACCGCATAATGCTATGTGGTAAAGCAAATCCTTCGTAAATTGGAACAGCATGTGTAACTCCATCCCCTGAATCTAAAACAACTCCTGTTGTTCTTCCGGTAGAATACCTTTTTTTGCAAAAAATTAATACTTTAGTAATTAACAGTTTAGTAATTAACGTATCTGTCCGAAAAACACTCCACATTCAGTGTCGTTGGACCAGCTGATTAATAATTAATAATTGCTTACAGACTAAGTACGGCTTGCATTGACACAAACAGCGCAGGCACATTGAATGTTTCGAACATGATTTCGGCAGACTTTTCAATATTTGATCGCGGATTTAGAGGGGCCTCTGTGAGCAGCACTGGATGCTCTTCAGAAAAGGTCGACAATTGATCTTTGCTATAAATATACGACCAAATTTTCTCCATGTCATGCCAATCGGTAACGATACCATGTTCCATTGGATACTTGATGGATAAAAGTCCTCGATGTTCTTCGGCTTTTGGCCCGATGAAGATGTCACCCTCCAATGCACCGGCCATTACACGAGTGTGTTTCGGTCGTCCAATGCTAGAATTTAAGCTTAAATTGCGATTGTTTTTGTTTATGGATGCGCTTACTAGTTGGGAAAGCGACATTTCGGAATTTGGTCCCCTGCAAATCCGGCTTTTATCACCCCGGAGCCCTGAAGGTAAGAAAGACTTTAGACTTAAAGATCGGGGTTATTTCGCGATTTGCTTACATTATCAATGACGACTGGTTGATTGACGATTACATCATATGCTTCCATTTTGCACCACTATTTGCTCTATAAACTACAAATTATATGTTGAAAACACTTTAACGGGACAACAGGGATGTGTAACCGTCAACTGTCAATGTCAAAGAATGACTCATTGTACGTGTGGGTTACTTGAACGACTATGTCATTAATAGTTCAAATTAGCTTGGCGCGTTTCACGTAAAAACTTCTGATTTTTTATTCACTAAATTTAATCACTTAAATTACTCATAAATATGGGATATTTCAACATAATTCAAAGATTTTTTTCAACACAGAATTAACGGATATTATTAATAATAATCATATGGGTCGTTGTTAACAATTATTATTTTTTTCTACACATTTTACACTAAACTGTGTGGGATATTTCTTATAACGTGAATACAAAAAAATAAATATAGTCAATATTAATTAAAAACATAAATAATATTAAAAAAAAACTGCAGATTCATAGCAGACATAAGAACTACGAGAAAAACAGATTTGAATCCGTTTTATTTATGTTTTTTTTGTTATTGATTGTATTGGTGGTTGCCTAATTTGTGGTGCTACTGTAATGTTTGATAGCCAGTTAAGTGCTACCGACAACTAGGTGGCACAAGTGTGTTTGAAAAGCTTTCAAACAGGGCCCGCATTAAACACTTGCAAGCTTCGAAGTAATGCAATACAGACACCAAGGCAATCCCAGTTCATTAATTCAATTTAGTTGAATTAATGTTCGTTGAATTAATTTAGTTCAAATGAATACTTAATAAATATTTAATTTATTAATAATTACTATAATCAATAGTAATTATAAACATATGTAATAAACAATTAAGGTTTGTTTAAATAAGCTTTGAACTGTTGCGAGCTTCGAACTTTTGCAAGCTTCAATTGACATTTCACGTTTATTTTTAATTCTGTCAGAATGAATTGAATCTGCATCAAGGGCCAGAACGGCAAGTTTAGTTGTTGTGCAAATAAATAACAAGTCAATTAATTATTGTTATACATTTTTTTTTTTTTTTAAATTTTACTACAGCATAATAATTTTATTTTCAGAGTGAGCTGCACATCGCGGAACTGTACACGACAGCAAGGTCCCAGTCAGGTAAGAAGGCCAGGCAAACAATAGAGACAGAATGGACGCAGACAGATACAATAGACGCAGACCGACAGCCAGACACTTACGCAGACAGACAGAATGGACGCAGACAGACACAATAGACGCAGACCGACAGCCAGACACCAACGCAGACAGACAGAATGGAGGCAGACAGACACAATAGACGCAGACCGACAGCCAGACACTTACGCAGACAGACAGAATGGAGGCAGACAGACACAATAGACGCAGACCGACAGCCAGACACCAACGCAGACAGACAGAATGGACGCAGACAGACACAATAGACGCAGACCGACAGCCAGACACTTACGCAGAGAGACAGAATGGAGGCAGACAGACACAATAGACGCAGACCGACAGCCAGACACTTACGCAGACAGACAGAATGGAGGCAGACAGACACAATAGACGCAGACCGACAGCCAGACACCAACGCAGACAGACAGAATGGACGCAGACAGACACAATAGACGCAGACCGACAGCCAGACACTTACGCAGACAGACAGAATGGACGCAGACAGACACAATAGACGCAGACCGACAGCCAGACACTTACGCAGACAGACAGAATGGAGGCAGACAGACACAATAGACGCAGACCGACAGCCAGACACCAACGCAGACAGACAGAATGGACGCAGACAGACACAATAGACGCAGACCGACAGCCAGACACTTACGCAGACAGACAGAATGGACGCAGACAGACACAATAGACGCAGACCGACAGCCAGACACTTACGCAGACAGACAGAATGGACGCAGACAGATACAATAGACGCAGACCGACAGCCAGACACTTACGCAGACAGACAGAATGGACGCAGACAGACACAATAGAACGCAGACCGACAGCCAGACACTTACGCAGACAGACAGAATGGACGCAGACAGATACAATAGACGCAGACCGACAGCCAGACACTTACGCAGACAGACAGAATGGACGCAGACAGACACAATAGACGCAGACCGACAGCTAGACACCAACGCAGACAGACAGAATGGACGCAGACAGATACAATAGACGCAGACCGACAGCCAGACACTTACGCAGACAGACAGAATGGACGCAGACAGACACAATAGACGCAGACCGACAGCCAGACACTTACGCAGACAGACAGAATGGAGGCAGACAGACACAATAGACGCAGACCGACAGCCAGACACTTACGCAGACAGACAGAATGGAGGCAGACAGACACAATAGACGCAGACCGACAGCCAGACACCAACGCAGACAGACAGAATGGACGCAGACAGACACAATAGACGCAGACCGACAGCCAGACACTTACGCAGATAGACAGAATGGAGGCAGACAGACACAATAGACGCAGACCGACAGCCAGACACTTACGCAGACAGACAGAATGGAGGCAGACAGACACAATAGACGCAGACCGACAGCCAGACACCAACGCAGACAGACAGAATGGACGCAGACAGACACAATAGACGCAGACCGACAGCCAGACACTTACGCAGACAGACAGAATGGACGCAGACAGACATAATAGACGCAGACCGACAGCCAGACACCTACGCAGACAGACAGAATGGACGCAGACAGACACAATAGACGCAGACCGACAGCCCGACACTTACGAAGACAGACAGAATAGACGCAAACAGACACAATAAGCTTTTGTGTCAATATCTTTTGTAACACTCTGTATAATTGTATAAATTTAGCATCAAAAGATAGGCCTTTTTGCGCTGCATCCAAAATGGTGCAACACTCTGTATAAAAATAGGTTTAAAGCTTGTAAATTGTTAGTACTCATAGAACACCCTG